>BSEG01000003.1:28658333-30144166 GCA_036245055.1 Diospyros kaki | reverse complement strand
TCGGGCTCTCTTCCATGGTCAGGCTCTCTTCCTTCGTCGTTCTATTCTTCAGCCACACCCGGAGGGCAAGGGGTTCACAATCTGAGAAGGGCCAACACAAAGGGGTACAACGTAACCTTTGTGGTTAATGACACTGTGACCGGGGCTGGTATGAGATAGCCTGATGTCGTCTTCTGCATGAATCCAACATGTCCAGATTCTGGTGTTGTTTTCTCAATTCTCTGTACCTGTAGGACAGTAGGAGGAACTCAAATCACTTTCATTTCACATCCCTCCTAAACTTGGAGAGATCTTTAGGAAACTCAGCTGTGGCCCAGGTACCCTTCCTGTTTTTGTAACATCGATCACTCTACTGTTCATTGATTTATGTTGAACCATTCTGATGATTGTTTGAGTTTACATATTTGTTGCTATTGTTGATTAATGTTTGATCTCGTTCTGTCCCAGATATTCAAAATTCGAGATGTGATGTGATGGATGAGAGACTATGAAACAATGATCCCCATTGCAGAAGAATATACCATGTGCACAGAAATAGAGTTCAATGTTTGATTAATTGACATTTTACAGAATGTTTTCAGCCATCCAGGTTCAATTGGATAAATTCTTCCGGGTTTTTGTTTCTCATACCAACTGCATTCATTACCACGTCTTATTCGAATGCTTGTACTCTGTCCAATTGGATTCACATGTTCTTTGTAAACCAGGGCTCATTCACTCACGTAACATATCCAATATTGACGCAGAAATCAAACATATTGTCCCATTTTTATGCAATGTCTCCCAATACGAGGTATCACTTTCTTAGGCACTAGAGCTACCGAACCCTATTAGTCATTTTTCTATTTAGGTTCACGACTATTGGGAATGAACTGTATGAGACGAAAGGAAAAGAAGTCGAAAATATCACCCTCACATTGATAATTGATTGGCGATGGAGACAATGCAGCCAATTATACTTTGGGTGAATTTTACAAATCACTTGCGAGATTTCATAAAAGCTATTAATTATTTCTGCATTTTCAAAAACGATATCGAACTCTTTTGATTTTTATTACTTTGTGTTAATTTTCTCGTCTTGAAACTGAATAACTACAATAGAATATACGCTGCTATATGCATTTAGCAATGTATGCTGTACATACACTACAGGGTATACTATGCAGTGTAATATACATTGCATGTGCATGTGCTGTATATATATACATCAGTTGCATATAGTGTGTATATACATATGTAGTATAAGGTGTATACACTGCATAATATACACTGCAGTGCATGCAACATGTATAAGCAGCGTATGTAAATTCGACTAGTCCAGTGCTGCCCTTATTCAGTGTGAAATTTTTGCCAATTCTGATTTCGGTCCAGACCCAGGGGTGAAGTCAGAATTTTTTTTTAGTGAGGGCGTCGTTACTGCAAATTGATTACATGACGTAGGGGTTTAGGTGAGGCGAGCGACGAACCGAGAGAGACCCAGAGAGGCAGCGAGTGATAGAGGACCGAAGGGGTGAGCTGGCAAGCGACGGAGCTAGAGAGTCGAGAGAGATAGCAAGTGAGAGTGAGGCAACAACAGACGAGGACGAGTCGCGAGCAACGATCGATTGAGGGTGAGAGGGGCGAGGGCAAGGTGACGAGCGAGTCAGCGACCTCAGGGATGGTCCGACGAAGGCAAGGAAGCTGGAGAGAGTGAGAGCGAGAGACAAGCAACTCGCAACCGGTAGCGACTGAGAGCGAGAAAGGGAGAAGGGCAGGGGAGGTGGGCAGTGGGTGCTTGAGTGAGAGGACTGAGGGAGGATTTTTACTTTCCAAATTTATTATGGGTTGAGTGTGCCAAAATTAATGGTGGGCTAAGGCCCAGTGGGCTTACACTGGCTCTACTCCTGTCTAGACCCATTGAACATCACTAGCCTAGTCCACCTTATTCCTTTTTTTTTCTCTCATTCATATCTCACAGGTAGAGTCAACTAGCAAGGTTATTGGGAATCGTGGCTTCTCTTTCCCTCTATGAGGTGCCGATGGGGTTGCAAATAACCCTATCATTAATGGGGTTGCAAATACCTTATTGTTGTTGATGGGGAATCAACAATGTTGAATGGAAGAAAGAAAAATGATAATAATGATAGTGGTTATCTTGGAAGATGTTGATTGTTAAATTGATGTCAATAGTCTTTTTTTTTTTTTAGCTTTTTCTCATTATTTCTTATTATCATTTTTTTCCTCTCTTTCTCTTCTTTGAAGATAAACCCTAGATTTCTCTATAAAAATGAATCTAGATCTAAGTTTAATCTATGTTCGAATTCATTCACTTGTTCCACATTGAACCCAAATTTGAGTTTGAGATAATTACTATTGTGATGAATGGACTCATCTGGGTTCTTCAAACCTGAAGATTTGTTCATCTCTAGTCAGTTCATGTGTCAATAAAAAATGAAGCCAATTACCAGTAAGGAATGAGAAAAGGTTAGAGAGAAAAGGAAAAGTGCAATATAGATTAGGGTAAAATGGTCTTTTAAGTTTATAATTTTAACAAGGAATGTATAAGTTTCATACTTAAAAACATAAGATTAGTACATGCATTTTTATCAAACTTCTTATTGTTATGTGAAATTTACTCATAATTACTTAATAGCGATTATTTTAAAGATATTAGGCTATGACCAAGTGGTATAATAGCATGAAATACCATTTTTTCTCACTTTGAGAATGTAAAAACTAAATAATTAGACGATGATATAACTGAGGATAAATTCTTGTATAGATTTAATCTACTTATAAGGTGTTATGGGTATTTTCCGTCCAACTCTATGAGGGCTGAGCCCAACTTATTGGGCCGGTACAACTGGCAAAGGAGCTGACAGGCCTCAAGCTCAGACCCATCAAAGCGAGCTCGTGCATAGCCGAAGCTCGCTTGGAACAATGTCACTTGGGCGAGCCCCCAGCGACCTCGCTGGTTACTGGCTCAGCTAACCAGCTCGCGAGACAAAAGACCAAGGTCCTGACGAGCTGACAAGGCAACAGGCCGAGGGCCGCCCCAGCCATGCAGCCCAGGCCCATCGTTCCCGGCCTGCCTGGCTAGCCCATGCTAGTCCCATCTTGGTCCATTCGTAACGACATCATTACCACGGAGCCTGGATTTCCGCGCGCCCGCCTCCAATCCCATCTTCATTAAATGACTGGTCTCATCCACATTAATGAAGGGTCCATCAGTACCTTCTTACAGCATGGACATCCTTCGCCGACATTAGGAATTCTGTCCCATCTCCTAGGACAGACATGCTACGCCTAAGGAGAGACATCCCACGATATATAGGCCAGCTCTTGTAAGAAGGGGTAAGACAACTACTTTACATTTTACACATTCTTTCTCTCTGAATTCCCCACAGACTCGCTTATTAACTTAAGTTTCGGAGTACCTTGCAGGGACGGGGGACGAGGCCCAGAAAATCAAATACCAAATATCACCAACACGTTCTTCGGATCCACCGCACCAGGCGGGCCAAAAGAAACATAGTCGACCGATTCTGAACGTCGACATTTTGGCGCTAGAGGAATGGCCCGTTTTGGTCAACACATCAATGCCGAAAACCAGAAACACGAGAGGTTCCGGAGCAGCTACTAGCCGACTAGTGAACCATCTCGGTCGCTTACCAGGAATCCCACGAATCGGAGATACCATGGCGTCCACTTCCAGGCCACCTCCGATCGAACCTACTTATAATGTCCCCGGAGAATGCTCCTACCCGCCTATGGCTCCTGCCACCGATGCAGAAATAACACGGCTCTGGCAGCAACGTCAAGAAACTTTGGAGAATATTGTTATGCAACTCGCAGACGCAGTCAAAACTCTCGCGCAAGTGCAAGTTCAGACAGCGCAGAGGCAAGCAGCCGTTTCTCGGCCTTTGGAAGAAACACCCCCCCCAGAAGAGGGAAACGATGCCGGAAGGCGCCCACGAAGAGCTGGTTCGGTTCGCTCCTCCAACCAGCGCTCCCGGAAAGAAGAAAAGCGGCGTCACCATCATAAAGGACCAAGGACGCGCGTCACTCAGCAGAAGACTGGTGTAAGCCTGGTTCGGGATGACCATGAACGAACCCGTGGAGAGAATCGCCAGCCCGGAAACCAACGGCGGGGAAACCCCTTGGAAAAGATTAGCAGCAGCTATGCCATCTACCGCCATACCCCTGATCATGAACGTGGGGTACAGCCCACCCCGCGAGGTCACAACCGCTCGGAACGGGATACCGCACCAGAAGAGCGACTTACTACCAGGCGGTCGGCAAATCAAGACCCCATGGTAGGGGAATTACTTTTGAGAATTCAGCAACTGGAGGCTAGGCATGGGACGCATAATCAGAGGGGAAGCTGCGAAGAGAGAACCCCGTTTTCCCGAGAAATCGAGATGGAGCCCCTACCTCGCAGGTTTAAGGTCCCCAGCATTCCTCAGTACAATGGGGACAGTGACCCATACGATCATCTGGACTCCTTCAACGTCCAGATGGACCTTCAAACGTCCAGTCCGCTAGTCAAATGCTGGGTTTTTCCCATGACATTGGGAGACGTACCCCGAGCATGGCTACGAAGGCTTCACCCCCGCAGCATTAACAGCTGGGAAGAATGTCAGAGCAAATTTGCGGACCAATATAGGTCACTCCGAAGGCAGCTCGCCCCAACATGCCACCTCGCCACCGTCTTCCAACGATCCAATGAGTCTCTGAAAGATTACATAGAGAGGTTCAGGCACGAGGTAAACAATGTAGAGAATCCATCCGACGAAGGGATATTGACTGCGATCTCCGCTGGGCTCCGCAAAGATGGGAAGCTCTACGAGAGCATCTATAAGTCCCCGGTGAGAGACCTTGGTGAGTTTTTCGAACGAGCTGCAAAGGAGGTGCGTTGGGAAGAAGCATTCGGTTTAAAGAAACCCGGCGACCAGAAGAAAGGAGAGGGCCTCTCCAACCAGAACAAGAAAAGGGGTGAAGAGGAGACTCGCAAAGAGGGGCAAGGGCGGGCTCTCGATGACCAGGTTGCTAAAAAGGCAAAGTTCGCCCAGGGAGTCGAGCGACCAGTCCGTCAAGGTCGTTACGAAAATTACAGTGTCTTATCGGACTCACGTGATAGGATCTTCGCCACAGAGCGTGACAGAGAAGACTTCGGGAAGCCTAATCCTCTGAGAACTCCCGACAAATACAGAACGAAGAGCAAGTTCTGCGCCTATCACAATGAGGTGGGACACACAACATCCGAATGCTGGGCGCTGAAAGACGCAATTGAAGAGTTGATCAGAAGAGGCCGGCTACGTGAGTATGTGGTGCGTCCCAGAGAGCAGCAATCCAAGCAGCCAGCCCAACAGAGCCCACACCGAGCTCCCGAGCCGGACCAGGCACCCACAGTAAGGACTATCTTCACCATTCACGGAGGACCACATATCGCGGGGACCTCCAACAGGTCACATGAACGGTACATACGAGAGGCCGGACACCTTCTGCTCGTTAGGAACAGCAGCCAAGCGGGACCTTCCAAAAAGGCCAGGATCGTTTTGGCCGCCATCTCCTTCACCCAGGACGAGTCCACCGAGGTGCACAGCCCGCACAACGACGCCCTCGTAATTCGAGCTCGCATCGGAAATATGGAAGTGCGGAGAATCATGTTAGATACCGACAGCTCGGTAAACGTCATGTTCATGTCATGCTTCGACCAGATGGGGCTAAAGATTGACCAGTTGATATCTTCTCCGGAACCATTGTACGGGTTCATTGGTGATGCTGTAACACCCAAGGGACGCATAAGGCTCCCCCTAACGGTGGGAGAATCAGACCTCCAGGCCACTGTGATGGCAGATTTCCTCATCGTCGATGGCCCATCCGCATACAATGTAGTCATGGGAAGGCCTGCCATGAACGACTTGGATCTCATTATCTCGACCAAGAGCCTGACGGTTAAATTCCCTACACCAAAGGGCGCCGGATGCATAAAGGGTGAGCAGCAATCAGCAAGGCGCTGCTACGAAGAAGCGTTAAAGATAGGGTCCAAAGCGAAAGGGATAAATGTAATCACCAGAGGCAAAGTTTCAACCCCTAGTGGCCAAGAAACCGACCACGATCTGGACCCACGCGATGTGGACTGCGACCGCACCGCTAGCCCGGCTGACGAAGTAGAAGAGGTAGAAATCGGTGGTCATGGCATCAAAAGATCCCTCCAAATCGGCAAGGGCCTTCCCCCCGGCATGAAGGGCCAGCTGGCCGAATTCCTCAAGGCAAACTTAGATGTGTTCGCATGGAATCATGAGGACATGGAAGGAATAGACCCGAAGATAATGCAGCACAGACTCAATGTCAACCCCAACTACAAACCGATGCGACAGAAAAGGAGGTCAATGACGGCCGAACGATACACAGCGTTGAACGAAGAGGTGGATAAGCTCATGGCCAATGGGCTCATCAGAGAGGCCCAATATCCGACCTGGGTGTCAAACCCGGTCCTTGTAAAGAAAAAGAGTGGGAAGTAGAGAACTTGTATCGATTTTACAGATCTAAACAAAGCTTGTCCAAAAGATAGTTTTTCTCTTCCAAAAATTGATCAGCTCGTCGATGCCACCGCTGGCCATCAGCTCCTAAGTTTCATGGACGCTTATTCCGGGTATAACCAGATCCCTATGAACCCTGATGAAGAAGAACACACCTCTTTTATAACGAATCGGGGGTTATACTGTTACAAGATGATGCCCTTCGAATTAAAAAATGCGGGAGCTACATACCAACGGCTCGTCAACATGATGTTCGGAGACCTGATTGGGAAAATCATGGAAGTATATGTAGATGACATGCTGGTAAAGTCCAGACGGGCCAATAACCATGTCAGCAACCTCACGGAGGCATTTCAAATTTTGAAGGAGTACCGGATGAAGCTGAATCCGCTCAAATGCTCGTTCGGCGTGGCCTCCGGGAAATTCCTGGGATTCATAGTCAACGAGAGAGGAATTGAGGCCAACCCCGAGAAAATCCGAGCTTTACTGGACATGCGGGCACCAACCAAGACTAAGGAAGTCCAGAGCCTTAATGGACAAATCGCAGCCCTCAGCCGATTTGTCTCCAAGTCATCCGACAAGTCCATCCCATTCTTTAACATCTTGAAACAGGCAAGAAGCTTCGAATGAACAAAGGAGTGTGAAAACGCTTTCCAGCAGCTAAAAGAATACTTAGGGCGGACTCCCCTAATGTCTAGACCAAAGGACGAAGAGGAACTGATCCTCTATCTGGGGGTATCTGAGTACGCCGTCAGCGCCGCACTCATGCGAGAAGAAGATCGGGTGCAATACCCAGTCTACTACGTCAGTCACAGGTTCCTCGACGCCGAAACAAGGTACTCTCCCATAGAAATCACTTCTCTCTCTCTCGTATTTCTTATTTTCTGAACGAATGCTTCACTTTTAAGTACCACTTTATATGAATGTTTCGCTTCGTATATGAACAACGAACCTTTCATACCTGAATTATATTTCGCGACTGCAAAAAAAAAAAAAAAAAAAAAAAAGGCTTGCGAGCTGGGGCCCATTCAACTTAGCTTTTATGCTATGGTTTGTGACTTACCTGAGCAGTCATTTATTTTTATTAAAAGGCTTGCGAGCTGGGGCCCATTCAACTTAGCTTTTATGCTATGGTTTGTGGCTTACCTGAGCAGTCATTTATTTTTATTAAAAGACTTGCGAGCTGGGGCCCATTCAACTTAGCTTTTATGCTATGGTTTGTGGCTTACCTGAGCAGTCATTTATTTTTATTAAAAGGCTTGCGAGCTGGGGCCCATTCAACTTAGCTTTTATGCTATGGTTTGTGGCTTACCTGAGCAGTCATTTATTTTTATTAAAAGGCTTGCGAGTTGGGGCCCATTCAACTTAGCTTTTATGCTATGGTTTGTGGCTTACCTGAGCAGTCATTTATTTTTATTAAAAGGCTTGCGAGTTGGGGCCCATTCAACTTAGCTTTTATGCTATGGTTTGCGGTTTACCTGAGCAGTTATTTATTTTTATTAAAAGGCTTGCGAGCTGGGGCCCATTCAACTTAACTTTTATGCTATGGTTTGTGGCTTACCTGAGCAGTCATTTATTTTTATTAAAAGGCTTGCGAGCTGGGGCCCATTCAACTTAGCTTTTATGCTATGATTTGTGGCTTACCTGAGCAGTCATTTATTTTTATTAAAATGTTTGCGAGCTGGGGCCCATTCAACTTAGCTTTTATGCTATGGTTTGTGGCTTACCTAAGCAGTCATTTATTTTTATTAAAAGGTTTGTGAGCTGGGGCCCATTCAACTTAGCTTTTATGCTATGGTTTGTGGCTTACCTGAGCAGTCATTTATTTTTATTAAAAGGTTTGCGAGCTGGGGCCCATTCAACTTAGCTTTTATGCTATGGTTTGTGGCTTACCTGAGCAGTCATTTACTTTGATTAAAAGGCTTGCGAGCTGGGGCCCATTCAACTTAGCTTTTATGCTATGGTTTGTGGCTTACCTGAGCAGTCATTTATTTTTATTAAAAGGTTTGCGAGCTGGGGCCCATTCAACTTAGCTTTTATGCTATGGTTTGCGGCTTACCTGAGCAGTCATTTATTTTTATTAAAAGGCTTGCGAGCTGGGGCCCATTCAACTTAGCTTTTATGCTATGGTTTGTGGCTTACCTGAGCAGTCATTTATTTTTATTAAAAGGCTTGCGAGCTGGGGCCCATTCAACTTAGCTTTTATGCTATGGTTTGTGGCTTACCTGAGCAGTCATTTATTTTTATTAAAAGGTTTGCGAGCTGGGGCCCATTCAACTTAACTTTTATGCTATGGTTTGTGGCTTACCTGAGCAGTCATTTACTTTGATTAAAAGGCTTGCGAGCTGGGGCCCATTCAACTTAGCTTTTATGCTATGGTTTGTGGCTTACCTGAGCAGTCATTTATTTTTATCAAAAGGCTTGCGGGCTGAAGCCCATTCAGCTTAGCTTCTATGCTATGGTTTGTGGCTTACCCAAGATCGTAGTGGACAAACTTAAAGTCATTTATCTTGACCACCAGTGACATGGAGTGAAAGAGAACATCCTGTGTGGGGAGCTGTCATATTGATCAGACTGGATAGCATCCTTATGTTCGGGTCTCAGTCCACAAAAAAAAAAAATATATATATATATATATATAGAAAGACGAGGACCTCAAGCAATAAGGAAACTCTATTATTGAAGGGATCCGAGTACAAAGTCAAAGGAAAAGAAACGAAAATCTAAGGGCCTAGAGGGTCCGAGGTCGGGGCCGCGACATCCTGGGGGTTTGGATCGGAGGCGTCTTCTGCGGATAGGTCGACCACGACCTGCGAAGGTCCAGGCTCAGGGGCTCTAGTCTGCGAGGTTGCGGCTTCGGCAGCATATCTCTTCACCGCTGCTATCGCCTCCTCGTCGAAGCAAGAGACGTCGAGATCCGGGTACGCCTTCCATAAAGTAAAGAGGAACGCGCTACAGATATCGGACTCGACCTCCTCACGCTCCCTGGAAACCCGAACGTATCAGCTCCTAGTTCGAATGTCGCACTACGAGCTGGGGGGGCTTGATGTTATGGGTATTTTCCGTCCAACTCTATGAGGGCTGGGCCCAACTTATTGGGCCGGTACAACTGGCAAAGGAGCTGACAGGCCTCAAGCTCAGACCCATCAAAGCGAGCTCGTGCATGACCGAAGCTCGCTTGGAACAATGTCACCTGGGCGAGCCCCCAGCGACCTCGCTGGTTACTGGCTCAGCTAACCAGCTCGCGAGACAAAAGACCAAGGTCCTGACGAGCTGACAAGGCAACAGGCCGAGGGCCGCCCCAGCCATGCAGCCCAGGCCCATCGTTCCCGGCCCGCCTGGCTAGCCCATGCTAGTCCCATCTTGGTCCATTCGTAACGACATCATTACCACGGAGCCTGGATTTCCGCGCGCCCGCCTCCAATCCCATCTTCATTAAATGACTGGTCTTATCCACATTAATGAAGGGTCCATCAGTACCTTCTTACAGCATGGACATCCTTCGCCGGCATTAAGAATTCTGTCCCATCTCCTAGGACAGACATGCTACGCCTAAGGAGAGACATCCCACGATATATAGGCCAGCTCTGGTAAGAAGGGGTAAGACAACTACTTTACATTTTACACATTCTTTCTCTCTGAATTCCCCACAGACTCGCTTATTAACTTAAGCTTCAGAGTACCTTGCAGAGACGGGGGACGAGGCCCAGAAAATCAAATACCAAATATCACCAACACGTTCTTCGGATCCACCGCACCAGACGGGCCAAAAGAAACATAGTCGACCGATTCTGAACGTCGACATAAGGTAAATTTAGTCAATTAAATACAAGATAAATTTAAAGTTTATAATTACTTGAATTATGATATTTGATATTCAAAATTTTAAATTTATCTTAGAGGATGTCCTAATCAAAATTATTTATTTAAAATTTAAAATCTGTTTGAAAATTCAAAATTCTTCCTAAATGTTAGTTGAGTCTAGATAGACTAAGTCTATATAAGAATTTCTTGGTGATTGGGGGCAGTGGATGTCTTGTGACATGTAGATTGGTTTTTTCTCTGTCTAAATAACAAAAACATCGTTTTGGGAACCTAAATTTGATAAATTCTTTCATAAAGCAATCAAAAGTATTAAAGTGTTTATGGGTTTTAATCTAAGATTGGGTTCTTGAGCCACTCTTAGAGAACATTAAAAGCTGTTTGAGAAAATGTGTAATGTAGATTCGCTTCTCCTTTGTCAAAAGCTCCGTCGAACACCGTCACTTGAGCCACTCACGCTCTCATTTACAAACATGCATTGAACTTATCAACCTCCTTCTGCCTCAGCTCTGCAATTCAGCTCGGAATACCAGACGTGATCCACCGCCATAGCCAGTCCGTCACCCTCCCGGAGCTCGTTTCAGCTCTCCAACTATATATAGCCGGAAAGAACCATTCCTCTCCGCTCGCCGGCTCATGCGTTTGTTGGTGCATTTGGGTTTCCTTGCTGTTAATTTAAAACAAGACGAGCAAGAAGGGTATTCTCTCACACCATCATCTAGGCTTCCGCTCGAGGATGAGCTTAATTCCCAACTTGGCGCCTTTTCTCCGGTAACGAACAGTTTTCGAGAATGCTCATGGGGCTGGCTTCTTGGATTACAGGGGGACGGGCATTGAGGTTAACGATCTTTTCAACGAGGCAATATGATAGGGAATTAACACCCACCATTGATCGAATCAGAGCTGGTCTATTGCCGGCGTTGAAGGCGGGCCAGCAGGGGGGGGTGGGTTTGGGTGTGTGGCCCCCATCATTTTTATAGAGCTCACACTATTTTTAAATGGCGTGCGCTCTTTAAAAAGGTTCTCATTTACGTACAATATAATGTGGAAGGTGACATTTTAATTTTTTAACTTTTATTATGTAAGTTTGTTTGTTAATTTGTCTGGCTCTCAAGACTTTTTTTTTCAAATTATTTGTGTTGATAAATTATTATGTTGTAAAAAACAAATAACATAATAAATCTGTTAATTAAATTAAAAATAAATTAAAAGTGTAATAAATAATATTTAAAAACAGTAATTTATAACTTTACAAACAAAATAAGTAAGATTTTTTCGTAAAAATCCCCGAAAAACCAATAGACTAAGAATCTTCTATTATAATCAAATAGATTGCAAAATTTGTTCAACTCACGTAACAAGTATACAATTCCAATTTCAATAACAAATTAATCAATTTCACAAAACTGAAAAATTGGATAGATATCATCGAATTTGTGGCACAGTTCACACAGTAAATCTGAAAGTTACAGAGTGAGCCAATTAGGCTTAAGTGGCCAAAAAAGACTTAAATAAATCACCAAATAAAATTAGGCTTAAAATATAAAGCACTCAAACTAACTTAAACCATCCTTCACGTAGAAAACCCAACACAATGCCTAGCAATTCTCGGATGATGAGGTTGGTGGTCGGAGACGGCAAGGAAATCTTTGAAGGGGTGAATTCGCTGGTGCATGCATGCGGGCAGTGGCACGGGCGCCGTTGCCAATTAAGATCATTCTAGAGGCTTTCCCTCGTATAAAATGCACGGTGTTTGATCTGTCTCACGTTGTTTCAGGCCTGTCGCGGAGAAGACGAACTCGAGCTACGTCGGCGGTGATCTCTTCAGCTACATCCCCCCGGCGGATGCCTATCTCTTTAAGGCAAGTGTTCCTTCAATCCCAACTATGTTGGTCTTTTAATTCATTATTCTCCCTCTAAAATGTTGGCATTTATCCACTGTAAATATTTACCAAATTGTTCTTTAATTGTTATGGATTTTTAATGTTGACAATATGTGATTTTACTTGATTGTGATACATATATATATGGCAGCATGTTATGCATAATTGGAGCGACGAGGAGTGCGCGAAGATACCGAAGAGATGCAGGGCAGCCATAGCCAGCAAGGAAGATGCAGGAAAGGTGATCATCATAGAGATAGTGGTAAACATGCAAAGAGACGATGCTCATATTATTTGACATGTTAATGTTGGTTTTGGTCACTGGGAGTGGGAGAAATGAGGGAGATTTGGAGGAGATGTCCTTGGAGGCTGGATTTACTAGCTGCCAGACTACACCCATCTTTGGTCTTAAGTGCATTTCCTTAATTAATTAGAATATCTCAACTTTGTAATTAAGTTCTAAATAACATTACTATACATAATGCAGGATTGCTCGTTTGTTTTATATTATCATTATTATTGGAATATCTTATAGTACTTGTCGTTGGTATTATATTCTAATGAAGCTTTGTCGTTGGCGGTTCTCAAGGCATTGGAGTCATCTTTCGATTGCGATCATCTCAAGAGATGACAGTTAATTGTGGAGTCAGATTCTGCGATTTGCTATTGAAAATTCAAGTAGGATGAAGGATCAGGTTATTAAGTTCGTAATGTTTAAATATTACAAAGAATTTGGACTTCAGGCTAATTATATTTTTGAATCACTAGACAATAAAATTGGTGAAAGAATGTAGAAGATAGCCACCGAAATATGCCCCAAAGCAGAATAAAAATAATCGTCACAAACAGAGTTCAGAGAGAAAATGTCTCGAAATACTTATCCATTAAGCAATTACAATCAAACAAGCCCTTAATATGATAACATGTAATGAATAAAAAAAATTAAAATCTAACTTAGAGAATCGATCAACATTCTAAGTCTCTGTGATGTCATGTGCCTTAATCTCTATATGCCTGGAATGAGATATTCTACATTTATTTCATAATTCAAATCTAAATCAATTTTAGACGCAAAATAAAAAAAAATCAATTAATCTTTCATCACAATTTGCTAAATGTGTAGGGTAGTTAATTCTTATCTTGATTCTTATCACAAAATTTAACTTAAAAAGTATAAAAAGACCTTTAGCGATAAATAAAGTATGATATTCTTCATTATTATTACTAGTCTATAAGTTATCTTCAGAACTCTTTCTTGACTTAATGAGAGCGTGATATAAATTTACCTTTAATAAATTTAAAAATTATCAATTTAAACAAAACAATCCTAGACTCTAGCCATCTCATCTTCATTCTTCTTCATCCTTTACCATTGTTGACCTCTTCCTTCTCCGCACCAACATCCCGTCGAGCGACACTAAACGCCTTTATTACCACCTTCTTCACCATTTTTTTTATCTTTAATCTTTACATCATTGTCGTCTCTCTCACTATTAACCATCCACCATAAATTATTAATAACTCTCGCATTATTAGATTTCTCCAATGACTAGCCACCACCGTTCATGGTGATTGTCATCATTGTTGGCGTTTGGAGATCCAAACCATCATCTTCGACATAATTTTGTTTTCATTGTTTTATTTCATTTTTTAAGTATTTTTCATTTATTTAGTTAGTGTAAATTATATTCAATTAAA
Organism: Diospyros kaki; assembly: GCA_036245055.1. Lineage (NCBI taxonomy): Eukaryota > Viridiplantae > Streptophyta > Magnoliopsida > Ericales > Ebenaceae > Diospyros > Diospyros kaki. Next base: position 30,130,239 of record BSEG01000003.1, on the reverse strand, counting down.
TCTTAGTTTTAAAATTTATTTTAGAATATAAATATGAATATGTATATATAAACATATGTATATGTTATGTTTATGAACACATTTTAATTAATTTAATTAGTTTTTTTCATTTTATTCTATCAAAATAAAATATTAACGTGTGACAGAATCTACTATATACGAAATTTCATAAAAATTCTGCTTATTAATTTAATATTGCTTCCATGAAAGGCGTCAGGATCCTTCACATACACGTTTGCTTTCTCAACGCATACGCGATTCGATTCACTTCACAGGCCAACCGCCGGCTTCCCGGCCGGCAGGCGGCGGTGGTTGTGCAGAGGCGTGGTGTTGGTGTCGAGGTAGTGGAGGAGCACCACCATGGCGACGGAGGTGGCGAACATGGGAATGGGACCGAAGAACCACAGCAACAAATCAATGGCGAAGTAAAGGGCTCTGAGCCCAAGCGACCAGAACTCGCCGCCCCTTATGACCGGCAGCTCGACGTAGTTGATGGGCATCTTGCTGTCTGAAATGCTGACCAGATAGTTGGCGTGGATGAAGCATCTGGCCGACTGGACGAAGCACGAGAACGCGAGGATGAAGCAGATCAAGAGGCTTATGAACTTGATGGACATGGTGGAGGGCCTGGTGTCACCATAGATGATGGAGCTTTGGAAGATGTTGGAGTTGTTTGCGATCCATGCGCCTATGAGGGAGCTCAGGGTTAGGGAAACTGACGCCAAGAAAGTTGCAGCCGAGGTGTTTGATCCGAGGACTGTAAGAGCGTTGTCTTTGTTTTCCATCTGAAAAAATAAAACTCCATTTCATGAAAGGTCATCTTTCAGATATTGTGTGCATTTTCTATTCAAAAAATTTGGGAAGTGATGATGTCAAAGGATTTGTACTCTCAAGAAAGTCCGAGTTGGATCGAGACAAGGTGCTGCGGTCGACGTACGTGGATGGTTGCTTGACAGGCGCGCGGCTCCAGCAATGGAACAACTGTTGTGTGAGCCTGCTAAACAATCAGAAACTCTCTTGTCGTGGAGGGCACGCATCGCCCCTTCGTAAAAAATGGCGCGGTCTGTGAGAACGAAGGACAAAATGCTAGGACCAAAGAGCAAAGGCGTAGCCACGATACTGGAGGATGCTGCAATCTCAAATTTGGGAAAGCAGCCAGGCACAACCCCGCGCAACTGACAGGCTAGCGCCATCCTTCTTGTTGAAGGGGCAATGCGTGGCTGCCATAACAAGAGATGTTCGAGGCAGTTTTCCGATTGTTTTGCATACTCACACAACACCACCATTCCACCACAGGACCCTGCCTGTCAACCAACCGTAAGTCCACCTGACTTACAGCTTAGCCTCGATCCAGCTCAAACTTTCTTGAGTGCGCAAATCCTTGTACCATCAGTAAGAACACCATTTTCTTGCCTGGACGACTTTCTCGACCCAAGCTCGCTTGTCATTGTTCTCGAAGCCGAAGACGGTGGTGTGGGGAAGACGAAGGTATCTGTAGAGGAGGTAGAGATGGTAGGAAAACATGAGGATCAGCCCAGTTGGGACGAGCACCAGATCAAGGTACTCTTTCTGGAACACCATTTCGGGGCTGAGCCTTCTTCTTCTTCTTCTTGCAGTGGCATATATCCAATAATTCTAATTAATTAATCATGGTGGAAGAGTAATTTTGGAGCCCGTGATTCCATGTTGTTCAAATCCCTGTAATTAGAAGGAAAGCCCAGCTGTAGTGTGATTTCTTTCACGGCACCATTGCCTTTTCTTCGGGAGGTTGCAAAACCAACTTCCACTCTTCAAGCTCCCAATAATTCACATTTGGTTGGGCCTATGGATGGCCAATCCTAATCTGTTATTCCCGGTTCCAAATTATTAGATAGAAAGCCCATCCCATGTCACTATCACTACTTATCAATAAGCGAATCCACCTTAATAAAAATTAAATAGTGGTATAAGCACTGTGAAAAGGGTAAGTAACAATTTCTTTATATTAAAGGTTTTGAGTAGCTAGGATGACCTTTTAAACTACATTAATTGAAGTCCAAGGAAGCCAAATCAAAGTCTTTGGCCTAATCATGCATCCTATATAACTTTTTTCTCTAGTCCCATCATAGAGCTTCTACTTCTCTATATTTATACCCACATTTGTAATATATTTAATTCTTAATTGCAATTTCTATCAAATCATGAATATTTATCGAATACCTATGTTAAATTATATAAACAAGTAAATGAAAGTATTATAAACTGAATAAAACTTTAAAAAAAGAAGTAAAAGTACAATGATTCTTTATTTGCATAGCAAATTGAATAATCATCATTAAACTCCAAGATTGAAACAACTTGGGGATGCAATTTATTCAGGTTCAAGAAAATTATAAAGTTATCAAAAACAACAAGTGTCCCACATTTTGTATAATAACTTTATTTAGAACTTAATTAGAAAGGCTGAGATCTTCTAAGGAAATGCCTCAATAATGGACCTCAGACCAAAGACGGGTGTAATCTTGTAGCCAGTAAAACCAGCTTCCAAGAACATCTTCTCCCACTCTCTCTCATTTCTCTCCCTCCCAGTGGTCAAAACCATCATTAAGATGTCAAACAGAAGCTTAGTTTCAGTTATATCAGCATTGTCTCCCTGCATATCTACCACCATGTCTATGATGATCACCTTTCCTGCATCCTTCTTTTTGGCTATGGATTCTCTGCATCTCTTCAGTATCTTCAGGCACTCCTCGTCGCTCCAATTATGCATAACATGCTGCCATTCATTCATTCACACCCACCACTAGAAATAAGTCAATGAACAAGTAAACATTTCAGATGTGTTCTTCAAAATTTTGCTCTCTTTGTCTCTGTAGATTAATAATGGAGCTGAGTAGTTGTTTTGCCATTCATTCATTCATTTCTCTTAAATACTTAATGTTTTGTATCTTTATTTATTTATATATTTTGAGTAAGGCTGACTCCAACTGGAAAGTTAAATCGCTTGTCAAGTCAAAATCTAACGAGTTAAATGCAAAAATCGGCCTTCGGCGCTGCTCGCCATCTCCAAATTGGGCGGCAATGGCGACGACAACCAGGGGAAGCAGCAATGAGCAGAACAATAGCGACATCTTCTTCAACGAGGAGCAGATCGAGCAGAATAGGTGGGTTTTTTATTTTGGGAATTTTATTTATTTATTTTTATATTAGATGAATGATATTATATATTTGTGTATTTAGTTATTAATTTGTATATTTGATTATTGATTTTGTATATTTGTGCATTTGATTATTTTATATATTTAATTATTGATTTTGTTTATGTATGATTATTTTATATATTTGGTTATTGATTTGTGTATTTGATTATTGATTTTGTATATATATAAAGACTATATATAAAGTAAAATAAATAGAATTAAAATTTATTAATAAATAAATAAAATAAATAGAGGAATAGAGAGAATAATAAGAAGTGAGATTAGATTAATCATAATTTTTGAGATAAAATTAAATTAAAAAATAAATTATTTATAATATAATAGAGTTTAGAATAGGACGGTGGAGTCGGACTTTCTTTGAAGTTGAAGTGTTGCCCCACTTGACTTTTTTTCTTTTTCATATATATTGATGACTTTTCTGCATTACAATTACTTAGTTTCACATAACAATACATTAGTTATAATTTAAAAGATAAGATACGAAAATTACTGAAATACCTCTCCAATCGCCTAGCCAGATTAAACAATTACCTTAAAGAGAATGGCATCCGCCGGCGGGATGGACTCGAATAGATCACCCCCGACATAGCTCAAGTTCGTATCCTCCGGCAGGCCTGAAACAACGTGAGGCAGATCAAACACCGTGCATTTTATGTGTGGGAAAGCCTGCAAAATGATCTTGGCAACGTTGCCGGTGCCGCCGCCGACATCGACTAGCGAATTCACCCCTTCAAAGATTTCCTTGCAGTCTCCGACAACCAATCTCATCATCCGAGAATCGCTGGCCATTCCCTCGTTGAAAAGGCCATTAAATCCAGGGTCCTTCCCACAGTAATCCCACAACCCAACCCCGTGAGCAGTCTCGAAAACTGTTTGTTCCTTGCATCCCCTGAACCAATCTCCCAAAAACCGCCAAGGATTGGAGAGAACCGGATGGACTAGAACCTGGGCAAATGGCGACAAGCTGGAAAGCTCACCTCTGAGGAGCAGCCTGGACGATGGCGTGAGAGAATACTCTTCTTTCTGTTCCTTGTTGAAATTAACAGAAAAAAATCCCGAGTGAACCAGCAAGGCCATGACCCGGCGAAGAGGAATGGTTTTTTCCGGCGACAGTTGGAGAGCCGAAACCAGCTCCGGGAGAGTCATGGGCTGCGCATGGCGGTGGATTACGTCCGGTATTCCGAGCTGAATCGCAAAGCTGAGGCAGAAGGAGGTTCCGTAGTTCAGGGCATGCTTGTAGATGAGAGCTTGAGCTCTGAACGATTCACTTGCTGCTTGGCCGGAATTGGGTTCCATCAATTCAAGCCGATAAAGATTTTGATTCTATATATGGAAAATGGTTGAGAATTGCTTGTAGAAAACCAAATTCCGGGGTGTATATATGAAGATCTTCTTATAGGGAAACATTAACTTTTTTTAATCTGAATTCGGGAGAAAGCGCTGTGTGTCAGCGTTGGTGTTCTTTGAAGAAGTACCCGTGAATTCGACGGGGGATGAGGGTCCAATTTTAGGATAATATTACATGAAAATTTTGTGGACAATTGAATTATAACGATATTTTAACATTAAAATATTATGACATTTTAATTTCAATGAGCAACTCAATTTTTGATTACTACCCAAAACATTTTTCCTCGTACTCGTCTCTCTCTCCTCCCTTCCTCCCAAAGATTTGAGCTTCTTCCTCACATTCTCTCTCTCCACAGTTTCTTTCTTACTCTCCCAATCTTCTCTCAAAAAATCTGAGCTTCTTCATTCACCTTTCTCACCCGCAATGAAGCAAGAACCTACCCACCTATCCAAAAATTCGACGCCTCCTCGACCTCTAAGATTTTCGGAGTCCCCTACTACAGTAGCAGCGATCCTCCAACGTCCCCTCCACCTCCCAGCCTTGGTCTCTCGCCTTCCCCCCCCTCTCTCTCTCTCTTTATATATATATATATATATATATATTTCATAGTCTCCTCTACGCATCCCTCACCCATCGCTCTTTGTCTCTCGCTTTTATTCTCGTCGTCGATTTCTCGCTCTCGTCTACTATCTTTCTCTCTTCTTTCTCTAGGCATTCTTTCTTTGTGGGCCTTCTCTCAATGGATCTTCATTCTCTTTTCGTCGTTCACATCTCTTCGATGACCAACCCATCATTTTGCTTCTAATTTTTAAAAAATTAAACTAACACATATATAAATATATAGTATATTTACTGAAAATATATTTGTATATAATTTTGGGTTAAATACACATATTTTTTAAATAAAAGTATAAGCTAAACAGAGATACAAATAAATAACATATTTTGGGTTAAAAATATTTTTATGTTATTATTTATTTGTATTAATTGCAGTGAAATATAATACTATGATTTTGTATAACTTTACATATAATTTTTTAACTTTTGTAAAATGTGATATTATGATTTTTTATAATTTTACATGTAATTTTTTACCTTTTAATTCTAACAATATAAATAAATAATAACATAAAAATATATATAATTATTTATACATAAGATAATTGTAAAATATATAAAATTTTATGTTTCGTATGAATAATAAAAAGAAGAAATATAATTGTATTGTGATTGATATATATGAATATATCTTTTTATTAGAAATAAATATTATAATATTATAGTTTATAGTTTGATTTCATTTTATAACTTAAAAAATGAAACAAACTACAAAATAATTTTTTAAATTAACAAGCCAAGCAATGCTCTTAAAAGGTTCAACATATTACAAGCTATGTTCTTAAAATTTTTAAAAGTTCCAAAATAGGTTTGATTTGGTACAAATAATTTTGTACAATATATTTTTAGTTTATAATTATATTTAAAAATATATTTGTATATATTTATATATATGTAAATCTTTTATGTAATATATGATATTTTACTCTTGAAAATTAAAATAGTTTTGATAATGACACAAAGTTATGAAAATCAATCTTGAACTCTAAAGAAATAAGTTTGAGTGTTTAAATTCAAAATCAATGTCATCTTGATAATCTCAACTTGCTTTCAAAAGAAACAAACTTAAGAAAGTTCAATGATAAAGAATTTTATGTTTGAAATCTCACTTATATCAATTAAGTATTCTTTTACATATTATCAATTTAGTGTTAAGTTTTTCCAATTGAATAGTCGACTAAGTATGTTTGATCTGTCGACTATGGACCGTGCATCTGTCGACTATCTTGTTGGTTTTGTCGACTGCGAAAATTACTCTATCGACTATTTGTGTGTATGATGGTAGAAATTTTCTTTATATTTTGGATATGTCGACTATGTGAAGGTGTGTGTCGATTATCAATGAGTTTGTTTGGTTCTCTGTCGACTATGCCTATATGTCTGTCAACTATGCCTTAATCTTATTCAAAAATACAGTCGACTAACCTCTTGACTCTGTCGATAATTTGTTTCACAGAAAGGTGTAACGCCTAGTTTTTGGCGTATTAAATGCTTGCTTAACTTCCACAGTGATTTGATTTTTGTATTTATCTACCATCGACTATAAATAAGTGTTTGAAGAATCGTTGAAGATGGCTAAAAACATTTATTATCTCCAACTACCGAGCATTCAAGTTTACTTTGAGCCTTAATTCTTATTTTCTCTGTAATTATCTTTTCGAGGCTTTGTATCTACATTGTTACATTCATTTTAAGTCTCTATTTTCAGTTGGAGAGAACTTATAACTAAGAGTTGTACTCTTAAATATCATATTCATTTTTCTTGTATTTTACCTAGCATAAGCTAAATTACCCATTCGAGTGGGAGGTTTATAACTTTCCTAGTAGTGGACTACAGGACCTACTCCGTTTGAGTATGGGGTTGATAGTGAATTTATTTCAAAATCCTTAGTGGGAGGTTAAGGTAGTGGACTAAGCTTGGAAAGCCGAACCACTATAAATTATTGTCGTTTGTGCTTGTGTTATTTGCTTATTTGTCTTTTCGAACATCTCTATATTCCTTACTTGATTCGTATATTTAACCTCTCGTTGAAAAAGATTTCATATTTTTTATTCTTGTGCTCTTCATTGTCAAGACGAGATTGTCTTTATACGATTGATACCTCATCATGCAATTTTAAGGTCTTGAGATTTAATTAAACCGTGGTCTTTACAGACGACATATTTGTTTATTAAAAGAATTCTTAAGGAAAAATATTTTTTATATACCAATTCACCCTCTCTCTTAGTGTGTGCCATAGCATTTCAAATCTATCAATTGGTATCAGAGTTTCATCTCGTTCCCTTGTTTTTATTAGTCTAACAACAAGGATCATGTCAAATGGCACATTTTGCATCCTCATTTCAATCCGAGGGTCAAAGCACCGCTTGTCCCCCATTCTTTAATGGAACTAATTATAGCTACTGAAAAACAAGAATGCAAATTTATTTGATGCAGGACTCAAGCTTAATGCAAGCAATTCAAAAGGATATCAAGCTGGCTAACATGGAGAAAATCGAGACCTAGATAGTAGAAGAAAAAAGAAACATGGAGATAAATGCAAAAGCTATGAACACACTGATATGTGCACTGAGCTCAAAGGAATTCAATTGAGTGTCAACGTACAAGATAGCTAAGGAGATTTGGGACAAGCTAAAGGTAACACATGAAGGAACCAACCAAGTAAAGGAAACAAAAATTAACATTCTTGTTCATGATTATGAGCAATTTTCAATGAAAAAAGATGAGTCTATAAAAGATATGTATAGTAGATTTAATGATATTGTTACTACATTAGAAACATTAGGTAAGACATATACAAATGGAGAAAGAGTTAGAAAAATTCTAAAAAGTTTACTTAGATCATGTGCTATTACTGGGGCCAAAGACTTAAATAAACTTGAATTTGATAATCTGTTAGGCTCATTAATGACCCATGAAATCATTGATTTGAAAAGGAAAGTAAGTTCACTAGAAAGTGAAGTGAAAGATTTGAAAACAGAAAAATGAACCTTGGAAGATGAAAGAAACATATTATCTGTTGAAAAAGAAAGTTTTTTAAAAGAAAATAAAAACATGAAGGAGTCTTTAGAAAAATTAGTTAAAGGGAAAACAAAAATAGAAATGATTCTTGGAGCTTAAAGAAATTTTGGAGATAAACAAGGAATTGGATTTGATTCATTCCATACAAGTTCTAGTAAAACAATCTTTGTAAAAGCTTCAAACCAAAAGTTCACTCAAAGAAAACCATTCTTCAAACCAAATTTCACAAAGAGAGGCATTATATGTCATTGCTGTGGTAGAAATGATCATTCAATTAATAAATGTTTTATAAAAAATTATCCTCAAAAATTCAAACAAACTTGGGTTCCTAAGGATGTAGTATCTTGTAACAAAAATGGATCCAAGATGATGTGGGTACCAAATGGAACAATTTGAATAATTCTTTTTGTAGGCTGCTTTGGTTTCAAATGATTCAAAGAGCAAGTGGTTCCTTGATAGTGGGTGCTCAAGGCACATGACATGAGACCATGATTTTCTTAACAACATCATCTTCAAGGAGGGATGTAATGTATTCTACGGTGATAACTCCCAAGGTAAGATCACAGGTATGGGTTCTATCTCTTTTGAACACTTTGTATTGGATAATGTGTTTCTTGTTAATGGTCTAAAGCATAATTTGATAAGCATAAGTCAATTATGTGATATGAATTATGAAGTTCATTTTGATGCTAGTTTTTGTAAGGTCATATGTCCAAAGATAAAGGAAATAAAACTAAATGAAAAAAGAGTAGGAAATGTTTATCTTACTTTTCTAGGGTCATCTAGGATGGAAAATTGTTTAATGTCTAACACTTCTGAAAATACTTGGTTATGGCATAATCGATTAGGACATGCTTGTATGAACTTGATTAACAAGCTAGTAAAATATGACCTTGTTAATGGATTGCTAAAGCTAAAGTTTGAAAGAGATCACATTTGTGGCTCATGCATGAAAGGTAAACAAATAAGTGTATCATTCAAACCTACAAATGAAGTGTCAACAACAAGGCCCTTGACATTACTTCACTTAGACTTATTTGGTCCTATGAGAACATTAAGTTTAGGAGGAAAACAATATGTTTTGGTCATAGTAGATGATTATTCTATATACACATGGGTAATTTTCCTTACTTCTAAAAATAAAACCTTTAAATCATTTGAAGTATTTAGTAAAAGAGTTCAAAGGGAAAAAGGCTTTTGCATTTCAAAAATTTGAAGTGATCATGAAGGAGAATTTGAAAATGAATCTTTCAAAATATATTGTGAAGAAAATGGTATAGATTATAGTTTTTCTTGTACTAGGACACCTCAACAAAATGGTGTAATAGAAAGAAAGAATAGATCTTTTCAATAAATGACTAGAACAATCATATGTGATAAAAATCTTCCTTTTAGTCACACACTGTGCAATGGAGGTCCGAACGGTCGAGGGCGAGAACAAGAGAAAGAGAGAGACAAAGAAAGTATGCCGACAACAATGGGCATCCGTGTAAGTGAGAAAGAGAGAGAAAAGGCTTGGGCGAGTATTCAAAACTTTTGGATGGAATTTATGCTTAGGGTAAATTTGTAATTTCGTCGTGGATTGTCAAGGGAGTTCTCAAGAAAGTTATGCGTCTAGCATTATCCTAATCTGTAATCTCAATATTAAAATATGATAAAATAGTTTAGGTCCCCTCAACTTTTACTTTTTTTTTTATTGTGGTACTTTTAATTTTATTTGGTTCCGATTGCACCATTGAACTAGCCAATATGATATAAATTCATCCCTTAACTTTCACTTTTTTTTTATTTTTTATTATGGCATCCTCAACTCTGCTTGGTCCTAATTACACCTCTAAATCAGTCAATTTCATGTTATATGAACACTTGACCAGCGCAACTCACAACGCATCATATGCGTTTGTCTAGTAAAAGGTGATGGGTTATTAATGTTTGTGCAGATTTTATTTGTACTAAAAATCCTAAAATCAAAATAAGAGATAAATTCAATTCCTCTCTTTCCTTTTGTTTCTTCTTAAACAAAGCATCTATGTAACACCAAAATCCACCCACCAAAACTAGAAGAATCAAACAAATCTCTAATCCAATCACTGCACATTCATTGTCATCGTCATCTTTATTGAAAGATTGAGCAAGAGCAAGAGTAGCATTATTTGGCTAGATTAGATTGGGAAGCTTTGAAATTGGAACGAAGATGGTGTAAAAAGTTTAAATTTTGTTCTCATTAACATTGACAATAGACTGTATGGTTAATCCAAACCTCAAGACAATGGACCTCAAGTTATGAGAAATGCAAATGTTTAACTGGTTTAAGGATGCAATAAGGTCCATTGCCTCAAAGTTTGGACTGACCGTACAATTTATTATTGATATTAATGGGGACATAATTCAAAATTTTCACACCATCATCGTTCCAGTTTCAAAGCTTCCCAATCTAACCTAGCCAAATGATACTACTTTTGCTCATGTTCCATCTTCTAACAAAGATAACGATGATAATGAAGGTGTGGTGATTGAATTGGGAATTGGGTTGGGGATTTGCCTAATTGTTCATGTTTTGGTTGGTAGATTTTAGTGGTACAAAGATGTTTCATTTAAGAAGAAGCAAAAAGAAAGAAAGGAATTGGATTTACCTCTTCTTTAGGTTTTGAATTTTTATAATACAAATAAAATTTACATCATAAACTTTAATAACCCGTCACTCTTTATCACCTAAGTGCACATTATGCGTTGTGAACCATGTTGGCCAAGTGTTTATATGATGTGAAATTGGCTAACTCAAAAGTGCAATTGAAAGCAAACAAAGTTTAGGGTACCAAAATAAAAAATGATGAAGGTTGAGGAGTGAATTTATGCATTTGGCCAAGCTATTTATAATCTGATCTTATTTGTTAGAATAATAACTTATATAAATATTTAGTTATTTAAGAAAAACACAGTTTGGATGTCAGATGAATCACTAGTACGACAGTATGGGCAAAAATAAATTTGTTATTGTGTATCAGATACATGCAACAAGATATAATATACATATCATACTAAATTTAGGTGTTTAAATAACACGCATATTCAGTAATTAAATATAAATAAATCTCATACATATTGTCTGACGTAAAGTTGAGGTACAGAAACAATTTTCGTACTGAAATTGTATCCACCTTATGTTGCGGTAGTCCTAGTTTGTCCACACCTAGTATGCAGTAAGATATCGTTTCGGTCACCTCTTCCCGCGTTAGACACAAAGGATCTACGTATCATCGATGCCTACGTCTCAAAATTTTATGTATAACAATTACACGTAAAATATTTCTGTGGCAGCAGAATATTTTTTAGAGGAAAAAAAAAAGAAAGAGAAAACAATGTAAGAAAAAATGAGAAAGAAATGGTGTAATAGCCGAGAATTTTTAAAGAACTCAAATGTATTTTATCTTGGGTCGTAAGTGAGATTTTCAAAAGATTTGGTGTTATGATGTAATTTCTTACAGTTATGACTGACCGAATCTACTGTAGGGAATGCCTTGGAAGCTAGACATCTAGGGAAAATTATACAAAATTGACGAACATCCTGAGATAGGATTTATGGCATCAAAATAAAATGGATCAGAAATAATTTTCGATACATCTACGATTTGGCCTGAAAAATCAAATGATCGTAAGGGACCTTTAAAAAGTCAACAAAATCTTGAGAGGGCTCCGATTTTTCGTAAGGATTAACCTTGAAGTGGTTTTGGGACGAAACAAATGTTCTGTGAAGGCGCAGGAATGAAATCGGTCTTTATCGAGTAAATGTTGGTTATTAATTTTGATAAATCAAGATATTGTGTGGCTTGAGGGTAATTGTTTAAGGCCTTGGAGGGTCCAAGAGCTGTTATCAAAATTTTTAATGCAATTATCAAAATCCCTAAATGCAATTAAAGAGAATTGGTGAGGTAAATGTGTAATTTACACACACACACACACATATATATATATATATGCTCATGAGACATTGGGGCAAATTTTGCAGCATTTGAGGGCATTGGGCAGAGAGATTGTAGCGAATTTGGGAGAAATGTTAGGAGAGCGAGTGGTAAGCTACCCATAAATAGAAGGAAACATTGAGAGAAGAGAGATAAGTGGAAAAAAATAGGAAATGAATAAGGAACCAAAGGCAGCAAGCGGAGCGGCCATAGCAGCAAGCACAAGCGGAGCAGGGGCAGCCGATGAGCAGAGCAGCATCAATGATGGCAAGTTGTGCACAGGCTGGTGGCCGAAGGTAGCCTCGAGGGTGGCCAGAGGCGGCCAAAATAGGCCGTAACAACAAGCTGGAGATGGTCATGGCGGCGTGGCAACAGGCGAACAGGGGCGGCTATGATGACTGGGCCATGATAAGAACAGTTAGGGATGGCCAGGGGTGATCATGAGGAGTACCGGAGGTGGCCGAAGTTGGTCAGACAGCAAACGGTGGCCATAGCCACAAGCTTACAACAGTTGGTTGACGATCATGGGCAGTGGCAGAGTAGGGGTAGCGCACGAAGGAGGCCGGTGATGGCCATGGCAATGACCGGTGAGGCTGGCGTTGGCCGGAAGTTGCTCGCGCAGGGGCTGTGCGTACGTAGGGGAGAAATAAGGAAGAAGAAGAAGATGAAGGAAGGAGGAAGAAAAAGGAGAAGAAAAAAAGAAAAAAGAAAGAAAAGAAAATAGAAAAAATGGAGAAAAATGTGAAAGAAAATCCTAGAAAATTATGAAAAAATAGAAAATCATGTTTTATTAATTTTTCAGAGATTTTTGCAAAGAAATTATCCAGACACGCATTTCAAGATCAAACCATACATACCGAGAAAACCTGAGAGGTTAAGTTAAGGTGAGTGATTTTTTCCTAAAAACTTATACGTATTATGTTTTGCCTAGTTAAGCATGATATTCAAGAAAGTTCACAAATTATTTGTAATTTATGCACATATTGTCATATCAGTACATGTTCTATTACATTGATAGTCGTGATTATTTCACATGACATGATATTGTTGGTATATCGATATTTGTGTCAAGATGGAATGTCGCCCTGATAGAGTAGCCATAATTCCCCAAGGGTGTTATTGGAACAACGTTTAGGGTACCCCGTTGCCTTGTGTGCAAGTCAAGACTACTGCTTAGGGTTTTGTATCGGCCTGGTATGCCAAGGAAGTTATACTAAGGTATTTGTTTGTTCATGTCTATACATCATTCATTCATGTAATTGTTTTTAAACCCTCACTATAAGGTTAATCTTCTAATTGGGCTATGCTCCTGGAACATTCAAACGTTCTAGTCAGGACTTACAATATAAGTAGAAAAGTAGTTGAGATGTGATGGCACGTGATGACGTGTCCGATGGGATTGGTAAGTTGTTCCAGTATTTTGCTATTTCATGAAAATTCGACTTTGTTTTAGTCATGTTGAGAAACTTATGTTTCATTGATAATTAGTCTTGTAAATGTAAGAATGTTATGTATTACAAATGATATTTGAGAAATTTATCATGTAATACTATTATGATTCAATGTTATTTGAGGTATCATTTAATTTTGTTAAGGTAATTTGTTATTATTTTTGAAAAATGAGTCTCTATGTATTTAGTTTGAAGATATACTATGGTACAATTTTTATGTTATGATTAAAGTGAATTCGATTAGGTACTATATCAAGTTTCGATTTTATCTTCCACATTTGTAATGATATGTTGGGGGATTTTGTTTGGAATACGGTACTTGAAGTGTTAAAAAATGTGTCGTTATGAAGAGAATGTATATTTTTATATTAAGCCCCAGTATTGTGATAACGCCCTTTGAAAGAGCGGGGCGTTACAGATGGAAGAAGGTTCTGCCTTTTTTAAAAAGAATTTCACCCTCTTTTCTTTTCTTTCTTCTCCCCATTTCATTCTTACTCATGTCCGTCGCCCCCATTTAATAATGCACTGCACTATGCACTATGTACTATGCACTATTACTTTGCACTATGCACTATTGGCTGTGGGGGCCAAGGTCAACTTTTGACAAATCATTTTCAGAGACATTTTGGGCACATGATGTCAATACCAAACGAAACACTATATGGTGTGTGACTTTCTAGGTTCACTACCTACTAGCAATCAGATAACATGGAAATCTTTTAGTATCGGTCAACCCCTTAACCTATCATCGAAAATTTTCTAAATCTCGACGACATTTCGAGAGTTTCTGAATAGCACATAGCAGTGGTTCAGGACAATATATGTGGCAGTGATGTCTTACTTCAAGTAAACCTATTACAGTTGATAGTTATCGTGTGTTATAATCCTTTTATCATCTAACGTCCTGACTGAGTGAGAGTCATAGAGTGACAAACTCACAAATTCAGTAAGTATGTGTTAAACCTCATTAATGTGACTAGATGACACCTCATGAAACACTTTTCTTGAATTTCAATTTACTCTGGTCAAGGAATGTCCCGTCATATCAATAGTAGATCACGTAGGACGTTCATCCCATCAGATACTGACGAGGGTAACAGATCTTATTCCCAACATCTATCTCCATATACTAGCAATACGAAACCACATAAATAAACGTTCCCACTTCCCAATTAGATGGTTCGGCTCATTAACAAATCTCACACACCAATACACAAAATAAGTGTGTCAGTTTAAGTCTAAAGATCAACATATCATCGTAATCTGATGACTCAACCATTATCATCGTGCCATGTGATTAGTTATCAGCATCACATTCAGTTGATCATTCTCTAACGACCACCCACAAGTCTATTAGCGACATCTCATGTCATATGGCGCGTAACACACCATCCTCCCATAGGTATCTCCATACCGAAAAAGGTAGTAACTCGTATGCTAGTCTATATTCGATTAATCGGAGTCTTCATCCAAAGAATTTAAGGACTAAGAATAGTTTAAAAAGTTTTGTTATAAAAAAATTATGTCACACAGTCTTGACACCTTGAGAATAAGATTCTTACAGAGAAGATTTAAGAACTAATTCATATAATTGATTGGAGAAAATATGAATGAAGAAAATCTTACATTTTATTAATTTATACAAATATACAATGAATGCATAAAATAAGGCCGCTAGATGTCATTCAAATCTAACATTAGAGTACACAACACAAACATGATGTAATTATGCAATAAACTTAAAAATCTTATCATATATGTATAAAAAATACTAATACTTATTTTACAGGCACTTTTTTTTTTGTTTTGAGTAATGTATATAAAATATGATAAATCAAAACTTAAAACATTAGAATAAAATAGGTAAATTGTCCCACATCTTCAATAATTTGGATTGTTTACTCATACTTCTTATGATTTGTTTTTAATGAAAGGTTCCAATCATCTAAACCTAAAGATATGTAAAGGATATGTAGTAGCTAAAGGCTAAAAACAATGATTATCAAATCAAAGATGCTATTTAAATACTCAATTTTGATATTCTGTTTTGATTTCTTATACTTCGTCTCATGTCAACTTGAATGTACAAGATAGAAACGTAGATTATCAGTTAAAGAAATTGACAAGATACTTACAAAGAATTAGAAATCACATGTTCATCTATAAAAAAGTTAATCACATTGATGTTGATATCTCCAATGATATTCCTTATCTCGTTTTCTATTATATTATAAATAATGTACTTTTTATTCTAATTTTATCTCAAAAATTAT
Source organism: Diospyros kaki (assembly GCA_036245055.1). Lineage (NCBI taxonomy): Eukaryota > Viridiplantae > Streptophyta > Magnoliopsida > Ericales > Ebenaceae > Diospyros > Diospyros kaki. The sequence continues at coordinate 30,114,365 of BSEG01000003.1, read as the reverse complement.
GTCACTCCAACAATACTCTCTATTCTCTTCTCTATTTAATTCTTTATTTCATTTATTTATTAATAAACTTTAATTTTATTTATTTTAACATACACATAATTAATAATCAAATACACGCATGTACAGAATTAATAATTAAATAAATAAATTAATAATCAAATACACGCATACTGGCTGCACTCTCACCCTGCAATTAAAACACAAAACAAAACACAATAAAAATTTTATATATATATTTTTTTTATATTGGTGAGAGGTTTATACTTGTCAGTGTACGAGTGCAGTTGTAGTCCAAATTTAAATTTATATTTTCTGGATGAGTCCAGGTCGTCCACTGAGAGATTTATTTATGGCAAAAGAAAAAAAATGTCACAAACACACACACACATTTGGATGAATTGGAAACATAAATTTTTTTATGGATTTTCAAATAACAGGTGCTAGGAAATAAAGTAAGACAAAAATTAAATAAACACTGAATGTGAGAATATGAAATTGGACGACACTTGAGTTAAGACAATTTCAGCACCAACTCGTTGATTCCCAATTTTTAGCAGAAGAGTTTAGCAATATTAATTTAATTTCAAATATGAGGGTTTGTTATTAAATGCAATTAGAGATGATGATAGTTCTAGTTTAAGCAATCCCCATACATGATATGTGAGATTCTAGTTTAAGCAACTACCATAAATTCAATTACAATTAATATACAAAACAACTAAATTAATCATCCGGGTTTGGGTATGATAGCGTTTCCAGTCCTAGTAACTCTCATACGTGGCATGAAAGTTTTAAGTTAGGCTTACGCTCCAATCCAAACCTAGTGATTTCTTAATTTAAAAATACACACTCATATTGAAATTTAAATTAATATTACTTATTTAAAGCGTAGCTTTTTTTTTGGGAATCATTGGCGTTGGACACTGTCCTTGCCTTAACCCAAGATTGGATTTAGCTACTCATCTTTATTTATAAATTAATTAACAAGAATTTAAATGGCATAATTTAAATGACAGAATTTAAATGACAGGAATTAAAATAGCATAAACTAACCGACCATTTAGGCGGTGAATAATAAAAAGACAAGAATTAAAATTGCAAGAGTTTAAAGACATAAACTAACCGGCCATTTAGGCGATGAATAATAAAAAGACAAGAATTAAAATTGCAGAAATTTAAAGACATAAACTAACCGGCCATTTAGGCGGTGATTAATAAAGTAACAATAAATGACATAAGAATTCAAGAGAAGAAAGAAAGAAAGTAAGATCACATGAGAAAACAATAGAGAAAAGAAAAGATAACAAGAACAATTCTCAAAGAGAAAATATAAGAAAACAACTAAACTTTTATTCCATAATAATAATCACACTTACAAATGCAATCAAGTAACCTATTTATAGGCCACAAGATGCAATACAAACCACATAATTTTCAATTATTCAACTAGACATAATTATATCTAATGGACACTCACACACTTAAAGTTAAATGGATTTTAGCTATAATACATAATTAAAGTTAAATGGATTTTAGTTAAAATACATACCTAATAAAGCACTCATAAAGTTAAATAGATTTTAGCTATAACACACACTAATAATTAAATGGATTTTAGCTAAAAGACACACTTAATAAAGCACTCACATAAAAAATAAAAATAGATTTCTATAAATTGATTTTTAATCTTCATTAGGATTAAAAATAATCCTTGGGCCTTCTTCAAATGATATCTTTCATGGGATGCTCAAGTTGGGTCTTAATTCTTCATGGGCTTTAATTCTTTTCATGGACTTTAATTCTCCATGGGCTTGAATTCTTCATGGACTTGAATTCTTTTTGAGCTTGAATTCTTTTTGGGCTTCCAAGTCCACCTTCTTCATACCTATAAATAAGCAATTTATTAATAAATCATCTATTATATTATATATATATTGATATAATATATTATATGGGATATTATATGCTTATATATTATATAGATAATCCATGCATGCATTTCATTGAGTATATATATGTATTATATTTACATGTTTATTATAATATATTATATATTATATATATAGATATATATTACACATAATTATTCAATTAAACCAATTTAAAATCAAAATGAGGGTTATAATTAGAACAAAAATTTTACAAAATTAACCACTAATCACATACACAAAATTAATAATCAAATACACAATATCACTCATCTAATATAAAAAAATTCCAAAATAACAAATCAGGTTGATCTGCTCCTTGTCACCACTGAAGAAGACGTCGTCGTCATTGCTGTTGTTGTTGTTGCTCATCGTCACAGATATCTCCGTTGGTCGCCACCACCACAGTCGGATATGGTATATGCAACTTGTCCGCTACTACAACTCATCCACATTTGCTGACAGATTTCACCTTAGCATTCGTCTGCAACTCGTCTTCTCCGGCCAATTCAACCTTCACGCTTCTAGTCGACTTTTTCACGTGTTGATGGTTGTTGTTGCGAGAGAAATGATGATATTGTCCTTGAAGATTTCAATTGCCACAATTGGCGACCCATTTTAATTTCGCTAGAAATTTGGAGAATCAATTTGGTGATGAGAAGGGTTGTTTGAGTGTGATTTTGGGGTTGGTTCCTTAAATTTTGGCGATGACGATCCATTTAACAACCTGTTGGAAATTTCTCTATAACCCATGTAGATGTAGATTTAGTTTGTTGTTCAGATAAAAAAAGAAACCTACATTGCAGGTGGTGCAATACCTTAAAAGAGTTTCCAACAATTTTCGATAGCTTTATTAACCATGCAAGTTGAGGTGATTGCATGTTATGAAACCGAGGCTCATGCTAAATGGTTAAGAAATTTTATCATATGACTAAAGGTTGTTAATTCTATCTCTAGGCCAATAAGAAGGGAAATTCTATTCACAGCCCATAAATTTGCTCTTCACAGCCCACATTTCTGTCAAATTCTTTAATAATTTTAAAATTCTTATTTTACACCGACAGTCCACAACCTATTCTCTTTTCTGACCACCCCCGACCGTCGGTCGTCGCCTCGCCTCTCTCTTCCTCTCCAACATCATATGCACACATACACAGATATATATATACACGCGCGGCGTGTAATGCCCCACTTTTCCCAAGCGCACGTTACCTCGAGATTTTGGAAATTTTTTTTTTAAATCAAACATACAACACAAGCCTCTTGACATACATACCTTCATCAGTCATTTCCCAACAATCTTGATCGTACCTTCTCAGTATATCAAAATTTAACAATTAATAGACTAAGACAGGTATTATTAATCACTTTAGCAGAAGCAAGATCGAAACCTCAATGATATATAACCGATAATTCCTTTTACAATAACCAAATCGATGTTTCACATGAAAATATCAAAATATTACATAATCTCTAAACATCATAATCATATACAAAAACCTAAGAGAACTAAACATAGCAGCTACATCTCGATGACATTCTTTCCCTTAGCGCCACTGCTTTCACCTGGAACGTTTGAATATTCTAGCGACAAGTCCAAATTAGATGCTGAATCATCTAAGCAAGAGTTCAAAAAACGTTTTCATGCAGATATGCAAAATCATATATAAAATCGATAAATCCCAACATGCACCAGCTGTAACACCTGGTGTTACAGGTGTTAAGAGAATGAGAAAGAAAGCGAGAAAATTTCAAAAATGCCCTTGAGAAGGTGTTGGATCTTTGAGATTGAGGGTGCCCTATGAGAGGGGTATTTTGGTAATTTGGATAGTGAAATCCAATATAAAGGGTATTTTGATAAATTGAAAATAATTCCTATGTGGAATTAGGTATATAAGTGAATAAAATCCCAATTTGGTGTTTCTGTGGAGATATATGGGATTAATAAATTCACAAGGGGTATTTGGGAATTTTGGAATTTAATTCCATAAAGGAATTTAATTATGGAATATTAGGAAAGTGGTGGATATTCAATTATGTGGTAAAGTAATTAATTTTTCCCTATATAAGAGAATAAATGTGGTGATGCCACATGGATGGAGGAGATTAGAACTTGGAAGCCAAGGTTGTGTCTTGGAGTGACACATGGCATTTTGTGGTCCAAGTTAAATGAGAGATTAAATTAAATACAAAAAGAAATGCTAAAAGGGTCTTTCAAGCATTTAATGAGAGACATGATTATATGGATTAAAGAAAATCTAAAAGAAAATGGTAAATGGTCACCATTAATGTCTTGAAAAATATTAGAGTTAAATAAATCAAAAAGGAAAATGAGAAAATGGTCTCCCATTAATGCTTTGGAAATTATGAGATTTATTTAAATGAGAAAGAAAGCATTTATGTCTTTCAAAGTGGTCTCTCATGTGATGGTAGAAAATTGTCCTATTAAATTAAATGGAAAAAAAATTTATTTATGTCATTCAAGTGTGATGGTTATGAAAATGGTCCCATTAATTTAAATGGGAAAGAAATTATATTTCAAAGGATGAGATTAATTCTTGAAATGGGAAAGTGATCCAAGGGTTGCCATTAAATCTTGGAAGTTGGCATGGATTGCCAAATGGGTGGAGAGATTTTAAAGAGAAATGATTGGAAGGTGGAGATTTAATCTCCAAATTAAATCAAATGCTAGGATTAAAACCTAGCAAAGCACATGGATTGTGCTTCCTTTGGATGGCTAAGATGTTATCTTGTAAAGTGAGAAAAGATCCAATGGTGGATTTTAAGCAAGACTTAATGCCATGGATTGTATTAGTTTGGAGGGTGAGGATTTATTCTCACCAAATATATCTAATGGCTAGGATGCATTCTTGAAATATGGGGGAAGTAGTATAAAATGGCAAGAAGGGAAGTCTTGGTTTCCTTTGGCCATTTGGAGAAAGAAATGAAGAAGGAAAGAAAGAAAGAAAGGGAGATAAGAAAGTCTCCCATGGAAGAAAAAGTGAAGAAGAAGAGAAGAAATCAAGTAAGTGCATTCTTCCTTTCTTTATCTAGTGTTCTTTTATCCAAAGAAAGTGAGTTCTTGTTTGAATGCCATCTTAGATGGGAGAAATGAAGATGGAAGCTCTATTGTAATGAAGATTCAAATATTCAAGAATGAGGTAAGGGATGACCCCATGGGAGGGTGGCCTTGCAATGGGTTTTAAATATGTTTCATAAATGTATATATTGCATTTGGCATGTTCTTTTATGTTCATGAGACTTATGGCCATAGGTTAGTTTGGGAACATGGTTGAAATGGTGGGTTGATGCCTCAACCTTGGAGGGTTGCGAGGGCAAAGAAACCTAGCCACATTTGCATGCATTTGGTATCATATAATCTTGTTATATTCATATTTATTTGGCATTGCACCCTTATTGAGCTTAATAGCTCATGAGGTTTTTACCCTCACATGTAGGTTGTGGAAGCATGGGAAAAATCAATACAAAGTGGAATGGCATGTGGAGGCATGGAAATGAAGATTCAACTGTCTTGTTTGGCTTAGGGTAGCCTATTGTGTGACATTTGATTTATGTAATATAGTGTATTTGATTGTTAATGGCTTGTTAAAGCCTAAGACCATGGGTGTATTTCATTTCTTGAGAGTATTTGATTTTATTTTAAGATGAGATGTTGGCTTATAGCATGTGAAGCCTAAGTTGTGGTGTAAGTCTCATTGTGGGGTGTGTTGTGAGAAGCATCCAAGATGCAAATAAAAGGATTTTTGTTAGAGAAATAAAAGAAAAATTGAAGGAAAATGAGATATATTTATTGGAGGTATTTTCTGAAAAATTTGGGGTTTAAATGCCCAAGAAAAAAAAAAAGAAGTGTGGAAGGCAGTTGTAGAAGGCAGCAGGCAGCCCCAGGCGCGCGGGTCGCGCTGCAGGCGCACTGCGGGGCCCCGTACGCGCCGTGGGCCCCGCTGGCCAATTTTTTTTTAAAAAATAGAATTTTGAGAAATTAAGGGGAGATTCTAAATGGATTTTTGGGGCCCCGGAGGAACTTTCAAATATTAGAATTTTTCGGACATTTTGAAGAGCGATGCCGAAAATTTGAAAAATATTGAATGATGAGTTCTTCCTCCAAATTTGGTAATCAATCAATGAATTGATTTTAATGATAATTTGCGGAGCCCGGTAAAAATTCTTGAATGGGAAAAAAATTAAATGTCAATGAGAAAGTGGTGGTTGGGCATCTTCATGAGTTTCTTTCAATCGTATGCAGTGATTAAAGCCCAATTCCGCTAGTGAATCCTGGGGTTCAAGAAAGGGAAGGACGAGCCTAGATCCCACCTAGGGCGTTTCGTCTTGAAACATGGTCCACCATTCACCAAAAGCCGGGCAGGTGGACAATTCGGGTGATTGTTCACGAGTAACACCCGTAAGTGGGAGCGAGGCGTTACACCAGCCTAAGAGAATCCCACGAAGCACTTAGCCCTAACCGGGGAAAACACAATCTCTCTAAAGGCGACACGACCATATCAACCCATTGGCAACTCAATCTTGCTTAAAAGGGACAACCTCGACATGTGAACCTAGGAATCACCTTATTGTCATTGTTAGGCTTTACGCTCCCACTCAAAAGCATTCCAAAACCCAACTGAACCCTAGCCCCAAGAGCATCACATCATCACTATCCTCGGAATCGACGTCACCTCGGCATTAATGCTATTGCTCAAAGGAACCTGGGGTGGTGTCCACTCGCAGCCCCGCCACTTAAGCCAACAACCGATGTGGTGTCCACTCTTAGTCCCGCCACTTGGGTACCGTAGGGTGAAGTCCATCTCAGCCCCATCCCAAGTAGGTCATCTAGCATTAATCTTTGGTACGCATCCCGAGTGCTGTCACTCCGGGCTACGTCACAGGTTAACAACCCACGTCCCACAAGGACAACACAAAACAAGCCAATATCGAAAATCATAACATACATAACTTAAAATCAACATTTCGATGTATGCAATTATCGTACAAAATTTAATGCATGTGTAAATAACTGTTTGGACAAACCATCACAATAAACCAAGCCATAGGGATGAACACTCACAATAAACCATTCACATGCTACTATAAGTCTTTTCGGGTAGAACCATTCACAAGTCAAAATAAAGTTTGGGGCGAACACTCACCTCGACGTATTCGGATCGCCTCGATCCTCGTGCACAACCTCGTTTTGCGTGCCAAATCACAGACACTTGAATTTACAGTCAACCTCGAACCACAACACTTCCTAGCACAATAATTAATAAAGGAAACATTAAAATCCATTTTCCTCAATTATTTCACAATTTCCTCTATTTTCTCCCATTTTTCACCTCGATAATTCTAAAATAATTATTTTCTTAACTATTTTTCCAAATATTTCAACACCATAATTCTTAAAATAATTAATTAAAAATATTGGAGTTGAAATTATCAGAATACCCTTCCTCACGCGCCTTCACGCACTTGGCGCGTGTATGTGGGTGAAGACTAGCGCATGGCTGCATGCGCCACAGTCTTCTCTAAAAATACGATCACCGGCGGTTGCTCCGATGGCCACAAAATCGGTACCGTCTGAAAGCCCTTGAAGAGTCAATACAACCTCACAAAAATCAGGCCGAAAGACCACCAAAAAATGACCCAAATGGCTAGTTGCAGGTCCGGCAAGGCGGACCGCTTCAAACCCTCGGCCTTACTCAAGCAGCCCTCAAAAGCTCAACAAAACGCATCAAAACACTCCCAAAACGATCCTTGATGCCTTGAGACCAAAAGCCCTCTATCAAAGCTCCCAAAATCATCCAAAAACGAGGTCGATTTGTGCTTCATTTTCGGTCGAAAACCCTAGTTATTTATAGGCTAATTCTGTAACACCCGAGAATAATTTTGAGGATAAAATGATATTTGATAAAGGGCATAATTGGAATTTTGGAAAAAAAAATAAGACTATAGGGCACACGAACACAACTTTGAACGACCAAATTAATCAGAGGGAGTACCTCGGACCCTAGATAGCCCAGGAAATTGGTATAGTATCGACGAGCAATTAAAATTATGATTTTTAGTGACAAAAGAAATGAGATCGGGAACAGTTTTCGGTACAGCAAAAATACAGCTGCCAATTAGGTCATATTACCGAATTACTGTAAACGACGTCCAAAAAGTCAACAGAGAGTGTCAAGGACTAGTATTCGATGTATAGAACAACCCTTAAGTGGTTTCAAGTTGATTCGAGTGAATTTAAGGTCAAATAAATCAATCGGGCCTAAGTGTAATTTTCTAAAATTGCCCTAGGGAGGTCTAAACGGCAATTTTTCGAAAGTTTCAAGGGAGAAATGAGAAGTACTAATCTTGAGGATCTTAGTGAGGGAGTTAGAAAGATCAGGGGCTTGAGGTTAAGGGCCAAAATGCAAAATAAAAATTTCAAGGGGCCAAAGTGTAAATAACAGAAAAATAAAGCTCTCCCATGGCTGCCCATACCCACTGACATCACCGGCCAGCCTTCAAGCGGCGCCGTTGAGGCCATCTAAGGGTACGAAAATGGACCCCACCTCGTGGGGGTTTGATTAGGATCAGATTTGGGTCGAGATCGGCCAAGTGTGGCTGTGATTTGACAGAAAAATGGCAAGGCATGGCCGCAAACGTCGGATTTTTGGGAAGGACGATTCACACGAAATCATCACGATTTGAGGCCATTAAATGGTTGTAAGGACGATAGAGGCGTCAATTTGACTAGGTATGGCTCGGTTGAGCTTCGAAAATGGGTATAAATAGAGGCTCGATTATGGCCGAATGTATCAAAAATTTTACTTGGGATTTCTCTCGAATGGGAGCAAATCAGAGGTCTGGGATAAGGGGCATTTGATCCTTGGGTCAAGAGGAGAAATCCTGGAAATTTTCCTGAATTTTGGAAGTGATTTGAATGTGTTTTGAGGAAGATCGGAAAAGGGAGGCGGACGGCCATACCGCACCTGAAACGGCCCGATCGAGGGCCTTGCCGGAGGTCTTTCGGCCTGAAAATGGTGGCATCGGGATCGACTTGAAGCAAGCTTCTAGGAGGTGTGATCGGCATCAAATTCCGGTCGCCGGCCGGCGACCATCTCGTCGGAGAAGAAAGGACGCGTGTTGTGCATGCGCGGCTGCCACGCGCAGCACCACTTGCCCGCGCGTGGGGGCGCGTGAAGGGTCAGGTAATTTTGAATTTTTTTTATTATTTTTAGAAAAATAAATTATTAATTATGGTGTAAGAAAATTTAGAAAAATGTTAGAGAAAATGGTCATTTTGTAATTTTCAAAGTAAATAAGGCTTATGAAAAATAGGAAGAAGTATTGGAAAATTCTTAGAAAATTTTGAGAGTTAGGAATTATTTATTTATAAATTATTGTGAAGAAAAATCGAGGAAAAACCTTGAGTAGGCATTTGTTAGAATTTTTGAGGAAAAATATAAAAAAAATAGGGAAAAATTATGAAAAATTGACAAAATAGATATTGATATGATTTTGAACAAACGTGATGACTAGGGTATCGTTGAAGCTTGAGGTTGAAGTATAAGAGCGTCGGGCGCGAGAATCGAGGTCAGGCACGCAAGTCAAGGCAGGCACGCAAATCGAGACAACTCGCGCTCTTCAAGAAAGTTGAGTACAAGTGAGTGTTCACCCCCAAACTTTGTTTTGCCTTTGGGTTCTTGTGATAAATTGTTGAAATGGTTGTTTACACGTGCATTAAACGTTTATTTTTAAGTGTTGATTTTAAGTAACGCATGTGTATGATTTTAAGTGATGCATGTTATGATTTTCGACCATCGGCTTGTATTGAGTCGTCTATGTGGGATGTGGGTTGTTAACCTGTGACGTGGTCCAGAGTGACAGCACTCGGGATGCGTACCTAGGATTAATGTTAGTTGACCCACTTGGGACGGGGCTGAGATGGACTTCACCCTACGGGACCCAAGTGGCGGGGCTGAGAGTGGACACCACCCCGGTTGTTGGCTCAAGTGGCGGGGCTGCGAGTGGACACCACCCCGGTTGTTGGCTCAAGTGGCGGGGCTGCGAGTGGACACCACCCCAGGTTCCTTTGAGCAATAGCATTAATGCCGAGGTGACGTCGATTCTGAGGATAGTGCTGATGTAACACTCTTGGGGCTAGGATTGCGTTGGGTTTTGGAATGCTTTTGAGTGGGAGCGTAAAGCCTGACGATGACAATGGGGTGATTCCTGGGTTCATATGTCGAGGTTGTCCCTCTTAAGCAGGATCGGGTTGCCAATGGGTCGATGTGGTCGTGTCGCCTTAGAGAGATTGCATTTTCCCCGGTTAGGGCTAAATGCTGTGTGGGATTCTCTTAGGCTGGTGCATGTTGGGATTTATCGATTTTTGGTACATGATTTTGCATACATGAAAATGTTTTTGAACTCTCTCTTAGATGATTCAGCATCTAATTTGGACTATGTCCCTGGAATATTCAAACGTTCCAGGTGAAAGCAGTGACGTCAGGGGAAAAAATATCATCGAGATGTAGCTGTTGTGGTTAGTCATCGTAAAACTTTGTTTATGATTACGATGTTCAGAAATTATGTAACATTTGATATTTTCATGTGAAACATCGATTCGATTTAATGTAAATGGAATTATCAGTTGTATATATCTGAGGTTACGATCTTGCTTCCGCTGACGTGATTGATAATGCTCGTCTTAGTCTAATTATGAAATTTTGTTATACTGAGAAGGTACGATCGGGATTATCGGGGAACGATTTTGATGAAGGTATGCCTATCGAGAGATTTATGTGGTGTTTAATTTAAATTTTTCTGAAATCTCGAGTTAACGCACGCTTAGGAAAAAGTGGGGCGTTACAAATTCCGACCTCCACGTGGCCAATTTCCGGCCAAAACTTCTTCCCCACGCCTCCTAGACTACCCTAGGGCAATCCCTAACAATCCTAGGTTGCCAAATGGCTTGATTTTTTGGCCACAAATCGCAACCAAATTAGTACTTCTCATTTCCCCCTTGAAACTTCCGAAAATTTACCATTTTGACCTTCCTTGGGCATTTTTAGAAAATTACACTTAGTCTCGATTGATTGATTTGACCTCAAATCCACTCGATTCAACCCGAAACCACTTAAGGGTTATTCTATACGTCAAATACTAGTCCTTGACACTCTGTTGATTTTTTGGACATCGTCTATAATAATTCGGTAATATGACTTAATTGGTAGTTGTATTTTCGCTATATCGAAAAATGTTCCCGATTTCATTTCTTTTATCACTAAAAATCATAATTTAAATCACTTGTCATTACTATACCGTTTTCCTTAGCTATCTAGGGTCCGGGGTACTCCCTTTGACTAATTCGGTCATCCAAAGTTGTGTTAGTGTACCCTATAGTCTTATTTTTCTAAAATTCCATTTACGCCCTTTACCGAATATCATTTTTGTCCTCAAATTATTCTCAAGTATTACATTCTCCCCCTTAAAGAAATTTTGTCCTCGAAATTTGGTCTGTGATAATTGTATCACTGCTATTGCTAATGACTCTCAATTGAAATGTCCTCTGTACCATTCATAATTCTTAGCAATTATTCATAACTTATATCTCCATATGATCCGAGCTTACCAGACACGTCTTTTATTTTTTGGATTATCCCGTTGTAGCTCTAAACAGGCGGTTACACGAATCCCAAAATAATTCATAATACTTATTATTATTTCCAATCGTGTCCTCAAAATACATTTCATTGACTCCCAACCGATTCTAATGCTAATGCACATGCCATGATGAAACAAATATTGATAACATTGAACTTTAACTCATCTGCCATGATGACACAGAAATTGATAACATTGAATTAACTTAACATACCTTCGGTCATTGTCGGATGGGTTTCTTCATCTCTTGCCAAGCCAGGGTAGACCTCTTCATTCTTCCTTGTTAGGCAATAGACTCGTCTGGTACGAGTTCCTAGCGTCATGTTTATCTTCCCGGGTTGATCTATCTTTTGTCTTTTCGGGCATTCACTAGCGTAGTGACCGGGATGATTGCACGAGTAGCATGTGATCCTCGTTCGATTCCCAGTTGGAGGTACATCTTTCTTTTTAGGGCAGTCATTTTCCTTATGTCCTTTTTCGCTGCATGAAAAACACTTGATATGCCCTTGAGAACAATTTCTTCCTAGGTGTTTTTTATTGCATCGGGGACATGGTTTGCTATCTTTGAAATTTTTCCCTCCTGACTTATGCTCCGTGCCTTTCAAATCTCTTTTCTGTTCATCAGATCTTATCAGTCCTACACGCAGTAGGTTCATCTCGGTGGTCAGACCCCTGTCCAGCGCCTTGTTGTAAGTGCTGATGGTACATGAGCTAAGGGCTTATTGTAGATCCACTTTTAATCCACCCACAAATTTCTGCGCCTTCTGCCTCTAGTCAGTTTCGTACATAGGCACGTATCTGATCAGTTGGGTGAACTTGACATCGTATTGAGTTACTGATATCTCATCAGTTTGCCTCAAATTCATGAATTCCCAAGTCTTCTCTTCCTTCTAGCTTTGGGGAAAGTACTTAGCATTGAAAACTTCTTTGAATGCTTCCCAGGTTATCAGCTAAGCTTATCTCGGCCTTAGATCCTGTACTGCTTGCCTGGGTGTCCTTTGTAGGGCCCACTGGGCTGATTGCCACCATCGTGCAGCCTCTTTCTCGAGCATGAATGTAGCGCAGTTAACCTTCTCTTCGTCACTGCACTGCAGATGTTAGAGTAGTTTCTCAGTTTGCTTCATCCAGTACTCAGCTGTACTAGGGTCATCTCTTGCTTTTCCTCTAAACACCGGGGGTCTTTGCCAGTGATACTGATCCAGCATATGGGGGTGCTTCTTGGCACCTCGTTTCTTATTACATGGGTCAACACGCCTTTTAAGTTCCGCACTATTCGATCAAGTCTATTCTCACTAGGACCTGATTGCTCTTCTTGTCGTCTATTGCTCGCGGCGCGATTCGTCAAGTGACTACAGTGATTACTCGTAGCGAAATTTGCAGAGCGACTATGGCGACTGCTTGTGGCGCAACTCACTGAGCGACCACGATGACTGCTACTACCATTTCCCTCATCTCGCTCATTGAGATCCATGATTCTTCAAGTCCTCTCCATCTGAAAAAGGCAAACATCAATACTTAAACCTTAATGATTCTAATAAATAACCAAACCATCCTAACACTCGAACCTCAATGATTCAAACCTATTTACAACCTATCTTGATAGCTAGATTACTAACCATTACTGACTCAGTTATTCTCAATTTCCACTAGTACCCCTGAGTCTCCAATCGGGGTTTTTGCTACTTTGCTCTGATACCAACTGTAAAGCCCCACTTTTCCCAAGCGCGCGTTACCTTGAGATTTTGAATTTTTTTTTTTTAAATCAAACACACAACAAGAGCCTCTTAACATACATACCTTCATTATAGTCATTTCCCGACAATCCCGATCATACCTTCTCAGTATATCAAAATTTAACAATTAATAGACTAAGACAAGTATTATCAATCACATCAGCAGAAGCAAGATCGAAACCTCAATGATATATATCCGATAATTCCTTTTACAATAACCAATTCGATGTTTCACATGAAAATATCAAAATATTACATAATCTCTGAACATCGTAATCATATACAAAAACCTACGAAAACTAAACATAGCAGCTACATCTCGATGACATTCTTTCCCTTGTCGCCACTGCTTTCACCTAGAACGTTTGAATATTCCAGGGACAAGTCCAAATTAGATGCTGAATCATCTAAGCGAGAGTTCAAAAACCATTTTCATGTAGATATGCAAAATCATATATAAAATCGATAAATCCCGACATGCACCAGGCTAAAAGAATCCCACGAAGCACTTAGCCCTAACTGGGGAAAATACAATCTCTTTAAAGGCGACACGACCACATCGACCCATTAGCAACTCAATCTTGCTTAAGAGGGACAACCTCGACATGTGAACCCGGGAATCACCCCATTGTCATTGTTAGGCTTTACGCTCCCACTCAAAAGCATTCCAAAACCCAACGCAACCCTAACCCCAAGAGCATCACATTAGCACTATCCTCGGAATCGACGTCACCTCGGCATTAATGCTATAGCTGAAAATAACCTGGGGTGGTGTCCACTTGCAGCCCCACCACTTGAGCCAACAACCGAGATGGTGTCCACTCTTAGCCCCGCCACTTGGGTACCATAGGGTGAAGTCCGTCTCAGCTCCGTCCCAAGTGGGTCACCTAGCATTAATCCTTGGTACACATCCTGAGTGCTGTCACTCTGGGCTACGTCACAGGTTAACAACCCACGTCCTACATGGACAACACAAAACAAGCCAATGTCGAAAATCATAACATGCATAACTTAAAATCAACATTTAGATGTATGCAATTATTGTACGAAATTTAATGCACGTGTAAATAACTGTTTGGACAAACCATCACAATAAACCAGACCATAGGGATGAACACTCACAGTAAACCATTCACATACTACTATAAGTCTTTTCAGGTAGAACCATTCACAAGTCAAAATAAAGTTTGGGGCGAACACTCACCTCGACGTATTCGGATCTCCTCGATCCTCGTGCACAACCTCATTTTGCGTGTCAAATCACAAACACTTAAATTTACAGTCAACCTCGAACCACAACACTTCCTAGCACCATAATTAATAAAGGAAACATTAAAATCCATTTTCCTCAATTATTTCACAATTTCCTCTATTTTCTCCCATTTTTCACCTCGATAATTCCAAAATAATTATTTTCTTAACTATTTTTCCAAATATTTCAACACCATAATTCTTAAAATAATTAATTAAAAATACTGGAGTTGAAATTATCAAAATACCCTTCCTCACGCGCCGTCACGCACTTGGCGCGTGTGTGTGGGTGAAGGCTGGCGCGTGGCTACACTCGCCACCGTCTTCTCCAAAAATTCGGTCATTGGCGATTGCTCCGATGGCCACAAAACCGGTACCGTCTGAAAGCCCTTGAAGAGTCGATCACAACTTCGCAAAAATTAGGCCGAAAGACCACCAGAAAATGGCCCAAATGGCTAGTTGCAGGTTCGACGAGGTGGACCACTTCGAACCCTCAGTCTTACTCAAACAGCCCTCATAAGCTCACCAAAACGCTTCAAAACACTCCCAAAACAATCCTTGATGCCTTGAGGCCAAAAGCCCTCTATCAAAGCTCCCAAAATCATCCAAAAACGAGGTCAATTTGTGCTTCATTTTCGGCCGAAAACCCTAAGTATTTATAGGCTAAATCCGACCCCACGTGGCCAATTTCCGGCCAAAACTTCTTCCCCACGCCTCCTAGACTACCCTAGGCCACTCCCTGACGATCCTAGGCTACCAAATGGCCGGATTTTTCGGCCACAAATTGCGGTCAAATCTGTCATCTCTGAGCAATTTTTTGAAAATTGCAGTTTGGCCCCCTAAAATTTTTCTTTTGCATTTTGGCCTTTAACCTCACTCCCCTGATCTTTCTAACACCTCACTAAGACCCTCAAGATTAGTATTTCTTGTTTCCCCCTTGAAACTTTCAAAAATTTACCATTTTGACCTCACTCGGGCATTTTTAAAAAATTACACTTAGGCCCGATTGATTGATTTGACCTCAAATCCAATCGATTCAACCCGAAACCACTTAAGGGTTGTTCTATACGTCAAATACTAGTCCTTTACACTCCGCTGATTTTTCGGACATCGTCTATAACAATTCGGTAATACGACCTAATTGGCAGCTGTATTTTTGCTGTGCCGAAAACTGTTCCCGATTTTATTTCTTTTATCACTAAAAATCATAATTTAAATCACTTGTCATTACTATATCATTTTCCTTGGCTATCTAGGGTCCGGGATACTCCCTTTGACTAATTCGATCGTCCAAAGCTGTGTTAGTATACCCTATAATCTTATTTTTCCAAAATTCCATTTACGTCCTTTACTGAATATCATTTTTGTCCTCAAATTATTCTCGGGTATTACACGAAGACCATGGTTGGCCTTGGCTACTGACCCACAGCCATTACTGAGTTGGCCATGTCGACCCAACAATCAAATTTATGAATCTAAATCTATCCCAACATTTTAAACGTGTATGATATAAAAGTGTGAAAAGTTTGTAAGTTGATTGATGGGATGATCCATTAAAGAAACCTTACAACTAAGACCTATGATTTGTCTAAAATTTAATTTTCTATTTAAACAAAAAATTATAATTATTTATCTTAATGATAATTTCTATATAATTGGAGCACCTATTCAAAACATGTGAATCTTTTTAGAGTAATTCAACATCAACAATATCTATAAGCTTCTTTTAATTATATAATCCTCTTTTTATATGCTGTATTTATGATATCAAATAACATATTATATCTAATAATTTAGACACTTAAATTTAAATTTTATAGCAACACTCTACATTAATTTTTTATACTTTCTCTAGTTTCATTGTAAATGTATAATATATAAATATCAAATTTAACAACCTAAGTTTGATTTGACTCGTAAGTTGTCTTGTCTACTATGTTTACCTTTCTCTTCCTTGTGAAACTAATTTGAATATTAGCATAATGTTTGGAGTTATGTGTACGGTTGTAGTTGAAATGTTTAAATTAGGAGGACCAACGTTGCAATTCTAGACAACAGGGGCAGTGAAGTCGTCGTGGTGGGAGAGACAGAGAGAGACAGGGAAGACGTACTCCCACAACTTGCACTTGATAAGGAAATGAAGAATGGCGACACTTAAAAAAAGTAAATGTTAAAATGTCAAATTTGTTGACTTTTGTCTTTACTTTTTGTTTCTTTTCTTTTTTTATTTTTGTAATTAGAGATGTTAGCAAAAAATTAGTTATATTAAAATTAATTAAATTTTGATTACCATTAAGATAAAATCTAACAATAAAGAAAAAGTATAAGATAAAATTATGTTTTTAATGATGATATAGATAGCAATCTTATTAATTATCGTAGGTTGTGAGTTTGAACTTTTTGATGTTTATTGGAGTGAACATTTTTTGTTATTTTTTATGTAACAAAAAAATTAAGAATGGTAAGAGAAGACAATTTAGCAAAGAAGATAAGAGTAAAAATAAAAACAATTTTGGGTAAATTACGTAAACTACCATGAAGTAAGGCTAAATAATATTGGTGGGTGAGCTTTGGTCCACTTGGGCCCGGGCCCTCAACTTTGCCATTAACATGTTCACGTGGTGCTTTGGTCCCATTGCACTTAGTTTTATTGTTTGACATATTATGAGCATGCAATAAATGTTTTTTTTAGAGAAGCTAATTCTGATTTAAAAGTAAATTCATGTTTTACTAAATAATAAAAGTGCATTTGATTACAAGCATATAATTTATATGAATAAAAAATATTTTCTAAGTAATTGAATTATCTAAAATTAAATTCTAAAGAAAATGTCAATTGAAGATATTTGATTGACTTAATTTTTTAGTTAAAAATTGTTATATTTTTTTTATTTTTAGTGTTTAATTATCATTATTTTCTATGAAAATAATTACATACACAATAATCAATAGTCAAATACACAAATCAATAATCAATTATATAAAATAATCAAATATATACATATTCAAAAAGTAAATCAAATATATACATACACAAAATATTCAAAAAATGAATTAAATATATATACACAAATATACATACACCCAAGAAGAGGATGAAGGAGCCACCGTCACTAGCTGCTCTGCCATCGCCACCGTCACTAGCCACTGCTGCTCACCGTAGTTCTCGCTCACTACCTCTCTCTCGCTCGTTCACTCGCCCTCTTGGTTGCTCGTCTTTTTTCACGAAAATGAAACCCAGGTTGCTGTCGGCACCTTGGGAACGAGCAGCGTGGCGGCAAAGGGACAATCTATCGCTACCATGATCATCGCCTACATCTTCTCCAATTATTGCCCACTGCCATGGCCGTCACCTACGTCATCTCTAGTCATTGATCCTTCTTCTCTATTAATGTGCGGTGGTTGAAAGAAAAGATCAACGTAGATTTTCTATTTCCATGGAAAATTGATTCTAACCTCGCCCCCATAATAAAACCAATTTTGGAAAATAAACATCATTTGTCCACAAATTGAAAAGTATTTTACATGAAAATTTTGGCCAATCAAATACCTCAAAAGCTGGAATTTAGGTAAAAAATGATCATTTTTCATGAAAAAAAAAGGCCAATCAAATAAACCCTAATTATTTTATTTTTTTTCAAAAAAAATAGTAATTATGCTTTAAAAAAAAAACTAACTGCCCTCCTAAGTTTGTGTTTAAATAGAACACTCCACTTTATAATATAAAATTTAGAATCTGAAATTCTGAATTCACTGCTTTATTAAAAGGGTCCAAAATCCACTCTAAATTAAGAACAAAAATAGATGAGAGTCTAACAACAAATGAACACTGCAGAAGGAAAAATTAGAAAGCATTTACATAGATGTTGGCGTGGGCCTGGGTGGTTGGTTGATCAATGGTGGCAGCTACACAAATGTGTGGGCCAGACCAAGTCTCCCAGACTTAGCCCAATTAGGCATGCACTTAGGGATGACACAGTGCGACGTGCACGATGCACCCGCACTTACGTAGGCATCTGTACAGACATCGGACGGCTGCCGTCGCTCGTCAGTCGTCACAGACCTGATCGGGGGCGCACTGGCCGAAGGTTACCAATTTTGGATCGCAATCGCTGTGGGGGACTGTACTTTCTGGCTTCCTTCGTAAATAGCCTATTAGGATAGGAGGGAAATTTCATCGGCCTCTTGCCATTCATGTCACCTGGTCAATCCTCAGATGTACGCCAGTCAAAATTTTAATTCAACCATGTTGACAACCCCCCCATCCCCCTCCCTTCCCTTAATAGTTAATAGAAGTCACTTATAGAGACAATAAGATTAAATAGCATTATTGTAAAGGCATCTGAAGGTGAAGGGTGCAGGGAAGTGCAACCACAGGCAAACCGGGCCCTGTCATTTCGCGGGAGACGTGATCCAGTGGTCAGAGCCTCAGAGGCTGGCGGTGAGTGTAATTGCAACTAGGCCAACAGCGGCCGTACGATTAGCCACAGATGCAGGCAGAAAACACAGCTCGAAGAGAGGTAGCCGACAGTTTCTGATCAGACAAGAAGCGGTCTAGTTCCTTTTGGCAAGTCTTAATTGGACAGCCTTCCCCCATTCTTATCCCGCCACGTGTCTCTCTGCGCTGCTCGCCTGCACCCAACATCTCCCCAATGGCTCCCAGACACGTGGAAAAGCTAGAGCCCTCGTTGATCGTGCGTCGCGCTGGTGATTGTGACAAAAGTACGATGAAAGGCTGTAGGTGAGCGAGCCCCGGGGGGGGGTGGGGGGGGGGGGGGGGGCGTTGGGTGGCAGAGAAAGCTCGCGGAAAAGTCGAGGGGTCTCTGGCAAAAAGGCTTCGCCTTTTTTACTTCCTCAGTTTTGCTTTTCTGTAACTGTGGCAGGCCTGCGGCTGCACTCCATTAAAAAAAATATTATTTTTTACTTCACAATTAAATTACCGTCTCAATAAAATTAAATAAAAAAATCTGATAATATCTTGTGGACATAAGCGTGATTTTTCTTACATTTTGTTGTTAAATATTTTTTTCTTGAATATACTAATCAGATAATTATTTGTTTCATATTGATGTCAAATTCTCAAGGAAAAATTGAAAAAGTATTTTTTTTAATTTTGTAATTTAAGGTGTCCTAATACTTTATATTTAAAAAATTTATAGTATTTATTTTTAGAAAGACAAGTACTTTGTAAATATAAATAATAATCTTTTTTGTACTTTTATTTTCTCATTATTTATTTGTGGCTGCCTTACATTTAAGTACACTTGTAGATCCCTTCGTCTCTATTAGTCCTTCTGGTAACTCTTCTTTTGAGTGCATTTTGGGACAACTTTATGTTAGCCATTGCAAATATTACATACAACTACTAATACGTCTCTCAAAACATTAATAAGCTTGTTCAGTGTACCATCCAAATTGGAATTTACCCAAATACAATTTGCGGCCAGGTGACTACCATTGGTGTCACCCTATTGCCAACCCCACATATTTTGTTTGATATTTTAGGTAGAATATTATTATTTGTGTTGTTGTTTAAATATAATAATAATTTTTTTTTACAAGAGTGTTTCGATAAAATAACGAGTGACCTATTCATGGATGACTTGAGTGTGAATGACTTGCCTTCGAGTAACCTGTAAGGAATAAATCGATAGTGTTCCGTGCAAACTCTTCGATACCTAGATCATTTTTGGATGAGTAAATAAAAAATAAATAGTAAGCAAAATTGTAGTAGTATTGGAGTTATGAACATTTCTAAACAAGAGATGTGTCTCTCCTATTTATAGAGAGGAAAGTAACTAAAGAATCGCATCTTTTGATAGACATCTTGAACACTCATTGAATCTAACGACGGGCGTATCAAAAGTAAATTTGATCTATTCTTCATGATCACATATATAGAGATCAGGTCTCACAAGGTCTATCGTCTTTGAAAATGGTCTCTCACATGGTTTGAGGAAAGACTTCCAGCTTTGGGCAGCACATGAGAGTCTCCCGTTTGTATTCTTGCGAGTGAGTAACTAGAAAGCCACTCAAAAAATGTCTTTTAGTGATACCTCGAGAAACGCTTCCTAAGGGTCACTCAATAAGGTCATTCAGCATTACCCTATGTTAGTCTTGCACGTGGTTAATCAAGAGTTTCCTTAGTGTTACTTAGCTAAGAGTTGTTCAAGTCACTCAATGTGCTCTTCAGCACTCGACCATCAAGAGACCTCACTCAATTATGTTAGCAGCTATCTCAAACGATGGTCTAATTTTTCGACCATCACCTCTGTAACACCCGAGAAAATTTTTGAAGATAAAATGATATTTGATAAAGGGCAAAATTGGAATTTTGAGAAAAATGAGACTTTAGGGCACACTAACCTAGTTTTGGACGACCAAATTAGCCAACGGGAGTACCTCGGACCCGAGATTGCCCGAGAAAATGGTATAGTATCGACAAGCAATTAAAATTATGATTTTTAGTGATGAAAGGAAGAAGATCGGGAACAGTTTTCGGTACAGCAAAATACAGCTGCCCGTTTAGGTCGTATTACCGAATCGCTGTGAACAACATCCAAAATGTCAACGGAGGGTGTCAGGGAATAGTATTCGATGTGTAGAACAACCCTTAAGTGGTTTCGGGTTGAATCGAGTGGATTTGAGGTCAAATAAATCAGTCGGGCCAAAGTATAATTTTCTAAAAATGCCCGAGGGAGGTCTAAACAGCAAATTTTCGAATGTTTCAAGGGTGAAATGAGAATTATTAACCTTAAGGGTCTTAGTGAAAGTGTTAGAAAGATCAGGGACTTGAGAGAAGGGGCCAAAATGCAAAAAGAAAACTTATAGGGGCCTAACTGCAATTTCAGAAAAATCGCACGTTGATGGCAGATTTGGCCGCAATTGTGGCCAGAAAATCCGGCCACCTGGACGACCTAGGGTCGTCAGGGCATGGTCTAGGGCGTCCTTGGAGGCGTGGGGAAGAAGTATAGCCGGAGAACGAGCCACGTGGGGGTCGATTTTGGCTATAAATAACTGAGGGGTTCGGCCAAGAAGAAGGCACAAATCGAGCTCGTTCTCGAACGATTTTCGGAGATTGGATAGAGGGCTTTTGGTCTCCAGGAGGTGAGGGTCATTTTGGGAGTGGTTTGAAGCGTTTTGGTGGAGATTTGAGAGGGTTTCGAGCTCGGCCGAGGGGTTGGAGGCGGACCGTCGCCGCCGACCTGTAAGTCGACTTTTAATCGACTTTCCGCTGGCCTTTCGGCCTGAAACCGGTGGCATCGCGATCGACTTGAAGAGGGCTTCCAGGCGGCACCCGAAGTTTGGCCATCGGAGCTCCGGCCGGCGACCGGCCTAAGGTTGAAGACGACTGGCGCGTGACTGGCACGCGCCAGCCCAAGCCAAGCAGCCCACGCGCCGCGCGTGAGGGCGCGTGATGATCCAGGTATTTTTGAAATTTTTTTTATTATGTTTAGAAAATTATTTTATGAATTTTGATGCAATAAAATTTGGAAAAATGTTTGAGGAAATGGTTATTTTGTAATTTTCAAAGTGAATAAGGCTTAGGAAAAATAGGAAAATGAATTAAAAAAATCCTTAGAAATTCTTGGGAGATAGGAATTTAATATTTATGAATTATTATGAAGAAAAATCAAGGAAAAATATTGACTAGGTATTTATTAGAATTTTTGAAGAGAAATATAAAGAAAATAGGAGGAAATTATGGAAAAATTGAGAAAATAGATATTGATATAATTTTGAACAACGTGATGACTAAGGTATCGTAGAAGCTCGAGGTTGAGGTATAAGAGCATCGGGCGCGAGAATCAAGGTCAGGCATGCGGATCGAGACGGGCGGGCAAATCGAGGTTGACCGCGCTTGACCGTTGGAAATCCGTCTAAAGGTGAGTTGTTCGGCCCGAAAGATTTCAAATAGCATATGAATGGTTTCACTGTGAGTGTTCTGTCCGGAAAACTATTTACTGTGAGAAGTTCTTCTCCAAACATTGATTTCTGTGAATGATTCTACCCAAAAGATTTCAAATGACATGTAAATGGTTTCCATGCTCGGTTTTGTGATGAATTGTCTAAATGATTGTTTACATGTGCATTAAACGATGATTTAAGTATTGATGATGCATGTTATGAGTTTAAGTGATGCATGTTATGATTTTTCGACCATTGGCTGGTTTTTGTGGTATGTGGGTTGTCGACCTGTGACGTGGCCCAGAGTGGCAGTACTCGGGAATGCGTACCTAGGATTAATGTTTGGTGATTACTTGGGACGGGGCTGAGACGGACTTCACCCTACGGGACCCAAGTGGCGGGGCTGCGAGTGGACACCACCCCGATTGATGGCTCAAGTGGCGGGGCTGCGAGTGGACACCACCCCAGGATCCTTTGAGCGGTAGCATTAATGCCTAGGTGACGGCGATTCCATGGACAGTGCTGTTGTGACACTCTTGGGGCTAGGGTTATGTTTTGGACCGCTTTTGAGTGGGAGCGTAAAGCCTGACAATGACCGTGGGGTGGTTCCTGGGTTCATGTGTCGAGGTTGTCCCTCTTAAGCGGGATGGGGTTGCCAATGGGTCGATTTGGTTGTGTCGCCTTTAGAGAAATTGCGTTTTCCCCGGTTAGGGTTAAATGCTGTGTGGGATTCTCTTTAGGCTGGTGCATGTTGAGATTTATCGATTTTGTGTACATGATTTCTGCATACATTCATGAAAACGTTTTTGAACTCTCACTTAGATGATTCAGCATCTAATTTTGGACTATGTCCCTGGAATATTCAAACGTTCCAGGTGAAAGCAGTGGCGTCAAAAGGAAGAATGTCGTCAGAATGTAGCAGTTACGTTGGGTTTTCGTAGGTCCTATCTTTGACTACAATGTTCAGAAGATGATGTAATGTATTTTCATGTGAAACATCGATTCAGTTGTTGTAAAAGAATTTGTCCATTATATGTATATATTTGAGGTTACGATCTTGCTTCCGCTGATGTGATGGATGATACCTGTCTTAGTTCATTTATTGAATGTCGTTATACTAAGAAGGTACGATCGAGATTGTCGGGAAATAATGGCTATCGAGGAATTTATGTGATATTTGATTTAATTTTTCTCGAAATCTCGAATTAATGCACGCTTGGGAGAAGTGGGGCGTTACAACCTCACTCGCAACCAAGTCTCTCAAAATCTCTCAGCCCACTCGACTACATGGTCCCTCGCATGATCTCTCGATTGCATTATAGTCTCCTAACCACTTGACCCATTTTTTAGTCTAATCCTTTATATCAACTATGCGCCCATTTCCCTATTACGTTTTTTATTGGGCATAACAATTCCAATTCAAATAATATCATCCCAAATAGTTGTTAAAATAAAGAATTAAAAAAAAATGTAGACATTCAATAAAAAAATAATAGTGGTCTCCATTGATTTTACAATCCAAACAGTCTAACTACATTTTCACTTTATCATTGTTAAAATTGTTAATATAACAAAAATACTATTGTATTTTTTTTTCTAGATCTCCTTATCTTCATTATTTATTTGGTAAACTAGCCAAAATTCAAAATTCAAGAATTTGTCAAAATTCAAAAATGACACTAATTAAGAATGCCATCAATAATTTTCTAATAATGTATGAAACTAATTAGGTGAGCAAGGAAAAACACAATATTTATACAAATGATATGCATGAGAGAAAATTATCGGAGTTGTGCAAAATTTCAGTTTAATCGAAATTGTCGATTTGGTTCGGTTTTTTTTTATAAAATTTGGTTCGACTCAATATTTTTTTAAAAAAATTTTGATTAATCAATTTTGGTTCGATTTCTGTATTGGAAATGACTAGAATAACCGAACTGACTGAAGTTACAAAACGGCATAGTTTTTGGCCCAAAACAAAAGAAGAAGAACATAACAACAAAAGAACTGAACAAATCATTTGGTCCTTCTGTCTTCCTCTTCGTCTTCGACCCTTCCCCTTTCTCTTTTCTCGTTGTCATTTCGGACCGATCTTAAGTTCCCAACGGTCGACCCTTCCTCTCTACCTTTGGCGTTGACAGCGACCATCCCTGTTTCCATCGCTATTAGCATCTTTCTCTCCATCTGATTGTTTCTTTCCATTGCAAGTCACTGGTTCCATTGCACGATTCACACCACCATGCTCTCACATTGATGCCACCATCGCCTCAAAGGCTACCTATGTTTCCTTTATTGATTTATGACATGTGGGCTTTGGGCCATTCGATAAGGTTTCTAGTGATCTTCTTAGTTTTTTAGTATACACACACAAATAGAGTAAATATTTTGAACGTTAAAACTTAAATTTACTAAAACCGACTATTAGATCTTTTTTATTTTCACAAATGTTGATCGTTAAGTGAACACTAATTTGATTGTCAGTTTCAATCGTTTGTTGGAATTTGTCGTGGACAGTAGCTGACGACATTTTTCTATAAACATAAGTTTTGATAATAGAATTAATTTCAAATCCAACAAAAATCAACTGTTAGATCAAAGTCATTTTCGAATATATGAACCACCGCGATTGAAAGAATCTAATGACCAGTTTTGATCATTGGAATCACTAGTCAACTCGGTGGCTGACAGTAACAGTAAGGTTGAATATTATTTCGATTTCTTTGAATTTGTTTTTCCCTTTGTTTAGTTTATTCGGTTAATTCGGTTCGATTCTTACGATTTTTGTCCGATTAGTTTGGTTTTTTTGGTTTGTTCAGTTAAATCAGTTCAATTTTTTATAGCAGTTCAATTTTTTCACTTATTAAATTTTATTGAATCGATCGTTTACACGCTCCTAAGAATCACAGTGATTTTTAACTCTTTATGGTTCATAATAAAATTACACTAATTAATTAGCTTTATACACTTTTTGTGGAGCCAGAAAATGAAATTTACCAATCAATATCACTAGACTACCATAATGTGTGATATATAAGTTCATTTTTCTAGTGAATAAAAAAAGTACTATGAAGGTAATTCAAGAAAAACCTTGTCATGTAACGTAGTGGGATTGGGCCTTCCCATCAACTCATCAGACTATAGTTTCATAATTTATTGAGCTTGTCAGGGATGACATTAATGCCCAAATCATACCAATAAATAAATCTTATTATAACACAAGACTACAACGTATGAACTGATGGGTTGGGAATTACTTCCACAACCTTAAATTAAAAAATGTGATTTTTTTTTTATTTTATAATTCTGCCCTAATTACTAGGTTGGCCGACCACGAACGAGAAATGCATGATTTCGCAAGGCCCCATTGGCATCGATGAGGCCGAAATCTGAGAAGTTGTAGCATTGGGTTTCATGATCACTCGTTGAAACTAAGAATGCCCATTGGAGCACTTAAATCTTATTATAATTAAATTATTTACCGAATTGCGGATAAGTGCTATTTTTGGATAGTGCTTTCCCGAAATATAATGGCATGATTGCCGCAAATGACAAGTTGGGTGGTCAAAGAAATCATTGCGGCGTTGGTTAAGATAAGGTTTATAGTATGAATGATGATGACGACTGTTACAACAATATGATTTCACAAGCATTTATTATTTGCCACTCTATTATTCATTTGTGTGTTATTGCCAATTTGTTACCATTTCATTCTTTAGGTTTTCAATTTCAGCATTGCTGTTTGTTCAATTGGTTTACCAAGTATTCTAAAATAACAAAAAAGTCTTCTTATTTAATTACAAATTTACCATCTTTTTTTTCCTTTTATCATGTCTGCTTCCTCTTTTCCATTTCTCCATTTTTCACGACTATCTCAAAGAATCAATTGTCATTGTCTTCATCTTGTTACATTCACCTTGCGTCGCCACGCTTCTCATGCATCGACCACCATTGCATTCTTCTTCTCTATTGCAACAAATGTGACGACGATCAATGCATGAGAAACGAGGTGAAAACAATGAGAAGAAGCAATTACTAAAGACGACCATAGAAAAGGGAAAGAGAGGAGAGGAGAGACAACCATAACAAGGGAAAATGAATCAATTTTGCAAATAGATGAAGGGTAGTTTCATTATTTTGGCATACTTCTATCAACCAATTAGGAAGTCTTTTGAATAAAGTAACATTAATCTTTCAATTTTATTAAATTTTATTCAGTAAAATAAAAAAGTTTTTTTCATTAATACTTTGGGATTATTAACGCCAAAAAGTCAAACGTCTTTAGATTTTGACAATTTTATCCAATACTTTTAATTTTAGCAAGAAGAGCCTAATTTGTGAAATTAGTTACAATTTTAGCTAATATTGAAATTAATTTTGACCGGCATATGGCTTTGCCTAGGTGGTATGTCACTTGACATTTTATTTATTTTTTATTTTTTTCATTATTTTTTTTTTAAAAAATACTCTCTCTTCTCTTCTCTACTATGGTCGCCTCCTATCTCATTTGCCATGGCCGCTTCTCACCTTGCTTTGTTGTCGCCCAGGGTCACTTAATTATCTCGTCGCTTCATCTATATTTTGTATGAATTGATTAACACACATATAATAACATATATATACACACACACAACAACAACATATATTTATATACACACACAACAACATATCTACACACATAGAAATGTTTACATATAGCAACATTTATACATATAAACATATACACACAGGAACATATATACACACACACACAACGACATAAATATAGACACACAACAATATATACAAACACACAACAAAATATATAGTGGTCAATGACCAAGGGGGATGACGGGTAGCTGATTGAGCGGCTATAGAGGGTGATGACGGTGCTGGCGGGAAAGAGAGAAAAGGTGAAAGAGAGAGATCGATGATAAAATCCGATGACCTTTCATCGAAGAAGTCCGATTGAACTTCTCCAATAATTATCAAAGTTGTTCGAGCAAACTTTTACAGCCTTCATTATCGGACTTCTACGGCCTTCATTATTGGACTTCTACAGACTTCATTATCGGACTTCTTCATCATCAGACTTCTCCAATCAGATTTTTTCAATCAGACTTCTTCGTCCTTCATTATTGGACATCTTTGATAAATCCTTCATTATCAGACTTTTTCGATCTGAATTTTTCGATAAGACTTTTACGCCCTTCATTATCAGATTTTTTCGATTAGACTTTTTCAATCAAACTTTTTCGATTAGACTTTTCCAGCCTTCATCAGTTTGATCTTCAATGAAGTTCGATCAGACTTCATTGTCTCTTTTACCCTTTCACTCTCTCTCTCCCACATGGCTGCATCACCGTCACCCTCTACCACCGTTCGATCTACCATTTGTCACCCCCTTGCTGTCGCTAACCACTGTATATTTTGTTGTGCGTGTGTGTATATGTTGTTGTGTGTGTGTGTATATATGTTGTTGTGTGTGTGTATATATATGTTGTGTATATATATATATATTGTTGTATGTGTGTAAATCAATTTGTGCAATATAGAGAGAAGATAAGACAAAAAACGACTATAGCAAATGAGAGAAAAAATAGTATTTTTTAAAAAAAATAATTAAATAAAATTAAAAAATAAATTAAATGTCAAGAGACATATCACCTGAGTAAAGTTACAGGCCGGTTAAAATTGATTTCGATATTAGTTAAAATTATAATTAATTTCAAAAATTAAGTTATTTTTGTCAAAATTGAAATAATTGAATAAAATTATCAAAACTTAAAAGATTTAGCTTTTTTCAGTGTTAATAGCCCAATACTTTTTTATATAAATTTAAACAATTTATCTTCCTTCATGGTTTTGATAATCGGCCAGCAATAGTCCAAATCTACACATGACCTGACCCATTAATTATATTCGGCTCAAAAAACCCACATCCAGGGAAGCATCAGTGGCACGTGCAGGGCACGGAAGGGGGAATGTACAACATTAATGGGGTTCACAAAATTAAATACATTTATTTATTAAATTCGGAAATTATAAAGAAAAACGTTTCAGATAATTAATGCCGTGGATATTGATCCGAAAAATGGGCTGAGTGGTGTCCAGGATAAAAGCGTGGGCCGAGAAGCAGGCAATCGGGCACTGAGTTGTAACCCGTCTTTTGCGGGTTGTCAGGCTAAGCCCCACAGAGGCAGAGGCTATATGTATCAATAGGGCTCTGTTCTGTTTTGCGGGTCTGCCCAATTGATTGGCTTTTGATAAAGACCTGCCCCTTTTCATCACTACTCTGACCCGTTTGTCTGTACCCGGCCTGAGTTTACAAAAATGCCCTTCTCTGATGAAGATAATATTCTGTATACTTGTGTTACCACCTCTATCGTAAACTTCAATCAACTAACGTAAAAATAGAAAATTAGATAAATAAAAAAAAGAGAGAGAAATAAGAGCATGGAGCGTTGGTTTGTCCACTTAATAACATAGTTATATGAGAGATAGGCAAGGGAGATAAAAATTAATGAATAATATTAAAAATTATAATTAATGATTGTATTATTAATTATGTATTTCGTGTTTATTTAAAGAGATTAAATAGATGAGACACTATATAATTGATAATATCATTATTAATCATAATTTTTAATATTATTCAAAATAAAAGATCAAATTAGATGGTTGTATATTAATAATATAAAATTAATTAATTTTTTATTATACTTAATTAAATAAAATTTAGGAACAAATATAATAACTCCGACCACCTTTATTACATAGTACAATAAAAAGGTGCCAAATTTATCCTACAAAATTTAGACTAACCATAAAGACAAAAGGTTGGAGGAGACTTAATTATGTAAATGAGTTGGTTTCACACTAATTTAACCAATTCCCAAAGAGAAAGATAGAAGAAGTGTGTGAATTGAAAGAGACAAATAAGGTTGGGCTTATGAGTACATTTGCTAAGGTGTGAAGGCAATATGATTTAGAGTTGTCATTTCTCACAAGTCATTATAATGGGCAATAGCAAAAGACAAAACATGGGTAGCCAAGTAGTTGGCTGTCCCTAGTAAAAGGAATGTCCTCATTATTGTACTTTTTACCCCCCCCCCCCCCCCAACCAAACATTAATCAATTTTAAGATAAAGTTTAAATAATTTATTGAATTTTTTCAATAAAGTTTATAAATTCTTAATATTTAATATTTATTAAGTTATTTAAAAAATATATAGGCTTTAGTTTTTTGGGAAGTTTAAAACTTATTTCAAATAATAAGAACAAATAAAATTTAGTTAAAAAATTCATACTTAGAGTTGTATAATATCAAACATTAAAATTTATTTAAAAAGAAATTTCAGATTTCAAATTCATTAAGTCCAAACTGGGGTAAGTGAAGGGGGCACAAGGGAGATTTATTGAATGGGCGAGGGATAGAAGCGACATCTCAGCGCAAACAAAGGAGCTGCCTTTTGAGGATCCATTTTTATTCTCATTTTTTATTCAAAAAAGATTGAATTTGAGAATTAAGAAACCACCAAAAACGCCATTACCAAAAGCACTCCGAGCTTTTACTTTTTTCAGTCTCCCCACAATAATACACTCTCAGAATCTCTCTCTCTCTCTCTCTCTCTATATATATATTCATACGTGTATTGATATAGATATATATATATATACTCTGCCACAGCCATATCGCAGCAGCTGTTTCCTCCACCGGCAGTGGCAGCGCTGCGCCGCTGCATCCCCTGCAAATTGCAGGTGAGCCACCACCACTCACATATACATACAAACATACATCTCTACAGCCGCTTCCTAATGTGTATGTAAATGTATCTATCTATATGTATATATCTGTATTTGTAAGTTCTTCATAAAGTTTGATTTGATTTGATATCCAAAAGCTTTCGCTTAAGTCGCCAGAAAATTTTCGGACGTTTTCCCTTTCTTTTTCTCTCTCTCTCTCATTTTTTTTTTTCTTTTGACTCGTCTTCTTTTGGCAATGTTCTGCTGTTTGTGCTCTCTCTCCATGTATCTATTTATATGTACATGCCGAGTCCCGACTCCCGTATTTACTGCATTTCTCTCCCAATTTCGCGTCCTAGGGCTTTTCTGAGGCGACGAGATGTGTGCTTTGATCGATCTCAACACCGTCGATGTCGACGACGCGAGGCCGGTTTCCCTTTCGGATTTCCGTTCCTCTACTTGTTCTTCTTCGTCCTCGACGTCCTCATCGGTGTCTTCCGGGGGCGGGGCGGCGTCCGCAGCCTCGCCGTCGGTGTGCTTGGAGCTGTGGCACGCTTGCGCCGGTCCGCTGATATCACTGCCGAAGAAAGGGAGTGTGGTGGTGTACTTCCCGCAGGGCCACTTGGAACTCGCGTCTGATTTTCCGGCCGCCGTCTACGACCTCCCAGCTCAGGTCTTCTGCCGAGTTCTCGACGTGAAGCTCCATGTAAGTCTATGCGAATTTATGCGTATTGGTAATTGGCAATTTTGTCTCTTCTTTTTTCTTGGCTGTTGGGAGGTTTTAAATTCTGGAAGTTCTGGTTCTACTCCGGTTTTACTGTTTGGTTGGGCTAATTATGATTTTGAGTTCTATGGTGGAACGTGTGTTCTGTGGATAGGCGGAGGTGGCAACCGATGAGGTTTATGCGCATGTCTTCCTCGTTCCGGATACTCAGGTGAGCTCTCTGGATTTTTATCGTTTTATTGGAATTATGAGGTGTTCTTGCTTTTGATTACTTAAAAGATGCAAATGATGTTCAGAGAAAATAACCTGTTAATTATTGTTATGGTAGAAAAATGACATCGAGAATGCCGACCAGATGATCTTAATTTATTTCAAAGTGGCATTTCCATTGTGTTTGTGTCTATGATTTTTGGGGGAAAAATGTTGTTTGGCTGAATTTATGGCGCGAAGCAGATTGAGCAAAAATGGAGACAAGGAGAAATTGAATCAGAGACTGAAGTAGAGGATACTGAAGGTGCTGCCAAGTCTTCCACACCGCACATGTTCTGCAAGACCCTTACTGCATCTGATACTAGCACTCATGGGGGTTTCTCCGTCCCTCGACGGGCTGCTGAGGACTGCTTCCCACCCCTTGTAATTCTAATATTTCTTCTTGCACATTTGTTAACTTTCGCTGAATCCAGTTTAAACATTTTTCCTCGCTGCATTAGTAAGTCTATATAATTGCATATTTGGTCTTTTTCCTCACTATTTTTGGATCCTGAGGTTCCATAGTTTTGCTGCAGGATTATAACCAACAAAGGCCTTCACAAGAGCTTGTAGCAAAAGATTTACATGGGACTGAATGGAGGTTCCGGCATATCTACCGGGGTATGTGGCAAAACTCATATTTCTAACGTTTCATTGGTTCAGGCTTATGCTGTACATGAATAATCTCATTACGGTTTATGTTTGTTGATTATTAGGGGCGATTTTGTTACAATTTCTATGTTATAGCAATAATCACATTTGTTGTTTGCTGAGTAAAGTGGCATCGCATTTGTTGTTTTCATATATGAAAATAATAAGCTATTTCGGGGAAAAAAATCCATCATTTTCCTATATCTTCATTTGTGTACAAGTACATGTATTAATTTGTTTTTAGAACTGAGGTACTTCGAAATATTTTTGTTTGGAAACAATTACTTTGAACTTGTTTGCAAATCTGTTCCTCCGCTCCCCCACATCCATAAGTAGTTTTTAGAACCATAATTAGATCGACCATAAGTTTCATGGCAGAGTTTTTCACCACTCTGTTTTCTGTTTTTTGCTTGAGCAGGCCAGCCCCGAAGGCATCTGCTGAC
The DNA here is from genome assembly GCA_036245055.1 of Diospyros kaki. Taxonomy (NCBI): domain Eukaryota; kingdom Viridiplantae; phylum Streptophyta; class Magnoliopsida; order Ericales; family Ebenaceae; genus Diospyros; species Diospyros kaki. Next base: position 30,082,096 of record BSEG01000003.1, on the reverse strand, counting down.
TACTGGTTGGAGTGCTTTTGTCAATAAAAAGAAGCTTGTCTCTGGAGATGCTGTTCTCTTTCTAAGGTAAGAACCTACAATATGAGGAGGTTTATATATGTGTAAAGATGCTTATATTTGTTTATGGCAGGGGTGGTGATGGAGAATTGAGATTGGGAATCCGGAGGGCAGCTCAAGTTAAAAGTGGTTCTACTTTTCCTGCTGTCTCTAACCAGAAGATGAATGTTGGCACCATCAGTGCTGTTGTCAATGCTATATCTACGAGAAGCATATTCAATGTTTACTACAATCCAAGGTATTCTGAAGACGAGTTTTTGCCAAAATGAGTTTCTATGCTAAATATCAATTTAATAATGTATAGCGCATTGTTTCAAAAGTGTTATGTTTATGAAAATGGAAACTATCTTTCCTTGTCATGAAATAAGGGTGTTTATTTATTTTTATTTTTTTTTGGCGGGGCGCCTGTGCCCCCGGGGGGGGGGGTGTTGTGTTGTCAAATAGAATCATAAATGAAGGAGATCAAAGAAAATAAAGAAAACAATAGGCCTTGCTTTCATGTTACTGGTTTTATCATCACATTCCATTAATATTTGACCCATGTATATATATGTTTGATGATGTTTCAGAAGGCTTCTTCAAATGTGTAATTTTCCATGGGTGAATGATTTTAGAAAATATAATCTCAAGCATTTTATTTTGTGCTTATTTATTTGTATGAAATGAAAATCTCGTGCATTTTGTGTTTTGCTGTCAACTTCCTACTTACTGGAGATACCTGACTTGTTTGTATGGCTGTGTACTTATGAGTGCTACCAGTTCTTTGACAATTTTAAATCCCTTAGAGCCGTTTGATTTTACTGTAGTTTTGGCTTTTTTTTTTCCATTTACTTTTTTTTGGAGAAAGAAACAGAAAATAATGTTTAGTGCATTGTTTCCGTTTCCCCAAAAAAAAAATGAATTGGATAAAAAAGAGATGCCAAAAAAATGAATTGTTTCCGTTTCCCAAAATAATGTTTAGTGCATTGTTTCATTTGACCACGTAAGCACCTCCATCATCAACCTAAATTCTGGCGACCAACTAGTCACATCCGTTATATGAACTTAGAACCTGCCCCAACTAGTCACATCCTTTTATTGACTTAAGCTTTAACCGACCATTTTTTGTCGGGGATGAGTATTTTTGACAATATAAAATAATTTGTTTGATTTAATTATCTAAAAAATATATAAATTTTTTTGTCAAATATCATTTTCAGTTATTTTTTTCAGAATTTTGAAAAGCAGCAACATTACAAAGTGCAATGTTTAGTTTCTATTTTTGTAACAAGAAATGAAATTGAATACAAACAAATGATGGTCCTATTTAGCAATAACGTTCCGATGTTAATAATTAAATAACTGACGTTCTAGAGTTTACTGTCCAATGCATTGCCTAAAATATTCAAACAATGAAGACTTGTGTGTGCATTTAGGGTTTTTGGGTAAATTATAACAAAAGGGGATATGATTCTTGTATAGGTTTGACCCTTTTTGACATCCATTTTAAGATATTGTTCTTTCAACGGTTGGCATGCATGTTTTCATTATTTTGAAAGCAAAAATAGAAAATGATTTTAACTTCTTGTTTTTATGTTTGAAAAAAGAAAAAGAAAAACAAAAAATGTGCCTTCACAATTTTCATTTTCTTCCCCTCCCTTAACCTTCCCTCAAGCTATTGATCACTCTTGCAAGTCGCCAAGACACTGGCAACTCTGCTGCCAGTGATTTAGGGTGTTGCATTGGCAACTCCTCGGGCTCTAGGACTGGGAGTCACACCATCGACTTGTCAGAAGGGTCACAACTGGTGGGGATGGTGGGGACGAGAAAAACATAAAAATATACATATATAAAAACCAAAACCAAAAATCAAAAAAACCATAGTTATCAACTAACTTGTTAAATTTTTATTTTTTAAATGAAAATGAAAACTGGATAATCTATCAAATGACTCGGTAGAAAGCAATGTAGCTTTTCAGGCCATTCACAATTAGCGCCATAAACAGGGAATAACTAGTCATTTTGTTAACAGTGCTCAAGATTTCTGCTGCGGCTTTTTCTCCCACAAAAGTTGTTTTCATGCAAGAAATCTAGTAATATAATATAGCAAAACTTGTTTGATGACTGATAAATATTCAGGTGGCCTGTCATGTATAAACTTTTGAAGGTTGTGTTTCCCTATGTGAAGTCAACTTTACTAACTGATGAAACCTTGCATTCTACTCCAAAATTGAGTTGGTGTTTTCTTACTTGGAACTTCCCAAGATGTATTATATTGATGATAATTGGACTTTGTATCTATTTAATTTTCAACTATATGGTAACCCCTGCACTTGTCCTGGGTTGGTTACCTTATATATGCTTCAATCTATGGTCTTAAGTTGCTTTCCACCCTCTGAATTTCTGGTGTATCTTGTAGGGCTGGCATGTCAGATTTCATAATACCGTTGTGTAAATTCTCAAAGAGCCTTACTCATTCGTTTACTGTTGGAATGAGGTTTAAAATGCGTTTTGAAACAGAAGATTCAGCTGATAGGAGGTTAGTTTTGTTCCTGTTGCAGCATTTGAAAAGGATTCATAGTCAAAATCTAATTTATGTTATTTCTGCCAGGCATACTGGAGTTATTGTTGGGGCTGGCGATCTGGATCCTGTTAGATGGCCTGGTTCAAAGTGGAGGTGCTTGTTGGTATTCATCTTTCTTGTGCTTGTTCGTTTATGCATTCATATTAATCCTCATTGCATGGCCTGTTGAATGTCAAGCAACTTTATGTTGGACGGTTATGTAGGCTTATATTTAATCCTTGACCAAAAGCTGGAATTTTACTACCAGAACTTTTTTTTAAGATGTTAGATGATTATCCCTGACCTCATGTTGGACGATTATGTTGGTTCATGCTTGTTATCTTGTTTTATAACATAACACTTTTTCCAAATATTGCTAGATCACACATTGTGAATCTGAAAAACTCTTGTCCAATTTTTATGATAAAAGTGACACTAGGCATCAATTATCTCTAGTTGTCTGGATTCACAGCATAAGAGTTGTATACGTTCCTCAGAACCCAAGTGTCCTAGATGGATCTGAAAATTTGCAGAATTCAAATGCTCAGGTGGGAAAAGTTTGTGAAAAAATCTGACTGGTGGACAATAATGGCAAAACATATACCATTTAAGTACAATGCAATAGGAGAAGTATAGGCATTGCCGATATCCTGCTATATAACTATACATTGTGATAGTGCCCAAGGTAGTGCTTCTTAAGGAGCCATAATTTGTTTAGCATCACCTTAGCGGTTAAAGCTAAAATATGTAGCTTCCAGTTTGTGTGGCTTTTTATCCTTCATTTGTTGATGGGCTTAGTTTTTTCTGTCTGCTGCAGGTACTCCCGTAGTATACATGGTCATTCTTCCAGTGGTTTCATCTCTTAGATATCTGTACTAGTTTTAAGGAAATGCTGCAAGTTCTTAATTATTGATCTTCAGTGCTCTTACAAACCTTTCTCAACTTTATTATCTATGAACATTTGAAAAAACTTCATTGCTTGTTTGGCTAGCTTTCTCTTTTCTGAACCGTCATGCCTGTACATAATGGTGATGCATTCTGTCAGCAGTCCTGTTAATTTTGATCAGAACAGGCTTCAACCAAATTGTTTATCCATTTTCTGCAGGTAAGGTGGGATGACCTAGAAACTATCCAAACTGGCCGGGTTTCTCCATGGGAGATTGAGTCAACTGGTTCAGTTTCTACATCAAGCAGCTTGGCAGCACCTGGCATGAAGAGGACAAGAATTGGTTTTCCTTTGACAAAGCAAGATTTCTCAGTTCCCAGAGGTACTGCATTTAGTGCTTTTTTTAATGAATTGTCTTACTTCTTTGTCTTGAGATTTAACTTCTGGCTTCTTATCTTGTGCAGATGGGACCAGAATGTCAGACTTGGGGGAACCTCTACGGTTCCAGAAGGTCTTGCAAGGTCAAGAAATTTTAAGTACTAATCCTCCTTATGATGGTATTGATGTTCAGAATCATTATCCATCAGAAACTAGGACGTCCTCTCCTGGTTCTGGTAATTCCAGGATCTCTGTAATAGGAAAAGGTGTTAGAAACCCATTACGAGATTCTGTGATTTCCTATGAAGGTGTTGGCTTTGGTGAATCATTCCGGTTCAATAAGGTCTTGCAAGGTCAAGAAACATTTTCAAACTTACAATATGGTGGAGGCCTGGCCACTAAGATGGCACAGGATAAGGGGGTCCAAGGAGTCACTCATGATGTACGAGCTCTAAGCTCAACGAGTGGATGGTCTTCCCTGATGCATGGTTACAATACTTATCTTCGTCCATCTGCACTGTCAGCACAGCCATCACCACCTTCTTCTGTGTTAATGTTCCAGCAAGCACACCCCTCTGCCCCCAACTTAAAGGCAAATTTCAGCAGTAATCTGGAAGATGGATTTAGCAGCAGGACTTCGTTTGGTATTTCTGAAACTTGTGGTGGGAAGCTCACATCATCCTCACCACCAGAGAGCCACTCCAAGGAGGACCTGCAAGGTCTAAATTCCTTTGGCCGTTTAGAGGAGCACACCCAAGTGGGTCCCTCGCATTCTACTTTTGCCATGCATCCATCATGTAGGGGCAGTCAAGATTTAGTTTCTTCGTGCAAACGTAGCTGCAGACTCTTTGGTTTTCCCTTGACTAAGGAAAGAAACACGTCGAGGAAAGATTGCCACTCATCTCAAGTTTCGTCTGCATATGATCCCAAGGCCTCTTTCCTAGCCCGTGATGAGGAGCAATTTTATCCTAGCCCTATAGGGGCCAAGACAGCAGGGAGCAGTTGTACCAAAGTAGGTGACCTCTGTACTGTCAGGGATATGCTTCTTGATATTGCATTATAGAGTACTTCTGCTATAAGATAAGAATTTAAGGGTTCCCGTGGGGAAGTGTTGTAGGATTGTGATTCGTCTTTTCCCCCAACTTGATAGCTTCATGAAACTGGGAGAAATAATTTGGTATTCAGAACATGAGGTTGATTTGATGATTGTGAAAGTTATGCGCTGCAGTAAGAACCTGCCCTTTTACTGTTTGTTTTTGGTGCTGCAGTGATTTTGGATTGTGACGCGCTTTGCGTTTAACCTGAAACTGTTGGTGACTGCGTGCCTGGATATCATTGAAGTGTCATGGTCGGATTAGATCCACCTTCGATTTCAAGATCTCATGCTTGTAGTTTGGGGTTTGTTATCTTTCCAGGATAGCAAAATTTCATGGATGATTCCAATTTCATCAAGAATGAAGTTAAGACTTGTTAGCCTTTGATCCGTTTGCTTAGATCCCAACTAACTCTAAATGAACTGTGAGCTATGTTTTTGCTTGAAATTGTGCAAAGTTGTGAATTCTTTAGTGAAGAGATGTAATGGTAAAGTTTTTAGGTCTTGAAGTGTGAAAAAGAAGTTGCTTGTAGAATCAGCTTTGTAGTGTTGATTATGTTTTAGCCTTTGAAGAAATTGCAACTCTTTTATGTGCAAGGTATTATTGCAACTTGTTTCTCTTTGCTATGGTTTATGCAATTCCAAGTGTTTCTCTACTATATACAAGATTTTAAATTAAATAAAAACTCTAAAACTAAACAACTGAAATGTTTATATTGTTGTGTTGGATCCACAATTAATCCTCTATATATATTTAAAATTCAAAACTTTATAAGTTAGTATGAACTTTGAAAATGATACTGCCAGCTGATCTTTTTTGTTCGTTTCCTGCTTGAAATTGTGTTTGTGTTCTAGGCTTGACTATTTTGCAGACCTTAGCTGGTAGAGCCATTAAACAACTGCAGGTTGGCGGCTGTAGTCTCCCATTACATATTGGCTCTACTCGATGAAGGAGAAAGCTCTAAACCTCTCTTTCATGTGTTCATATATATATAGAGAGAGAGAGAGAATGATAGTTCATTGCAAAGTCTCTTTCCAGACCAACTTGATATCAACAATCTTACCGTTGCACGGTTAAAGGACCATGTTGTCCTAATACCCGGTGCGGAAATATATGGCTTGTGTTATTGTGTTGAAATAGGACGACTTTTGGGAAGAAAATGTCATCTTAACCACTGGTTTGATTACCATTTCTGATGCTGCAAGAACCTGTGAATTTCATGCCTCTACTTGCAGGAAATGTAATTTAGCATTGGTATCTGAAGACTGGGCGTGGTAACGCTGCTGAGACATGAAGTTTCAAAAAGCATTGGTTCAGAGTAATTCACGGGAGCCTGCTGAATCCGTTCAATGTGGGGAGGTAAGCTGTTTTGTTCTTTTCATCCTGCCGGCCATTTGATTACAAGCAAATCCTTTTATGGACCATAGAAACTATAGCTGTTTTCAATTCAGTGGACGTCCTTAGTTGTTTCCAACACCATTGTCCAATATCGATGGAGGACGAAGATAAAATGACAATTTGGACAAAGATTCTATTTTCACAATTTGGACCCACGACTTTTGAGTTGCAAATGAGTCACTTGTCTTTTGCATTCAAATATGTTGATACTTTTGAGTTGCATCTTTACCGTGGATGACGTATTTGTGTATCTTTTTGTGGAAGTGGTTGAGCCATGGTTTTGGGTGAAACCAGAGGCCAATTCCTGATTTAAAGCAAGGGTCTTGCTGGGATGAAAGATTCTGGAAGTTTTTCCCCAAAAAACATGACCCATAGGTCTGCATTGGCTGCTAAGAAATTAGGTTGTCTTGTATGTTTATAGATGTAATGCATGACATCATTGGTAAATTTAATCAGGTTTGGTTGACCTCGTCTTGTTATGGAAATGACGGAGATGAATTTGACCTCAGGTCATTAATTAAGTAATGAACATTAAAGTGCCCATTGTCAAACCTTATTGGAGAATTTTATGAAAATTTCAATTCAGTAATAATTTAACTTTTAGATGATATATTTGGGCACATAATTTTAGTGGATCAGGAAACTTAATCACTTTGGATTAAATAGCAACTTATTATTAAGTGTAAAGAGTTAAATTGTTTTGCAAAAGGTTTTTGTAATCTTTTAAAATGGAGAGGAGGTGCTTTAAATTTTGTATAACCTCAAGGTGTCGATTTAATTTACCCTAATGCTTTTATAAATTATGTTTTATTTTTTAATTTACCCTAATGCTTTATCTATCGATGTGATATTTGCATTACTATTCTTTTTGCTGAGTCCTTGTTTTATAACTTTCTAAGGTAATGTGGGATGTAGGATATCGGTATCGGTCGTATAGCATGAAAAAAGAAAAAGAAAAACATTGTTGTGATCAGCATATAAATGTTATTGACTAATTTTTTATCTTCAACTAAACTTATAACATCCCTCATCAAGTGATAGGAATGATCAGAATAATTTATCCTGATGGGCCTACGCGAATTTCCTAAGGGGTCACTCGTTCTTAAGTTTTCTTAACTCAAGTATGCTTAATTCTATACTTCTTTACCTACATTCAGTCCAAAGGTATGTAGCTGGTGTTGTTTCCTTCTTTATTCATCCTCGATATATAGTACCCTTCTGTTAGGAGAAAGCAACAATATCTTAGGGTAGTTATTGAAACCAATCCAATCAATATTTAGAGACAGCCAAAATCGAAGCAGAACACACATACCCAAACTGAAAAACGAGAAACACTGAAACGAAAACAATAAAGAAGGAGACGAGGATTTTACCGTGGTTCACCTCTAAAGAGGTTATGTCTACGTTGAGCTCTGGTGAGAAGAACTCACTACACTAAGTAATGAATCAAAGATTACACCCTCACAAACTCTCTGTACAACAATGGTTCAAGAACTTAAAAAATGCCCAATAATCACACAATACAGATTAAAGGTAAACCTATCGAACCATATAACTAACAAAACTTTACAAACCGTGTACAGAGAATGAAAAATAGGAGCAAACCAGAAACCCTAGCCCAAATACGAAGGCTCTCACACACTACCCAATCTTTTTCCCTATTTCCTTTTGTTTCTTCTCATTTCAATCGTCTCTTTCGTCTGACCCGGTTCACATCCCGAGGGGCGGGATTAAAAACGTTGATGGATGGCTCGGATTAGGTCTCATAAAGCATGGATGAAGGGCTGAGATCCAATCGTACAAACACGATGATTATTCTAACAAAAATGGCAGGCGGGCAAGGGAATTTGATCGGGCAAGATAAAGGCAATCGGGCGCCATCAGAGAGGAGCTGATGGTTGCCACGTGCTGCCATCCAACAACTACCAAATGGCAGGCTGCGGTTGCTACACGTGACCCTCCAACCACCTTATTCCAACAACACCGTTTGGAGCTTCATGGCCAACACTTTCTCTGGGCTTTTGGGGTATTACGTTCTCCCACTTTTGAGCACATAACATCCTTGTCATGCGACCTTACAACTTGTTCCAGATCTTCTCCCCTTTGGAGGTCGTTATCCTAGAAGTCTGTCAGAGCCGACCCTTGGTGAAAGTAGTCTGATAAGGGCAGGGAGTGGCGTTAGGCCCCCTTCCCAGATAGCCCGACCGAGTCGAAGAACCCGAGCCAGGGCCCGCACAAGGGAAAAAGAAACAGAATAAAAATCACCTTGACCTGCCAGGCACGCACAACTAAGATCATCCCTACTCATACAAGAGACAACAGCGGAAGCATAATACATCCTGGGCATGCATAAAAAGATAACCGGTCACAAGGTTACATAGCATTAACATGCACATATATAAAATCGTGCAAAGCACTCGAAAGCAAAATGACTATGGCACAACACTACAAGATGAACACACACTAAAACTGGATTTGCTAGGACTGCCCTATACACCACCTATCAAAATAGCTCAAGGACCGTTAGTCTCGCCCCCACACAAGAGTAAGTCACAAGACTCAACAAGCATATAGGAATGAAAGACTGATAAGAGTAAAGGAGCTAATAGATTAACCCGCACTCAAGTATAAAATTCATTTATAGCATGACATCTAACCATACATCATACGTTCATGAATTACATGATAGATATATAAAAATATTATATAATAAAATATATAAATATCGGTCCTTGGGCCCACAAAACTAATTTACTGACCAATTCTCAATTCAATAAATATGATTTGACTGATCTAATCTGAGTCCCAAAAAACACACTGAATAAGTCAAAACTAAAATACAATCAAAGTCCAGTGAACTCCCCTAGGATTCTTTACATCCTTTATCAGAGAAGAAGGCATGTACATGTGTATTTATTTATTTATTTGGCATCAAATTCTCAACTTTCCAAGCTCAATAAGGGGAGCAACAACTGAGAATGGAAAACATTTGAATGAGTGGCAGTGCATCCTTTAATTTAATGTCAACCTTTCACATCACACACCAAAAGTCATTTGATTCTCAGCCAATTGTCTTGTCGGCAGCTCCACTGAAATGAAAGACCCTGTGACTCTAATATTTCACAGGCATCTAGATGGCATTATGTTAATAAGTTAATTTTAGTATTTTTATCAAATTATTTATATTCTGATTGGTTAAATGCACTCACATCCCAGTAGATTGGGTCATTATTTGAAACATTTCTTGTGCTTGGAGATGTTCCTAGCAATTCTCATGATTTAGGTGATGTTTTTTTCCTATTTTAATTTTAAATTTTAAATTTATTTTTAATTTTATATTTTGAGATTTAAAAAAAAGCATTTATTTTGAAATTTTGAAAAAAAAAATTAATAATATTTTATTCAATAAATTTGATTATTAAATAATAAAATTAACATTATTAATATAATATTTTATAATATTTTAATATAACATTTGATATTATATATAATATATGTAATACACTTAATAATATATTATATGTTATCTTATATTTTTAATTATAATATAAATATATTTTTATTTTCAAAATTTAAGAATAAATTTTTCTTTTTTTTGTTTCTTTTTCTTCATCTATTCTCCCTGGTGTTTGCATCTTCTCCGTCGCTGGTGATCATCGCTAGTCAGAGATTCACGTGATTAGAGCCTGTCTACCATTAGAAATACTAAGCCAATTGGGTTAACATACACAAAAATAAACCAGATTACGACTGGATTTTATATATTTGATTTTTAATATTCGGATAAAACTAAAAAACCCACTGTCAATTGGCACCGACCACTATGGCTGATGGTTTCTGATGATCAAAGACCTTTTTCACGTTGTCAGTAAGGGGATTAGGGTCATCACCATGGTCGATGACGTGTCATCGGTAGCTGAAGGCTCCATGGTCGTGAGTGTTTCCTTTCATCATTACCAGTCATTAGTTTTTTCCTCTGACGCGCCATCTCTGATCGTAACCTCTCGAGCGTTTTCGCCATGTTTGACCGACCATGGTCTTGTACATCGCCATGGTCATCAGTCTTTATTGCTCTGTTAGGGCCATCATTTCTTGTACTTACCATGATAGTGGATGTTGTTTGGCCATCCACATCACCAAATCATTATCGTCGGCTTCATGTGGTCGTCGATAATGGAGGATAAAGAAGAAAAATCAACGAAATTGATGGCGATGGCGGGTGCAGTCGATGACAGCTTGAGAGAAAGAGAAAGAGAGATAAAGATCTCTCGAGATTGGGGGTGTGAGAAGGGATGGGGGGAAGGGGTGTTTTTTGCGTTTTGGTATTTTCAAGTACTTTGACTACGTGATGATGACGCAATCAGTATCCTCTTCTTCCCCAATCTTTCTTCCATTTTCTTCTTTTTTCTCTATCTTCCCCCATTACAGAGTCTTATTTCCCTCATTTTCTTCAATTCCATCAATTCATTATCTACTTTTTCTCTCTCTCAATGTTCTTAAACCCATTAACGATGAGTCTCATTACTGAAGGGTTGCTAATGGCCACTAGAACTCTTCTTGTTGATGTTGGGTTCCATTCGTAAACCCTTTTTTTTTTAATTTCTAGTTTTTATTTTTATTTTGATTGAATTAAGATTTGTTTTTGTTTAATTAATACAATTTAAATTAATTTAACCGAGTTAATGACGGATGAGGTGTCTTCACTAAAAAACTAAACTACTAGAACTAGTACAAATATTTTCAAACTATAAGGTATGTCTGTCTTCACCAATGACCTACACCACAAAGTCTTCGTGCATTTTATCTTATTTTGATTTAGAAAAAATTGCAATAATCACTGTAATTGCAAGAATCACTATGCATATTTTAAAAATAACAATAATTTTATATTATGAATAAATAGGATAAAATATTCAATTTAACCTCCATTCTCTCTTTTATCTCGTCTAATAAAAAAAATAAACCCACATTAGCATGAAATTTATTATGTTCGTCATGGGTGCTGGCAATGAAGCAATCGCCACCAATGGAGATTCTAACAAAATCTCATTAGAAACCAAATCAAACTTATATTAAGATATGTTTGAATTCAAATTAATGATTCAAATGATCTTAGATAAATTCAATCAAGGTTCAATAAAGTTGAAATGAATATGAATTTCATCAAAATACACATAAAAGAACAGAAACTTATTAAGATAGTGACAATAAAAAAAGGTCGAGAATACTCAATTGTGATATCCATCCATGAAAAAAAAAAAAGAGTAATAAAAAACGAAAGAGAGATAAGAGTGGAATAAGTTTTTATATATAAGAATATTTTTAGTTATTTTTTAATATTTAATTAAAATTAACTAATGCAAGATTATGTTAAATATTAAAATACTTATTATATTTTTTTTAAATATTAAAAATAATTTGTGCAGTTGCATGAAACTTAAAAAATACGGAGTCTAAGTTTGCCATCAATACATTAGGTGCTGGCCTGGCCCTACCGGGCGCGGCCATCCACACTCGGGAATTACTGGGAAAGTGGGGCCCAAACGTTCCGTCTTGTAGTGGGCGTTCCCCTCGTAAGCCTGACCACAGGCCAAAAAAATCCTCAACACGTGGCGGCCAACGCTGACGGATGAGATTTTCGGTAAGCTGGGCCCCACACCCACCCCACGGAGACGTAGCCAACGGAACCAACGCCTCATTCTCCACGTGTCGTAACGTCGCTCCCAGAAGGTGATGGGTGCGGACGTCTGCACGTCGTAACTAACATATCCTCCCCGCTTACGTTAGCATGGCCTCCCCCCCTACAATTCCACCTCCTCCGCCGTCGCCTTCTCGTCTTCTACCGTCCCAATTAAATTCCTATTTTTCATTTTTTAAATTATTATATAATTCTTACTCTTACTATTGTTATGTCAAAACATTATTAAAATTTTATATAATTTTAGAAACTTATATAACATAAATATAATCTTAATATTGTAATATTACTATTAAATTGAATCGAATAATATAAGAACTCCATTCACGCACAATAAAAACAAAATAAAATTCCAATCCAACCATTGGATTTGCCCAATTCTTGGAGTGAATAGGAAGGTCTATAATATTATATTATACAGTATATCTTGCGTTTTCTGCTTTCCCGGCCGAAGTGGCCGAGAATTCAATGCGAAGCCGCGGTCGGTGGAGTCCACCCTTTTAGGCGGCGCGTACGCGAAAGCGCGTGGAGTGCAGAAAAAAACAATATCGTAAACAGTAACATCATGTGGACGTCGCAGCTTGGAGCCCCTTGGGATCCCACCGCTGACGCCACGCCACCTCAACACATGAGCTGTGACGTACAACACTACATCACAGCCGTTGACGTTACACTCTCTCCCTTTCCCTTCCCCACCCCCCCAGCTGCCTCAACGCCTCCTTATTAATCTCTGGCCAATTCTCTACCACTCTCCCAAGACACACCAAGAATCTCCACATCATGCAAAAAGCCATCCCATACAGAGCCTGGCCGGCTCCGCCCTCCTCCTCCGCCGCACCGGGCGGCTCTCCAGCAGCAAGCGTGCAGCAACTGGTGGCGGAGAATGCAGTGATAGTGTTCGGGCAGCGCGGGTGCTGCATGTGCCACGTGGTGAAGCTCCTGCTTCTGGGGCTCGGCGCCAACCCGCCGGTCGTCGAGCTGGACGAAGGCGAGGCGGCCGCTGTGGCCGACCAGTTATCGAGAATTTCCGGCGGCGGTGAAGGCGGAGAGGCGCTGCAGTTTCCGGCTGTCTTCGTCGGCGGCAAGCTGTTCGGCGGGCTGGAAAGGGTCATGGCCACCCATATTTCCGGCGAGCTTGTTCCCATATTGAAAGAAGCCGGAGCTCTTTGGCTTTGACTGTTAACCCTTTCTGTTTCTCTCTCTGACTTGTTATTTTGGGTAAGATTTAAGACTCTTGAGAGTAATTACTCGAAATTTCAAATTTGAGATCTGGGACTACCGCCTTACACTAGCTTACAACTCGTGAGGACTCTCTGAATTCACAAACAACTTGTTCTTCTTCTTCTTCTTCTTCTTCTTCTGATTTTCTTTTATATATATATATATATATATATATATTGAAGTAGTTTGATTTTGGAGCAGAGCAAATTGGCAGGGGTTGAATGGAGCGAGTTGGATGATGTAATTTTTTATCTGATCTTGGCGTTAATCATGTATAGATTGATGGGTTTTCGTATGAATTTGATTAAATCATCGATCGATCGATCCAATACTTGTTTGTGTTGTTGTCACCAGAATCATCTCGTGATGCATCGGCATTGATATATTCTCCGGGAAAATTAGTTCCTTTCCGTTCAGTTTGGGTAAAGAATTGATTCATTTATGGGACGCCCCTATTCGCTGGGAAAATGGTCCGTTCCACAAAGCATTTAATGCATGGTCACGTAAACGTTATGGCGGCCTTTCATCCAATTGTCAACAATTTAGGCTGTGTTTACTCACTCCTCACATTTTACGTGACACTTAATAATTAAAATATTCAGTTATCGATTATTTAAATTTTAAATTTAAATATTAGATCTCAATGTCTATAAAAGCATAGTATCACATAAAAAAAATAAAAATAGTAAATACAAGAGAAATAGAGGAGAACAAACACATATCATTAGTGTGTTAATTGGATTGATTCTTTCTATAAATCCAAATAGTTGACTTCAATCTAATCTAACATTAATCAAATTCAAAAATTCAAATTGAAATAAATCAAGGCCAAAAACACAATTAATCAACCCAAAGATATTAACCCAAATTAGTTCCAAGAGCATCTCCAATGGAGCACCAAATTAGTGCTTAGCGTCCATTTGGTGTCAAAATGTTCTTCAATGAATATACTAATTTGGTGTTAGGTACAAACTCCAATCACCAAATTTGATGTTGATTGAATAGTTTCATGTTATACTATTTAATCAACACCAAATTTGTCTTTTAATTTTATTTTCAATTTTGCCTATTTTGTTATAACTTCAAAACTAATTATTCTCCTTATATCCTATATTACTTTTATTATATTTATATATTTTAATTAATAATTAAAAATATAAATTAAATTATTATAAAAAAATATATACTGATGAAAATATTTTATTAAGATTTATAAAATGAGTATAATATTGAATATATTTTAAAATATTCAATATATTTTATAAATACTATGATAATATAAAATGAACTAACTTCGTTTATTTATGTGTATGAAAGCTTTTTATTTTAATAATTACTCGATAGAAAGAAAATATTCTTAATGCAAAAACTCAATAATATAATAAAAAATAATAATATTTTCATTAACTTAAATAAAAAATACATGATGAAAATAGAAAAAAAAAAGTTAAAAAAAAAAAACATGGCTTAAAAATAATATGCTTTCTATACTTAATTCTAAACTATCATTTAAAAAAATATGTGGACAAAAGAAGGTGAGAAAATTAGTTGAAATATTAAATGAAAAAAACATTTATGGGAAAAATAAATTTTTTGATTTAAAATATTAGTTGAAAAAATGAGATGGATAAATAATTAGGTGGATAAACAATTAGTTTGATAAAAGTTAGGTGAAAATAATTAATTAAAAAATTAGTTGAAAAATTAATTAGAATAACATATCTTGTAAAAAATTTCAAAAAAAAATATGAGGGTAATTATTATTATTTTTTATAAAATGTGACTAATTATTTTTAATAATATTATGTTAAGTTAAATAAATAAATTAATATTAATTAAATAATTATTTATAAAATATTCTTTAAAAATATATTTTTTACACCGATTTACTATTAAGTACATTGGAGACAATACAAATTTAGTGTTAAAAAATGGATTTTGCTAAATGATTAGAATCTATCCAAATAGAAAACTATTTAACGCTTGTTTTATATTATTTTAATAATATTTAACAAAAGAAAAAGATATTTTGAATTTTATAAAAAAAATTAAAATTGTGATTGGAAAGGATATTGTTGGTAAATAAAATAATAAATGATATAATTATCCTAACATCAATAATTAAAATGATAAAAAAAGACAGTTTTATCTAGAGATAGATTATATCCAAATAGATTTACAGTTAAAAAATTGGTATAAACCACTATTTGACAGCAAAATTGACGTTCTAAAGCTACCAAAATCTTTTATACAGTTGATATTCTTTTGTCATAAATGAAAAAAATAGTTGATTGATTTGATTTGATTAAATTAGTTGGTTCAATTTATAAGTATAATAATAATTATGAACTAATCAAAGATGATTGAAGAGATAGGGATGGATCTGAAATCAAGCTTATGCTGAATTAATCAACCCCAATCGTCAGTCCACTCAACTTGGGCCATTGGAATTGGCTGCTTAGTGTTAGTGGGGGTGGGGGGGTTCATTTCATTCGCAGTGCATATGTATCGCTGTTTATGGGAATATGATAAATCATTAATTGGGAATCATCGGACAGATTTAAGACATTGATTCGTGGGTTAGCAATGAGACTAGCGAGAAGCAACTCAATTGACATATGCATATTCTTCTCCCTCTTATCTTCAACTTACTTAGTCGCAAGTCAACTGGCACTGTTGTTACTCGAAACATGCAGATTCAGAATTCCCAAGCCCATCTCCACCATGGAATCAATATGTGACCACTGGTGCAGTGCAGCCACTAACTGAAATCATTGTGCGTGCGTGTGCGTGTTTAAATTAATCGTCACTATTTTTTTGATAATGGCCAGTGATTTAGTGTCCAAAAACTGTTGAGGAATTAATATAATTCATTTATTTATTTGTGGTGGTATGGTGATATGTGCACATCCAGTTATTTAACTGATTTTGAATTTGATAATAGATATAATAAATATTCCGAGTATAGATTTATTAGCTCCTATGCCATTAGAATTTGTGCCTTTTAAGATTAAATATAACATTATACATATATATAGAAAACTAAAATATTAATAAATATAAATAAAATAATTTATCAGTTCATACATGTTGCTATCGAAATACAATAATTAAAATTTATTTATTATGTGAAAACTCAATAAATAGTCAAAAAAACACGAGAGTCCCCGTAGCCTCCCTACTCAATCCACAAGAGCCAAGATAAAAGGCAATCGTCCAAGAATGACCTGATTTGCTAACTAGGGTCGGCTCGACTACGAAGCCATATAGGACGCCTGAGGCCCCACATTTATGAAGACTCCAAAATTTAGTAATATATATTTTACTTTTTAATAATAAATATTTTATTTAAAAAAACGAGTTTAAAATAAAATTTAACTTTCAATCTAAATTTTCACGAACAGTCAGTCCAACAATTGATTTACAATGTTTTGTCTTTTTCGTTTTCTCTTCTCAATTTTTACGTTTTCTCTTTCTATTGTTTTCAATTTTTTCTTTCCAATTTTTATCATTTTTTTATTATAAATCTTTCAATTGCAATTATAAAAAAAAATCTCATTATTCCTAATTTTCTCTCCTTAATTTTTATCATTTCTTTATTTATTATAGTAGTTTGTTTAGTCTCTTTTGATCTCTCATATATTATCTCTTAGTTAAAAATTCACTATATTATCTTATTCTGTATTTGATTGAACATCAACTTTTTTTTTTTAAATTAATGAAATGATGGAATTTTTTTTTTAGAAATGTGTATTAGTTATTATTTTATAAAAAAAATTAATACTCTTGAGAAGACACTGACAAACTTTTTTGCCTAAAACTCCTCAGTTAGTTGAGTTGGCTCTATTACTAGCTTGAAAAACGCTTGATCCACTTGTGGAGAGAACCGTGGAGTCAAGAGAGGTTCTAATTGCTAAGTGGCAACATGGAGTTCTTTGTCTTCTAAGAAGGTCTACAAAACAAGAAACAATAAGGGGACATGCGAATATTTTTCTCACACAAGTCCTCCAACGCTTAAGTTGTAAGAACTCTTAATGCGATGCAAAATATAAAAATGCAGTGTAGGAAATATGAGGATGAAATGTGGCTAGAGCTTTGGTACAGTGTAGGAAATACGCTTTAACCTGACAATGATTTTTCGCCAAATAAATCGTTTCCTATTATTTGATGAAGTTCTGGGCCGGGCCGGCATGGCAAATTCTAAAAGCCCATTGAAATGTTGTTATCAAAATATTGAAATTTTAATTTTGGCATCCATATTGTATTGGTATGATTCAGATACCTGTAAGCTATAGTACGGGCTTAATTTGGGTTGGATTGAAGCGTTGACTGGGAATATGGGCTGGGCTTAATTTGGATTGAATTGAAGCATTGACTGGCAATATGGGCTGCCCAATGTTTGAGGCTTGGGCACTGATCTATAAAGCAATTTTTTTTTTTTCAAAGTTGAGGTCTCTGCTTGATATTATTGTGAAGTTCTTTAATTGTGAAATTATTTTGTCCCAAAAAAAGAATATTTTGTGAAATATTTAACCTCATCATCATATCATTGATTAACATAAGTTATTTATGCCAAATTATTAAAAATTCTTGAATTTTCTTCCTTGTATCAATAATACAATAAATTTAATTATAAATTTTCTTCCTTGTATCATTGATTAACAATAACCGTTTGATTCATTGTGTTTGTTAACAGTGAATGATAGAAAATACAGATGATATATATATGTGTGTGAATGTACATGAAAAAATTATAAAAAATGAAGGATAGATAATGTCGAATAAGAATACGATGATAGTAAAAGGGAGATGAAGAGGTTTTTTTTGTTTTTTGTTTTTACAATAAGTGTTCTAATCAAGAAATTTAATGATGGTTGGCAGGAATTAAAGTGAATGGTGAAATTAAGGGCTGTTTGTTGTAGCTTAAAAGTTGTAACTTTTAACTTATAGTTTCAAAAAAATTGAGATTTAGTTTTTGTTTTAGCTTATAGAATTCTAATTTATAGTTTCTACTAGCTTTTAGAAGGGGTAGAAGCTGGCTTTTTTAAAATTGGGATACCCCAGATTTTACAACTTCTGCTTAAATAATTACATTTTTATGACAATTTTACCCTTATTTTTAACAAAGAATTAGCCTCTTGTCTACGCAATCATGGGTTTTTCTTCTCCACCGCCATCTCCATTTTCAAATCTTTTCATCTTTCTCGTCATCTTCCTCTCTCTCTATACTTTAATTAATTTTTTGATAACACTTGAAACTTATACATATACACTAATTAATTTTTAAATTATCATTCTATAACTATTAAGAATATTATGGACAATTATACAAAAATAAGTTATTTTATAACTTATGGTATCAAATACCATAATTACTTAACTACAACTTCTAAGAAGTTGCAGCAAACAGGTTCATAACTTATTATAAGTTTTAAAAGCTATAATCTAAGAAGTTAGAAATTATAATTTTTTTAATTAAGTTGCAACAAACGGGGCCTAAATAAGTTTTAATGGAGTCTCATTGGAATTAAGGTTTTTTTTTAAAAAAAATTATTTTAATAATTTTCAATCTCTTAATTTCTTAACTAGGTTGAAATTAAAGGTAAGTTTGGTTTGATTAGTTTTTAATTAATATAATTTATAATAAAATGGATTATTTGGACAATTTAAGTATAGCAGAAGGATTTGTTTGACTACAAACAAATAATAAAGTGTGACTTACAAAAAATTCAAATTGTGATTTGGATAAGTCACTCTTGATTTAATTTAACTTAATTAGAATTTAATCGACTGCATTAGTAATAGATAAATCCAAGTGTAATTTATTATTTTTTAAAATTTTATACCTTTTTATTTTTGTAAAAACAAAAAGATTAGTTTTGGATAGAAAGTTATTTCGTTAGTTTAAATTTGACGGTGTTATATAATTATTACAGTTATAAAAAATAATTATATATTTAATAAAAATAAAAATGTATTATATAATTAAAAAAGGATAAAGTTTAATCTTTTGTTGTAATGTAGGAATAATTTATTATTATACACACAAACGGAAATTCAGAAACTTAACATACAGCGAGCCGGGAAAATCTTGTGCAATCGGAACAGAGGGAATGACAAGGTAAAATACCAAAAGAACCCTCGCCACGCCTTACCTTCCAAGCAAATGCGCAAAGCCCCCCTTTTCCCTCTCGCCATTTTAAACGATCATCCAATTCCATCCATAAAATACTTTCACACACACTCTGAACGCAACTCTCTCTCTCTCTAAAAACTCTCAGAAGCAGAGCCTCGGATCAGAAAGACGATGACCGACAAGGTGAGGCGGTTCTTCTCCCGCACCTCCGGCGACTCGTTCCAGCCTTCGCCGGAGCCGCCGACCCCACCGCCTTCGTCCGTCGCCACCGGGCCGGCGCGCCCTATCCGCCTCGTGTACTGCGACGAGAAGGGGAAGTTCCGGATGGATCCGGAGGCGGTCGCCACGCTTCAGCTCGTCAAGGATCCTGTTGGCGTCGTGTCCGTCTGCGGTCGCGCTCGCCAGGGCAAGAGCTTCGTATTGAATCAGGTTCCCTCTTTTATTTCCTCGCGTAGAGAAAGTTGGCGTTCTTTCACTAATTCGCTATCTAGGGTTTTGTGACATGATGTTCCATGCCAATGAATTGCAGGGAATTCATACATTTCGGATTGTTTTGTGTTAGTTTCTTAAATCATTGTGGGTATGCTAGTTCTGAAATTAGGGTTTTGGGAGTTCCTCTGCTTGACTGGTTACTTCCGCTGCCCCATTTTCTTCTGTCACATTAAAGGAGGAACCAGGATTGATATAGTTAGAATGCCAAAAATTCTTCAATTTCGGATCTTGGAAATCATAGGTTAACCAAATCTCTGAAAACCTTATACCACACCTTGTTTCTGGCCTTGCAATAGTTCTGGTCATGCAATTGATTCCTTAAGGTACCTTCCCGATTGGACGTTTGACTTTGATAGCCCATTATGGTTTCTAACACTTCAATTTTGCTGACTTACTAGGAGTGATTCTTCAAGGAGGGTGTGTGCCCGTATTGATGCCAGTATGGGTTGGTTGCTCAGAAATGTGTTAGATACGCTCAAAGTATAGCATTATTAATATTGTTGGCGTTGTTAAACAAATAGGGGAATTCTATTGTAAACATCTTACTTGTTTGCAATTTAGGATGTTGGTTGATAAAAAGAAAAGTAGTAACTTGTTTGTATGTGCATGGCAATTGGGGAATTCTGGTGTTATCTGTTCTTAACTCTTTATAAATGGGTCTATATTTGAGTTTTTGGTTTGGAGATTTTTTTTTTTCATTATTTTGTTTCCTCCCCTAGTTTGTGAGTGGTATCAAGATTGTAACATTGTTAACCTTTTATTTTGTTTTGACTGGAGAGATTGAAAAATGCACTCTTTTTTTCATACAAGAAGAAGATAACCACATTTCCTCTCACCATCCTTACTGGTGTCTATTTAAAGTTCTTTATGTTTATTTTTCTGAGCATCTTGTCTTTTGTGCCTAAGTTTCTGTCACTGTAGCACCATGCCTCAAGTAATGACCAAGTGTAATCATGATGTTGGATTATTTTTGCCACCTGGTACTTTGATTATTTACCCATTAAATCAATCTGATTTTATGAGCATCTGTAGATCCATAAAAAAAAAAAAAAAAATCTTAAGGCAGCTATTGGACTAATAAAGTGAGAGACTATGGATAGATTTTGAGCTTTAGGTTTTGTGAATGTTTAATAATCCACCAATGTGAACTGCAGACGGAATGGATAAACCCAACAAGTCCAAGTCCCACTAACTTATTATTGGATATAGGATATGGGTAGAAATATTTCTCCCTCTTGTCTGTTATGTGTGGTCCATGTAATGTGAATGGGGAGAATTTTCAAGCTCCCTTACTAACTAGCTGTCCATGTATTTGGTATTATCAATCTGTTAGATCCTTGAATCTAATAGGAAGTTCTCACTGAATTGGTGAGAATCCAGTTAAGAACTTAGAAGGAAATGAGAAGAATTTCAGAGGGAGAGGGAAGACAAAAAGATAGGAGGGAAATCTGAGAGAGAGAGAGAGAGAAGAGAGATTGAGAGAGAAATCAGAAGTTTTTGATTAATTTCTTTTCTTCCTTTTACACTGAATGCAATCAGTAATTATATACTGATTGTAGCTAACTTTTGGCGCCAAAAAGGCCGCCACTTTTCAAAGTTACTGCTTTCAAAATATTGCAACTATCTAACTTCCTTCTAGAAGAATGACCTTTCATCTACCCATTCCTTCTACTCGAGAATGTGTCCCCCCTTAGTTATTAGGAACATGACAATTCCTCCCCTCCTTTAAAAATTTTCCTGTCCTCAAGAAATGTAAAGAAGTTGGGTTGCTTGAGGAAACTGTTGGGGTAGGTTCGACAAGTATTCCCATGCGTTGCTATCTGAGTGTAGGGTTAACCATTGACTCCTCTTCTACTACTTTTTCTTCTCCTTCTAGCCAAAATAGTCACTTTCTGCATTGATACCCAGGAGTGTATTCGTCTCCACAACGGAAACACTACCTTGTCTGCCTCCTTTGTTCCATTGTCCTTCCTCCTTGTGCTTGAGCTAGATTATTAGTGGATGTTGCTGTCAACCCCTTCGACTCCGGGTTGAATTTGATTTCCTCCTTGCCATATCCCTTGTTTCCTTGCTGGAAGGCCCCTGAACTTGTCCCTTATGCTTGTAGTCGCTGTTTCTTTATTAAAGCTTCGACTGTCATTTCCTGTAACCTAGTATTTTCTGCTACTTCCTTTACAGTTCTTGGCCTCAACATTTTGATCGTGGCCCTCAGTTCTTCACTTAAGTCGCTGATGAAGCTTGAGACGAAGTATGCTTTAGTTAGACGAGGGTTAAATTTCAACATAAGTGATTTTAATTCCTCAAACATTGACTGATACACCCGCACTGATTCTTTCTGTTTCAGTTGTTAAATTCTTCGACAACATCCATCGAACCTTTGTCTTCGAATCTTTCACATAAGTTTTCTGCAAATTCTGTCCATTGAGAACCGTCCATGTCCCCAATCCAACCTTGAAACCAGGCATCTCCTACGTCATTAAGGTAAGCAGAGGCCAATGTGACCTTTTGCTGTTTTGAAATGTTGTACACACTAAACATTCTCTCGCACCTTCCCACCCACCACCTAGGTTTTTGTTCATCAAATGCTGGGATTTCCATTTTAGGTAGGGGTATACATAGCTGGAATTGGGCAGTTTGCACCCCTTGTCTTCTTCCTTCAAAAGTTTCCTTGCCAGCTGGTTCTTCTTCAATTTTAGAAGTCCTAGTAGGCCCATGAACCGCCCCACTTTCGGTTAATATTGGTTTCGATCTCTCCCTAGGGGGGAATTCAGGAGAGAGACTTACCTGATTTTGTCTTGCAAACATTAGCATGAACTGCTACATTTGTTCCCGCATTTGGTTATTTTGTTCCCTCATTTGGCTTTCAATATCGTTCTTCAACCTTTCAACTACACTATCCAGCTTCTTTTCCATCCTTGATTCTATGGCTCCCTCCATGGATCCCATCCGATTTTGCAGTTCTGCCATTGTTGCACTCACCTGTTGTAGTTGCGACTCCATTTGCTTCATTCTGGTGCCTTCTGGCATTGGAAGGGAAGATTTTTGCGAGATTGCTGGCCTAGGACTTGCTCTTAATCCAAAATGTCAGATCCTTGAATCTGACAGGGAGTTCTCACTGAAGTGGTGAGAATCCAGTTAAGAAATTAGAAGGAAATGAGAAGAATTTCAGAGGGAGAGGTAAGACAGGAAGATAGGAGGGAAATTCAAGAGAGAAAGAGAAGAGAGATTGAGAGGGAAATCATAAGTTTTTGATTAATTTCTCCTTTCTTTTACACTGAATGCAATTAGTAATTATATGCTGATTGTTGCTAGCGTTTGGTGCCAAAAGGGTCGCCACTTTTCAAAGTTACAACTTTCAGAATACTGCAACTATCTAACTTCCTTCTAGAAGAATGACCTTTCATCTGCCCATTCCTTCTGCCCGAAAATGTATCCCCCCTTAGTTATTAGGAACATGACACAATCAAAGGGCATCACATGATAGATGTGCAAATTGTAATATGTTCAAATGTACTGGTAGGTATATTTACCTTGTATTATGTTGTGTCACAACCCTAGGATTAGTTAGGGTTGTGGTAGGAATTTAGAGAAGAAATCAAAATTATAGGAGGGGGAAAATCAGTAGAAGGAGAGAGAGATTGAGAGAAAGGGTGAGAACTTGAGGGAGATTGGAGAGAGTCTTAAGAGAGAAAATCAGATTTCATTCATTCAAATCAAGTATCCCCACTCTCTTACAGCAATGGCTTATTTATAGCCTCCATCCATCATCCGTCCATGTGCAATACAACTATAAGCCTAACAATTACTATATCCTTATTACAATATTGCCCTTATACTACTATTAGGGACTTGACAATTCCCCCCGCCTTGAAACATTTCTTGTCCCCAAGAAATGCCAAACCTCCACAGCTTTCCATATCCTTTTTCCTTCTCTTCCACAACTTGGATGGAGAAATTTTGAAAAAATTCTGTATGTATAACATATTTGGTTCTCATGTCCTTTAATTCTTCATCCTTTTTCGCAACAGTATCAGCAAACGCCTTAAAATGCGGCAATGTAGAAATGTCGAGTCTAGGAGTTGCTGCAACATTAATTTCCGTCATCTCCCCATTCGTCATTGTAGTAGGAAAAAATCCCAATTGGCCATCTGTAGCAATAATGCACAAAGCTGCAATAGCTTTGTTCTCCATGGTCAAGTTTTTGACTATTGCATCTATCTTCCTTAGTTTTCCTCCCGTTACAACCATTTGCCAAGATTCCTCACAACTTTGAATCTGTTGCTCTCTTCCCTCTAACATAAATTTGCACCTTTTGAATTCTGGTTTACATATTTGGAAATGACAGCAACATGGTGACACCATTTAAGATTTGCAAAACTTCCTCCTGCTAGTGCTGTCTTCACCCTCTCATCAGCCAAGGAATCCTCAGCATTATCTGAAACCATAGACAATGGCATAGTATCCTTAGGAGCTCCACCATCAGTTCCATTTCTGTTAGAATTCTGATTCGGAACACCATCCGATCCTTCCGTCCTTGCTCTAATCACAAGAGGTAACAGATTGGCTTTGGCTTCCTTGGTCAGTTCCTCAAATGCTGCCCCCGTTTCCTCTCTTAGTCTTTCGGTAGTTGCATCTTGAGGTAGTAGTTCTATTTTTAATTTCTCAATAAATGCAGCAGAGTTCCCTTCAACATTGTGAGTTGTCGACGTTGATTGAGCATGTGTGTTATTTAGAACTGAACCAATTTTAGATTCTAAAGATTTAGACATGTTTATCTCCAATTCCAGAAATCTCTTGTTGCCTTCTCCTTCTATTGCTCTCTGATTGACTGCATCAATCATTTTTTGTTTTGGGCTTCCGTGATTGTCATCTAGTCCATCTTCACCAAGAATTTCTTTTCCAAAGGAATCAGAACTTGCTATCCCAACCACCGAACTGTTACAACTTCCTTCTATGTAATGCTGTTCACCACCAAAACTACTCTCGACTTTGCAGTCATCCTTCTTGTCATCGCTGCCTAAATCTGAATATTTCTTCTTCTGCCCAGAATCTAAAGCAGGCAGTGACTTGGCCTTCCACAAGCTTGACTTCTCCTTAGGCGACTTCATTTTCAGAACCTCATGAGGAGAATAAGGATTACTCATAGGATATGGCAACTTCTCTATAATAATTGGATCAAAGTATTCCCTGGAAAGTAGACAAGCAGGTAATCTAACCTGGTTTACTCTCGCACACATTATCATGTATTGGTCCATCATCCATCTTTTGAAGTCATCCCAAATTTCACGGGTGTGATTGAACTCCTCACGCAACATATCGGCAATAGTGTCTAGCTTCTTATCTACCACCGATTCTATAGGTCCAATATGTTTCAGCCTCTCTGTCATCGTTGCCGACACATATTGCCATTGAGATTCCATTTCCTTCATTCCCATGTCATTTGCCATTAGAATTTAGATCGCTGGTGGATAATTGATCGCCTCAAGGATTGATAGCTGAGAAACCACCTCTGCTGGAATCAGGGAAACTGAATTCGCTTGAATTCAGTTTGCCCCACCTACAGCTCGCACCACCTGCAATTGATCGACTCAGTTGTTCGATCAATCCTACAGCTGCTTCCTGAAACTCCTACTGCAATTTGATCAGCTTCCTCTAACTGCCTTTATTGTCTTCTTTGATCTGCAATTGACAATCGATCAAGACTAACAACAGTTGCAATCTCAACGATTTCCCAATCCAAACAGATCGCTGGAAATCACTGCACCCGATCGCTGTGGATCAACTATTGTGCAAGATCTGCTTCACTGTGGATCAGCGTCTAAACAGCTTCGGACGTCAAATATGAGATTCAACCAGAGATTGCCGGGTTGCTTCTCGGTCTCAAATGCTGAAAATTCACTGAAAGTCGGAATTGCCTGGTCCAATCACCTTCAAATTTCGAACTAAAATTACAGCCAATTAATCGATCGGAATTCTCCTACCAGAATCGCTTGGGTTGCTCGCTTCCTTGATTAGTTAAGCCCCACACCTTCTTCAATCGGCTTTGTTACTCAGTTGACGCTATTGTAACACGTTAATTGACTCTAGCACAACCATCGCTTGCTGAATTTTGCCTTCTCACAGCCTACTACAATCACCTAGGGTTACAGAATCTCCTGAACTTGCTCCGCCTTCCTTAATCGATTGAAAAAATGTTTGGAATCTCTGTCAAAACCATTGCAATTCCGAGCTGAGTGTTGCTTCTACCTTTCGATTAGGATCAATCGAATTTGTTGGAATGCTTGAATTCACAAGCTCCGTTGAATTCACCGGCTCATCGGAATTTGCTGCTCAACCAATTTCATCGAGAGTGTCGGACTTCCAATCAGAGTCGCCTGGCCTGCTCGTCTGCTAATTCTGATTAGCTGAAATTGCTCCAAGAGTTGTCGGAAGCACCGTCGGAACGGCTTGGCCGGATTGTTTTCACACGCCTTCACAATCTGGACCTTAATCTAGATCCTCAATCGAGAATTCCTCCAATGGAATCACTGAAGCTGATTTAACCAGCAAAAACTTGAACACATACTGCTAGAATTCACAACTTGAATGGACTACTCTCTTCAAATTGAATCAAATCACAGCCAATTATTGGTGCTCTGATACTAATTGTCACAACCCTAGGGTTAGTTAGGGTTGTGGTAGGAATTTAGAGAAGAAATCAGAATTATAGGAGGGGGAAAATCAGTAGAAGGAGAGAGAGATTGAGAGAAAGGGGGAGAACTTGAGGGAGATTGGAGAGAGTTTTAAGAGAGAAAATCAGATTTCATTCATTCAAATCAAGTATCCCCACTTTCTTACAGCAATGGCTTATTTATAGCCTCCATCCATCATCCGCCCATGTGCAATACAACTATAAGCCTAACAATTACTATATCCTTATTACAATATTGCCCTTATACTACTATTAGGGACATGACATGTTGATCATGGAAGATAAGGCATTTGAAAGCGTACTTATTTGTAAGATTTTTGGAAATAGAAGCCTGAATTTATACACAGATGTAATGGGGCAAGAGGCCAATGCCTCTCAATGAAGTAGTTTCAGTAATAAAAGCCTTTGTGTTACCTATCAATACCTCTTTCTATAGTTTATTATATAGATTGAAGCCTGAATGCCTACTCAAAGAGGTACTGGGGGAAGAAGCCAACACCTTGTTTCAGTAATAAAAGCTTTTGTGTTGCCTTGCATCTTTGTTCTTGTACTACTTGATCATATAGTTGTGGATGCATAAATGGTTATTATTTTCTCTAATTGGCTCTATGTGGGATATGGTTCATGAGCTATGAAGGAATTGTGTCCTCCTCTTCCCCTTTGGTCTGGGAGAGGATAGGCGCAAGAAATTTATAAAGCTGTTAGTTTAGTTTTTCTACTTGAGTTCCAGTGTTTATAGAAACAGGTAGATTCATCAGTTGAAGTCCCAGATTTTAAGGTACTGACTGTGTATAATTATTTCCAACTGTGCAAGAAAATAAATTTTCAATCATTGAGAATTATATTTGATTGTACTGAAAACTATTGAAGATAAGGCTATAGATAGAAATGCCTGGTGAGCTAGAAGATAAGGCTATAGATAGAATTTGTTTTTCCTTTATGGAACACAACTATATCAATTATCTTCATTCACCACCATCTCATGAAATTTCTCCATGTGAAGATGGTGTTCAAACTTCATTTCATCATTACTCCGCCAGTGGATATTATCCACTGCCGGTCCCAAGCCCGGATAAAGGAGGAGGGTTGCGTTAGGTAGCCGACAGCCTAGCGTAAAACTTAGTCGGATCTAAATATGAATTCTAGACAAACTATCTGTTGGGATGTAACCCACATAGAAGTCTAGAATTCATGTAGCCAACCCCATATAGTGGGATAACGGCTGGATATGTTGTTGTTGTTTTATCCCGCTAAGCTAGAATCCATTTAGCCAACCCCACATAGTGAGATAAAGGCTTGATATGTTGTACTGAAAACTGTAGAAAAATATAGATGCCATGTACAACAGATGCATGGAACTTAAGTTTGCAATATACACTTGACCTAATCCCATGATATTTGGAGACTCCATGAGGAGTTTTACAAACAGAACCATGAGGAAATATAGTATAACTCCAACAAGAGTTCAGTTATTTGTGCTTAATGGGATTGACTTCAACAATATTTGTATGGCATAATGGTCCATTTGTTTGTGGAATACATGGCTGTGAATAATGAGAATAAACTCTTGAAGATGTTCTTGAATTGTTATGATCCTACTTGGCCTTTAAACTTTCATGTAGTTGAGGCTCTTTGACCTTCATTGTGGAAATTTAATATTGCCAAATTCTTTGAAATTTTTGCCGGCCTGTGCCATCTACTTTGTAAGTATCAACTAGAAACTAGACATTGACAACTGAGATTTTGGGAAACTGAGTTGAATTTAGATAATTACAATGGTTGTCAAGGCGGTGTCTTTTATTTTACAAAGCATTTCTGATGATGCAATATTTCCCCCCCTGAACTTATTTAATTTCTTGAGCACTAGTAAAATATCTTAAAATTCCAGGGCTGTAATATGAGGAATGGCAACAAGGGAGATTGTCCAGAATAGGGTTTTAACCCTCATAAACCCATTTTTTAACTTGATTCTAACTTGTGGCAGGAGTGCAAATGCCATTACATGGAAAACTAGAAAAAGATGAGCACAATTAGAATTAAGAAATAAATAATATTATCCTTTAGCATTCAATATACTTGGGGCCTTGGTAGTAATCATAAGGCTACTCCTTTGTTGACTGGAACTCACAGGTTTGAGTTATGGAAACACTTCCTTTACAAAGCAGGTAGGATTGTGTGTTGTGTTTGCCTAGAGTTTTGTGCTGTAGAAGATCAGTAAAATATTGGAGATGCATCGGTTGGAAGCAATGAAGCACGGAAACGGCTCGGAGGTGCCGTTTCGGTGTTTCCGAACCGTTTCCCATTTCGGAAATGCAAAGACGGCCCGAAACAATTTTCGGGCTGTTTCTGTAAATTGCGAAACATTCTGGGGCGGTTTCACAATTTACAGAAAAATGTGGGAAACGCGTTTCCAGCGACCACGATCACCTATAGCGAGGAAGACAATGGTCACCGAGATGCGAGGCGACAGTGGTCGACGGCGAGGTGAGATATGGAGTGTGTGGCGACGGTCAATGGTGAGGCGAGAGATGGTGTACGTCGGTGGGCGGCGATGAGGGTGAGAGGCAAGCGACAGTGGCAGAAATGCGTCGACTATTAGATAGGCGAGATTGAAGGCGAGGGTGAGGGCAAGAGACTCTTTGATGGCGAGAGAGGTGAGCGACGGTGACAGAGACTCGTCAACTGTGAGAGAGGCGAGATCAAAGTCGAGGGTGAGGGTAAGAGACTCGTCGATGGCGAAAGAGGCGAGCGACGGTGGCAGAGACGCGTCAACTGTGAGAGAGGCGAGATCGAAGTCGAGGGTGAGGGCAAGAGACTCGTCGATGGCGAGAGAGGCAACAACGATGGTAGAGACGTGTCGACTGTGAGAGAGGCAAGATCGACAGCGAGGGCGAGGGTAACAGACGTGTCGACGGTGGCAAATGGAGGAAGCGGCGGCAGTCGGCCATTGGCAACGAGCGGCATGGGTCTCTTTCAAGGCAGAGAAAAACAATTCTAGGGTTTACAAAATTATAACTTAATATTATTTATAATATATAAATTATATATTAATTTCACATACACCCCTATATTTTTTAAAATCACAGTTTACCCCGCGTTTCCGTTTCCTAACTTTTTTTGAAAAATGCCGTTTTCACGTTTCTGTTTCGTATCGGAAACGTTTCCTGTTTCCGTTTCCGTGGAACATAGACTGGAAGATTAGATCATGATGCGGTCACCAATCAAGACTCGGCCCAAGGCCGACCCAACCAAACCGGAACAGTATCATCAAAATAGTAGTGCCATAATGTTATTTTAATACTTCTTAGGTTTTAGAATTCTACTTGATTTAGGATTCTACTTTATATTTTTACTTGATTTAGGATTCTATTTCATGTTCCTAGTTGATTTAGGATTCTATTTCATGTTTGATCAGGGTTTTATTTTTATTAGGATTCTGGTTGACTTTTATTTATGATTTATTTCTATTAGAATTATAGTTGGATTTTGTTTTCCAAATATTAGATGGATTTGGATTAGCCAAATACTATAAATATGTCTAGAATCTAGAGTTTGTAATCAAGTTTTTCTCAATCAAATTTCAGCAACCTATTTGGGTTTTCTTAGCAAAACAGTCTTGTTTTTGCGTTTTCTTGAAAGCCAAGCTTCGGCCATTGAAGTTTGTTCTTTTAAGGGTTTATTTTGGTGTGTTTTTTTTCACACTCGCGCTACACGTTGCGTTAGATCAATTAGGGTTAAAATACCAAGTGTAATTACTTAGTATTTTGGGGGGCCAAATTGTAATATCCCAATAGTAGTTAGTTATATTGGGATGTCCGCCCTTTCTATAAATAAGAGGGCTTGGGAGTCAGTCGGGGAAGGCGATCCAAGAGAAAGTTTCTATTTCATCTATGATCAAGTACTGGTTTCATTTTTGAGAAAGAGAGGTTGAGTGATTAGTATTTAGTCTTGTGTATTCTTGAGAGAATGAGTATGTACTCGGGGATATAGATAAGGGTTTAGAAGCTTGATGTACTGATCGTTTTCATCTGAATAAAGGCTGCTCTGTGTGTGGGTGTTGACTGCTGGATGTAGGTTTGCCAAAGGCATTCTGAACTAGGATAACTACCATCTCCTTCTTGTTTTTTTTTATCTTTCTGCAATTTCAGTTTTCATTTTGTTTTGTCTGTTTTCTTAATTGGTTTCTAAGTTCTGTGAGCGTGCAAGAATTCGAGTGGGAATTCTCTTCGGTTTGGTCCTGTTTTGATAGTCCTAATATCAACATTGTGTATAAAAACAACCTTCCTTTGACCCTTGCAAAGCCTGGGTTCCTGTGAGGTGGAGTCCCCCCCCCCCCCCCGCGCGGGCGCGCCCGCCCTTCTTCTCTCTCTCTCTCTCTCCAAACACAAAATATTCTCAGGGAAACTACTAGTCGAGTTTTAGTGGCAAAGACAGGTATTTACCATCAGAAGACTTTGGCTGGTGAAGGAGAAAAGATGCTGCATACCCTTTTTTGGACATGGTGAAAGAGTCAATAGAATGATATGCTTATTTTGGGTCTTTTGCATATTAATCCAAATGGGGTTTGGTAGGGTGATGTATATTTATCACCCTGTCAGTATATATCTATTCTCCTTTCCTGCTTCTATACAAACTCTTTAAATCATGGGCACTTCCATTAGGGGCAAGATGGGTAGAGCTCTAACTAAAAAAGTTATGTAAATTTATAGCATAAATTGATGATATCACTTGTTAATTTCGTGTTGCTCCTTTGTAGAAATGCATGTTTTCTTCTTTTCTGTTTTTCTCACTAGTCAATATTACATGCTTTCTTATATTAGCGCTTCATAACATGTCAATTATGAACATCCAGAAGTATTTATATCTATTAGACTGTTGCAAAAACTGATATTTTCAATTATAATCTAGCTTCTTGGAAGGAGCAGTGGATTTCAAGTGGCATCAACACATCGACCATGCACTAAAGGGCTTTGGTTGTGGAGTGCCCCCATAAGGAGGACTGCCCTTGATGGAACTGAATACAATCTGTTACTGTTAGATAGTGAAGGAATTGATGCTTATGATCAAACGGTTAGTTTTTGTTCTTCTGCAAGAGTGAGGTTCTGATGAGTTTTTTTATTTTTGATTATTCATTATTTTTGGTAACAGAGTACATAAAACATATTACTGTCCTAGATCTATTGTTTTAATTATTATTCATTTTTATTGCCTATTATGCAATTTTTTTTAGGTCATCAACCTCACCATTTTTTTAGTCCTTGTTCTAGTACTCAACTATTTTATTGGGGTCTTTTTCTTTATTGCACTTATGTTGTAATCTTGTTTGCTATTGTTCTTAACAGGGAACATACAGCACACAGATATTCTCCTTGGCTGTCCTGTTATCAAGCATGTTTGTGTACAACCAGGTTTTTGAACTGTTCTGAGGCCTTGATCAGAATATTTTCATAGTTGAATTTCAACTTATGATTTGATTCTTCCATTGCACTCATATGTAGCTTTTGCCTTGTGTAACCTGTTTCTGATTTCAGAATTTATTCTTTCCTTTCTCTATTTAGATCATCTATTTATGTTTCTATTCATTCAGATGGGCGGTATTGATGAAGCAGCACTTGATCGTCTCTCTCTTGTGACTGAAATGACTAGACATATTCGTGTTAGAGCATCTGGAGGACGGAGTACTGCCTCTGAGCTTGGACAATTCTCCCCAATCTTTGTTTGGCTTTTAAGAGTAATATTGTCTAAACATTATTTCATATATCCCACTTTTAAATTCTGATTATAGTGGCTTATGTTTGTGGTAATATTTATGGTCCCAATATGAGTATTTTGATACCTTAACTTGCTTACATGTTTGCTTGTATTGGTATCTTATTATTTATTCATGATGACTTATTTAACTTCTTTCTTGCAGGACTTCTATCTAGATTTGGTGGAAGATAATAGGAAAATAACACCTCGTGATTATCTAGAGCTAGCTTTGAGGCCAGTCCAAGGCAGTGGACGAGATATAGCTGCCAAAAATGAGGTTATTCTCTAGCTGTACTTCTGGTAGTAGATTTGTGGAATATTTATTAGAAACAATGACTAACATGTGAAAATTGCGTTTTCCATAACTTCTTAGATTTTGTATGAGATTTACATTTCTAGTTTCTTAACCATGAGGCAATTGCTATTTAATGCTATCTTATTGAATGTGTTCTAGTGGATGTACTAATGATGCTATGATAATACTTTCTAGATTCGTGAGTCCATTCGAGCTCTTTTTCCTGATAGAGAATGTTTTACTCTTGTTCGGCCTCTGAGCAACGAAAATGAACTTCAGCGACTTGACCAAATTCCTGTCAGTAACTTTCCTCTAGCTTCATTTTTCATTGTCTTACTACTATTGTGGTTATCCTTTTTATAAATGTTGGTTCTTTTTCTCTATTCCTGGTTTTATTTTCTCGTTGGTTTTTATTGTTGTTGGCGCAGTTGGACAAACTAAGACCAGAATTTAGATCTGGTCTAGATGCTTTCACAAAATTTGTTTTCGAGAGGACTAGGCCCAAGCAAATTGGAGCAACTGTAATGACAGGACCAATTCTTGCTCGTATAACTCAGTCTTTCTTGGATGCGATTAATAATGGTGCAGTGCCTACAATTACCTCCTCATGGCAGGTTGCTGTTATTTCTGCAGCTCTATACTCCCCTAGACTTCTTTCCATGCATTTGTGATTCCTTATAATGTTGATTTTTAGTGTGCTCGGGTGCTATTTCCATTTTTCTATTACACTATTTAAATGTTTGAGCCTCACAAGATCTCACAATATTATCACAATGTTAACCTGAAAATTTCAGCTAATTTTTTTAGCCCAAAAAAATAAAAAATTATCAGTTCTTTTATTCACTTTCTCATCTGCAAGGACAGGAAGTTTAATTTCTTAGTGAGGTTCTTTTTTTGATACTATTTTAGTATTGATATGAATATCTATGTAGAATGGCTTTGGGCCCAATTTTAGTTTCAGTTTGATTTTTGCTTTGCCATGTGGACTTGTAAACTTACATGCTACTGTATGAAGGGATTATTCTTTGTATTGAGAAAATCTTTGGGACTACCTGTTTGATTCCAACAATGTAGAGTGTATGTATCTGGTTGTTCATCATCACAGGAAAAGTCATGAACACCTTTAAATTAAGTAGAAATGCTGATAGTGATCTTGATTAGGGTCTCAAAGATAGAATTTCTGAGTAGAAATGCGGTTTTCTTTCTTGTTCTTTTTTGCGAAATTGAGTCCAATCCATGACAAGAATTGAGTCAAATTAGTGGATCACAGTGGTGTAAGGATGATTAGTGAGTTCTATATCTGTTTGATTTACGGAGTAGTTTTCTGCTGTACTGTTACAAAATGCAGTAGTGAAGTAGAATCCTTATAGCAACCCCAACTGGTTGGAAAAAGTCTTTGTTTTAACTCTAATAACTGTAGCAAATGGTGTAAGAACAATCTGTTAGCTGCACTTGGATGATTTTCTTAAATTTAAGTGCTTAGGTTAATTAATCAGGTAATATATGGTTGAACTTTTCTGGTATTGAAAGAAATGGAAGGATCAAGAACTTTTTTATAAGATGTGTTAAGTATTTCACAGCTCTCCACCTTATTTTCTCAACTCAACCAACTCACTAGCTAACTCAAGAACATGCTGAAGAAAACAGAACACATAAAGGAACAACACAATCACACAAAATAGCAAGATTTATCCTGGTTCGGTCTTGAAATCCAAGACCTACATCCGACTGCTAGGCACCACCAAAATCCACTATCTTGAAAGCCCCAAGGGATGATTACAACGAGAACCTAACCCTACAGCCATATACACTGAAAGCTATAGGGAAAACTAGGGAATACAAGCTAAGTGCCAACCTCTCACACTCAAACCCACAACAAGATAGAAAAAACCAGAAGATACACTTCTTGATTTCTGGCGCACTAAGACTACAAACCACAACCCCTATTTATAGGATATAGGGGAGCGGTTTACATGAAGAATAAAACAACTAACAGCCGCCTAACAAACTAACAAACTAATAAACCAGCTGCCACCTTCTAGAAACAAACCTTCTAGAAGAGCAATTAAATCTAACACTACAACAGGAAATAAAATATGTAGCAATACAATGTACATTTAATCTAATCTAATACAAATGTTATAACAAATTCTCCACCCATTTGCACTTTGATTAGACTTTATCTTCAGCCGTGAAAAGACCTTCACTTCTAGAATCAATACTGCCCTCCTGGATCTATCTGAAGGATCTTCATGTAGTGTTTAAGTTTAGCTGAAGGTACTAGCTTTGTAAACATATCTGCTGCATTGACTTCTCCTTGCAATCTTGGTTAGAAAAACAGTTTTATCTTCAACAATTTGTCTTATGAAATGATGTCTTACATCTATATGCTTAGTCCTTTCATGATGGGCTTGGTTTTTGGACAAATGTATGGCACTTTGATTATCACACATGAAAGTTGCTTTGACATCTATACCTAGGAGCTCACTAACTAGACCCTTAAGCCACATAGCTTCTTTTAAGGCATCAGCTACAGTTATGTATTCAGCCTTTGTGGTGGACAAAGCTACCACATGCTGTAAGCTTGACTTCTAGCTTATTGTAGAATTCCACAGCTGAAAAACATAGCCTGCTGTTGATCTTCTTTTGTCTAGGTCGGCAGCATAGTCAGCATCCGAGAATCCTAAGATGCTGGCTTTATCTTCTACCTTAGCCCCACCATAGGATAAAGCATCTCTTATAGATCATTTAATATATCTAAACATCCATTTCACTGCCATCCAGTGGGATTTTCCTGGATTTGCCATAAATCTGCTAATGACACTCATTCCATGAGCTAAATCAGGGTGAGTGCACACCATGCTATACATAATGCTGCCTACAGCACTAGCATATGGAATATGATCCATTTCCCTTTTCTCTTCCTCAAGATTAGGAGACTGATTTGAGGATAATTTGAAATGTGTTGCAAAAGGTAGGCTGACTGCCTTGACTTCAGCCATACCAAATCTAACTAGGAGCTTTTCTAAGTAGGATTTCTGAGAAAGGTATATCTTCCTATGGAGCTTATCTCTTGAAATTTCCATTCCTAGAATTTTTCTAGCTTCTCCTAGCTCTTTCATTTCAAATTCAGCCCTCAATTTCTGAGAAAGGTATATCTTCCTATGGAGCTTATCTCTTGAAATTTCCATTCCTAGAATTTTTCTAGCTTCTCCTAGCTCTTTCATTTCAAATTCAGCCCTCAATTTCTCCTTGAGAAGCTGGATTTCTTGAGAACATTGACTTGCTATAAGCATGTCATCTACATAGAGCAGTAAATATATGGAAATACTAGAAGATATGTGTTTGAAATAAATGCAACAATCATAGGAACTCCTGAAATACCCTTGGCCTAACATAATCGAATCGAATTTTCGGTACCATTGCCTTGGGGACTGCTTAAGTCCATGTAAGGACTTTTTAAGCAAGCATACTTTCTCCACCTCTCCTTTAGCTTCAAAACCTTTTGGTTGACTCATAAGAATCCTTTCTTCTAAGTCCCCATGGAGGAAGGCTGTGGTGACATCCATTTGCTCAAGATACAAATTCATTTGGGCAGTGATGGCTAGGAGGATTCTTATAGAAGTGTGCATCACAACTGGAGAGAATACTTCATTAAAATCAACTCCTTGAACTTGAGTGAATCCCCTTGCCACTAGTCTAGCCTTAAACCTAGGCTTGGATTGATCTCCTGATCCCTCTTTAATTTTATACAGCCATTTGCAGCCTACCACACGTTGCCCTTTTGGTTTTTCAACCAATTTCCAGGTGTGGTTCTTATCTAGAGATGCAATTTCAGATCTCATGGCTTCCTGCCATTTTTCTGCATCTTTAGAAGCCATTGCCTCTTCATAGGTAGAGGTTCTTCTCCCATGGATTCTGCTGCACTATTAAAGGCATAAGCTACCAGGTCTGAGAAGCCATACCTTTGGGGAGGTCTATGGGATCTAGGCTGCCTATCTCAAGCCACATTGTATCTGTCAGGGTTTGTAGGTTCTCTAAGGCTTGAGTCTGCTTCACTGTCACCTTCTTCTTCTTCTTCTACTTGAGAGGATCCTTGGTCTTGGTCTTGATTATCTAAAGGTTCATGGTCAAACTGCTCATAATCTATGTTTTCTTGGGACTGATTTGGGATTTCGCTTGGGATCTCCACCTAAACAGATTTGTCAGGTTCTTTCTGATTTTGTTGAGGCTCTTTACTATCTAATTTTATAGTAGAATCTTCATAAAAAATTACATCTCTTATAACTATGGTTCTAGGTCCATCTAATTCTAGGTTCCATAGTTTGTAACCTTTAACACCGGATGGATAACCAATGAAAATGCATTTCTTAGCCCTAGGTTCTAGCTTACCTTGCTTCACATGAGCATATGCTAGACAACCGAAAACCCTAAGGTGAGCTAGGCTTGGCTTATGGCCGGTCCATTTTTCATAAGGAGTTTGAAGGCTGATAGCTTTTGAGGGAGTTCTATTTAGAACATGGGCAGCAGCAGCCACTGCTTCCCCCCAAAAAGACTAGGGCAATTGGGCATGAAACAGCATACACCTTACCCTTTCCAAGAGAGTCCTATTCATCCTCTCGGCAACCCCATTTTGCTTGGGATTGCCGGGAGCTATAAGATGTCTAATTATCCCATCCTCTTTACACATTTGATCAAACTCTTTATTGCAAAATTCCAACCCATTATCAGTTCTAATTATCTTAACTGACTTGCCTTTTTGATTTTCTACCATATTCTTCCATGATTTAAATGTGTCAAAAGTATTATCTTTTGATTTTAGAATATATACCCACAACATTCTTGAAAAATCATCTATTATAGATAGGAAATATCTAGAACCTCCATTGGATTCTGATTGGGTTGGACCCCATAAATCAGAATGTATGTAATCTAGGGGAGCTTTTGAAGAATGGATAGCAGATTTGCTGAATTTCACTTTTGCTGACTTACCTAGAATGCAGGATTCACATTTAGATAATTCTAGAGACTGCCCAATATCTAATATACCTTGGCTAGCAAGTTCCATGAGTCCTTGCTCACTTATGTGTGACATTCTTAGATGCCACAAACTTGCTCTTGATCTGGAATTATTGCTGGCTGTTGAAACTTCACCACATAAAGTGGTGGCCTGCAATAGGTAAATTCCATTCTTTAAAACTGCCTTCATACAAATTAATGATCCCTTTGAAATCTGGAGAAATCCCCCATCACCTTTAAACTTATAGCCATTTCTATCTAACTCTCCAAGGGAAACCAAGTTTCTCTTTAAATCAGGGACATACCTAATTGAAGTGAGGGTTTTAATGGAGCCATCATGAAGTTTTAATCTGATGTCTCCAACCCCTTGGACCTTACATTCATGGTCATTGCCGAGCCAGACCTTTCCACCATTAATCTCTCTGAAGTTTTGCAACCACAGCTTTCTTGGGGTCATGTGGAAAGAACAGCCAGAGTCTAACACCCACTCTTGGCTGTCTGCATGCTCACTAACTATTAGAGCTTCAGAACTGTCATAACCGGAGTCACAACAGTTTGCTCCACCATCTCCTAATTTCCCTTTGTCCGCTAAGTCTTTCTTTCTCTTTGGGGATAGCCGTTTTATGTGTCCTTCTTCTTGGCAGTAGTAACACTTTATAGGACTTTTCCCATTTCTAGACTTAGACCTAGATTTACCCCTCCTTTTATTATCCTTTTTAGAGCTTCTCGACCTGACTGATAAAGCATCACCAGAAGAGGTTTTCTCATTCATTTTGAACCTAAGTTCTTTTGAATTTAAGGCACCTATGACATCTTCTAGGGAGAGTTTATCTCTGCAATGTTGGAGAATGTCTACAAAATTTTCGTAGGACTTAGGCAGAGAATATAACAGAACTAAGGCCTTATCTTCCTCTTCATACTTTACCCCTATATTCTCTAAGTCTAGGCACAGTTTGTTAAAGTCATCTATGTGGTCATGCAATTTATTTGATTCTTGCATTTTGAAATTAAAAAACCTGGCCTTTAAGAAGAGACGACTGGACAACGATCTTTGGAGGTATAAGTCTTCAAGCTTCTTCCAAATTTCTGTGGCTGTCTTCCATTTAGAGACTTCCCGAAGGACTTTATCGCCTAGGCTTAGGATCAGGACACTGTAGGCCTTTTTGTTGATCTCTTTCTTGGCCGTTTCTTGTTCCTCAGTCAGCACTGGTACTTCTTTCCCAGTGGATGCGTCTGTTGCTTTAGCTTCTTGCTCCAGGGCTCCTTCGAGTCCTTGACTGCAGAGAAGTGCCTCCATCTTTATCTTCCATAGACTGAAATCATTTGATCCATCGAATTTTTCGATGTCAAATCTGGAGGTTGATGGCGCCATATCATTTTCTTGAAGGAAGCGAGATTCCTTGAGTTTCTTGAAAATCTTGATTGCCGAAGAATACCTCTTGGCTCTGATACCAAGTTGTTAGAGTATTTCACAGCTCTCCATCTTATTTTCTCAACTCAACCAACTCACTAGCTAACTCAAGAACATATTGAAGAAAACATAACACATAAAGGAACAACACAATCACACAAAACAACAAGATTTATCTTGGTTCGGTCTTGAAATCCAAGACCTACATCCAGACTGCTAGGCACCACTGAAATCCACTATCTTGAAAGCCCCAAGGGATGATTACAACGAGAACCTAACCCTACGCCCATATATACTGAAAGCTATAGGGAAAACTAGGGAATACAAGCTAAGTACCAGCCTCTGCCAACCTCTTGCACTCAAACCCACAACAAGATAGAAAAAACCAGAAGATACACCTCTTGATTTCTGGCGCACTAAGACTACAAACCACGACCCCTATTTATAGGATATAGGGGAGCGGTTTACATGAAGAATAAAACACCTAACAGCCGCCTAACAAACTAATAAACCGGCTGCCACCTTCTAGAAACAAACCTTCTAGAAGAGCAATTAAATCTAACACTAGAGCAGGAAATAAAATATGCAGCAATACAATGTACATTTAATCTAATCTAATACAAATGTTACAACAAGATGGAAGGAGAAAAATCATGTTTTACTAATTGTTGAATGAAAATGGATCATCATTTTTACATGCTGTGGTTCTTTTGTGATAATTACAATAACCTACCTAAAGTCTTTCATAGTATTCACTTTTAAGTACCTTGCAATAGCCTACTTGGACCATTTTTAACATAAGAGAGGCCCACCTAAGATCTAGATCTTCATAGAGAAAAATTTCCCATAAATAGTCAAAACAGATCCCAAAGGTGGAGACAAGCTTTGGCCAAGTTGCAAGGCAAAAAAAGAAAAATCAATTGAGGGGAAATAAGGTGAAAACTCTTTTTATTTTTGTGAAACAACTGTTTAAAACATTTTGAAGATGTTTTTAACAGTCAGTATAAATTTAAAATGGGAAAACTCAGTTTTCTATTTTCTATTTGTGAAACTTTTTCATTTGACATGTTTCCCAGTTTTCTGTTTTGTATATAAAGTTTTTCTGTAACTTTTTGGTGTCTTGTGAAATTTGAATGTACTCCTGGAGGTCTCAAGAAAGATATTAGAACAAAATCACAATGGTTTTTCCAAGTCTTCATTGATTTTGATCTAGAGTATAATAACTGTCATTTTAATGCTATTTGTATGTGCCAACACTCTATTGAAATGCTTACTGAGATGATTTTGTTGAGGACTTGATAGGCTGCTGTTTCATGAGCCATCTAGATTATCTACTAATTTGAGAAACTCTTTTTGTTTTGTTGTTTTCCATTCTGGTCTTTAACATGATTCACCCATAGACAGGTTTTTAGGGTAGTAAGATATTCCTTTACTGATGTGGACAACTTTTAAAGTTGGGTCACAGGAACTCAACTATTTTTTCTTTCATTTACTCAGTTATTATCTTTTCAATAGTAGATTTGCCTATAACCATTTTTATGATGTGTTATCTGGATATACAACATCGGAAAATTGTTATTTGATTTATGTATTTTGTAACAATGAATGCTAGAGAATGTTGGTGCTGTTCTATTGTTGAAATTAGGTCCTGTTTTTTGGATTTTTGTTTTAGGAGAAAACTAAAAACAAAAAAGTTGAAGATCACGTTCAAATAGAAAATTGAATAGAAAACTTATAATTCTATTTTTTGGTTTTTCACATTTGTTTTGACTGGATGTAAACATTTTCGGTATGTTTTTCACTGTTTGCTTTACAAAAAAAGGGGGGGGGGTTTGCCTAATGCTCTTCAAATAGAAAACGGGTTTTCAGTCTGACCAAAATAGTAATTGTATTTATATTAATATCAATATAAATAATAAAAATATGAATTTTAAATGATAAATAATATTATAATATAAAGTAGATTGTAAAGAGTAAAGATGTTAATAAATAGTAAATTTAACTAATAATAGATAAGACTATAATATTAGTAATATCGACAATGGGATTATAAGTAGTAAAAGTATTAATGAAATCTTTAAAATTGACTAGCAATGAATAGTAAAATAGATTAATAATAATATTGGTAAATTGTAAAAAAGAATTAAAATTTATAATAAATATTTCAATTATTGTAATTGATATTATAATACTGACAATATCATGAATATTGTATTGATAATATTAATCTTCTAATACCATCAATTTAATTTATTCAAAATTTTAGTATAGAAATTTTACTAATAAATTATTACAATTAATAGTAATATCATAATATTGTATTGATAGTAATAGTTTAATAATAATTAATATTAATAGTATTATCATAATATTGTATTGATAGTAATATTTTAATAATACTTAATGTTATTACTATAATTAATATTGTAATAATATTCTTAAGAATGTCATAGATTTGAAATGTTATCAATAGAAGCAAGACATGAACAGATGTTTGCCAGAGTTAGTAGTATTTGCATAGAGACTTTATTTTATTTTATACTTTCCTGGAGGTTTCAACTTTGACCTTTTTCAGAGTGTTAAAGAAGCTGAGTGTCAAAGAGCATATGAGGTAGCAGCTGAAGCATATATGTCTGCTTTTGACCATTCAAAGCCTCCTGAGGAAGTAAGTGTTGCTTTCTTCTGACTTCTTGTTGAATATCCTTGTTTTCTTATTTTGAGCTGTTGGTAGGCTCCACTAAGGGAGGCACATGAAGAAGCAGTTAAAAAATCTATGGCTGCTTTCAATGGTATTGCTATTGGGGCTGGTACAACGAGGCAGAAATATGAAAAGCGTCTCCAAAACTTTTTAAGGAAGGCATTTGAGGTAATGCTTGCGTTCTTTTTCTTATCTTTTTGATGTGATCCTTTATTCAAAAGGATGCTAAACTAGTGGAGGAAGAGCACTCCAGTGCCTATTTATAAGAATAAATGAGATGTCTAATGTTTTGGGGAAATTATAAAAGATTTAAGCTAATGAACCATACCTTGAAACTGCCTTGAAACTGAGTGAAAGTGATTGAGCAGAGTATAAGAGAAGCCTAGGCGTCTAAAAACCAATTTGGTTTCATGTCTGGTTGGTCAACAGTGGAAGCTATACAGTTGCGAAGGTGCCTAATGAAAAGATATTGTGCGAGTGAAAATGTATATATTTAACATATTTACTGTCCAATTTGTGTATTTGCTTATTGAGCTACTTGGGATGTTGCCAATTGTTGTTGGAACCTTCAGGAATTGCCACAAAGACATCTAAATCCCTGCAAGCAGAAACCCTTGGAGGATTTCGCTCCTCAAATGTGGTTTGACATTAGCTTGTGTAAGCATATTGTTTGTCACTTTGTATTATTTTCTTCCTATTGTCAACAATTTCCTCTTCTATCTGAACACACATCAAGTGTCAACTACTTGACATACCTGGTTGACCATTCTGCTTTAGGCAGCCTATATACCCATCATGTAGGTTCTCAAATCTCAAACTGTCTATTTTTCCCCTGTAAGTCTTCTAGTGATTATTTAGCCATAAATCCACATTTTACAATGTCTCTTGGGCCTCACTAAGGTGTTATATTGTCAATGGATGGTTTAGATGAATTTGATCATATTGTTACGTTAACTTCATTAAAATAATCCAAAGAACTATCAACACTTAATCTAGAGTATTCCATGTCATGTAGGCATCCAAGTTATCCTAATGACACCAATGATAATTTGATGGCCTATGACATGCATCTATATTTTTTCTAGACACATGGTTTTTGCTTTGTTGAAGATAGGGAACACAATATCCCGTACATCACCTTCTCTAGTGGTGAAGAAAAGCATCCATTGCTTCACCACTCTTCTTCCCTATACAGAACAAATCCACTAAAATTGGCCTTGTCCTCATCAATCTGATGAGGATATATTCTAGCATGCAGTCTAAATGAAAAAGGTCACGATGTGAGGAGCTCTTGATCTCTACCAACTTATTTCAAGGTAACTCTACCTTTCTCTAGGTCATGAATGTTGCCTATGATGCATAACCATAAAAGAACCTCCATTATTTGAGTCCCAAACTTACTTGTCTAACCATTGTAACTAATGAGATGGAGGTGTCCCCCCGAGTGCACAAGGCTCTCTGCTTTGTTGAGGTTAGGGAGAGTCTTATATGTACAGTCTTTCCTTGCTTTTCTGTAAATAGACTGTTCCCACAATTCAAAACTTGTGACTTTCTGGTCATGAAAGAGCAACC
Source organism: Diospyros kaki (assembly GCA_036245055.1). Classification (NCBI taxonomy): domain Eukaryota; kingdom Viridiplantae; phylum Streptophyta; class Magnoliopsida; order Ericales; family Ebenaceae; genus Diospyros; species Diospyros kaki. The sequence continues at coordinate 30,038,757 of BSEG01000003.1, read as the reverse complement.
TTATCATTTCTATCAAGGCTTACCCCCTCATAACCATGAAAAGGGGTAAAAACTGTGCAGTGTCAGTTTCTCAATGCCAAGATATATTTTTTCATTTTAATGGGTGTTGGACAGTTGATGAAATGTTCCCTTCTATTTGTAGCTAAATCTGAAAAGATATTATTTTCCATATTCTGGAAGGTTGTCCTATTCATGGTAAATGTGGCATTGAGAGTTCAATGTTAAATTTCAAATTGGACTACTCAAACTATCCTGGTGGAAAGCCCTTAAAGAATGATTTTTTGATTCGAATAAAATGAATGTGTAAATTATGACATATGCATGCACATATTTTTGATGAGCTATAAGTCAAACTGCCTGCCTTCCATATCCGTTTTCAGTAGATTGACAAAAATTGAATGCATGTTCTACACTCTGGGTTTTCCAGATTCTATTCTCCTTTACCCTGCCAAATTAATTCTTTGTTTGTATTTTGTTGTGGGGGGAAGAGAGAGAGTAAAAGCATAAAAGGAGAGAGGGGAAGGCAGTGCTTAGAAAAGTGTGCTTTAAGCATGAAGCGCAGCATGCTTGGGGCTTTTTTTGTGTGAAGCTCAGTTACTTTAGCTGAGGGCGATTAAAGCACATGCTTAAGTTGTGCTTTTACCTGCCCTGAAGTGCAATAAAGTGTGCTTTAGAAATACACTTGGGTTTCTTTTAATCAAATAATATGAATGGTTGGATTTGTTTAAATTTTTGCAATAGTGTGGCTGCTTGTATGGAATTCTTACCTAAAAAAAGCTATTATCAGATCTTAGAAAGATCTAAATAAAATCATATATGCATTTGTTAAATAAAAAAGAAGATTCGGCTGTATTTATCAAGCAAAAAATATTGAAGGAAACATGTAATTAGGTGTAAATTAGGGGTTGCTAATTTATTCCTAACTGCTGTAAATTAGGCATTGATGATTGATTCCTGATTGTTGTAAATTAGGGATTGTTGATTGATTGCAAATTAGGGATCGATTGATTAGGGATTGTTGTAAATAAGGGGTTGCTTAATTGAGGATTGTTGTAAATGAGGGATGAATTTTTCCTTATTCTATTTAATGGGTTTTGTTGCCAAACTTTTATGAAAAACAAAAGAAGACTCAACAAATTAAAAGAGATTAAAAAATTTAAAAAGAAGCCTCAGCATATTCAAGTCCTTTCAACCGAGAGTTAAGAGCTGTTTGTCTTCCAAGTTCCATCAGGACTAGCAGCTGACCAGATTATATCTTATTATATGCCCCCCTATGTGTTTTTGCTGTGATTGGATGAACTTGTGAGCTGGTATAAAAAATATAAATGAAAAATGGTATCTTTTGTTAAATTTGCAGCCCTCATTCTTATATAGTTTTTTTTAATGATTGCTTTTTTAATAGTTTATATTTTTTAAACTTATAAAAGTTTATAATCTATTTTATTTATATGTGCAAAGCGAAGCTTATGCGTTTCATTTTATTTAATGAGTTGTATTGGAAAGTGTATTGCTGTCAAAGTAGGTATGAAAGTGTATGAGGTTTAGGTAATTCATGCAGTAAAAGTTCAATATTTATTTTTAACTAGTTTGACTTTATTAAATGAGTTGTATTCAACAAATTTGGGCTGTTTGGTGTGCTTCAGCAAAACATGCACATAATGGGGCCTGCAAATTATTTTTTTGATTGTGAATCAGGGGAAGTTTGAAATTTTTTGTCTTCTTTATAGGCTTAAGAGTATGTAGGGTATGATATCTTTAGTAAATACCTATTAGGTTCATCTGATGGAGCAGTGTATATTACTGGAATTAGGCACTTGTCATTTGCTCATTGTAGGACAAGATCTGTAGTTGTCTCAGGTCTGATTCTGCATCTGAGTTCCAAATGTGTGCTTCAGCAAAACATGCACATAATGGGGCCTGCAAATTAATTTTTTGATTGTAAATCAGGGGAAGTTTGAAATTTTATGTCTTCTTTATAGGTTTAGGAATACGTAGGGTATGATATCTTCAGTAAATACCCAGATTAGGTCATCTGATGGAGCAGCGTATACTACTGGAATTAGGCACTTGTCATTTGCTCATTGTAGGACAAGATGTGTGGTTTTCTCAGATCTGATTCTGCATCTGAATTTCAAATGTGTGCTTCAGCAAAACATGCACACATAATGGGGCCTGCAAATTATTTTTTGATTGTGGTCAGGAAATTTCTTGTCTTGCTTAAGAGTACGCAGGGTATGATATTTTCAGTAAATACCTATATTAGGTTCATCTGATGGAGCAGCATATAGTGCAGCTTTATTTTGACAAATATTGCTTGCTAATTAATTTTTATTTGTTGTTAATGCAGGACTACAAAAGGGATGCTTTTAGGGAAGCATACTTAAAATGTTCAAATGCTATACAAAACATGGAAAAGGAACTAAGAACAGCTTGCCATGCGTCTGATGCAAAAGTGGATAATGTTCTTAAGGTACCCATGTGCAGTCAGAATAGTTTGTTCATGATTGTGAGGTGGTTGTTATGTTTTCTTTTTTTTTTTCTTCTGTTCCAGTAGCAAATTGTGGTAAAAGAGCTCAGCTAGTACCAATGCTGCATGGGATTCCTTGGTCTGCCTATGTTCAAGGGATTCTGTTATAAGCATATGAAGTCTTTCCCTAATATCTTCATGATATTAGTTAATTAAATAACATTATTTGTCCCTAAACTTTATTCTTTCTAACAAACTAGCCCTTATACTTTAATCCTTATACTTTGTCTTATAGCAATCATTAAACTTTTAATCATCTATTTTTTTTTAATTTTTATTTTTCTTTATTTTAAGTATGTGCCACATCATAATTTTTTGATAAATAGGGGCCTCATCATAAGTATGCGACACATCATAATTTTTCTTATTCTTCGAAAATCTCTGGGTTTTCTTCTAAGTTACTTTTCCTTCGATTTCATGAAAAATTCTTGTCAAAATCAAAGAGATTCTTCTATTTGCCTACCAAAATTTTACCGCAAATTTTATATATATGTATGTATATATTTGTGTAGAATTTTCAAAATGTTAAGTGACAGTTGTCGGCAACAGCTGTTTATTTGTTTTACTTATTTTTATATATCTGCAATATGATAATTGTTTTGACAGTCTGACAAATTTTCAAGAGGGACTAAATTGTAACAAGATTAAAAGTTTAATGGTTGTTATTACTTATTAGACAAATTGAAGTACAAGGACTACTTTGTTACAGAGCATAAAGTTGATGGACCGATTATGTTATTTACCCTTGGTTAATTGCATCTTAAAATCATTTACCTTTTTACTTGATATTAACTACTAGCTAGAAGTCAATCTTGTTCAGTTGAAAGAGTTTAGGCTGGGTAAATCTAAATTTCACATGTTTTTGGTTGTTAATTTATGGTTTAAAGTTTTCTTTGTAGGTGCTTGCTAATCTTGTATCTAAGTATGAAGCGTCATGTCATGGTCCGGAAAAATGGCTGAAGTTGTGCAGTTTCTTGTTGAACAGGTTTGCATAAGCATCTCTCATTCAGTAATTTGCTGCTGAATGTTAACTTACCATCCGAATCTCTTTTCTCAGTTTGGAAGGTCCAGTGCTGGATCTCTTCAAGAAGCAAATAGATCAAATTGGAACGGAGAAGAGTTCCCTTATGCTGAAATGCCACTCAATTGAGGACAAGATGGGGTTGATTAACAAACAATTAGAAGCTAGTGATAAGTACAAATCTGAATATATGAAGCGTTATGAGGATGCCATAAATGATAAGAAAAAGCTTGCAGATGATTATATGAATCGGATAACAAGCTTGCAGAGTAAAAATAGCTCACTAGAAGAGAAATGTTCTAGCCTATCAAAAACATTAGATTCTGCCAGGCAAGAATCCATAGATTGGAAAAGAAAATATGAACAGGTACTATCAAAACAGAAGGCTGAAGAAGGCCAGACAAGTGCAGAAATTGCAATTCTCAAGTCTAGGAGTAGTGCTGCGGAAGCAAGGTTGGCTGCTGCTAAGGAACATGCTCAGTCTGCCCAAGAGGAAGCGGATGAGTGGAAGCGGAAGTATGACATTGCTGTTAGGGAAACAAAAGGTGCTCTAGAGAAGGCAGCAGCTGTTCAAGAACGCACAAATAAGCAGACACAGCTGAGGGAAGATGCTCTCCGAGCAGAATTTTCTGATAGCTTAAATGAGAAGGTAAATATCTCCGTCTCTCTGTTATATACGAATGCATGTGCACGCAGTGTAATTATTTAATGTAGTAAATTATATCTGTAGCAATTCAGGATCCCTAAAGTTTTAGTTTGTCTTTTTGTTGATCTTCAGGAAGAAGAAATAAAGGAAAAGGTAGCAAAGATTGAATATGCAGAGCAACGGTTAACGACTTTGAGTTTGGAATTGAAGGTAAGCTTTAACTCTGTCCAGAAACAATCTGTTGTGTTCAGACGATTTTTTATAGAGCTACATTTAGTGGAAGTGTTATGTCCAGGAACTACTACTTTGAGTACTGTTTTTTATATATTGGTTTGTTGATTTTGTATATGAACAGAATTGAAACAAGGTGAAGGATGGAAGGTTTAATCGAGTAAATAGAAGGATTATCTCGAGTACTTGGAGAATTTAGTTGAGTAGAAAGGAAAACTTACTCGATTAATTTATGTTTTTTCATCTTGTATTGAACTCAAGATGGGTTATATATACATGAGATTTCCTAAAATATCTCCTAAAATAGAGGTATAAATACAGAAAACAAATTTAAACTAGATTTAGATGATAAAGATGATCAGGGAAATTTTAAATTTGCTGAACTTATCCATTCTGTTTTTCTGGATCGGCCTTATCTCTTATCTCTTATTTGGAACAGCTTTATCTCTTTATCTCTTATCCCTTCAGTTTGTATATCTCTTATCACTTGATTATTCTGCCATGATAGAGATAATCTGGATTTATCTTTTAACTTTCCAACACTCTCCCTCTAGTTGGTGAATAGATATTTGTCATTCTCGGCTTGCTTCTAATTGATTCAAATCCTTGTCTTGACATAGCTTTTGTAAGGATATCTACTTCCTAAGGCTTAGTAGGAATATAGGAAAGACTAATACCTCCATTTTTGATTTCTTGTTTGATAAAATGCCAATCAATCCTTACATGTTTAATTCGATCATATTGCACCAGATTATTCACAATACTGATTGGTGACTTGCTGTCATTGTATAGCCTTATTAGAGTAGATATAGATATATTTAGGTCATTCTTTAGTTTCTCAAGCCAGATTACCTCACATATACCTTGAGCAATAGCTCGATATTCTGCTTCTACGCTACTATAGGCTACCATAGTTTGTTTCTTGCATTACTAGGCTAGTTAGAGAATACATAGTTTTGAATGATAATTGAGTTCTAGACTTATCTCTCAGATTCTCTTCCAAATTCCTTCTCATTTCCCTCTGATTTCTTGATCTCTCTCTTTCTTTCTCTATTTGTCTGCGATTCTCCCTATATCCTTGTTGTTAACTCCCTCTTGCTATCTAATTCTCGCTCCAAATTCTCTATTTTCTTGATTTCTACCTAATACCCTAGCTTAAACCCTATGAACATGACAAATGGTATTAGAGTCGACGATTCTCGACTGTGATTTTGGAAATTTCAGCTGTTCGATCAAGGTTTATATTGAATAATCCAGGAAAGTATGGAATGAGATAACTCAACTTTCTAAAATCAGCCCTGATCCTATCTTTCATATTTAGAAAGCTGTTCAGTTTTAGAGATTTCCTAATGTTGTGTTGTATGTTTTGTTTCCTTGTACAGTGTATAGTGTATCTTTCCATTCTTTGTTGCTTTCCTAAAGTGTAATTCTCATCCCTATTAATAGGGAGTGTAATACCGTGCATAGCTATGAAAGTTAGAGGCTTATTCTTATTTATTCTACATTCATTAGCCTACTTTCTACATGGTATCAGAGCCTAAAACCTTTGATTATTAGTGTGCCTTCATTGCACCAATTTTTTCTCCTCTCAAGAGCCTTCATTGCCATGATCCCTCTGTTTTTCTCTTGTTTTTTTTTTTTTGGTGCCATATCTCCCTTGTAATGTTGGAGATATCTAAAACTGCTTCTCCTAGGTCAACAAGGGAAGCAATGCCTATTGAACAGATTGTCGATGGAGCTCTGACCAGTGAACTGCCGAGAGTGCACCACTCCTATAGATTGGATGATGGAAACTATTTTCAGTGGTCCTATAGATTGGATGATGGAAACTATTTTCAGTGGTCCTAATTGGTGAGGAATTTTTTGAAGGGTCGAGGGAAGATAGCCCATCTCACTGGACTAGCACCTAAGGCGATGGATCCAAGCTTTGCTGCCTGGGATGTGGAGGATTCAATGTTGATGTTTGTGTAGTGCCATGCTTCCAGAGGTAAAGTAAAAGCTACATGTTTTTATTTACCTCTAGAGAAATCTAGGAAACCGTGAAGAGGACCTATTCTAAAGTGAAAGATACATCGGTTGTGTATGAGATTAAGACCAAAATCAATAGTACGAGGCAAGGGGCTCTAATTGTAACTGAATATTACAACTGGATGAATGGTTTTTGGCTGGAATTGGGTCATTATTAGGATATAAAAATGGTGTGTAGTGAGGATGCCATTATCTTAATTTCTATGTTAGAAAGAGATAGGATAATGGAGTTTTTGGCAGGTCTCAGCCTTGAGTTCGATGAAGGTCTCAACCTTGAGTTCGATGAAGTTAGGGCTCAAATACTTAGCAAGGGAAAAATGCCATCACTAAATGAGGTCTTTTGTATAGTGAGAAGTGAAGAACATATAAGGGCAACCGTGTTTTCTGATCATGGCACGGAGGGATCAACTATGGTAACTAATAAGGTGCAAGGAAAGTAGGCAAAGGAGGGACTTTGGTGCTCGTATTGCAAAAAGCCTAGACATACAATGGATACATGCTTCAAATTGCATGGTAAGGATGCAGTACTAAGCAAACTTCGAGGTTTCAAGAACTTGTAGCCAAAGAATCAGGGAATAGCCTATCTCTCCACTAAAGAAACAGAGGATATTACTGGAAAGGGTGACTCTACAACCTCCTCAGACCTTGGAGAACTGAATGCGGAAGAGATTGAGAAGTTGAAATCTTTTCTTAAAACTCTCCAAGGTGAATGTTCCTTAACTCAAGAAGGTATGTGCCTTAATTCTGAGCTTTCACTTGCCTCATATATAGCTAGGGATGAATTATGAATTTTAGATTCCGGAGCAATTGACCATGTCACCTAATCTGAAATTTTTTGAAACCTATGAACCAATAATCGGTTCCAGAAAAATCAGTGTTGCTAATGGCCAATCTATTCCTATAGTTGGGCAAGGAAATGTCCATTTGAATCCATCTCTACCTGCCTAACATGTCTTATATGTACCAAGCCTTTCCACCAATCTACTTTCTGGTGACAAGCTTACCCAAAGCCTTAATTGTAGTGTGAATGTCTCACCTTATGGCTATGTGTTTTAGGATCTAACAACAGAGAAGATGATTGGTGCTGCTAAGGCATTAAATAGGCTGTACTACCTACAAAGAAGTAGATTGGTGCTGCTAAGGCATTGAATAGGTTGTACTACCTACAAAGAAGTAGAGAGCTACCTACAGGAGACCATTCCAGGCTTACTCCTCTATGCTTACCTCTACTCAGTCCAGTGTATGGCTTCAACATTTTAGATTAGGGCACCCATCTTTTACTTTATTAAAGACCATGTTCCCAAATCTATTTAAAGGTGTTGATGTCAATTCTTTTCACTGTGATATGTGTGAGCTATCTAAACACCATTGAGTACCTTATGCTGTTAGCAATAAACTTTTTTTGTTTCCTTTCTCCTTAATACATTCTGATATATGGGGGTCTTCTAAAGTTCCCAACTATTCTAGGGCTAAGTGGTTTGTATCATTTATTGATGACTGCACTAGAATGACATGGGTATATTTACTCAAAGACAAAGCAGCCATCAACACTATCCTACCTTTGTTTCATAGGATGATTTTCACTCAATTTGGGGACTCTTATCAAAAAATTCAGAACTAATAATGTAAGAGACTATTTTAATCATCACCTCAATCACTTTTTCCAACAAGAGGAAATTATTCATGAATTTTCTTGTGTTGAAACCCCTAAGAGGAGGATGAGGCATCTCCTAAATGTTGCTAGGGTATTCTTGCATCAACATTTAGTCCCTAAATCTTTCTGGGGTGAGGCAATGCTGACTGCAACCTACTTAATCAATAGGGTACTCTTAAGAGTCCTAAACCAGGTTACCCCATTTCAGTGTCTTTCTTCCTACTTCTCAGAAATTGATCTTCATACCTTCCTTCCTCTTAAGGTATTCGGGCGTGTGGCTTTTGTTCATGTCTCTAAACATCATAGGGATAAATTTGATCCTCGAGCCCTTAGATGTCTCTTTTTAGGGGTATTCTCCTACCCAAAAAGGATACAAGTGCTACCACCCTCTTACTCGAAAAATTCTTGTGTTTAAGGATGTCACCTTTGTGGAGAATCAATCTTTTTTCTAGTCTTCTACTTCTAGTCAAGGGGAGATTACAGCTATTGGTGATCATGATTTACCTATCATGGAAGTGTCTCTCCCATATCAAGCAAATTCTCCTAATCTCTCAAATTTACCTACTCCTTCTAATTCAAAGACAACAGAAATAGGAGACCAGCAAACCTCTCCTGATTCTCCACTCTTTATTCATACCAAAATGTCTCTTGTTAGGTTCAAGGGCTCGCCGTTCATATACAAGAAGAAGGAACAATCCAATCCATGTGCTAAGCAGGGTCCATCATCTATCTCTCAGTCAAGTTTGGAATTCACTTAGCCCTATGATGGTTCTCAATCCATTAAATGTTCTAATCCTATGCCTTCTAATTTGGATTTGCCTATTGCTATTAGAAAAGGGTTAGGAGCTGCACACAACACCCTATTGCCCAATTCATTTCCTATCATTGGCTTTCCCCAAATCACAAGAGTTTTCTGACCTCTCTTGATTCCATAGCTATTCCTAAAACTATAGGAGAGACATTACAATATCAGAATTGGGTACAAGCTATGCATGAGGAGATGAGGGCCTTGGAAAAGAATATAACTTGGGAAATAGTGCCTAAACCAAAGGGGGTTCAACCGGTAGGGTGCAAATGGGTGTTCAATGTGAAATATAATGCTGATGGAACATTGGAAAGGTACAAGATGACTATAGTGAGGATTCTCCTCTCTTTGACTAACTATTATGGTTGGGAATTGATGCAACTAGATGTCAGGAATGCCTTCCTGCATGGTGACCTAGAGAAAGAGGTTTTTATGGACCCCCCACCAAGATTTACTAATGGAGTTGATGCAAGTTATGTTTGCAGATTAAAGAAAGCCCTTTATAGGCTAAAGCAGTCTCTAAGGGCCTGGTTTGATAGATTCTCAAGAGTTATGAAAGAAATGAGATATTGGCAAAGCAGATGGGATCACACTCTATTCATCAAGCATTTCAAGAAAGGTACTTTAACAACCTTACTTGTGTATGTAGATGACATAATTGTCAATGAAAATGACTGTGGTGAACAGAAGTTACTAAATGAGCATTTGACTCGTGTGTTTAACATCAAGGACCTTGGCAGACTTAGGTACTTCTTGGGGATAAAGGTTGCCTACTTAAGGAAGGTATATTTCTTTCCCAAATAAATACACCATGGATCTGTTAGAAGAGATTAGGATGCTTGGTGGCAGAGTAGCTAGCACACCTTTGGAACCTAACCTGAAGTTAGGTCACAATGACAGTCTAGTGGTTAATCGGGGGAGATACTAAAAGTTAGTAGGTAGATTAATCTACCTATCTCACACCCAGCCTAACATAGCATTTGTTATCAGCCTTGTGAGTCAATTCATGCATCATCCTACTGAAGAACACATGCTAGCTGTTAGAAGAATTTTGTGTTATCTTAAAGCAACTCTGGGAAAGGGTCTATTATTCAAATTAGGGAAGGAACTGGAGTTCCTAGGCTACACTAATGCTGATTATGGAGGCTCCCTTATGGATAGAAGGTCTACTATAGGTTATTGTGTGTTTTTTTTCTTCTTTTTTTTTTTTGGGGGGGGGGGGAGGAATTTGGTGTTTTGGAGGAGTAAAAAACAGGGTGTAGTAGTCAGGTCTAGTGTTGAGCCAGAGTATCGAGCAATGGCACTTGGCTTATGTGAATCACTTTGGTTGAAGATTGTGTTGGATGATCTAAAGGTTTCTATCAATAGTCCTATGCAATTACTTTGTGACAATCAATTAACAATCAACAATTAGCATTGCACATAATCTTGTGCAACATGATTACACTAAACATGTTGAGATTGATTGTCACTTTATCAAGGAAAAGATAGAAGCTAAGGTGATTTGTATACCCTTTCTTTCTTTAGAAAATTAGCTAGCTTATTTATTAACAAAAGGATTGTCTATCAAAAGATTTGAAGAACTTACAAGCAAGCTGGGAATGATGGATATTCATTCACTAGCTTGAGGGGGATTGTTGGATAATCCACGGAAATATGGAATGAGACAAGTCAGCCTTCTTAAATTCAGCCCTGATCCTATCCTCCATATTTAGAAAGCTGCTTAGTTTTAAAGATTTCCTAATATTATGTTGTATGTTTTGTTTCTTTGTACAGTGTATAGTGTATCTTTCCATTCTTTGTTGCTTTCCTAAAGTGTAATTCTCATCCCTATTAATAGGGAATGTAATACCATGCATAGCTATGAAAGTTAGAGGTTAATTCTTGTTTATTCTACATTCATTAGCCTACTTTCTACAGTTTAGAATCGAAAGGTGCCTTTAAGTAGCAATTTAGGATTGCCGATTTCTCGATTTCTGGCGCAATCAGCTCGAACCTTGAAGGCGAATAGGAGGTTGACTATCGATTGTTAATTTCTATTGTTGATATAGCAAAGCAAAGTCGGTGAATTCTGGCGATCTCTGACTATCCAAGTGAGCCATCAAGAAGGAAGTTACATTAGAGCCAGTGGACCTCGATTGTGGAATTGAGGTTGAGGCGAGAAGGAAGGTGCAATTGGAGGCGAGAAGGAGGGCGCTAATCTTGAGCAATCGCTAAACAACAGCAAGTGCGATTCAGGAAGGCGACTCTTATCAGAGGCGCTGTAATTCAAGCGATTATCTAGGGGTGATACTTACAAATCGAGTCTCGATTGAAATTCTAGCGATTCAGAGCTATAGAGAGGTGGACTAGGTGTGCCCAATTCAGGTTTTGGTGAATTTAGGTTGCTGAAGTGAGGAGGAGAATTTTCAAAGGAATCGAACTGTGGAGATGGAGTACAAGTTTGAGACGGAATTCACTAAATTTGACCAAAGGATGGACGACTTACTAGATTTGATGTCAAAGGTCTTTTAAGATCCACTGCATAATAGATTCCAACTGGAGCTGGAATCCTTCTTAGGACCTCCAGACTGTAAGAAGTGGATGACCTACTTGCAAAGGATTACGTCGGAGATGAGAGGTGCAATGAGGAGCTCAACAAGCTAAAACAAGAGGGCTCAGTTATGGATTACTTGGTCAGGTTTAAGGAATTGAAGTCACTTATGCTCAATTCCCACCTAACCTTGATCGAGTCGTATTTTGTAAAGAGTTTCATTAGTGCACTTGATGAACTATGACCTATGGTGAAAATGATGCATTCGGTCACTGTAAGACAGGTTGCGGAGAAGGCTCGGCTGCAAGAATTGGAGCTGTAAGCCATTTTTAGGAAGCATGGACTGCAACCTAAAAGTTATCTTAAGAGCAACCAACAAGTTTGTGATGGTCCACATGTAGTTAAAGGAGTTTTGATTGAACCATCCGGACTAGAACAATCTTATATTGGCTCTAAGGAAGCTGATACTAAAGATGATGAGCGTGGACAAGCAGTCGACGAGGACTTGGACTAAAGAAAAAACATTGGAGGTTGAGGGCAGGAATGGTTTTGAGAAAGAAGATTTTAAGAGTACTATTTCTTTGCCTTTGGTTTCGAAAAAAGCTGATGAGGAGTCACATGTTAAGATAATTCCAGCAAAAAAAAATCTTACTACTGTTTTGAGTGTCTTTTATCTTGGACAATATGACAGTATTACTGTTATATCACATGGTGTAGACCAGATTTGGAAGATGAAGGTTACTGCCATCTGGTTCGGGAGTTTTGACATTGGAGATGGGAGCCTTGATATGGCGATCCTTGAAGTCTACATTTTATTTTTGCAGGAAAAGAAAAAGTAACAGAACGTAAATGAAGATAGGAAAAGGCTTAGAAGGAGAAGGAAAGAAATGAAAAAGAGTGAATCCGACAAAGAAAATAGGGATTGGATGAAGAGAATGGTGACTAATCGTTGTAAATTCTTGGGGACAAGAACTTTCTCAAGGAAGAGGGAATTGTCACGACTCCAAGGATCCTCTAGACTATAATTATAAATATAATAGTAGTTTAAATGCATTACTATATTATATTGTAGGTTGTTGTTCATGTTTGTTAAGGAAGACACAGTTTTGAATGATAATTGATTTCTAGACTTCTCTTTCAGATTCTCTCCCAAATTCTCTCATGTTTTCCTCTAATTTCTCCCTGATCTCTTTCTCTTTGTTTGTTTGCAATTCTCCCTATATCCTTATTGTTAACTCCCTCTTTTTGTATAATTCTCCCTCCAAATTCTCTATATTCTCGATTTCGATCTAAAATGCCCTAGCTTAAACCCTAGGAATATGACACTGGGTTATCCTATAATTTTGTGCAATAGCCGAAGGTGAACTTGCTGTCTTCAATAGAACTAGCCCAGTCTACATCTGCAAATCCCACAATTCCTTTGTCCTCACTCTTTTTAAGTAACAAGCCTTTTCGTGGTGTTCCCTTAAGATACTTGAGGATGTGACAAGTAGCATCAAGACATCTTTTAGTAGGAGAATGCATAAATTGATTTACCACACTCACAGTATATGCAATATTAGGACGAGTGAGGGATGGGTCGACCTGTTTCCCTACTAAATGTTGATATCTTCCTTTGTTCGCTTGATGTTCAATGTTCATTTATGTCTTCTTCTTTACACTTATAGTTTTGTTCTAATGGAGCCTACTACCAAATTTGTCTGTCTTCTTTAGAAGATCTAGTGTATACTTTCTTTGAGAAATAAAGATACCCTCTTTACTTCTAGTCACCTCCATTCCTAGGAAATATCTCAACTTTCCTAGGTCTTTAACCTCAAAATCAATCCTCAACTACTTCTTGAGATTCTCTATTTCTTGACTATTATCTCCTGTGATGATAATGTCATCTACATATACAATCAGAATTCATCTTCTTTCTATCTGTTGCATGTTTTGTAGATAATGTATGACTAGCTTGCCCTTGTTTGTAGTGATACTAAACCTCTTGAACAATACTCTTGGGGACTGTTTAAGGCCATATAAGGATTTTTTTAGCTTACATACCTTCCCTTTCTTGTTCTCCGTCTCAAAACTAGGAGGTATCTTCATGTGTATTTCCTCTTCCAGTTTACTGTTTAAAAATGCGTTCTTAATAACTAGTTGGTGCAATTCTGTTATGTGCTTGGTGGGCTGAATGGGTAACAGGAGTTATAGAGCTTGAATTAATAACTTTCTGTTCACACAAAATCCTCTCCTATTTGTCCCCCACTATCTGTGAACATGATCGTAAATAGCAAGGATCATATTTACATTATTTAACTCAATAAACAAAGACTCCACTAACTCAAAGACACCACTAACTCCTATTTCCAAGCATTTCTGCCCCTACTACCTCTAGCATGTGCACGTGGGTAAGAGTCCTTAGAAGCATGAATTTTTTATTCATGAAAATGCATAACAAATTCCCAGTTTAGATTAGTAGCAAGTGAAAGTAAGACTTGTATTGAATTTAACTTGGCAACTGGAGCAAAAGTGTCCTTGTAGTCTATTCTATAAGTCTGTGTGAAACCCTGTGCTGCTAGTCTAGCCTTGTTTCTGTCGATGTTTTAATTTGACTTATATTTAATTGTAAACACTCACTTGTTACCAACTGCCTTCTTACTTTTAGGTAATTCCATAATATCTCATGTGTTACATGCATTTCATCCATAACAGTGGCCTTCCACCTTGAGTCTTGTAGAGCACAACATATATCTCTAGGAACCTTGATCTCATCAATACTAGCATTGAATGCCTGGAATTGTGGGGATAATTTTGAATATATCACGTGATTAGAAATAGGGTATTTAGCACATCGTCTTACCCCTTTTTGAAGAGCTTTTGGTATGGCAAACTCATCAATTTCTGTGGATACCTCTTTCACATTGTCATTCACCTTTTCCACACTATCATTCATCTCTTCCACACTGTCATTCACTAGACTTGACTTCGGATTTGACGATGGACCTTGCTGAGGATTTCAAGGCCTTTCTGAATAAACCAATGTTGGTTTTTTATGGACCAGTTCTCCCCCTTGATTGGTCACATAGGTTTGGGTAGGAATAGTGACTGTTTTAGCTATTTCAGTTCCAATTTTAGCTTGCAGACGAGAAGTAGGAATTGATGTTGGAAGAGAGATAATAGGATCCCAGTATTGCTCTGTACTAGATATATTCTCTTATTGAGAGAGATTGGGATAAAAAGGGTTGATGCTCAAGAAATTCTCACATGAAACAATAAATTTTTGGGTGCAAGGACAATAACACTTGTATCATTGTTAGATAGGAGAATGGCCAACAAGCACACATTTAAGAGCTTTAGGTTCAAGTTTGGAATGAGAAGGATGATGATTATCAATAAAAGTAGTACACCCAAAGACTTTTGGGGGAAGAGAATTAAGGATTCTAGTATGAGGGTAGAAATCAAGTAAGGTACTTAAGGGAGTTCAAAATGCAAGGGCCTTGGACGGAAGCTGATTAATGAGATAGGAGGCTTTAAGTATTGATTCTCCCCAATATGAATTTGGAGCAGAACTAGTAAACATTATAGAATGAGTAGTTTCAAGAAGATGGCAATTTTTCCTTTTTGCCGCTTGATTTTGTTAAGGATTGTAAGGGCAAGAACTTTGGTGAATTATTCCTTGTTTAGCTAGATAATGGTGGAATTCATTTGAGAAATATTCTCAGCCATTATTTGAATGAAGAACATGGATTGAGGATTGAAACACATTAAACACTATTTTATGAAATTTTTCGAAGACTGCATTGGCTTCAAATTTTTCTTTCATTTGGAATACCCAACAATCCCTTATATGATCATCTATGAAAGTGATCAACCAACGAGTATTGGTTAGGTTAGATATTTTTGTAGGTGCCCATATGTCGCTATGAATGAAATAGAATGGTTTGGAAGGTTTATAAGAATGAACATGATAGGGTTGTCTAGACTGTTTAGCAAGAATACACTGCTCACAATGAAAAGAAAGTCGTTCTTTATTGATAAAAAGATGAGTATGCAATGCTTTAAGATAGCTGAAACTTGGATGCCTTAAATGTTTATGCCATAATATAATTTTCTGAAACAACAGAAAAAGAAGATTTATTTTTGTAACCTAGATCTAGAGGAATTGCAAGATCCTAAAATTTAGTAAGGACCATAATTCTCCTTAGCACTACCAATCGTTTTCCCCGTAGATACGTCTTGAAATTCGCAGTGAGATGGAAAAATGTCACGATACAATTCATGTCTTTGGTTAGCTTATTCACAAACAATAAATTGCATTTCAAGTTTGAAACATGTAAAACGGATTTTAAGGCTAAGTTTGCCAAATAAATTGATCCTTGCCCTTTAGCCAGAGATACTGTACCGTCAGGCATTGAAACTATTATATCCTGATCACATGTCTCATAGGTTGATAAGGCATCAATTAAACTTGTCATATGATTTAAGGCACCTGTATCTACAATTCAGGAATTTGTAGTAAGTGTTTGGGAAAGTAAAGACTTTTTTAGAGTACCTTGTTTGGCAGGGATGCTGTTGGTCTAGGAGTTTTTGTAAGATCACATGTTTTTGATAATTTTGTCTGATTTGGTAACTGTTGCAAAAGGTCCAATTGATCTGAAGATAAAACTAGATTGGTGGACTTCCCGATTTCTAAATCTGCCATGTAGGTGGATAGAGTTGGCTTCCTCTTTTTTTTAGGTTTCTAATTTGTAAGAAAAGAAGAGAATTGAAATTGATTTTCTCGCTTAAGAAATAATGTACATGACTGGTTCCTATTATAGAGAAGAAGATCCATATCTATGGAAACTAATATATCCATCTTCTACAAGAAATACCATATACATATTTACACTTGTTAGGAAAGTTTCCTAAGTTAGACTTGAGGCAACTATTAGGAAACTTCCTATTCTAGGACCACAGAGACTATTAGGAAAGTTCCTAATCTAGAATCAGAAGGTTTCTTATTTTAGATTAGGAAGGCTATTGCGTCTTTGACTTTACTCCAGATTAGGAAAGGCTGCTGCATCTTTGACCTTTAGCGCATGAGCAAGTGTGCACACTGTCACATGAGCACACAGGAACACACAATCTCAGGAGCACACAAACACAACCCACACAACCACCTATCATACGCATGCTTCAACACTTCCCCTCAAGCTGGTGAATGAATGTCTATCATTCCTAGCTTATCTACTAGATTCTCAAACCGTTTTATAGGCAACCCTTCGGTAAGAACATCTGCCACTTGTTGGTTAGATGACACAGAAAATTTTGAGGGGATCGGACTCCAATTTTTACTTAAGAAAATGCTTATCAATCTCAATATGCTTAGTCTTGTCATGCTACATAGGATTATGGGTAATACTAATTGCTAATTAATTTTCACTCAACAATCCAATTAGTCATTGCACCGGGACCTTCAAGTCCTTTAGAATTATCTGCAGCCATAAGAGTTCACACACACCAAGGGCCATAGCCTTGAATTCTGCCTCAACACTTGATCTTGCCACAACTCCTTGCTCTTTGCTCCTCCAAGACACTAAGTTATCCCCTAAGAACACATAATATCCGGTTGTGGATCTCTTATCAACAAGAGAGCCTCCATAATTAGCATTTGTACAGCTTTGAACCTTTAAATTAGCTCCTGGTGCAAAGAGAATGCCTTTGCCCGGAGTAGCTTTTAGGTAATTTAATATTCTTCTCACTACACGCATGTGTTCCCCTGTGGGGTTGTGCATGAATTGACTCACTAGCCTAACAACAAATGCTATGTCAGGTCTAATATGAGAGAGTTATATTAATTTACCTACCAATCGTTAGAACCTCCCCTTGTCTACAGCCTCTTCGACAAGGTTTTCCTGTAGTTTTATGTTAGGATCCATAGGAATTCGTGCTCCCTTTCCTCCTAGTAGACTTGTTTCAGCAAGTCAAGAACATACTTATGCTGAGACAAGAAAATTCTTGTTTGTGAGTATGTAACTTCAATCCCTAAGAAATATTTCAACACCCCCAAGGTTCTTAATTTCAAATTCCTTGGCTAGGTTCTGCTTGAGAAGTTCTTGTTCAGCTTCATTGTTTTTTGTCACAACCATATCATCAACATAAACCAACAATGCTATTACCTTTTCTCCCATATGCTTGATGAAGAGGGTTTGATCCCCTCTTCTCTTATGGTATCCCATAGCCTTCATAACTGTAGAGAACCGGCCAAACCAGGCACGTGGGGACTACTTGAGTCCATACAAAGCCTTCCTAAGCTTGAATACTTGCCCTGCTCCTTTGTGGGTAAAACTAGGAGGTAATTCCATGAAGACCTTATCCTTCAAATCCCCATGCAAAAATGCGTTTTTAACATCAAGCTGTTGTAGCTTCCACCCAAGATTAGCTGCTAAGGATACGAGTACTCGAACTGTTAGTCATCTTTGCTACTAGTGCAAAGGTCTCAAAGTAATCAATACCTTAGGATCGAGAATAGCCTTTGGCCACTAGTCTTGCCTTGTATCTTTCGAGGGTACCGTCAACCTTATACTTTAAATTGAATATCCACCTGCAGCCCACAAGCCCAACTCCCTTGGGCTGAGGCATTAATTCTCAAGTTTGATTTTTGTGGAGAGCCCTTAATTCTGGTCTGATCCGCCTTCAGCCCTAACGAGTGCCTTTATTACACTATCTTCCCTCTGCATTCAAGAAAGCCTTCATTGCTTCCCCACCATTCAATCAATCTGACCAGCAGACATGTCAGAAATACCATGTAAGAAAAGAAGAGAATTGAAACTGATTTTCTCACTTAAGAAATAATGTACACGGCTGGTTCCTCTTACAGAGGAGAAGATTCATACATATGGAAACTAATATATCCATCTTCTACAACAAATACCATATACATATGTACACTTGTTAGGAAAGTTTCCTAAGTTAGACTTGAGGCAACTATTAGGAAACTTCCTATTCTAGGACCAAAGAGACTATTAGGAAAGACTACTGCATCTTTGACCTTATTCCAGATTAGGAAAGACTGCTGCATCTTTGACCTTCAGTGCATGAGCACACAGGAACACAATTAGGAGCACAAGAACACAGCCCACACAGCCAACCATCATACGCATGCTTCAACATAATTTGCTGGTTTACCATGGATTTTCCAGTAGGTCTCTTTTGTATGATATGGCTCGTTACAATGGTCATACCATTGTTTGTCTTTTTGGAATTCACCACGTGGTAAGATAGTGGCCTTCATTTTTGAGGTAGTAAGAGCTGAATTTTGATGGCTGACATCATTGTTAGAAAACGATGATGGATTTAGCATTACCTTCTTTCGACTTTCCTTTTGCCTTACTTCTGCAAAGACTTCTCGAATCGTTGGGAAAGGTTTAGCTCCAAGTAGGTTACCTCAAACTTGATCCAATTCAGTGCTGAAACCATAGAGGAAGTCAAATACTCGTTCTTTTTCCAACGTCTTGTTGTATTTTACTCCATCCTTAGGGCATTCCCAACTAATCTCATAGAACAGATCCATTTACTGTCATAACTTAGTCAAAACATTGTGATACTCAGTGACTGAGAGATTACCTTATCTTGTTGTTCGGATTGCAGATCGAATCTCAAAGCATTGATCAGTATTCTCCATGTTGGAGTAAATTTTTTGCATTGCTTCCCAAATTTCTTTAGCTGTTTATATGTCCTCCCGAACTTTGGCTCCATTGAGTTGATTAACCAAGTCATGACAATAGAATTCTCTGCATCCCAAATACTGTTGGTTGCTGCTTCAATATCAGGCATGGGTGTTGCTCCTGTAAGATACCCAACTTTCCCTTTGCCCTTGATGACTAGCAAAACTGATTGAGACCATTCTCTAAAATTGGTCCCATTTAGTTTGTGCTGAGTAATCAGAAGAGAATAGCTGTCAAGTGATATTGTAACAGTAGGCATTTGTGTAGCTCTAACTGGAATGGAACTTGTGGTAGATGTTTTGCTAGTTGTCACTGCTGATTGATTTCCAACCATTACTTGCAACTTAGAACTCTACAGTTTGACTGGTAAGGAAAAAGAATTTTCAGCCACATGAACCAGTGGCTCTAATACCATGAACAGAATTGAAACAAGCTGAAGGATGGAAGGTTTACTCAAGTAAATAGAAGGATTCTTGGAGAATTTGGTTGAGTAGAAAGGAAAACTCTAACGATTAATTTATGTTTTCTCATCTTGTATTGAACTCAAGATGGGTTATATATACACAAGATTTCCTAAAAGATCTCCTAAAATACATGGATAAAGACAGCAAACAACTTTAAACTGGACATAGATGATAAAGATAATCAGGGCAATTTTAAATTTGCTGTACTGATCCTTCCTGTTTTTCTGGTACAGCCTTATCTCTTATCTCTATCTGGAACAGCTTTATCTCTTCCCTTCAGCTTGTATATCTCTCATCACTTCTTGTAACCTCCCAACAACCTTATCACTTGATTATTCGGCCATCTTATCACTTGATTATTCGGCCATGATAGAAGATATAATCTGGATTTATCTTCTAACTTTCCAATGGTATGCTTTTTGGATTTTGTTATGATTTAGTTCCAAGGGTTTGGTACTGTTATGTGTTTGATTAATAGACATTAGTGGAAGTGTTGCAGTGTGGTGGTTATGGTGTTTCTGCTTGTATGTTATAATGTTATTGTGAACTTTGAAAGTTCAAGTTAGACTGGCTATGGAACATGGGTAAATTTCACATGGTACTCTTGAGGTTTGTTTAAAAGATGCCGATCATCCTTTTGTTTTTAGAAATTGCACTAACCTCCTTCGAGGTTAATAACTATGCAACACATACCCCCCTCCCAAACTGCCTCTCTCTCTCTCCACCCCCTCCTAAAATTAAATTAAAAATAAACACAAGAAAAATACACAGTGGGTTCCAAACCACGTCGGTGATGGGAGGGAAGGAGTAGGGTAGTTTTGAGTAATCTATTATTTAAAAGATTGAGTCCAGCTGATTTGAGTTTATATGCATGCCAATGGATTATAGTAGTGCCTAACCATGTGCTCTTTGTCTATTACAGGCTGCAGAGTCAAAGATAAAGAACTATGATTCAGAAATCTCATCCTTGAGGCTTGAAATGAAGGAGTTGGCTGAGAAGTTAGAAACTGCAAATGCTACGGCACAGTCATATGAAAGAGAAGCTAAGATACTGGAACAGGAAAAAGTCCATTTGGAGCAAAAATACCGATCTGAGTTCAGCAGGTTTGAGGAAGTTCAAGAGAGGTGTAGAACTGCCGAGAGAGAAGCTAAAAGAGCTACAGAGTTGGCTGATAAAGCTCGAGCAGAGGCTGCCACTGCTCAGAAGGAAAAGAGTGAGATTCATCGAATAGCAATGGAAAGATTGGCACAAATTGAGAGGGCTGAGAGGCATGTTGAAAGTCTAGAGAGGCAGAAATCAGACCTGTTGAAGGAATCTGAGAGATGCCGTGTTGCTGAGATGGATGCCTTATCCAAAGTCTCAATGCTGGAGGCTAGGGTTGAAGAGAGGGAGAAGGAAATAGAGTCACTATTAAAATCCAACAATGAACAGAGGGCTAGTACAGTTCAAGTCCTGGAGTCTCTCTTAGAGACAGAGCGTGCGACACGTGCAGAAGCTAACAACAGGGCTGAAGCACTCTCTGTTCAGTTGCAAGCCGCACAAGGGAAACTCGATTTACTCCAGCAAAAGTTGACTGAAGTTCGTCTGAACGAAACAGCCCTGGATAGTAAGCTGAAAACTGCTTCTCATGGGAAACGGACACGAGTAGATTTCTATGAAACAGGTGTTGAATCTGTTCAGGATATGGATCTGAATGACAGGGTGGTAAGAGGAAATAAGAGGTCCAGAAGTACAACTAGCCCTTTAAAGACTGCACAACACGAAGATGGGGGATCAGTGTTCAAGGGCGACGAAGAGAATCACAGCCAGCAAACTAGTTCAGAAGACTATACAAAGTTCACTGTTCAGAGACTCAAGCAGGAGCTCACAAAGCATAACTTTGGCGCTGAGTTGCTCCAGTTGAGGAATCCGAACAAGAAAGATATTCTCTCTCTTTACGAGAAATGTGTTCTCCAGAAATCATAACATTCCACATTCCTGGCGCAACAAAAACTGCAGGTTTTGGTTCTTCGTGAAGAATGGTCATTAGCATGTAGAGGTTCAAGGTTGTTTGCTGTAACTAAAAGGGTTTTCTTGTTTGTGTGAGGTAACCTTTATCGTTTCTTCTGGCTAAATGTTTAGTTAGCTTGTGCGATTACCAATGTCTGGATGGGCAAGGGCGTTTTGGGAAACTGGCTGATTGCGGACTGGAGCTGCGATGAGGTCATGACCACCGAGTTTAGGCTGGAGTTGTGTTTGTACTAGATCTATCTAGTGCTGTTTCTGTTTGATGCAGCCTAAATATTTTAAAAACATAAAAAAAGCCCAAATTCAAACTAGCATCAACCAAAAAGACCAAAGGAAGCTCAACTTGTGGACGCTTCTTAAGTTAGCGTGTATTCTATTATTTAAGTATTGAGTGGGTTAAGTGTTTTTATTATTTAAGTATTGAGTGAGTTTAATGCTAAGTGTGTGGTTATTCTTAATTTAAATATTGAGTGGGTGGTTGTACTTAGTTTTTTAGTTTTTTTTTAAATGTGTGAACTTTAATACGTTTTGTAAGTTATAAATAACTTATTTGATTGTAGTATCCAATCTTAAATTAAAATACATTTGTATTTTTAATATTTTTTTTTAGAATTGTTTTCTTTTCTTTGTGAGAATGCAATTTAGAACGAAATTTAGCAAGACGCTGTGTCAATAGATATCAGAGCCTTCTTCTATATCAGGCGGAGTTTTCTTGGTTACTACAACACTATCAAGGTATTTTCATCACCTTACTTTCATTTTTAGCATCTTTACAAATCATCACTATCTCAAAAAAAAAAAAAAAATCTATTTTCTTCTACTATTCCCATCTTAAAACCAAATCCACTGCCACTGGCTTTTACAAACATTTCAATCTTTCAATCCTAGCGTCTACCATCCAAGTTCAATATTTATTAGAATCAAAGCCCAACAACAACCTTACCATATCATATCTCAAGCCTAAACAAAATTCTATATATACTTTGGAGTCTTCTTGGCCCTTTTTCTTAGAGAGAAAAAAAAAAGTGTCATCTTTTTACTTATTATTTGGAGAGTTTGTTTCTTATTTAGAAAAAAAAAAAGAATACAAAAAAATAATATCAAACAGAAACCAACCAAAAGTTTGCGACAAAGGAATTAGTAGATGCACTTGAAGGAAGATTATAGAATATGGAAGCAATGCTTACAACCTCGGTTCAACAATTCCAACGCTTCCTTAGTGGACCAAACAATAACTTCCGACAACAGAGACATGACGAAGCTGTACAATCCTCATCAAAATCTCAGGCTACACAGAAATTAACTTTTTCAAGATGAGAGTGAAGATAAAGAAGATCCAATTCCACCAGTAAATAACCAAAGGCCTCGAGAAAATGACTATTGTATAAAGATTGAAATTTCGTAATTTCATGGTCTATTCGTGATCGAAGAATTTCTCGATTGGCTAGCTGAAGTAGAAAAGTTCTTTGATTATTGGGGAACAGAAGAACACGTGAAAGTCAAATTGGTGGCCCATAGACTCAAAGGAGGCGCGTTAGCTTGGTGGGACCAATTACAATCAGCAAGGATTCGATAAGGCAAAAACAAAGTTCGAACTTGGAGTCAGATGAGACAATTGATAGTCAAGCACTTTCTTCCCCCAGATTACGAGCAAGCACTTTTCAGCCACTATCAACATTGTCAACAAGCCTACCGAACAGTACATGAGTATGTTATTGAATTTCACAAACTTGTTGCATGTGTTGACATTTGTGAATCTGAAAATCAGAAGATTTCGAGATTTATTGATGGACTTCATGCCAATATTCAAGATGAGGTGTTTAAGCAGTCGCATAGTATTCTATCTAGTGCCATTCACTTGCTTTGAAAATTGAAGCAACTCAGCAAAAGGGGAACCCGTAACCCAATGCTATCGCATTCTTCTGCACCACCACAAAAACTAGATTTGGTCAAAGGAAAGATTGTAACAATGCCACATGATGAAACACTAAGGACAAACCTCTCTCAGAGCCAATCGGTTACACGACCGCAAAGGGAAACAATGAACAAGTCCAATTCCAACAACCTTTATGTTGTCCTAGAGGGAAACAAATGTTATCATTGCGGGTAAACAAGTCATTATTCTAACCAATGTCATTAGAGAAAACCAATCAATTTGGCTACTCGTGATAATGGCATTAAAGAAGAAGTCTATCCAGACAATGATGAATTTGAGAAAAAAACGGAACTTGAAGAGTTCACTTATGAAGATAAAGGTGTGTAATTAGTAATTAGGCAATAATGTATACCATAAAGAAAGAATAAGACTTCCAGAGCCACAACATTTTCAAAACACGATGTATGATTAGTCAACGGGTCTGTGATCTTATCATTGATAGTGGAAATAGCAAGAACATAGTGTCCAAGACTATGGTGGATAAATTACAATTACCAACTTAGCCACACCCATCTCCGTATCGTATTGGGTGCATCAAGGATATGGGCGAAATAAAAGTAATGGAGCAGTGTCGTATTCCTTTCTCAATTGACAAGTACAAAGACGAGGTACTGTGCGATGTTGTTGATATGGATGCTTGCCACATGTTACTAGGTCGTTCATGGTAGTTCAATTTAAATATCGTGCACAATGGAAAAAATAATGCATACACGTTCTACAAAGACAACGTGAAGATTATTCTTGCCCCGATAAGACAGCCAAACGGTCCATCTTGTTCGAAGGTCAGAACCAACCTCTTTTTAGTGCCGAAAGAAACTTCTATCTCTCAAAATGTACCAGATCTAGTTCAACCTCTACCAACGGAATTCAGTGATATTATTCCCGATGAGTTACCCACCAGAATCCCTCTACTTAGGGATGTTCAACACCATATCGATCTTGTCCTTGGAGCAAGCTTACTCAATGTGCCACACTACCACATGAGTCCCAAAGAATATGTGATTCTGCATGAACAAGTCAAAGATCTTCTTAACAAAGGCATGGTTCAAGAAAGCATGAGTCCAGTAGCTATACTCGCACTTCTAATTCCAAAGAAAGATGGAAGTTGGAGAATATGCATAGATAGTCGGGCCATCAACAAGATTGCGATGCAATATCGATTTTCTATTCCTCGATTGGATGACATGCTTGACAAATTGGGAGGATCAAAATTATTTTTCAAAATTGATTTACTGAGTGGGTACCATCAAATTCGTATCTCATGATGATGAATGAAAGACATCATTCAAAACTCATGAAGGGTTATATGAGTGGCTAATCATGCCTTTTGGTACGTCCAAAGCTCCAAGTACTTTTATGAGGCTAATAAATCAAGTATTCTAACCTTTCATTGAGAATTTTGTTGTTGTATACTTTGATGATATTATGATCTATAGCCATAGCAAGGAAAAACACCTTCAACATTTGAAGGAATTCTTTGAAGCATTATGGGTAAATAAGTTGTATGCCAACCTAAAGAAATGCAGTTTTATGACAGACAACCTAATTTTCTCGGGCTTTGTTGTAAGTTCTGAGGGAATCAAAGTCTATCAAGAGAAAGTGAAAGCTATTCGAGAATGGCCCACACTGAAGACAATTATTGACATTTGGAGTTTTCATGGCCCTGTAACTTTCTACAGGTGATTTGTGAAGGACTTCAGTACCATAGTTGCACCACTTACTGATTGTTTGAAGCAGAAACAATTTGTTTGGACAAAGGCAGTAGAACAAAGTTTTGTAGTTTTAAAGGATAAACTTACAAATGCACCTGTCTTGGCACTTCTAGACTTTATCAAACTTTTTGAAGTCAATTGTGATGCTTCTGGGATAGGAGTTGGAATAGTTCTCTCTCAAGAAATGAAGCCGATAGCTTTTTTTGGTGAAAAACTTAGCAATGCAAGGAAGAAGTGGTCAACATATGAGTAAGAATTGTATGCGATTATACGCTCTGTGCAACAGTGGGAATCATACCTAGTACAAGAGGAATTTATCCTCCACATAGATCATTAGGCTCTCAAGTATCTCAATAAGTTTTCCCAGGTCAATTGAATGCATGCTCGGTGGATTGCTTATATCCAGAGATTTACTTTCTCACTTCGACACAAGTCGCGCCAATTAAACAAAGTCGTAGATGCATTGAGCCATCGAGTTTTATTATTGACAACAATTCAAAATGAAATAATTGGTTTTGATTATTTAAAGGATCTATATATAGATGATGAAGATTTCAAAGAAAAATGGTAGTAGTGCATTAACGGGGTTGTAGGTAAACATCAAACACATGATAATTTTCTATTATTTGAAAATTGTTTATGTATTCATCGAGGATTTCTCAGAGAACACATTATTCAAGAGTTACACATTGGGGACTAGGATGGCACATGGGATGAGACAAGACCATTTCATTAGTTGAAGCTCGATTCTTTTGGCCATATCTCAAGCGTGACGCCGAGAAGTTTGTCAAGTGTTGTTATACATGCCAGACTGTAAAAGAAAAAACTCAGAATACTAGGTTGTACATGCCATTTGCTATTCCTGATGACCCTTTGGAAGATTTATCCATGGATTTCATTCTGGATTATCACGAACACAAAGAGGTTCAGACTCTATCTTTGTTGTGGTAGATTATTTTTGTAAGATGTCTCATTTTATTCCCTGCAAGAGAAGTTTAGATGCTACCCACATTGCTCAACTATTCTTTTGGGAGATTATTCATTTACATGGATTGCCAAAAACAATAGTTTTTGATCATGATAGCAAATTTCTCAATCATTTTTGGTGTATTTTGTGGAAAAGACTTGATATGACTTTACAATTCAATAGCACCTATCATCCACAAACAGATGAGTAAACTAAGGTTACTAATTGCATGCTAGGCAATATTTTGTGATGTTTGATAAAAAAAAAACCAAAGATAGTGGGACAATGTCCTACCACAAGCAAAATTTTCCTATAAAAACGTACTAAATCGTTCTCGTGGCAAGTCTCTATTTGAATTTGTTTATATTCGTTCTCCATTCTATACTCTAGATTTGGTTCTCTTACCAAAGTTACCTGTAATGAGTATCATTGTTGATCATTTGATTAATAAGGTGACCAACGTCTATGGAGAAGTCAAGAGGAAGTTAGAAGAGTTTGCTACAAAGTATAAGACCATCGCTAACAAGCACAAAAGGTTCAAATCTTTTGGTGTAGGCGATTATGTCATGCTTCATTTGCACAGAGAACGATTTCCTACCGAAGAATACAATAAGCTTAAGAAGAAGAAGATTAGTCATTTTTGCATCCTTCAAAAGATTAATGATAATGCTTATATCATTGATCTACGTACGTACGAGAAAATTATACAATTTCTAAGACTTTCAATGTTTAAAACTTGTACGAGTACCATGGTCCAGAACCAATACCTTGACCAACTCGAGGATGAGTTGTTTTCAAGAGGGGGAGAACTGATGTAATCCAAATATTTTTAAAATATAAAAAAAAAAAAAGGACGAAGTCCAAATTAGCATTAATTAAAGAAGACCAAATGAAGCCCAACTTGTGAAAACTTCTTAAGTTAGGCGTGTGTTCCATTATTGTGTTCCGTTATTTAAGTATTAAGTAGGTTTAGTGCTTCCATTATTTAAGTATTGAGTAAGTTTAGTGTTAATTGCGTGGTTGTCCTTAATTTAAGTATTGAGTGGGTGATTGTACCTAATTTCTTAATTTTTTTTTTAAATATGTGGTCTCAATACATTTTGTAAGCTATAAATAACTCATTTGGTTGTATTTGTAAGACATCCAACTTTGAATCAAAATACATTTGTCCTCTTAACACTTCTATTTGAGAATTGTTCTTTTCTTTTTTCTTTGTGAAAACACAAGTTATAGAGAAATCTAGCAAGCTATGTCACTGGCTACTATCAGTGTCAAGGCATTTTGGGCTGGAAAGATAACTATCGTTTTGAATCTTTATGGCATACCGGATGTTGAAATGAGTTAATTGGCATGTGAACGTGGTACTACATTTGCTGCTGCTGCTGCAATGAATGGTAGTATATATGCATTCTCTAGTATTCTATATTGGTAGTATCGTCACTCTTATTCCTGCACAAATTCATTAACTGTTGAAATAGTAAGAGAACTCACAATCTCAGGCCACCCTTTTATTTTTATTTTTCTTTCACAGATATTTGTTTCAAATCCAATTGAAATGAAGAATATTCATTTCATTAGGGATTGTTTATTCTTTGTTCTCTATTTTTAATTGAATAATCTCTAGTACTGTTGTTAAGGGTGAATCTTCTCTGCTTTTACTTCTTATTGGCAACTAAGAAACTATATATGGTGAACCTTCTCTACTTCTAACGTCTTATTGGCAACCCCAGAAACTAAAAATATTTTAGTGTAAGCATGTGATTCCAAATAGTTAAGAATTTCCTATCAATAGTCAGATTAGCGTAAAAAATTCTGTAAGAATGTCAAATTTATTGTCTCCATGCATTCTTAATAGGGCGCGGAAGCACTCAAACCTATAGTCTCATTCTTGTCATGGGATGCTAGTCACCATTTAGGTCATTCTTGGGACAGTCCATTAAGCATTTTCATCTCTTAATGTCTTTCCTTGAGGGATCGATGTCTTTTGTATTTCTCAGCCTCTGCTCGGGTTGAGATGTAAAGAGCCGCTCAAAGGAAGTTATCGCATTTGGCCCATTCTCACTTGTGAGCAAGATCAATCTTTTGCTTCATCATCAAAGGGAAGCTGCCAATAGTTCAATGTCTCACTTGTTACTTCGTTTCTTCTTTTTGGCTTTACCAGTTTGGGGTCTGGCTTTTGTTTTGTATTATGCAGTTTTTGTTGGTTTCCTGCGTTGTTAGATTTGGTTCGTAGGACTAGATACATGGATTAATATTGTATGCACTCTTCGGAGAGTATTGGCATGAACATGATCCCTTGTGGTTGTGGACTAGGCCTTGTGCCCTGCAGGTTGTCTATTCTCTTCTTAGTAAAACATTATAATAATAATAATAATAAAAGCTTGTGGACAATTAATATACAACTGGAAAGTAGCCTAAATATTCCTAAATTTAAAATAGGTTAAAAGCATATTTATACTCTTGATCTTTTATAATTTTTTTCTTGATGAACCTTGAATTTTTGGAGCTTTCAAATGAGCTATTGAAGTTACGTCAAAAACATATTTATATTTTGAATTTTTCGTGGTTCTAAATGAGCTATTGAATTGTCAAAATTACTTATTTAAACATCTGACTAACAAATTATATATATGCGCATTGACGTGATAATTTTTTGGTGTCTCCTCAACTTCCTCTCTCTCTCTCTAGCTACATCTTTTCTCTCTCAAATATCTCTTATATCTCCTCCGATTAGGCTACATAGATCAGTTAGGTTAGACAGGTCATTGATATGCTCGAGTTGATAATCACCTCGTTTTCTGGGGGAATCGAAGATGGGGTCAATCTAGGGATAACATTTCTTGTAGGAGATACAAGAGACGTAACAGAGAGAACGGGCATAATTATGTTTTTGGCTTAAGTTCAAGGATATATTTAGAATCATGAAATGTTTAAGTTTTTACAAGAAAAAAAAAAAAGCAAAAGTTTAAGAGCATAAATATGTTTTTGGCCATTTAAAATATGAAAATATGAGGTAAGTTACACTCATAACACATGAGAAACAACATAAACTTTTTTTAATATTGTAAAATTGTGTATTATCTTTTCCTTATAGTCAGAAAATAGAGTTTAAATTTATAAAATAACTAAAATACTTTTATTCTGTTTCTCTCTCTTTTCTCATTAATTATGAAAATAAAAGGAAATATGGTATGGAATGACCACCCCATCACCACAGGCTTTCTAGAGAACACCCTTAGAAATCCTGTTATCCTAGGGTTTTTGGATAGCCCCATTGCCAATAGGGTTCTTCATTGCATTTCAAGGAGAGAGTATCTTCTTTGGCAACATGACAACAATGCCACCTTTCCTTCCATCTGTCCAGATTTATATCTCTCTTCTTGCGAAGAATTCCAAATCAAACCCAATTTGCAGAGAGCCCCAACAATGGGGTATGATTTGTTGGCTATTAGTGAGAGAGAGAACCTCTGGGTTGAGAGATGGAGAGAGGCACATAGAGAGATAGCTCGTACAGCGCGTACCCGTACATCTTCTTTGATTACGTGATGGCATTGCCCTATTTTCTCCGGCAATGACATTAGTGTCCCATCTCTGACTTTCTTTTTGTATCCCTTTCTCTTTCCTTAGATCAATATATATTTCTCTTCGTGTAGATAACTCACCCCTTCCATCACGAAGGTTCGATTTGTTGGCTGGCTGTTGGATTACTTGAGAGAGAGAGAGAGGGAGAGAAGTTAGGAGTGTTGCAGCAAAGTTGTGGAGAAAGGAGAGAGAAAAGATGAGAGAGAGGGATAAATTAGTCTTTTAGTGTAATATGTTAATATTGGGGAGCTCTTCATCATTTTTTAAATATAAAAAATGTTGGTCCCCTTTTATCAAATCTCAAAAAAATGTCGTGTGTAATGGACACCCGACCTCAAGCATGTTATAAACATTTCAGCATCTTGCCAAGATGGGCGGCTTCTCCCTGAGTTTAGGCTCTTAGCAGAGTACGTCAAGAATATGTTACATTGACGTACAAGCTCATTGTCATTCACTGTTCTTAATTAGAAAGTTGTAACATTGAATTTAAAATGTTTTTTGAGAGAGCATCTTATAATGGTCTTTAAGATATGCTTAATTGGCATCGCTGTCATCTTTCCGCTTATAGAAAGATTATTCTTACAAGAATTTAGCTTTTCAATTCTACACCCTCTTTCGCGCTTGACTTTGGAATTTGTATGCGTAGATAAAATTTTTATGATCCCTTCATTACTGATATTCATTCCTTGATATTAACTAAGTGATTTCATAAAACTAACAATTAATTGGTTGGCAGTGAATTTATTCCATGTGGATATAGAAAAGTTACTTATTTCACAAAAATAAGAAATTTATAAACAAAAATGATAAAAAGTATATAATGGGTTCGGTGCTTGTGGAGTCTGAAGATAATCATTTTTGTATAAAAAAATATATATATATATTCATAACTCATATCATTCTACAAATAATATTGAAAGAGATTCAATTTATTGAATTAAAAGTTGGAAGGGAACAAATATATTGATACTAAAGATGAATATAATGGAGTAGGTAGCTAGCTACTAGAGAAATTCTGCAAGAATGATCTTACACATATTTCCACCATATCAGAGAATGTTGTAGCTCTTTAGAGTACATAAATGGGTGCAAGTCTTCACCACCTCGCTTCTATATATATAATCCTCCTTTAATTCCCTATAAGCTACCTGCCAACTACTCATAATATACACTTACAGAAAAAAAAAAAAAAAAACTACTCATAATATATAGTATAAAAACTCTAGAACAGAGTCTCATGACTTAAGCCCACAATAATATTCAACTCGTCACCAAACAAAATGCATGGCTAGCTATGCAGTTACAGCTTAAACAAAGCACCAACCTTATTTCCCATCCTCCTCTACAATATTATCTTACTTTTTATTAACTGTTACCTTCCACCACAAATTAAACCAGGCCCTGCCTTATCATTTTCTATTTCCTTTTATTTCTGTATTTTTTCAATTGAGTAATTAAGATTACATCATATATATTGAACCTAGCGGGAGAGTACCTGGGGCTCGTGGAACTTATTAGGCTCGTCAACCTACCTATAATATCACTAGGAGGCTATCGTTCCAGTGGTTTCTATTTCCTTTCGAGTACCTTTCCTTTGCTCCCATTGGAGAGTAGATGAATGAATGAAGAGCCATCACCTTGAAGAACCTGCAGATTGGGGAAGAGTTGAGCTGAGCTCACTCTACTTTGGCTTCCAATGTCATGATAGGAGATGTTCAATGGAGGATTAGTATAGTACTCGACGTAGGCTGTGTTCCCTGCTGCAGTTTGATCAAAATTATTAGTATTATTATTATTATTATTCCTTGATCTTTTCTTATCATCAATTGGAGTGTCTTTAAGGCCTGATGAACTGCACTGCCTAGGCTGCGTTTGGTAGAACACCTTGGAAACCACTAATTCTCCATCTTTTTCTTCCTCATTGTCGCCGAGATGGTACTGGTGCATCACCCAGTTGGTTTTCTCAGGCTTCCTTTGCCGGCCATAGTTGGTGTAGAGGACCAGAATCTTCTTGAACCCTCTCACCGCCCCGCCGGCAACAACCGGCCTCGTCTTGCCTGTTTTGTGCCACCTTGTTTCGCCGCCATCGGCTTCTGTGAGAACCTTTCTCCGTTTCCTAGTTCCGGTTGTGTACGCCTTCGAAGGCCGGTGAAAGAAGTGGCGGATCATGCCATCTTTGCTTACACCTGCACCATGGAAAGTGCCCCAATGAATATTTCATGTATCTTTTTATATTCTTTCTTTTTTATCCAATGCATTTTTTATATTTCGCATAAATCAAGCAATATGAAATTAATGCCACGAAATTGAGAGATATTATTGTGGAAAAGGTCACCTGATGGATTAAATTTAGTTCATTGCTTG
Organism: Diospyros kaki; assembly: GCA_036245055.1. Taxonomy (NCBI): domain Eukaryota; kingdom Viridiplantae; phylum Streptophyta; class Magnoliopsida; order Ericales; family Ebenaceae; genus Diospyros; species Diospyros kaki. The sequence continues at coordinate 30,006,588 of BSEG01000003.1, read as the reverse complement.
TGGTTGTGGGAAAGGAGTTTCGTGTGGCTTAAGTTTGACTGAAAACAATAGAAAACAATATATTAATGACATGCCAGCCATTCTGGGAAATACCTATTACTGCGGTCTCTTATGACTTTTCCAGAATTCCAGGACTCTTGGGATATTTTTATTTCTGTGCCTTTCCAGGAAAAATCTCACATAACTTGCTACTTTTTTTTTTATTAGTTTTCAAGTAATTGTCTAAGGGTTGTCATTTCTGAGGAAAAATAAATCATGCACATATAAATGTATCATGATTACCGTTTGTAACAATATTTCTTAGAAAAAAAAAAAAAGAAAACAATACTTCCATGGCCAACACAAGCAAGATCCAAGCAACACAAGGCTGTTGCTGGGGGCGGCCAAGGAAAGGAAAAGCAATTTTGCAATTGGGTGAGGGCATTTTCATCATTTTCGATAACCCTTTCTCGCAAAGTAGCAAAACTGTATATATATATTGTATGACTATCTAGATAGGGAGTAATCGAGTTAGTAATTAAGATGACACAAGAATTTTGGTGAGCACGTAAACAGGCACCAAGACCGCCAAACCCTCAAGTCGCAAAAAGCTTGAAGCACCAAGAGCTTCATCTTGCTGATTAATCAACTGAAATCTATATAGAGATGAACGAAATTTTATTTATACAACTCTTAGGCATAAAAATAAGCTTATAGGTTGTTTTCAGTAGATACTTATATACCTATCAATCAACTATCACATCTGAACTGTTCTATACTTAGTTTAAACTCTAATACCCATAAAGATTCAAGGATAAAAAATTTAATTATATTTTCAAACAAAAATCTTATATAATATTTCTTGATGATGGGACTCTCTTTCCCTTATTATCAGAAAATAAAAATCTATCACAGAGCCTCCTAATTACCAGCTTATTATTTATGGCAAAGCAAACTAAACTTGTTGTGATAGTCTAAGCATTTAATCTGTTTAGGTAGAATGCTTATTGGAAAGGTACTAAAAAGAAAGCAATTAATTAAAATTCAACTATCGCACCCAAATGTTCCCCTCTAATCCAAACATGTTAATCTAGAAGATCCAAAGAAAAGCACATTAAAATTAGAAATAGGACCACGTAACAGTTGCAAAAACATTTTATTTAATTATAGTTATATAAAAAAAATATAATTATTAGTGGAGTTAATCAGTGAGTTAAAAACTCAAATAGCTAACTCTAATAGAGAGACTTGTCACCTACTTCTTATCCGATTCATTCAAATGATTAACTTGAACCCTCAATTGCCTGCTCATAACATAAGAAGAATGATAATTTGGTCGGAATGGTATTCCGACTGAACTTGTATTTTAATGTTATTCTCTTACGTAAAAAGTTGTGTTCTTGCTATAAATATATATATATATATATATACATATATGATAGATCTAATTAACAAGTGATGAATGCACACAAGATATAAGATTAAATTAATCAGTGATTGAAGAGGAGGAGGATGACCTGGTAGCTTCTCTGGGTGGGTGCAGCAAATCCCATTTTCGCCCTCGAGCGTAGGAATGAATTCGTCAATTAGAGGATGCAGCTTATTATTATGGGCATTCGACGAAACTTTGGCCTCTAAATGCTCTATGATTTCTTGGTCCGAAGGATCAAATTTTACTCCAGCAGGCAGCCCTGGCAAATCTTGAATTCCCGCCTGCATATAATATATATATAGATATATAGATAGATAACAGCAAATTAAATTTGAAGACTATATATGTGGGAGAGTTTTAAGAGGGGAGAAGAAGGAAGCGTTGATGGAAAAAAATTAAAAAAAGAAAAGAAAAGGAGATTGAAGAGGAGTACCTGATCAGGAACAGGAAGGTGGATGGTATGGCCGCATGAAGGGCAGGTTATGAGACGAGTTTGTTGGGATTTCCCATCTCTATGGTCTTTGGAAGATGAGGAGATTGAGATTAAAGCGACGGCTCTTTGATCTTCGGAGTCAGTAGTACTGCTGCTGCACCATCTCATCTCTCTGCTTTTGCTCCTACACCCATCCCAGAACGGGTTTCTCTCTCCTGATTCCTCCACTGCAGACCAACAACACGAAGAATACAAAAACAAAGAATTCTAAGGGATCAAAAGAAAATTAAAGAGCCAAAAGCAATTAATAAATTCTCTCTTTAAAATCACGTTTTGTGGGTAATCTCGAAATCTTCTTCAACTTCGCGTTCTTGATGCTTCTTGGCGAGGAACTGAATAATTCTTATCCAAGTCTCCCAGAGATCAGAGAGAGAGAGAGAAAGAGAGAAGCAAGATATTGGAATTTTCTTATATCTTTTCAAACAACAGTAGGAAGAATTTATATCTTTCTTTCTTTTATCTGTGGGTATTTATGTATGTATTAAATTAAATAATGGGTTGCTTGGGGATCAAGTTTGGTCGGGTTTTGTTTGGGTGCGGCCATTCACATGTACATATCTACAAGAGAACAAATGCAGTTTTGCGGTACTTTTCATGGCTCTCTCTGTCTCTCTCTCTCTGATTCTGTATATATTTCTTCTAATATAAAACCTAGCTAGCTATCTAATTATTCTCAAAAGAAAGTTAATCAAAACTAAACACAGAAGACAGTGGAGGGTAGAGTGGAGATGGGGCAACCTGCAGATTCTTTTAATTTGGGACATTTCACCTCTCTATGGTGTGTGCGTGCGTGTGTGAAAGAGAGAGAGACAGAGCGACTAGGGTTTAGCTCCAGTGTCAACCTAGAGTGTACTTAAAGCCATACTTAAAACTATAAACATACGTATACATATACATACCAACAAACCGAAATGATGGTAACAAATGGACGTTTTGTTCTGTTACACCACCAACCTGTGTATATTTCTAGTAAAACCTATTTCATCTCACATTCCTCCATTGCCAACCAAGGAGTTTTTTATATCCTCCCCTCTCCCACTCTCCTCCATATTTTTTACATTTCTATACGTAAATTACATATACATATATATACTCAAAAAATTTCACAATTAATCGACGAAAAAAAAGTAGATGATGAGAGTAACGTATGTAATAATCTTATTTAATTTTCATCATATCTTTATCTACCAACTATTAGGTGAAAGAGACATTCGTATATATCTTAATCTTATATAAAGAATACAAAATAAGAGATAATTTTGTTCGTGACATTCTCAAAAGAAAAACACATTAATTAATTATATAATGAGAGATTTGATGATTGACTAGCCATAATATTTAAAAACTCATGCATGCATGTTATTATTGTTATTTCAGTGGAAAGAACAAGAAATATTAGTCAAAAAAAATAACTTTCCATTTTACTTAATGATGCATCTGATTAGTGTAATCACCATTTAATTAAACGATAAATTCAAACTCCACCGCTCAACCCCTTGTTTGGGTTGGGTGATGGTGTCGGGTCTTTTTGACCCGTGGTGGTCAAATGCGACGTGGGTTATTCAAAGTGGGACAGGTGGCGGCCGTAGAGCGCTTGAGAGAGACGCGGGCGCAGAGGAGCGCTTTCCTCATGTGTGGTGGATAGATGGATATAATAAATGATATTTTTGAGGGGTCCAAGTCATATAAAAAAGCTTCTCAGAGAAGCCACGCAACTGAAAAGGAAAAGGAACCTTAGCCGCGAAGCTTCTTCTTTTTTTTTTTCTTTTTTTTTTAATTTTTGGGAGGGGGCCGGAGGCGGTTTCACTTTTGACGTATGGCCTAGGGTTTCTGCATACTGTCAATCGCTCTTAAAGTCCCCCATTTGTCTACTATTCTTGAAAATAACAAGAATCTTTAATTTTCAAACTTTGATTCATCTAATAGTGCTGAAAAGAAGATATGAGAGACACACGCAAGCATTTATTTGTTCTAAAAAGGTGAAATCATTCACTTCGGGTGCTTTTCATTTGCCCAACAAAACGCGGGGAGTTTAACCATGATGACCCAATCGGACGTAATAGTTAGACTGTTTTTACCGTGTACAAGAAGGTTCCTCTCACTTTGGAGAGAAGTTACCCCATACTGTCGCTTACGAGTTTTGATCCCTAATCCTTATTTCAAGATTCATCACGAAAAATACTTTGTACCCTCCTTTCATGACCAACTAAGCTGCCCATACGGGCCACACACAAGCATTTACTGATCACAGGAGAGTAAGACAACATTCATTGACTATGTATATATAACAATAAATCTATATATATGTGTGTGTGAATTGAGAAAAAAAATAATTATCCATCCATATATATCATTCATTTGGAATTAATGCATAATTATAGTCGTGAATCTCGAAATTTGTCATTACTACAGTAATGACAGGTTTATTTTTTTAATTATATATATATATTATTGATAGTTGGCTTATATTAGAATTAATTAATGGGCGTACATATAATTTATTTATTTTTTTAGATTGTTATTTGTTCGAATTTAGAATCTAAATCTTTATTTTAGTTTATATTTGAAATTAATTAATGTCAAAATCATATTCCCAATTTACTTGTATTTATTTGTCCAAGATTACTTATATAGTATAGGGTTTTAGCCCTAATGTGAAACTAAATTTAATAGATATTATAATATTAGTAAGCCCGTTAAGTGGTTTACGTTAAATTGGGAAACGAAAATAGGGTCTCGTACATGTGGCTTAGGTTAGGTTAAATTTACATTTCTTATAGTTTAATTAATTTTGCTAGAGTTTAATTCTTTTTCTTTCTTTTTTTTTTTTATACTGGGAGTCCAATGACCATCCATTATTAAGTTTTCCTAATTAAACTCCTATGGTTTTGGGAGCTCTAACCAAGTTGGGGTCCATTTTTGTTTATTTCAGAAAATAATATTCTATGCTAATCCCTTCTTCTAAATTTCAAGGGATAAGATGGATGCACCCTCCCTCTAGCGATATTTTTTGTAAAATATATTTTTTTCTAAGTAAAAAAAAAAGCCCAAAAAAAAGATCTTGATGGCCCCAAAGCCCAAATAAGCTTTGAGCCCAAACATTTAGGTATAAATTTTGGCATGGAGGGAGGGAGGGTTGGGCTCAGGTTGGGCCTGGGCTTAGTGATTCACAAAGATGAGGCCTTCACAATTTAAGTGAGAGAATAGAAGAAGCTTTTGCTTTGTGATGACGAATGAAAGGTTAGGGAAGAGATTGAGCAGTGCCAGTGGAATGTTTGCAATTAGATTACTACCAAGGGATTCAACTGACATTGCATCGCACCCATGAGTAGTTCCATTTCTAAATTATGATAAGATTCTAAAACTTGACAGTAATTGCGATATGATTAATAAACAAATACTACAGTATTTCAATATGCACTAAAATATGGTCAATTTCTTTTTATTGTATAATATTGTTGAGAAATAAGAATAACAATTTGGATCTCAACTTTAACATATTTCATGCTGATTGTGTTATAATTGTGACTTGAAATTCAAATTTGATTATAATTGAGAGTTCAAATTTAATCATGGTTAGAAATTTAAATTTGATTGTAATTATTGATTTTTGACATTATTTAAGGTTATTTGATCTTGATAATGTCAACTTTGAAAAATAATATTCTATTATTATGCTGAAATATTAGATTTTCAAGTAAAGATGCGAATAATTTTAGCACATATTGATTTAGATGATGCTAGTATTTTTTATTTAAATAGGTAAAAATACATTAGTAAAGGTAAAGTCATTAAGGTTAGTACAAGTGTTTTTATTGTGATGAAAGGTAAAACACAATATGAAAAACTACATATTTTGTGTTGTTATAGGTGATAGTTCTATTACTACTTCGTTAAATACTAATATCACTAAATTATGGTACATGTTTTGTACATATGAGCGAAATGAATATGATTGAATTAAGCAGAGGAGGACTTCTAGACAAGCAAAGTGGACTTGGTGATTATTATGTCTTTGGCAAGTAAAAACCAGTCAGATTCAATAAAAATACTCACAATACAAAAGGGACATTAGACTATATTCATTCTAATTTATGGAGTCCCTCCAAAATACCCTCTAAATGAGGTGTTAGATATACGTTGACTTTCATTGATGATTTTTTTAGAAAAGTTTGGTTATTCTTTTTAAAACAAAAAAAATAATGTTTTTGCTACCTTTAAACAGAGGAAGACCATGATTAAAAAATAAACTAATAGGTAGATATAACATCTTAGCACAAATAATAATTTAGAATTTTTCTCAAATGAATTCAATAATTTCTACAAAAAAAATAAGAAGTTTTAAGACATTTCATAGTTCCAAGTATGCCATATAGAAATGGTATAGTTGAGTGAATAAACATAACTTTAATAAAAAATGTGCGTTGCATGTTGTCTAATTCTTATTTACCTAAATTATTTTGGGTTGACATTGCAAACTTTGCATGTTTTTTGGTTAACTAATCTTCCTCCACAACCATTGATAAGAAAACTCCAAAAAATGTGAGGTCTAGTACTTTTACAAATTATTCTGATTTAAACTTTTTTTAAATGTCCTACATTTGCACATGTTGATGATGAAAAATTGAAATCAAGATCTAAAAAGTGTATTTCTTAATTATAAATCTAGTGTAAAGAGTTAAAGTTATGGGATCAAAAAACATTTAAGAAAATGTTATATTTGATGAAATTGTCATGTTTTATGATTTGTCTTCAAAAGAATTTAACTTTACAAGTCAACAAAAATTTGACATTCAGATGGAGTTTGAAATTGATGATAACCATACATCAGAATCCATGTTGTAGATTTAGTTGTAACACCCGAGAAAATTTTTGAGGATAAAATGATATTCGGTAAAGGGCAAATTTGGAATTTTGAGAAAATTGAGACTTTAGGGCACACTATCACGGCTTTGGACGACCAAATTAGCCAACGGGAGTACCTCGGACCCTAGATTGACCAAGAAAATGGTATAGTATCGACAAGCAATAAAAATTATGATTTTTAGTGATGAAATAAAGAAGATCGGGAACAGTTTTCGGTACAGCAAAATTCAGCTGCCCATTTAGGTCGTATTACCGAATCGCTGTAAACGGCATCCAAAAAGTCAACGGAGAATGTCAGGGAATAGTATTCGATGTGTAGAACAACCCTTAAGTGGTTTCGGGTTGAATCGGGTGGATTTGAGGTCAAATAAATCAGTCGGGCCAAAGTGTAATTTTTCAAAATTGCCCGAGGGAGGTCTAAATGGCAATTTTTCGAAAGTTTCAAGGGTGAAATGAGAAATACTAACCTTGAGGGTCTTAGTGAAGGTATTAGAAAGGTCAGGGGCATGAGGAAAAGGACCAAAATGCAAACAAAAAGTTTGTAGGGGCCTAACTGCAATTTTCAGAAATTACTCGCGCATGGCAGATCTGGCCGCACGTTTGGCCAGAAAATCCGGCCATTTGGCCGTCAAGTCTTGTCAAGGGGATGGCCTAGGGTGTCCTGGTGGCGTGAGGGGAAAGAAACGGCCGAGAATGAGCCACGTAGGGGTCGGATTTAGCTATAAATAGCCGAGGGGTCGGCCAAGAAGAAGGCACCAAATCGAGCTTGTTCTCGAACGATTTTTGGAGAGCTAATAGAGGGCTTTTGGTCTCCAGGAGGTGAGGATCGTTTTGGGAGTGGTTTGAAGCGTTTTGGTGGAGGTTTGAGGGAGATCCGAGCTTGGCCGAGGGCTTGAGGCGGTCTGCCTACCACCGCCTATAAACGGCTTTTTGGAGGCTTTTTCGGCGTCCTTTCGACCGGAGATCGGTGGCATCACGATCGACTTTGCAAGGGCTTTCGGGGGGTACCGGTTTCACGGCCATCGGAGCAGTCACCGGTGACCGGCTGGAGGTTGAAGACGACTGGCGCGTGGTTGGCACGCGCCAGTTCAAGCTAGGTCGTCCACGCGCCGCGCGTGAGGGCGTGTGAAGGGTCAGGTAATTTCGAATTTTTTTTTTATTTTTAGAAAATTATTTTATGTATTATGATGTGTAACACCTGAGAAAAATTTTGAGGATAAAATGATATTAGGTAAAGGGCAAAATTGGAATTTTGAGAAAAATGAGACTTTAGGGCACACTAACCTAGTTTTGGACGACCAAATTAGCCAACGGGAGTACCTCAGACCCGAGATAGCCTAAGAAAATGGTCTAGTATCGACAAGAAATAAAAAATATGATTTTTAGTGGCAAAATGAAGAAGATCGGGAACAATTTTCGGTACAGCAAAATACAACTGCCCATTTAGGTCATGTTACCGAATTGCTGCAAACAACATCCAAAATGTCAACGGAGAGTGTCAGGGAATAGTATTCGATGTGTAGAACAACCCTTAAGTGGTTTCGGGTTGAATCAGGTGGATTTGAGGTCACATAAATCAGTCGGGCCAAAGTGCAATTTTTCAAAAATGCCCGAGGGAGGTCTAAATGACAATTTTTCAAAAGTTTCAAGGGTGAAATGAGAATTATTAACCTTAAGGGTCTTAGTGAAAGTGTTAGAAAGATCAGGGGCTTGAGGAAAAGGACCAAAATGCAAACAAAAATTTCAGAGGGGCTAAAGTGCAATTTTCAGAAAGTTAGATCGCGCATGGCAGTCTGGCCGCACGATTTGGCCGGAAAATCTGGCCATTTGGCCGTCAAGTCTTGTCAAGGGATGGCCAAGGTGTGTCCTGGTGGCGTGAGGGGAAAGGAATGGCCGGAAAATCGGCCACGTGGGGGCGTTTTTGGGCTATAAATAGCCGAGGGTTCGGCCGAACTTAGAAGCACAAATCAAGCTCGATTTTGAATGAATCTTGGAGCTTTGATAGAGGGCTTTTGATCTCTTGGAGCCAAGGATCATTTTGGCACCAGTTTGAAGCATTTTGGTGAAGATTTGAGGGAGTTTCGAAGGTGGCCGAAAAGCCCTAGGCGGACCGCGACCGACACCTGCAACTGGAGTTTTAATCGACCTTTCGAATTCCTTTCGGCCTGAAACCGGTGGGGCTAGGATCGACTCTTCATGGGCTTTCAGGCGGCACCCGAATCGCGGCCATCGGAGTTCCCGCCGGCGACCGGCTGGAGGTTGAAGATGACTGGCGCGTGACTGGCACGCGCCAGTTCAAACGAGGCCACCACTCGCCCGCGCGTGAGGGCGCGTGAGACCAGGTAATTTCGAAATTATTTTTTTATTATTTTGAGAAAATTATTTTATTAATATTGGTGCAAGAAAATTTAGAAAATTGTTAGAGAAAATGGTCATTTTGCAATTTTTAAAGTGAAAAAGGCTTATGAAAAATAGGAAAAGGTATCGGAAAATCCTTAGAAAATTATGGGAGATAGGAATTAATTATTTATTAATTGTTATGAAGAAAATTAAGGAAAAATATTGAATAGGTATTTATTAGAATTTTTGAAGAGAAAAATAAAGAAAATAGGAGGAAATTATGAAAAATTGAGAAAAATAGATATTGATGTGATTTTAAACGAATATGATGACTAGAGGCTCGGGGTTGAAGTACAAGAGCGTCAGGTGCGAGAATCGAGGCCAAGCACGCAGATCGAGGCAGGTGCGCAAATCGAGGCTGACCGCGCCTGACGATCGAAAATTCGTCTAAAGGTGAGTTGTTCTGCCCGAAAGATTTCAAATAGCATATGAATGGTTTTACTGTGAGTAGTTCTCCTCTAAAACTTGTTTTACTGTGAGTGTTCGCTTCCAAACTTGGTTTTGACTCATGAGGGGTTCTGCCCAAAAAGATTTCAAGTGACATGTAAATGGTTTTCATGCTTGGCTTTGTGATGAATTGCCCAAATGATTGTTTACATGTGCATTAAAAGTTGATTTAAGAATTGATGATGCATGTTATGAGTTTAAGTGATGCATGTTATGATTTTTCGACCATTGGCTGGTTTCGTGTCGTTCACGTGGTATGTGGGTTGTTGACCTGTGACGTGGCCTAGAGTGGCAGTACTCGGGGATGCGTACCTAGGATTAATGTTTGGTGATGACTTGGGACGGGGCTGAGACGGACTTCACCCTACGGGACCCAAGTGGCGGGGCTGCGAGTGGACACCACCCCGGTTGATGGCTCAAGTGGCGGGGCTGCGAGTGGACACCACCCCAGGATCCTTTGAGCGGTAGCATTAATGCCTAGGTGACGTCGATCCCAAGGACAGTGCTGTTGTGACACTCTCGGGGCTAGGGTTATGTTTTGGAATGCTTGAGTGGGAGCGTAAAGCCTGACAATGACCGTGGGGTGGTTCCTGGGTTCATGTGTCGAGGTTGTCCCTCTTAAGCAGGATCGGTTTGCCAATGGGTCGATTTGGTCGTGTCGCCTTAGAGAGATTGCGTTTTCCCCGATTAGGGTTAAATGCGTTGGGATTCTCTTAGGCCGGTGCATGTTGAGATTTATCGATTTTGTGTACATGACTCTGCATACATTCATGAAAACGTTTTTGAACTCTCACTTAGATGATTCAGCATCTAATTTGGACTATGTCCCTGGAATATTCAAACGTTCCAGGTGAAAGCTGTGACGTCAAAGGAAGAAAGCCATCAGGATGTAGCAGATACGGACGTTTTTAGGTTCTGTCTATGTTTTCAATGTTCAGAGATTATGTAATGTATTTTCATGTGAAACATCGATTCAGTTGTTGTAAAAGAAATTGTCAGTGATATGTATATATTTAAGGTTTCGATCTTGCTTCCGCTGATATGATTGATGATGTTGTACGATCGAGATTGTCGGGATAACGGTTTTGATGGCTATCGAGGGATTTTTGTGATGTTTGATTTAATTTTTCTCGAAATCTCGAATTAACGCACGCTTGGGAAAAGTGGGGCGTTACATGATGCGAGAAAATTTAGAAAATTATTGGAGAAAATGGTCATTTTGTAATTTTCAAAGTGAAAAAGGCTTATGAAAAATAGGAAAAGGAATTAGAAAATCCTTAGAAATTTTTGGGAGATAGGAATTTATTATTTATGAATTATTATGAAGAGAAATCAAGGAAAAATGTTGAGTAGGCATTTATTAGAATTTTTGAGGAAAAATACATAGAAAATAGGAAGAAATTATGGAAAATTGGAAAAATAGATATTGATGTGATTTTGAATAAATGTGATGACTAAGGTATCGGTGAGACTCGAGGTTGAAGTACAAGAGCGTCAGGTGCGAGAATCGAGGCTAGGCACGCAGATCGAGGCAGGCGCGCAAATCGAGGCTGACCGCGCTTGACGATTGGAATTCGTCTAAAGGTGAGAATTTCTCATCTAAAAATTGATTACTGTGAGTTGTTCTGCCCGAAAGATTTCAAGTAGCATATGAATGGTTTCACTGTGAATATTCTCCCCAAACTCGGTTTTGACTTGTGAATGGTTCTACCCAAAAGATTTCAAATGACATGTAAATGGTTTCCATGCTCGGTTTTGTGATGAATTGTCTAAATGGTTGTTTACATGTGCATTAAACGTTGATTTAAGTATTGATGATGCATGTTATGAGTTTAAGTAATGCATGTTATGATTTTTCGACCATTGGCTGGTTTTGTGTCGTTCATGTGGTATGTGGGTTGTTGACCTGTGACGTGGCCCAGAGTGGCAGCACTCGGGGATGCGTACCTAGGATTAATGTTTGGTGATGACTTGGGACGGGGCTGAGACGGACTTTACCCTACGGGACCCAAGTGGCGGGGCTGCGAGTGGACACCACCCCAGGATCCTTTGAGCGGTAGCATTAATGCCTAGGTGACGTCGATTCCAAGGACAGTGCTGTTGTGACACTCTCGGGGCTAGGGTTATGTTTTGGAATGCTTGAGTGGGAGCGTAAAGCCTGACAATGACCGTAGGGTGGTTCCTGGGTTCATGTGTCGAGGTTGTCCCTCTTAAGCAGAACCGGTTTGCCAATAGGTCGATTTGGTCGTGTCGCCTTAGAGAGATTGCGTTTTCCCCGGTTAGGGTTAAATGCGTTGGGATTCTCTTAGGCTGGTGCATGTTGAGATTTATCGATTTTGTGTACATGACTCTGCATACATTCATGAAAACATTTTTGAACTCTTACTTAGATGATTCAGTATCTAATTTGGACTATGTCCCTGGAATATTCAAACGTTCCAAGTGGAAGCAGTGACGTCAAAGGAAGAAGGCAATCAGGATGTAACAGATACAGTTGTTTTTTCGTAGATTCTGTCTATGATTTCAATGTTCAGAGATTATGTAATGTATTTTCGTGTGAAACATCGATTCAGTCGTTGTAAAAGAAATTGTCAGTGATGTGTATATATTTGAGGTTTCGATCTTGCTTCCGCTGATATGATTAATGATGTCTGTCTTAGTCTATTTGTTGAATGATGTTATACTAAGAAGGCACGATCGAGATTGTCGGGAAAATGGTTTTGATGGCGATCGAGGGATTTATGTGGTGTTTGATTTAATTTTCTCGAAATCTCGAATTAACGCACGCTTGGGAAAGATGGGGCGTTACATTAGTGATCAAAATCAAAAGAAAATATCAATCCATCACAGTATTGTATTACAAAAGATATACGCAAAAAAAATATCAAATCTCCTCAAAGATATATTGAGTCTGATCTTGTTGTCTATACTTTGAGTATAGTTGAAGATATCTACTGTAGTAAGGGTTGTATGAATTTAATTGATATTTTTGAGGGAGATTAGTTCTTTGTAATTTTGTCAGAATAAATAATTATGAATAATTTCATATTTAAATTTCTTATTAAAGTAAAGTTTATTATAATTGTAATTTATAATTTAAATTTAACTGTGATTAAGACACATTTACAATTTAAGATTTATTTTCATGACTCATCAAGATTTTTTTTTGTGAATCATCTTTTGATCAAGACAAATTTATACAGTTTAATTTTTTTTATATACATCTATAAATAAGTGATAGATCTATAAATAGGTATTCAATACCTTATAATTATTGCAGAAATATCACTATTATAATAGTAATATTATCATAATAATTTTTTGTTGTTTCTACTCTTAGTTTTTCTAATTTGGGCTTTTCACCTAATTTTTTTTTTTTTATTTATGTGTTTGACGGTTACATCGTGATTTATTTTCAATTCTAAATTCTTAGAGATTGAATTAAAACCATATATAATAAGTTGAGTAATTTATTATGAAGGAATATTTTGAGTAGTTATGATTTATTATACAATAATTCCCAATGAGAAGTCAAAATTGCCGCCAGAAATAGAAAACAGAAAAGAAAACCAAAGAAACGTGTATAAAAATAGCAACGAATTCTAAAGAGAGAGAAAGAGAAATCAATCCTTATATTTTGTACGGAAGAGGAGGAACATAATAATATATAGTTACAGAATTAACAACAGAGGAAGATGGTGGATTTTAAAGAGGCAGACGAGTACAGGAGATCCATCAAGGAACTGCAGAAGAAGAAGCCTCTAACTCTCAGAAGAAATGATCAACCAACATCCATCAAGAAACTGCAAATTATATATATATATATATAGCTACCTAGCTGATGGATGGCAACCTAAACTTGCTTTTAAAGCAGCCTAAGTCCTAAGCAAATCCCATCATGATTCCCATCTCCACGCATGCCATGGCAATTTTCTTCTTCAATTTTCGCACCACCACCCAAACACACGCAAAAGGAGGAATTGAGAAGCTACCTTTAAAAACAAGCACAATTCCTCTTCCTTCCCTTGAGATTTTCTCAGGCGACGCTTCCTTGGTCGGAGGCGTCTTCATAGTAGTAGGGCGTCAGTTTGCCCCCGTCTCTGGCAAGCATGGCCGGGTTCTTGGCACCCGCTTCTTGCAGCATCTTCACCACCCTTCTCATGGAGGGCCGGTTGATGGGGAGCGGGCTGGCGCAGAGCAGCCCGATGCTCAGGACTCTGCACATCTCTTCCTTGAAGCCCGGAACGAGCTTTGGGTCCAGTACGTGGTCCACGCCTTTCTGGTCCACTGTGGTGCACACCCACTTGACCAAATCCTTTTCCCCGAACTCTGGATCAATTGGGAGCCTCCCTGTGACCAGCTCCAGAATGACCACCCCGAAGCTGTATATGTCGCTCTTCTCATTCACTCTCAGCGTGTAAGCGTATTCTGCACCATCAAGAAGAAGATGAATCATGTTAGGCTAAGACAGGAAAAACTAGGCATAATTTTGAAGAAACCAGACAAAATAGAAGCCGTGATCAATAATAGCCAGCTATCAATCTACTTTCCAAGCAAGCACAAAAAGGACTCAAGACTCCAAAAAGTACTCAATCAACATTTGCAAGAGAAGAAACGAAAGGAAGAGAATACTAACCGGGTGCGATGTAGCCACAAGACCCGGCGATAACAGACATGGATTTGATCCCCTTTCCGATGGCATCAACCACTTTGGCTACCCCAAAGTCTGCCACCCGAGCACCAAAATCCCCGTCCAACAAGATATTGTTCGACTTCACATCCCTATGCACAATCGGGGGAACACAATCGTGATGTAAATAGGAGAGACCTTCAGCTGCATCCATGGCGATCTTATACCTCGTAGGCCAATCCAACAGGCCACTCTTGTTGCTATGAAGAAAATCGCCCAAACTCCCATTAGGCATGTACTCGTAGACCAGAAGCTTACAGTCCCCGCTGGTACAGCAACACCAGAGCTTGACAATGTTCTTGTGCCTAATCTTCCCCAGTGTATCCACCTCTGCTTCAAACCCGTCATCCTGAATTTGACCCTTCTCGAAACCATCGCTCTCTTCCACCATTTTCGACCCTCCCCATAGCTTTTTCACAGCTACAGTCTCTCCATTGCTAAGAACAGCCTTGTAAACCTTCCCAGATGACCCGCTGCCAATCAGATTATCTTCACCAAGACAATCCAGGATCTCGTATTCGCTGAAACCCAGTTTGTGAAACGACATCAATGACCATTTTGGTTTGTCAAAACCTCTCTTTCCTTTCTTGAAGTTCCGGTACTTCCAGTAGAACCAAGCAACGCCCGCCATAAACACAAATCCTGCAAGCGTGAACATCGAAAGAAGCATCCAAACATAGTCCAAATGCTTATCTCCGCTTCTGCCATCACACAAACCAGCTATGTCGGCACACAAACCCGGATTACCCAGAAAGCTGTCCTTATAAATGTCCTTAGCATACAAAGGAGGAATTCCACCAGAGAGGCGATTTTTTGACAAATTCAGCTGATTGAGCTTCAAATTCTGCAACCCAAGTGGGATTTTCCCGGAAAGTTTGTTTCCAGAGAGATCAAGATAATTAAGCACGGGCAAACTTCCAATTTCCTCTGGAATATTTCCACGGAAGTCATTATCAGCTAGATTTAGCTCACTGAGCTTCTTCCAAGAATGCACTCCACTTGGAAGTTCACCGGTTAAGCCATTACTATGAAGATCAAGCCTCCCAAGCTGTCCAAGATTCACCATACTTTCCGGCAACCGCCCGGTAAACCGGTTGTCGCTTCCGCTGAAGTCTATCAACTTCTCCAACCATCCAATCTCCTCTGGTATATCGCCGGAAAATTTGTTCTTTGATATTATCAAAGCCGACAAATTTGAGGCTCCGGCGATAGTCTTTCCAATTTCGCCGGAAAATGAATTGCTTGTCAGCTCAAGCAAGTAAACATACGGCAGCCCCCAAAACCTCGCTGGAACTTCGCCAGACAGGTTATTGTTTCCCAAGCGGACTCGCCTCAGGCTCCGGCATTCCCCCAAATTGGCCGGAATTTCACCCGAAAGAGAGTTGTCTATCATCAGAAGCTCTTCTAAAAAGCCCTTTTGGCACAAACTCGCCGGTATATCGCCGGAGAACTGATTTCCCGACACATCAATCCATAATAACGGCGAATTCTTTCCAAGATCTCTCGGCAGCTCTCCGGTGAGCCGATTACTAAACAATCTTAGCTCGTACAGATTCGGCGATTTCGCAATACTTTCCGGCAACTTACCTATTAGAAGAAACATGAGACTCAAAACAATGAATATTGTATTGCTTGAATAAATTGTAGAGAGATTTGAATATAATCTTAACATTACCGTCGAATTGATTCTCGTATAGGTTGAACGATTCGAGTGGCAACGAGCACAACTGGTCGGGAATCGTCCCAGTCAACTCGTTCATCGACGCGTCGAACAATCGCAATGCGGTCATGTTGGACCATCCCGTCGCCGGCAACTCGCCGGTTATCGAGTTGTTATACAGTTCTATTTGGACGACGCTGGACAACTCAGTGAGCCAGCTCGGAATCGTGCCATTAAGGTTGTTGATAGCCAAGTCTAAGTCGGTGAGTCTTTTGAGCCGACCCAGCGAGTCAGGAATCCGACCTACCAATTTACAGTCGGTGAGCCACAAGATCTCGAGATTCGTCAGGTTGCCGAGCTCCGGTGGGATCCGACTCGGGGAAAACGGGTTGTATGAGAGGTTTAGCTCTCTGAGAGTCGACACGTTCCCCAGAAACGCAGGGATTGGGCCGTCGAGGAGGTTCTCGACCAGAGAGAGCGCTTCGAGACGCCGGAATCTCCCGAAGGTCGCCGGAATGTGGCCAGACAGGTTGTTGCCCGTCAAATCGAGGTGCCTGAGATCCGGAAGCTCAGCCAGGGAGCTCGGGAGCTCGCCGGCGAGGAAGTTCTGTGCGAGATTGAGATGTTTGAGACTCCGGCATGCCGAGATTTCCTCCGGCAGAGTGGAGTAGACAGAGTTGTTGTAGAGTGAGAGGAAACTGAGGCTCCGGAGGCGGCAGAGGACCAGCGGGAAGTGTCCAGCGATGTTGGCGGAGGGAAGATTGACGGAGATGACGGAGTTAGTAGCCGAGTCGCAGGTGATCCCATACCAGCCACAGGGATTATTGTCGCCGTCGTTCCAGTTTGAGAAGACGCCGTCAGGGTCATCAAAGCCGAGCTTGAACTCCTGAAGATGGAGGCCTTCTTGGTTCAGAGAATGAGCCAGAGAGGGGAAGTGGGTACAGAGAAGCAGGATCAAAAGAAGCATTATTGGTTGCGAGATTAGGCAAAAGAGAGCCAAAATTATCGAATCGGTTTCGCTCCGTGAATGAATTCCCAAGGGTCAAGAAACAGCGGTCAGATCACACATTTTGATACTGTGTGGAGAGAGTGAGAGAGTGGGCATTGTTGTTATTGGAAGCAGCAGCAGTGGAAAAGCATTGTATTTGTCTGTACTCAGAGAGAGAGAGAGAGAGAGAGAGGGTGAAATTGTTCATGTTTGGAATTGAACGGGGGATCGATAAATAGCAAGGTGACTCAAGATTGGTTTTCTGGCTACTGGCTACTGGCTAGGTGTGGGTGAGGCTCCGGCTTCGGCTTCTTCGCATTTACTTGCTGATCAAAAGATGAAATTTTTGTTCCCGCTTTATTCTTCCCTCCCTCCCTGAGAACTGCAATTATTCATTGCAACAGTGACTCGAAAGTGTGGAGGAACTAGGAACGAGCCTTACGGAGCTTGTATCGTTATATTTTTTTTAATGATCTAAGTGTTCGGACTTCATCCATCTAATCTTAATCTTCATCCATCTAATCTTAATCTTAAAGGAAGATCGGTCTTATCCTGATTCAATTTCTAAGTAAATCAGATGTAATCCTAAGTTTATAAGGGCCTGTTCTCTTTGCCGTTTTCAGCCCGTTTTGAGTTTTTAATTTTTCAAAACACTGAAAACGCGTTTACTTTGTTATTTTCAAAAACGCATTTTCAAAAACAACTAAAAAATTTGTAAAGGAAACCCAAAACAACATTTTGTTGTTTTGGGCGTTTTCTGTGAAAACACATGAAAAAACCCAAAACACGGAAAACGTGCCTTCCCCCCCCCACACACACACACAGTCTGGTATCTCTTCTCACTCTCTGTCTCTCTCTCATCTCTTCTCGCCATGGCAGAACCAGATTCGAGCTCCCCTCCCCATCTCGCATCTCTTCTCACTCTCTCTCCTCTCTTCTTGCCATGGCAGAACCAGATTCGAACACCCCTCCCCAGTCTCGCATCTCTTCTCACTCTCTCTGTCTCTCTCTCCTCTCTTCTCGCCATGGCAGAACCAGATCCGACCCTCCCTCCCCAGTCTCGCATCTCTTCTCACTCTCTTTGTGTCTCTCTCCTCTCTTCTCGGCCATGGCGTTGGTCTCTTCCCCCATTTCCTTTCGAACAACAGCCTTTGTGACTGTTGTTTAAGAAGAAAATCGAGCTGCCGCAATGATGGGTGATGAAGGAGATGGGGCGATCAGCAATGATAAGGAGAAACAGAGGCACCGACGGTGAAAGGAAGAGGCGGCGGCCGCGGCGCAAGGATGCGCAGTAAACCCTAATATGGGTGAGGAAGAGATGGGTGAGGAAGAGAGGGAAGAAGATGCGTGCGGCTCCTCTCCCGATTTGTTTTTTTTTTTTTGTTTTTTGTTTTTTGTTTATTTGATTTTGTTTGTTTTATTTTATTTGCACATGTAATATGATTTTTTTTGTATTAATTTTTTAAATAATATTTTTAAGATCTTGATTTTTTATTTTATTTTTTTTATTTTATTTTATGGTTTAATGTATTTAAACTAAATTTATAATTTATTAATAAATGTTTATAATTTACTTTCAATCAAATTTATTAAATAAAATATCATTATAACAAAAAAAAAATCGTTTTTAAAATTTCAAAGTAAACGCATTTTCTAGTTTTCTGTTTTGAGAAATAATTTTTTAGAATGACAAAAAGAACGCATTTTCAAAAATTTCAAAACAGACACTCAAAACACAAAACTCAAAATGAATTCAAAACTCAAAACACAAAACTAAAACACAAAGAGAACACCACCTAAACTTCTAAACAAATATACAGCCGGCCTCACTAAATGAAATATTTTTATTTTTATCAAAAATTAATCCCTTGTTATTCTCAAAAAAATTTAAGAATTTTATCACTTATCTCCTTCTTTAATATTATTATTATTATCAACATTAACAACTAAACCACCCCCACCCAAAAGAGTAAATTGATTATAGAAGCCAAAAATGCCAAATTCAGTAAAACATTTGTACAAGCAGCGAGTGTGGTTGTGGTTGAATTTTGCTTTCAAATTTAAAAACCTCTAACAAACATATGTCATGTCTTCTTCTATCTCTGCCACTTTGCTTCTTCCAATATTGTAAGTCACCATCATATGCGCCAACCCTCTTTACTCTAAATCACACCATTTTTATTTTTTTATTTTTTATTTCAATATCAATATTATTATGTATAATAATATTTTTAAATATAAAATCCATTAAATCTATCTAATACCATATTTAATCTGTTTTTCTAAAAAACTTTTTAGAATCTTCTTCTTAAAAATGTTTAAACCTTTAGCAAAATACTATAATGCTTAAAAGGGTAGGCCATAATATTGGAAAATACTTACTATCTTGTTCTATATTAATTAGGGTAAATTATTGCATTGCAAAAGTACCATTCACATTTCAAAAATTACAAAGGCTACCCTACCATTAGAGCTCAAGACGAATTGAAAATTTTACCCTTATTTTCTCTATCATCCCTCTCTCACAAAATATATTTTCTAATTAAACATTGTTTTTCTCATTACAAAAGTATTTTTATAAAAATTGCAAAGAAAAAATATTTTCCAATAACAAAAAATATATAATTTCAACAGAAAATATATAATTAAATTACTATAAGAATAAGTGAGTAACCTGAAAAATATACTTAGGTTACAAAAAAAAAACATTTCTACACGCTTATATATAAATTAAATATATATGATATTTTCAAAAATATTTTTAGTTTATAATTAATTTAAATTATAATAAAAATAAAAAAATACTAAACTAGACGTTGATGCAATCATCAAAGAGAGAGTCTTGGGTTCAGTGTAAGATTGGCAATAAGCTAAGCTAGGCTTAGCTTGAGCTCAATTCAATTTATTTTAGCTTGGCTCATAACTCGGCTCGAGCTCGATATGAGTTGATATTTTTAGTTCGAGCTCGGCTCGATAATGACTACAAGTTGGCTCAGCTCAGCTCAGCTCGAAATTGACTATCACCTTATTTTTATGTATATATATATATTTAAATAATATATTTATAAAATTATTAAGCATATATTTATATTATTGAGTATTAAGTAATAAATATTTTTTTATTTAATAAATTTATAAATTTAATATATATAAGTATATCGAGTTGGCTCGTGAGCCAAATGAGTCGAGCTAATGATAGCTCAAACTCGGCTCATTTACTAAATGAGCCAAATATTTGAGTTAAAACTTGTCTCATTTGTATCATGAGCTAACTTATTGAACTAATTATCAAGTTGAGTCTTGAGCCAGCTCATGAGTAGCTCGGCTTATTGCTAGCCCTAGTTCAGTGTCTAGCATTACAGAAGTATAGTTTGTCAAATGAGGAAGAGGGTGAGATAAGCAACCCCCCAAAACTAAAAATCCTACTATCAAATAGAAATCAAAACTTTAAATCTCAATTAGAAATCACTTTATACACCACTAGCAATAGTGGGGAACAAATCTTTGCGATCTTGCTAATATAGGGTTCCATCGCCTAAAACAAATAGGAGGGAGAGAGATGAAGATGAAAATAATGATAAAAAATAATTTATCTATCAAATTTGTTTAGTGATTGTGTCTTGTTTTCGAATAAGAAATCTTTTATGCATTCCTTGATCAAATTCTAAAAATAAAATTGTCAAATATAAAAATTGAGAAAGTGGAGGGATAGAGAGATAAAGGGAGAAAGAGATAGATATGACGTTGATAATGGATTGTGATTGCCATGGCGACCCATCATCAATGATGGGTTACAATTAAAATGAGAAAGAAAAAAAGATAAAAAATTAAATTGAAGACTTAGGGTTTAAAAGTGGGTGGGGAGAAGATAGATTTTAAAAATAGAAAAATATTTTGATTATTTTAAAATATTTAAAGAATGTTAACTAATCACAAAGGTTAAAATGCAACATAGTGTTAAAATATAAGGTTATATTTTACCTCTATTTATGATTATAGTTTTGTAATAAGATATAATTTTACATCTACAGTTAACTCTTTTACAAGATAGATTGTTGATACAAAGCAAAAAGACTGTAATTATGAAATATGAAGAAGATTTTATTGGTCCCTTCTTCATTAGACGTCTAAATATTTTATATAATATAAAAATATATTTTATAACATAACAAGTTTTTAATCAATATATCTTGATGTTATATAAGCTGTGAGTATGATTTTGAAATCAGCAATTTTAGTTTTATTTATTAGTGAAATTAAAATCGAACTGTTTATAAACAGTTTTTATTTGTTTTAGTTCGAATTGATTTAATAAAAAAATAATTTAATTTATATAAATATCATTTACTATATAAAAAAATACCAGACTATCAAATACCTTTTATTGTAAGGATAGATTAAGTTTTAAGGGTAAGAAGGAGGTGAGGACGCCCACCGGCCACCGCTGCCAAAGCCAAAGGGAGTAATGTTAGACGACCCGACGGGTTTACCGACGGGCTTACCGAAAGGGGGCAAAAATACCATTTTGCCCCCACGACCTGCTCTCCCCCTCTCCCTCCCATGATTCTCTCTCCCCCCTGCTCTGCGCCTCACCTATCTGCCATGGCCGCCGATGGAGTCTTCGTCGCGCCTCCCAGCAGTCGCCCAGCCTCGTCTTCGCCGCCTCGCCGACAGTCGATGCAGCGACTGTCGACGAGGCGAGGTGGCAAGGCGCGGTGAGGCGGCGGAGGCGAGGCCGGGCGACTGCTGGGAGGTGCGGCAGAGACTCGATCGGCGGCCATGGCAGATAGGTGAGGCGCAGAGCGGGGGGACAGTGACTCACTTTGTAAATTTATAAAATGGATAGGGGCAAAGTTGTCATTTTATCTCTTATTTATAAGTCGCTCTATAGGGTCGTCGGGCCCTGTAGAGCGACTCAGCCAAAGGTACCTACCTACCGCCAGCTTGACAGGCGACAGCTTTCGACTTTCATATATTGTATTATTATTATAAATACATGTATGTAATGTATGGATGGGCCCCAGAAGATGTCTGTCCCACACCTGGAACTGCCGCCATGCCTTTAATTGCAGCACTAAATTCCATTCACCATGTCGCATTGTCCTTCGCCACGGCGGATTCAGTCGACAGTCGCTTTTTCTTGGAGTCCATTTTCCAAATTTAATATTTATTTTAGAAATTCCACGAGTTCAAAAGAAAATATAAAATTTTATATAAAAATCTCGTTCTAAAATATTGTCGCTTGATAATTATAATTTAATTCTTATTTTTTAAATAAATCTTAATTGATGTCGATTCTTAATTTCTATTTTAGGTAATAGATTTCAACATTTATAAGCATGTATTGTTTAAAAATGTCTCTTAATTTCTTATAACTTATAATTTTTTGTTCTGACTATATAAATTCTAACTCTAATGCACATGTGAGATTGGGTCCAATCGAGTGTTTTAACAAATAAAATAAAAATATTATTCATATATTTAAATTTAATATTAATTGTAATATTTTATATTAAGTGACATATTAATATAAATATATAAAATATTAATAAAAATATTAAATTTAATTTTTAAAATAATATTTTCCTTAATTAAAATTCAGAATTGTGTTTAATAGAACTGATAAGGGTCAAATTTAATATTTAGGATTTTAGTTGTCATTTTCAAATATATTTGTCGAGCAATCTATCTACATGATTTCTCGTATCAATCTTAATTGTGGGTGACAATTCTTTTTCATTGCTCACCTTGGTCAAAGCTAACCCAATCATGCAAGGTGGTGTGTGTTGGGCACCTCTTTCGAATTTTATATATATTAAATAAATTTTATACTGTGTGACACAGAATGATTTAATTGTGTGAGTGAATTTTTAATATTATTGAAAGTTAATAAAGGATGTAATTTGATTAAAGATTATTTTATATTGTCCGATGAATTTACAGACAGACTTATTAAATGGGGTAAAAAAGATTCAAATCATGTAATTTGATTAAGGATTATTCTATATTGTCCGATAAATTTATAGACGGACTTATTAAATGGGATGAAAAAGACCTAAATGCCCTCATCCAATCTTCGCATCTTTCTTCTCTCTCTTTTTTCATGGTCGCGCGTCCAGCCCTCGCCTCTCTCCCTTCTTCCATAACTGCGTGATCGTCAACTGTCGTGCCTCGCTGCCAGCATTGTCATTGGATACACTAACGATCGGTGAGACGATGATGTGAGACGTGGCGAGGCGACGATGTTGGCAGTTAAGCGAGATGAGATGCGATAGTCGACAATCGTGCGACCATGAGAGAAAGAAGAGAGAGGAGAGAGCTGAAGATTAAGCAGTGATATCCCTTTATAAATTTATATTTCGAACAAAGATATTTTAGTCTATTTTATAAGTCTTTGGGTAAGATTTTCTAACCCTATATTAGAATTTATGGATTAAAAAGAAAATAATTATCTAAATAGTACGTAAATAGATAATAGATTTGACAGATGACAGACGGAGGCCTAATTCATTGTTTGGGGGTGGGCAATTATACGGGCTTGGCTTTGCGGCTGCGTCGGCTTAATCCATTGTTTCTTTCCCTCCCTTTACTGACAACTCATCACTGCGTCTTGTCTTTTTGCCTTTACCCTCACAGCCACCCTTTTCGTCATTTTCTGAATTTCCTTACAGAGAATAAGAAATCAGGTTCAACTATTTATTTTTTATTTTTTATTTTTAATTAATATTAAAAAATCGAATATTTTCTCGTGTAGTGTGAAGATATTGTATCATTCCCACAGAATCAACAACGGATTAATGATGAAGATGAAATGACGTTCCTCTGCAGGGTGATAAATATTTCATGCACCATGCATGCATGCAATGCTTTCCATATGTACATGATATATGTTTTTTTCCAAAGCCCAAAAGTTGTTCATGCTTCAGATGAAATGGGCCATGCCCTTTTGTGTGAAATTCCAATTTTAGATCTGTTGGTTTTGTTTGGATTTAATATTAGAAGTGTCAGCAAAGGAGTTAAATTGATAATAATTAATTTACTCTATCAGGCCAAATATGATGATCCTAATAATGCAGATAATATACTGATCAGAGATGTTAGCATGAATGAATACAGAGGTAATAAATTGAACCCAGTTCATTCCTTATTTTTTATAGAGAAAAAGAAAAAAGTCCTTTGAACGTGTCACATGAATGGATGGATGGTGATCATATTAGGGATGTCTTAAAACACGGTCGGTCTTTCTTGCTCTGTTTGGCATTCTTATGGAAGTGGGTATTAACTGTGGCAGGGCCCGGTGGAATAAATGAGTCCGACCCAAGACCAAGAGGGATCATAAATTTTTTCAGAAATTCTAATGGCAGTCATAAAATTGCTCTTTACAGTCACTCCCTCTAAAATTTACTAATATTTTCTAAATTTTCTATTTTATCCTCAACAAGTCTGTAGCCATACTTCTCTCTCTCTCTCTCTCACACCCATCTCCCTCTCTCTCCCCGAATATATACACACATATACAAGAATATACACACAAACACATCTTTGTATATATATATATACATACATTTACACACGCTTTCACACATATATACACACACAAACAAATCTCTGTATATAGACATCTCTATATATAGAGATGTGTTTGTGTGTGTATATATGTGTGTATATATGTGTGTATATACGAAGATATGTTTGTGTGTATATTCGTGTATATGTGTGTGTATTTGGGGAGAAAGAGGGAGATGGGTGTGAGAGAATGAGAGAGAGAGAGAGAGATAGGTGTGGTTGTGGGATTGTTGAGGGTAAAATAAAAAGTTTAGAAAATATTATTAAATTTTGGCGAGAAACGAATATAGAGAACAATTTTATTGCTGTGAATAGAATTTCTCAAACTTTTTTTATTTTAACGATTTTGCCCCTCTCGCCTATATTATAAACTATATATCACATTCCCTCCTCTTTTCCCACCCTTTTTCCCGAGAAAAGTTTGTACTTTCCCATCGGCATTGGGGGTGGTGGTGGCGGCTTTAATTTCTTCCTCTTTTTGTTACAAAACATTCTCGTCTTCGTGTCCCAGGAAAAAGCGCTAAAAGATGAGATGGATGGGTGCCTGCCTGCCTGCCTTCACCATCATCGCCTATCATTTAACTGTTCATAAAACAAATGAACATTTTCCACCTCTTTTAAATCATAATAATCACAAAACTACTTTTTTATCTTATTATTAAAGAGTTAGGCAAAATTATGAATGAGAAATAGAAATAGATAGCATAAAAACTGCTGCTCTAAATTAAGAAGACTTCTGAATTAAGAGATTAAACACTGCTTGTGCACCATGACTGACTGGTGGGTCCTCTATTTGACTCAGTTACAGCAATTCTTATCTGCCTAAAAATCCAACCTTAATATAGCAACAAGTACACTTTTTGTTGTAACCTTTTGTTTTGTTTTGAAAACGTGAAAACGAAAACAGACAAACAAAAACAGTACTCATCAATTCAATCTAAAAAATTGACCCCAAAAAGGAAAAAAAACATTATTTAATGAATAATGATTTTTGGTCCTAAATTAGGGTTCAAGTGGCCAAAATTATGATTCTACCCCCTGTTATATGAAATGATATAATGGTACCCCCAACTGGGGCAGAGTGACAATTTACTTCAAGAAATAAGGGCATCTTCTTTTTACTATTTTTAAATTGTTTTGAGTTTTTAATTTTTTAAAATACTGAAAATTTGTTTATTTTTATATTTTTAAAAATAAAAAATATATATAAAAAAAAAACTCAAAATAGCAAAAAATCATTTTTAGTATTTTTAATGAAAACACTCTCAAAATATTGAAAAGATGAAAAACAATCTTTAGACCAAGCCACTAATCTCTTTACCCACTTCTCTCTTTCTTTACCTTTATTCTCACACCAAGTCACTTATTGAAGTCCCGATTCCCTTTAAATCTAATTTTCTCTGTTGTTAATCATCGTTGCATCTTCTATCTCTATCGTTACCATGTCACCTTGCCTCTCTCGCTGCTATGGCCTCCACCGACTCGTCTCACCTCTCGCCGCTCACTACCAACTATTATTACATCCTCTATCTTTGTCATAACCTTGTATCTCTCGTCGTCACCTCACCTCTTTGACTGCTGCATCTTCTGCTCTCGTCGCCGACTACCACTGCATCATCCGTTCTTGTCAAGGTATAGTTGTGTTATTTAGGGACTTTTTACTTATTTTTGATATATGCTATTTTGGAACTCTAAAATTAGAAAGAATTAAAAGTGAATCATGAATAAACATATAAATAAAATAAAGAAAAATTAAACACCCATCCATTTTCTAATACTATATATATAAAATACTATATATATTTTACTTATGTTGTGTCTTATGATCGATCATCCAAACTATAATATGGATAAAGAGTTCGGAAAGCCATACATTTTGATATTAGTTAAACAGTTCAAATGGAATAAGTCATGGATCAAATTGCTACACAAATATGAAATAAGTATCCAAGGATTTGTACATGAATCTGTAATTTTATTTTATTATTTTAATTTTCAAACTATGTTTATTTTTTATATTTGTATTGAAACTTGTAATCGTATTACACTTGTTATTGAATTGTTTGATACAATCTTATCATTCACAATCACATTATATAATTATCAGTCCATATCTTTATTCTTATTTTATTCTTGTAATGGAAAAAAATGTTACAAGATTCACCAACTTGAAAATGTATATATTTTTTAATAATATATTAGTATTAAATAATTCTAATTTATTGAATAATCAAATTTATTGAATAAAATATTATAAAAAATTATTTTTAAAATTCCAAACAGAACGTGTTTTCTAATTTTTTATTTTGAGAAATAGTTTTTCAAAATAACAAACCAAACGCCTTTTTAATTTTTTAAAAATAAATTATCAAAATAAAAAATTAAAAATAAATTTAAAACTTAAAATTAAAAATTGAGTCGCATAGAAAACGGCCCTAAAGCTCCTTATTCAATATAAATTGTAAGTTTGAGTGGGCTTGAACTTTGGGGTAAAGGACTAGGCAATGGTCACAAAGCCCACTTTCTAGGCATGACCCCAAGTCCAACTCATTAGTGTTACTTTGGGGGAACCTTTTTTTTTTTTTTTTTTTGTAGAGTTTAGTTTCAACGAGATTCATATCACATTTTTATACAATTTTCAGTGCTAAACATATATCAAAGTCAATTATTTTATATCTTTTTGGGGTTCTGAAATGGGTCATTGCCGAATAGTTGTGGCCAAATATAAGAAATTGAATTTGAAGGACGAGCACAGCACGTCCTATCTTTAATTTTCTACAACTACTCACATGACATGGGCAAAACTAAACCCAACCCGGCCTCAACGTATATATCCTCCAACAAAATCAGGGAAAATATTAAATTTTCCGAGAAAATCCAAAACTGCAGTATTCTTTGCGTCTCAGCAAGACAGAATGACATTATATTCTCAACCCAGAAAGAAAGCTTCTTCCCCAACACGACCTTAAAATCTTCTTCCGGAACAATTCCGCAACGGTTTCAATCCTTTCCACCCCTCAAAATACAGACCACCTCCATTCGTTGCTTTCTGTTCCTTGCAAGCTATAATTAATATGCTTCCATATCTTCAAAGCCAAAGCCACCTCCATCGATCGCCTTCCCTTCCCTTCCCTTCCCTTCCACTCAACTCCATCTTCCCCAGTACTACTATATATAACTGGGCAAACGGAAATTGATTAGGATCGACCAGAGAAGAGCAAGCCAGCCGGCATTAATTAATGGAGATTAAGATCGAGAATCACGATGATTATCATCGTCATCATGATGAAGTTCCTCTCTTGCAGGGAGAGAAGTCTAATAAATCCATGTCGGAGGGTGAAGAGAAGACGCTGATACAGAGAGCCATCAGCCGGACCTTTCAGAGCACGGCTTATCTCGCCAACCTCCTGCCCACCGGCTCCGTTCTCGCCTTCCAGCTGCTGGCGCCCATCTTCACCAACCAGGTAATGCAGGAACAAATTAGGTACCTTCTGTTTTCGTTTAGTTCGCTAGATAGAATATATAGAATAGAATATATTTATTGATTGATAAAAATTATTTGCCTTAAACGAAGGAGATAATGTACGTAAATAGCTTAGATAAAAATCTAATTAAGATGCATAATAGAACTTAATCAATGAATATACTAATTAATTTGAATTATCATCAACGTCGCGTCAGGGCGATTGCGACCCAGTCAGTCGGGTTTTGACGGCCGGGCTGATATCGGTGTGCGGGTTGTCGTGTTTCCTGCTGAGCTTCACCGACAGCTTCAAGGACAAGAACCGTCACGTCTGCTATGGCTTCGCCACAGTCCGGGGCCTGTGGGTGATCGACGGCTCGGCGAGCTTGCCGCCGGGGGAGGCGGCGAAGTACAGGCTGAGGTTCATAGACTTCCTGCATGCTTTGATGTCGATTCAGGTGTTTGCGGCAGTGGCATTGTTTGATCAGAATGTGGTGAGCTGCTTCTTTCCGGCGCCATCGCCGGAGGTCAGGGAGGTCCTCACTAAGCTGCCGGTTGGGATTGGGGTCATTTGCAGTATGCTATTTGTTGTTTTTCCGACCAAACGGCATGGAATTGGCTTCCCCCTCAGCACTGATGACATCTGAAACTCTCTTCCTTTTTCCCGAAAAAATTGTTCTTCAATCCTTTCAAGAAAATGCTGATTTTACTATTACTTGTATGCAATTTTTATTTTTTTGGGTTGGTTTACTACAAAGTGATAAAGAGTTCAAGTCTCAAATTAAGAGTTTAATCTTAATATTTTATTTTGACATAAGTGTTTATAAAAAATGCGACAAGTTACTTTAGGAGTATTTAAATTCACAAAATGTAATGATATGACATATTCTAACTATTTTTATAAAATTAATATTTAAGATTATGAACTACTTAGAATCTTAAAAGAAAATATAACCAGACTGAACTTATAGATCAATCGGTCCAATTGGAAGCAAAAAGTATTTTCAAATAAGTCTCATATATATGGTTCATTTTTCACATTTAAAGCATTTAAAATTCCAAGTTTCTATTTAGGTTCGTTGTTCTTCTTTCACTTATTCTTCCTTGCTTTTAACACTTAAACCCAGACTTAGGCCTTCTCACCCCATTTTAACAACCATAGCCTGATAGCCATAGCCCATAGGCATTGGTGTGTAATTCTCACCTTTGGGTTCTAGTGCTGAAGCAATACATCCTTTTCCCTCTTTAGGAGCATTTCAAGCTTAAAGGAAAATGCTTGATATAAGTTTCATTGATGAACCTAACACCCCCCCCCCCCCCCCCAAATATTTCCATGCATGTCAAACCCACCCTTTGCATTACTAAGGAAACCTAAAAGTTAGGTAATTCCCCCAAAACAATGACTACTTCACATGGTTTCCTTCAAAATTTATTTCACGCAGGCTACCCACAATTCACAAAATTATTTAGTCTCTGCAATAACACATTTCATATGTACTTTCCTACTTTTACACCTGCGGCTTCATTTCCATTCCATTTATCCAGCCCCAAAGTACATGCAAATAATATATTTAGGCAACTCTAAATCTATTCATTTTCTTCTGATCCGCCCCACAAATATTAAAATACCTCACGTATCCCAAGAATTATTTTCTGTTGATAGTTTAACGCCAAAATGTTTACATAGAAATCCCAAACCATGTTCAATACAAGTAATTTCCATATTTCCAAACTAATCTATTGACTGCACACTTGATTTCAGGCTTTATAACTCCTTTTAAGCTGAACAGAACACATGCCCATATTACCTTCCTTACACATCCTATATCTTTCATGGCCTGAGATGTTACATGACTGTTGTAGATGTATGATCATTTGTTCATAATTTGATTTTCTCTGATTCCCGACTTTTGGACAGCATCGGGAATTTGATGTGGAGCTCGAGTACTGCATGGCCTCTGCTCGAAGGCCCGTTTGGTGCTGCCATCCCCCTTTCCGAACAATCTCCTCGGGATTTGAATGAGAACAGTCTCGTATGGTTCAGCAAGCGATGTTTCTGAGTTGTTTCAAGTTGAGAACGAAGGGAAGCCTACACCCAACAATTTACATGATCCGTATAGAGAACAAACATGATCCAATTAATAGCCACAAACTGAAAAGAGATAACCTCAAATGAAACACCATTGTCTTACCTTGATGTTGCCAATCTTTAGTCACATTTCTGTACGTGGAAGATAGGGCCGTCATTCGAAGGAAGAAGGGTCCAATATGAGCCTTCGCTGTCAACACAACAGGTCTGCCATTTGATTCTGTAAGAACCCGGAGGAAAACCAGAAACATCAAGCAAGCAAGTAGAGAATCCCTGCCCTCTCTCATTAGGTTCGAAGTACACACACGCCTCAACACCTTCACGATCACCAGCATTACGTCTATACTGCATGCTGTTGGCGTTTTTTGCGCACCCTTTTACATACTGCAATAACTTATCGTTTAAATAAACCATGTCATCAGGCTCTTGATCTCGACTACCCAACTGAATTTGCCCATTAGTCGTTCCTGGAGGGGGTACCTGGAAAGATGTTCTACAATAAAGGATGCAATACAGCTTGGTCCAAGTAACTCGGAGATCTACCGGTACATTTTTCAATTGAAGACAAAGGCTTAGGGACAGATGAGAGCCTGGCAAGACTGTTATCTCAGCTGAACTTTTACTGTCACTGTTTAAAGCAAATAGCTCAGATAAAATGCAAGGCCTGCAATTTGATTCCAATTCATGCATTAGAACACATGGCAAAGATTGGAGCCCAACTACTGGAGAGTAGACCTACGTGTACATTTTGCAGTCTGCAGTATCTAGTCGCATATGCATCAGTGTCTTGGATAATCAATCCAACATTCCGAAATGCTGAATTACTAAATCCAACAGCTAGCAAATTAAATTTTAGTGATGGGGTTCAGCAGTAGCTCTTTAAAAAAGGATCGCGTGCAAATAGTCAACAAAAGGTTGGAGCTCCACAAGAGACTTTGAAATTTTGATTATGTTTTCATCCACAACTATTTAACGCGATCCTTAAATCAAAAAAGATGCCAGATGAGTGGAGGAAGAGTACTTTAGTTCCTATATACAAGAACAAAGGAGATGTTCAAAACTGTGAAAATTATAGAGGAATTAAGTTAATGAGTCATACCATGAAACTCTGGGAGAGAGTAATAGAGCAGAGGCTTAGAAAAGAAACAAATGTGTCAGAAAATCAGTTTGGTTTCATGCCTGGCAGGTCAACAATGGAAGCTATATATTTACTGAGGCGTCTAATGGAAAGGTATCGGGATCATCAGAAGGACCTACATATGGTGTTTATAGATCTAGAAAAGGCCTATGATAGGGTCCCCAGAGAAGTATTATGGAGGGTTTTAGAGAAGAAAGGAGTCAAAATAGCCTATATACAAGGCCTTAAGGACATGTATCATGGTGTAGAGACAAGGGTCAGAACATGCGGAGGGGATACTGAACCATTTACAACTACAATAGGACTGCATCAAGGTTCTGCCCTAAGTTCATACTTATTTGCCTTAGTAATGGATGAACTCACTAAAGATATTCAGACAGATGTGCCATGGTGTATGCTATTTGCAGACGACATAGTGTTGGTGGATGAAACAAAAGAAGGAGTGAACACTAAGCTTGAGTTGTGGAGAAACAATTTAGAATCTAAGGGATTTAAATTAAGTAGAAAGAAAACAGAATATATGGAATGCAAATTTAGTAAAAATGCAAGAGTGGATGATGTTATAATAAAATTAGAAGACCAAATCTTACAAAGAAAAGACCATTTTCGATATCTGGGATCAGTGATTCAAAAAGATGGAGAAATTCATGAGGATGTCGCACATAGAATTAAGGCAGGTTGGCTAAAATGGAGAAATGCATCGGGAGTGTTATGTGATGGTAAAATCCCATTAAAATTGAAAGGAAAATTTTATAGGAGATCTATAAGACCAGTCTTGTTGTATGGCTCAGAATGTTGGGCAGTCAAATACCAGCATGAGCAAAAGACGAGTGTAGCGGAGATGAGGATGTTAAGATGGATGTGCGGACATATAAGAAAAGATAAAATTAGAAATGAAGTTATTCGTAATAAGGTAGGAGTAGTGCCAATCGAGGAGAAGATGAGAGAGACTAGACTAAGATGGTTTGGTCATGTGAGAAGGAGACTAAGAGACGCTCCTGTGAGGAGAGTTGATGAAATGGAACAATTAGTCACAAAAAGAGGTAGAGGTAGACCCAAAAAGACTTTGGGAGAGACATTAAAGTTCGATATGAAGTATATGGATCTAAATGAAGATATGACAAACGATAGAAATACATGGAAGTCTAGAATTCATGTAGCCAACCCCACATAGTGGGATAAAGGCTGGATATGTTGTTGTTGTTGTTGTTTTCATCCACTACAAGGAACAAGAAAGACAAGAACAAAAAAGAAGAAGAAAAGAAAGAAATTTCCAGGATACAAATGTCAGCTTGTATACGATGTAATAGGTGGTAATAATTATAATAATATTAGTAGTAAACAAATATCAAGTTGTTTCTATAGTTTAGCAGATATTTTCGAGAAACATGTTATAGTTTTTTTTCTTCTTTATAAGAAAAAAAAAAAGAATCAAATGTTAGGACCCAAGGGTTTTACTAGAGCTAAAACAGTAATTAGCTTATTTTCCATTTAACTTGTATTTTCCTTTAGTTGTATTTTTCTGTTAGTTTGTTATTTCTGTAGAGTAGCTATATAAAGTTACTGAAAACTATTTGTAGGACGGTTTTTTTGAATGATAATTGAACTTAGTCATTTCCCCCTCATCAATTCTCTCTCAATTTCCCTCTGAATTCTCTCCCGTTCCCTCTGATTTCTATGTAATCCTCCCCCAATTCTTGCTATATATCCTCTCAACTACAGAAAAGGGGAAATGAACAGTGCTCCTTTTGAAAAAATGCAAAGAATTTTATACACTTCAATAATCTCCTATTTCTTTCGCGCCAAATACACCATATCACACAGAGAGCAGTGATGTCCCATGCCAGAATAAATCTCCTACTCAAGCATCTCCTTACCCAAGAATCTAGAAAATCCATTACCAAGTACGAGGCAGGCATCACCTAAGAAACACCCATAAATCAAGAAAATCAGACTCAAAAAATGCCAAACCATCAGGCATTGCAGAAGGATATGGTCCAGTGGTTCCCCACCTTCCTTACACATGAAGAACCAATCAGCCACAATGTGCCTTTCTCTTCCCTAACTTATTGATGGTGGAGGAAAGGAATTAAGTGCTGCCCATCCATGCAAAGAAAAGATACTCACAAAGGTTTAATCCAAGTCTATAGATATTAGATACAAATAAAAAAGTTTTTAAATAGGTAACTAGGGAAACAAACTCATATGAAATTTCTATTTAAGTGCTTGTGAGAAAAAGAATGCACTAGTTATAGTGTTTATGAAAAGGAGGTACCTATAGTACAAAAGTAGGAGGATAAGTATTTTCAACTGTGTCCATACTATTTGGTTTTTCTCTCATTTGAATAAACTTTAAGTTTCATTTCTTCTCTAATATTTTATTTTAACAAAAACGGTTAAATAGAAATAAGTGTTGTTAAATATTCCCAGTGAGGGCTGAAACAACATGTTTCTAAAATATAGAATTTTGATAAGTTCCATTATATTTCTTTGAAAATATCTTGTGTCAGTCACCTAAGAAACAGAGACATTTCAGTAATTTTGATGGATAAGATGCAATATTTATTCCTTCAGTACAAGAATTCTCCAGCATACCTTACTCGGAAGAACTGATGGGGAGTCTGGAAAGGGATGAGCATCCATTTTATAATTATGTTCAACAGAAGTTGCAAGCCATCCTTAGCAACTTGGTATAGAATTTCATCATTCTTCCCTTTATTTGCCTCATTTTGCAAAGCAACCACCCCTGTGACAGCATAACTACAAGCTGTAAGAAGGCCTCTTGCTACATAACTAATATTCAATATTTGACTTCTGGGTGGTAAAATAGAGCTCTTGGGCCATCTACGAATGTTCCAAAGTAACCCAAGTTTTCTGCTGGTTTCACAGTCTGTTTGTTGCAGCCGCCAGACTAGATCCTGTATAAGTATACCAAATAAACGTTCCTCTGACAATTCCAATATATGGTCACTATGTAATCTTGGAAAGAAAAGGGAAAATCCAGAAATGAAGGCTAATAATGAACAACTAAGTGCATGTACTGAAATGGTTTCCAAACTTTGCTTGTCCATGCCCAAGAAAGATGTGGCAATTAGATCAAATTCACGTGCTAGCCTATTAAACTGGGAAGCTATTTGATTGAGAGAGCATGCCATGGAAGTTACCCATTGCAAAAAATTTGGTGTATCAACTGTAATACCATTATCCTGTGTGAATGGAACATGGTAGAGCTTTAGGGTATCAGCCACAGATTGCAGAACATTTGCTCTAAGAGCCAAAAACAATCTCTGGAAACAAAAAGCATGACCTGGTATCACCATGGCTCCCATTGTTTCCTCTAGAGAACGAAGAACCTTAGAAGCCTCCACAAGATTTTCAATGTTGTTAGGTAAGCCCTGTTTGCAATACATGCCTTGGTCTGTTACATCCAACTTGTTGCTGAAAGACAAGACAGCTGATTTTTCAATCTCTAACTGATTTGCTAAACTAAAACCTTGGTCTGGTAAATTGGCCGATTCAACTTTCCATTCAGCATAAGCAAACTCAATCAGAGATTTTAACCACCAACAACAGGTATCAGATTGAACAATTGCTGACAGATGCTCAAAAATAAAAGCAGCACTGAACCATGCTCCCTGACATGCTGCAAATTTCCCAAGTTTGTAAGCAGACCAGTTATCCTTTCTTGCTAACATATTCTTTGCACAGTCAAGGGCAAGAATTTCATTCTGAACAAAGTATTGCTGAAAAGAAATGGACATGTTTCCATCAAGATTATCATTTTTCTCTGCTTCATTCAAATTGCAACGGTAGGTGATGTGGGAATGCAACAAAGAAGCACAGACCGTGCGGGTAAAGCAATCAAATAAGCTGCATTCTTGTACATGTTTGGTGAGAAGCTCCACTCTATTAAGGGCTGGAGTAGCAGTAGTTGCACTGGCTTCATTAAAATGTTCAAAGCAAGCAATCAAAACACTGGGCACATAAAGCAAGACCTTTGATGTCATAAATTTGCTACTTTGTCCTCCCAAATTTATGATCTCTTGATCTGGTAGGTCAGGTTCCACTCTGCCCAAAAACTCTTCACGCTCATTCATCATGTTTTCTACAAGTGAACAAATGTTATCCACCACCATGTCACTCAGATCTGGATAATTTTCAACCAGATCAAGAAGAACATGGAACAAGCTTTTAACATCTTTTCTTATTTTTGAACCAAGTTCGTGAAGACTTGGTACAGGCTTAACCAGCAAGTTGATCTGATTTGTAATTAATGACAATATCCTGGATGCCATAGCAACAGAATCAATTTCTTCTAAAGCCTTCTCTTTCTTTTGCATGAGCTTACCCAATACATCAACTATAATACTGATGGCTGTTTGTCTCCTTTCCATGATAGGAGATTGAGTAGCATTTTCAAGAACATTTAAAAGCTGGGAAAACTCAAGCATGTCCACATAAGAGATAGTAGCTAGGTTATATAAGAGGACCTGCAAAATGGAACATTGTGAATACTCATTTAGTAGTATGAGAGCATGGAAAACAACAAGCCCAAGTAATAAGAACCTTGTGCAGAACTTGGAGAGCTTCACATTGCAAG
Organism: Diospyros kaki; assembly: GCA_036245055.1. Classification (NCBI taxonomy): domain Eukaryota; kingdom Viridiplantae; phylum Streptophyta; class Magnoliopsida; order Ericales; family Ebenaceae; genus Diospyros; species Diospyros kaki. Next base: position 29,970,777 of record BSEG01000003.1, on the reverse strand, counting down.
ACTGGTGGAAGTTCGTGTTCATCTAGGATGCATGCCAAGGTGCTGATTAAAACAGCATTACCAGGAAAATGGTACATTCCTCTTACAGTGATACGATGCAGACATTTTAATGCCGTAGCTCGCAAACGCAAAGGTTTCTCTTGGGTTAGAAAAGAGAAGAGTAAATCCACCTGAACTCACACAGGAAAGAATACATATCAAAATGATGAAGTTAGAGAAGGCACTGCAACTTTCTTTGCTCCCATTGGGCTAGGGAAGGGGAGATTGATTTTCCTCTTTAGTTAGTTTGTTATGAATGTGATAATAACTATACAAAGAGAGGGAATAAATGCAAAAAAAGAAAAGATTCTGCATTGAGTGAAAAGGGCATGCAATCAGTTACTCATCCAAATCACCTAAAATTGCTTTTAAGGTATCTACTCCACCAAATGTAGATTTCTTTATGACCAGAAGTCAGTTTTGAGAAATTACTTTTTTGCTTCCTCTGGCAGGCACAACAGAGTCCTCTTATTTAGCTGATTTAAGGAAGACTGCAAGAATGAAAACATTACGTATTGACTTGACCAAAACATTCATGCAATATCTCCATAGATGAATCAAGTTGTTACCTGTACAGGAATCAGGCATGCAGCTCTGGAAGCAAGTTTTGAAAGTGAAATTAGCATTGCAACCAAGAAATCTTCTTCTGAAGAACATAAAACCAGCTTTTGACCTTCCTGCAATAAACAAATTTTAACATACTATAAATTTATCCCACTTATGTGGGACCACCAAATCAAGGAAGAATGGTTGAAATTGAAAGTGTTTCAGTGTTTCCCACATTTTATCATGTGACCATAAAATCCCTATAACTTAAAAGAGAAGTTTTATCGAAAGTTTGAACTTATATAAATTTATTTAGGTCAATATTGTCAATACACAAAAATAAAGTTTTTCATCCATTCCCATTCTATCCATTCTCCCTCAATTCGAGAGAGGAAAAAAAAATATAAGGCTTTGTAGGACAATAGATGCAAAGTGTTTCTATTTATTTCCATTCCACTCCATTATCATTATCACTCTCAAGCAGAGAGAATCCCCTTCAACCATTTCCATTCCATGCCCATCCCCCAAACACAATGTAAAACATAAGAGGATTTTGCAAGTTAGTGAGCATACGTCACCCTAGTCCCCAATAGCATTATTTCGAAGAAGGCCAACCTAGCCTTAGCTCAAGCCTACCCAGAAGTTCTCCACCTCATCCAAACAACAATTACTTTATTACCACCATGATTCAAACTTTATCACCCACAACAGAATGATGAGAACAATCAGCAACTCCTACAACAATAACAGTTGTAGTCGTAACCTATTAAAAAAGAAATAATAGTCGTGGTACTAATAACAAACAACATTTTCACATGCACATATGCATGCCACAATCCAATGTATAAAGGAATCAAAAAACTCATTAAAAATGTGGTTTCATTGATGAGCCTAACAAAAATCTACTCTGTCCCACCCTATGCATGGAGGTAACTTTATTTCATTTTTTCTTTTTTATGAGTCTATGCACACACACATGATTTTAGTACAACTCAGTTGAAAAATATGATCAAATGAACAATCTTTACATCATTACATGCCCACATTAATTCTTATAAACTACCATCATATCTAGCATCATGTCAATATTCTTAGAAGTGGACATGAATCATATGTTTGGCAATACTCCAAATATGAAAAATGCTTCACTTATCAAACAAAATATATTCACAGCACTTACATGATTATCATAGACTCATAGTATGAAGCAAGAGAAGAAAAAGACATGAAACCTTGTAAGCTTTACATGCATGTGAAGATGAGCACCCCAGTTTTGCAAGAGTTCGCACTCCTGCTAATCTTACAGGTGATGATGTTTCAGATGATGTCACCAGATTAATCAATATCTCCAGAAGTATGGAGCAAAAATCTTCAGACAATTCAGCAAAGCATCCCCCAGCAAATAAGGATGCCTCTACCTGCAAAGTACTTCAGATCAATTACTGAAATATGAGAGGTGGCAAAGCATATGTCAAGCACAGTTAAAAACTGTGCACATGGACCATTATCTTTGTAGAGTAATCATATCAGACATTGAAAACTTAGTTAACCTAAAAGGTATTGAGTACTTGTCCAATATTACATTGACAATGCGATAATCTGAAAGTTCTAGTACTTGATATACACAAGCTTATATGATGTTTTCGTTTGAAAAAGGGTGGGTAAACGTTGCCACAACAACAAAAGAATCCCAAAGTGTGAACATGCAAGAGAACAAGTCCTGCACATTAGTTAAAAAGTTAGGATAAAAAATGCAAGCATATTTATGAGCTAAGTCATCTTATACATGTCAATGACTAGTATATATTTGGTTTTAGTACTTGCTCATTTAATCAAGTCAAAGGGCTAGTAATAAGTTCTATTTCATAGTTTATTATTCAAATATTTGATAAAAGAAAAGCTAATTTATCGATTTCATGTTTTCATTTTAAATTCAACTGTTAAAGTAAAGCTACCCCAGATGGTAGGATAAAGGCTTGGTATGCTGTTGTATTATTGTAAAGCTACATACAAATATATCAAAACAATTACAAAAGTGAGTATATGATATGAAAGTCATGAGCTATATATTTATATTTTTAATAATTAATAAAGTAAAAAAGAGTTTATTACTGAATAACATTGGTGTAATCCAGATATAGCTCAGCAAAACGACCTACAGCAAAGGTGGACATGAACTGGTTAATCATTTACAGAAAAATGCCCCACAACAAAATGTCAATCAGAACCTGTTAATCTGCCTACAGAATCTGAATAGAGGAAACACTATCTTATCCCTTTATAGAGACATAGATACAAATATAGCCATGATGAACAACAACTCCTTCCAACCAGAAGAACTTGTCACCTCAGTGGTACATGAGCTATTTTATTAGTTAGCATTGCTTCTCTTTACAGTAAGTCACTAATAAGCATTATCTTTCTGGAACTTCAGAAAAATGGAAATGATGTCAAAATTTGAGCTCACCTGCAAAAGTTCATGTGAGACTAAACTAGAAAGTACAAGGTAACGGACATCAGCACTGTCCTTTGCAACATCAGCCAGGCAACCAAATATAACTAAAGCAAGTGCTCTTGATTCAACATCTCCAGTGTCAAATGCAACTTTTACTCGCCTAAGCAACTCTTTCCGATTTTCTAAGCTACATTTGAACAGGATTCCATTCTGTTGCCCACTTCTCCTTTTACAGTTCCTCAGCCGTGATAAAAAAAGCTTTACAATACAAAGCTTGGTTTGTGTGTCGCCCAAGCTAAAAGCATCCATAAGATGAAGGAGGATTGCATTTGCAAATAGCTTATCCTCTCCTGGGATTAACCCAAACATGTTATACTGTGCCACATTAATTGCAGGCTCTCTGTCCCACAGTTCAAGTCTTGGTCCAATCCGTAGTATGGCTTCAAAAGATTGACCTAAAATATGGCAAACTCTCACTAGTAGTCAAAAACCACAATATTGGTATACCAGAACATGATATAAATCGTAAAGACCAAAATTGCACAAATAGTTTTAGATAAAAAGGCTAGTCACTGAAACAAATCAATTACAAATACAATGGACAATCTTAAGATAGTTCACCAGGTTTCTTTGATCGAAGACCCTTTTCAAGATCAATGCTCCATTCCATGGCACAAGCTGCAGATGTTCTCTCCATTGAAGCATCTCCTTATCTCCTCTGCACACACGTTCAGAATTCCACAGATTCAATAAGATATTTCCAAATGTTTATACATTCAGCAAATATTTCATTCCTCCATGTCTTTAACAAATTGCAGAAATCATAGGGTATATACTCATCTACCAGCATGTGTATACAAGGACAGGAACAATTTAAGTACCCCTCAGTAGGGCTGGAAATGAGCTGAGACGGCTTGAAAGACATTCACAAGTTGCCTCGTTAATTAGCTCGATAAACTGAGTATATGAACCAAATGATTTGAACTCAAGCTAAAGAATATAGCTTGTTTAATAATTGAGTCAAGCCGAGATGAACCACAGCTCGGCCTGATTCATTCATTTCCAATCCTACCCCCAGCAAAAGTAAACAAGAAAAAAGCATCATTTTTCAAGTTTTTATGGTGAAACAGAAAAGCAGTCCTGGGATCCACCTTGAGAAACAATGAACATTAGCATAGACAAAATTTCTTCAGAACGGGCACATCCTAAATATAGAATCTCTGTTAAACAAACGTTGATCCGAGAAGTTTTATGGACACTGGAAACACTAATAACAGAATATAAATACTCAATAGCAGAGCAGCAATTTCTCAAATTTTGTGTATGGCCAGGAATGGAATGAAGAATGAGATTGGGATGCTAAGCAAGAGGGAAAAAGATAGATAAATTGCCGGTTAACTTTATCTCCTTCTTAAGCAGAAAACAGATAAATTTCAGCCTTTTTAATTTGACACCAAATTGAAGAACAGCGAGTGATAGCAAGCATGAAGAAGCAATCAGATTTATTGATAATTTCACTCACTCTCCATCTCTATCTCTATTTATTCTGGAATCTGTAAAGAGCGATGGAGGCAGATATTCTATAGTTGTTCATGGATATTTGTACGAGATTTCACTGTAAAATGGGTTCAATGCCAAAGCGGGTCTTGGCCTTTTCAAGCCTCAATTCGTTGAGAAATCAAAACCCCCAAAACATGATTTAAACTTGAGAATCACCCACCTTGTTCAGTGGCTTTGATGCACTCTCTCTCTCGCTCTCTCTCAGCCTCTTCTTTTCGCAAACATCGAATACTAAATTGGCGGCGCGTTATGGGCAAAAGCTAAGAGGGGATAGCCGGCATACCCATAGAGTTCTTCTTCGTCGCGTCTCTGCAACTCAATGGCGACGGCTTCACCAGGTGGCTGCGAAGTCCAAACCAAACCAGAAAAAAATTGACAATCCCGGCGGTCGAAGATTTTCTCCTCCCTTCTGAACCGCCGTCCACGAGCGGCTATACCCACGAACTTATTCTTTTGATTCGAAAATGTTTTCACAAGGAATTCTTTGTTCATCAAAATAGGGGTTATAAAATTTGGGATTTAAAAAGTATTTTAAATAAAAATATTTTTTATTAAATTTATTTAATAATATATTTAAAAAATTACATAATTTTTTATTTAGAATTTTATAGATAAATTTATATAAATGAAGCAGAGATCAATTTATTTGAAATTTTGCATATACAAATAAATGACTTATATATTTCTTATCTCATAAAAGTATAATTATTAATGTATTTTAAAAAATTTAATAAATAATTTGATAGAAATATTTGAATATTTTTTAATTTTATCTTGACTATTTTATATCTTAATTTAAAAAATATTTTAACCTAATATTGATACAATTTTATATTATTTTTTTAATAAATGATACCTAAAAATATAAAATTATAATAATTTTATTTAAAATTAATAATAATAATGTGTAAAGCACATTAATACAATCTTAATTTATATTTTTTACTAATCTAACCATCTCTAGAATAAAATGGTAGTTAAGGTTGTAAAACCTTTTTAGTATAGACTTCTTGGGTGGGTGTACTCGAGTTTCTCTCTCTATTATTGTGTATGTTTTTTTGTAAAATTGTCCTATAAAAAATATAAAATCACTTAATGTTGAAATTAATTTAAATCTTTTAAGTGATTTTAAAACTTATATTAATATAGATAATATTTATCCTTTTTGTATTAAAAATAATATTTAATTTTTTTATAAATACTAAAATTATTTGATTTACTTTGGGGAAATTCTATTCGTAGCTATCTTTTTACTTTTCACAGCCATAATTAAAATAAATTTAATAATTACTCTTTGCAGCCAGAATTATTACTTGTTACAGCCAGCTATATTCCAAAATTGCCCTCATATATCCATACATCTCTATCGCTACTCGCCGTCGTTCTCTACACCATCATTTTTTCATAAATTTTGTTTCCCGAACTCCAGAGTTCGGGGAAGTTGGAATTTCCCGAACTCTAGCGTTCGGGGAAGCTGGCTTCCCCGAATCCTGGGGTTCAGAGTTTTCGGAACCCTGGGTTTTCGAGGCGCGATAGGTCGATGGCTTCTTGTTTAACAATTTTTTTTATTGTAATGTTAATATTTTTTATTTAATAATTTTTTTATTGTAATCTTCTGTCTAATGTTTTTGATTTTTGTGTTATTTTGTAGATATGGTACGTGGTAGAAGAGGTTAAGCTTCTTCATCTCGCCAGCCTTCTTCGTCTCGGGAGCGCCCTACTGCCTCGACGAGAAGAAGAAGAAAGATTGAAAGTTCTAGTGAACCGCCTATTTCAGAGGAAGTAGAAGAGGCAATAGCAGATTATGCAACACCAGTTGAGGAGCATCCCAACCCTAATCAAGACGAACCAACTGATCAGCCATTTTCCTCTTAGCACGATGATATTTCTGAACTAATACCTGGGGACCCTAGTGATACATCCATTCTAAAAAGTTTTAAAAATCATGTTGCATTTGCAATATGGGCAGGAGAGGTAAGTTATATTAATTTTTTTAATATTTATCTTTATAATTTAAATAATTATTTATTGCAAGTTTTTATAATTTAAATAATTAGGTATTTGAATTTTTTAACAGGAAAGATGCATATTAAAATGTAGAAGTCATGGCCTTAAAATTCCTGAATAGCCATTGGATAATCAGACTCGTGTTCGTGATATTGTTATAGGTTCTAGTTTGTCATCATTGTTAGAGTGTACTTATCGATATACAAATCATGCTATAGTCTCAGCGTTTACAGAGAGATGGCAGCCTGAGACTAATACATTTCATTTACCATTTGAAGAGATAAGTATAACATTATATGATGTTATTGCTATTTTGAAGATTCCAGTAACCGGAAGATCTGTATCAGTGCCTCATCATTTGACACCTAGTGAAGCTAGTAATTTATTATGTAGGTTACTTGATGTTTCATTAGATGTAGCAACACAACAAATTAGAGAGAATCGATGAGCATTTGTAAAATTAGATTGGTTGAAAATAACATTTATGCATCTACTAAATGAGGTTTCGAATGAAGAGATTGAACACATCAGTAGAACATATCTGCTATTTTTATTAGATTGTACTTTATTTGTAGATAAGAGTGGGACATTAGTTTCAGTAGCGTATTTGATATCATTAGATGATTTAAGTATGATCGGTAATTATGCATGGGGAGCTGCTTGCCTCGTATATTTGTATCAACAGCTTGGCATTGCTATTAGACGAGAAGTGAAGAGTATAACTGGATATCTTACCTTACTTGAAGTAATTATTTTAATTTCATAATTTTATATCATATATTTATATATATTTAACATAATTATTTATATCAAATTTACAGGCATGGGTGTACGAACATTTTCCTTTTACTAGAATTAGATGTAACTTATTATATAGTGACGATCAGCCACGAGCTCTCCGTTGGATGCCTGTGCGTGATACTGATTCTTTACAATCTATTAGGGAGCAAATTGATACTTTATCACTAGATGAGGTATTTATTGTATATATGATTTGTAAGTTAATTAATATATTATAAAATTAAATTTTAAACTAAATAATATTTACAGTTAATTTGGACACTGTATTGGAAAGTTGAGCACACCACCCATTTTCAAAAATTACATTTTTCTTAGGTTGTCTGAAATGTAGAACTATTATAGAACTATATTATCCTAAGAGAGTTTTACGACAATTTTGGGCATATGCAAACTATTCCTCCACCCCCATTATCACCTGTTGAAGTTAGACGAACGGGGTCCGAGTACTGCATCATATCGGGTAATTTATACATTTGTTGATATTTAGAATCGATGGGATATGCATTTATTACCACCACGTCGACGTGGTAGATATTCTAAATTTTCATGGCATTTTACACCTGAATATTTAACGTGATATGGAGCTATTACACATCCATTTGTACAAAATCATATACATCGATCAAGTTTTGATAGAGTTGCAGAAGATATGGTCACTTTTGTTGAATCAATAAATTTTTAAATTATATTTAAGTTATTATTGAATTTAGTTTATTTAAATTAAAAAAATTGATATAATTTTTTTTTCAGCCTAATCGACTAGCATTATATGCTCTAGACTAGACGATATCAAGTACAGAGCCTGTATCTGCTGATGCATGGAGAAAAAAATGTTTTGGGGTGAATACTATTCTAGGCTCTCAGTACGACTTCAATCCTGATGTTGATAATATTGGAGCGTCGACATCTGATACATCTTCTCCAAGATAATCAATATCAAGTTCAGTTCAGATTAATTATAGCACCGAGTTGCTTATAGTTGTTGTTGTTGTTGTTTATAGTTGTAATTCGTAAATTATAATTTTAAATTATCAATATCAAGTTCAGTTCAGATTAATTATAGCACCGAGTTGCTTATAGTTGTTGTTGTTGTTGTTTATAGTTGTAATTCGTAAATTATAATTTTAAATTATCAATATCAAGTTTAGTTCGAACTAATTATAGTACCGAGTTGCTTATAGTTGTTGAGTTGCTTATAGTTGTTGTTGTTGTTTATATTTGTAATTCGTAAATTATAATTTTGGATTATGTATAACTTGTAAAAATATTTTATTTTAATATTTACTGTTAAATTTTATTATAATTTATCTAATTTTAAAACCATTTACACAAAAATTAAAAGAATAAATTAACGAAACAAAGAAATATAACTTTGTGGAATCTTGGGATTTCTAACAAAGCAAATAAATATTACAATAATATAAAACATACACATTGGTCATTCATCAGTTAAATCAAAAACATCATTTGTAATAACATTTTTGTTAATAAGAGACAGAAATGCTTGAATTCGAGTTATATGTGGTGTTTCTCATTCACGTGCAATATCATATCGATATTTATGCCAATTACGTGCAACAGGAGAAATTGGTGAGCCTGACTTAAAAACACTTGACAAAAAGATAAGACAATATTATTAGTAGCAAATTTATATTAACATAATTATAGGAATATATAAATAAATTATTAAATAATAATACATGTACAAAAATATTAATCATCCACAAAACCAATAGTAATAATTCTATATTGTATAATTGAAGATGAGACTGATCTCAATGGAAGGTAGGTAAGACACTGCATTCGAGACAAATGAACCAACACAATATTATATTTTGAAGTAATCAAATGACCCATATCAGGTAAAGTCATCCAATGTTGACGAGGTGCAACACACTCAAAGCAAGAAAGTGTGTGCATTAACTCATCTACGAGCATAACAAATCCATATAACTCTATATACTCATCACGAAAAGTATGCAACTCTCCAATCAGATTCATACGAACATCCCTCCAGTTGTGCTCGCTCATTCCAAGTAACGCAGCAATAACACGAAATCCACAATGTCCATCCGACTCCACATTAACAATATTATGTATAAAATGCTATATATTTGATGGGAATGAAGCATCATAGCCCAGCAATCTGTGTTTGACACTGGTACGATAAAGTTTACCTTCATTTGGTGTCTTAACTAAGCTCTGTGTTGTTGGAGATGTACTGTTATGAATAGACTGTACTATTTCAAAATATGATGGATCACGTCGAGTGGATGTATTAACCTGAATTTTATTCTTTGATGATGGCTTACCTTTTGTCCGAACTTTCACACTTGGTGACATCAATGAAGTCGTAGCTGAATCTATTAATTCTCTCAACTTCTGTTTTAATACGATTTTACCTCATACTGGTTCTGACTGAAATATATTATATATACTTTCTAACTCTGGATCAATAGTTAACACTGAGAACACATTAACAGTCTGCACGAAATCTAATTTTGTCCAAAAATGGTGCACAAATGATAAAGGAATTGGTCGTCCCTCCATCATTAATTTTGCAATTTCATGTGCACAAAGTAAATTATGTGTGCTTCTTATCACACATCCACATGCAACCTTATCCACCCCAATTTTTTGAGCTATCTGTGTTTGCTTTAACACCATATTCATTACGTTTCTTGATATAATACCTCTCAATTCTCTAAAAATTTTTGGTCTGAAATTATGTTGTACCAACATTAAACTCTTCTCAAAAGATCCCCTGATCTCGGTATATTGCAACTCAATAAGAGAGTTAATAATTTTTCATGATGACTCAAAGTCACATTGAGATGATTCCAGATATCTCTTCAGCTTCGCATGTGCACTCTCAGTCCTTTCAATAAAAATATAAGCAGTATTAGATTAATAATAGATTAATTAGAGATATTATAATAAAAATAATAACAACAACATTTGAGTTTAGTAAAGAATTTGAGTTTACTAAAGAATACCTGTTAGTAGTAACATTGCCAAAATGTAATACTTTATTTGTCCACGCTACAATAAATTTTTCTTTATAATCATTTAGCCATGTCTTTCTTACATAATCAAGCGCTTCTTCATATGCATGATACTCAACTATTAAGTCACAAAACAGACGTTCATACTCAATCTCAATGGAGGCAAAAACAAGAAGATTCCACCGTAACATAAATTTCTCCCATGTCTCATTTCTATCGAAAAATTTCTTACACTTAGCAAGCACATTTTTTGATATATGCCACCTACATAATAAGGTTGTCATACTTGAAAATACTTTATGTATTGTATTTATCAATGCTAATTCTCTATCAGTAACAACTACTCCTTGAAATGTATTAGATCCCATCACATTCTTTAATCTCTCCATAGCCCATGTGTAGTTATCCTCGTATTCATGGTTCATAAATACAAATGCAATAAGAAAAGTTAACTCAGTGGATGTCACATTAACAATCTCAAGAACTGGATATCTATACCTGTTAGTTTTGTATGTACAGTTCACCATTATTAAGACATGTGGAAATACTTTCAATAAATCTATAGATATCGGATGAGGCTAAAATAAGTCTTCAATACAATCTGTTGATCCATCACTTCTATGTCACTCCACATAATTTGTAACGCCCCACTTTTCCCCAAGCGTGCGTTAACTCGAGATTTCGGGAAATTTTCTTTTTTCCAATATCAAACACAACATAAATCTCTTGATATTCATACTCTCATCATAATCATTTCCCGACAATTCCGATCGTACCTTCTCAGTATATTAAAGTTTAATAATAGACTAAGACAGGCATTATCAATCACATCAGCGGAAGCAAGACCAAAACCTCAAATATATACAACTGATAATTCCATTTACATTAACCAAATCGATGTTTCACATGAAAATATCAAAATATTACATAATTTCTGAACATTGTAATCATAGACAAAACCCTACGATGACTAAACATAACAGCTACATCTCGATGACATTCTTTCCCTTGGCGCCACTGCTTTTACTTGGAACGTTTGAATATTCCAGGGACATAGTCCAAATTAGATGCTGAATCATCTAAGTGAGAGTTCAAAAATATTTTCATGAATGTATGCAAAGTCATGTTCCAAAATCGATAAATCTCACATGCACCAGCCTAAGAGAATCCCACACAGCATTTAGCCCTAACCGGGAAAAATACAATCTCTCTAAAAGCGACACGATCACATCGACCCATTGGCAAACCGATCCTGCTTAAGAGGGACAAGCTCGACATATGAACTTGAGAATCACCCCATTGCCATTGTTAGGCTTTACGCTTCCACTCAAAAGCATTCCAAAATTCAACGTTCTTGTGTAATTTTTTCAAAACTCATAAAATAAATTCATCATTCTTGTGTAATTTTTCCAGAATTTTCTAAAAATCCCTCATATTTATTTTTCATTTACATTTCCTTTCAAAAATCAAAAATAATTATTTCCTCAAGAAATTTCTGAGATAAAAATTCATCAAAATAAACTATTCATCTTTATTGAATTTCTGGATATTTTTCCAGAATTTTAATTCCTTTAATTATATTTTTTATCGAATTTTCTATATTTTCAGTATTTAAAAATTATAGAAAATACCTCTGGTAATCTTCTCCTGCGACAGTGACCGGCGACCTGCTCCGATGGCTGATCCGACGACACCACCTTGAAGCCCTCTTCAAGTCGATCACAATGGCACCCTCAAATGGCCGAAAAACTCACCGGAAGCAGGCCGATTTGACAATTTACAGTCCGGCTCCGGCGAAGCTTTGCGTTTTCCGGCGAGCCAAATTGACCTTCGATTCGAACTCCGATTGACACGAAACTTTCCAGATCAGTTACCCATCGCCTTGCGAACAAAAGCCCCTTATTAGATTGCTCGATCGATCACTCTACAATCCGATTTCTTCTTCACTCGATATATGTATATATATATATATATACACGGCCAAATGCAAAAACACCCCTATACCGCTCCAAAAATTCTCAAAATCTCCAGAAATGATCCTCTTCCCTCAAGGATCAAAAGCCCCTTATTACCTTCCCTCGATTTTCTCTCAAAATCGAGCAATTTGATGCTTCATTTTCGGTCAAAACCCTTGGCTATTTATAGCTAAATCCGACCCCACGTGGTCGATTTTCGGTCAAGGCTTCTTCTCCACGTCTCCTAGACCACCCTAGGCCACTCCCTGACAACCCTAGGCTGCCCAAATCGCCGGAATTTCAGGCCAAAATCTCGGCCAGATCTGCCATGCTTTGGCAGATTTTTGAAAATTGCAATTTGGCCCCCTTGAACTTTCTTTTACATTTTGGTCCTTATCCTTAAGCCCCTGATCTTCCCAACACTATCACTAAGACCCTCAAGATTAGTAATTCTCATTTCTCCCTTGAAACTTTCAAAAATTTACTGTTTTGACCTCCCTCGGGCATTTTTAGAAAATTATACTTAGGCCCGATTGATTTATTTGACCTTAAATCTACTCGATTCAACCTGAAACCACTTAAGGGTTGTTCTATACATCGAATAATAGTCCTTGACACTCTCCTTTGACTTTTTGGACGTCCTTTACAGCAATTCGGTAATACGACCTAATTGGCAGCTATATTTTTGCTGTACCGAAAACTGTTCTCGATCTTCTTTCTTTTATCACCAAAAATCATAATTTTAATTTCTCGTCGATACTATACCATTTTCCTTGGATATCTAGGGTCTGAGGTACTCCCTCTGATTAATTCGGTCGTCCAAAGTTGTGTCAGTGTGCCCTATAGTCTTATTTTTTCCAAAATTCCAATTACGCCCTTTATCAAATATCATTTTTTTCCTCAAATTATTCTCGGGTGTTACATAATTACATTCTCTTAATTTCTTCATCAACTGTTGCATTTGTGATTGATTAGTGGTTAATTTTGTAAAATTTTTGTTATAATTATGATCCCCGTTTTGATTTTAAATTGGTTTAATTGAATAATTATGTGTAATATATATTTATATATATAATATATAATATATTATAATAAACATGTAAATATAATACATATATATACTCAATGAAATGCATGCATGGATTATCTATATAATATATAAGCATATAGTATCCCACATAATATCCCATATAATATATATAATATAATAGATGATTTATTAATAAATTGCTTATTTATAGGTATGAAGAAGGTGGACTTGGAAGACCAAAAAGAATTCAACCCCATGAAGAATAAAAAATTCAAGAACAAAAAGAATTCAAGCCCATGAAGAAAAAAGAATTCAAACCCATGAAAAATTAAAGTCTATGAAAAAATTAAAGTCCATGAAGAATTAAGACCCAACTTGAGCATCCCATGAAAGATATCATTTGAAGAAGGCCCAAGGATTATTTTTAATCTTAATGAAGATTAAAAATCAATTTATAGAAATCTATTTTTATTTTTTATGTGAGTGCTTTATTAGGTGTGTCTTTTAGCTAAAATCCATTTAACTATTAGTTGTGTATTATAGCTAAAATCCATTTAACTTTATGAGTGCTTTATTAGGTATGTATTTTAGCTAAAATCCATTTAACTTTAAGTGTGTGAGTACCCATTAGATATAATTATGTCTAGTTGAATAATTGAAATTGTGTGGTTTGTATTGCATCTTGTGGCCTATAAATAGGTCACTTGATTGCATTTGTAAGTGTGATTATTATTCTTGAATAAAAGCTTAGTTGTTTTCTTATATTTTCTCTTTAAGAATTGTTATTGTTCTCTTTTCTTTTCTTTGTTGTTCTCTTATGTGATCTTACTTTCTTTCTTTTCTTGAATTCTTATGTTATTTATTGTTACTTAATTATCCACCGCCTAAATGGCCGGTTAATTTCTGCAATTTTAATTCTTGTCTCTTTATTATTCACCGCCTAAATGGCCGGTTAGTTTCTGCTATTTTAATTCTTTTCATTTAAATTATACCATTTAAATTTCTGTTAATTAATTTACAAATAATGATGAGTAGCTAAACCCAATCTTGGGTTAAGGCAAGGATAGTGTCCAACGCCAATGATTCCCAAAGGAAGCTACGCTTTAAATGAGTGATATTAATTTAAATTTCAATATGAGTGTGTATTTTTAAATTAAGAAATCACTAGGTTTGGATTGGAGCGTAAGCCTAACTTAGAGCTTTCATGTCATGTATGAGAGTTACTAGAACTGAAAACGCTATCATACCCAAACCCGAATGATTAATTTAGTTATTTTGTGTATTAATTGTAATTAGATTTATGGTAGTTGCTTAAACTAGAATCTCACATATCATGTATGGGGATTGCTTAAGTTAGAACTATTATTATCTCTAATTGCATTTAATAACAAACCCTCATATCTGAAATTAAATTAATGTTACTAATCTTTTCTACTAAAAATTGGGAATCAATGGGTTGGTGCTGAAATTGCCTTAACTCAAGACTTATTTAATTCTAGATTTTTACATTCAGTATTTATTTTAACTTTTGTCTTACTTTATTTCCTAGCATCTGTTATTTAAAAATCCATAAAAAAATCTTGTTTCCAATTCATCCAAATGCGTGTGTTTGTGTGTGACATTCTTTTTATTTTGCCATAAATAAATCTCTTAGTGGACGACCTGGTGTAACGCCCCGCTTTTTCGAGCGTTAAATAACTTAGAAATTTCGGGAATATTTTTTTTTTTTTTATAAACCATCTCCCGACAATCCCGTTTTACCTTCTCAACTCACTAAATAAGAATCAATAAGCTAAGACCGGTAATCATCATAAATGCGGAAGCTTAAAATCGAAACCTGATATGATCCATAATCAATTTCACTTTATAACCGTATAAGAATCCATACCATACATTAACATCATATCCTCAATATTGAAATACATAAATACATGGAGATTCCATAATGTTCTAACAAAGCTAATCATCAATAAAGCATTAGGTAAAAACATATCCGAGTCAGCTTGCTGAATCCATCGGCCACGCCATCACGTGCCGTCTCATCTCAACCTGATCATTGCCTAAGCTGCAATTCTAAACTGGAACGTTGAATGTTCCAGGGGCATAACCCATTAGAAGATGAATCTTCTAGTAAGGGTTTAAAAACATGATACATGAATACATGATGCAATAACATAAACAATCATGTGCCCTAGTGTAACTTCCCTAGCCTACCAGCCTGGCACGAAACCCTAGGCAGAATCCCGAACCTCTGCAGGATAATCCTAACGTTGTTCCATCATTGCCCTTGGGAATTACGGTTACACTCTTAGGGCGACATCCCCATCCCATGCATGAGTATCAATATGCCAATAATATCGTATTATGCAAGAATAACTTCTTTCCATGCAATATGAAATGATCATAATTTCAATAAATATCATGCATAATGAAGCAAACGTTTCATATATACGTTCTCGGGATAAAACCACTTACCTTTAGACGTAAACTCAAATTTTCTCGAAAAACGCGTATAACCTCGTTTTGCGTGCCAACCTTGAAAATAACATAAACCATCAAGATCCATGGTCAAATCACTTCCTGGCCAATCATTTCCAAGTAAAATCAATAATCTAATTTTTTCATACTTTTTTCTTATTTTCTCTATTTTTTCTCTATTTTTCATAGTCATAATTTCTTCCAAAATTCAAAATAAATACCTAATCAGGTAATTTATTTAATTTTTCTTCATGAAAATTCCTAAAATAACATTTCTAATCTCTATGAGTTTTCTGAGAATTTTCCAAAATCTCTTCCTATTTTTCTCTAATTAAATTTCCTTTCAAAAATTTAAAATAATTATTTCATCATAACATTTCTCAAATAAAATTTTATAAAACTGAACTATTCCTTTTTTTTGTATTTCTAGATATTTTTCCAGAATTTTCTCTCTTTTATTTCTATTTTTACTCTATTTTTCTTTATTTCAGCATTTAAATAATATTAAAAATTATCTCCAGTCATCTTCTCCGGCGCCGGCACACCGAAAAATTAAACTGACTATACCAGAAGATAGCTTACCTTGAGTTGATCATTCTGTCCAAATTTGAGCTTGAAAGAACACTTGGAAGACCTCCCTCCGAGCAAAATTCAGTTCGGTTCCGGCGAGATCCGATTTTTCCGGCGAAGCTCCGATCACCCCTCAAATGAACTCCAAAATTCCTCAAACTTTCCAGAAATGATCCTCAGCTCATGGGCAACAAAAGCCCTATGGTTTGGTGCCTCAATTTGTTCAAAAGTGAGGTCGATTTGAAACTCAAATCTTGCAAAACTCTAAGCCACCATATCCTCTATTTATAGGCGATTTCGACCCCATAAATGACGGATCTTGCTTCAATCAAGGCCTCTGATGTCCCCTATTGCCCTTAACAAGTCCAAAATCCACCGAAAGAGCTCCATTTTCGTGATCTAAGTTTAACAACTTTCGGCCACTTTTTCTTCAATTTTCGGCCATTCCATTGCTTGTTGTCGGTCAAGCCCTTTACAAAAGATGCTCCTTGAGCAACCCTCGTGCCATCCCTGTGGCCAATTTCGGTGATTTGATGGGTTGGTCGGCCATGGTTGCTTGGAGATTTTCTTAAAATTGCACTTTAGCCCCTCAAATTTTGGTTTTCTCACTTTGGCCTATTTCACCAAGCTCCTTGACTTTTGATAATTTCTTTCAAGACCCTAAAGTCCTAAAACATCAATTTGACCCCTGAGGATTCTGAAAAAATATCGTTTCGGCCTCTCTTGAGTAATTTCAAAAAAACTGCATTTAGGCCCGAATCTCCGTTTTGGCCCTAAACCTCTTCGTTTCTTCCTGAAACCACTGAAGGGTTGTTCCTTATGAAAAATTGAAGCCCCTTCAAGTTTCTGTTGACTTCTCGGAAGTCATCTATGACGATTCGGTATTGCAGCCTAATTAGTAGCTGTATTTTAGCTGTACCGAAAATTGTTCCCGATCTAATTTATTTCGATGCTATAAATCATATCTTGGGGTGCTCGTTAATGGTACATCATTTTCCTTTGTTATTTCGGCTCCAGGGTACTCCCGGTAGTCGATTTAGTCAATTTTTCGGACTATTCAGATACCAATTTTCTCTGAAACCTCATTTCTCTAATAAATTACTTATTTTTAATTAACCCAAATTTCTCGGGTATTACACCTGGACTCATCCAGAAAATATAAATGTAAATTTGGACTACAACTACACTCGTACACTGACGAGTATAAACCTCTCACCATTATAAAAAAAAATATATAAAATTTTTATTGTGTTTTGTTTTGTGTTTTAATTGCAGGGTGAGAGTGCAGCCAGTGATCTACCACCTTTCTCAATAAGTTTGTATCTTTGACACGCATTATATATAGTTTTGATAGTAGTAACATTATTCTCATCTTCTGCCTTTAGGCCCATCAAAATATTTCTACGTTTCACGAGATTCTAAGACATTGTTTTTAAAATGACTTTTTCTTCATCCCTGCATATGAATGACCTTCCAGTTGAACTGATAGTGCATGGTTGTGCAGTCCACATACAACTTTCAACTCCCACTGCTCAAATTTCATACCAAGTAATTCAAACGGACAATCACACTTTTTTGAACCTGTGTACTTGCGTTTTAATTCTCCTATTGTTTCTTCTTTCCTTTTCAATGGTTTATACTTTCCACTACATTCACAAGCAAGACGAACTCTAGGTTTTTTTTCAGGACCCCCAGATTCTGAACTCTTGATCACAATCACAATTCTATTTTCTTTTCTAATTTTCTTAGCCCATCCAATGAGTGCTTCTCTAGTATCAAATAGCTAATACAACAAAAAAAAACATTTAGATATATTTTTTCTATAATTATATATTTCAAACAAAATTATTAAAAATATATCATACCTGATTAGTAGTAAATTGTTGAATAACATCAAATTGCTGGATTACACAATTCGATTCCTATAAAAAAAATCAATAAAATAAAAAAAAATCGAACCCTAAAGAAAAACCCATATTTCCCGAACCCTAACATTCGGGAAGCCCCAACTTTTCCGAACCCTAACATTCGGGAAGCCCTAACTTTTCGAACTCCAGCATTCGGAAGCCTTCCCCGAACGCTGGGGTTCGGGGAAGGCTATACTTCCCGAACTCCAGAGTTCGGGGAGTAGTCTATCCTTCCCCGAACGAACGCTGGGTGGGTTCCTTCCTGAATGCTGAAAGCTTTCGTACATTCTCCAATGGCAACTTTCAGAAAACACTTCTTAATCTATGGATTCCATTTTCAATACAGTATACTGTTATAAACACAAACACTTCTTAATCCATTTTCCAACGGATTTCATTTTCAATACAGCATATTGTTATAAACACAAATACATATTACACTCTTACAAACACAAACACATATTTTAGGACCACACATTTACAGATTTACTTACCTGCGCGTCATATTCTTTTTCTAAATGGTTGTTCTGTTCTTCCTCAAACTCTTCCCAGTTCTTCATCAATATTTTAGTATAGTAATCCATGATTGATCTAGATGAGTGCTGATATTATTAAAATGGATTTGAGAGAAAATGGATTAGTATGGGCATGAGTCTAAAAGTAAGTCTGAAATGAGAGAGATGAGAGATTTGAGGAGAAAAATAGATTTGCTTGGGATATGAGGTACTGTGTGAAGAAGAAATTACAGAATTTCGTCGGCGAAAAATGGCATGTCAGGTGGTGGTTGAGTATTGAAGATAAGGGTAAAATTGAATTTTTATTTGAGGGTATTTTAGGTATATTACAAATTGGTTGCGAAGAGTAAAACTCTCGCTACGAATAGAATTTCCCTTTAATTTGTTGTGTGAGACCCCTAAAAAATTATTTAGGCCTAAAATGACCCCTTATCATGGGCTTCTAGACTAACCCCATTTCCTGAGCTGCCCAGTTTATTTTATTTTATTTTTGTATGGTGAGATATCAATATTAAATTTTGCTTAAGGGTTATTGTTAATTAAAAAGTTGCTTAAAAAAACAAAAATTAAACTTCAGCAGTCAATTACTAAGCTAAATTGTAAATTTAGTTTTTGTTTTTTAAGAACATTTTAATTAATGATAAGACTTGGTATAATAGAGAGGTTATTCTTATTTTATTACAATATGCATCTTATAAATGTTAGATATGAGCCATGAAGATAAATTCTAGTGATACAAAATGACTCGATCTTGTAATTTTTTAAATATTATTTAAATTATAAGTTTATGTTTTTATTTAAATTATAATATAATTTAAATTAAAAAATATATATATATATCAGTTAATATAATAAGAAGTAAATATCATTTTTAAGTGTTAAGAATACGAATTCCAAATAATCTACAATTCGTTATACTTATAAACATGTTCATGACCATAGAGTTCCTAACCTGAATAGTAGTAACTCGCAAAGACTAACATATCATTTTCCTCCTTGTTCAGTATGAAATATTGAAAGATAAGGTTAGTGAGTTTCGTGTCATTCTGTATGAGATATAAAAGGAAGATGAGTAGGGTGTTCGTTATAAGAACGAGTTCACTGAATAGAACCGTTAACATTGAATCACAAGGGTTATATCTCACGGGTCAATGATTCAATGTTAGCTATAGATATACAATTAGTTCTTATACTTGGGATAACATAGATATCGATGTATCGGTGGATTAGGATATCAGTGATATTATATGATTGTTCTAATCAAGAATAATTATACGTATCTACGTGCCTAATTCAATGATATATGAGATATGTATGCATCAGACATGAAATCTATCACCTCGAGATTTATGAGCTGAATATCCTATACGATTCAATAATTACTTGATGACAAATCTTTGACTAATGTAATATAACAATGAAATGTGTTTCATAAGGTTGTGTCATAATTAGTAAAGATTGATTTTAGATTTGGTCATATGATGAGATTAAGAAATTTGACCCACTGATTATGATCTCATATCTTATCAAGATATAGAATGATAGAATGACCATATTGTATGGTATCGTAATAAGAGATTCACAATACCCGTTTTACAATAAATAATTGAGCAATCATGACATATTGTTAGATGCCACTCATGATTTATAATAATTAATAATTGATTATTTTCGTTGTTAATTTAATTGTGAACTCTTAAAGTTTCACTTAAAAGAAATCACTTTAAAAGATAATAAGGATAAATTAGTAATTTTATAATTACTAATAATAGTATATTTATTTATTAGATAAATAAAAATAATTAAATAATTATATTGTGAATATAATTATTTAATTATTAATTAGATTGGACATTTTACTAACACATTAAGCTTGCCCTAATGACATTATTTGTATTGGGCTTAACTGAATTGGAATTGACTTAACCCAATAGAACATTATTAGAATGGGTTTGTTAAGCTCAAACCTAATAAGACTTCAGGATTATGATGGAATTCTATAAATAACCTCATCTATCCACCAAACATTCATTTTTGGAATACTTGAGAGTTAAAAGAACTCTTGGAGAAGTGTGTGTGAATTCAAAGTAAATTATAAATTTTAAGAAAATTTTTACTTCATCTTCTCTTGAATCTCTTGGATCTACGTGGTTTTAGGTGGATTAACTTGGCATTCCT
This sequence comes from Diospyros kaki, assembly GCA_036245055.1. NCBI lineage: Eukaryota > Viridiplantae > Streptophyta > Magnoliopsida > Ericales > Ebenaceae > Diospyros > Diospyros kaki. The sequence goes on along the minus strand of BSEG01000003.1, from coordinate 29,949,731 downwards.
ACACTTAGAGAATTATACGGCGGGGAACCTAATAGTGAAATTAGATTTCATTCAGAGGTATTCTTTCATTTTTATTTTTAAATTTTGTAAATCATAATTTTTGAAAAATGTGATACTTGTAAAAAATTAATTTTATTCATGATGAGATCCATGTAAACTAACAATAAATTTAATTATGCAAGGTAGGAAATACTTTATTGAGTGCTGTTCTTTTAAAAGCAAAACACAAAAAAAAATTTGTTTGAAAAATGAAAAAATAGATGTTAATCTTGATAATTTCTTATCTGTATATGAATTAAACCTAAATTAAATAGATCTAATAATAGATATGTAAGAAAATTTGAGGAATTCTAGAGAGAGACCGGAAAAAAACCTTGGGTAAAGGAATTTATCTAATAAATCATCAACCCAATTTCAAACTACACAAAAAGATAAGTTCGAAAATTGAAAATAAAATATAAGGAACAAAGCTGAAATGTAACGCCCGTAAATGGTAATTGATTTAATGTTGGGGTTATTTGATTTAAAAGAAATATTAAAATAATTTGTGATGATTAAATAAAATTAAATTATGCGATTTTAAGGAAATAAGAAATTAAGGAAATTAATTAATTATCTTAGAAAAATTTTGGAATAAGAAAAAATTCAAAATAAATTAAATTGTGTGATTTTTTTAAGTTGTGGGCGTTATTGTAATTAGAATAGGGGGTGAGAGTGTAATTAATGGAAAGTTAGGGGTGCTGGCGTGAATCGCGGAAGAGGCCAAAAGTCACTTTAAATATAACTTAATGCATATATAAGTTGAAGAGGCGAGCGGGCGCAGGTGGTTCGCGCGCGAGGCCATCAGGCGGTGGGCTCGGGATTGAAACCGAGCAGGCGCACGCGAGGGGGGCGATTTTTGGCTGATTTAATTCAGCCCCTAGACGTCAAAACGACGTCGTTTTGATTGAGGTGGTGGCCTACCTAGCGGCAGCCCCAGCGCTGCCACGTGGCCGCGCCTCCTCCGCCCATTTTTGCCCCTATTTAATGCCCAATTCGGGTGTTTCTTCTTGCAATTGAAACAACAACATTTGGGGAGAAAAATAGCACGCTCGCGAGAGAAATTTGAGAGATTTTGGGCTTCAAATCAAGATTAAATCAGGTTTAATTAGCGATTTAATTAGCCAGGTATGTAACCTAACTAGTAATTAATATTCTGTACGGTCAGAATTTCTTTTTGAGTCTAATTTTATTAATTTTGACAATTAATTGGAATATTGCAGTTTGTATAATTTTTGTCGTTTTTGGACTAAACAAGCCTGAGGATATCTCTGTTAAGGCAAGTTCTTCTTACCTACCTCGTCGATTCTTTCATTGGCAATTTATTTGACCTCCCTTCGCTTATTCCGGCTATTAATTAATTATGGAATTTTTAAATGGTTAGTTTAAAATTTAATGTATTAAACTGGCCTCGTGGGTTTTATTCGTTGGTTGCCTACAGGGGTTTGTGCCACCTCCTGTCTGTTGGGAATGATGTCGTACTCACCCGGGGCTAGGTTCTTAGTGGTTCGGGTATTCTCATTGGATTTTTGGTTGTTTATTGGCTAGAGTGATTGTGTAGTGGGGGCTAGGATCGGCGGTTCGGTGACGGAGTGACTCTCGTACGGTCTACCTTAGGTCACCAACGGGTCTCTCCTATCCATTGACCGTTGACCGGTGCCAGACACTGTTGGCTAGCTTAGCCGTTATGTGATTATAGCATGCCTGCTTATATTTTATTCTCGTTGCATGGTTTGATGTGCACATGGGTACGGACTGCATGTTGGGATTAACATGATTTGGTTATGCTTGGTCACAGACATTTTAGCTTGATTATGATGCATCTAGCACGGGCATATGCATCGTGTGTTGCTTATTATATGGGCGGAGCATGGCTTGATGCCTGGATGTATGGGCACTTTGTATCACGTTGATGCTCATTACGCCATTGCATTTTATGTGCATTACATGGTTACTGGTAGTATTTAGTTCTCGAACAGGAGTACCGTTCTGAGGGAGCCTATGGCTAGGATGTCGGGAGTACCGACGTGGATACGAGTGACGAGAGTACCGACCCGGGACAGTGCGCACAGGTTTGTTGAGGATATTGTAGGACCATCACGAGGATTCATAGCATGCAACGGAAGCAAAAAAAAACTTTCCTCGTATTGATTAGAATCTAGGAAACTTACTTTTCCTTCGGATCACCGGACGGAATGAAGCGACAGGAGGAGGAGGGGCGGGAGCTTCTTCGCGTGGTGGAGATGACGGCTGTCCTGCAATCTTTCGGCTCCTTCGCATCAAAACTTGAATGTTCTCTTGATCTTCCAAGGTATGACTCAAGAATTCTTGGCCTCTCTTTTGGTGAAGAAGAGTAAAAAAACCTTAGGTGAAAAACAACCAAGGAAAGAATATATAGAGGGAGAACCCTAGGATTAAAACCCTAGTGGGCCAAGTTCATTTAATTAATTTTCTAATTGGGTTAGCCCAATTAATTAATTAAAAAAATCAATGAACTATTATTTTATTCTAGCCCAATTAATTATGGACCATTCTGAATAAAATAATTCTCTCTCAATGTAATTCACCCAACAAGCCAAATGTATTAAATAATACATGAGTTATATCGAGCTACCCCGGGGACCAAAAGACAAATTATCCATGGCTACTAAAATGACCAAAATACCCCTACTACCCAGTAGCTATATTTTGTCATTCTAAGTGTTCTAACTATCACCATATGGTAACACTGACCCCACGAATAATTTTGCATGTGCAATGTCTTTGACCTATTAGTGTAATGACGAAAATACCCCTCTGCGTACCACCCATCATTTAGAAAGGAATAATGTACTAACACCTCTCTAAATGATTTCTACCATCCTTAGATCACTAGTCCAATAATCCGTGACTACTCGAATATACTTGCTTATCACTGGGAGCTACCCAGAAGCACACACTCTTAAGTCACGTTCCCAGGGCCCTAGATTATTTGATTATTCTTGGACAATCACAAGGGGGTGAATCACAGAAACTATCTTGTATTAGTCTGTCTTATCTAATTAGAAATCATACTCCCAACTCACAAGGTTATTGATCTTTGATAGACCTCACCTACAGTGAATCTAAGAATATAACTCTAGGTTCACTAGACCACCAACTAATACTCAAGTATTAAAGTACTCGTCCACGTAGTAGCAGTGATAGACTAGCTCCATGATAATTAGTACTTTGTCATTAGCTTCTATCACAGGTCCACTCTACGCATTCCAAATGTGCTTGTACAATTAGAGTAAACAGATTGTTTACTGGCTAAGGCAAGTCATCCTCTATTAGGATCTATTACACAATGATCTTATCATGATAGAATGTCTAGTTCTATCAAAAGATTAAGAGTAATATTTTCTTACTTATTAAGTACCCATGATTCATGCCTAACTGTGAAGAACGACCCATCACATGAATCACTTACTTAATAGCATGGACACATTTTCAACAATTAAATACAAATAATATATGTGCCATAAACTGACTAAAAGAAACATCATTACCATAAATTAAACAAAACGTGTCTTTAGGGCATATATTTCCAACAGATATTTGTTGCCTTTTAGGGCAACGGTAGGTTGGTATGGGACTTGAGTGCCAGGTGTCTTATGTGGGCCTCAAGGACCGGTATGTGCTTTTATTATACTGCACTATTGTATTGTAGAGTCTCATGGCTTGTGTGTACTTGCGGGGCTGTGTTTGGGGTGGTCTCTTCTCTATTTATAGCCTTTCATTTTGTATAAACTTGTCGAGTCTTGCGACTCACCTTACTTTTCATCATTCCAGGTAAGGGTAAAACGAGAGCCGAGGGTGAGGATCGTTCCACTTAGCAGCCGACCACGTCGATTCGGTGTACAGTTAGCCGCCCCCATTATCTCTGATATTTTGTCGGTATTTTTGTCTTTCATTTTTGACTATGCCGGGTTATTCCCTATATCTTGTACTTGTTGGCACAGGTGTCTGTATATTTTTATATACTCCTTGACCGCTGTTCTAGTGGGATACTTATGGGCATGCATGTTTACCGTTTTTGCTCTCGCTGTTGTATTTCTTATGTACGCATGCCAGGGTATTTTTACCTTGTGTTTATTTCTCTTCCCTTATGTAAACGCTTTCATTCGGATAGATCGGGTGGTTGAGATATCCGGGCAGGGGTGCTTACATGAAAGGAGAGTCACAAAGGTCCAAAGAGATCTTCCCAGAAGAAGGATCTCTAGGAGACCTTCTTGGCAGACTCTCGACGAAAAAAAAATTCTGGTGACCTAACAAAATCCTCTAAGGACTTATCCGTGAGATATTCCCAGAATGAAAAAGTATAAACATATAATTTTAAAATCTTATTTAAGAAATATATAACATATAATATACGTCAAATTCTAGTTAATTCCAAAATATCAACGATGATTGTCACAAGATTTTCAAACTTCTCTATCAATAAGTGGATTCTTAATTTTTAAAAGATAACTGTTGAAACTCAAGAAAGAGTTATGCTATCTCTTTTAATTACAAAAATTTAACTTAAATATTTGAGTATTTGAACAAAAAATATCATATTTTTTAATTATTATTATTTTTTTATAAATTTTGACAAATTAAAAATAAATCTCTCGATATAAATTTTATTATTATATTCATGTAACAATAACGTCAAATTTTGGCTTTGCTTCTGTAATAAAAACATGTTACTTTGGGTCCAACAAACTAGCCCGAAAGGCTGGTTCGAGAGATGCGAATTCACCCCTTGGTATTTCATGTTTTTAACATTATAATAATAATATTCGGAATACGTCAGATCTCCTATAAATAACAGTCGCTGGAGAGTTCAGAGCAGAGCAGCGATGCCGATGGGGCTTTCACTGATTGCGCTTCTCGCCATACTGCCACATCTCCTCGTCCCCTCTGAATCTAAAGCTTCCGGGCTTCAGATTGGCTCTGAAACTACATCGTGTGGAGGCCATCAGAATCACCAGTTGATTGCCGAGTTCGAAGAGGCGAAGCTCAGAATCGATCAATTGGGTAATTTCCCATTTTCCTACACTCCGCTTGATTTGGTTAGCCTTCTCTTTATATGGTCACCACCACAATCTACGCTGCATACACTTGGATGCTGGAAAAATCATCCGTTCGTATTGTGAACTTTCCCTGCCCTGCTTTTACACAATCACTCGATTTTGTTGGAGTGTCTTAGCATATAGTTTTGGTGCTTAGTTGAGATCGTCCATTGATGTTTAAGGGTTTTGAGTGAATTTGTCAAGAAAGGGAGAAATTATTTTGTGCCTCCAAAGTAGCAAATATTGGTGTCCCAAATCAATAATTTGTTACCACTTGTTAATGGTAAGTATAAATCTGTAAGTAGATTCAGGTTATCATTTTTCTTGGTCAAAAGAATTATTTGTTAGTTTACCTTACTATTAACACGTGACAGTAAATCATTGGTCTGAGCACCTCAAATTGCCTCGGAGATGCAAAATAATTTCTCAAAGAAAGGAGGGTAGCCTCAAGCCCGTTATACTTTATGCTCAAGACAACATCATAAGAAAAGTGCTGTTACGGTGGTTTTACATGAATGCGTGTGTGTATTCTCAGGACTTGCATAATCTCAATCTAATTTATGTCTTTGTAGAATCCCTCCTTGAGGAAACTATCTGGGACATAAATGCGAAAAGCTTTTATCTCAAAGAAAATGAGAAGCTAATTAAAGAGATGACGCACGAACTGGATCGTCTACAATCTGCATTTGCCAGTTTACAGGTTTGCCCTCTCAAACAATATGCTAATATTTGATGTTTGTACATGCCAGCATGCAGACTTCCTGATGCTATGCAATCTCTATTCTTTTTTTTCTTCAAAGATAAACTTCTTTTGGAATCTTGTAATGTGCATAATTAACATGTTTGTGTATATTGTACTCTGATTTTTTGTACAACTATGTTAAAAGGGTTCATTTCAAAAGTTGTACACATGGATTTATTATTTTAGTTCATAAGGTCTCTAGAAAGTTGCTAACACATTCATGTTACAGTTTCCTTCTTCTATAGATACATTCCAATTTTTTTTTTTTTCCAAGTAAAAAAGGGTATGAGGGGGCTGAAGATTGATGATGACCCTCTCTTTGATGTGACCGAAGGGTATTCTATATGAGCAGCAAAGGGTTCTCAAGTCTCTTCTTAATGCAAGTGGGATATTGATGTTCTCTCATTGATTTACCTTGCTTTGAGTTTTTCTCAAGTCCCCTGCTGCGGTGTGCAAAAGTAAACATAAGATTTGGACTTTACCTATTATCTCTTGAAATAATCTAAAGCTAAGATTTATCAAGATATGGACGAAATGTCCGGCTTCTGAGGCACTACTGAATTACTAGTTTTCCTTTTCCACATATTTTGACAAACCGCTGATTCTTACATTGGCTTCTATTTATTTAACAACTGATAGATATCACCTTGGAAATTAGTGATATAGTTACACATGGCATGATTTTAGTAACCATATAAGTTGTTAAATAATAAAACATATTTGGTGAGTTGCTGGGTTTAGTCCCTGAATATAACTGCCTGCTATGACTGAACCAAAAAAAAATGAAAAATTAAAGGAAAAATGAAAAATTAAATTGTTGGCTGCATTTCTCATGACAAGAAATCTCTGAGTTTCACGTGAGAGCTACTGACTGCTAGAAGAGCATGCTCCATATCTGACTTCGTAGTCAATACAAGTGCTCTTCATGTTAGTTATCCACTAATAAAATAAAAAAAAAAGAAATGTTGAAGTTTACTTAGCAAAAATAAATAAATGAAGTGTTAGCTATCCATCGTCGGTAAATATTTCCCACACTTTGTTACTGTTTTGGGAGGAGATAAAACTGGCTGGGTCATTTAATTTATCAAGCAGTAATCAAATAAGTTTGTTCTTCAAGATAAAAGCTACATAACTTTAGCAATGGCTATTTCTCAAAACAGTTGCATAAAAGGGGAGCCAAACCAGACTATAAAGACTTGGGATATAAACCAAAATTCAACAATTGCACAGACTAATAAAACAATAATTCAGTAAGATTCAGGAATAAAGCGACAGGTACAATATGTATGTCCATTCAATCTCTAGCACCATAACAGCAGCAGCAGCAATCAGAAGCATATCCAATGCCAGTTCCAGTTAACTGGACACAGAAGCTGGTAGGTTCTACTCTCTTTGCAGGAAAATCAAATACATTACAACATGTTTTCTTAGTTTGATGATAAAAATATTTGGACTATTTCTTGATATGTGTCAGTCATCTTTGCACAGTGGTGCCGTGCTATTCTATCTGTATTGATCCAATTTTATCAGTTCTCCATGAAGGGACTTGTTATTTAATCTGTACTTTTCATATGCCGTGCTAAATATAGCTACCCTTTCGCTAATGACATATAAAATGCTTGATTCTCTGTATCTTGTTCCTGATTTATATTACATTCTGCAGTGAGCATGATTGCAGTATTCCAACCCATCGTATTGCTTATTGATTTAGCTTTCATGTTGCAGGATGAGTCATTGAGTGCAAATTGTAGGCTTAATCAGCTTGAGGAAGAGGTTTGGTTCAATTCTATTGATTCTCTCATTGATTTTTCATTGCTTGATCTTTTGGTTGGTTATCCTTACCAAAATGTAAAAATGGATGTTTAGGTCCGAATTCTTTGGGCTACCTTAGGGAAAAACAACTTTGAGCTTCACCTTTTAGCGTCTAAAGCAGAAGCTGCTGAGAACAGATTAGAACTGGTTACTTCTCAAGTTGAAAAGGTTGGCACCCTGACTCAGACCTTTATTCCTATATGAGCTACTTGAGGACATTGACAATCTGTTACTTGAATTGATGCATTGATGTCCATAATTGTGGAAGTAAAATTCTATTTCTTTTCTTATAAATAAGTGTACAGTTACTTGTCTTTTCTTGTATAGCAGCACATTCACTGTAACATTCTTATTTTAGTATGTGTACTAAAAAGTATATGACAAGTGTTCATGGTCAACATGATGCTAAATCTTCTTATAAATGGTTGTGTTTCTTAAGTTCGAGGGACCCATTTTTCTAGCTATGAAGGATATTGGATTATTTGGAGATTCTAGATTGGGTTCCTCTTGATGGTGCCAACTCTTTTGGGAAAGGACACTACTCAGACATAGGAAAGGAGAGCAGAAACTGGTAATCAGGTAGAATCCTCTTTTTGGGTGCTGATAAATATCAGAAGCCTGGTTAAGTTTTTCAGCTTGCCTATTAATGCCATGAAGAGGCTCTGGAGCTGTTTCTAATGTACTAGGCAGATGTAGTCTCAGACCAATTATGCAGTGAGGAAGGTTTGGGATTCTCCAAAAGCAAAGTACCTGGGGAATTTTTGCTCAAGTTGATCTAGATTGTCAAAAATATGTAGATCCCAACATGATCTGCACACTATCTGGTCTTCTAACTTATGTTTACCTCCAGATACCATGTGGGACCTGTTTAGATAATCACTTGAGTAATGGATGGGTTAATGTTAAATGCATGTGAACTGTGTGCTACTTCAACCGTGTACTTTGCAGTCTCAAGCATTAAGACTAAACTGTTTGCTGAGCATCCCTTGACATCAATTTGAAGTACTTTTTTTGTCAGTACTTATGTGCATTTGTCAAGTTAGTAGTACTTTTCTGGTGTTTACAGATGGCTGACATTGTGACAGAGCAATGGATTCAAATTCAGCAACTTGAACAGGCTCTTCATATAGCAGAAGTATGACAGCAAACCTCTCTCTCTCTCTCTCTCTCTCTCTCTCTCTCTCCAAATGCTGTGTGGAACTGTAAAGTTTATAACTTTTGAATCAAAATGTCTAAATTTTGTCCATTGCAGATGAGGGCATTAAAGGTTAAAAGAGAAGTCAGCTTCACAAGATGCACGTTCTTAAAGGCAAGGAAACATTATTTGGCTACTTTGGTTTCTTCTGCTTAGTCCTTTTCTAATTCAGAAATTCAATAAACATAATATTAAAATTTTTATAGCAATTTCTATCTATCATCTCCAGTAGTAGTGTTAGGCATGGTCGAAAATCTGTGGAAGTCCCTTACTTTTTGTCACAGAGTTCCTATACATTTCAGTTTTTAGTAAATCTAATGCAACGTGTGCTTATAGTTTGTCAGAAACCTTTTTGGTAATCATCTCCAGAAGTTAATGATGATGCTGGATTCACTCTTATTTGACAAGGAATCTGCTTTGGGTTCCTATGCATCTCAAGCTTTGCAAAAGTCAAAAAGGATCATGTCAGCAACAAAGAAGTATCATCACGAGGTATGCATTTTATTTTTTGTAAAAATTGCTTTTTTTTGTATGTGAGCTGGGTGAACTGTCTTGCACACTCAGTGTCTAAGCAATGTAAATTTTATGCCTGTTCAGCATTTCTTGATATAATGTATAGATAGAGATGATTGGAGAGTTAGGATTCACGTAGCTGTCTCCAACTAGTGGGATTAAGGCTTGTGATGTTATTTTACTCTTCATGATACAAATATTTTCAAATGTTTTTTTCTTGTGAACAACTAAAGCTTGGATAACAACAACAATTATAAGCCTTATTCTTCTAGAGGGATTGGCTATATGAATTCTAGATCTCCAGCCATCTCCATTTGTTTAAAATACATGATAGTTGATCCAATAAGTTTCTATGCTAGTTGTCAGCTACCTTGACTTCTTAATTGGCTTTGTGACTTTCATGATAGTACTCAGATACGTTTTCTTAATCAGTTCATAGGGCTTTAAAACCAGAAGCCCAACATTTCATCCTACTTGCAGTGGACTCTCCAAACATGATTATAGATTGAGAAAGTGGAATTTGTTTGGTCATAATGGAGGAAAATTAGGAAGGGAAGAGAAGGGTGAATGGAAGAGAGATGGATCCCTTGGGTAAGGAACTATGGTTGCCTCCAAGTTTTTTGGTTGAGAGGAAGGAAGAGAGTAGTAAATGTTCTTAAAGTATTTTATTATCAAACTGTAAGTAAACGGCTCAAAGAGGAGTTAGTAGAGCAAAAACATTTTCACCCATAAGTCTTCCTTCCCTGATCCACTTGCCAACTTGTTCAAATCCGATATCCTTCCCATTGGGAAGGATTCTTTCTCCTTCCCCTAAATCCTTTTCCTCACAGGCTAGCTTCCTTTAATCATTACAGTTTCTTGGTAATTACTATCATCCAATTTCATGCAAGTCTGCCTGGTCTTCTTGGGACATTTGTTGAACACTTATCCCGCACCATCATAGTATAAATTTGCATCAGTTATATTCTATTTCCAGTCTCCTAATATACAGCAAAGCATAAATAGATATCATCAATATTCTATTAATGTGGCAGAATTCTCTCTCTCTCCCTCTCTCTCTCTCTCACACACACACACACACATTTTGAATCAAGCAAATCAGTAGTGGCTTTTCCTTTCAGTCAATCTGAAGAATTCTTCTTTTTGGAATTTAGTTACCAGTTGATGGACCGATCAGTTTGCAGTAAAAAGCTAGTTAGAAAAAATCAGCCAATTAACAGTTGAATTGACCAGTTGAACCAGGCTGATGTTAGAGAAGACAACTATAATTTGGGAAACCAAGAAGTTGATGTTGACTCTTTGATACTATATATTATTTTGGTGGTTCAAATCCCATTCAAAATAAAGGAGAACAACGTAATGAAAACATTTATAATGATTCGTAATTTGGATATTATCGATGCGTGGACAATCTTTTTGTAATTGTTGATTCATAATCTAAATGTTTTATCTTGAGTTTCATTTTATTTTCGTCCTAAATTTTTACTAATAATATTATATTATGGACTCTTTCTAATTATAGAAGAATGTTATTTGATACATTTTTTGAATCTATTATAGTATTTCACGATGGATTTTAATTTGTTTTAGTTTTTAGATCTTAGTTCTAATTATCATGTATTTATTTATTTAATAAAATAAATCCCGGATCAATCCTGGTCTAACCTCTCCATTTCTAGTTTAAGTCCCCGGTCTGGTTTTTCAAACCTTGTGATTTTATGCATGTGTTGTATTTGTCTACTCATATTTCATACACTAAAACATGAATGTGAGGGTTTGGCCTACAACTTACATATTCAACTCTGTTTTACAATATTGCATGATTGGATCGTGTGGAAAATCAACCAGTGGTGTTAACATCTAGCAAACTTGATGACATACCAATTAACCAATTTGGCCATCTCTTTTTTTAGTTGCAAGGTTGGATTAAGCAGGAAATGGAAAGGAATGAACTTACTGCAGCTCTTGCTAATGAAGAATTGGTGTTTTTCATGGTATGCCATTATTTATATTTGCTTGTCTTCTATTTTTGATTGTTCCAAGTGTTCCACACACTAGCTGCTTTAAAACCTGTGTCAGACTTTGATCTTTTTCACATACCCCAGGCTTCGGCACTTATAATCTTTCCAGTAATGGGTGTTTGGATATTGCTCTCTTCACAATTCAGCTAGATGGAATCAACCCTTGTCATGAAGAAGATCAAATCTTAACCTTAGGAAGCTTCCGTCCTGTTCCTAGGATCGACAACGGAGATAGAAATTATACTGACTTTTCTAGGTTATATTTGTCAAATTAGCAGCTGTAAATGCATTGACTAGGCAAAATAGTTGCCTCAGCTTTGTATACAGGAATAGAGTTAACAATACCAACAGGCACCAGCATTGGTGCTTGCAAAAGCAGTGGATATGAAGCTCAATATGGTGATGAAAAAGAAGAGAGGGTATGCGAGAAAGAGGTTTAGAAGAGTCCTGGCTGTGATGTTCATGCTTTGATTCCAAGTCTCTTTGTGTTCTTAATTTCTTTTGTTCGAGTATCATTTTCCCCCAAATGAATGAGGATTTCCCTTCTGGAAGTTTGTAATCTGTGTCATTTTTTTGTCTGTCATCTGATTCTAAACACAGACTATGGTGATGATTTTAGGTTCTGTGGTTTTTCAACTTTAGATTGTAAGTCATAATCTTCATCGTGAAGGAAATAATAAACGATAAAACATCATAGCCATGAATCTTAAAACTTTATGTTTTTCATATAGTATGAAAAAAAAAGACATACATTGATTCATTTACATTTCAAGATGTAAAACACGTTGCTAATTGATGAAGAGAATTGAAGGATTTGATTTTTCTCTCTTAACCCCTTAATTTTGATGATGGAGGAAAAATTGTACGGTAATTTTGATTTTTTGTTTTTTTTCTTAGTAGAGAGATGACTAAATTTCTATTTATAGGTTTAGGTGTAACCTTCCATTAAAACTTATCAAGAGTTGCATATATCTTTGAAATCAAATAGAATTTTAGTGTTCAATCATCTTATTAAAATTTTTATTATTTTATCAAATAAATATGATTATAATTGATAAAATAAATTTAAATATAATATGAGTTAAAATTATTTTTATATTCTCTCACTTGACCCATATGATATTGTTTTCACGATTTAATAATAAGAACGTAATGTGTACAAAAATCATACTAAAATTTTCTTTACTTTGGCTATGACGTTATATCATTATTAAGTTGAAATATTAATATCATCATTAAGTTAAAATATTAATGCAAGTCATGGCAGTTGTATGTCAATTTTCAACACAATTTCTTTTATGTATCACAACACTAATTTTCAACTTAACATAATCTTTAATGAAGATAATTATAACAATCCAATTTTAATGTATTTCTTATACCAAATACAGATAAGGATAATAGTCTACTCGTGTCCCTTAACATAGTACAATAAAAGGCCTAACTATACTCTCAAAGTAGTGAAGTTTCCCAGGGCTTCGATATCATATTATTGCCATTGGTATCCCAAGATGTGTCTTTAGGTGACCTATTGAAATGTTGACTCCTGTTGTACAAAGTCTTTTGGCTATCAACCAAACTAATTTAGAGTTGGTTCGATTTTGGCAACTATGGAAGTTGTATGATAGGTAACCATTTTTGGTGTCCAATTCTAGTTGCCTTTATTAGGAGTTGAGACAAGCCCTTTTTTGGGTGGTTACTCGAAGGAGTCTCAAGGCAATCCTTACTTGTCCTTGTTTGATCTCGGTCTCCAGCTTGAAAGGGTGTTGTGAAAACGGGTTTCCAAAAGGAATTAGGGGGCATAAGACTATTTTTATCAATATCATTCTAAAACAATTATATATACAAATAAAAAAACAAGAAATATCATAAACATGTAAATAAACTTAAAGTGTCAAATGTATAAACTTAATAGAATCATACTACAATATAACTAACGACATCCAAAAATACCCATCCTTTCAACATATTCATTAAATGTTTTGGGTGACAGTCTTTTTGTTAAAGAATTTGCAATTATAAAATTAGTGTTAATGTATTCAATTGACACTCTTTATTTTTAAATATTTTCTTTAACGTCCAAGTATTTTATTTTCACATATTAATCACCCTTAGAATACTTGTCGCTTTTAGAGAAAAAAATTGTTGCAGAGTTATCACAATAAATTTTCAATGGTTTGGCAATACTGTAGACAACCCTAAGTCCTGAAATAAAGTTTTGCAACCATAATCCATGAATAGTGGCCTCAAAACATGCTATGAACTCAACTTCTATAGTGTATGCAGTGATAACGAACTACTTCACATTTTTTTATGAGACTACTCCAGTTAATAGGAACATGTAGGCAAATGTATATTTTTTTCGCATCAACATATCCGACAAAATATGAATATTCAGTCACCTCAAAATGATCGGATCTCCTATAAGTGAATATATGATCCTTCGTTTTTTGCAAGTATTTGAGAATTTTCTTTGCAAATTTCTAGTGATTCAAACCTAGATTACTTTGATACTTACCCAACATTTTAACAACAAAATTAATGTTTGGTCTAATGCAAGTTTGAATATACATTAAACTCCCAACCACAAATACATAAGGAATATTTTTTATTTGCTTTTGTTTTAATTCATTTTTTGGACATTGCATGAGATTAAATTTATTCCCCTTTTGAATTAGAATTACCCTTGTTAAGCATTTATCCATCTTAATTTTTTCTAAAATTTTATTAACGTAAGCTTTTTGAAACAACCTTAACAATTTTTGTGATTTATTACAAAATATTTTTATTTCTATCACATAGGTTGCCTTTTTCATATCTTTAATTTTAAAATTCTTAAAAAGATATTTCTTGATTTCATATAATAAACCAAAGTCATTAGCAACTAGCAATATGTCATCAACATGCAGAATTAGAAAAATAAACTTGCTCCCACTAATCTTCATATATATATACTAATCAAATATTTTCTTGAAAATTAAGAGAAGTGATAGTATTATTAAATTTAAAATATTATTGTCAAGAGGCTTGTTTAAGTTCATATATTAATTTATTTAATTTACACACCATGCATTTTTTTTTCTTAATTGAAAAGTCTTTAAGTTGATCCATATAAATCTCTTCCTCCAAATTTTCATTAAGAAAGACAGTTTTAACATCCATCTAATGTAATTTTAAATTATAATGAGTCACTAAAATCATAATGATTCTAAGAGAATCTTTCTTAAATATTGGTGAAAATGTTTCTTTATAATCAATGTTATCATGTTGAGTAAAACTTTTGGTATAGACCTAGCTTTATGCCGTTCAATATTACTTTTTGAAATCACGTTTTATCTTAAAAACCCATTTACATCAAACCTTTCAACATCCTTTAGGCATTTCAATGAGATCCCACTTCATTTTGATCCATAGAGTTTAACTCTTTTTCTATAGCATTTAACCATTCAGTAGAATTATCACATTTCATGGTTTGTGAAAATGAAATTGAATCATTGTCAATTTCTAAGTAAAATCCTGACTTTTGTAAATAAATCACATAGTTATCAAAAATAGCAGATGCCATTTCTCTTTGAAATCTTTTTAATGATATTACTTGTGGTTTAACAACTGTGGGTTCATTATTGATAATTATATCATAGAGTGTTTGATCATTCATTAGTTGTTCTTGACTATTATTTGGTTAAATTATAATTTGAAGAACAACAATTGTATCAACTTTGGGCATAAGAACTTCCACCTTAATTTCTTGAATGTTAACATCATACACTTTTTCACTTCTACTAATGTCCATCTTTTTAATGAATGTAACATTTCTAGATTCAACAATTTTAGTATTGTGATTAGGACAATAAAATCTATATCTCTTGTACTTTTTTAGATATCCAATGAAATAATTACTTGTTGTTCTAAAGTCTAATTTTTTTTTTATGTGAATTGTAAATTCTTACTTCTGTTACACATCTCAAATATGTAAGTATCTTAAACTAGGTTTTTTTTTTCTGTCCATAGTTCAAAAGGGGTATTTGGTATTGGAATCACTTTGCTTAAAACCCTGTTTAGTAAATATATAGCAGTCTTTAATACATATATCCACAAAGATAAGGGTAAAGAAGAATGACTCATTATACTCCTAATAATTTTCATTAAAGTACGATTATGCCTTTCTGCAACACCATTTTATTATGGTGTATCTCACATTGTGTATTGAGCACAAATACTATATCTTTCAAGGAATTTGGTAAATGGACCTAGATATTATTTTGATTTATCAATCTTTCTATAATATTTACTACCTTTATCTAACCTTACAATTTTCATATTTTTATCTAATTGTTGTTCAATTTCTTTAATATACACCTCAAGTGCATCAACCAATTGAGATTTATCATACAATAGATAAATGTAACTACAACATGAATTTTAAATCATCAATAAAAGTGATAAAATATTTTTTTCAAACAAAAAAAGATGGAGCATCAAAAGGTCCATAAATATCAGTGTATATAATTTTAATAAGATGTGCTTCTTGTAGTTCCTTTCTTAGTATATTTTATTTGTTTTCTTTTAATACAATCAATATACACTTCGAGATCCATAAAATCTAAATGCGAAAGGATTTCATTCTTTGCTAATCTTTGCATCATTTTTGTAAATATGTGATCCAAACATTTATGCCACTAGAAAGCATAATTCTCATCAACTAAATTGTGTTTAGTGCTAACATTATGATGCAAGGCCATTAAACTTATAAAGACCATCACATAAGATTCTAGAATCAATAAAACTATTATTCTTAAACAAACTAAAAGATTCAAAATTAATTTTAAAAGAAAAACCTGCTTACATCAAGCTTTTGTAAAAAAAACTAAATTGTAAGAAAATGTAGGCACATAAAGAGTATTAATAAATCTAAATAATGTTTGGTATCTAAAATTAAACAATAAATGTTAATGCCTTCAATAGGAGCTTTGATTTTATTCCCCATGAACACAAAACTTTTGTTTGATTTTATGGTTCAGATTGTAAGGAATCCTTGCATCATATTAGAAATATAAGTAGTGGAACCAAAATGAATCCACCATGTATTATGAGAAACTTCAGTAAAGTTTGATTCAAAACATACTAAAGCACAATGTTTATCTTTCTTTTCAAACCAAGTTTTATATTTCAAACAATCTTTCATGTAGTGTCCAAGTAACAATTATTGGTCCCATATTCCTTCTTGTGAGCACCCTTAAAAGTTTCATTTAGGTTGTGAAAACGTCTCCTTGCTCTTTTCACTTGTTTTTTTAGAATTCTTTCTAACTTCTTGATGATTTAGAAGATGAACAGAATGAGCTCTTTGATTCTTTAACCTTCTCTCCTCTTGAACAAGTATGCTGGTCAATTCATTTACATTTCATTTGTTCTTTATAGTTTTGTAATTCATTTAAAATTACCCATATTGCTCAGGAGGTAAAGGAGGTAAAGAATTAAGTATGAATTGTACTAACAAATACTCATCCGCATTAATTCCCAAAGTCTTTAATTTTGCAACTAAGGTCGTCATTTCAAGAACATGCACATGGATGGTATGTGAACCATTATATTTCACAATGGTCAAAATACTCATTAATGTATTAATAAAGGACTAATCAGCAGTTTGAGAATGCTCTTTCACAAATTTCTTAGCATCATCAGTTTTAGGAAGAGTTATCTTTAAATTGTTTGCAACTGTCATTCGCAAAACCATTCTTAATTTGTTCGTTCTTTCCAATGCTTTATGAAAATGCTTTTCATCATCGTTATTTTCAATAGTAATAGCAGTGGGTTTCTCAATTCAAAGTGCCAAATCAAAATCCAAAATATCTAAGTGAAACTGGACTTATTCATTCCAATTAGAGAAATTCAATCCATTAAACAAAAGAACAAATGAAACATGCAAATGGAGTGAAACATGTACAAATACTACAAATAAAATTAAAGTACTCATATATTATTTCTTTGAGTTATAACATTGTCACATGAATTCAGATTCAGACATATAACATAAATAAACATAAAGTACATTAAAGTTCTTCTTTGGGTGATACTAAAATGTACAAAAAAAAAAAAATCATTGGTATCATATTAACTAATTAGATATATTTTTCTATATTTGGATATGCAAAGCAAAACTAATAGAATGTACTAATCACCATATTTATATTTGTTAATTATAAAAATAATTAATTAACTTTTGAGCTAATCCTAAAGGGTCTTATAATGCAAACTTTAATTTACCCATAAACAAGTATAATTGCATAATCTTAATGTCATCATTAAACATAAAGTTTGTGGGTAATTGAAAATAATTTATAACTTGAACTTTGGCGACTAACAAATTATTCATAATATAAATTGTAAATTATAAATATTTCTCATAATTCACATTATTTTTTTTTTAAATGGGTCGAATTATTAGATCGAGTAAACCCAATCTAGATTTGGGTAGGTTAACCTGATCTAATATGCGTGGATTTGGTTGTAGCAAATCGAATCCAGCCTCTCAAATATTGGGTTAGGTGACTTGACCCAATTTCCAAAAACGGATCATACCTACCATTTTAAAGGTTGCCTAGGGTTTTCTCTTCTTGTCATTGTCGCTGGCTTTTTCCCTCACTCTTTGCAATTTAGTTGTTTGTTTATTGCCTCCAACGACAACCCATCATGCCTTCGGCTGCCAGTAACTCTCACGATAGAAGCTTTGGCCACTGGTGACTTATGTGACATGAGCTTTGGGCGCCAGCTATAAGAGCTTTGACCCATCGCAAGTCGCAAACCAGAGAAAAAGACAAACCACAGCATAAATGATTGGTCGAAGACCAAAGGCCAATGGCTGATCGATCACGACATAAATGTAAGGCCTATGGCCTGTTGGAAATGATGAAAACTATCAGAGAAAATGAAGAGACATAGCCTATCATTGCCCTTAGCTCTCAGTTATTTCCAACAACTGCCACTACTTTGTCACTATTTGTAACAACCTATTAATGAGTCTAGAATTTTATGAGAATATGATTTTATTATATGTGATGCATTTCGAGCATTGTCTAAATTAAATGGGTTAAAATATTTTATGTATTTATAAAAAGGTAAATTAATGGAAATGTTAATTCATAGGAAAATGAAATGTAATAGAAAAATTAAAATAAAGTATAAATGGGGTTGATCATGTTAACAAAAGGGTTGGCCAATGATTGAAATGCCTAAATGCAATGGATTGTTGGAATATTTAAAATAAACCCATCTTTAATGGATTGGGCTGCTAAAATTGGGTCTAAGTGCAAATTGTGTTGTATTTTATTTAAGTTAAATGAAATAGGTTGGGACTAAGTTGAAGAGTTAGCCTATTGGGCTTAATAAATGTGTTGGGCCATTGATTTGGACTTGGGCCCATGTGTATAAAATGTGGCATTATAATTAAATAAAATTGAGAAATGTGGCAAATGACAAAAATAGGCATGCTTTATGAAAAAAGTGAGGACAAAAAAGGGAATTTCATAATTAGTTTGATAAAGAAAATGAGAAAGAAATAAAAAAAATATGAAATGTCCAAGAGGGGTATCATTAAATAATTGTGTGCGCTTTATGTGAAAGGGCAAAATGGTAAAATTCCAAAGGGGTGGTTGGTAGCCCACTCCTTCCCCATTTTCTCTCCATGCTTTCTTGTCTTTTCTTCATTCTTCTTCTTCTCTTTTTGGTTTTCTTGATGGTTTCTTCTTTTTCTTCTTTTCTTTCTTCTATTCTTTTCATCTTTTTATAAATTGATGTTTCAAGAGGGAGGATTTCTAGATTTTTTGGGGCAAGCTTTTTCTTCTTCCAAGCATCATCAAAGGCAAATTCTCCTTGCACTCTTTTCATTGTGCAAGTTCATACTCTTCTTCTTTTAAGCAAACATCAAATATCTATTTCTTCTAAATAATGGTTGAGATGTTTCTTTTGTGTAAATGATCATAGCTTTTATCCTTGTGGTACTCTTGAGGACCATTTTTGTAGTTAATGGATTTTATTCTATTTTTTTTCAAAATTTATGGGTTTTCTCTTAAAATGTTGTTGAGTCTTGATGGGGTTTATTCACCCCATGTTTTCCTTTTGTGGGTTAGGAAACTAGCTATGGGGTTGGGTGTATCTTATGTGCTCATTTGTTCAACAATAGTGGTTGTTCGTGACCCTCTTCGTGACTTCAGTCGACTGAAGTTGCCATTTTGATCGACCTAAGTCATCTAGTAGCTTGTATGTAGATTCGGTCAAAGGATTGGTTGACCTAGATTATGAATAAGCATTCTGCCCAATTTTGGTCGATTGAAGTCGAACTTTGATCGACCTAAGTCGGAGTTCGATTGACCTAAGCTTAGAAACCTTCATTCTGGCCAACTTTGGTCAACTTAAGTTACATTTCGGTTGACTTAAGCTTAAAATCCAGCATTCTGCCCAACTTCAGTCGACCTAAGATACTTAGCCATTTCAGCATTCACATTTTTTAAGCATAAGGAGTTATGTGCACCTTGTGCTCTTTTGGACATAACTCTTTGTAGGAATATTTGAATTGAGATATGTTTTTTGCGTTGTAATCTATACTCGATAAGATTCGATTTGGTATAAGATTTGAACCATTTGGGCAACTATTGAGCTTGTGGGATTCATTTGAGATGTATGTTTGATTTGTAGCTTTCTCATTCCTTAAAATTCGTTCAATCTTAAATTCTAGAAACGAATACTTCCACCTTGACCTGATTATCAATATTATCAAATAATTGCACTTAATTGATATGATGTGACCTATTTAAATATTGAATTGTGTGAAATAGCCAATAAATTTAGTGGGAAAAAATTGAGGGTGTGTTGCATTGCATTGTGTTACTATATTATTTCGCATTATGATGTTAAGCCATGAGTTGCATTCATTGGGGGGTCATGCTTTGTATGTGTTGGGAGCGTGAGCATTGGCATAATACGATTGGCTTGTTGAGTGTTGACTTGTGTATGTTAGGTGATCATATACATTAGAGCATACGTTTGTGTGAATTCCTCCTGAGCGTAGCATGGCCTGATGCTTAGCTTATGGGGGTCTTGTCATCACGTAAATTCTGCAAGAGTCATTGTATATGTATCCATTTTGAATTGACATTTTCTCGAACTTCCTATACTAGCGGGCAAATTTGGGAACGAGCCCTGACATTATTCATCGCTACCAATCTTTCTGACGAGTGATCTATCATTATATAGCCTGGTTTCAAAACTTTTAGCGATTTCTGACATCCAACGGCGAGTTTCTGCAACCGTTATCTCATTCTCTTTCTTCCCTCATGAACAATCTTCTTACATAAAAATAGAAATCGTACAACTCAAGGTTGTTAAAATCAAGATTTTAAATGTGATTGAAGAATGGTCTATAAAATTGAATCATAAACTCAAATCGTAAGATTTTAGAGACAATTAAAGATATCTTTTAATGTAAATAAATATATGTTTGAAATGACATAATTTTATAAAAAATAATTAATATTGCTTAATAACATGATTATTATACTTTACAACTATATTCCTTATGAGTAAAATACACGTATATTCCTATTTCAAAATAACTTCATCTATTGATTTCAAAAATACTAAATAATATGAAATTTCTAATTATTAAGTTCATCATTTATTATCATTCATCTATAATCAAAATTTTAATTATTAATTTATATATAATGTGAATTTCAAAGTTTACCGAGTTTATCATTAAGTTTACAATATTGAATCGTAAGTCAATTTCGATTTTATAAAAATCCGAATTTATAAGCAAGTTGACTCATCTAAAATTACATGATTTGTAAACTCGTACGAGTTGACTTATAAGTTAGACAACAATGTTACAATTTTAAATGAAAAAAGATGAGTTTTTAAATCATTGCTCTAATGCCACATGTAAGTCATAATCTTAATTGTGAAAGAAACATTCATCGATAAAACATCATATCCATGAATCTTGAAAATTCATGTTATTCATATACTACGAAGAAAGAAAAACATATCTTGATTTATTTAGACTTCAAGATATAAAACACGTTGTCACTTGATGAAAAGAATTGAAGGATTTGATTTTTCTCTCATAATTCCTTAATCTTAATGATGGAGGAAAAATTATACGTTAATTTTGATTTTTTTTTTTTTTTTTGATAGAGTGAGGACCAAACTCTTAATTGTATATATATTCAAAATCAAATAAAATTTCAATGTTTAATTATTTTATCAAATAAATACAATTATATCTGATAAAATAAACTTAAATATCATATGTGAGTCGAACTAATTCTTACATAGTTCAGATATTTTGTCTACTATACTGGTGTTTGTTGAAATATAATGCTATCTTATAAGATGCACATGAAGAAGCCTGTATCTGAACCATATTCAAAACAGAGGAACATGACTGTTAAAATCATTTTTAGTTACTTTTGTCATTTTTTTAAAGCCAAATACTGATTCCTCTTTTCTCTTCTTTTCTTTTGTTTGACAATATATATGCATTTGAACGTATCATTCAGTCCTTTGAGGAGGAGATGGATCCTCCTTGGAAGAGGCTCCTTGTAAGTTAACTTTCCCGCCAATTGCGCTTCTTAATTAAGCGTAATCCCAGGGGGGAAAAAATAAAACACAAATGTTGACGAAAGGATTAATGAAAAGACTTAGTCCGATTAAAGTTACTCACCTGATTGATTGGTCAAACGCCCAATAATCTGAGTTTTTTTATTCTTCTCTTTTTTCAAACTTAGAGGGAAGATTGAAAACAGAGTTTTTTTTTTTTTAAAAAAAATTATTTTAAGTGATTCTTATTCGTATTAAAAGATGTATTAAAGTAATTTTTTGATTTTTTAAGTTTTAAGAAAGAGCTGAATGAGTAAGATGATTAAAAATTTATAATTTTTTATATTAACGAATTAAAGTTCATATTATATTATAATCTATTAAAATTTAGAAGGATGATGAGATGGGGTTTGTTTAGGCACTAGATGTGGAGTGCGATCTTGTGCACCGGGGGTGAACGTCACCCCTTGTCAATTTTGTGGGTCCCGTCTCTTTCATTTCTTCTATCTTTTTCTTTCACTCTTTTTCTCTAGCAAGTCTCTTACTATTTTTCTATTATTGCTATATTCTCTCTCGTTGTGGGGAAGCAAGTGGAGAAGCAAGATACAGCAACAGTCGACGCACAATGAAATGGAAAGATGCAATGGCAAAAGGGGGGGCGACCCTTCACCCCGTTAAAAGGGTGCACAAAATGGCACTCCGTGACGTGCGGCAGGCAACACAACTGGGGCATTCAGCCCATGATGGCAGGTGTGGCGTGCAGTACAGTAGGGCCCTTATAAACGTGACATGAGCTCTAACTGTTTAAAAAAAAGAGTGGAAATTTGGAATGTGAAATGGCCCTTCTCAACTAACCCAACCACCCATGACCCAACCCTCATCTTCTCTTCCCAATCCCCATTAAACTCTGATTGTCCTAACTCAAATTTTAAATGAAATCTCATGGGATGAGAGATGAAGGAAGGGACATGCCGAGTGACTGAGTCTGAGGGTGGGTGGGTGGGAGCCAGCAATCCTTCACTAGGAAAAAGTTGGGTAATGCCTTTTTTCTTTATTTATTTTTTAATAAAATAAAGGCCGTTGATAAAGTAGTTGTCGTAGGGCACATGCTTGGTGTCCAGTCCAGTAGTACTGTTTCTGATATGAACCCGGACCGTCCATTTCTCTGGGCGGCCCCCACCACACCAGCCCAATCTCCACAATCCCCGCCTTGCCTTGCCTTATTACAAATAATAAGCGACCTCTTCGGACACTCTTTTTATGTGATATTTTTTATGTAACGTTTAGTAATGATGCTGCTATGTTCAACTAGCATTTTCAAACTCATATATCAAATGCTAATTAGATGTGCATTATGTTCGAACTTAAAAAAATTAAATTTTTATTTGAGAAGTGCCACTAATAGAGGGGTGACAATGATTTTTTACTGAATAATACTATTTTTTTTTCACAAAGATGTAGATGTTTAGTTGTATTTACTATTTTACTCGTAATAAAAGAATCTTGAAATATTATAATTAATAGTTAAAGATATACCTAGAAAGAGTCAAAGGCCTCTTTTGTTAAAGTGTCTTTTGCCCGCAGGGCCAAAATTAAATCATAACCCGCCTTCCTGCCTTGTCTCCCCGTAATAATGAGTAAAAAAAGTAAAAAAACACAGCGAGAGAGAGAGAGAGAGAGAGAGATCTATATAAGAGAGAGATCTATATAAGAATTGGACAATAACTACATTTGACAAAGCCTGTGCAGTTTCCCTCTTTTCTCCATCCATGGCCTCTTCTGCCAAATCTTTACCACTCCTCCTCCTCCTCGCTCTGTTATCTTCTCAGATCAGCCATGCCAGAGACAGCCAGTTCTTCAGCAAAATCCCCGCCGCCACCACCAACCCAACTGCCAAAGAGTCAGTAGTTGAAGTGAACCCCAACAGACAGCAAGAACCAACCTTCATCCCAGCAGACACCCAAAACTCCTACGGCCACGAATCCGGCCAGCTCTCCCCAACCACCACCTCCGCCGCCGCCACAACCACCACCACTTCTGAACCCTACACCGCCGCCAACGACCTCCCCTTCGAAACCCAATTTCAAGAGCCCTACAGTTACTACAACAAGCACGCGTATGTCACCAAACCGCAAGGCTACGTCCCCACAACCCAATTCTTCAACACTTATCCGCAGAACGGCGGCTACACCTCCCGCACCACCGCCTCCTACAACAACAACTACAATTCTCAGCTGGGTATGAGCGACACGAGGTTTCTAGAGAATGGCAAGTATTACTACGACCCTAAAAGCGAGTACAATAACAAGGGCTATAATTATGGGAACCATGACAATTCATACGAGTACAGTAAGTGGGGGATGGGAGGCTCCCCAGATTTATGGCAGGGAGGGTTTCAGCCGTGAGCTTTCCAGTTTCTGCACAATCTCAGTGATGCTCGGAGTTTGCATGGTTATGGGATTTTTAGTAGGGAAAAAGCTACTTAATGTTGGTAATTAAGTATAAATACAGTAATTATGATATATGGGGGGTTGCTTTGTGTTTGTGTTACTTGTTATGTCACAAACAATAAGAAAGTAACACGTCTCTTATCTAACTTAAATCCAGTTCTAAGGGATTAACCCAGATCTAATTTTTCTATATCATTTCGGGACATGAGTTGAATTTGATAGATGTGTTAAAATTTAAATTTAAATTAAAGATATCGTTATATATATGATAATAGTTAAATTTGGGAATCTTGGAAAAAATCTAAAAAATTCTAACAAACCACTTTTGTAAATGCAAATCTCAAAACATACTTAATCCATTACAGAATCCATTATAATGATTCCAACCATCATCAAGGCTTGTAATGTTTAATATCCTGAACAGGCATATAAATTCTTGTGTACTTAGTGTGTGTTTAATTAATATCCTGAACAGGCATATAAGAAAAAAAAAAAACACTATCACAGTACGTAGAAGCCTGGTTGATTCGGGTGACTTTTCTATTTTTTGTGGGTCAAGAGAGAAAAAGAATACTATCACAGTAGAAGTCTGGTTGGTCTGGACGAATTTTTGTTGTTGTTGTTTGAGTTAAAAAGTTTAAAATTTAAATGCACCCACTTACATAATAGAATTGATCATGTGAATTACAGTAAAAATAAAATGATTAATTTACTTTGTCGAGAATAACTGTTTTGTCAAATTCAACATTTTCTTAACAAGTTGGAGATCAGATTTTGTTTTTGATTAATTTTTTCAAACAGAAAGCATAGCTGATTAATTTGACTCAAAGTTTAATTAGTGACCCGCCAATGCGACTTTATTCCCATATCCACCCAAATTACGCATCCATCAATCAATCACAACATCTTCACCAGTAATTTTAATTTTTATATTAGATTTTTTATTTGATAATAAAATAAGAGCGACATTCTCTCGAGTGCAATTTTGTTCACCCCTTTAACGGGGTGAACATCACCCTCACAATTTTTGTGAGGGTGAAAAAAACAACGGAACGACAATCAATTTTTTTATGCCATTCCGTTACTTTTTTACCCTCACAATTTTTGTGAGGGTGATGTTCACCCGTTAAAGGGGGTGAACAAAATTGCACTCTATTCTCTCGGACTTCACTAGAGTAATGCTACAGGATATGATGAGCGATAATCATTAGCACATGTGACCTGGACCCCACATCTAGTTGGATTTTTTAATTTATTAAAAGAGAAAAAAAAAATAGATCTATAAAAAAAAAAAAAAAAAATCTTTCCAACTTCTCTCATGTCATTATGGCAGTTTTCATTCTTTCAAACCCACCATCTCTCTTTTTGTTCGCCGGACTCGTGGTTTGCCACCACAACCCACTTCTAATTGCGCCAGTCACCTCCTCACATGATAAAGAGTCGAAATAACCTCTAATTGTATCTAGTATTGAATGGCTGACTCCACCCACCGAAAAGGATTTTTATCAATTGTGCTTGTCCAAGGATTCCATCATGTTCTCTTTGATCAATTCTAACCTGCATTATAAGTTTTTTATAGTTTGTCTTAAAAAATCATCAGCGTTTATGTCTTGAATTTTTTTTTTTAATCATATTCTTAATTTGGTTAGTCCTAATAGGCCTTTATGTCTTGAAAATAATTAAGTAATTTCTTTGTAATTTGTCAAATTTTTAACATGTATTTGAAGAACTTGACAACATAAGCTTCTTGGCATAGCTGGCCGTGCTTGAAAACAAATGGTCGTGAGATTTTTTGGCATAATAGGTCTGCGAGTTTATAGGTTAAATTATATTATAGTAGTCTATTAGGCTTACAAATTTGTTTGTAAAAATTAATCCAACTTAGGAGATGATGTAAAGAGCGCATCATGTTCATTTGGGAATTTAAGATTTGTTGCCTTATCGTGTTTGCGAGCAGGAACTAGAAAGTCTCAAAAACAAAATTATCTCAATCCAAATCCAATGATGAGAACTGGGTGCAAAGCTAAGGTTAATTCTATCGTTTTTGGAGATGGAAAATTTAAGATCAATTCTATCATACTAGAGCATAATCATAGATTGAGTCCACAAAAAATACGATTTTACTCATGCAATATGGAAATTATTATTGGTGCTTGAAGAAAACTTGAATTGAATGATCAAGTTGGGATTGGTGTGGCAAAGAATTATCACATGGAGATTCTGAAGCAATTCATAATTATTTTGTTCAGATGCAAGCTAAAAATTTAAGTTTCTTCCATATGATGGATGTAGATGACAAATCTAGAATCATGAACTTATTTTGGGCTGATGCAAGGAGTAGGGTAGCTTATGAAGAATTTGGTAATGTAGTTATATTTGACACAACTTACTTGACAAATAAGTATGACATGCCCTTTGCACCTTTTGTGGTTGTAAGCCACCAAGAGCACTCAATTTTATTTAGATGTGGGTTACTATCAAATACAGTGACGGAGCCAAAAAAGAATTTTAGTCATGGCTAAATTATAAAAATTATAATTATATATAGTAATATATATAAAAAATTAAAAATATAGAAAAGTCAATTGGGGCCAAGGCCCCAGCTGGCCATAATGTGGCTCCGCCACTAATCAAATAAGGATGTTACGTTATTATATTTATTTAGTTGGTTCGTACTTGGCAAGTATGCATGTATGGAAATGTACTGAGTGGCATAATTACATATCAATATAAAGTAATGCAAAATGCAATGGATGTTGTGTTTCTTAATTCTAGACATCATTGGGGTTTATGGCATATAATGAAAAAGGTGCCAGATAAGCTAAGGGGCTATAAATTATATGAAAAAATAAAAAATGTGTTGCACAATGTTGTTTATGAATCTTTGGAGAAGACAAAATGTAACACCTCACTATTTCGAACGTGTTATAATTTAGAACAATTTTGAAATAATAAAATTTTTCTATTTAAACTAATGCTAAATCATATCATTCCTCATATTCATCCCAAAATTTTCATACATTTATCTCAAAAGAGATTCATCATAAATATTAAATGCGGAAGTTAGAATCGAGACCTGACATCTTAATATTAATCAAAATTCAGTTTTTACATCATTATTCCTCAACATAACTTAATACAAAATATAAGTTCTCAACTAACATTAACCCTAAATAGAGTTATACATCATCATTATTTCAAAACGTCCAAAATTCAAAGTAGCAAAATTTAAATATATGAGTTACATTACATATATTTCATTCATCATTCAATTTATTATGTACTTTGCTAAGTGCCATTTCATGCCTCATTCTTCCTCGTTTCTGCTACAATCTCCATCTGGAACGTTTGAATAATCCAGGGGTAAAACTCAAGTTAGATGATGAATCATCTAAGTAAGGGAACAAAATATTTTATCATGCATGTGTGTAATGTTTTACTTCTTCGTAAGGGTCAACTGCACCCTTCATGCTACTCACCATTTTTACGGCCACTTCTTTCGAAACTGAGGTGTATGGGGGCACCCTTGGTAAAGCAGCGGTGTCAGTTCATACTCCCAACGAATACAATGCGCGTGATCAATGATATCAACGTGTATATATGCATTTCATAGCATGTAAATGCAATCTACATGACATATTCACATCAAGTTATACCAACATGATAAAATCATTTACATCAGGTTTTGGGTGGACCCACTTACAAACCAAACATTTTTCATAAAACTAAATCCAGTTGGAAAGTATCATTTACCTTATCACGCTTATTGAGTTATCTCGATATTCGTGCATTACCTCAAAATACGTTCATCACCTCGATTTGTGTGCCAACCTCAAAATTTGTAAAAGTTACTTCAATTTAATTCTCAAAGTATCATAATCATCATATTTATTTAAATAAGTATTAAAACATATTTTTCCATAATTTCTTACATTTTCTTTATTTTTCTCTTTATTTCTTCCTATTTTCCTTAATAAATCCAAACTAAATATTTCTCAAATATTTCACTATGAAAATTTATAAAATAATATTCTTGAATTTTTGAAATTTGTTAGGAAATTTTACTTACCTTAACTTGGTTTTTTTGACTTTCTCAATATGCGTGCCCTATCCTCGAAACACGTGCCCGAACCATTTTCTAGCCCAAAATCTCCGAAATATTAATAAATATCCATTTCCCATTTTTTGAGATTTTTCTCCATTTTCTTTCCATTTTTTCCTTTTCTTTTTCTTTCATTTTTTTTCTTTTTCTTTTCTACTTTTCTTTTTCTTCTTCTACTATTCATCATCTCCCTCCCACGGCTCTTGCGTGCACACGACCTGCAACTGGCTCATCCGCCATGTCTAATCGCTGCATGTTACCATCGTCATTGCTCCCGGCCACCTCCGACTGCCGTCATCGAGCCACCTCTGCCACGCTGCTCGCTGCTTCTGCGAGCTGTCATCGCGCCTAGCCGCTGCCCGCGACCATGGCTGCCATGGATGTGCGGCTTGATTTGGTCGCCCTCAGCCTCACCTTACCGGCCTCTTCTTAGCTTCCTTGCTAGCTTATGCTTACTAGACCTCGCCCAACTACTGTCGGCCGCGCCTTGCCCTCTTGAGCTTGCGGCCATAGTTGCTTGGAGCTTGCAGCTGCAACGGCACCATCGAGCCATCTCATCTCCCTCTCCCGGCCACCAACACCCTCTTTTTTGATCTGTCTCGCATTAGCTCTCTTCTCCCACTCTCTCTATCTCTATTCTCTCGGCCAAAGCCTCACAGCCAAGCTCTCTCTCCCTCTCTGCAACTCTACATTTCTTCCTTCCAAGCTCTCAACCGCTCACTCCCTATTTATAGCCAATCTCCACCCCTCTTCTCATTGCCTTGCCCATACCTCTTAGCCATCACCTATTGCATGAAAAACTCTCCAAATTTTGCAGCACATGGCTCTAAGGTATATGGCATGGAATGAATTTGCAAAGGCATGGCCTCAAGCCCCCTCACACTTGCGTACTTATATATATAATCATATATTATATAATAAGAAAATTATATATTTTAATCTCACTTTTCATTTCTATTTCACTTAGCCAATTCCCTAATTACAATTACATCATTAAACACCAAAATTAAGTTGCATTATAGTACCAAAAATAGAAAATTAATAACTTCAAAATTACTCGATAATGACGATTTTGCCCAAGTGTCCTCACCATGCTATTGTTTTATTTCGAAACCACTGAAGGGTTACTTATTAAGAAAAATTGAAGCCCTCTTAGGCTTCCGTTGACTTCCCGAAAGTTCCCTATGACAATTCAATTTTACAGCCTAAATGGTAGTTGTACTTTATCTGTACCGAAAATCGTTCCAGATTCGATTTCTTTTGATACCATAAATCTTATCTCGGAACGCTCATTGAGACTATATCATTTTCTTTAGACATTTTCACTCTGATGCATTCTTTACAGTTGATTCAGTACTTATAACTACTATTAAGCCAATTTTCTATATTCTAAACTTACTTAAATTACATAGCAACCTTACGAAAATATGGGTTCTTACACAAAATTTGAAGAAAAGTGAGAGTAGTTCATTAATGAGTTTGATCTTCATGAAAATGAGTGGTTAGGTAGTTTGCACAAAGAGAGACATCATTGGGTTCTTATATTTGTAAAGGACACGTTTTGGGATGGTATGTTAACCTAACAATGTAGTGAAAGTATGAATGCATTCTTTGAAGATTACGTAAACTCAAAGACAACATTGAAGTAATTTGTGGAGGAGTACAATAACGCTTTAAGAAGAAAGGTCAAAAAGGAAAATCGTAATGATTTCTAGTCTTTTACTTCATGAATTTCTCTTGTAACACATTTTGAAATAGAAAAGTAATTTCAAAGTGTATACATTAATTCAAAGTTTAAAGAATTTTAAAAAGAGTTGACTGAGAAATTATATTGAGAAGTTTCATGTCTTGATAAGAGAAATGAATTATTTGATGTGGTTGATGATAGAATGGTTGGAGATAGACATAAAAAATTAATGTTTATTGGAATGAGGGGAAAAGTAAGGTTAAATGTGTTTGTCCATTGTTTGAATTTAGAGGGATTTTATATAGGTATGCTTTGTTAGTTCTTATTAAACTAAATATTGAGAAAGTTCCTAAAAAATATATCTTAGCACGTTGGAGGAAGAATTTAAAAAGGTCTCACACAAAGGTGAAAGTTGCTTATGATGATTGGAAATGCAACATCGAGTCTTAACGCTATGACAAGTTGCAAAAAAAATTAGATGATGTTTCTGATTTAATTGGCTATCATTTCTGATGAGAACTGTGCATTATTGTCAAACATGATGGATGAATTTCAATCAAAATTAAATAAAAATTAACCAATCTTGAGGAATTGTTCTTTGACAAGTACTAATACCACTGGTGACCTTTGTAAGGCTTCTAGTGAAAACAATGGGCTTCATAGTCCTCTAGCTATTCAAAGATAAGGGCGTCCACCCAAGACTAGAAGAGTCTTCAACGTAGAGAAGTTTGTTTTGAAGAAGAGAAAACGTGAAGAGACAAAAATCAAGAAAAAGAGAGAGAAAATTGAGGTACATGATTACATTTTATCTCAAAATTCTGTTTGAAAAATTATAATCTATTTAAACATACCAAATATTTATTATTTTAATTTACTGTTAGTCTTAGACAACTGAACCGGATGTTAGCATGTCCATTGGAGTTGGCGCACAAGAAAGTTTAGGTATCTAGGTAATGTTATTTTATTTTGATAATCTACAATTTTTATATTATTTTGATGATAATTTTTATAATCTTGTTTTTACAATTTTTATATTATCTTGTATAATTTTTATACAAGCATTTATCCTTTATAACTTTCATAGTAACGAAGTTGCAAGATTCCAACAACATGTTCCTTACTTTCAATACCTACCTTTGATGCCTCAAGCTTAACTAAATTTTGGGTTCAATGCTAAGATAAGTACAATGAACTTGTGTGTTATCTTTGGTATTATCATCTTTGTGTGGTCTCTTGTTGTTCATGTCCTTAATTTTGGCAGAGGAGGTAAATCGTAAGTGGAGACTTTGCCTCACTACACAGGGTAAGAAATCAAATTTACGATCTATTGGTGCGAATCCTAATTTATCGTAGACCAATCACTTGACCTGTGCTTTGAGACTTATATGCTATCTTTTGATTATATTATGTGTGTTAAATTTTTTTTCTTTTCAACATTAGTTGATACCATATATTACTGCAATTCACATATGCAACAAGAAGACGTCACAATGTGTAACTTGATTCAGGTAATGATAACTGAATCATGCTACATATATATTAGTTATTAACTTTTTATACTCTACTTTCACCAATGTATTTTTATTTTTGCAAATGGTAGGACAAGCAAACAAGAGATGATAATTTGGTCTATGAGAATCAAAGTTACTTTGTGAAAATTTAGCCATCAAGCACTACCTAAGAAGTTATTTTTGTAGATGCCATGCTGGGTGTTTCACATTTATTAGAAAGACAAAGTTATTTTTTATTTATTTATGAGATTTTGTTTTGGAGCGCAAATTAGTGTAACATCTCGATATTTTTGCAAATAAAAATAATAAATTTATGTATTTAAGATGATTGATTGAAAATTTGTGACTTTGTGGAGGACATTATTATTATTATTATTTATTTATTTTTTTGAATAGGGAAGTGATTGGAAGATTTTGAAATTTTTTTCAAGAATCTAAGTATAAGTTTGGAATTTTGAGAGTTATTGTAATTATAAGTATAAAAATCAATGGTTGCAAGAATGCTAACAAAGGAGTCTTGTAGCCTATTAGTTATTTGTTAATAAGAAATGTTTTGTAAAAGAAGGTTGCAAGAATTAAGGAATGCATAGAACCTGTAAATTAAAAATTGATGTAAAATGAGAATTAAAATAATAAGTTATGTGGCAAGTGCAAATTTCAGATGTCGGGAGAGGTGCCAGTTGTGCACCATGTTATTGTTGCTGCCAGCTCTTATAATTTTTAATTTTTTTAAAGCAATCTCCATAAAAGAAAAGTTTCAAGAATTGAGGAAAACTGTTATGCCAAAAAGCTACATCAATTGCTTTTACATATATTATATTCATATAAGCTTTTCAATTCTAATCTCCATCTTTGCTTTTCTTTCGAATTGCAATTGAAGGGACCTACGCACATTATACCTTTGTCAGCAAACCATACTTTATTTGTTTATTAATATATTAGTTACAGATGAGTTGAATTGCTTGAATTAAGGGAATATGATCAAGTTAGGATTTTCATAAGTTGAGGAATAGATTGTAGTTAGGGGTTTTGGAAATTTATCTGTATAAATAGGAAGAAGGTAAAGAGATATTGGAAAAGGCCGTGTGAGTTCAATAAAGAATCGGAGTTTTGAGGTAAGAGCAAAATATTTGAAGTTGGATGGATGTTAATTTTAGTGGTATTTCTTTCTGTTTAATTATATTTAATTTTTGTTAGAGAAATCTTGAAGAATAATATCTGTGATTTTAACACTGTAGAGAAAGCTTTCTCAAGGGACTATCTCAATGTCAGACAACAAAATCTGTAAGGGTTTAATATGTTTTCTGTGTAAAATTATTTTTGTCATGACTTGCATATGATAATAGGGAAGTACCTGGGTATGAGGTTATGAATTTTTATTTAGATGAGACAGAGCTCGTGTTAGGGTCCATAGAAAATCATAAGGGGCCACCAATAGTCCAAGAGGGGTGAGGTGGATGGCCTGCATGCATGATTCATTTCACATTTATCTATGTTTGTTATGATTTACAATTTGCTATGTTTACATATTGCCTTTACTGAGTTCTTGGACTCACCCTTTATAAATAATCACAAATGATTTGCACCATAGTACATGGAAAGCAGTAGTAGATGACGATTCATTGATAAACGTGGTTGACCTGACAAAGTTTTTGTTGTAATGCGGATTTATGAGTATTTTATATTCTTGGTTTGTAATATATTTGTGTGAGATAAACGATATGTTAAACTTATAGTATTTTGTTAGAGAAATAATTTAATTGCAGAAAATTGAGCTTCTATCCCAAAGTCTTGTAAAGCGTATAGCTCGGCCAAGACGCGGGTGCCCTCCACTGCCTATGTTGTTTATGGGACCCGAGTTTTTTTAAATGAGCGAAGGCAGTAAAATTTGGATCTCACCCAGAGCGCCCTAACTTATAGAGCATAATTGATCTTCAAATTTGTCCAATGATTGTGATTATAACCGTGAATTACGGTGGCATCCCGAATGTGGAACTGGAGACTCCACAATTAGCATGTGTCTTTATCACTTGGCTTGCATGCTTTAATACAAGGTTAATGACAATTTATATATATAAGATTTTCTATGAAAAACTTTGCCTTCATGGCCGAGAATTCATATATATTAGATTTTTTCCCTGTAAAGTGTAGAAGTCTTTTAGTATATACCAGTTATATTTGTGATGATGAGATCCAAAAAATGAAATATTAAAACAAAGATGAATTCACCTTGTTCAATTTGAATGAAACAACTCAAGGCCACACTTTAGCCATCCGTTCCCTTTGTTTCAAGTCTTTTTCTAGTTAATGGCAGATGCAATATATAAGCAGAAGAACAATGAAAGTGATGCTTTAGTTGATTCTACGCAACTTAATTTGACAGTAGAATGAATTGATTCAATGAAACTAGGCAGAAGATTTATGATTCTTCAAGCTTCCAAAAACCATAATTTATGTCCATCACAAGGGTCTTTCAACAGCCAAAACCTGATTTGTAAATTCTTTTCTGGTCGAATTGATGTCTAGATATTTGGCGCTCACAATTACACAAGTCGAAGTATTATTAAACCTTAAAAAACAACCACATTTAGTCCATTGGTACCCATAATCTCATTGATAGCTAGCCACATTTAAAAACTGCTTAGTAAATTCTTTCTTTTCTGATTCTATTTTTTTAATAAATCAGAAAGTTCAACTAGATGTGAGATCCACATCATATGAGTTGCCTCATATACTGATAATAATTATCAGTCATGCCCTCTGTAGCATGACTCACCTTCACTAGGTCAAATTCAGAATTAGAAAATATCCTTGAACTAGAAACGAAACAAAACAAAAAAACTGACACTGGATTCAATGCTAATTGCTAATCATATTATTGGGCAGGCCCTTGCAGTGGGCTTCGATTATTTGGGCCAACGGTAGTCTCTTTTATTCATTGTTGGTTTAGACAGCCCAAACGGAACTGAAAAATTGGGCCAGAGAGACCAATTGTTGATTGATCAGGTTTTTTATTACTTCATGACAATAATTAATATTATCCAAATATATATACATGTATGTACGTACAAATCAAGAATCTGAACGTGGGTGCATTTATGAATATACCGTTATCTGCACGTGTATATATATATATTTGTAGTATGTATGTATATGTGTGTTGGCATTGTCCGGTATATATACAATTTTGATCTCATAAATAACGTGGGTGCATTTATGAATATATCGTTACGTGCATGTATATATATATGCAGTATGTATGTATATATGTGTTAGCGTTGTTTGATATATATATAGTTTTGATTTTATAAATAATATTATTTAATTTATATTAAGCTAGGTTGATATAATAATTTAAATATAATAATTATGTGAAGACTACTTACTTAATTCTTTCAACATAACAATTTAATAAGATGGGTTCTATATTTATTATATTTAAATTATTATATTATCGTTGCTTAATATAAACTAAGCAACGTTACTTAAAAAATCAAAACTCTTTCTATATATAAATATAAATGAATATATATGTACATAGGTGCAGGGCCAGTCTTGAGGGTAGGCAACTAAAGCTGCCTTGGGCCCCCCACCAAGGCCGGTCCTGGCCTTGTTGGCATGGGCCCAAGTGGCCTTGTAGGCATGGGCTCATCTCAAATTTTAATTAATTTTAAATTAAAAAAATTAAACTAATAAAAATAAGATAATAAATTGATTTAAAAATTTGAAAACCACCCCCTTTCTCCTTGGGCTGCCAATGCCACTTTAATATATATATATATATAATAAATAAATTTTTCAGTCTAGAAAGAAGTCTTCATTTCCATTTTGTTGTTGCTCTAGCCTCTAGTGCGCGCGTGCGACTGCATCCAGCATCCCTCTCGTCTTAGATATTGGGAGCCCATATAAAATTTCTCTTAGAGCTCCTAACATCTCAGGGTCGGCCCTGTATAGGTGTGTAGGACATTGTTACAGTTTAGGATTAGAATACTTAATTCCTATATTAATATATATTACATAACATTAATCTATTAATTTTTTTCACAACTATGATTGATCATATTTTTATAAACATATAATGTGTTACGTCAGCCATAATTATTTTTTCTTAAAAAGTAAGTTAAGTTGTCCTAAAACAAAATAGCAGACCTCTTGCTTTTTTATAAAATCAAAACAACTTGTAATAAGACGCTTATTATTACTTGTTCTTAACATTAGTAAGTACAATATTGAACAAATTAAATTACTAAACACTACATTCTGTATTGAAATTAAAATAAGGGTTTTGCTCAATAAGATGTATTTAATATATTGTATTTTAAAATATTTTTTGACTAATAAAAAATATTTAATAATTGAAATTAAAATAAATTAAACACATCTTGAGAGAATACATTTGTTACCAAAACTCTCAAAAGTAAAGAAGGGAGAGTACAGAATTAATTAGCTTGGAAACCGAGGCTCTATCATTGGAAAACTTAGAAACTAAAATTAATTGATTGAGAGGGGTGGGCGTCTTCGTCTGTCGGTGGCCGCGGGATAAACTATTCCTCACTTTCCCGCCCTCTTTCTCGCCCACCAAACGTGGCCATCGGTCACAACTTGAGATTGAGACAAGCGCGACGTAAGCATCAGCATTAATTGAATAGTTGCAGGAAGCAGCAGCAGCGGCAGCAGCAGCGGTTACGTTCAGTGCACGGTGACAAGGAAATGGCAACCTAATGCCCATTCAACCACCTTGAGCCACATCATACAACAGTACATTCATTATGTATGTATGTTCATGAGAGCCATCATCCAAACAGTCCATTATCTGTTCTTAATTTTGCTTATCTGATGTTTTCCTCTTCACTTCACTTACCCAACAAGATTAATATTATGTACAGAAATATATTTAGGTCTAGTTTAGTGTAAACATTGTTTTAGTGTATTATTTGTAATTTTGTATATTATAATTGGTAAATTATAAGTTGGTATGTACTTAATTTATAACTTTTGATTCCTCAAAACATAATAAAAATAAATAATTTAACATATTATTACTACTTAGACTTATCTAAAACATAATAAAAATAATATAAAAAATGACAATTGACCCGCCAAGGCATCTTAGCTGACCCGTTTGAGTTGACACAACTTGGCCCATTTCATTTAGGTTGAGTCTATTGCCTGTCCTCGTCTGAGTTTTTGATGGTTAAATATGATACAACTCAGCTAGCATAGTCTAGGCAAACGTGTTTGACGTGTCTGTTCACCTACACCATATTATGTTTTTGTGGTTCTTATATCTTTATTTTTAAGACTATATTATATTGCTTGACACTTCACATATACACGTCTAATGATAAAAAATACCCCTCATCTTTGATCACATTCTTTTTACACTCTCTTCTCCCATTCTTATGACCGTTGCTTGTCGCCTCCTTGCCTCGTGCTGACCACCACTACATTCTTTATTTCCGCCACAAACATGGAGAATGTAAGGGCAATCGACGCGAGACGACCATGAAAAAGAGAGAAGATAAAGCAGGAAGAACGAGCCCAAGGGAAAGAATAAGAGGTATTTTTATAATTTGATTGTCAAAATATTACATATGGTTATCCTCCCCATCATGTAATTGGGTAATATAGTAAAATCTTTATTTTTACTGTTTTTGAAATATAAGATAATAGCAAGTTTCAATTATAGCACTTTTGAATAAGATATGTAAATGTATTGGATAAAAGCCTGTATAGGTGCATATATAAGGTAAGATCGAGCAGATGGAATGAAAATAATTATAATAGAAAGATAACTATCATTTCAAATTTACAAAAATATCACTGTAATAAACTCATTAATACATGTAATAGATTATAAATCATATATTAGATAGATACAACTACAAATATACGTGAGCAGAGGAGAAGATGAAGTGGCCGTTTTAGGTGCACTTTCTTTCATTTTCCAGGAAAATTGGCGGTTAAACCACTGGTGTATTTGCAATCATGGGTTGTTGTGTAGGATGAGAAGAAAAATCGAAGGGGACAAGGCCGACAGGGTGCTTTAAGGGCTGAACTCTTGAGTGGGTCCATTCCATTGTTTCAAGAATTTGTATTCTTCCCAACCATTTGATGCCCATTCCTTCTTCAATCTCATCAAACCCCTCTTCCACTGCGAGCGATCGTCAATCCCCAATTTCCACCTCTCTCCGATCGGCCCCATCTCCGGCCATGGTTTTAGAGGTAACACTTCTTTCTTCAAGCCGTGATTGTTTATTGCTCTTTGGAATGCTTCTCCAAGCATTCTCGTTGAATTTCTGGGAGCTTTCTCTTTCTCTGTTTATCTTCGCCGCCATTGTTGCTTGATTTGTTTTCGTTTTACTATTTTCGCTTGTTCTATTGTTGTTCAGTTCTTGTTTGATTTTTCGTTGGGTGAGTGGGGTTTCTTGAGTTTCATTTTCTGGAGGAGATTTTTGCCAGTTTCTGGAAAACATGTTTTCTTTGATGGTTCATGTGGATGGAACATGGAATCGATGGATTCATCATTTCAAATTTTCAATGGAAACCCGTTCTGAGAAGATTCCTAAGTTTCAGACTTTTGTTTCTTTTTTATGGATTGAATGATCTTTCTGTGTTGAAAGTGTTCCCCTTATCATAGCCAGTTCCAAGCAAAGAAAAGTCGTGTTAAATAGTTAACAGTTAGCATAAGAGTAATCAAATTTTTTCAATATAGATTTAGTTTCTTCGTTGAGGAAAGTGTTGGTAAAAAGAATAAGG
Organism: Diospyros kaki; assembly: GCA_036245055.1. Taxonomy (NCBI): domain Eukaryota; kingdom Viridiplantae; phylum Streptophyta; class Magnoliopsida; order Ericales; family Ebenaceae; genus Diospyros; species Diospyros kaki. Next base: position 29,911,226 of record BSEG01000003.1, on the reverse strand, counting down.
TTGTTCTTTTATGACTAGAAGTTTAAGAGTTTAAGTTGTGAAAATAATTTTTTTACAAAAAGTAAAAGAAAGACTTAAGTATGAGTACAACGCTTTTAGCTTTTCCCCATCCTCACAAAGGGCGTGTTTTATGCATTAAGAAACACCTTTTTTAGATTCAATTTCCATTTGTGGAGATATGAAACTTAGCCCATGCAAAAATAACTTAAAAAAACCCCTCTTCCACTGTCAGGTAAACATTCTAACTTAGAGAGAATGAAGAAGAAAAGAGAACAATAAAATGTTCTTGTTAGAACATAGTCCAGCTCTTAGATGTCGAATTTAATTGAAAAAAATGTGATTTCTGCTTGTTTTACCATGGGGCTCAATCTGAGATGGATGGATGAATGCCATTCTTCTTTGTGTTTATAACTTTGTTCCAGGACCATGAGATGCCTAAGGGATGGCCACTTGGGCTGGGAAACTTGAACATGAGACTTCGGGTGGCTCACCGGTTACAGCCTGCCGAACAAGAGCCATACTCCTTACACGCACCTTCGTCGAGTTTCTCCTCATTTTCGTCTTCCAATCTTGACACTGAGGTACTTCCTCTCCCTCCCATTTCTCTGTTTATCCTCTTTGTCGTGTCTTCTTCACATCAATATGTTGTATTCCATGGGAGCTTCAAGATGAATAACGAGTACTAGAACTTTGCTGAACCTACAAAGACGTTCTGTTCTTAGTTTAGAGAGCATCAGTTAAAATTTCAAAACCATTCAATCTTTTCTTATATGGCCAGACATCCATCTTTACATCCTCATATCTGTTAGGCACATATTTTACCAAATGTTGATGCTTTACCACACAGCATTCTTGTGTAAACATTAGAGTGAGCATCAATTAAGATTTCAAAGTTGCTTCTGTGTGAGATCAACCAGTCCACAGCTTCTTTCTTCCAAGACCACAGCATGTCGCTTGGCCGGCTAATTGGAATACGATCGAGGGAAAGAGAACTCTTGTACTTCCCCAGCGCAAACCAGTTCGATGAACAGCGCGAGAGCCTATCGGGGAGAACATCGAGCTCAGATATCCATGGCCATGATGGGGTAGAAGCAGGGGAAATGTCGCGGGGAATCTGTGTTCCTCTGTTGGTTAGCCTCCTAATGAAGATAAGCCGAAGCAGAAGCAACTCGAGGCAGTGAACTCAACAACCAAGGGATTGTGTTCCATAGGAATAAGACGCAAGATCATTCACCATTGTGTTGTGTTGATTTTTTGTACGAACTACTCGATCGATCTTCATAAGTTTGCCTGGACGACTCTTTCCTGTGTTGGGTTGGTTGCTTGCCTTGGTTACTGATCGTTGAATTGCTGCTATTTCTTCTTCATAATCAAGATTTCCCAGCAAGGGTCTGATCTTCTTTTCTGCATCAAATACGTCAAACTACATTGATTTCAACTATTTCATCTTCTCAAGACCAACTGGCATTGGCTAGTAGAATCTATTATCAATGTATCCCAGCAATACGTTGTATTTTGACTTTCAATAATCATTTCGAGTTCCCTGATAGTTTAATTTTATTACAGATAGACACAATTCTCCATGCCTGTACAAAGGATAATTTAGTTTTTTATTTATCCTCTTGCAATAACTAAAGGGTTGACTAATCCATGATGAAAAATAAAAAATTTTAAAAAAAAACTCAAGTTCAAATGGTGAATGTAGTCAATGTAATTTAATTTTGGGGAATTGTGACAGATGGCCTACCCACAGATAATCTTTGGCCAAGTGGCCTTTGACCAAAATAAGGTAAAAAAAAAAAAAAAATCAAAAGTTGAATAAATTAGTAAATGACAAATATACCCTTCTCTTCAATTTACTCCCTAATCCCCTTCATCTTTGTCATTTTTTTTCTGAGGGAGCTGCCCAGCATCCACGACAATGAGGCTGCTAGGTGTGGTTCGACCATCTTTTTCAATAATCATCAAATGGCCACTATTTTCTCCGTCAATGTCTGACCCGACATCAATTGAAAATCTCCCAATCGGTAAACTCTCATTGCACGCTTTCTTTATGCATATATGTTTGTTTACCTATAGTTGGGTGTTGTATTTTCAGTTTTGGGCATCTAGGTTTGCCATATTTCAAATGGTCTTGGTTATTTGCTTGCACTTTGATGTTTCCCATTCATATGTTTTAGGGTTTTTTGTTCAGGGAAATTTTTAGTTGATCTATGTTTGAAGTAAATGGTGTAACAAGATTACAAAATTCAAAATTTTTGGTCCTTAATGCAGTGTAATGCCACCAATTTGGCGCATACTGTGACTTTTATAAATCATAGAAGTCTATGTAATTTGAAAATTTTTTCAAGTTTTTTTTTATTCTACCTATTGTATGTTTGAATGCTGTATGAAGCTTATGTAATTTCTAAATTTTGTTCCATTTTCCTATTGTCCACTTAATGTGATTTGGTTGATGAATGTGGTTTTGAATTAAATTTGAGATAAGGTGATGACAAATTGAACACAAAAAATATTTAGTTGAAAGTGGTTGTGAATCAGTTTGTTGGTTTTCAAACACCTTTGACAACCAACCATGTGGATCAATTAACAAATAGACTAAATGGGTAAATGCTCTGTAGTGTTGGAAGAATAATTATTTTAATCACCCATTGTTTCTTAAATAGCAAATGCAAACGATGGGAAAAAATATTGATTAGTTGTTTGCTTGGGCATATGATTGATTACCCATTGTGTTTTTGTTTCTTTTGGAATCAGAGATGGTCTTTTTCAAGACTGATTAGTTGTTTGTTTGGGCAGATGGAAGAACATTCTATTAAGTTTTTATGAAGAACATATGTGCATCATTTGTCATTGAAATTATAAGGATTCACTTGCACTTTGCTATGGAACTATTCTATTTTTTTATTCATTTGTCAGTAAAATTAAAACTTACTTCTAAGGAAATAAATTCATACTAGTTTTTATCTAATATATCCAAAAGATTAGCTTATTCACTTGTGAGTTAACTGATATATGATTCGTTAACTAGACATATTAACTGCTTTTAAGACTTGAAATTGATGTATTTGATTTTTTTTTTTTTGTATTTTGCAGAAAATAGAAATAGAGTATGTAGTTGATGCTAAAGAAATGGTACGTGGCAAAATAAGCAATCGATGTAGGATACAAATGATTCACGATGTGTATTACAGTTTAGATGTCGACCACAAAGACCTTTTTATAAAATTATGCTTTGGACACTTACTCAATGTTGTAGACATGAAATTAGCTTTGCAAATGATTCACTAGTTGATTCTTAGGTCGGTCAAGACCTCCAAAGAGACGAAGTATGGTTCAAATTTGAGAACCAACTTGCGAAATTTGGGCTCAAAGAGTTCACTTTAGTTATAGGCCTTAAAGCTGGAGAATTGGAATTTGAGAATGAGAACTTAGGCCTATAATGCCATCTTTTACATAATCACTTCAAGAAGAATAAATGAAAAATAACAAGAAAACAATTGTTGAGTGCGTTTTGAAAATGTAATTATCAGCCTGACAAGTTCGAGCTGGGCCTTCTTTTAATTTTGGCATATGTTTTGTTGGCCACAAAAAGAATACAAATTTAAACTTGTGGTAGTTTTATGTGGTTGATGATCTAGATTAATTCAACAACTATGCCTGGGGAAAGAGAACGTATAAATATGCAATTTCAATATTTGAAGGCAATTCGAGGAAAAAGGTGAAGTAATATAGAAATAATGATCGATATCCGTACAACTTTCATAGATTTCCATTTGTAATCATGGTAATAGTTTTCAAAATTCTTTTTTTTGTATAATGTTCTAATTAACTTGTAAACTGTAAACAATCTTTTCTTTTTGGGCATTTGAAACAATTCCCGATCTTGGGGAAGAGTTTGCTCACAAACTAAAAGGTGATAGAATTCCAAGAATGTCAGGGTGGGAATTTGAGCAATCTATGAGGGATGGAGAAAAAGTTAACAGGTTCTTGGAATATGAAATTATAATGATGAAGCTCAAGGTAAATAGCACATTAGTTCCTTCATCGAAAGAAGCTGAGGAAGAATTTTGGAAGGGAATGACCCCTCTTGATGATGTAGAAGATTCTAGAATAGATAACAACTTGAATGAAGATGGAGGAAGGGAGTTTGAGGAAGATGCACCATCTGTTTCCATGCATCATCAGCCATGCGATCAACCATCTTCTTTTCATAACAATGATTTGATCAGTTAACAAGTTGATATGATCAGATAGAGAGACCAAAATTGATAGGTTGCTCCAATTGGTTGAAAAATATGGGTTTCAGTAAGAAAGAAGTGGGTTTCAATCATAAATGAGGAGGTTCAACATGTGTGCTTATAATAGAGGCAATGTCCCTAAAGATTACAAAAGGCAAGAGGAAGAACATGTGTTTGAGGTTGTAATAAAAAACTTGGGGATTGTGGAAGATTGCACTTACGAGGAAGAACAAGTCACACCAATAAAAGAAGTTAATAAAGGTTGGTTTATTTTTTTATTTCGCAAAGTGTTAAAAATAATTAAATTTCAATTGACCTCATTTCGTAGGTAAGCTCTTGAACCCTTCAATTGCCATAATTGTTTACCAATGAATGCCTCATATGTTCATCATAGATTCTGAGCACAGTTTGGATAAACGGGTTCCTGTTGAGTTTGTAGTGCCAAATCAACTAAAGCAATCTATAAAAAGCTGCACTAAATATATGTAATTTGTAGATTGAATATGAAAGCAACTTGTGATATATGAAATGATTATCAATTGAATATTGTTTGACCCAATTTATAGGTGAACTCGGAGAATGTTATGCTATTTTTCTTGAGGATGATATGGATGATGAATCACCCAAAGGAAGAGGGCATAGGAAAAAGAGGACGTGTATTGTGTTCTCCATTCACCAATCCCTTAAAGAGAAAGAAGTTGTTGAATGTCAAGGTGTTTGAATCCTTTCGAGAAGTGGATCCTGCAAAAGTCAGTGATTTCACAAAGTGGTTGGAAAAATCTTCACCAAGGTAATGTATTCTCTTCTTAACCTTCTCCTAGTACTCTTCGATCTTCGCTGAAGTTCCGATTTGTCTGTCGTCTCTATTATGGAGTGACGATATGCCATTGGTAATTTGTGACGTCCAAAGGAATTTTTTTGTTAATTTACTTAATGAGAACGGGTGACTTATTGATGACATAAGCAAAATTTTATCAGTTTTATATGTTAATATTTGATTTCAAATTATTAACCTTGCTTTTACGTACATGTAAAGACCTTGAAAAAAAATAATAATAATAGTAATAATAATTCAATTAAAAAAATTAATTAAATTAAAAAAATAAATAAAATAATATATATAAAAAAACAAAAAGCTGAAAAATATAAAAGAAAGGGAGAGGCGCGCGGGCAGCCCCTCTCCCTGAAATCATCTCTCTCTCTTTCTCTCTCTTTCTCTCGTGCGTTTTCTCTCTCGGATCTTGTGGTTCTTGTGATTCAACCGTTCAACAGCCCATTTGACTTCATTTTCACCGTTTAAGCGCTCCCGATCTACAAAGAGGTAAGTGCTTTTGTATGGTTTGGCTGTTGTTTCGCGAGATGTATGTATATGCGCGATTTGGGTATTTTTGGCTAGTTGTTTAAAGTCAGATCTATGAAGATCCGTGTACAACTCTCCCTTTTAACCTAAGACTTGAGTAGTGGACGAAGTAGTAGTAGGCTTAGTTTGAGGCAACTCGTGAGACTTGAGTAGTGGACGAAGTAGTAGTAGGCTTAGTTTGAGGCAACCCGTGTAAGGTTATAGGTATAGAAATAGTTGGATCCTAATGTGAAAGATTATCCAAGAGGGGGTGAATTATGTGTTTTAACTATTTTTTCAAATAATGAAAATATCTTGAGAAATAAATGATGTAGTAAAGATGTTTAAAGAAAAACATTTTCTCAAAATGTGAACCAGTGCAACAGCGGATAAATCAAGCATGAATGCATGCACAATGTATAGAGTTTTTCATAGAAGATAATTTGATAAAACTTTTAAGCATTTGATAATCTTGTATATGAAAACATTTATATGAGAATGTATGCATTTAATAAAGAAATTTAGAAAACCTTTATGTATTAACAGGAAGTAGAATGAAATATGTAATTTTAAACATATGAAACTATTGTATGTAATGAGAAAAGACTGTGCGGTTGGAAAATATTAAATTAAATGTTTGTATAAGTAATAAAATTACATAAATAGATTTGAGAATGCTTCTTATGTATGCAATGAAAACTCATACCTGTAAAACTTTTATACAAGACTTAAAACTGAAATTAAGATACTTAAAAGATAATTTAGACAAAGAATGCTTGTGCAAAGATAAGAAGCAATTTTTTAAATGAGTGAAATAATAAATAGTTAAGAAGATGTAAGAGAATGCAGTTAAAAAAAAACTACAAAAGCAAGCACCATGAACACAGTCATTTAGAGTAGTTCGGCCAACTGCCTAGTCCACTACCTTAGATGCTCACTAAGGATTTAAAAAGCACCCACTAAAGATATTAGTTTTTACAGGTTCAACTATAACCTCCACTTTTATGGGCTAAGTAGGAATTTTCGTTTTTACAAACTAAGCAGTAACATATACTTTTCACAAGCTAAATAGGAACCTCCACTTTTCAAAATCTAAACAATAACCTTTAGATGAGGCTTTTTAACACTTGGCTCAGCCACAATCAAGACATTGCTTTTTAAATGCGCAAGCATAACCTTTTACAAGTTTACACAAAATATGTGTAAGGATATCTCAAGAGAAAAATATAAAATGATACAAAGATACCATTTTTCTCTTGGACAAAAAAAGAAAGTTCAAAAGAATGAATGAATAAGCACTTAACTCTCTTATCAAATCTGTTCTAAAAAGATATACAAGTAATATCACCAGATACATACTTAAGAGTGATAGAAGATAAACTAAATAAGCACTCACTCAAGCATAAAGGAATGGCCTGAAAAGAATAGGGCTTGTTGTGATTGAATTTGGTTTATGTTGTCCAAGCAAAAACACCCATGGCTATGTCAACAACATAGTCTTTCTTGATGGCTCAACAATAGCTTGATCGATCCCACATCTTGGCCTTATATAGAAGCTTGAGACTCAAGAAGAATGGCATGAAAATCTACACATACTCACAGCTTCTTTGATTTAACCACTAACAGTCAAATTCATTAGAATCACATGTAATTTATATAAATAAGCATTAAACACACTTGCATAAATATATTCTAATATTATTTTATAAGAGAACACAATTAGACGCATTGGAAAAGGCAATAAAGCTCTGACGGTCAAAATTTGTTCCTTTTTACTTACTGAGTAACAACTATAAAATTTGAATCTAGATGCCATTTACTCAACTAAGTCCTAAACTTACTCAACTAATGAAACACACACTCAATTGGAAAATTCAAATAATTGATTATATAGAAGCCTTGCAAGGTCTTACTCGAGTATGATAAAGTCATTACTCAACTAAATCAAAAGATACAGAGGCTTGACATTAAGCACTCGACTACTTGGCTAAGTTTACTTGACTAAAAAAATAATTTACTTTGTATAGATAACTGATACTTGATTAAAAATAAGTTCAGATACTTAACCATACTTCATCCAATCTTTACTTGATTAACATATATAAATAATCGATTGTAAAAATACATTAATTAATCAATTAAGAGAAAGATATACTTGACTAAGAAGATACTTGGAGTTTTGATACTAGAAAAAATACTTAATTGAAAAAACATTCCTTACTCGATTGATTTGAAAATACAAAGAACTTGTAAAACTTACTTGAGTATGACATTTTAATAGTTGATTGAAAGAAGGTTTTGTTAAGACATATAATTGATTGATTTGAAAGACACAAAGAACATTTACTTGACTAAACATATGCTCATATTTTAGTTTCTATAAAGATACTTGATTATACAAATACCATACTCGATTGAGCTTAAGGAAAATATATCTTTTGCAAAATATCCTCGAGTAGGTTTTTGAGACACTTGATTGAATACTTGAATATATTGAAAAATATACTGAGCAATATTTGTCTAAAAACTTATTTTTAGATTGAAGACAAGTAAAGAAGATTTGAAAGAATGTTTAAATATTTTGCCTTCAAAAGCTTCAAAAATATATATATACTAAGTTTATCAAAAAAAGAGTTTTTATACTCAACCAAACTTTCAAAATATTTTCTCAAACATTTTATATCAAACTCGATTGTTATAAAACTAGATCTTGCTATTTTGAAGTATGCAAGAGTATATGAGCATGACGTTCTTCAATTTAAGGAAAAATATTTTCATAATCTTTAAACACCTTGATCAACACAAAATCATGCATTTCATCATGTTCGACTTATATAAAATACATTTTGGATATTTAGAAAGATATAACTATATATGAGCATGAAGTTTTCTAGTCTAAAAAATGTTTTGAAAATCATCAATAAAACAAAATTTTATTGAAAATATATTTTCTAAGATTATTTTTTCCATAAATCAAATATAAATTTCTCAACAAAAAATTGTTTTAAAGAAGGGTGATAACGCTTGTAGCCTTTTTTATTTAGTGAATAACCAAGGAAGACACACTTAAGTGCCTTAGGATCAAATTTACCCTGAGTGGAAGGAATAGTATGAACAAAAACTATGCAATCAAACACCCGAATTGGGAGAGAATTATGAACTCTATAGAAGGAAATATAAACAAAAGTTCGTTGATAAGAGTACGATATTACAAATTTTTTTATGGAAGCCGATTAATGAGATAAGGAGAAGTAAGAATGGCTTCCCCCCAAAAGAATGTGGTACATTACTTGCAAACATAATGGCCTTTGCAACTTCAAGTAAGTAAAGATTTTTCCTTTTTGCAATGCCATTTTGTTAGGGGGTGTAGACACAAGAGCTTTGGTGGAATATATCATGTTTTTCAAGATTTGGTTTAGCTCATAAGAAAAATACTCTCCCATTATCTGTTTGTAGAATATGAATTAAAGACTGAAAACATTGGTAATGAATCTATAGAGAATTGTTTGAAGATGACATTCACTTTAGACTTTTCTTTCATTAAGTAAACCTAACAATCTCGGGTCATCTATAAATGTAACAAACCATTGTCTCCCGATTAAATTAGGTACTCTAGATAACCCCATACATTGCTATGGTATAAGATGAAAAGGAGTATATGATTTATAGGGGTGAGGAGGATGATGTGTTCTAGGTTACTTTGCCAAAACACGATGATCACAATGAAACAAAGAAAGATCTTTATTAATGAAGAACTAAGGATACCAATGTTTCAAATAAGAAAAGCTTGGATGACCTAGTCTATTGTGCCAAAGTTTAACGTTTTAATCTAAAACAGTAGAAAGGATAATAGGTTGTATCTTAGATGTCGAAGGAGAGTTGATACTTAATAGGTAGTAGATACCATTTTACTCCTTAGTATTGCTAATTGTCCTTCTCGATGACAAATCCTAAAATTCACAACAAAAAGGAGAAAAAATTATGGAGTAATTAGAATCTCTGGTTATCTTACTCACAAACAATAAGTTGTACTTCAAATGTGGAACATAAAGTACAGATTTCAAATTTAAACTAGAAAACTCCATATGTCCTCATCACACAACCTTACACATTGATTCATTTTCCACAATAATTCCAATATTCTTTTCACAGGGTTTATAATTTATAAGCTTTGTTGTAGAACTCTTTTCACAGGGTTTATAATTTATAAGCTCTGTTGTAGAACTTGTCATGTGATCAGATGCGTTAGTGTCCACAGTCCATACATCTTGCAAACCCTTATAAGATAAGGAGATAAGTCTCATATTACCTTTCTTTATTGTAAGTGCAACAAAACTTGATGAGACAAGTTCTAATTCTTTATGAACCTATGGAGGATTCAACAATTTTCAAAGAACTTCCATTTGTTTTGTTGTAAGTGGTTGTAAAGTTGTACTATTTGTCGTCTCTATTGTGTATGCAGACTTGTTATTTTTCCTTTGACTACGAGATTTCCAATTTATCGATTTACCATGGATATCCCAACATGTATCCATAGTGCGATACAGTTTCTTATAGTGATCACACCATAGCTATTTATCTTAATGTTCTTAGATTTAGAATTGTTTCCTTCGCTATGAATTGTTGCCAATGCAGATCCTTGGGATGCGGTATTTGTAGTTATGTTCTAGAATGGTGAGAACATTATCTTTGTCTTACTTTTTTCACTCCTTCAACAAATACCTCATTCAACGTAGGAAGAGGTTTTGTGCAGAGAATACGCCTGCAAATCTCATCAAGATCTTTGTTTAATCCTTGTAAAAAATTAAAAATTCGATCCTTCTCCAACATCTTGTTATACATAACGCCATCTTCAGGGCAATTTTGTGTTACATTATGAAATAAATCTATTTTTTGCCACAATTTTGAGAAAGTATTAAAGTATTCTCTGACAAATGTTATACCTTGTCGAGTGTTTTGAATAACATAATGAACCTCGAAACTTTGATAGATATGTTCAAGATTAGAGTACATCTCTCTTATAGCATCTTAGATTTTTTTTTACAATTTGATAAAATAGGTACAAATACCCTATCTTTGGTTCCATTGAATTGACTTGCCATGCCATAACAATAGAATTCTCTACCTCCCACATGTTATAGGTTGTCGCATCTACTAGGCATGGTTGTTGTTTTTGTCAGGTATCCCATCTTGTCTATGCCTTTGATCTCTAATAGGATATACTAGTACCATTCTAGAAATTTACTTTCATTCAGTCATTCAACCTATGTATTGTGATTTGAATCGAAGGATTTTCTGAGTAAAAGAGAAAGAAAGAGGATTAAAGGTTTGGAATAGTTGGAACCCTAGATGATTCCACTATAGATCATTTTGGTGTAGAGCCAGTCATTGATCATCTCTGATTGTTGGTGGAATGTTTGGCTCTAATACCATGAACAAATGACAAGAAACAGTGAATTGAACTCACTTGAGTAACAAACAACTTTACTCTAGTAATATGACAGTTCACGAGAGTTTACTCAAGTATCTAAGGGAGATTACTCGATTAAATATGAGCTCTATATTATTTCTATGATAATGAGATATATTTATATACACGACTATAGAAAATATCTCCTTAAAAAAGAGGAATAACCATCTCTTAAACCATAGAAATAGATTTACATATATGAATTAAGAAATTTGATAGTCGCTGGAGTTATCTTTTTCACATTACTTTATCTCCTTATCCCTTAACAACCTTATCACTTTATCCCTTGAATTTCTCTTATCTCTTTTTATCTTCTTATTCTAGGCCATAAGAGATAAACTTGATAATTCTATTTTAATCTTTCCAACAAGTGTCATCCCTTCTATGGGCCTAAATTTTGAACATGTGGAGAGGTTGAATTAGCTTTCTTGAATTGGAATTTTAGTAATTTTGTTATGCTATATCAAGTTACATCATCATCTAATTTATTTTTATTTTTGTCCAACTTATTCACCAAGTCATCATTTAATAATAAAGACTAACACTATTTAATGGTGATTTATAATTAGAATAAGGGTAAATTACAAAAAACACCTTTAATGTTTGAGAATTGCAAAACACCCCTTAAAATTTGAGAATTAGCAATAGCCACCCCTGTTAACTAAAGCAATAAAATGACAAATTCACATTTTAGTGTGTTTCCTCTCTCTTTTGATTGAAAAATAAAAAATAAATCAACATCGGCAAACCCCTCCCCCCCCCCAACTAAATTCATCGTTGATGTCGATAATGAATCTAGTGGATTCTATGTTAGTGTATGATAAATTCATCACTTGTGTTCATCATCGACAATGAACTTAGGATATGAAACCAAATCTAAGTTCATTGCCTAGTTTTATGATTTGAGTTTAAGATAGAGAGATGATTGAGTTTTTGGTGGAATTTTGCCAAAAACACCATCCCATTGATAGGGTTTTTGATAAAATCTCACTAGAAACTAAATTGAACCTAGATTTGGGTTTGTTCAAACCAAAACAAACTCAAATATAAGTTCAATTTGGGCTTGACAAAACTTAGATGAATCTAAGTTTTATTGAACCTATAATAAGGGGTGTGTGTGTGTGTGTGTGAGAGAGAGAGAGAGGGGGGGGGCGGGAATAGGTTTCTAGTGGGGTTTTTGCTAGAAACACCATCCCATTAATATGGCTTCTAGCAAAACCTCACCAAAAACCAAATTCAACCTTGATTTGATTTTGTCCAAACTTAGATGAATATGGGTTCCATAAAACTTAAAATAGAGAAAGAGAGATTTATTATTGCAATCATTGTCTCTGCCAAACCATTATCTTTAATCTACCATGCAGATCATTCTAGATCTAGAACTATTGATGCCTTTATCACCATTGCTATTATTGTTCTTGTCATTGGCTAAGAGAGAGAAAGAGAAAGGAGAGACTTGAGAAATGAGAAAAATTGTAATGAAAAATGAGAAGAAAAGTCTTTAAATATAAGAGTATTTTGGTCAATTTTGAATGTTTTAATATAAATTAATAAATATTAAGAAAAAATAAATATATATTAAATTTCAAGATTACTTATTGTATTTTATCAAAATTAATAGTAATTCTTACAGTTACCCTCAAATTTGGTGAATACTGTATAGAATTTTCCTTTGAATAAATAAGATAAATTTAATTAGTGAATTATTATAATTAAAAATTCGCCTCTAAAAATTTAATATTTTCTAGGAAAAACGGCACTAAGAGAGGGCGACCGAATGGGTTGGTTGGCCCAAAGCATGGGGCCATTTGGGGACATACACAACAAAATCCCCTACGTCACAGAACCCTTCAAAACCCCAACGAAGTCCTCCAGTTAAGCCACACTATCTCAAGATTTTTCTTCAGCCGGCAAACATGTCCTCCGCTGCCGCCGCTAGGTCCCTCTTCCGCTCCACCGCCTCCGCCCGGAGCGCCGTGGCGAGATTCTCCGGCTCAGCTAAGCCTAAGGGCGCCGCAAGGTCCCCCTTTCGCGTCCCGACGCAAAAACCCCTCTCTTCTCGGATTTTCAGGTTACCTCTTTGGTTTACAGTTTTGCATTTACTGGATCTTAATCTGATATAGTTAATCGTTTCATTGAATTGATTAATTGCTGTTATATGTGGTGCATGTTGGAACAGGTCTCCTGTGGAGATGAGCTGCGTGCGCGTCGATTCGATGTTCCCGTTTCATACTGCCACTGCCTCCGCATTGCTCACTTCAATGCTTTCCGTCACTCCTCGCTCCTACGGTTGGACTCCTGAAGGTAAATTTTCTGCGGTTTATTTATGTGTGTATGGATGTGAATTTTTTACTTGTTTACCTTTTTTTTTTTTTTTTTTTTTTGCTTAAGAAGTAAGAGTGTACAAGTATAAATAGAACCGTGTATGAAATCCATCTTCAGAAGAGGATTTGCAAAACGAGGGAATTCTCTCCCTGCACCATCAAAAATGAGAACGGGTTAAGTGTTCCCTTTAAATAGAATATAGGACTCTCCACTTCTTCCAAAGATCTGTTGTTCCTTTCTTTCCAGGCACACCACTTTAGACATAAAGGAGAAATGGTCTATAGCAGCCGTGAGTATTTCCTCGGGATGCTCCTTGGCCGAGCAAAAAACAATTCCAACAATTAGGCTCATTGAGCTTGTGTTGTGACATTTGTATTAGATTAGATTAAATGTAAATCATGTATCTTTGTATTGCTGCATATAATCTTTCCTGTTTTATCGTTAGAATTAATTGCTCTTCTAGAAGGTTTGTTTCTAGAAGGAGGCAGCTGTCTTTTGGATTAGTTATTCAGTTAGGCGGTTGGTTAGTTAGTTGTTTTATCTTTCTATCTTGTGCTCTGCACCCCTATATCCTATAAATAGGGGTCGTGGATAGGAATATAGATAGAGAGAAGTCTTAGTGCACCTGTATTCGAGAAGTATAGCTTCCGGTTTTCTGTCTTGATTTGGGGATTGAGTGCGAGAGGTAGGGAGTGGCTGGTTTGTAGCTTGTATTCCCTAGTTTCCCTATAGCTTTCAGTGTATATGGGCGGGAGGGGTTAAGTTCTCGTTGTAATCATCCCTTGGGTGTTTCAAGATAGTGGATTTCATTGGTGCCTAGCAGTCTAGATGTAGGTCTTGGATTTCAAAACCGAACCAGGATAAATCTTGCTGTTTCGTGTGTGTTTCTGTTTTTGTGGTGTTTCCTTTATGCGTTTCTATTATCAGTGTGTTCTTGGGTTTGATAGTGAGCTGGTTGAGTTGAGAAAATAAGTAGAGAGCTGTGAGTTACTCTAGCAGCTTGATTACACAATATTCATTGTTTGCCTGAGAGGAATGATTTTTCACAAATTAAGGTTTTATTATTATCTTTTGCTACGAGGATTTTGATATCATATGGATTTGTCTCTCATGAATCTTTGTAGCCAAGTGATTGGTGTACAAGAACACAATATATTTGGAAATTTTTCTGACATTTAAGTAAATATTCATCGTTTGCAGCAGTTTGTATTACAACTCGACTGTGCATTATGTTCCCAGCTGAACAACTTAATAGAAATTTGAAGGCATTTTTTGTTGAGAAAAATGGAGAAGTGAGGATGATAAAAAAAATGGAGCCCCAAAATCAAATGGTCTGATTTAAAAAGTGAAAAACAAGTTATTTCAACAAAAAAGTATGTAGCAGAAGAGATTGGACCATGGGAGTTGAGGCTGATAGATCATATTATGCAACTTTGGAAGAGAGTGATTTAGTAAAGGTTAAGAAAAGAAATCAAATGTCTGGAAACCAATTTAGTATCATGTCTAGTAGGTAAATAGTGGAAGGTATTTACTTATTGGGTGTCGAATGAAAAGGTCGAGATATAAACTTATTGTGGTGGTTATACTTGAAATAGACTTATGACAAACTCTGGGTTTTAGAACAGAAATTTGTCTGAATTGCTTATATACAAGTTATCCTAAATTCACAAAGTAAATTTCAGAAAAGGTATCCTAGTGTATGTTACTAATAGATGATATTTTCCTGATGGATGAGATAAATGAAGGTAAGAATATGAAGTTCGAGGGACACCTTGTAAACCAAAGGCTTCAAGTTGAGCAGGTTGAAAATCATATATATGAAATGTAAGCTTAGAAAAAATAAAAGTGTAGATAATATTGTGAAATTTGAAGGTTCAACTCTTTCTAAGATTAGTTTATATATCTTAAATTAATTATTTAAAAAGAAGGAAAGATATTTAAAATGTTATTTACAAAATCAAGATAAGATGATTGTGGTGAAGACATCCAACATTTTATGTGATGCTAAAAGCTTTTTAAAGCTAATGAAGAAGTTTTATTAGATAGCTATAAGATCATCTTTATTGTGTGGCTCATAATGTTTAGCTATTAAGCATCAACTTGTGTTAAACAATATAATTGAGATGATGTTTTGGTGAATGTTGAATCATACAAAAAAAGATAAAATTAGAAACAAGATTATCTATAATAAGGTTTGAATTAAGCTTATCAAAAATAGACATGACTGAGATGGTTTGGACGTGTGAGAAGAAGACCAATGGATGTACTTGTGGGGCAAGTTGATAGGATCCAAGAAGGTTGTAGCAAAAAAGTAGAAAAATACCCACAAGACATGGTGAAAAATTCCTTAAGACATAACATTGATATAAATACCTTACAAAAGATATGGCCATGGATAGAGGTAATTAGAGCACTAGAATCCATGTAGCTGGCCCTATTAATGAGAATAAGGCTTGTGATGATGATGATGCAGAAAATTATTAGGCAGGGGCAATTTCATTTTCTTCCCATTTTTTTTTGTAATCAATTGATAAGAACAACCTAACGCCACTGTATGAGGTTCATTAGACCTCACATTTTCTATACAGAGTGTATAAATCTTCATATATTACCAAACCTTAGTTGGGTCATTACCAAACTAGTTGGAAATTACATCTAAAAGTAATGCTGTCAAGTTTGCCTTTCTTTAATTGACCATGTCGCATATATTACTAGAAGAATGCATATTCTTATGCATTCTTTTTCCTATTGTAGGACGAGACAAAACTAGATGAAGATGATGCAACCAAAGATGGAGATGATATTGGTGAAAGGTCTCTTCCTTGGATCAAGTGGGAAAACTAGCTAGAATAGATGAGAAACTAGTGAGCACCTCCAATAATATGAAAGCTCTTAAGGGACAGTGAAGTTTTGTAAAATTTGTGGAACCCTCTCTTCCTGGAGTTATTTTATGTACCACTTGCATTGTTTGATATACAAGTTTAACTTTTGGTGACATATTTTTTAAGTATCTTTCTATTTATAGGGATTAAAGCAAGATAATTATAATTCCCTGGACTTCATGATAAGCTATATTGTTGTATCTCTTCCTCAACTTCAAAATGCATATATATATATATATATATATATTGGAATCTACTCTTATTTAGCCTTCAAAGATGGTGACCGCTTTATTGAGCTGTTGGTGTTTTATGACTTCAGAAAGTAATTAAACTGATACTTTAGCTGTTTCATGCAATTGATGGAAGATAGAAATGAAACTAGTGCCATATCAAGTGTTTTGCTGCATTATATGCATTCTAGAGGACACTTAAAAAAATATCAACACCTACATTTTTTTTTTTTTTTGTGTGACTTTGATCACACACTAAAGTGGGAATCCCCTCCCATTTCGATCAAACTACTCAGTCTAGATGTTTCTAATAATAATGATGTTACTAGACCTAAGCCAACTTGAACTTAGTTAATAGTTAATAAAGAGAATTATATGATGTATTAAGTCTACTGCAATTATAGTGCTCAATAGAGCAGAACAGAGAAAGAGGAAAAGCCATGTTGGCCACTATGCCTTGATTTAACTAATGTAAAAGTTCCAAGCAATCAGAAATAGCATCACTCATGCAACCCCCCCCCCCCCCCCGGGTCCCCAACCCAAAGAAAGAAGAAAATATATTACATTTAATCTTTAAGCACATCCCATCAATGTGCTTGTTTTACTAGTTTTAAGGGTCAATAGGAACCAAGGGTATTTATTTCTGAATAATTAATGGTGAACAATCTCTTTCTGTATGTGTATGTACATGCATGTAAAAGGAAACCAGATAATAGATATCATGACTTATCCTGCTTTCCCAATGGTAAGACAGTACATCCTGTACTGTTGTATTAAGTTCTATTCCATCTTTAGTTCGCCTGTTTCAATACTGCATTCTCATTTTGGATCATATTTTTCTTGTTATTAAACAGGTCTCTATTGTTTGACTTAACATGAGTACTATTTATCTGGTAAATGATATGTAAAACACTTAAAAGTATTACGGATTTAATTTTTACTCTTGCACTATGTGTTGCATATGTTGTTATTAATGTGGATGCTGGAATTGTCACCAAAAAAAAGCCATTTTGAACTTTATGGATGTTAGTATCTCTTCATAAGTTACTAGCATTATTTGCATATATGTGTAAATCCTGGTGGTGGTTTTGATGTCAATGAATAAACTTCTTTAGAAAGGCATGATGAGATTTAAATTAGTTCAATTGAAGGGGAATGACTATTTGAACAAGTATTTTCTTTTTCTGTTAACTTTGTGTTAATATAATCCTACAAGGATCATACTGATACACTCTATTTAATCAGATTGCAAAGATGACGTATGATGAAAGTTGGAAGGTTCGGGCAAAGTTTTGTGTACATGCGCTCTAAAGAATGCCTGATACATAGAGTAATGAGCTTCAGAATGTTTTGCCATTTTGTTTTTTGCCTTTTCAATTAGGTAAATTAGCAAGTGCTAAGATGAATTCAGCTTCTATGAGATTGATGTTCAAAACTTGATGTTGTTTTTCTGGTTCCTTATTGGAGCAAGCAATTAAACTTGGACCAACATCTGTGGCATCGTTATGTGGTGTAATTTATGCCATTCTTATGATTGCCTAACTGTTTAGCAAGTAGTCTTATTATCTACCTGAATGTGCTATAGTCAAAGTTAAAATGAAAAAAATTATGGAAAGTCTTGATGATTTTGGTGCAAAGAAATTATTTGGCATCATCATTGCAATAAAACAACTAATATCGTCATGGGAAATTTATGAACTGCAAGGCAACAAATTCCTTCTTTTGACCATTTCATAATTTTCTTCACTTCATCCAGTATTTGTATATCTACTCTCTAATATTGTTGTGGACATGTCTAAAATAGTTTGAATTCCACTTGTTTATTATGATACTTTCATCTCTAAAAATGCATTTTGCTTATGGAAATGTGTTGCGTAGGTTGTTTGGATGTTGTAATGGCATTATGCACAGAATTGTGTTTCTGCTTATTAGCAGCTGCCAGCTATGTGCTGCATGGATTTCTCCATGAATTCTGGCAGACAACTATATAGCGCACCATAAATACTTTTCATGAGAAAGTAAAAGATGATAAATGTAAACTCTAACTGCTGGGGAAGTCATGTACCACCATATTACTGTAGATCCCAAGCCAAACTGTAGTAGCCATTTTGTACTACAGCCAGTGAATCGTTTTTAGAGCTATAAATATTCAGTCATTTACTTAAGATTCCCATACTATTGGAGACAGGAAACAAGTTCATTAGTATAATCTGCTTGTCTTGCTGAAATTTGGGGCTGTACTAGGATGTTCAGACTGGTAACAGATCTAGGATGTCATGATAAGGTCCAACAGTTATGATCCGCCTCCCACTTTCTGCAATTTTGTGTGCTTCATAGCTTGGAAATTCTGGCAAAAGAAGCTATGTTAGGTATGTCTGATATTATGGTACTAATGCTGTGAATTTCTATCTTATGGATGAGAAATTCAGAATTATGGCTCTTTAATGAGCTAATAATACCATTTGTATAGAATGTGGGGAATAGATTGATATTTGTTTTATGCGCATAGAAGACTATAAATCATGCTAGCAAGAATATTTGGTCCAAGTTGTAGGTGGTGCATCTTGCATAGATGTTGTTGGCTTACCTTTCATCTGTTGAGCTAGAAGTCTAAACTTATGGCTGCTTCCCCAAATTCTAGGTATTATAAAATTGTGAGCCTGACTGAAAATTAAATTAGCAAAGGCAATCGCGATAAATCTTCTGTCATTGTATGATGCATCATCAATGTATTTCATGAGAAATTGGGAATAACTCCTATTTTCTTTATGCAGATTATAAATTGCTGCAGACTTATTGTTGAGAAATTGGAGCACTTGAAGTGTGTTTTGTGTGCTTTGAGTTGGTCTTTTTTCTAAGGATAAACTTAAAAGTCTCCAATTTTGAAGTGCAATAATTGTGTATAGAACAAAAAGTGCACCTCATAAATAACCAAGACTTGTTAAAAAATAAATCAGTTAATGAATAATAGAGCCCAAAACTCAATATTCAAATACTCTATTTGTCCTTGATCTCTTTTCCTTCAATATAAACATTTCTCTCATTTGTGAACACAAAGGTATGTGGATCTCTTTCTCCCACTCTGCCAACTCCATGCTCTAGTGAACAAAACCCATTTTGGAAGTCATCGTGTGTGTGAGAGCAAGCCTTGCTAGCAATGGTAAGGTTGTTCCTTTGTGACTAGAAGGTTATGTCAAGTTTGAGTTGTAGAAACAGCCTCTTTGCATGATAAGATTAGGCTGCTTACAAAAATAACTCCCTTGTGCTCTAGGGATCTCCTTTTTAGAAGTTTAAGTTCATGGTTTTGGTGGCAACCAACATTTTGATCAGCTTATTATTCAGGCTCACTGAAATGTTAATTTGGCTAATAGTAATTTGTTGTAATCTACTATAGCAATGCACAGGGATCTATTGTGATGATGTATTCAGATAACAAATAAAAAATGGCGCACATGTTTTACCAAATTCCTTCCTTGTTGCATGAAATGACAGTTTCTACGTTTTGCAGACATTTGAATTTTGGTTGGAAAGTGATATAAGATTGCTTCTACTTCAGCTTCGTCCTCAACATGTTTTGATTTTGGTTGATGAATTTCCCTCTACTAAATGCAGTGTACTTTAAATGGTTCCAGAATTATCTTCTCTTTCCTTCTCTTTTGTGACTCAAAATTTTCTTTGTTTAGGGCTGTGACTACCACTCATTGGCTGAGTGCGAGTTTGGACATTGTCATCTTGGTTACTTTATTGGTTACATAGCTGTAGAAGAAATCTTCTTATTGTTTCTGACACAGCAAGCAGCTTATTGTGGAATTTGTTTCCTATTTTGTTTACCACCGCCTCTTTGTGGATTCTAATTCTTGCTATGGCTTATGCAGTTCATTTCTAGTACCTCAACAGATATGTTCTTTTATTATTGTATTGTAGATGGATGATTATTAGTTTGTTCGGATGCTGCATATGGTCGCGTAGTTTCATGGATACGACAAACACTTTTGAGTGAGACATTATTGTCTGCTGGATTCATTTGAGGTCCCAAAGGTTTCTAGATGTACTGTGGTTGATAAACCGAACAAGTACCATAATGTGTAAGGATAAAAAGTTGGTCCTTGGGAATAATTTCCTTCCAAAAGTTGGTTGGTCCTGGTTGATCTCCCACACCCATGGTTTTGGTTTTGGTTTGGTTGGATGAATTGACAATTACTTAATTACCAATTTTGGTTCCGGTTCAGATAAGAGTTGTTTTTGTTGCTCTTTAGTTAGCTGGACAAGGCCCCTCCCCTAAACCTCTCAAGAAGTGGGCCGGCTTATTAGTTTAAAATGCGAGACTTGATAGTGATTGAGGCGTCGGGGACTAGTACTTGCTTCCTACTTATTTGATGCATTGAAATACTCTTTGGATCCCCGAAGAAGTTTTCTCAATAATCTCAGTGAGTTTATTTTTTGGTATAAGAATGCAACCCCAGTAGGCTTGTAGTAGTGCCATAAACTGGGAAACTGGTGATATTTACTTATTGGTGATCAAACATAGGATTTGCTGGGAGATTGGCAAAGTCAACTTTGTCAAACCTGTCATTCCTGTGACCAAGGCCGTTAAACGAGATCCAAATATTGGCGCTTTTGCATGAACTTCTAATTCCCGCTCAAAACTTTAGTACGAGTTTGATATTATTGCTGCTGAATTTCTCGTGTTGTAAAAAGCAATTTTCCAAAGAGAATTTTGATTATCTAAGGATAAAATTTTTCATCAGCGCTAAAAATGAAATAATAAAATGTTTCTAAAATGATTATTTTGGCTAACAATAGTCGGAAATACTAGTAGCTTATAGTAAGCTGAAGATGAAACTGGTCGCTAGGGTGTCGTTTGACTACCTTCACATTTGAAGGGAAGATCTGATTTGGATACGAAGCGCTAGCACTTGATACACAACAAACAAACTGCTTTTTTAAACTACCCTGAGTAATAAATAGCGATATCAAACTGTACATACTGAGCCTAACGTTTACTCGTAAATGAAGCTAGGCTGAGCCTAACGTTTCTAATCTAACGACCCAAACTTTCTAAGAGCTCAACACATTGGGTCAATTAAATTTTAATTTTATAAAAAAATAAAATTATAATAATTTAAATTTTAATATTTAATTAAATAATTTTAATTTTATAAAAATTATCACAAATTCATGATAAAAATTAACAAATTTCAAATAAATTGTCTCATACATAATTTTACTTTTATAAAACATTTATACCTCAATCATAATGACTTCAAAAAAAATTTAATATACAAATAAACATATATCTCACAAATGACTTACAGTTCAAATTTAAAATATAAATAATTTATATAATTTTTAAATATTTATAATATTTTGGGTAAATTATATGAAATCCCATGCACTTAGGGTCATGTGTAACTTACTCCCCTGTGCTTTTGATTGTATCAAAAAGCCTCCCTGCACTTTCAAAATGTTGCAATCAGCCATAATTTGTTATTTTTTTACATAATTTTATGCAATTTATTGGTTGATTAATGTAAAATTTTATATTTTTTTGATATATTGAAATTATATATGTAGAATTATGCATTTTGTATGTAGATTATTGTATAAAATTATGTAAAAAAATAACAAATTATGGCTGATTGCAACATTTTGAAAGTACAGGAGGACTTTTTGATACAATCAAAAGCACAAAGAGGTAAGTTGCACATGACCCTAAGTGCAAGAAAATTTCATATAATTTACCCTAAAATTTAATACCAATTTTAAAAGTGAATTTTGAAACTATTAAAATTTTAATTTTTGAACTTTCAAATTCTATTATTCTCAATTTTTATTTTACAAGTGGAATTTGAATTTTTAAAAATAATTTTATATTAATTAAATAAATATATTTTTTTAAAATTATTTTAAAAACCCATCAACTTGGCAAACTTTTGTCTAGCACAGCTCGTTAAGTCTTGCAAACTAGAGCCTAGCTTAGCTTGAGAGTCTAATAAGCTAATCCGCCCAACCTTCTCTCGGCAAACTCCCAAGTCAAGCCGAGTCAAACCCTTGATTTGGGCACAACCTGCTCTTGGCAAACTCCCAAGTCAAGCCAAGTCAAACCCTCGATTATCGGGCCAAACTGGAACTCAACTCATTAAACAAGAACTAAATAACGGGCCCTGCTAGCCGGGCCTGACATGCCTAGCCATAAATTTAGCTATGCAAGGCAAAAGCCATTTTTGCTTTGGAGCTTGGGTAGGAAGGACCATTGGGCAATTAACTGAATAGAGCCATTTTGTAAAACGGAAAATATGCCAAAGGAAACAAGAACATCCGGCTAGAAGAGCGGGCACATGCTCTCCAACACCGATAGAATCTCTGGTAGCCAAATAGAAGGGGCACAGTGACACAAGACTTATGAATAATATATTATGGCTCCTTAAAAACTCACCCTGTTGTTTAATTCCCACCATATTATAAAGATTTGTTGCACATAATATAATTCACCTTACAGTTTTTGCGCACGAGGTAGAAGGCACAATCTTTTTTACATGCCAACTGCAAAAACTGATTTACTCCACCAACTACATGCCTAAGACAGTCAAGCAAAATGGCAAAACGGCAAAATGCAAAGCCACTATGACTTTAGTGAGGTTTGTATGTAAACCGCACCCACCTATCAAACCAGAAAAATGTACCTAAGTTTAATGCCACCAAGTTTGAACATGAGGGAAGAGAAAACAAACCACCAGCATGCCATACAACATTAATTGCTTGTTGCCAACATCACTTGCTTCCAAGAGTCCAATCATTCTTCAACAACATTTACCAATTCATACTCCACGAGGGAGAGGTTGTTATCCTCCTTGACCGCAAACTTTGCCGGCTCTGTTACCTCAATGCGGCCCCATTTGTCAACAGCTAGCCTCATTGACCCTTTAAACATGTCAATCTTTGAATTGCGAAGGACCACAGTAGTGCCTGGTATCATCACGTCAACTGGAAAGAAGATAAAGGTGTCACCATGGGGAACAGTGAGGAAGAAAAACAAAATGAAGTTGATTCTCACCAACACAAGCATGGTAGTAGAAAAACAAATAATATACCATGGCAACTTCGCTAAGTTCGTGAGAAGGAAATTATATAATAAACAATCAAACTAGATAAAGGCTTAGAACTAACACAAGCATCACATGTGAACATCACATGCACAGAAATACATACGGAAATAATTTGATAATCCCTTCCCAGGGTGGTGCCCAAAGCTTATGTGTGTAATCGTGTATCACATGCAAACAAGAAGAACAAGATCCATGTTATTTGACCCAAAATTTAAAAAGAATATTCAGATATCATAGAGTTCAAACAAACTCAAGGGGGCAAAGTAGTTTCATGGCCATCAGATCCAAGGAGGCAACACAACAAGACTTGCAAGCACCTTAAAATATAAGGGGTTTTCCATCCTATGACCTTACATTTAATAGCAAGTAATAAATATAATGACATCAATCAGGCAAGGACACTTATCTATTATCTCCTATTAAATACACCTCCATTATGTGTCCTTGTCTAATTGGTTGAAATGTATCATTAGCCATTAGTACATGCTCCCTATCTTGTGTGGCTGTGCCCAAAAACAAAAATGCAAAATAGAATTAACCATAAATTGAACCAATAATTAAAAAACTCACTGAAAACTGAGATAAAATAATAAAGATGTATTTCAGGGTTAAAACAATTGAATAATTTTGCCACTCACATAACTCTTACTGCATTCACTTTGTTGTATTTCTAAATAGACAAGACAGTAAATAACATTACATGAAGAACAGATACTGCCTACAAGCTACATGAAATCTAGTTCACCAATCACTTTTATCTATAGTCTAATCTTCTGTAAGGCCCTTGTAGTTATAACTCATACCATACCTAGAAAACTTCCACCAAGTTTTTCTTGGTCTTCCCAACCTCTTTCGTTAAAGACTTCACGTGTGTGCGCACGCACATGTAACAAACAAAAAAAAAAGTACAAATTATTTAATAACTCTGATGGATAAGGGATTGATTCTTGTATCATTAAGCACATATGGAAATTTAACTTCAGAACCATGTGGTTCAGATACCCAGGGTACTTCAGACAATTAGGAGAATAAGGAACTGTTTAGTGGTGGAAAATAGTCTCAGCCTTCCAGAAAATTACTTCACAGGAAAAGGAAAATTATAAAAAATTTCAAATACAAAAATGAGAGATTGAATTAAACTTGAAAAACCAATAAAATGAGTTTTCTAAGGCTTCCTTGTTAATTTGGAGATTTGGACTGGACAATGCACTTTTCAAATAATTTTCCACAAATCATCTTCATCTCCTTCTCTAACAAAAGTGATATAAAAGAAATTAAAACATCTCTTTTTGTGAACATATGTTCTAATTTTCTAGATTGGAAATTAGTCTTTGCATTTCTAACATTTGAAAGCATTTTCCAAATTTGCTATAGAAAATGAAAACTAAAGATTTTATAGAAAACTGGAAACCATTTTCCACAACTAAACAGCCCCTAAAGCTTTCCACCAGCCATCAGATACGAGGCACACATCAAATTTCTTAGAAAAATTACCAAAACAAAATCAATCTAACAAGCTCATAAAACTGACCAACAGTACATTAATGAAAAAACGTTTAGAGCTCGTTTATTTTTTGTTTACAAAAAACATATTTATAATTTTAGAAATTAAAAAAAAAACGACGACTTTTGCAACTATCAAATCAAAATTGCTTTGTTTCAAATTCCTCTGCCACCAGCTATAATGCATTGCATTGTTCACTCCGTGTTCATTATCTTCATTCCAGGTGAGTTTTTACTGTTTTTTTTTCTTTTTCTTCTCCTAGATTGGAATTCAACCCAGATCTGGTTTTGAACCCTGATCTGAGTTTGAAACCAGAACTGTGGTTCACCATTTCTGTGGCCAAACCCAGATCTGGGTGGCGTTTGAACCCAGATCTACGCCCATCAGGCCCAATAACCTTTTACATTTGTTAAGATTGATAACAAACTTGTTTAAATTGATCGACACAAGTTTCAAACGTAAACTGAACAGCATTAAAAAATAACAAACAGATACCGAACAATTTTATAGAGCTTGGCTCATAAACAAGCCAAGCTCGAACACTGTAAGATGTAAACAAGCTGAACCCGAATACGGCCAAATCTTGGCTTAGCTTGGCTCATTTACACCCCTAATAGTAGAACCTTGCTCTCTCCCTTTAACCACCACCTCACGGTCTCACCTGCATAATCATAAAAAACCAAGATCCAAAACAAATATTGTCGTTGCTTGTTAGTCCAAATGGACCATCACTCTTGACACCCAACCACCAAATAGCATGATCACCAATTGTGATAATCGCCACCTAATTATTATTGTGGAGATAGTGTCAAGTTTGCATGACCTTGATCATTCCTTCACATGCCATGTGACATATTTAGGGTGAGAGTAATTGAATATTTTTTGACATCATTGATAGCCAAATCCTTGTCTTAAAGGAATGGGTTTATTTTCCTTTTTTGTTGGTAAGGGAGGCTAATCCTCCTGTTCACAGGTTTTAGTGCTTTTATGGTTTATTCCTCCTTGCTAATAGATCCATTGGTTTCTCTTTTCTAGAGGGCATGGAAAATTATTTAATTCGCCACTGTCACAGTTATGCTGTGACAATTGCAACTCTCCTAATTCGGTGTGAATTAGAAGGGATTGCTGAAGAACCATAGAAAGAAGGGGAGTGATTGGAGAAGAGAATGAGAGAGAAAGAAAGAGAAATTAGAAAGAGTAAGAAATCAGATTCTTGATAGAATTTTCGATAACCGTTTACAGGAGGCATTCATAGCTTATATAGTCTGCTCTTGGGTGCAGCCACAGCAGATCACCTCTCCTATAACAAACTATTTTGTCCTATTCTAGCCACCTTTGCATCTGGCTAAACTATCTAACTTCCTTCCAGCTGGAAAATATAAAAGTTAAAATTAAAAGCAGTAAAGGAAACAGCTAATAGTAACCCATAATCTGCAGCAAAATTGGCCCAACACTCGGCCTTCTTTTCGTTTTGTGACAGCCACTTCCTGCATAGCATACAATATGCAAATTCCTAATCCAAAACAGAAACATAAGGAAACTGACTAATTAATCAAATCTTATAAATAGAATCGATTTCCTTTTTCTCATGTTTTCCCAATACAAAAAAATAAAGAAAGAAAAAAGAGAGATTTAACATTCTTGTCCATGTAATGCCTCATTTTTTTGGACCACAAATCAGCCATGTAGTTGTAGTAGTATTTCTAATAGTGGCTATTTGAATAAATACAGACACCAGATAGTAATTTTCCACATCACGAGAATGCTGCATTGTCCTAAAAGATTAATTAGTGTAAGAAACTTGAGATGGGAACCTTAACAGGAACTCTAATCTCAAAATTAATTTTATTGTAATGTCCATAAAACACGCACACACACACACAACTAGTATCATACATAAAGGTGGGCCAATTTGGTATTCCCAGCTTTTTAAGGCATGCCATAAGATTTTGTGATATTTATCCTTGAATATTCATATTCATATACCAGAAGTTATCACATCTTCAATGAGAAAATATATATACTTAAATAAAACAAAGTAAAAATATAATTAAATAGAAAAAATGAAAAGATATATATAGATAGACAGATAGATAGTCAAGTTGATAGAAGAAAGTTGTCATGTACCTAGGGTTTTAAGTGAGAAATTGGAAGATGTCGAGGAAGAGATAACAGAGAGGGAAGGAGAAATCAGAGAACAGTGGGAAAAGTCTAGAGAGATCAGGGAGAACTGAGAGAAAGAGAGAGAGAGAAATCAGATTGACTGAATAATACTTCTTTGATATCTTTCTATTAGGCTGGATTAGCCTTACATACTAATACAAGCAGCAATTAGGTTGGCGCCAACAAGTCTGCCAGTTCAAATTCAAAGTACAACAGTGATCAGCTATCTTCTAAGTACAACTGCTAGCTAGCTCTAAGGACAACTGTATAACTGGTACTATTACTGCTATTTAGGTACAGACAGAATGAACAGTAGGTACATGACAAATTGCCCCCCTTAAAATTTCTTGTCCTCAAGAAATACAATGACCTCATATAAGAGTAGACTTCCGGCTTTCCAATATCAGCCTATTCTGTTTCTTCTCTTCCACAGCTTATATGGAGAAATCTAGAAAAAAGTTGTAATTTTTTGCAGACATCAGTACATGCTCCTATCTCCAACCTGCCAGTGAGAGTTACCTTATTTCCTTCCTTCTTGAAAGTAACCTCCAATTTGTTGAAGTCAAATGTGATTAGACTCAAATGTGTTCATCCAATCCAATCCACTCCCAATACAATATCACATTCACCTAATTTTAATAGCTCCAAGTCAGTGATAAATTCCTCCCCTTGTATTTCCCAACTAAAGTCGATACACTTGGATTTACTGTACATCTTACTTCCATTTTCAATAGTGATGTCAAAACCCTAGTCCTAACCAATGTCTTCTTTGAAGATAGAACTGGAATTTGAGGGAGAAATAAGAAGAAATAAGGGAGCGAGAGACCGAGATGAGGGAGACTGACTGAATGTAGGGGGAAAACCGAGAGAAATGGGGGAGAAATCTAACAGAATTGCGGGGAAAATGAAAGAAAACAATAAGGGAAAATGTGAGACTTCAATAAATTCTTCATAATTCATATATCATCTCAGCACTGCGGGAGTTACACCTTTATATAGAAAGCTAACCAACAATTATTTGTGGCAGTTACCACTCCTCCACTACCAATAACTGCTCCTAAATCACTTTTATACCTCCCCACTACTCCATAACTATAATTCCTAGAACATAACCACTGACTAAATATACTAATTAAATATATAACTACTAAAAATAAAACAAAAAAATATCTTCCTAATTCATGGGGGTCGTGACATTCTCTCCCCCTTAAAAGATTTCTTATCCCCGAAAAATCATGGTCATTGGCTACCTTCTTCATCCAATCCATGCAGCTTCTTTTACCATCCCTTCATCCACTTCAACTTTTCATGCAATTTTCCATAATCTCACACCAAAGTTGTATACATTTGGGCCCTTCCAATCAACATGTTGGCCAACCCCAAAGGAACCTACTCCTATTCTCTTTTTCAAAACCAGATCACTCCATGGTATATATCCACTTCTTCCACCCTCAGTGGAATGTCTTGAGTTGGTTTAGTTGGAACAATTTGACCTTCCTTGACAAACCTAGAATCACCTTGGATTGTAATGTCCTCTGAATTAGTAATGCCTACAAATGGCTAAACTTCTCCATGATAAAGTAGAGGGAGATATGATTTGAACAAATTCAAATCCTAGTCATGAACATCTTTGCTACTGCTTGAACTTGGCACCTTGTTGTGTTCAATCATAGATTGCTTAGGACATGTAATGTTAACAACATCACCATCAATACCTTCCAAATTTTGATCAGCATTCTCCTTCGATGGGAAGTCCTTCAACAAGTTGACTTGAATCACTCCATTTCCTAGCAGGAGTGGATCTCCAACGACCATAGGAACTGGACTCTTTTGTTGAATAATTGGTTCAAAATATTCCTTAAAAAATAATTTCGCTGGAAGACTAACCTGATACCTTTTCGAAATCATAATCACGAATTCGTTCAACTTTTTCTTGATTTCTTCCTTGAATACTCTCTCTAATGATTGCATTCTCTCAAGGATTCCTTCAATCACCTTCGCAGTCCAAATCCTTCAAAATTCACTTTGGATCGTTGTTGCAATAACCCCCTTGTTCTGATCGGAATCAACTTTGATGAACCCTAAATCACAATCGAAAAACTGCAGCTTTGATACCAAATGTCAGGACTCTAGTCCTAAACTAATGCCTTCTTTGAAGATATAACTGGAATTTGAGGGAGAAATTGGAAGAAATAAGGAAGAGAGAGATCGAAACGAGGGAGACTGGCAAAAAGTAAGGAGAAAATTGAGAGAAATGAGGGAAAAATCTGACTTAATTGAGGGGGGAAATCAGAGAGAACAATAGGGGAAATGAGAGACTTCAATAAATTTTTCATAATTCACAAATCATCTCGACATTGTGGGGGTTACAATTTTATATAGAAAGTCAACTAACAGTTATTTGTGGCAGTTACCACTCTATTGCCAATAACTACTCCTAAATCACTCCTATACCTCCCCACTACTCCATAACTGTAATTCCTAAAACATAACCACTAATTAAATATATCAATTAAATATATAACAACTAAAAATAAAATAAGAAAATAACTTCCTAATTCATGGGGGTCATGACACTAACAAAGGGAAAGTATTCTTCAACTTACAACCCAAGTCCTTAGCAGTGATTCCATTAAGAAAACTGAGTATTGCCACTATCAATTAATATCATCAATTTCTTACCTTTTGCTTGACCCTCCACTTTTATAATTTTATTAGAAGGACACTCTTTTAAAGCATGCAATGAACTTCCCCCTTCTTCAATCTCTAAGTGGCTTCTATTTCTTCTGTTGGCTCTTTTTCTTCTTCTCTACTCTTTTTCTTGTAAAAGATATTCTTCTTCTCTACCTTCCAAAAATATTCCTTGAAATCATAATCATGAGTTCTATACTTACTTGAGGCATTTTGGAAATCATTATCATAAATCCATCGAATTTCCTTGTTAGGCCTTCCATGGTTGCCTCCATCATCTCAAATTTCCGATTGAACTTCCAATCCAATGTCTCCATATTCTGATCCAATGTAAGAATTGCCTCGTGATTTCTGCTAGATCCTCCAGTGAATCCACATGCAACTTCACTTGCTGCAGTTGTAACTCGAATTGTTTCATTCTTGTACCATCAGCCATGGCAGAATTGTAATCGCAGATGGAATCGAAGGCCTAGGATGTGCTCTGTTGCAGTCTCCTGAGGAGTCGACCAGCTCTGTTGTAGCTTCTTGAGAATTCGCCTGGATCACTGGAAATTACCTAGCCCTACATCGCTAGATCAACTAATAGAATTTGCCTAGATCACCGGAATTCGCCTAGCTCTGCTACGCTGGATCAGCTAATAGAAGTGTCAGAATCACAGCCAAGAATGTTTGGCTCGGATACCAATTGTCATGACCTAGGTTTAACCTAGGGTCTTAAGCGAGAAATTGGAAGATATCGAGGAAGAGATAACAGAGAGGGAGGGAGATATCAGAGAATAGAGGGAGAAGTCCAGAGAGAACAAAGAGAGATCAGGGAGAACTGAGAGAATGAGAAAGAGATAGAAATCAAATCAACTGAATAATACTTCTTCGATATCTTTCTATTAGGCTGGATTAGCCTTATAGACTAAAGCATGCAGCAATTAGGTTGGTGCCAACAAGACTGCCAGTTCAAATTCAAAGTACAACTGTGATCAGCTATCTTCTAAGTACAACTGCTAGCTAGCTCTAAGGACAACTGTATAACTGCTACTACTACAACTATTTAGGTACAGACAGAACAAACAGTAGTTACATGAAAAAAGTGACAATGGATTCAGTTGATATGCATCCAATTAAAACTGAATTTCAAATATCATCCATCCATTTATTCTCTGTAACAGCACAATAAATGGAAGATTTCTAAAGCATTAAACTGAGAACAATAGATAAGAACAAACCTGTGCATGGTTAAAACTTGAGAAGTGGTTTTAATGTAAAACATAGATTTTCCATATGCCCCTTCATAGTATGGAAGAGGTTGTGCTCCACAATCTATGAAGGAAGATATCATGGAAAAAAGAGGACTGAGGAGTAAAATCATGACACTTTTGGACTCGCATGTCCAGAATATGCATTTAACACAAAACAGTTATTTGCGATACTGCCACTAAGGGCAGATGGAAGCAAGAAGGATTTTGCCGTGTTAGGAGCACTTAACCCCCTCTATGCCAGAAGACCCTTTGATTTTTTCCAAGCCAGAGTCCAGAATTTAGAGATGTTAAATAAGAATATTTAACCCTGTCTGGCTTCTCCATTGTTCAAATATCAACCCCTTCATTGTTTAAGGCACTCTTGTCCTCGTTTATGCATTTTCCATTCCTTTTATCCATTATTCATTCTTTCTTCTATATATAGAATTGTGTGCTCTATTTAAATTTATCCTAGCAAGTTATCACATGCTCTCATATTAATCATCTACTTCCACTCTCATAGTTTATTTGCAAGGGAAAAATCCTGTGCTCTACAAGAAATTGTCATGCATATCTTATGTACACACCACTATTATTGCTTTAAATATATAGAAATATTGAGGCAAAAAAAGAATGTTAAATAACAAAAAGAAAAAACTGCAACGAATACTATTGTTTAAATGGAAAAATACTATTATATGCAGAAAGAACCCCTATTTGAGTTTCCCACTTTTCAAGACATGCCACTAGTTTAAATGCCTAATTTACCGCTAGCAATTAACTTATTGCTAACTTAATTTGAAATTGATACATTTAGGGACAAATGTATCTCCTCACAATCAATAATAATATTATTATATGTTGTGGAAAGGATGATCTTGATTTACATCGGTGTTTTCCATTCAATAATTTGAATACTTGATTTACCCATAGCATAAAGGATATTGCGCATTCATGCTTATATGAAAACAATCGGTCCCTTTTTCTTTTTCCCATCTTCATAAATTCAAATATGGTCAATGATCAAGCCAAACAGAACAGCGGGACCTTTGAGAATCAGGAATCAAAAAATAAAATGTCGTGCTTAGAGAGAGAGAGAGAGAGAGCGAGAGGACCTTGATCGTTACGGGCAGTGAAGAGAATAACGGCAGTTTCATCACCCACGAAGCACTCAGCGATGCGAGTCTGAGCGGCACTCGCCCCGCTGCGGCCGAGTAGCTGAGCGTTGCGGCCTTTCTTCTGCGATACGGTATTGGAACTTAGAACCTTAACGGTGAGAGTGTGACCGTTCGTCCCTGGCTTCAGCTGCTCCACCTTCACGAACACCGGCTTCCTCATTCCTGCCCTCGCTGCCGCCGAACCACCACCGCCCCCGCTTGCCTGCTGTTGAGGTACCGTCGAGGCCATGGTGATGTGAGTGGATGAGATGGTGATTCGCTTTCTTTTCCGGTCTCGAGACTCTCTATACTGAGGGGCGAACCCTAACCCCAAAGTCCTTTTTCTACACAATTTTTTGGGATTCCTCGAATTGGGAATTGAGAATGGAAGTGGAACGGCATTCTTTCGAGAGCGGGAATCGTACACGGCACGACGCCGTATTGCATTAGCATGGCATCTAAGTGGGAATGGCCGAATGGCAATTCAATTAAACGTTATATAAGGTGTTGTGTTTATATATATATATATATGCCTCCTTTTAAACTTTCCGTACCAAATATATGTGAATTATTATTTTATAAGTGTTGTATATTTTTTTTAGAGAAAATGTATATTATTATTATATAATTAGTAATTAGTTAAATGTTTAAAATATAATGTATTTATTATTATTATTATTATTATTATTATCTAATTAAATTATTTAGGCATTAAAAATAAAATCTAATAAATAAATCTTATCCAAAAAAGATATAAATTTATTATAATTAATGGCTCGAAAGTTTAAGAAGGGCCCAAAGTGAAGAAGGACGATAATAGGCTAATTGAAGTCCAAATTTATATTGCACAGTGAACCCTTTATCAGGCCCAAAATGATTTAAAAGGAAGCAAAGGGGTCAATTCAAGCTCAGGCTCAAGTTGGAGTGGCTTGAGAAATTTTAAAAAGTATAGGCCCATTCTTTAATTTAAAGCCCGCTCTTCAAACCCATTTTAAAAGCCCAAGTTAACTAAGCGTATGTTTGATTGGCCCTATTTTTTATAAAAATTGTTATTTTTTTACTCAAATGTTAACTTTTGACGTGTTTGATTGATTAAATTTTTTATGAAAAATATTTTTTAACTTGTTGTCACATGATGCTTTTTTTTCACTTTTGCTAGAATTGATTTTTCTATGAGAGAATTAGAATTAATTTTCCATGAAAATGGGAAAAGTCACGTTGGATTGGCCATCAACAGAGAAGAGACTTGCAGGGTTAGAATCAATAAAGTTTGGTGACTTGCAACGACGGCAACTGCCCATCACCAGAGAAGACACGGATCAACCAGATTCAACAACTTGGAGTGATTGTGGCTGGGCAACGACCATCGATAACTTACAGCGGTGGCCATTGGCGACTTGCAACAGTTGTGGTTGGGTGGCGACGGCAACCATCGACGACTTTACAATTGTTGTGGCTAAATTAATTGGTGTGTGTATTTGATTTATTTTTTGAATATTCTGTGTATGTATATTTAATTTATTTTTTAAATATGCATATATTTGATTATTTTATATAATTGATTATTGATTTGTATACTTGATTATTGATTATCAATATGTGTATGTGATTATTTTTACGAAAAATAATGACAATCAAACATCAAAAGTTGAAAAAGTACAACAATTTTTAAGTAAAAAATTAAGTCAATCAAACACCTTCAATTAACATTTTTCCTTAAATTTAATTATGGACAATTCAATTATCAACACAAATATTTTATTTTTATGCAAATTTCATACTTGCAATCAAACACACTCTCACTAGAATTAACCCAAATTGAAATAGAGTTTAGCTCAAGCTCAAATGAATAATTTAGGTGAATAATATTATTTATCTAAATTGAAGATAAATCTCTAGTCTAATTGGTATTCTTTTATTGAAAATAAAAAAAAGTGTAAGTGTCTATAATTACATGTGCACTTCTTCATTTTTCAATACAAAAGTGTCAATTGAACTAAAGATCCATCTCATCTTTAGTCTACATAAATAATATTATTCTAATTCAAATAATTACTCATGGTTCGATAAGAATAAAATGATCCAAGTTAGGAGTTAAAGTGACTCAGGTGGCTAAGCATTAACCCTAACATGGCTAGGTTAACTTTGGTGGGTTATTTAACTTGAGTTGAGTTTATATGTGGTTAAAGATTTATTAATTACTATTGGATAAGTAATTAAATAAATGATTATATTAAATATTTTTTTACATATAGCACAAAATTAGCATTAAGGACGTGCTTCATTTTTAAAAAAATTTAAATTCAAGTAAAACACCAAAACTTTTTTTTTTTCCTAAATGAAGCTTTATTTATAACTTAAAATGAGCAAAAAGCTTTCTGAGAAAGTGGCTCTGTTGAAGAGACAACCCAACCCAATCCAATGAGCCGAATTGGTTCCCTTCCCTCGTGGCTTTCGGAGAGTCTCACCTCAAGAACATGGTTTCGGGAATGATTTCTTAATCAGAAGCCATTTCCCAAAAAACACAAAGATTTATACCATCTTGGATTTTTACGAATTTTAAAATAAAAAATAAAAAAGAACATAAATGGCGCGTGGCATGGACGAGAGTTGCGAAACGTGGGGGATAGGAGTTGGCGTATCTCAAGTTAGAAACTGCACACTGTCATTACAAAATTCGTCAGGTTTTCTCAGACAGTGGGCCGAACTTGCCGGCATTTTGTTGAGTTCCTGTACGGGTCAACATCCTATTGGTTGATCCGTCTCCACCTGCGTAGACGCAATTGTGGAGGCCGCCACCCTTCCTTCTCATTTCTGCGCCAACTTCGTGCGCCGCCTCACGACAGCTGCCTCTTACTGTGAGGTAGCCTCCACCTAATCACATTTAACTAATGGGCGCACTAGGGATCACAATGGAATAAAAATTGAATGAATTTTGTTCCGGCATCCGCCAATTTCACTTGCTGGTGTAAGAGTAAAATTCTTAAAAATTTGGGTCGTATTAAGGGTATTCTTTAAAAAATACATTTAATTTTTAATATTTAATAAAATGTTTTAAGATATAAAATATATTTTCTATTAATAAATAACAAATATTTAAATACTAAAAACAAGTGCATTACATGCACATTCACTAGCAAAACCCTAAATATATGCGTTTTTTTATTTTTTCTATTCTCCCCTCATTTACCTGACAAATTTACCATAGTTTAGAATCATTAATGAATTGAAGAGATTAAAACTAATAGACAATCAATATATGTGAAATAGAGATAGGAAAAAATTATATATAGAATTGTAAAGTAATGATGTTATGATTATATATCAAAACTTGAAGACATTGAGTGTAATTTACGTATTAAAGAATAACCAGTCAATAAATATAAATTATGCGGTGTAAATGAATCTAGAGATTTGAGAAAATTATTAAAAATTAAGATAGAATGGAAACAGTCCGAGAAAGGGAATACTCAGTCCAAGCTAAAGAATAATGATTCATATATATTCCCCACGAAAAGAATTCGTATATAAAAATATTATTTTATTGTATGTGAAAGTGGTTCACCTTCATGTGATGGACGGCTTAGTTTAATCCACAATTAGAGCGCTACTAATTTATAATATTACCATGATATAAGCGGCAGTGACGTGTGCGTTAAAAGCCGTTAAATGCAGATATATTATATAAATATACATAATATAAATACTAAATTAATCCTTTAATTTAATGGAGCCGCCTCCTCCTCGTCGAGAATGGCAGACGCCACGTAATACGGCAGGACCACCCTGTAAATTTGCCTCCTAAGCTCCGTTTAGGGCGGCTCCAACCAGGGCCGGCCCAAGGCCCAGTGGGGCCCTAGGCAAAGGGTGGGGTGCTATAATTTTTTGGAGGCCCCCAATTTTTTTTTTTTTTTTTTTGAGGGGGGTGTATTTTTCTTTGGGGGCCCCAAATTTTTGGGGCCCCTAGAGGAGGGGCGTGGGTGGGGAAGGGTGGTTTTTTCTCTAAGTGGCTGATGTATTTTTCTTTAGGGGTGGGGGCTGTATTTTTCTTTGGGGGCCCCAAATTTTTGGGGGCCCTAGGCATAGGCCTTAGTGGCCTATGCCTTGGGCCGGCCCTGGCTCCAACCTTATCAGTCAAACCCCTTTTCCACTCTCTCTCTCTCTCCCCGTTTCTATATATATATATCTACTCGTCCTGCTCTATCGTTTGCTCTGAAACACAAGCACACCTCGCCGCTTTATTTTCCCGACGTTAAATACGAATAGTTATATGGTTGCAGAGCGGATGGCGCCGAAGGAGAACGTGGCGCGTGCCCTGAAGGCGGAGGACAGCGCCAAGGAGATGCATTACAGAGGCGTACGGAAGAGGCCGTGGGGGAGGTACGCCGCCGAGATCAGAGATCCCGGCCGGAAGAGCCGCGTGTGGTTAGGGACGTTCGACACGGCGGAGGAGGCGGCCAGAGCCTACGACGCTGCCGCCAGGGAGTTCCGCGGTGCCAAGGCCAAGGTCAATTTTCCGGTGCCGGAGGAGAATATTAAGAGTAATGGTGGTAACAATGGCTTCGATGTCGAAATCAAGAAGAGTAACTGTAATCAGAGTCCGAGCCAGAGCAGTACTGTGGAGTCCTCCGGCCGGGAGGAGTTCTCGCCGGCTCTGATGGTCGAATCGTCGCCACCGGCGGATTTCGGCCTTTCTCGCGATGGAGGCCCCGTTCCTGGATTTGATTCAGCCTCGAGGCTCCCGTTCCTACAGCAACCGTTTCATGTCCCTCCGGCTACCGGAGTTCTGTCGCCGGCGAATCAGTTCTTCTACTTCAACTCCTTTTTGCGTCCGGCGTGGGAGTACCATCGCGATCTCCAAAATCAGAGGCTGGTATTCCATCAGGCGACCGCTCCAACGGCTGTTGATTTCCTTGGCGCGATCCGGAGCGACTCCGACTCGTCCTCCGTGATTGATCTGAACGAAAACGATGTCAAGCCGCCACGAGGCGTGATCGATCTGAACCTTCCTCCACCACTGGATACCGCTTGACTCCGATCGCCGGCGTAACCCATTTTTTTTTCTCCGTCACGTTCTCTCTCTAGGAATCAAGCAGAAGAAATTTCGAAAGAGCTTTCGGCGGTCCCTGATCAATTAACAACTTCAGTTATGATAACCAACGGATGTGAATAGGTAGCAGAATCACGTATTTTTCGGCTGTTGTTTGTAGGAAGCAAGCACTGTTTTGCCATTGATGTAATCTCTAATGGAATCAGCGTTTTTATGGAATTAACAACTGATTATTTCCCTACTGTCGATCTTACTTATTTTTCTCCGTCGATCTGTTTTCATGCCGTCGCCGGTCGGCCAAATCCGGACAACTTCCGGTTCGAGATAGGGTTTCTTGTACGGTTATGCACGTGCGGTGTGTGTGGTACGGACCAAACGGAGGACGCGGGATGCGAGGGTTTGAAACCGACGAGCCGGAAGGCCGGCAAGTCCAGCGATCTATTTTATTCAAATTAAGCAATATCTTTATTTTATGAAATATCAAGCCGATTTTATATAATTAAGTAAATAAAATTTATTAATCTAAGAAAAGTAGTGAGGGATAGAAAAGGAATATCGGGGTTGCGTGTGCGGTGGGGCAGTATATGGAAAACAAAAACAGCGGCAAAGAGAGAAACCGCTCTCGAGGTGCTGTACACGTGGGACCCACAGAGAGGCGGTTTTCAAGGCGAAGACCGAAAAGCAGTGTTCACTTGGGGCGGCTCGGGCGCCGACAGCATAACACGTGTCCCTCAAGGCCGTCCGATCTGACACATATCTTTTTATATTAAGTTTTCTGATGCTCTGAGAAATTAGTCGGAAAAAGGGTAGGTCGTGATGGGTGGGGCTCAACTCACAGGGGGACAAACAGTGGGCCCCACTTGGCGGGGGCGCCGGGAGTGGAGCCGCCGCCGCTGCCTCCTGCTTTTGGAGTGGGCCCCATCACTGGGCCCTCCAAATCCGTGGAGGAGATTCGCCTTTCTAGAAGCGTGTAAAGGTTGTTTATATTTTGATTTTTTTTTTATTTTCTGTTGTCGTAACAAAAGATAATGAAAGTTATTATAATAAAATAATAATTATTATTTTAATTTTTTTATTTTAAAACAATGATTATTTATATATATTTCTTTCAAAATGTTTCAGTGATTGAACATATATTGAAAGGGTATTATAATTTATGAATAAAAAATAATTAAGATAATTTAAGGTTTAAATTTTATTTTTTTAATATTAATAAGTAACTAATTCTATTCTGTTAATAATTAAATATTCTTATCCTGTCTCCCAAAAGCCAACTTTTAAATATTATAAAATATTTTGTTATAATAATTCTGCATAAAAAGCATAAATTTCACTCGATATTTTAAAAGATTTCGCTACTCTTTTTTGGCCGTTGAAAATAATTTTTTTTATTATTTTATATAAAATTGAATTACAAATTTAATTCTTAAAATCCAATCGATATTAGGAGTGATAGCTCATCAACCCTATTACAATAAGATGTCGTTTTTAAAGTTATTTAATTAATTAATAAAAAAATTTAAAATATAAAAATAAGATAAATAAATAAATAATTTACAAAAATACTTTAATATAATTAATATACCGTATATTTATGCTAAAGTTTAAGTCTACGATATAGAAAATCAATATAAATATGCATGTATGCATACAATGCATGCGTGGGGTGGGGCATCGTAGACAGGCCATGTCATGCGAAACAACGCGTCGAAGAAAACAACGAAAAATAACGAATGAATGAAAGACGCCACTTTGATTACTTTAATGTTATTCGGCTACTTTTACGGTGGCTGTGGACATTACGTGTCGGATTTGGACAGACAGTCTCGCCGGCAACTCGGCGGCGTTTGGGCAGGCGGTTGTGAGGAAATACGCGGCCGCTTGTCCGGGCGCCACGTCGATTAGGGTTATCGAATTATTTATTAAAGAGGGGGAATTTGGTACCGAATTAATTATCAATTTTGGGTAAAGGGAAGGAAAAGGCCGAGAGAGAAAGAGATAGCGGGCGGCTGCTTCTGTCAGTCAGTCACCGCCCTTTGATTGTTTATTTCAAAAAGATGCGGGCGTTGGTAGCCTGCTGAGGTGACAGCTGTTTTCACAATTTAGTTTTTAAAAGTGAAAAATATTTATATGCCTAATGATTCACGAAATCCATTATAAAAATTATTCACGAAAGAGGATGCATATAAAAAAGGTTGAAAAACTTTTGAGTTAGGCTTTAGGTTTAATCACAAATAAATGTTGAACTTTAATCATGTTTTAATTTTAAATTATTTATTTTTTAAGAATAATGCTGGCAATTGCCTTTAGTGTAATTATTAAGTTGTAATTAATGCACTTTATTTTTAAAGAAGGTGCATAATTTTACTATTTTTTAGCTTAATAAATAATTTTATCTGT
This sequence comes from Diospyros kaki, assembly GCA_036245055.1. Taxonomy (NCBI): domain Eukaryota; kingdom Viridiplantae; phylum Streptophyta; class Magnoliopsida; order Ericales; family Ebenaceae; genus Diospyros; species Diospyros kaki. Next base: position 29,871,436 of record BSEG01000003.1, on the reverse strand, counting down.
TACAAGCTCATTTATTTTATTATTTTTAAACTTGGATATATGTTACAACTTTTTAAAATCTTCACCTTAAATTTAAAATTAATTTATCTTTTAGCTAATAGTTACAAAATGATGATAAGTTAGTTATGTTTTAACTTCTAAGATAGTTATATTAAAATTAATATTGTAAATTCTACATAATTGGATTGGGCTAAGGAGGTCACATGCAACTATTGTTTATTATTTGATTTATTATTTATCCTCAAATTAATCTTTTTTAACAAAAAATCAAAACTAAACATAAAATAAAGTTTATAACTAATTATGAATTTTTTAATTATTTTCTATATTTTGCTAATTTTATATGTTTGTTTTTTAATTTCTAATATATAGAAGAAGATATATAGTTCAAATTTATTTTTTTTTAAAGAAAAGATAAAATAAAATTTCATTTAAGCATTATTAAATTGATTAATTGAAAAAAATAATATTAAATTATTTAAAAAATATTAAACTTTAATCTCGTATTCAATTTCGGATCCAACTTTAATCTTGTCAATGAACACGTCTAGCTTATTATTAATTTCAATAATTAGTTGTCTTTTGATTCCTATTATAGTATGACAAGTATAAATATATATATTATTTAAAAAATGAGGTTAGTAAAGGTCACTCTCTATTGGATGCCAATCCCTTTGAATTTTTGGTTCGATTTTGCACCAATTTACAAATCCCTGATTTTGATAGATTTTGCACCCAAAAAAAAAAAAAAAACCTTGTTTGAACAATCATTGTTTAACTGGAATAGCCGAGGTGGCAACGTTACATAAGGTGACAAGTATTAGTGGGTTATTGGGGGATGTTTGGTTGCAACAACAGTGATGTGCCACAACCTGATACTCTTTTAGTTAAGATGTAGTCGTACATATAGATGTCAAATGGAGCCACCTAACCCAGGCTGCGAGGGGCCAGGCCAATGACTGACTCGTCACTATTCATTACTTCTTGTGCCCCAGCTTAGCTCGCCTTGTTAATTAGGCTGACCCAGTTAATTTAAGATTTTTTTAAAAAATAATTTAAACATTTGAGTTTAATATTAGTTATTTAATTTTTAATAATAAATAACTACTTTATAAAATCATATATATAATATAAGAGTAATGTTAGGAGTTATAACTGATGGCAATGTTACTAATTATGTGTCGCATCTTCATTAAAAGAGATATTAGATAAAGGAGACAATGATATATAATAATGATATATGATTTTCTCCAATAAGGAGACGCTACATCGTCATTAGTCATGACTCCTAATATTATTTGTAATATAATTATATGTATCATATAACAACTTAATATATACAAGTATTACATATTTACATAGAATAAGAAGAATCAATGTTGTACAAATAAATACATAGAACAATAGTATTATTATAATTTATAAATTAGTATTTTACATTATATAATTTATATTGTATACAATATATTATAATTATATATCATATTAATATATTGTTTGCAACAAGGGATTTGAAAAGTTTCTAGCCCAGAAAAAGACTAGCATTATTGGGTATGACTGCAACCTCTTCTAAAAGGCTTAGAAGATTATTCTTGGAAATTAACCAATTTTATCTTACCACATGTCCCTATTAATAAGTAGTGGGGATATAACACCCAACTCTTTTGAAAGATAGCCACTGACATCCAACTCTTGGATCTTCATCTTAGAGAACCTGACCCCAACATTTTTCTCTATGTGGTCTGAGTAATTCTCTGTTAGCTTGAGATTATTGAGCTTAAGAGTATTTGAAGATAATTCTAAATATCTCGACTCATCTAATTTTTGAAGAATCCAAGACCAACATTATCTTTATTTGACTCACCTCATGAAGAATCCAGGATAGACATTATCTCTATCTAGTTTGATAAACTCTCTATCAGCTTGAGATTATCAAGCATGGGAGAATAGGAGATAAATTCCAAATATCTCAACTACTGTCATCTTCAGATAGTATGAGGTCCATAGTTGTCTTATGTAGTCTAATGGATTCACCTCCAACTTAAGATAATGAAGCCTGAGAATGTTAGAGATGGTAACTTCGAGTATCCCAACTTATCTTGCTTATAAAAAGGCATGGAACCCCAACAGGTAAAGGCATGAAACCTATAGTGTTAATATACATTTATTGCTCATTCATTGTAATGGCTTGAGTGTTTGAGGCTATACTAGGGAAACCAATTCATTCTTTTTCTTGCAGGTGCTCACATTAAGGTAGAGTTGTGGTGATCAGTCCCAAATACATCATTATTTGACACCCACCGCGAGGAGATTTCATACCTTTGCCTTCTAACACTACTAAGCCCCCCAACCTTAGTTACTCAAACATCATAGCCCAACCTTCTCGTAGCCAAATAGGTGGAAACAACCTGAAGAATTTGTTGGGGATCTCATGTGGGTTTGTAGGATTTTAAAACATTTTCACATCTCACGTGCATAGCGGAAATAAACACAAAACTGATATAAAGGTTAGGTGTTTTAGCAATATGCAATAGCCATGCAACAAATCTAAACTTTTCAATAAATGTTACTATCTTAAAGAACCAGTGTTTGAAGTAGAAGATGCTTGAAAATAATTTAAATTGAATTAGGGTTTGAGAGCATGAGGTGAATTGGTGGTGACCCCACAATGATTTCACTCCTTGAGGCAATCTCGATAAGATTTGCTAGGTGGTTCGGTGTTGAAGAGCCTTACTCCAATGGGGAAAGGCTTGGATGGTTGGTTTAAGTCAAAATTACGATCAAAATCAGCGATGACAGGTTCGAATTCCATCGTGGAAAAGTAAAGGTCAGAGGGTGTTCCAATTTTTCTATCAGGGAATGATGTTGATATGAAAGATCTAACTTAGATATGGCGAGTTTTCTGATCTGAGGACAATTTTTCATGATAATCGGTTGTGATTGAAGGGTGCATATGTTGATTTAGAGGTTCTTGAGTTTTTAAAGAGATATTTTGACAAGCAAGAGAAGTAGTAGCAAAATCTAGTTCAAGTCGATTCTGGGACGCATGAGTTTCAACAGGAATCTAATTATCAAGAGTCTAAAGATGATGATGATGATTTTATTGATAATGATTTTGCAAATCGAGACTTATCGATGTTGCGTTATGGGTTGCCAAATCAAGGTGATTTTGGTTTTGTTAAAGTTTTTAATGTTGTTAATGTGGAGAAAAGAGTAGAAGGGCATTTGGCAACGTGTTGGGAGTCGTTGATAAGGGTTGTGAACCCTATTTTCGACGATCAAGATCAACCTGAGGACAAGATGGTGAATAGGAAAAGTTTTAGTCCATTGATGCAATCCATGTCGTTGGGTCATCTTGGGCGTCATTATGGGCAATTAATATGAGTTGATGCAGTTAACCCATCGGAAGAGGAGGTGGCTTATGTGAAGCATTCATCAAGGTGGGTAGACTTGGTGGATGAAGAAGAAAGTCAAGAATGTAGAACATGAGCTAGGTCGAGTATGATCTCTTGTTACTTGATTCAATCAGTAGAATAATTGAGTGAAGGCAAGTTTAGAAGATCAAAAGATGGAGAGTGGAGAATGAATTAATTGATCAATTTCGCCGACTACTCCAGTGCAAGGTAAATCTAGTCGATTACTTCCTATAGATACTCGACTAAATGGTAATATGGAAAATCAAAAAATTATGTGTGATTCAAACCAAGTAGGTTCTAAACTGTCTTGGGAAAGTTTGTTGAACTCTAGTGAACCACGAATTCCGACCAAACTTGAGTATTTTCCTTGTCAAGTTTCGGGGAATGGAATTCCATGAGTTAAGTCACCTTTGGAGGTTATTAAAGAGAAACAAAATATTGGATAAATTCTCTAATGGGATATTTGTTTCCTGTTGTTCAAAATATTGCTATGAAGCTATGGAAATGCCATGGGTTAGTCAAGGTAATTTCTAATAATTGTGGTTTTTATTTTTTATCGATTTGATACATAAGATCATATGTTGGGTGTTTTTGATGTTGGACCATGACATTTTGTGGGTAGGCCATTATTTTTAAGATGTTAGGAACCTAGAATTCTTTTTTCATAGGATTCCTATACATTTATCCCCATCTGGGTAAAAAATTTTAATGTTCTAAGGGAGGGATGGTCAATCAAGGATATTTCAGTTATTACCGGTGGTTTAGGGAAACCTTTACATGTTGACCCAATGACTAAGGATAGAACAAGGTTGGGGTATACATGTGTATGTGTGGAGATGCATGTGTTTTCTTCTTTTCCCAAATATATTAAGTTAGATCAAGGAATAGATGAATTCACAAGTGGTCTGAAAGTTGCTTATTTATTGGTGGAATATCAATGGGTGCCTTCTGTGTGTACTCATTGTAATGTGTTTGGTCATTCTTTATCAAGATTTCCTAAGAATCCTTCTTAGCCTTAAGGTGGTAAAAGTACAAACCAAATGGATAAGACTATTCCTAAGAATAATAATAGGAAATGGGTTGTGTCTGTTCAAGTGAATGAAGACGGTGAGTCTTATGAGAATATTATGAGAGGTCCTTTTAATAAGTCCATTATTGAGATTGTTGAATATGCTTCTAAATCTATCTCTATTAAGCAAATTGAGGTCTTTGATGGAGAATAGATTTTGCTCTCTTATGGAGAAGGATATGGATATTTCTTCTCCTAGGAAATTGAATCTTCCTATTAGAGAAGAATGTGTTGATGAGATAGAGATGGACATAGAGCACAAAGGTAAAAGATGTCGCGTGGATGAGAAGGACTCTGCATTTGACAGGACAGCTAGTTCAAGCTCGGGGTATGTTCCTATCAAGTCCAAATCCTAGTTGAAGAAAGAAAGGAAGAGGAAGAACGCAATTGAGAAAGTTGAATAGGGTTCCAAAGCTTCAAGTCCAATGATTATGGATCCAACATGATAGTGCTTGCCTTTTGCATATTTTATGTGAATATAATGTAAGATTAGTTTTGTGTTTAGTTGGTTTTAGTGGTTGATATTTTACTTTTGTGTTTGGTTTTGATGATGAAAAACAAAATTAATTTATTCCCCAAGTCATTTGTTAAGAATATGATTTGTTGGAGATTATAATTTGTCAAGAATGTGAAAAACAAAATGATCTATGATTTTCTATATTAGTTAGAGATTAGCAAAAACAAGCTTTAAGATCTAGAAGAATCTCCTAAATGATTTCACCAAATTATTTTTGAACAATTGGATAATGGATGTTTTTACTTTTAATATAATTTTTCTAAGTCTAGAAGATTAGTGCATTATAAGGAGATATATAAGAAAATATTTTCATTTTGAAAAACTATCTCCCGGAATTTTGATAGGTAATATTCATTGTTGTTAAAATAATTTTTTATGAATTTTCAATAAATAGAAGGTATTATTTTGAGAGTGGTAAATTTGTTAAATCCCGAGTTTGTACTAAAACCAAAATTTTACTTCCTATGGTTATGGATTTTGATTTTTTAGATATTTTTATTGAATCCAAATAGAGGGTACTTTCTTATTTACATTTATGTATTAAAGTAGATGGAAAGTAAAATATAAATTAAAAAAAATGAAGATATTTACTTGAACTAAAGATATGTAAATATGTCGTAATTGTATCTTCAAAGTCTTTATATGTCGACTATATGCTTTCAATCTGTCGACTAAGCCTTAGGCTCTGTCGATTATATGCGTAGCATTTGTCAACTATGTTTTGCATCTGTCGACTATTCTTATGGTTCTGTCGACAACATAATTTAATCTGTCGACTTTTAGTGTGTATTTTAGAAGCGAATTTTTTTCATATTTTTGATCTGTCGACTATGGGTATGGTTCTGTCGATTATGTTTAATTTTTGTTCATATAATTGGTCGACTAACCTCTTTATTCTATCGACAGTTTGTGTCTCTAACAGTCTCCAATGGTTAGTTTCTCATTCTCCAATGGCTAAAAAATGGCTAGTTTTGGGCAAAGCTTTTGGGAGCCTATAAATACAAATCAAAGAGATCAAGAAGAGGCTAATGGACGGGAATGAAATAATTTGAGCTTACAGTTATTCTCATTTGTCTTTACATCGACTGTGCTTCATTTTCCTCTTTTCAAGGCTTTGATCTAAATTTGTATTAATTCATTCAAGCCTTGTTTTGTATTTTGAGAGATCTTGTAACTAAGAGATTCATCTCTTAGATTATCTCTTATTGTTAAAATCTTGTATTTCCTAACTTGTTATGTTAGAGGACTTGCTTTTTGAAGCAAGGGGTTGAAATTTCTACCTAGGTGCTGTAGGGTTTGCTTGTATAAGTAAGAGATTTGTAATTTCCTAGTCTTGTACTAGAGGGCCTACTTGGTCAAGTAGGAGATTTTAGTGGATTGTTTGCAAAATCCTTAGTGAAGAGCTAAGGTAGTGGATTAGACTTGAGTTAAGCCGAACTACTATAAATCTTTGTGTTTTTTTGTGCTTGTGTTCTTTGATCTATTTATCTTTCCAAGTATTTCATTATTCCTCACTTGGTTTACGTACTTATCTTTGTTCATTTGTCATTTTATATGCTTTACGTTTTAAATCACTAAAATCTCAATTTGTATAAAAAAAAATTTCAAGTTCAATTAAGTTTTTAAAATAATCAATTCACCCTCCTCTTGGTGTGTGCCATAGCACCTCCCGGTCTAACATTTTTCCTCTAGTTTGGTTTGGTTTTTTTGTGGTTGCTTAAGCTATGCCCTAATGTAAGTTGTAGATGCTTTGTGGTTTTTCCTATTAATATATTTTTATTTACAGAAAAAAGAACTAGTAGAAGATGCTTGACAAACTACATTTTCCTTCTCAAGTATGAAGGGCCTAATTAGTCCCCACCAAGCAAGCTTCCAAAACATTTGAAGCTCTTTTAATGCTAGTTGAAGACTGCATAAGGATGTGTGGGCTTAAACCTATTCTTGTTTTTAGAAAACAAAGCTTATCACATAAGCAAATTGAATATAAAGGAAGAAAAGATGAAGAAGAAGCTGTTGAGAGAGCAAATCCATAAACCTTGACCTTTTCTTCTTCTTCAATCTCACTATTTATATGCATAAGTGGAAGGGATTAGTGGATTTCTAGATTAATCCACTCATAACCCATGTAACATAAGAGTATGACAAGTGGCATAGGAGTTAATGAGCTTTCCATTAACTCACGTTCCATGCACAGTTTGGCGAACATAAATTGTCATTAGTTTTTATCGAGTGATCGATAATTTTTAACTTTTGAAAAATAGTTAACAATTTGGTGTTTGCTGCTATAAAGGCCTTACTCAATTGCATACAAATCGTCACTAACTTTTAATGACAATTAGACCCATTATTAACTCTTAATGGCATCAAGAACATAACTTAAGCCTTGGAATTTTTATTCCAGTCACTTTGATTTTAGATGTGTGACTTTTTAGGTTTACCATTGAAATAAGCTAAATGTGAGGAAAGTTTACTTGATCTCTTATTGAATTTGGGTATGGGATATATATACAGGAGAAACCACCTAAACTATCTCTTAAAAATCAAGAATAAATTTAAACTATGTTTAGAAGATAAAACAAATTAACTAATATTTAAATTTCTAGATTTATCTTTTTCTTTTCAGCAAGTTGCCTCATCCCTTTAATTTCGAAAACTTCTCTTATCTCCTAACAACCATCCATTAATCTTGGGCATTCTTTCTACTTGTTCCAATGCTCCCTCTCAAGATAGTGAATAAATATTTGTAATTCCTAACTTGACAATAAGTGATTTAAAACATAGTTTTGCCATAGCTTTGGTAAGCACATCAACAATTTGACTTTTTGTAGGAATATGAGACAAATTAATTTTTCTTTCTTCAATTTCCCACTTTATGAAACTTCAATCAATGCTCACATTCTTCATTCGATCATGCTATACTGGATTGTCAACAATACTAATTGCTAATTTACTATCATTGTATACTTTTGTTTGTTGTGACAAGGGAATATGTAAATCTTCCATCAATTTTTCTAACCAAATTACTTTACAAATCCCTTGAGCTATGGCTTGAAATTGTACTCAGCATTATTGCGGACAACAATTGTTTGCTTCTTACTTCTCCATAACTTAGTATAATAACTTGAAGTTGATCGATTATCTTCAATAAACCTAACTCAATCTGCATCAACAAAACCCTTAATTCCACTTTCTGTATCTTTTAGAAATAAAATTCCATTTCCTAGTGTCTTTTTTAGATATCTTAGGACATTGATAGCAACATTCATATGTCTTTGGATAGGAGAATGCATATATTGGCTTATCACACTCAATGCATAGGCTATATTAGGCCGTGTAAGAGATAAATAAATTAATTTTTTCACCAACCATTGATATCTTTCTTTTTCTACTGGTGCATCTTCCTTGATTTCTCCAAGTTTTCAGTTTTTCTTTAGGGGTGTTTCAGCAGGCCTACATCCTAGCATACATATTTCTTTCAAAAAATCTAGTGTGTATTTTCTTTGTCAAATGAAAATACTTTCTTTACTTTGAGACACCTCCATTCTTATGAAATATCTCATTGTTCCTAGATCTTTAACCTCAAATTTTGCTCTCAATTGCTTATTTAGACTCTTTATTTCTTGTATATCATCCACTGCTACTATGATATCATTCACATATACAATTAAGATAGCATTCTTTCCATTTTCTTGTAAACAATGTATGGTTTGCTTGACCCTATTGATATCCTAATTGATTAAGAGTCCTATTGAACTTTTTGAACCATGCTCTTGGTGACTTTTTCAATCTATATAAAGACTTCTTAAGCTTACATACCTTTTTATTTTCCACTTCTTGCTTAAATCCTGGAGGATCCCTCATATAGATTTCCTTATCCAGTTCTCTATTAAGGAAGACATTTTTAATATCTAATTGATGTAAATTCCATCCTAATTGATAGTAGGAGAGAATAATTCTCTAATAGAATTTAATTTAGCCATGGGAGCAAACATCTCTTCATAGTCAATTCCATAGGTTTGGGTGAAATATTGGGCCACCAATCTAGTTTTATATCTCTCTATACTCCTGTTTGGACGATGTTACATTGTGAATACCCATTTACGCCTAACCACCTTTTTGTTCGCTGGTAACTCTACTTTGTCCTAGGTCTTGTTGCCAACTAATGCTTTTATCTCCTTTAAAATTACAACTTTCCATTTTGAATCCTTCAAAGCACATTGGATGGTCTTAAGAACTTTAATATGTCTATACTTGCAATAAAGGCCTTCAACTATGGAGACAACTTTGAATAAGCTAAATGGTTAGAAATAGGATACTCAACACAAGACCTTACCCCTTTTCAAAGTGCTACAAGAATAGCTAGATCATCAACTACGGTAGTGTTGTCCTTAGGTGGACTAGGCTTTGAACAAAACCCATGGGAGAATCATCCATAAAAGACTTATTCTCTATTTTTCTTTTGATGTCTACTCAAACCAAACCCTCAAAAGAATGAGAACAAGGTGTGAGAATGGTGTCTAGAAAATGCTTTCTAAAGAAGAGCAACTAGAACACCAAGAAAAGGTTGACCCTCCTTCTCAACCCACTAATGAAGCTGGGCTTTCTCAGCCACCTCCTCAAACTCATCAAACTCTTAAAACTCCTCAACTTTTATCTCAAGATTAAGCAGCTTCCACTCAACCATCCTCCTCAGTCTGTCCTACCTTTGGTGAGTTCCTCACCAGGTCACTCAAAAATTTATTAGAGAGTTAAGAAGAAGTACTCTCTAAGCTAGACAAACTAGAAGAGAGACAAAAGCACATGGACGCAAATATAACAGAGCTAAAAGAGACTCTAAAAGCTATTGATTGCGTTAAATCCACTGCCCAAAAGAAGTTCAGAACAACAGTGGATGAAGAAGGCCATGAAGACCCCTTAATTGCTCCAGTTTAATTTTTTTACGTAATTTTCTTTTTGAGGTCAAAATCAGTGTAATCAAACTTTTTCAATGTAATCTTTGTCTTCAATGAAATTTCAGTTTAATGAATTTTGTTTCATGAAGTTTTTCTTATTTCAATATACATGTATTCAAGTCAACAAAATAGGGGGAGCACCAAATGATTATCTAAGGCTAAAATGAAATCCCTCATTTTCTTTAGGAGGAGCCCCTTTTGGTAATGACAAAAAGGGGGAGATAAAGGGAAAAGAAAATAATATAAAAAATATTTTCCTAAAAGAGAAATCAGTAAGGGGAAAAAGAAAAGTGAGTTGTTTTTAGTAAAAAAGAGAAGAATATGAATATATTCTTCGAGTTTTTTCATCACTAAAAAGGGATCATCAATCAAAAGGGGGAGATTGTTGAGTTAATGAGCCATTTGTTAAGTTTTGATATGATGAGAAAATGAGAAGATGATTGTTGATGGTAATGAACAAAATAGTGTTTTATAGATAGAAGATGATAGAAGAAATAATCGAGTAAGGCTTATAATCAATCGAGTATATCAATCCATTAATTGAGTACAAAAACCTTGTCACTCGAGTAATATGTCAATTAAGGATATTAAAGTCTATGAAAATTCATTCTTTTAATCGAGTATAAAATTATTAGTAATCGAGTAATTATATGTTCCCTATTTTATAATGGAGTATAATTCTTCTTTACTTGAGTAATGAACTCACTTAAAGTAAGCTTGTAAGCTAAATCAGTTAGGCTTATCCTTTTTGTTGAGAAATTTGTGTTTTGATATAATGAGAAAGATTTTTAGTAAATTTGGTTCAATAATGATGACTAAAACCATTTCAAAATTTTTTAAAGTTTAACAAAATTTTAATCGAGTAAAATGTTCAGAATAATCTAGTATTTGATCAAATATGTGAGAAATCAATAAAGCTTTCAAGTAAAAATCAATCAAGTAAGTCATATGTATAATCGAGTAATGCTCAGTGTATTTTCAAAATAATCGATTACATATATAAGAATAATCGAGTAAAAATAGGATATACTTGACTAACTAATCTCTGTACTTGAGTGTGCAATACAACATTCTGTCATCTTTAAATTAATCGAGTAATTATTTTTTGTACTCGAGTGAATCTGTTTTGTAATCGATTAATCTTAAGTCAAAGAGTCTTAAGCATATTTTTACTCAAGTGAAGTATTTTTATTAATCTAATAATGTTATTTTTGTACTCGAGTGAATATCTTGTGTAATCGAGTAAATATAGGCTAAAATCTAACTAAGTCTCTAATCTCAAAAGTTAATCAAGTAATAGTCTTCATACTCTAGTAAAGATTATAATTAATCAAGTAATCTTAGCTGTGTAATTGAGTGGATAAAAGATAATTGAGTAATGGAATTCTCATATTCTAGTAAGCTTTGTTAGAACGGGAGGTGCTATGGCACACACCAAGAGGGGGGTGAATTGGATATTTTAAAAATCTTGATAGAACTTGAAAACTTTTTGACCCAATTGAGGTTTTAGTGATTTAAAACATAGAACATAAGAAATGACAAATGTAAAGCAAGAATAATAAATGACACAAAGGATTTATAGTGGTTCGATTTAAACCAAGCCTAATCCACTACCTTAGCTCTCACTAAGGATTTTGAACCAATTCACTAAAACCTCCTACTTACACAAGTAGGCCCCCTAGCTACACAAGTTAGGAAATACAAGAAGTGTACAATTGGAGAGAATCTAAGAGATGAATCTCTTAGTTACAATGTCTCTCAAAAATAATATAAGGCTTGAAGTAAATAATTACAAGTGAAGATCAAAGTCTTGAAAAGAGAAAATTAAAGCACAGTCAATATAAATACAAATGTGTATACGATGCAAGCTCAAAACATTTCCTTTCAATGCATTCTCTCTTGATCATCCTTGAGTTGTATATATAGGCTTCCCAAAAGATTGAAGAGAAATGTAGCTGTTTGTGATCGTTGGGATTTGAAAAACTAGTTGTTGGAAGCTTTTTGCAAAAGATATAGTCGATAGAAGAAAATGCATAGTTAACTATTTTTACAAGTAAAACAAGACATAGTCGACAAACAAGAAGGCATAGTCGATTATCTTATAACACAAATTTTTCATAGTCGAAAGACATACCCATAGTCGACAGATGCAAAAATGTGAAGAAAATTTTGAAACTCATGAACAAAAATAGTCGACAGATGAAAAGCCATAGTTGACTATCCTTAGTTGATAGTCGACAGATGCAAAAATAATCGACAGAAGTCTTAAATAGTCGACAGATCAATCCAACATAGTCGACTATTTTTAGGCATAGTCAACAAAATGAACCACATAGTCAACTATCCTTTTGAAAACATTAAAAACTTAACAAATCCTCATTTTGATTCTTTTGAAAGCAAGTTGAGATTATCAAAAATATATTTTGAAACAGACCACACTCAACCATACTCAATATTTCTTCTATAGGTTTTCATACCTTGTTTTAAAACATATATATTAAAAATTTATTCTCTCATTCATATAATCTATATAGTAGAGATTGATTTTCATATAGTCATTATCAAAACTATTTTATTACTAAGAGTAAAATATCAAGCTTAAAATATAATCGATTATATAATACATCTAATCGAGTAAGGATCAAACTTAGTTGAGTAAGGCTAAAATATACTCGAATATTTCTTGTTAGAAATCAAAAAATATAGCCATTACAATGCATTTAATGAAGTCAGTTTCTACTTTTCAGTTCATTTAATGCTCTTCAGACATCATATACATATTTTATCATTAACTAACCTTTTGTTGCAGATTGTAGAGACAAAATATGACAATTGTGAGACAAACCAACATTCTTTTTGTGAATTGACCTGTCAGTAGGATTGAATATTGAAAATCTATAAATAGGAGAAGAAGCATGCTGAAGAAAGTGACAACTATTTTTACAAAGAGCTTGAACTCCACTTCAATATACTCAAGAGCTTACTAATTCTTAAAATCTCATGCTATTAAAGTTCATTTTTTGTGAGATTCTCAAAGAAAGAGTGTACTAATCTTTACATTCTTTATTTCTCTTTTGTTTAAGAGAAATTTATGTTCTTATTGTAATATCCTATTTTTCTCTTGAGAAATTCTTTCACACTATTTATGAAAACTTGTAAAAGTTAAGCCTGAACCTCAAAAAGCATTTGGTTGTAGTTGAGCCAAGTGTTAAAAGCCAACTTGTAAAATGTTAAGTAGCCGAGCTATTTAAAAGTTACAAAGGTAAAGGTATATATTGTGTTTGTCAAAATCCTTGGTGAGAAATCGAGGTAGTAGATTAGGCTTTAAAGCTAAACCACTCTAAATCTATTGTGTTATAATTTTACGTTCTTTTTTTTTTATTTCAACTCTTTAAAGTTTTTTTTTTAAGGTAAAAAAGGCTCAATTCACTCCCTCTTAAACTAACTGTTCCAACATTTTTAATTGAGTGAAATTAATTTGTAATCGAGTAAGTTAATTCTGTCTAAGAGATAATTGATTACAAGTTATAATGTATTCGAGTAAGTATAAGTTTATACTTGACTAAATATATACTTTTGTACTCGAGTAGATATTGTAAGTTTCTAGCAAGATAAAATTAATTAAGTAGGTAAAAATTGTAATCGAATAAGCATCTAAATGTACTTGAGTAAACTTGTTTGGTAATCAAGTACTTATTCTCCAGTAACTTGTTAAGTCTCTAGAACTTTGATGTAATCAAGTACTTGGATTTGTAATCAAGTAAATGATATATCATACTCGACTAAATTTAGGTTTCCAATTGAGTAAGCTTTACAAACTTCTGTCGTAGAATTTTAATCAAATACAATCATTTTATAATTGAGTAAAACTGAAAAATAGTTGAACACAAACTTTATGCACTCGAGTATTTATAAAACTAGTCGATTAAACCACTATCTGTAATTGAGTAATATGTGGCAGTTTTTGAATTTATAGATGTTGTAGAGCATTTAATGCATGCAGTTTCTTCTTTTCAAAGTTAAATTAGAACATTCATTAATGCTAATGGATGCTTTTCAGACAATTTGTACACTAAAATTGACGTTCTAACTACTTTGTGAGATGTTTTAGACACAAAAATTGGTAGTTACTCTCAAGGCATTCTTTATTCAAGTGCAATCTAGCAAATGCATTAAAGAGAGAAACATTATATAAGGAGTTAGAGTCTGAACAAACAAGCAATTGATGAGAAACTGATCTACCTGAAATCTCAAAGCCTTCAAGTGTGCTTGTCATTCTTCTAAAAGAAAAGAAAAGAGAGATTATTTATATATCTTTGTAAACCCAAGAGAAGTTTCTATTTTATTGTATCACTTAATATCTTATATTTGTATCTTTTATTCACATTTTCTTGTGAAGTTGTAAAAGTTAACCCTGATCTTGAAAAAAGCATTGGTTGCGGTTGATCTTGTTTAAAATCCATTTATTGTAAAAGGTTTATAGCTGAGTCTATTGTAAAAACTATCCAAAGTAAGTTTGGTTGACTAAATCTTTGGAAATGATCCAAGGTAGTGGAGTATGCAGGTAGCTGAAACATTATAAAATTCTAGTGTATTGCAATCTTTAAATTTCCCTTTACATTTAGCTTCAATTTATTTGAATTTTTTTTAAAGGGTGAAAGCTTAATTCATCCCCCCCTCTTAAGCTAACTGTGTCTTACAGATCATTTAACTTGAAGCGATATAGTTGTCTTGTGTGTAAGATTTGCTAATGCGCCAAACCATCCAATTGCGAGGTAGGGGCGTTCATTCTATGTGGTTTTATATTGCTGATGCATGGAGGCATGTACTTGTGGATAGGATTTTTCACCCTTATTAAGTTAAAGTGAACGTCTTGTGTAGTTAATTATTAGTGTGATGAGAAAGTCCTCAATCGAGGCATAATGAATGATCAGGAAAAAGGTTTCCTAATGTATCATCTAGTCAAACTAATGGATCAGACACATAGTTATGGGGTTTTTTAGTTTATCACTCCATGACTCTCGCTCAGTCGAGATGTTAGGTGATAGAGGGATTGTATTACACGGTAATCATTCAGCTGTAATAGGTTCACATATGAATAGACTTCATTACTTTTTATATTGTCTTGAGCCATTACTAAATGTTTACTTTGGACCATCAGAATGTCCCGAGAAGATAGAGAGATTCTTGAGATGGGTTAAAGTGTTCGACCAACTTTAAAGGCGTTTGATGTTATCTAATTGCTATTAGGCAGTGAACCTCAAATGTCACACATCGAAAAATGTAGCATTCAAAATTAGATCTATGCACCTTGTATGTTCTCAACATCGTTAATAACTAATGGTAAGTCTTGAAATGTCATTAAGACTTAATGATGGGATTCATTAAGTGTTAATAGACTAGATGCAACTAGGTAAAAGACCATGAAACATGTAAGTTAAAAAAGTCAATTTGTTCTAAGAAACTGTCAATCGATTTTCCAAATAGTTGGGAAACGGTTGACCATTTTAAGAGAATTGTCTACTATTTTGTGTCTCAAATTGTCTGTGGAAGCTTCAAGTAGAATTGTTTCTTCTGTGCAAGTGGTTGACACATGTTCGTTTGTGGGGCATGTTTGGGGCCACTTCTTGGTCTCCTACTGGGCCTCCAAATTGGCTAATTAAAGAGGGGATTAGAAGAAGAAGACAGTGTGTTCATGGGTTTTGTATTCTATTCTTGACTTTCTCTGCTCGTGCTACAACTTCTTCTTTTCTCCTTCCCGCTTCTTGCAAGTTTGATTTGTCTTAAGGGTTGAGGCAGGATTTTGAAAGACAAGGAGAACACAATCGATGCTGATAGCTTGGTGTCCTCTAGCTAGTACAGGACAAGGATAACAAGTTGATTCCGAAAAGCTTGCTTGGTATGGACGATTTAGGCCCTCCATAGCTTTAGGAGGATTCAATTTCTGTGCAGAAACAATTTCTACACCCACTTAACATTGGACCTTCAAGTATGCATTCATTTAATTACATATGATGTAATATTTCATAACTTAAACATCTATTTTGCATATGGATTTTATAGAATTTTGTTGCATATCTCTGATGATAAAATTTTTAAAATTGCACACACGTCCATATCACACTTCCAACACTAGGAACATGGATAAGAATAGATGATGGCTAGGCAGCTAGGAGAGATCATGAGGGGCTTACCTCGAGAAGATTTGCTAGCTAGGGCCCTAAGAATAGGTTGCTCAAAGGTAGAGTTTGCTCTTTTTGAGGGCAAAACATCTTCCCCCCACCTTTTCGCTTGACACTGCTTATTCTTTACCTTTTCTTATTCCCCCCCCCCTCATTTTTTCTCCAAAGCCAAGCATTGATTAACATGTCTCCTACAACCACCCAAGTAAGAGTTTAACACATTTAAAATACCTAAAGAAAAAAAAAGTAAGGTATGATAAAATGAGTTAACTACCTAAAGAAGATTCATTAATCAAGCATGGATGTTTGGTAATCTCGTAAAGGAAAAAGGCCAGATGGCTCAAGATCCTTTGAGCACTAATGTGTTTTAGCCTCTAAAGTTTTTTAACATCCCTTTTTTCTAGCTTAGTAATTTTATGCACAAGGGATCAATTCGACTCCCAACTTGATTCCCACCCTCATTTGACCCAACAAAAAAGAGCCGTTCCTTCCTTATCTTCAAGGACAAGGTTCATCTACCACAAATTTCCTTTGAGGGAGAGTTAAGAAAGAGAGGCTAATCTTGGTCTTGTTAACAGAGGTTACTTTGAATAGCTTACAGAAGAGTCGAGCACAAGAAAGGATAACTCTAGCTCAAAATCACATAATGAAGGTAATCAAGACCCTCCACCCATTAGGAATAAGTTAAGAGGGACATAGGTCAATGGAAGAAAAAGCTTCAGTTATGGGTGCAATTAAAGAAGGCCTTATCCTGGCTTGAAGGGTAGGCTTGTACATAGTAAGACAACCCAAAGATGCTTGCTAAGCTTTGAGGTCCCTAGGAGCACAATACCAATAACCTATTTAGGGAAGATGATATTTCTTTTTTAATCCTCTAATATTGGCTTCAGTAAGAATTGAATGAGCTTGGGTAAGATCCTCAAGAAGAAATGAGAGTTCGGATCCCTCACCAAGTTTAAGAGCTAAAGCCCCAAGCTCGGTAAGGCAAGTTAACAACTCTCTTTATAGTTCAACCACCATTCGTTTCCTTAGAGGACTGATAGAAGAATCAAAAGAGGAGCTAAACCAAGTATTTGAATTACTCGAGCTATAGCTACACTCAAATAAAGGCACGATAAAAGATTGGGTACAAAAAAACCTAAAAAATTGAGCAATGGAAGAAAAGTTAAGGTGTGACCAAGTAGGGGCCAAGGTTGATCAAGTAAGCACGGGGGAGCAAGCAGTGATAACTCAACATAAATTAAGCTATGGAAGTAGAAGGGGAACTGAGAAGCAGAAGCAGTGGGGAACCAAGTAGGTTAAGTAACAAGGTATGACTAAGCAGGGGTGAAGCTTGACTGAGCAATGATAGCTTTTTACAAGCCAAGCAATAAGGCTGAGGCACACCAAGTAGTGGAGGCGATGACAAATTAAGTAGCAATGGATGTGAACCAAGCAACGAGGGCTAGGAGGTAAAGGTCGAGTAAGCCAAATTGGGCAAGGTTAGGTGGCTTGGTGTAAAACTTAGTAACCCAATCAACTTGGAAAATAACTGAGAAAGAAGGAATAACAACAAAGGAAATAAAGGGAAATACTAAAGAAGGAAAGGAGAGCACTAACCTAGCTAAAGAAACAACTACACCTATGATGACTAAGATGTCTTCCAAGTGGTAGAATAAAATAAGTGAAAGACCTAAGGGTAAGACATAACCTTGTACAGGCTAAGTCTTTGATGATAACCGCGTGGCTCCATTATTGTTCGGATGAGCGTGCTATGATAACAAAAATACTTCATGAAAGGGTGCATTATGTTAAATCTCCCAAGTGTCAATTGCAAAATCATAGAAAAAGCGAGAGGCACAATATTGGGTGGAAAAAATAGAAAAAAAACCTATGTTACTCCTTGACCTAAACTCATTACTTAACTAAAAGAGTACAAGGGTTAGATGGAATATCAGAGTCTTATGTCTATTTGGTCTTATCGATTTGCCTCCAGGTCAAAATGATTAAGCTTGAGAATCTCAAAAATGATAACTCTAAGTATCTCAATCCATTTCGTTTACATAAAGGCATGGAACCCCCGTAGATAAAGGCACAAAACTTATAATGTTCATACACATTTATTGCTCATTCATTGTACTAACTTAAGTGTCAAAGGCTATACTTAAAGAACCAACCTTGCCCTTTCTTACAAGTGCTCACAATGAGGCAAAAATGTGCTGATCAACCTCATATATCATCATCACAAGAGGAAGTCATTTGTTTGTCAAAGCTCTATAAATTGTTATGTCTCTATGTCTTTTGTTTTTAACTTAGTTATTTTCTATTGGCTATTAGTATTGGATGCTAAAAAATTTACACCCTTCACCATATATGTATATATACATATATATATATATATATATATATAACAATCATTAATATATTTATGTTTTTCAAACTACAATTTTCTATATATTTAAATTATATATAAGTAACAATTCCTTTTTATATGCATTTTTCCCAATGAGTTTACAATTTAATTTATAAGGCATTTTAAACTTTGAAATAATGTTTAAAATTTAAGAGTGAAAAGGAGGTTGGTTGGTGAGGCTCGACCTATCTATCTAGTCCCATGGGTTGCAACCCTTGATTGCCCTTAAGTCCCAAGGTGTGTTCGACCCAACTCCTTTCGGGGCTTCCTTAGGGTTGAGTTGGGCCCTTCCCTACACAAAATGGACCCACCCAACTCGACTCTTTTATTAAATGAGTCAACTCAACTTGTCCAACCCTTTTGAGATCACTAATCATACCTTAAGAGTGGTTTTCATATTCCTACTACATTGCTAATATATATCATCATGGTTGCAAGTATGAGGCTCCATTGGAATGCATATCTCTATTATTATGTTTTTTTTAAGTAAAAAAGATATGTATTGTTATTGCTTGTCATCTATTTTTAATGGTTGTCATCCACGATTAGTGGTCTCAAGTCTATTGTTATTGCTTGTCATCTAATGAGTAATCTTGGCCCTTCCCTTCAATCTATTGTTATTGCTTGTCATCTAATGAGTAATCTTGGCTCCACCTTTTATTTTCCTATGGCTTGAAGTGCGTCACACAAGATAATGTGCCAAGCCCATGACAAATGGCTTGCAACTATTCAAATAACCATACCAAGTCTTAATCTCATGGGTCAGGCTAGGGTTGGAGCTCACACGCCAATGCGACTAAGAGAAAAAAAATAATGTTGAAATGGTCGTTATTTTTTTTTTCTCAACTCTAGAGAAAATTACTACTATTTTAAAAATATTAAGTATCATCAAGACCAAAATCTCACGCGGGTTTAGGTGGTTAGTATTGAACAGCTACTTATCATTAATATTTTTTATATTTTTTAAATTTAAGGTGATGTAGAAAGAAAAAGTAAGGGTAAATTAGTTGTTATATTTCTTTCTTTTTTTTTTAACTCTAAAAAAATTACTATTATCTTAAAAACATTAAGAAGTATAGCCAAAGACAAATCTCAAGCGAGTTTATTGCAATTTAGTCGGAAAATAATGTTGTAATTGTGTTCCTTTTGGGTGCCGCTGCGGAGGGTGACGGCCGGTAAGGACTTTATCCAGAAATTTTGCAAAAAATTAGAAAAATTCAATTCATGTGAAAAGCAGTATAACATGTCTACTATTGCTGAGTCGGCGGATCTATCTGATAAGCAAATGCAGTGAAATTGAGGCAGAGGAGAGTAGCCAGAGAGAAAGAGAATCGGAAATGGGGCGCGTGTTTACGGTGGAAGTTCAGGGCAGGCCTTACAGATGCAGGCATTGTCAGACCCCTCTTGCTCGCGTCGAAGATGTCGTCTCTAAGGTCTCTTATTCTCTCACCCCCTTCTCCTCCTTTCGTCTCTCGGTATATTCATCCAATTATGCGCTTATTTATGTGTGTGCATGTGTTGTTCGGTGAGTTAATTTGGGGAATTGATGAATTAGTGAGAGACCTAGAACTGATTTTGGAAGAACATTCTTCTGCCGAAGCGAAGGAAGCTGATTTTCGGCGGATTAAGGAATTGGAAATCCTGATGATTTCGAAGCTAATTAGAAGTGAAGCTGTTCTATACATATGCATGTGATTATTTGTTCTTATATATTGCACGTGTGGTTGGGGGCTTAATTTGGTAAATTGATGAAATATTCATCTGATGAAGAAAAATAAGTTGATTTTCTGATGAATTGAATCTTCAATTTTGACGATTTCAGACCCAATTAGAGTAAATCCCTTTTGTATACGAAATGGGTCGTATAACTTGGTTTTGGTTCGTGGATGAAGGGCTTGATTGTCTCAATATTGTATTCACGACCTTTGATTGAATGCTAAACCTGAATTTCGGAAAGAATTGGGATTTCTAAAAGGGGTGGGACCTTAAAAGTTGAGAAAAGTTAAAGAAAGAATAAAAATTGGAAGGGCAGTGTTCTTTTTGCTAACAACTCTTAGTAGGAGATCTTAGTAACAAGACACTTTTGGCAGCCCTTGGAGTAATATAATATTAAAGGTTGTTTTTAGACTGTTCTTACATGCTAATTAAATTAAGAAATGACAATAACCTACCTGGTAGGTAAAGGATTTCTTCAATATGATCAGTTTGCTGCATTGTTGTTAGATTAGTTATTTAAGGGATTTCAACAATTTACTATGGTGAATGTGTAAACAACAACAACAACATATCCAGCCTTTATCCCACTATGTGGGGTCGGCTACATGAATTCTAGACTTCCATGTATTTCTATCGTTTGTCATATCTTCATTTAGATCCATATACTTCATATCGAACTTTAATGTCTCTCCCAAAGTCTTCTTGGGTCTACCTCTATGGTGAATGTGTAATGAAGGCATTAAACAATTGTAATGGTGATACCAAGAAGAAGTATTTTTTTCCCCATACTATAGACCATGTATGTGTTTTGAGTGTTGGGTTTGTTAAGGGTGTGAACTACAAGACTCCTTAATAGGCTGAAAAGAAAAGAATATATATGCATGTGTAAGGGTGTTAATTGGAAAACTGTCCATAATTAAGAGAAGAAAATCAGTAGGCAAGTGCAAACTGCAGTCTAGAGAGCCTCCAAAAGAACAAGTAGCGCTATTGGCAAAAGGGAATGACGAAGATTTGTTTCATGATCCCCAATAGGAGACAAGCCTAGGCAATGGGGATTTGCAATAATCTCTCACTGCCTTAAAAGTTTTTTATTATTTTTTTTATTTTTTATAACTCTGGTTTAGAGATTTGCTGCAAAAATTTACAGGGCACTGAGTTTGGTGAAAATTTGGGTGCGCACTGATTTGTTTTTTTTGACAGTTTGTTCTAACATCTGCACTGTGTGATGAAGAATAAATAGAGGCACTGACAAGGATCTAGATCATCAAGTATTAGTTCTTGCCTGCCTCATTTAACAAAATTGCCATGCTTCCATGTCTCAAAATTTTGAAGATTGCAACATATATTCCAGAAAATAGGTAATTAAATTTTTGAGTGTCCCTAGCAGGGTCTGTTTTTATGTTTGGGATGGAAGTGCAAGTTCCCGAGTGTCCCTTCAGCAGCATTCTGTACCCAAGAAAGAAGGGCAGTTCAAGTCTTCTTAAGCTACCATCAAATTTTAAATTAAAAAAAGAAAGAAAAGAAGGATAATTCTTTCTTGTTAGGAGTACCTTAATTCAATGTTGCATGTGCAGCATTCTCAATTTATACCATTTTACTTATTGGCTTTATATTATCTTTAAGACTTTATTGTTAATGTAGGTCTTTATGCCACTGCTTTGACAAGGAGAAGTAGTAAAAGCTTTATCTTTCTTTTTTGGTGTGTGCCTGCCTAGTTTGCATTCTCTTAACAACACATAGATCTAATTTTGCTATTTTGTATGATCAGTCTTTCAACTGCGGCCATGGCAGGGCATACCTCATCACCAATGTGTAAGTAATCAACAATGTGTTATCTTTTACTTTTTGTCATTTCAGGCATTGACACGTGTTCATGTTTGTTTGCTTGTTCTTGTTTCCTTTTTTATTTTCTAATTATTTATTATTTTTCTCCTGGAGGAGAAGCATGTTTTATCAATGGATGATATCATATGCTAAATTATAAGGGATGTTGCTGTTGGCCTAAATAAAAAAGAAAAAAACTTTTAGAGGGAGCCTTTGCTTTTTCATACCTAAAAAAGTTGACTAGAAATAGAAGATACCAAAAGCTATAAGAATTGATTCTATGTTCCACAAAAATTTTTGGCTTATCAGGCATAGGTTTGAGTGTTTGTTGGGATTCAAAAGCTCATTCATTGTCCAAGCAATTCAACATATTCTGTTTCTAGTCCGGTAGTGAATCCAGTGATGGTCAGAAGCATCTATTACTCCTTGAAACTCATAAATTCCTTTCAGTTGATTCTCCTTTAGTGGATAAGAGTGTCGTGCCTTTCAGGATAAGTTAATCTGGCAATATCTAAGAGTTGCCTTTTATGTTGAATTATGTAATATAAAAATTTACGCCAGAAGTTGTGATTATGTTATCCATACAGAACCCTTACCCTGCATACATCCATTACTTCGTTAACTTCCTTCTTGTGATCCTTGTAAATGATAACATATATCTTTGTTGTTTTTCCCTAGATTCATCCTTAAGAAAAGAAATATGGGATGCCTAAAACTATCGCTATGCCCTTACAAACTTTTTGAGTGTTTTCTTGTAGCTCTCATCGAGCATCTGTATCAGCATACTTCTTACCAGTGACTTGAAGGGTTTTCAGCATTATTTTAATCTCTTTTTAAACTATATGCAAGGGCAATGACAGAGATATTGGATTTTGGGATATTTGTTCTGTTAACCTCTCACTACATGCATCTTAATGAAATACCATATTTGGTTTATGCTCATATCTGTAAAAATTTACATTATACTTAATAAGCGTACATCGCAATCCATATCTTTCATGGACTCTAAAATGATGGGGATGTAGCCTTTTAACATCCGTGCTATGTACATCTTCATGGGTTTCAGGGTGATGGAGATTGGAGATAGAGATTGTTTATATCAAACTTTTACATGTATCTCTCATGGCAATTTTTTTTTTTTTTTAATTCAGCGTGAATATATCTCTCGGACCTGAGGAGGAAAGGATCATGCTCACAGGAAAACATACTGTATGTGATATATTCTGTGTCTCCTGTGGACAAATTCTCGGCTGGAAATATGTAAGCCCCATCAATCTGTTCAGCTCTTTATTTTGTGAGCTGGGTGTTGAGTGTTCCCATCCAAATGAAGGACATGCTTCTGGAAGTTGCTTGCATATTTCACCTCATATTACTGATAGTGACGTGAAAAATATGCAGTGATATATCCATGTGTTGCACATCTTATGCATTCTTTTCTCCCCTCTTACTAATATTAGTTAGGTATTTAACCGACCAAAGTTATTTACATCGTTATATTTTATTTTTGTAATTCCTGCTCATGTCTGCTTTAACATATGCAAATATAGGCGGCAGCACATGGCAAGTCTCAGAAGTTGAAGGAAGGGAATTTTGTTGTTGAAAGGTAAGAATTGTTTTGAATGATCAACATCAACATTACGCTCTCTTAATCTGACTAAGTGGAGTCGGCTATTCACCATTTTTGATCCGACGAATTTAGAGGTTCTTGTTCTCATTCCAATGTTTATATCTGCTTCCACAGGCGGAGGGTACTGGAGGAGGTCACTGACGACTTCAATATGGATGCTTGGTCGACTTTGAGTGAAACAGGATCTACTGAGTGGTAATCCGCAGAAGGCCAGTCAATGTATGAGCTAATAATGATATTGTGTCTAGAAACTTTTACATTGAAAAACCTTAGAGGTAGGTAGTCTGGCTGGGTATAAACTATGTGTATATATATATATATTACATGCAAATATGGTAGGTAATCCTCAGGAGCTTGTAAGACACCTCCAGCTGCAACAGTGTCTAATCTTCATTCCTGAGGAAGGCTGTCTTCTCTCTCTCTCTCTCTCTCTCTCTCTCTCTCTCTCTCACACACACACACACACACACACAGAAGATATGGAGTTTAGTATATAAAGCTTTATTTTGGACAAAGAATTTAAATGTTTTATGGGTGAATTTTATATTATTTTGTTTTAGGATTCCTATTGTATTTTTATATTGTACTTATTGGTTTCACCATGTCAACTAAGTTAGAGGTGTCAAATGGGCCGGACAGCCCACGGGCCGGGCTTTGGCCCGGCCCTCACTGTTCATGGGGGGCCAGGCCGGGCCCAAGAATTTGGGCCCACGGCCCGGCCCGACCCGTCTAAGGGCCCAGCCCGGCCCGTGGCCCACTGGGCCCAGCCCGTTTGGCTACTATAGGCTGGGCCCATGGGCCCTTATGGGCCCAGGCCCATAAATTATTTTTATTTTTATGATGTTGTATAGAAGTAAATTATTTTTATTTAACTAACTAAATGATCTTACAAATCTAAGATAAAATACAGATATCTAACTTAAAAATATTAATTTCTATAGCAAAAAATTATATAGAAATAAATGGCTTCTTATTCATGATCAAATTCTTATTCTTTCTATAAAACTTTATTGAAAGCCTAGCTAATTTAGATTGAATAATAAATTTTTATAATGAATATTTTTTTATTAAGAGGACAAATTGATGACAAATTATATTTATTCAAATATTATAATATATAGTATTTTGCTTTCCCATCAAAAAGAGAAAATAGCAAAATACTATATTTTTAAATAAAAATATTTTTTAAAAAATGGGGTCGGGCCCACCGGGCCCGGCCCGCTAGGCCCTGTGGGCTAAGGCCCGGCCCGGCCCTCTAGCCCACGGGCCGGCCTGGCCCAGACCGGCCCGACCCCCTTATAGGGGGGCCGTGGGCCGGGCCGGGCCTTATCTAAGGCAAAGTGGGCCGGGCCCGGCCCAGCCCTTTTAATAAAAAGGTCAGCCCGGCCCGTTTAAAAAGCCCGCGGGCCGATTGGGGCCGGTCAGGGCCAAGCCGACCCTTTTGACACCTCTAAATTAAGTGATGGAACACAACTATATCAATTATCTTCATTCACCACCATCTCAAGAAACTTCTCCATATGAATATGGTGTTGAAACTTCATTTCATCATTACTTCATCAGGGGATATTATTCACTACCGGTCTCAAGCCCAGATAAAGGAGGAGGGTTGCGTTAGGTAGCCGACAACCAGCGTAAAACCTAGTCGGATCCAAATATAAATTCTAGACAAACTATCTGTTGGGATGTAACCCACATAGAAGTTTAGAATTCATGTAACCAACCCCACATAGTGGGATAACAGTTGGATATGTTGTTGTTTGTTTTAGGATTCTTATTAACATTGTTTTGAGAATTGGATTGAACTTGTTGGTTTGATTTGAAAAATTGGGAATTGGTTAGTCAATCGATTTGGTTGGCAGTAAAAAAACTGGTTGGAAAAAAAAATTGACCATTGAATCTAATAATGCAAAAATTAATCTTCAATATATTTGTGAGAACAAACAAGACAACTATCTAGGGTTATAAATTACCCTGTCAATGAAATTAAGTGATTCGAACTTACAAGGAAAAAGATTGTGAGCATTACTCTAGGATCTGTTAGCAAAGTCGTTTTGATGCCTAAGTCAGATGAAGACTCAAGACATTGAATCCAAGGCTAGAAAAGTGTTTATTGTTAAGAAAGTTCCCTCTTAACAAAGTGTTTACTTTGTTTAGGTAAACTTTTTCTTGGGATGAGATCTTCGTGATTGTTATTAGAGTTTAAGGTTTAGGGTTAATTTTTTCTAAATCTTAAGAGGATTTTTCATGTTGTTAATAATCATAATAATCTATCTTGAAAATATAGATGTGAATTATGGGATAGAAATGTCTTATCCCATGTTGGGATCATCCTAGAGATTGTGCTTAAGAGGCAAGCTCTTAAGTCGAATTTGGTCCATAAGTTAGTGAGTCTAAGCTAGGCTCGAAGGTAATGAGTCAAGCCTAGCCAGTAGGTTAGTGAGGCTAAGTTTGACCCAAAGGTTACAAGCTTGACCACTTGCATGTGGAGCTTAGGGTTGCAAATGAGCCCAGTTGTTCGTGAGCGATTCGGTGTTTGACTCGAGAGAAATTTGTTCAAATTCTGTCGTTAAGCTAAACAAATCGAGTTTGAGGCTAGTTTTAAAGCTCAATTTGTAAATGAGTTAATCTTGAGTTTAATAAATCTCGATTTGTTAAAACTCACGAATATGTTTGATTAGAAACTCATGAATATTAATAGACTCGATTAAAGGCTCGTGAACATACTCGATTAGAAGTTTACAAATATCTCAAGAACAAACTCATTTATAAATATATTAATACATTTATTTGTAATTTTATAAATATATTATTTAATATAAAATTATCAAACTTTAAATTATTATAATAATATAATTAACTTGAATATGTTTAAAATTATTATATATATTAATTTAATCATTTAACATAATATAATATATATATATAATAATAAAACAAACTAGCAAATTAGATTTAAGCAAAATGATAGGCTTTAGTAAGCCCTAGCTTGTAACGCCCCACTTTTTCCGAGCGTGCGTTATTTCGAAATTTCGAGAAAATTTAAATCAAACACCACATAAATCTCTTGATAGCCATACTTTCATTAAAATCGTTTCCCGATAATCCCGATCGTACCTTCTTAATATAACAACATTTAATAAATAGACTAAGACGGCATCATCAATCACATCAGCGGAAGCAAGATCGAAACCTCAAATATATATACATATAACTGACGATTTCTTTTACAATAACTGAATCGATGTTTCACATGAAAATATATTACATAATTTCTGAACATTGTACTCATTGTCAAAACCCACGAAAACCAAATGTAACTGCTACACCCTGATGACATTCTTTCCCTTGACGCCACTGCTTTTACCTGGAACGTTTGAATATTCCAGGGACATAGTCCAA
The DNA here is from genome assembly GCA_036245055.1 of Diospyros kaki. Lineage (NCBI taxonomy): Eukaryota > Viridiplantae > Streptophyta > Magnoliopsida > Ericales > Ebenaceae > Diospyros > Diospyros kaki. Next base: position 29,844,339 of record BSEG01000003.1, on the reverse strand, counting down.
ATTAGATGCTGAATCATCTAAGTGAGAGTTCAAAACATTTTCATGATTGTATGCAAAATCATGTACCAAAATCGATAAATCCCAACATGCACCAGCCTAAGAGAATCCCATACAGCATTTAACCCTAACCGGGGAAAATGAAATCTCTCTAAAGGCGACACGACCACATCGACCCATTGGCAAACCGATCCTGCTTAAGAGGGACAACCTCGACGTATGAACCTAGGAATCACCCCATTGTCATCGTCAGACTTTATGCTCCCACTCAAAGCATTCCAAAACACAACCCTAGCCCCAAGAGTGTCACATCAGCACTATCCTCGGAATCGACGTCATCTCAGCATTAATGCTATTGCTCAAAGGAACCTGGGGTGGTGTCCACTCGCAGCCCCGCCACTTGAGCCAACAACTGGGGTGGTGTCCACTCTCAGCCCTGCCACTTGGGTCCCGTAGGGTGAAGTCCATCTCAGCCCCGTCCCAAGTGGGTCACCTAGCATTAATCCTAGGTACGCATCCCGAGTGCTGTCACTCTGGCCACGTCACAGGTTAACAACCCACATCCCACATGAACGACACAAAACAAGCCAATGGTCGAAAATCATAACATGCATCACATAAATCATAACATGCATCACTCAAAATCATTGTTTAATGCACGTGTAAATAATCATTTGGACAATTCATCAGAAAAACCCAAGCCATAGGAATGAAAACCATTCACATGTTACTCGAAATCTTTCAGGTAGAACCACTCACAGTAAATCAAGTTTTAGAGGAGAACTACTCACATTTAGACGAATTTCCGATTGACAAGCGCAGTTAGCCTCGATTTACGCGCCCGCCTTGATCTGCGTGCCTGACCTCGATTTGCGCCTAACGCTCTTGTACTTCAACCTCGAGTCTCAACAATACCCTAGTCATCACGTTTGTTCAAAATCATATCAATATCTATTTTTCTAATTTTTCATAATTTCTTCATATTTTCTTTATATTTCTCCTCAAAAATTCTAATAAATACCTACTCAATGTTTTTCCTTGATTTCTCTTCATAATAATTCATAAATAATTAATTCCTATCTCCCAAAATTTTCTAAGGATTTTCCAATACCTCTTCCTATTTTTCATAAGCCTTATTCACTTTGAAAATTACAAAATGACTATTTTCTTCAACATTTTTTCAAATTTTCTTGCATCATAATTCATAATTTAATTTTATTAAAATAATAAAAAAAAATTTGAAATTACCTGATGTCTCACGCGCCCTCACGCGCGGCGCGTGGATGGCTTGGTTTGAACTGGCGCGTGGCAGTCACGCGCCAGTCGTCTTCTTCCTCAAGCCGGTCGCCGGTAGGAGCTCTGATGGTGGCAAAACCGGTGCCGTTCGAAAGCCCTCGTGAAGTCGATCGCGATGCCACCGGTCTCCGGTCGAAAGGACGCCGGAAAGTGGTTTAAAAGTCGACCTACAGGTGGCGGAAGGCGGTCCGCCTCTAACCCTCAGCCACCTTCGAATCACCCTCAAACTCCCATCAAAATGCTTCAAACCACTCCCAAAATGATCCTTACCTCCTAGAGACCAAAAACCCTCTATCCAATCTCCAAAACTTATTCGAAAACGGGCTCGATTTGGTACCTCTTCCTCGGCCGAAACCCTTGGCTATTTATAGCCAAAATCGACCCCCACGTGGCTTATCTCCGGCCAAGCCTTCTTCCCCACGCCTCCTAGGACACCCTAGGCCACTCCCTGACGACCCTAGGCCGTCCAAATGATCGGATTTTACGGCCACAATCGCGGCCAGATCTGCCATCTCTGTGTAATTTTTTGAAAATTGCACTTTAGCCCCCTGAAATTTTCCTTTTGCATTTTGGCCCTTTTTTCTCAAGCCCCTGATCTTTCTAACACTATCACCAAGACCCTCAAGATTATTACTCCTCATTTCTCCCATAAAACTTTCGAAAAATTGCCGTTTAGATCTCCCTCGGGCAATTTTAGAAAATTATACTTAGGCCCGATTGATTTATTTGACCTTAAATCCATTCGATTCAACCAGAAACTACTTAAGGGTTGTTTTACACATCGAATACTATTCCTCGACACTCTCCGTTGACTTTCTGGACGTCGTTTACAGCAATTCGGTAATACGGCCTAATCGGTAGCTGTATTTTTGCTGTACCAAAAACTGTTCCCGATCTTATTTCTTTTACCACTAAAAATCATAATTTTAATTGCTCGTTGATACTATATCATTTTCCTGGGCTATCTAGGGTCCGAGGTACTCCCATTGACTATTTCGGTCGTCCAAGGCTGTGTTAGTGTGCCCTATAGTCTTATTTTTCTCAAATTTCTAATTTTGCCCTTTATCAAATATCATTTTATCCTCAAAATTATCCTCGGGTGTTACATCTTCCCCCCTTAAAGAAATTTCATCCTCGAAATTTGGTCCGTGATATTTGCTAATGACTTCCAATTGAAATGTCCTAAGTACCACTCTTTATCCTTAGCAATTATTCCTAACTTATATATCCATGTGATCCGATCTTACCAGACACGTCTTTTATTTTCCAGAATATCCCGTTGTAGCTTTGAACAGGCAGTTACACGAATCCCAAAATGATTTATAACACTTATTATTATATCCAATTGTGTCTTCAAAATACATTTCATTGACTTCCAACCGATTCTAATGCTAATGCCATGATGACACATAAATTGATAACATCGAACTTTAACTCATCTGTCAAGTTGGCACAGAAATTGATAACATTGAATTAACTCGGCATATCCTTGGTCGTAGTTTCTTCATCATCTCTTGCTAAGCCAGGGTAGACTTCTTCATTTTCTCTTGTTAGGCAAAAGACTCGTCCGGTACGAGGTCCTGGCATCATGTTTATCTTCCCAGGTTGTTCTACCTTTTGTCTTTTTGGGCATTCACTGGCGTAGTGACCAGGTTGATTGCACGAGTAGCATGTGATCCCCGTTCGAGTCCCAGTTGGAGGTACATCTTTCTTCTTAGGGCAGTCCTTTTCCTTGTGTCCTTTTTCGCCGCACGAGAAACACGTGATATGCCCTTGTGAACAATTTCTTCCTGGGTGTTCTTTATTGCATCGAGGACACGGCTTGCTATCTTTGAAGTTTTTCCCTCCCGTCTTATGCTCCGTGCCTTTCAATTATTTCTTCTTTTCATCAGATCTTATCAATCCTACACGCAGTAGGTTCATCTCGGTGGTCAGAGCCCTGTCCAGCGCCTCGTTGTAAGTGTTGATAGTACACGAGCTGAGGGCTTGTTGTAGATCCACTTTTAATCCGCTCACAAATTTTTGTGCCTTCTGCCTTTCGTCTGTTTCGTACATAGGCACGTATCTGATCAGTTGGGTGAACTTGACATCGTATTGGGTTACTGACATTTCGTCAGTCTGCTTTAAGTTCATGAATTCCCAAGTTCTCTCTTCCTTCCAGCTTTGGGGAAAGTACCTAGCATTGAAAACTTCTTTAAATGCTTCCCAGGTTATTGCTTGAGCTTGTCTCAGCCTTAGATCCTGTGCTGCCTGCCTGGGTGTTCTTTGTAGGGCTCGTTGGGCTGATTGCCACCATCGTGCAGCCTCTTCCTCGAGCATGAATGTAGCACAGTTAACTTTCTCTTCGTCACTGCACTGCAGATGTTGGAGTAGCTTTTCAGTTTGCTCCATCCAGTATTCGGCTGCACTGGGGTCATCTCCAGCTTTTCCTCTAAACACCGGGGGTCATTGCCGGCGATACTGATCCAACATATGGGGGGTGCGTCTTGGCGACTCATTCCTCGTTACATGCGTCAGCACGCCTTCTAAGATCCGTTCTATTCGATCAAGTCTATTCTCACTAGGACCTAATTGCTCTTCTTGTCGTCTACTGCTCGCGGCACGATTTGTCGAGCGACTACGGTGATTACTCGTAGCAGAACTCGTAGAGCGACTATGGCGACTGCTTGTGGCGCGACTCACTGAGCGACCACGACGATTGCTACTACTATTTCCCTCATCTTGCTCATTGAGATCCAGGATTCTTCGAGTCCTCTCCATCTGGAAAAGAAAACATCAACACTTGAACAATAATGATTCTAATACTCATATCCTCGATAAATACCAAATCATTCTAATACTTGAATCTCAATGATTCATATCACCTACTTACAAACCTAACTTGATAGCTAGATTACGTCACGTCAGACTAACCGTTACTGACTCAATCATTCTCTACTTCCACTAGTACCCCTGAGTCTCCAATCGGGGCTTTTGCTAGTTCGCTCTGATACCAAATGTAACGCCCCACTTTTCCCGAGCGTGCGTTATTTCGAAATTTCGAGAAAATTTAAATCAAACACCACATAAATCTCTTGATAGCCATACTTTCATCAAAATCGTTTCCCGACAATCCCGATCGTACCTTCTTAGTGTAACAACATTTAATAAATAGACTAAGACGGCATCATCAATCACATCAGCGGAAGCAAGATCGAAACCTCAAATATATATACATATGACTGACGATTTCTTTTACAATAACTGAATCGATATTTCACATGAAAATATATTACATAATCTCTTAACATTGTACTCATTGTCAAAACCCACGAAAACCAAATGTAACTGCTACACCCTGATGACATTCTTTCCCTTGACGCCACTGCTTTTACCTGGAACGTTTGAATATTCCAGGGACATAGTCCAAATTAGATGCTGAATCATCTAAGTGAGAGTTCAAAACATTTTCATGATTGTATGCAAAATCATGTACCAAAATCGATAAATCCCAACATGCACCAGCCTAAGAGAATCCCATACAGCATTTAACCCTAACCGGGGAAAATGAAATCTCTCTAAAGGCGACACGACCGCATCGACCCATTGGAAAATCGATCCTGCTTAAGAGGGACAACCTCGACGTATGAACCTAGGAATCACCCCATTGTCATCGTCAGGCTTTACGCTCTCACTTAAAGCATTCCAAAACACAACCCTAGCCCCAAGAGTGTCACATCAGCACTATCCTCGGAATCGACGTCACCTTGGCATTAATGCTATTGCTCAAAGGAACCTGGGGTGGTGTCCACTCGCAGCCCCGCCACTTGAGCCAACAACCGGGGTGGTGTCCACTCTCAGCCCCGCCACTTGGGTCCCGTAGGGTGAAGTCCGTCTCAGCCCCGTCCCAAGTGGGTCACCTAGCATTAATCCTAGGTACGCGTCCCGAGTGCTGTCACTCTGGCCACGTCACAGGTTAACAACCCACATCCCACATGAACGACACAAAACAAGCCAATGGTCGAAAATCATAACATGCATCACATAAATCATAACATGCATCACTCAAAATCATTGTTTAATGCACGTGTAAATAATCATTTGGACAATTCATCAGAAACCCACGCCATAGGGATGAAAACCATTCACATGTTACTCAAAATCTTTCAGGTAGGACCACTCACAGTAAATCAAGTTTTAGAGGAGAACTACTCACATTTAGACGAATTTTCGATTGACAAGCGCGGTTAGCCTCGATTTGCGCGCCTGCCTTGATCTGCGTACCTGACCTCAATTTGCGCCTGACGCTCTTGTACTTCAACCTCGAGTCTCAACAATACCCTAGTCATCACATTTGTTCAAAATCATATCAATATCTATTTTTCCAATTTTCCATAATTTCTTCCTATTTTCTTTATATTTCTCCTCAAAAATTCTAATAAATACCTACTCAAGGTTTTTCCTTGATTTCTCTTCATAATAATTCATAAATAATTAATTCCTATCTCCCAAAATTTTCTAAGGATTTTCCAATACCTCTTCCTATTTTTCATAAGCCTTATTCATTTTGAAAATTACAAAATGACTATTTTCTTCAACATTTTTCCAAATTTTCTTGCATCATAATTCATAATTTAATTTTCTTAAAATAATAAAAAAAAATTTGAAATTACCTGACGTCTCACGCGCCCTCACGCGCGGCGCGTGGATGGCTTGGTTTGAACTGGCGCGTGGCAGTCACGCGCCAGTCGTCTTCTTCCTCAAGCCGGTCGCCGGCAGGAGCTCCGATGGTGGCAAAACCGGTGCCGTTTGAAAGCCCTCGTGAAGTCGATCGCGATGCCACCAGTCTCCGGCCGAAAGGACGCCGGAAAGTCGTTTAAAAGTCGACTTACAGGTGGCGGAAGGCGGTCCGCCTCTAACCCTCGGCCACCTTCGAATCACCCTCAAACTCCCACCAAAATGCTTCAAACCACTCCCAAAATGATCCTTAACTCCTAGAGACCAAAAGCCCTCTATCCAATCTCCAAAACTTATTCGAAAATGGGCTCGATTTGGTGCCTCTTCCTCGGCCGAAACCCTTGGCTATTTATAGCCAAAATCGACCCCCACGTGGCCGATCTCCGGCCAAGCCTTCTTCCCTATGCCTCCTAGGACACCCTAGGCCACTCCCTGACGACCCTAGGCCGTCCAAATGGACAGATTTTACGGCCATAATCGCGGCCAGATCTGCCATCTCTGTGCAATTTTCTGAAAATTGCACTTTAGCCCCCTGAAATTTTCCTTTTGCGTTTTGGCCCTTTTTCTCAAGCCCCTGATCTTTCTAACACTATCACCAAGACCCTCAAGATTAGTACTCCTCATTTCTCCCCTGAAACTTTTGAAAAATTGCCGTTTAGACCTCCCTCGGGCAATTTTAGAAAATTATACTTAGGCCCGATTGATTTATTTGACCTTAAATCCATTCGATTCAACCAGAAACTACTTAAGGGTTGTTTTACACATCGAATACTATTCCTCGACACTCTCCGTTGACTTTCTGGACGTCGTTTACAGCAATTCGGTAATACAGCCTAATCGGCAGCTGTATTTTTGCTGTACCGAAAACTGTTCCCGATCTAATTTCTTTTACCACTAAAAATCATAATTTTAATTTCTCGTTGATAATATATCATTTTCCTGGGCTATCTAGGGTCTGAGGTACTCCCATTGACTATTTTGGTCGTCCAAGGCTGTGTCAGTGTGCCCTATAGTCTTATTTTTCTCAAATTTTCAATTTTGCCCTTTATCAAATATCATTTTATCCTCAAAATTGTCCTCGGGTGTTACATAGCTTGAGCTCGAGCTCGCCCTCGTTGGTAGATGCTCAAGCTCATGTTGAGCTCGGCTCGTTAAAAGCTTGAGTCTAGAAACTGACTCGCAAGTCAAGCTTAAGCTCAATGAATCTTGGCTCAGTTCGATTACAACCCTATGAACCCTAGTGTCAGGAACTTGACTTGACTGCAACTTCTTTGATGAAAGATGTTAGAACAGAAAGGCTAAAGAGACAGAAGATGTAAAATGCTTCCTCGATCTCTTATTCATGGATCTCAACCATTAAATACCTAAAACTAATACATCACCTAATCACTTGAATGCAATTGTTTATCAATTAAAACTAATATAAAGCTACAAACTACATACTAAATAGAAACTAGAAAAGTAAAAAAAAATACAAAATTACAACATACTAAAATACTTCTACATTTAATACTCCTCCTCAAAATGGACTGTATATATCAAGCACAACCATCTTGGACAATAAATACTGCATTTGAGAAGTTGGCAGTGGTTTTGTAAAGTGATCAACAAGTTGATAAGCTAATCTAATAGGCAGAAGCTTGAATAATCCAGCCTGCAATTTGTCCCGAACGAAATGACAATCCAATTCAACATGCTTGGTGCGTTCATGAAAAATTGGATTAGAAGTTATATGAACTGCAACCTGATTATCACAAAACAAGAGAGAAGGAGTTACTGTAGAGAGCTGAAAATCAATAAAAGTTGGTGTAACCAAACAATCTCACTAATAGTAGAAGCAAAAGGACGATACTCAACTTTGGCAAATGATCGAGACACAGTGGTCTTCTTCTTAGCCTTCCAAGAGATTAATGAATCACCAAGAAATACACAAAAATCTGTAACAGATCTTCAAGTGTCCAAGCAAGATGCCCAATCAACATCAGAAAATGCTTGAACCTGTATGGAAGAAAAAAAAAAAAAACAGACCTTACCCCAAAGATGCTTTAATATATCTCAACAAATGATGGACTGCATCAAGATGAGGTTTCTTAGGCTTAGAAACATATTGACTAAGCTTATGGACAACAAATGTGATGTTTGAAAGTCTCCTAATAAGTCATCGATAAGCAGACACATCCTCAAGTAAGGACCCTCATCTGAACTTAATCGTATATTAGAAATCATTAGAACATCAACTGGTTTACTAGACAAGAAACCCGTGTCTTCAAGAAGCTGTAAGGCATAATGCCGTTGGGAGAAAAAGATACTCTTAGTAGACTGGATAATCTCAAGACCAAGAAAGTACCTTAATCGACCTAGATCTTAAGTTTGAACTTGCTATGAAGAAAAGACTTTAGAGAGGCTATAGCAATAACATCAGAACCCGTGATGATTATATTATCAACATAGACAAGTAAAGCCATAAAAGAAGGCCCAACACCTTTAGTAAACAAGGAATAGTCAGATTTTGATTGAAGAAATCCATATTCAAGAATGGAAGATGAGAATTTAGAAAACCATTGCCTAGAAGCCTATAGAAGCCTATTTAAGCCCATATATAAACTTATGAAGCTGGTACACCAAACGCTCCCCCCTTAGGTGGAGCATCAACCTTAGGACTATAACTAAGAGGAAGATCCATATACACTTTCTCAAAAAGATCTCTGTTGAGGAAGACATTATTAACATCTAGTTGAATAAAGGGTCACTTATGAACTACTGCTAAAGCTAATAGCACCTTAATAGTAACTAATTTGGCGATCGAAGAAAATGTATCAAAAAAATCTAACCCTTCTTATTATGTGTATCCCTTTGCCACAAGACATGCTTTATGTGTAACGACTTGTTTATTTGTGAATAAATGTAAATTTGGGTGTGAGAAATTAATTAGAGAAAAATTAAAATTATCAAGTGAGTTTTGGTAACTATATGAAATTGTTTGAGGTCATTATGAAATATTTGAGGAAATGGGTAATTAATTATTTTATTTAAAAATTTTTGAAAATTGAAGATAATTTCTCTTTTTCATTTTTTTTATGCAATTGGCTTTGGAAATTGAGAAATATGAATGACGACCCTTGAAAATTGAAGGAATATGAATGATGACCATTGGAAATTAAACCCTTGGAAATTGAAGGAATACGCATGATGATGTTTCTTCAAACTTTGTAGAGAATAAACTAGGTAAAGTGTAATGAATTGAGTATAAATAAAGAACATGGATGTAAAAGAATGGAGGGATTTTGGCCATGAGCTTGAGGAGGAATTTTGGCAGTAAGTGAGAGTGTGATAAAGACGAGAATCGGTCATTTAAATCTAAGTTCTGTTCCTAGGTTTTGCAAGTTCTTATCCCTATCTTACATGTTATTTTCCTATTTTACAAATTATTTCTCTTTTACTAGTAAATTATTCCATGATTTACATTTATATCTATTGAATCTCAAATAGGGTTTTGTATCACCCTATCTTTCATTGGGAATGATGCTTTATTGTGGACATACAAGGGTTTGATGTTGTCTTACATGAATGTTGCCCTACTGTGCATATTGCTTCGTTAATTGCATGTCAGTTATATATGAGAAATTTTTACGAATATGCATGTTATGATAATGCATGAAGCAAATACATGAAAATGGTTTTTAAAAATATGTAAAGGCCTCAAGATGCGCCCAGCGGACGAGTCCGCAGGATATATCTGCAGAGAAAGTGTTGAGCTCAAAGTTGAATTTCGGTCCCAAGTTTATGTTATGGACTTCAATCCCAAGTTTACGTTATGAACTTCGGTCCCAAGGTTTCGGACTTTGGTCCAATGTTTATAGTTCTAAAAAGTACTGCATATGAGCATGAATGCATGTATCATCATTTTATTATGTGAAAGTACCTTAAATGGCATTCATGTCTCTTTTGTTTTTTGATACCCATGACTCTTATGCTCGCTTTCTTCCAGTTATACTTGCTGGGCCTTGTGACTCATGTTTGCTTGCATCATTCTAGGTAAGGAAAAGGCTAAAGTAGAGGGCGAGCCAAGTGAATTAAGATCCATGGGTTAACAGTGTGTACAGAGCCGTCTCAATCAAAGGTCTTTGGGGGGTGTTTAGTGGTGTGCAATATTAAGTTATGCGTGTTTATGTTTCAGGTTGTACCCCTGAGGGGATATGGTGGGTTTATGGACCCTGATGTGGTGTGTAATATTGAGTTACTTTTGTTTATGTGAGCATTGTGTTCTTCTATGAGTAAGAATGTATGAGTGTTGTAATATCTCGAAAATTTTGGAGACGAAAAATAATTATTAAAATTTCGGTATTTGAGGATTTAAGGTAATCAAAGAATAGTAAAAATAAACTAATAATAATAATAAATGTGTAAATTATGTTAACTTAATTTAAATTAATGAATTAATACATATTGCTAATATAATCAAAATAATAATAAAGAGTTAAGAAATTAACTTAAATTAAATTAATTGATATGTTAAATTTTGTGGCTGTGGTGCGTGTGAATGGCTTGGAGGCCAAGATTGAAACAGTGGCCACTTTCTATCAAATTAAAACAAAGAAGAAACAGAGAGAGAGAGAGAGAGAGAGAGAGAGAAAGCAGTGTGAGAGGGAGAGCTCGCGATGGAGCTGGGGGTCGAGAGATCAGGTGAGAAAGAGAGAGAGAGAGCGCTTAGCCGAGTGGGAGAGGGAGAGAGATAGAAGGAGGGAATGGCTCGACAGCCATGGAAGCTGGCCGAGCTTCGCTCGACCATGGCAGCCAAGCACCCTGCAGCGGAAGCAACGCGAAGCAGTAGCGGCGGCGGTCGCGCGCGCGACAGTGGGAGGCGGAGCTAAAGGCGGGGTTGGCCAGTGGTGCTGCTGGCCCGAGGCGGCGGCAGTTGGTGGAAGAAAGTCGCGGCAGGTGGCCGCTGGTGCGTAGGGAGGAAGACGCAGAAGAAGAAGAAGAAAGGAAGAAAAGGAAGAAGAAGAAGAAGAAAAAGAAAGGAAAGGAAGGGAGAAAAAGAAGCAAGGTGCGTAGAAGTAGGGGTGGGGAAGAAGAAGAAGAATGAAGGAGAAGAAAGAAAAGAAAGGAAAGAAAATAAAAGAAAAGGAAGAAAATAAGGAAAAATAAAGGACTTTTGGGATTTTTCGACATGGAAAGTGATCAGGTAAGTGGGTAAAAATTAATAGATGCGAGATATCTTTAAATTATAAATTTTACGCGATTAGAATTAATTAATTTAAGTCCTGGTTGTATTAATTGCTAGGAAACGTTTTACTTCGCAGCGGGAGTGCAAGAAAGGCAAGAAACGACCGTGTAAATGCAAGCTCCTAACCCTCTCCTCTTGTTCTTTAATTCCCGTGAGAGACTCCGTGATTTCTCGTATTTTATACCCTCCCTTACTCTAATTCGGCGTCTGGCATTATTTATTGAGGATTATTCATTGTTTTAATTTAAATTAAATCCGAGACTTCTGGAGTTTTATTTATTGTGTGTCTACGGGGGTTTGTACCACCCCATTCCTTTCGGAATTATTTCGAACCCAGCTTGGGGACTAGGTTCCTAGACATGCGGGTTTATTTACGATTTTCTCGAGTTTATTTATGATTTAGTTAGAGCTATTGAGCAGTGGGGCAGGGGTTGACTATTTGGTGACGTTGGGGAAGACTATTGTACGGCTCTGAAGTAGACCCTCAGGTGGACACTCCTAGTCACTAGCCGTTGACCGGTGCCGGGCACTGCTGACTAGCTCTGCCGGTATGTGATTTACAACATGATTTGATACATTGTATTACTGTTCATGGTTTGATATGCACATGGGTGCGGGTTGCATGTTGGGATATTCACTTATTGAGTATGCTTGGACACAGACATTCTAGTTTGGTTAGGTTGCATCCAGCACGGGCATATGCATTGCGTGTGGTTTACTATGTGGGCGGAGCATGGCCTGATGCTTGGATGTATGGGCGCTAGTGTATGAGGTTGATGCTCAATACGTCATTGCATTTTTATGTGCATTGCATGGTTACTGGTAGTTATTAGTTCTTGGACGGGAGTACCGTTCCGAGGGAGCCTATGGCTCAGGTGTCGGGAGTACCGACACGGACACATGGGTGACAGGAGCACCAACCCGGGATTGCGCGCGTAGGTTTGTGGAGATATTTGTTGCCTTTCAGGGAAGCGGCAGGTTGGTATGTGACTTGGGTGCCTTGTGTCTTGTGTGGGCCCCAAGGACCGGTATGTGTTTTATTATGCTATACTGTTGTGTTGTAGCGTCTCATGCCTTGTGTGTACCTGAGAGTTTATTTTGGGGAGAGTTTTCTGGTTATGTTCAGCCTTCAGCCTTTTTTTCCTTATGCTTGCTGAGTCTCTCGACTCATTTTGCTTTCCATCATTCCAAGTAGTGTCAGCGTGGGTCCGAGCAGGGGGGTTAGCGTCTAGCGGTAGAGTCGGTATGGTGTACAGGCAGTCCCGTCAATCCCTGTCAACTCTGATGGTTGAGTAGGATTTACTCATTATTTTTACTATGCCAGGTCATTCCTCAAGTCTCGTGTATGTTGGCACAAGAGTCTGTTTTCATTTGTTGATCTTGTGACCGCTGTGCTAGCGGTGTCCCCGTAGTGCATGCATGTGTTTAGCTTTGCTTCCGCTGTTCTTATTTTAGTGTATGCATGCCGGGGTAGTTCCTGTCTTCTCTTTCACTCTTTTCTCCTCCCGTAGGCGCTCCCATTTGGATAATCTGGATGGTTGGGATATTCGGGCGGGGGTGCTTACAAGTGTGGCTTCCGTTGTTGAGGATGATGTGTAATGTTTTAGTGGGTTTTGGCAATTATGTCATTTTGTTGTGGGTCCTTGGTTAGGGGCGCCTACATTATATCTCTCAATAGTACCATCTGATCTATATTTAATTTTATACACCCATTTGCACCCAATAGCATGCTTATCATGAGGCAATGAAGTAATCGTCCATGTATGGTTCATATGCATAGCCTCCAATTATGCTTTCATAGCATCCCTCCAATGCGTATATGGCACTGCTCGATGATAGAATTGGGGCTCAAAGGTAAACGAAATATTGAGAAGTAAATGTTTATGAGCAAGGGATAAATTTGAGTAAGAAACAAAATGGTTTAGGGGATACAAATACTTCATAGAAGGTTAAGAAGTTTAGGACAACAAGTTGCAATGGAAATCTTGAAGATAGGAAAGAGGCCTCGAGACCCTAGTTGATCTACAAGGAGGAAGAGGATGACAAGGAGAAACTAAAACATAATTATCAACATAACTCTCAACTGGAACATAATTAGCAGGAGAAGAAATGAGCTGATGTTGAGAATGAGGAATAACCAAATCAGGGAAAGGATCCACTATATCATGAGAAGAGACATTACTATGAAAGGGAAAAATATTCTCATGAAAAACAACATCATGAGATACAAAGAAATGCTCAGCAGCCATATCATACAGCCTATAACCTTTCATGCCAAGAGAATATCTGAGGAAAATACAAGCAGAAGCTCTAGGGGAAAATTTATTCCTTTGAGATAATGATGTGGATGCATAGCAGAGACAACCAAACACTCTAAGACAGTTATAATCAACAGGTGTATGATAAAGAAGTTGGAATGAGACTATTGATTTAATACTAGAGTAGGAGTCCAATTGATTAAAAAAGTAGTCGTGAGAATGCACTCACCCCAAAATTGGACAGGGACTCTAGAATGAAACATCAATGCCCTACCTACATTAAGGAGGTGTTAATGTTTGCGTTCAACTACTGAATTTTGTTCAGACCTCTAAACACAAGAAAACTGATGTAAGACACCCTTAGAATCAAAGTAATCTTGAAACCTCAACTTAGGTGCATTATCAGACTTAAACATCTTCACCTTAGCATTCAATTGAGTTTCCACCATATTGAAAAACTTGGGAATGATGTCTCTAGCCTCATACTTATGTCTCATTAAAAATGCCCAAGTGAAACATGTGCAATCATCAACCAAAGTTAATAAGTATTTATAACCCGCATGTGTAGGAATATGATATGGACCCCAGGTGTCATAATGAACAAGATTAAAAACATTTTGAGAGATATAATTGTGAGAAACAAAAGGAAGTTTCTTTTGCTTAGCTAAAGGGAAAACTGAACAATGAGAATCATCACCACTATTTCCAAAATGTAACACATTTTTCAGTTTTTCCAACTTGTCAAAAGAAACATGTCCAAGTCTTCTGTGCTAAGTTTTTCTACTTACAACATGTGCCATAATGGCAGATTTATAACATTTGTCTGTCAACAAATCACATTAGCATCAATCACATAAAGATCTTCAAGAAGTCTACCCCTACCAATCATGTTTAAAAGATGTACATCCTGAACAATACATGAATGAGAGGAAAAATTGAGGCTCATAGTATTCCCTCCTACTAGAGCATTCACTGACAATAAATTAAATTTGAATTGTGGCATAAACAACACATTTTCAAGCACCAAAAACTGACTAAGTGGCTGCACTCTCACCCTGCAATTAAAACACAATAAAAATTTTATATTTTTTATTTCTTTATTTAGGCGAAAGGTTTATACTCATCAGTGCAATTGTAGTCCAAATTTAAATTTGTATTTTCTGGATGAGTTTTCGTTGTTTACTGAAAGATTTATTTATGGCAAAAGAAAAAGAATGTCACACACACACATTTGGATGAATTGGCAATATGTTTTTTTTTTTTTTTATAGATTTTTAAATAACATATGCTAGGAAATAAAGTAAGGCAGAAATTAAAATAAACACCGAATGTAAAAATATAGAATTAGATAAGACTTGAGTTAAGACAATTTCAGCATCAACCCGTTGATCTCCAATTTTTAGCAGAAAAGATTAGCAACATTAATTTAATTTTAGATATGAGGGTTTGTTATTAAATACAATTAGAGATGATGATAGTTCTACTTTAAGCAATCTCCATACATGATATGTGAGATTCTTGTTTAAGCAACTACCATAAATTCAATTGCAATTAATACACAAAATAATTAAATTAATTATCCGAATTTGGGTATGATAGCGTTTCCAGTTCTAGTAACTCTCATACGTGGCATGAGAGTTCTAAGTTAGGCTTATGCTCTAATCCAAATCTAGTGATTTCTCAATTTAAAAATACACACTCATATTGAAATTTAAATTAATATCACTCATTTAAAGTGCAGCTTTCTTTGGGAATCATTGGCGTTAGACATTGTCCTTGTCTTAACCTAAGATTGGATTTAGCCACTCATCTCCATTTGAAAGTTAATTGACAAAAATTTAAATGTTGTAATTTAAATAATAGAATTTAAATGACAAGAATTAAAATAGCAAAAATTAACTGGCCATTTAGGCGGTAGATAATTTAAATGACAGGAATTAAAATTGTATAAATTTAAAGGTAGAAATTAACTGGTCATTTAGGTAGTGGATAATTAAGTAACAATAAATGACATAAGAATTCAAGAAAAGAAAGAAAGAAAGTAAGATCACATGAGAAAACAATAGAGAAAAGAAAGATAACAAGAACAATTCTCAAAGAGAAAATATAAAAAAAACAACTACGTTTTGATTCAAGAATAATAATCACCTTTACAAATGCAATGAAGTAAGCTATTTATAACCCACAAGATGCAACACAAACCACACAATTTCAATTATTTAACTAGACATAATTATATCTAATGGGCACTCACACACTTAAAGTTAAATGGATTTTAGCTATAGTACACACCTAAAGTTAAATGGATTTTAGCTAAAATACACACATAATAAAACACTCATAAAGTTAAATGGATTTTAACTATAATTCACACTTAATAAAACACTCATAAAACAAATATAAAAATATAAATTTCTACAATTGGGTTTTTGGTCTTCATTAGGATTAAAAATAATGCTTGAACCTTCTCCAAATGATGTCTTCTATGAGCTTGCTCAAGTTGGACCTTACACATGTGTTGGGCCTTGGGCCTTCAATTTAATGGGCATGCGTTGGGTTTGAATTCTTCATTCTTCAATTCAATTTGAATCTCTAAACCCACATTTTTCATGCCTACAAGCAAGCAATTGAGTGTTATTAAATTATATATTATGTATATATTTATATGATATATTATATGGTATATTATATACTTATATATTATATAGATGCTCCATGCATGCACTCCATTGAGTATATGTATTATGTTATAATATATATATATTATATTTACATGTTTATTATAATATATTATATATTATATATAAATATATATTACACATAACTATTCAATTAAACCAATTTAGAATCAAAACAGGGGTTATAATTATAACAAAATTTTACAAAATTAACCACTAATCACTAAGCCTAACAGTCCTTATAGATTGCACAAGTATCCGAGAATGATCAAACAATGTGACATATGTATCAGTAACAAGCTTCAAGGAATGAAAAATAGCCTTGTTAAAACTTACATGGCTAGTAGCTCTTGAGTCTATTATTTAATACTTAGGGTTATTACGAATTGGACTCACCGATATAGAAAAACAACTACTTAAGGTCTATTCTTGTGAAATAATAGGTTATACTTTCAGCTTTAATGACCCAAAATAGGCGTTCAACATACTCAGCAATTGTTAATATTGATTAGGATTCAAGGTTTGCACAAAATCCCCATCAACTGAATTGCTAGAAGAATTTTCAGATTCCTTACCCATAGCAACAACATTCACTTGATTAGGAGTATTATTATTGTTATTGTGATTAGGAGCATTCCTTTGTTTCATCTTATAACCAGGAGGATAACCATGTAATTTATAGCATTTTTCTATGGTATGACCATGATATCCACACTCTGTGCATATTGATCGCTTCTTCTTTTGAGATTTATTATGACTAGATTTATTCACCTTATGTTTGACATGAAACACAACAGAATTAGTGACACATCCTATAACACTCATTTGATTCTCCTCTTGTGATATTAGGGCAAACACCTTATTAATTGGAGGAAGGGGATCCATTAATAACAACTGACCTCGAACTTGAGAAAACGACTCATTCAACCCCATAAGAAACGACATAGAATATTCCATCTGATAGTGATCAACCAAAGCCCTAACACCACCACAAGTGCAATGTTCACAACTACAAGCAAGCCTAAAATTAGCGAGTTCTTCCCATACAGTCTTCAGTTTTGTAAAATAGGCACTAACAAATAACTGTCCTTGGTTTAGATTCATCAATTCATGCTTTAATTGGAAGATTCTAGGGCCATTACTTTGTTGATACTACTCTTTAAGATCAAGCCACATATCATATGCAGAATCATAATATACGACACTAGTAGAAATTTCTTTCAAAACAGAATTAAGAATATAGGATATCACCATATTATTATTCCTTATCCAAGCATTAACAAGAAAGATATCACCTATAGGTCGTTAGATGGTATCATTGATGAAACCTAACTTATTTTTCACGGACAAGGCAATCATCATAGCCTGATTCCAAGAGGTGTAATTATCTCCAATTAGTGGCTAAGAAACCAGCACAAGCCCAAGGCTGTTTGAGTGGTGAAGAAAATACGAACTCGATCTGTCATCAATGGTAGTGTTGTTCATCAACAAAGAAGAAGAATTAGGCGCCATTGCAGCCATAGAAGAAGCTCGATGATCAGATCAAAATATGAAAAGTTTAGATGATCAGAAAATCGATAGAAAGCTGGATTTGTCCAAACAACAGCAAGATCGAACATATTCATGAGTTAGGTTTTCGATTTTGAATGAGATCGAACAAATAGAATCGAGATCAAATAGATCGATGAACTAGGGTTTCGATTTTGACTGAATCGAAACAGAATAACAAGGTCACCTGGAAATTGATGGTTAGAACAACAAGATCTAACCGGAAGGAATGAAGGAAAAAAAACAAGATCGTCAGGAGGAAGACAGCGAGAAGTACACAAGCTATCGGAAACAACGGAGACGACGAAAGCAATGGAGGTGCTCTAATACCATGTTAGAATAGAGAGACTAAAGAGACAGAAGATGTAAATGCTTCCTCGATCTCTTATTCTTGGATCTCAGCCATTAAATACCTAAAACTAATACATCACTTAATTACTAGAATGCCATTGTTTATCAATTAAAACTAATATAACAAGCTACATACTAAGTAGAAACTAAACATAAAAGTAAAAAAAAATACCAAATTACAACATACTAAAGTACTTCTACATTTAATAAAAGAATTGAAAGAGAGAGAGAGAGAGAGAGAAAATAGGGAGAGAAATGAAGGGAGAAGAGAGAAACTAACATTTCTAATTTTCCAATAATTCCAATGCATTTCACGAGTGGTTGATGTAGCCCACTCTTACAGGAATAAAGTAATGAAAAGATAAGTGGATGGTAACTGCCAATTATTGTGTAAGTTACTGTTCATGCTAAATTATAAATACAGAAAGAAAAATAAATTACAGAAAATTAGATTAAAATTAATAACAGAAAATAAAAATGAAATTAGGTAATAATCTACAACACCAATGGTCGATATGTCTGCCTACATCCAGGTCGTGACATTCCCACTCCCTTAAAGCCATTCTTGTCCTCAAGAATTAAAACAAATGAGTAGCTCGAGGGAACTGGGTTAGCAAGTCCGGTAAGTACTCCCAAGTAGTATGATTTGGATGGAAATATGACCAACAAACTAGAACTTGGGTAAGGGGTAGAACATCCTTATAAATCACCAGTTTGTCCAAGATAGCCAAGGGTTCCACCTCCGCCAGGTAGTCATCAAGTATAGGTGGCAACTCTGTGTTAGGAACATCCTGAGAGCCAATTGTTTTCTTGAGTAGGGAAACATGAAATATCGGATGTCTTGTAATATGGTCAGGTAGCTTTAGTTTATAAGCAACAAGACCCATATTTGTTATGATTGGAAAATGACCATAATATTTAGGACTAAGTTCGGAGATAGGAGAAGGAGAAAAAGACTTTTGCTAGGTGTTGTTGACTTTAAGATAAACCAAATCCCCCACCAAGAATTCCCTGTCACTCCTTCTACGATTTGCGATTTGTGTACTGTTTCATTTTATTTTGGGCCTTAGCCAATTCCTCTTTAACAATCCCAACATTTCTTGCATTTGCTGCAAGCATTGGTTTACTGTTGAAATTGTTGGAATAGGTCCCACAATGGTCGGTAACAGTGGAGGTTTGAAATCGAAAAGAGCCTCAAAAGGGGACATCTTAATTGAGCTGTGGTAACTAGAATTGTACCACCACTTGGCAAGGGATAACCACTTATGCTAACTCTTTGATTTTAGGAAATAAATACTTCTCAAATAGGCTTCCACACATTGGTTGACTCTTTTAGTTTGTCCATCTGTTTTATGATGATAAGCTATTGACATGTGTAGCCTTATCCCCAAACTCCTAAAAAGTTCCTACCAAAATTCACTTGTAAACACTTTGTCTCTATCAGAAGCAATAAATTGTGGAACCCCATGCAGCCTGACTACTGCATTTAGAAATGCCTTTGCCACTTCTTGTGTAGTGAATAGGTGAGAAAGGCTTAAAAAATGAGCAAACTTTGATAGTCTATTCATGACTATAGTACCACTAAAATCACATCTTTTACTTTCGATTTAAGCAGCCCCTCAATGAAGTCCATGAAAATTTCGATTCAAGCTTAATTGGGGATGTCTAGTGGTTGGAATAGGCCCAGATAAGCCACTTGTTCGTGCTTGCAACATTGACATATTTCATAGGCCATCACATATTCAGTAATAGTTCTCCTAAGATTAGGCCAATAGAATAATTGTCTAACCTTATGATAGGTAGCCCTTATACCTTAATGTCCCTCCAACGGTGAGCTGTGTAGAGTCTGCAAAATCTGTCTTTTAAGTGACTCATTGTCACTAATAACCATTTTTCCCTTAAACCTGATGATGCCATTAGCTAAGGTGTACCCCAGTTTTCTACTCGAATTAATTGATAATTGGGCCAGGAGATCTTGAGTTCACCCTGCAACTTCATAGTTATCAGTAATTTCTCTCACCCAATTTAGTACTATTGAAGTAATAGCATTATAATCCCCACTTTTCGTCTACCTAAACAAAGCATCAGCTATCACATTCTCTTTACCTTAACGGTATTGAATCACATAGTCAAGGCCTAGGACTCTAAACATACCTTTTGTTTGCAGTTGTGTGTGCAGTTTTTGTTGCACGAGGAAGTTTAAACTATCATGATCAATTTTGATGATGAATTGGCTGCCCTTTAGATAGTGCCACCATTTTTTCATAGCCACTAGGACAACAATTAGTTCTTTATCATATACACTTAGGTGCAAATGTTTTGGTTCAAGAGCTTGGCTAATGAAAGTTAGTGGCTTACCTTTTTACATTTTGACTGCACCTATTCCCCTATCACTAGTATCTATCTCTAGCACAAAGGGTTTAGTAAAATCAGGTAGAGCAAACACCGAAGCTGTGTTATAACCCGCTTTAGTTGAATAAGAGAGTGTTTGGCTTACTGTTTTTAAAATGAGCTTTTAAGCTATTTAGCTTTTAAATTGTGTAAAACTTAAAGGTTGGGTAGTGTTTAAGCTAATAATGTGTTTGGATAATTGTGATTTAAAATCTCAGTTATATAGTTATGTGTTTGGTTTGAAAGAGCTCATAATCTATCAGAACTTGACAAAAAGATGAAAATAGACATGTTAAATAATGTAAATAAAATTCATAAAAATGCTAATTTTTAATAAAAATGTTAAATATATTAATTCAATATACATTAAAATATATATTAAATATATATGTATATACGCTAAATATATATATGTTATATATATAGTGAACGGAGGAGGTCAAGAAGGAGGGGTGATGGCGATGACAACATGAGGCGGTGATGGAGGTAATAGAGGAGAAGATGAAGGTGCTGTCGATGGGTTGGAGGCAACAAATGGATGGAGATGGAGGCTGGTGGACGACAGACGATGGAGATGGGTCTGGCTGATAAAGATGGGTTTGGCGGATGACTGATGGATGGAGATGGAGGCTGACAGGCGATAGAGATGGGTCTGGCTGGAAGCGGCAGCGGCTAGAGATGGGTCTAGCGACAACGATGACAAAAAAGGCAGATGGATGAAGAATGGTAGATCTTGGAAGTATATGTTTTGTTTGAGGGTAAATCAGTAATTTACTTGGTTAGCAAAAAACTCTTAGGAGCTTATTTGAAAAAGTTAGGGGGGAGTAGCTTTTTAAAAACGCTGCTAAAATAGTTTATAAATTTGGTAGCGTTTAAGCTCTTAAATTTTAACAAATGCGTAATGAAAAAAGTTAGGTAGCTTAAAAGCTAAATGAGCAGCTTATAAGTGGTCACCTAGTAAGCCAAACACCCTCTAAAGGCTGCCTCTACTTTAGGATTCCACCGAAACCCCTCATTTTTAAGCAATTATGTCAACAGTTTGCTAATAATCTTGTAGTTCTTAATGGACCTCCTATAGTATTCTGTCAATTCCAAAAATCCCCTCAAAGCCTTAACTGTTATTGGCCTGGGTCAATCAACCATTACAACAATATTCTTGGGGTCTATACTAACTCCTTCCCTGAATATAACATGCCCTAAATACTCTACTTATCCTGTGAAAAAAGTACACTTGGACTTCTTTGCATATAATTGGTTGGACCTAAAGACTTTAAATGTTGTTTGAAGGTGAACAAGGTGCCGGTTAAAGGTTTGGCTATAAATGAGGATGTTGTCAAAAAATACAAGGATGAAATCTCATAGGTAAGGATTGAAAATATGGTTCATAAGAGACTGGAAGGTGGCAGGTGCAATTGTCAAACCAAGGGTCATGACTCTGAATTCATATAAGCCTTTATGTGTTCTAAAAGATGTTTTTGGTATGTTTGCAGGTTTCATTCCTATTTGGTGATAACTTGCCTTTAAGTCGAGTTTAGAAAAATGGTAGCTCTATTGTTGTCAAACTTGTAAGTCAACTCGTACGAGTTTACGAGTCGTGTAGTTTTAAACGAGTCAACTTATATATACATGTATTTTATTCATAAGCAATACGGTTGTAAAGTGTAATAATCATGTTATTAAGCGACATTAATTATTTTTTTATAACATTATGTCATTCTGAATATATATTTACATATATTAAAAGGTATTTTTAATTATTTTTAAAATCTTATAATTTTACGATTCGATTTTATGGACCATTTTTTGATCCCAGTTAAAATCTTGATTTTAACAACCTTGGGTGGCTCCTTTAAGTTCATCAAAGAGATCTTCAATCATTGGTATGAGAAATTTATCCTTAATAGTAATGGAATTAAGTTGTCTATAATCAACGCAAAATCTCTATGTTTCATTTTTTTTTAACAAAGAAGATAGTGAATGCAAATGGGTTGTGACTAGGCTGTATTATGGAACTGACCATCATTTTCTTAACCAGTTTCTCAATTTTAGCATTTTTGAATTAGGGGATATCGGTAGGAACAAATATTAACTGGTTTAGAGTTGGGTTTCAAGTTAATAGCATGGTCGAAAGGTCTTTGTGGTGGTAGGGTTGTAAACTCAACAAATTAGTCCTTAAATTCAACCAATAGTAAATGTAAAGGGTTAAGTGGTTTTATCTCAAAAATGGACTAAAGTGCAACATTGCAGTCTGTCAAAGGATAAACTCCTTCTACAGTTGACTACTCCCAATCTTCTACCTTGGTTAAGCTTCCCACTTCTATAGCTTACATAGAAAATAGCTAAGCCATTTGATTGACTTTCATCTTGAAAAATTTCTACAACTTTTTCCCTTAGATAAACTTACAAATTCCCTTTTCTATGCTATCCACAAGGGTTAATCTATGTTGGAAAATTGGCATAAATGAGCATTGAGATATGTCATATTAAGGCTAAATTTTAAGTGGGGTCTGTTAAATATTTTAATCGGTTCAAAGTGAATTCTTATTCTTTGTCATGAGGAAATCGAGTTGGTATACTTATATGCCCAAAACGATAAATGAGTGAATAAGAAATTGGTACTCGATGTATACTTGTTGAGTTGAGAAAATATTAATGGAATGCTCTTATCTCACATTAAAAGACCGATATAGCCTCTTGATGTTTATATAGGCTTACAAATAGAATGATGAGTAAGCTTGTCAAATAAGAGGCTCTCTCTTATGCGTGCGTGCGCGAGGTGGGGGTGAAAATCCTAGGCCTGGTGAACCATAACTTGTGTGTTAGCGCCAAGATGACCACCCGGGCCGAACTACGTTTTGCTATTTCCTTTTCTTTTTTTTTTTTTACTTGGAATTCACTCTATGCTGTTATAGGAATTTGAAGAGAGGCTGTTACAGCATAAAGCATAGTAAATGTTGGTCGTTATAGGCTTTTTATGCCCCTAAATGCCATTAACAACATATTTATTTGGCCAGTCATAGTTACTGATTTTATTGAGTTTTAATCCTTGTAACAGTCGCCTTAATTGGTGTTAATTCTTGTAACAACCCAACACCATTCAGTGCCATTTACCAACGGTTATCTTATAAATAGCCTTCCTCATTTCATTTGGAAGACACACATATCATTACACGAAAACTAGATTCTCCAAAAGTGTTCTCATATTCCTCTTAGTTCTGGTAATGTTTGGCCGTTGTTTTAGCTGGCTATAAGGCTCTGAGGTCCGTGTGTTGCCTTCATAGCCTGTAAACCATTGTACCCTGGGAGACAGATGCCAACCAACTTCAAGCACTTTCGATGAGAAGACGAATCTATTTTAAGGGTATTGTGTGTCACACAGATCTCGATTTTCTATCCATACATTACTTTGGTTCAATTCCATATTTTGTTTGTTCATTTTCATATTATGTTGGTTTAATTTATATTTCCTACATGTTGTATTGTATTCCCTTCAGTTATGTTATAAATAATGTTGTATTGTTGTCTTAATTTGAACAACATCATATTTCGTATATTTCTAACAATTTCTTTCCTCCTACCTCAAAGGTTATCTCCAACTTGTTAAAATCAATGATGATGAGACTGACGATCCTCATCCAATCCACTCCTAATATAATATCACAACCTCCTAACTTGAGAATTTGCAGATCAACCATGAATTCATGTTCTTGCATCTTCAAACAAAATTCCACACACCTTGAGTTGTTGTACATCTTATTTTCATTGTCAACATTCACTGATAAGGGAAAAGTAGTTTTCACTTTGCAATTTAGTTCCTTTATAGTTTTTTCATCTAGAAAACTGTGAGTACTGTCACTATATATTAAAACCATTAGTTTCTTTTTGCCCAGCAATCCTTCCACCTTAATGACTTTGTTAATTAGACCTATTTTAAGTGCATTCAAGGATAACTTTCCACCCTTTGCTTCCTGAACATTCTCAATCATCATTTCTATTTCTTCTGAAATATTTTCTTCTTCCTTCTTTCCTTCATTCAATCCTTTTGGGCCATCTGGGCACAATCTCGGCACTCTCCTTAGGCCCAATCTTGGTCCTCCCTCTGGAGCTAGCCTTGGCCCAACGCCAACCTGCCACAACATCATTGCGACTCCTATTGGATATTCGCACGACAATCTCAAATCATGTCCTCATTAATGGCAAATCCTATCCACATTAATGAGGGTCTCGTCGCCACCATGCTATCACCTAGGAACCTCCACCGGTGCCGGATAGCCAGTCCCATCACCTACAAGTGTACGACACATGCATGTAAGAGGACACCTCCTCTTTCTATATCAACCAACTCTCTTCAGAGCCAAGGTATATTCTGATCTCTGACTTACTGATACATTGCCTCTCTTTACTCTCTTACTCACTCAATCGTCAGAGTATTTGTAGGTGCCAGTCGCCCCCTGGACGGACCTGTCGCCGAAGCCCACGCCTCGCCTCCGATCGTCCTCTTTTGGTTACGAAGGAACACCTTCCATTTGCAAAAATTGGTGCTTGCACTGGTGCCCAGAGCATATTTCTCTCCACACTTGAAACATAATCCAAGTTGCCTTTTTTGTTCCACAGTGAATGGCTTAACCGGGTTGGTGTTAAGTAAAGCCTTAAGATTCACATTTTCTCTAGGCACTCATGAGTTGGAAGCTTTAGGGTTTCCTCTAGTGGGTTGACCTATTACCGAATAGTCCTTGGATTGAATTTTGTGCTTTTTGAAAATAGCTTCCAAAGCCAATTCTTGCAATCTTGCCTTCTCAGCAGCCTAATTGACAGTTGCAGGTTGCATCATCATAACTGTTGGCCTCAGGTTATATTTTAAACCGCTAATAAAGCTAGAGATAAAATACTGTTCAGTCAAAGTAGGTTGTGTATATAACATTAGGGACCTCAATTCCTCAAAATGGGCCTGGTATTCTAATACCGATCCTTCATGTTTCAACTTGTTAAACTCCTTAATTGTAACTGCTATGGATTGCTCACCATACTTGTCACATAAGTCTTCCACAAACTTTGTCCAAGTTGCTTCATCCTTTACCTTGTTCCACCGTTGAAACCATGCATTGGCCTTGTCATTGAAATAGGCTACAACAAGGTTTATTCTTTATCCTTTAGCCACATTATAGTATTGGAAACCTTTCGCACCTCCAGACCCACCACCTTGGTTTAACACCTTCAAATATGGGAATTTCAAGCCTAAGTAGAGGTGTGTGTGGGTTATTTTGGTAGGATCCCCTTACTTGTACTAACAGATCTATTTCTAATTGTTCATCATCTTCTTGTGGCATAGAAGCATGAGGAAGAATGCCCACTCTTATCAAGGTTGGATTTGAAGTGCTTACTATTGTCAAGATTGGCTCCGAAATGATTTTGGGAGGGAAGTCTTCCTACAGGTTGACCTGATGCATCTTGGAAAACATTTTCAGTAGCCCATCCACCCTTTGGCCAAGGCTAGCAACTTCCTTCTCCAGCGACTGCATTGCTTCTCTGGTGGCAATGTTGATGGTCTTGTTGTCTTCATGACAACGACTCAATTCTTCTTGGGTTTGCTACAAAACCAACTCCATGGTCTCCAACTTTGCTTCCACCTGCGTCGAGTGAGTTCCCTCTACCATTTCCATGGTTAATTTTCTTCTTCTTAACTCTAATGGTCAACGTAGTTTTGCCTCTTTTGAATTGGTAACCACCTCAGTTCTTTTTCTTGAAGCCAGTAACTGCCCTGATTTGCTCTTGAAATCGGTCATTGCTAAGAGTTTCTAGACTAGTCGAGAACTAGGTGGTTTTGATACCAAGTTGTCAGGAATCCGACCTAACTACAACTGTTTTGATGAAAGAATTGAAAGAAAGAGAGAGGGAGAGAGAATAGGGAGAGAAATGAAGGGATAAGAGAGAAACTAAGCTTTATGATTTTCCAATAATTCCAATGCATCTCACTAGTGGCTATATAGCCCACCCTTATATAGGAATAAAGTAGTGGGAAGAGAAGTAGATGGTACATAATTGTAAGTTATTGTTCATGTTAAATTATAAATATAAAAAAAATAAATTACAGAAAATAAGATTAAAATTAATTAAAAAAATAAAAATAAAATTAGGTAATAATTTGTTGCAACAATGACCAATATGTCTGCCTACATCCAGGTCATGACACCTAGGCACATCAAAATCGTTGAAACAATAACTAGATGGATTGGGGAAGTTCAACTGGTCAGGTATTTTATTTATTTCCATTTTCGAATAAATTACCAACAAAATCTCAATTTTTACTCTGTTTTTAAGTTTATACAATTTGCAATTGTTTCAATAAGGAGATTTAAGTTTCTATTTTTCTTCAATTATAAATTGTACTCTAACTCACAATGTTAAGGGCTGTCAACTCGTTGCTCATCCACAGACTCAACGGTCTCTCTGTCTCTCTAGGAATGCAATCTCTCCTAGAAGCCTCAAATATGCTCTCTCTCTCTCTCTCTCTCAGCAGTGAATATCTCGCTGGATGGTGAAACACCTCTCATCTTCTCCCTTCTCTCTATGCACTTGATCTTATGTGGCAAGTATGTTATCAATTAATGATGAAAATAAAAGGAATTAAATGATAATTTATAATTGAAACAAAATAAAAAGTTGGAAGTTTCTATTAAAATATTAAAAATGGAGTCTAAATTAAAAAAAAAAACTGAAATTTGGGTATTTTTTCCGTAACTTACCCTTTACTTTTTGCCTTTTGAATTTTACTGTTAGATGTTATAAAATATAATAGTTTGAGATATTTTAAAGAAATTAATATTAATTTTTTTATAACATTTATCTTTTCATTAATGCATTAATAATTCTCTATCTCTCTTTGTTTGTATTATATAATTTTCTCCCCTTTTCTCTCTTCTCTTTTTCATTGTAAAAAATAATTAAATAAAAAAAATAAATATCAGTAGTTGATAATTGGATTATCCAACCTTCTTGTTAGAGGTAGATAGAGAGAAAGGAGACCAATAATACGAGGATGAGAGAAGATGAAAGTTGAATATGACTTATAGACTCATGAGACTAACTAATATATCTAAGATACTCTCAATAGACTATCAATATAGATTTAGGTCATGACATAGAAGATCCTTGTAATTATGCTAAATTTTAGTGGTGATTGGTGTAGTTTACCTAATATTTTATGGGTTAGTATTTTGAAAATTGGACCAGACTAGTTGGTTGGATTGATTGAATCGAGAAAATTAGAAAATAGTATATAAATTTTAGGTACTTAGAACAAAAGAAAATTCATTGATGTAATACCTAAAAAGGTAAAATTATTTGAACAATAATTATGTTTAACTTGAATTCAAGATAAATTTCAATTTTTAATGGGTACATCAATTGCTCATGGGGTTGCCACAAGTTTGCTTAAAAGAAAATTTAGTCTAAATCCTAAACTATATTTACTCGTCAATAATACTTTAGGATCTTTTTGTTAGCATTAAAGTCCCCGCTCTATTAAACCGGCGTACACTATCAAGTCACACCAGAGTAATTAAAGTGGCGTCTCAAAGATTCAAACCACAGCATTAGAGAATTTTACCACTCCCTATTATCCACTTGGTGACAGTCCAAGCTATTTTTGGAGACCATGACAATTTACCATAATTACCTTTTATTTGAGCTGTATTAGGTAAATTTATTTGAATTTTATGTGTAAGATTTGTCCAAAATGAACTTCTCTAAGGGTGTGTTTGATTGCACATATTTTCTATAAAAAATATGTAATTATTACACATTTTTTATAAAAAACAATCAAACACTATTTATTTTTCTATGAAAAAATATATATGGTACAAGCATTTAAAACTTATTTTCATGGAATTCATTTTTCAAGGGGGTGGGGTGGTTTTTATTTTTTAGGCAATATTACCTAGAATTAAATTCTAGGTAATGCAATCAAACACACCTTAAGTGTGTGTTTTTATTTTTTGAATGAAAAGAGAATAAATAAAATCAGGTTATCCTACCATGACTCATTTTATAATAATTTAATTTTAATACATCTTGATCATCTTTAATATTTTATTTAACATTATCTTTGGTAATCACAACATCATAATCGCTTATGAAATTTTTACATATGTTGCAGGCCGGCCTCTTGATGAGCTTATAGAATAAAGTTTAAATTTGAAAGGGTCCAGAAAAATAAAGTTCAAATTTGAAAGGGCCCTTCATTTCAATTTTGTACTTAGAAATGGCGACATGTTTGCACAACTGGATATGTGTGCAATAATGTTTGTCAACATGTCACGTGGGGATATGGAACTTTGTTGTTGAAGCTAATATCAAATATTTAAATAAAAAAAATAAAAGACGACATGTTGGATGAAGATGGGAATGAATAGAAAATGTAACGCTCCACTTTTCTCAAGCGTGCGTTAATTTGAGATTTTGAGAAAATTTAAATCAAATACCACATAAATCCTTCGATAGCCATGCTTTCATCGTTTCCCAATAATCTCGATCGTACAACATTCAATAAATAGTCTAAGACAGGCATCATCAATCATATCAGCAGAAGCAAGATCGAAACCTCAAATATATACATATAACTGACAATTTCTTTTACAATAACTAAATCGATGTTTCACATGAAGATACATTACATAATCTCTGAATATTGAAAACATAGACAAAACCAACTGCTACATCCTGACGACATTCTTTCTCTTGACGCCACTGCTTTCACCTGGAATGTTTGAATATTCCAGGGACATAGTCTAAATTAGATGTTGAATCATCTAAGTGAGAGTTCAAAAACGTTTTCATGAATGTATGCAGAATCATGTACACAAAATCGATAAATCTCAACATGCACCAGCCTAAGAGAATCCCACACAGCATTTAACCCTAACCGGGGAAAACGCAATCTCTCTAAAGGCGACATGACCAAATCGACTCATTGGCAACCGATTCTGCTTATGAGGGACAATCTCGACATATGAACCCATGAATCACCCATAGTCATTGTCAGGCTTTACGCTCCCACTCAAAAGCATTCCAAAACACAACCCTAGCCCTAAGAGTGTCACGCCAGCACTATCCTCGGAATCAACGTCACCTTGGCATTAATGCTACTGCTCAAAGGATCCTGAGGTGGTGTCCACTCGCAGCCCCGCCACTTGAGCCAACAACCGGGGTGGTGTCCACTCTCAGCCCCGCCACTTGGGTCCCGTATGGTGAAGTCCGTCTCAGCCTCGTCCCAAGTGGTCACCAAGCATTAATCCTAGGTACGCATCCCGAGTGCTGTCACTCTGGGCTCGTCACAGGTCAACAACCCACATACCACATGAACGACACAAAACAAGCCAATGGTCGAAAAACATAACATGCATCACTTAAATCACAACATGCATCACTTAAAATCAACGCTTATAATCAACATTTAATGCACGTGTAAATAATCATTTGACATTTCATCACAAGAATCCAAAGACAAACAAGGTTTGGGTGAACACTCACAGTAAATCGAGTTTTAGAGGAGAACTACTCACATTTAGATGAATTCCAAGCGCGGTTAGTCTCGATTTGCATGTCTACCTCGATTTGCGTGCCTGACCTCAATTTGCGCGCCTGATGCTCTTGTACTTCAACCTCGAGCCTCAACGATATCCTAGTCATCACGTTTGTTCAAATTTATATCAATATCTATTTTTTCTAATTTTTCTATAATTTCTTCCTATTTTCCTTATATTTCTCCCAAAAATTCTATAAATCCCTATTCAAGATTTTTTCCTTGATTTCTCTTCATGAAAATTCATAAATAATTGATGCCTATCTCCCAAAATTTTCTAAGGATTTTCTAGTTTCTTTTCCTATTTTTTATAAGCCTTATTCACTTTGAAAATTATAAAACGACCATTTTCTCCAATAACTTTCCAAATTTTCTTACACCATAATTCATAAAATAATTTTTCAAAAATAATAAAAAAATTTCAAATTTACCTGACGTCTCACGCGCCCTCACGCGCGGCGCGTGGGTGGCTTGGTTTGAACTGGCGCGTGGCAGTCACGACCAGCCGTCTTCCTCCTCAAGCCGGTCGCCGGCGAGAGTTCCGATGGTGGCAAAACCGGTGCCGTCCGAAAGCCCACAAGAAGTCGATCATGATGCCACCGATATCCGGCCGAAAGGATGCAGGAAAAGCCTCCAAAAGGCCGATTACAGGCGGCGGTAGGCGGACCGCCTCAAACCCTCGGCCAAGTTCGAAACTCCCTCAAACCTTCACCAAAATGCCTCAAACCACTCCCAAAATGATCCTTACCTCCTGGAGACCAAAAGCCCTCTATCCAATCTCCAAAACTCATTCGAAAACGGGCTCGATTTGGTGCCTCTTCCTCGGCCGAAACCCTTGGCTATTTATAGCCAAAATCGACCCCCACGTGGCCGATCTCTGGCCAATGCTTCCTCTTCACGCCACCAGGACAGTCCTCGGCCATCCCTTGACAAGACTTGACGGCCAAATGGCCGGATTTTCCGGCCAAAACGTGCGGCCAGATCTGCCATCAACGTGCACAATTTCTGAAAAATGCACTTTAGCCCCCTGAAATTTTCCTTTTGCATTTTGGCCCTTTTTCTCAAGCCCCTAATCTTTCTAACACTATCACCAAGACCCTCAAGATTAGTACTCCTCATTTTTCCCCTGAAACTTTTGAAAAATTGCCGTTTAGACCTCTCTCGGGCAATTTTAAAAAAATTACACTTTGGCCCAACTGATTTATTTGACCTCAAATCTACCCGATTCATCCTGAAACCACTTTAAGGGTTGTTCTACACATCAAATACTATTCCATGACACTCTCCGTTGACTTTTTGGACGTCGTTTACAGCAATTTGGTAATATGACCTCATTGACGGCTGTATTTTTGCTGTACCGAAAACTGTTCCCGGTCTCCTTTCTTTCATCACTAAAAATCATAATTTTAATTGCTCATCGATACTATACCATTTTCTTGGGCAATCTAGGGTCCGAGGTACTTCCTCTGACTTATTCGGTCGTCCAAAACTGGGTTAGTGTGCCCTAAAGTCTCATTTTTTCCCAAATTTTCAATTTTGCTCTTTATCAAATTTTATTTTATCCTTAAAATTGTCCTCGGGTGTTACAGAAAAAGTAGAAAACTCACCAACTATTTATTTCCTTTTGTAGCCAAACAGGTTGTAACCTATTAAGGAATTTAGGATGACCCAAAAACATTGCATTTTTTATACATTTATCCAGTTTCATATTTACTACCATTTTATTAATAATATTATTAGTCCCTTATTTAGAGTTTGCTTAATTTTATAGAACTTAGATCTTTTGTCAAGTCTAAAACACAAAGAGAAGAAGAAGAATAAGGGTTTGATAGAATAAAAATATGGGTTTCATCAAACTCATTACAAATCGAGATACGAATTTTATGTAGGCGTGTTAGGATTTGACGAAACCTAATTTGTTTATTTAGGTTTCACTGAACTTAAAGAGAGGAAAAAAGAGATTTATTGTTGCTGTCACTCTTACTAGCCATTTAAAGAGAGAAAAACATATGAGGGATTTAAGAAAAAAGAAATATAAATAAAAAATAAAAAATAAATATAAACGCATTTTGATTATTTTTTTAATGTTTAACTGAATTAATTAATAATAGAGAAAATTATAATATTACTTTAAATCTCAAGAATACTTGTGTTTTTTCAAACATAAAAAAATACATTTTATACTTATCCTAAATTTCAAAAGTACAACATGAAATTTTGAAAATTTTCTAAATATTATGTTGATGAAATTAATATAAGATATTTAAATAAAAAAAACATGTATATATATAATAAAAATAGGAATGGAATGAAAAAGTAATGGTGACATGCTCTTTCCTTTTATAATTGAATTGATTTGGTCAATATTGATACCCATGAAAAATATGTATTTTAATTTATAGATAAAATAATTTTAAAAAATATGTTCTCAATAAATTTTGTTTATTAATGATTTTTAAAATATTTATTTTCAAAAATATTTTATAAATAATTTAAATTAGAGAACTTGAAGCTCACATATTCCTATATCATTCAGAACAACAAAATATGATTTTATATTGATCGAGTCTTGATGTAAAACGTTTGAGAAAATGTTTTTGAAAATCGACTAAATATAAAAGTCTTTTGTCCAGCTAAGTATATGTATTTATGAAGTTTTTGAAGATAAAGTATTCAAATAATCTTTTAAACCTTCTAAACTTGTTTTCAATCTAAAAAAAGTTTTTCAATCAATCGAGTATTGCTCAATTTGTTTTTAAAATTAACCGAGTATTAAAGTTATTCAATTGAATATCATAAAAACCTACTCGGATAAAGCTATGTTTTTAAAGTTAAATCGAGTATGATACTTTGTATAATTGAGTATTCATTCTTCATACTCGATTAAACTTTTTGATAAAATCGAGTATCTTTATAGTCAAGATATTTGAATATATTTTTAGTTGAGTAATGCTCAGTGTGTCTTTCAAATTAGTCAATTATGTGTTTTAGCAAAATCTATTTTCAATTGACTATTAAGGTTTCTTATTCGAATATATTATATAAACTTTATGTATTTCTAAAATCAGTTGAGTATTCTTTTTTATATCAAAACTTCAAACATCTCCTTAGTCGAGTATATTTTTCTCATCAATTAACTAAAGTATTTTCATAATAAAGTATTCTTATGTATTAGTCAAGTAAATGTTGGATTAAATTTGACTAAGTCTTTGTACTTAAGATTAATCGAGTATAGATTATTTATACTTGAGTATATGCTTGTGTTAGTCGAGCAAGCTTAGTCTGGTAGTCGAGTACATAATGTAAAGTCTCTGTGACTTTTGAATTAGTCGAGTAATTACTTGGTTATACTCAAGTGAGGATTATATATAATTGATTACATGAGATATCCAATCGAGTATACTCATATAATAGTTAAGTAAGCCTGTGAGTTAGTCGAGTAACTAACATCGAATTTTGAAAATTATAACCATTACTCAGAAAGCAAAAAATGATAGTTTTGACTGTTAGAGTTTTAATTCTCTATTCTATGAAGTCTAACATTGTTCTCTTATATAAGAAAGATAAATATGATTATGCATAGTGTGCTACATGATTTATTCATATATTATGCATATGATTTTAACAAATTTAACTGTTACCAATCAAATCAAAAGAAGTTGTGAGTGTGTGTAGATTTCAATACTCAATCCAAAATCTCAAACTTCTATAAAAGGCCAAGTGCAGCAAGAGATGAAACTGTTGATATGCAAACCTAAGACCCTGTTGTCCTAGCAACACCAAGTCCAATCCAAACTTAGACATAGAGAAACCATACTCTTTTAAGCTAATATTCATTGTTTGAGTGATTAGTTTTCATGTTCATCTTTCTTCACTCCAAGCTAATTATCTAGTAAGGTTTCTTGTAGATCTTTCTTAAATTAGATATGATTAAGAGAGTCGAGTGCTTCATTCATTCATTTATTCTTGTAACTCTCTTTTTTGTTTAAGAGAATATTTGGTATCATTGTATAATCTTATATTTTTCTCTTGAGAAATCCTTTTACATATCTTTCTGAAACTTATAAAAGGTTATGCTTGCTCCTTGAAAGGCAATGTCTTGGTTGTTACTAAGCCAAATGTGGAAAATCTTCATGTAAAGGTCATGCCTAATCCTTTAAAAGGTAGTAGTTGTGGCTTAGTCTAGAATAAAAAAGTCTCATGGATAAGTTATAATTGCTCCTGTAAAAACTAAGGTTCCTACTTAACTCGTTAAAAGTGAAAATTATAGTTGAACCTGTAAAAATTGTGTATGGGTTATACTTGAGCCCTAAAAGCTAAATCTCTTAGTGGATATTTTCAAATTCTTAGTGAGCAGATAAAGTAATGAACTAGGCATATTGCTCAAACCACTCTAAAATTGCTATGTTGATGTTGCTTGCTCTAATTTTCTCCAACAACATTTTTCTTCATCTGCAATGCAGGGGTTTTCATATGTATTTACAACTCATAACATTATATTTTCAACTATAATTCAAATGCCTTTTTGGTTGGAATTATCTTAAAAACATATTTCCTTTAATATTTATTTTTTGCATAAAGGACTTTGTTTCTACATGTATTCATACTTTTCAAATATATACATCTTTTAAGAAAATTGAAAAACAAAATTAAAAGAGTTAGCAATTTTTTTTTATCTTTATAATAGTTTCATTTATTTCTTATCATCAAATGTTGCTCTTCATCTTTACATAATTATTTTATAATTAGAACATGTTTACATTTGATTTTCATAAAAAAAACATTCCTTTTATCCTATATGATGTATTCTCATTTTATTCCAATCATCATTAATCATTTTCATAATGCTTTTATTATGCATACTCAAATGTATTTCAAACATCAGTTTTTCTTTGCTTATGAAAAGCTTTCCAAGTCTAATTACATACTCATTTCTTCATGCATATATTTAATTTCATATGTTTCAAACTGTTTCTTCGTTGATACAAAAAGGGTTCCAGAATTTCTTTCTTAAAATTGCATACATCCTCATATCAATATTTCCATGCATATCAAATCTCTTTCTGATGCATATATACTTATATGTATTATCCGTTGCTGCAATTGTTTTTAATTTAAGAAAATTGTTACTTTCAAATAATTTTACTATATCATATTTCAAATATTTATATTATTTCTTAAAAATCACCAAAACACCCAATTTACCCCCTCCTAGGTGATCTCTCACCCACCAACTATTAATTTCTTATCTTTTTAAGCTGAAAATGTATTAAACTAACTTAAAACAATTTTATTAAGGAATTTAAAGTGAAAAAAGAAAGATAAATGAATAAAACATTGCATTTGTCTAGTTTCATATATAATAAAGATTTCCCTCATAGCATCATTAGTCTCTTACGTGTTTTTAAAATATATTTATTTTTTATTAAAATTTTAAAATATTATTTAATTAAGAACAATTTTGTTTTTGTTGGAGGCAAAAGCCCATTAAAATACTAAAAAAGTCCAAAAACACAAAATATCTTTATGGCTTAAAAGACAAAAATTTGTATACTATGGGGATCCCATACAAACGAGCAAATTAGATAACTTTGATATTTAAAAATTTCTTTGAGTATTCTAAGAAATACAAAAAATGGGTAAGTATTTGGTAAAAATCGGGGTATAAGTGGTATTATTAATGTCGGGTGTGAGTGTTAATTTTTAAAAATTGTGGAGTCTAGGTGTAATTTTTGAAAATTGTTGTGGAGTCTCTTTAAAATTAAAAGTGAGCATATATTAATTGAAGGAGCTTCTAGGTCAAGCAGCATGCGTGTGCGAGGAGAGCTGGGGGCCTCGAGTTTGAGGCACGCAGGCACTGGAGGAAAATAGCTGGAATTTTCTAACCAAGTCGTGCCCAAAACAGCGTCGTTTTGAGCAAGGTAGTGCAACTACTGGCAGCCACACGACTAGCTCTCAATCCCTCATTTTTTTTTATATGAATGCCACAATTCCAGTAAAAATTGGGCAGCAAGAAGGAACGAAATTGATGAAGAAATTGGGGAGTAGAAGAAGCCGCAAGTAATAGCAAAAACAGAAGAAAAATCAAGGGAAAAATGTGAGAAAAATTATATAATTCGAGTTTAAGGAAGTCAGGTAAGTGGAAAAAATATTTATTGGGAATTCGGTACGATTAGATATAATTGTTAGACTGCAATCATATTATTTTGGGTAAAAATATTATTTTGCAGAGTGTGACCAAAAAAGTTGTAATCTTCTATAAAAGGCAAGTTCCTACTCCTTTATGTTCTTTTGTGAGTTTACTTCACTTTGCTTATTTTATTCCCTCGCTTATCTCGTTTTGATTCCAAGTATTATTTTTGGTGGGTGCGTTTTGTCCCTCTTTTATAAATCCATGTGGTTTATTCCTTTGGTTGTGGATTTGAGTTAAATAAATGATTTCTTGGAATTTTGTTTAAATGCTTATGGGGTATTGAATCACCCATATTCCTTTAGGAATGATGCTGAACCAATTTGGGACTAGGTTCCTAGATGATTGGAAAGGGTTTGGTTGTAGTTATGAATTTTCGCAGGTGTGAGACGTTGTAACAGAGTACAAAAGTTATCAACTAGTGAGGTGATGTGTCAGCCGTAGGTGACGCTAGAGCGAATTGTCTACCGAGCCAAGGTCGGTTGTCGACTGGTTGCTCTCAGTCATGGACTATCGACTGGTACCTGGTCATTGTCAATCAGCTTTGCCATTATGTGATATATTACATGGCATTGTAGTGCATGGGACTGGGCTTGCATCATTAGGGGAAACATAAGCTATGAATGATTGGACACGTACATCTTAGAATGACTAAGTGCACAAACATTGCATTGGATGTGTATTCCTATGTGGGTAAAGCATGGCCTAATGTCTGACTTATGGGAGCCAATGTATCACGTTGATGCTTACCATGCCATTACATCTATTATTTGTTGCATTGCACGGTTACGTTATGCTTGATATGAGGGCCTCGGGCTTATGTGGATTATGCTTGATATGAAGGCCCCGGGCTCATGTGGATTATGTGGAGGGCCTTGGGCTCGTGTGGATTATGCTTGATATGAGGGCCATGGGCCCATGTGGATTACGCTATGAGGGCCTCGGACTCTTGTGGATTATGCTATGAGGGTAGCGGGCTCGTGTGGATTATACTACCTAGTTCATGGCTGCAACAGGTTTGTATGTTGGGACTTGGGTGCCAGGATATGCATTTCTTATGTAGGCCCCAAGGACCGTTATGTGCATTTGTGTATTTATATTGAGTATTGGATATCTTGATATATGGTATGGTATGACATTTTAATTTAGTGCACGACATTTGGTAGGGTGTATTCAGTCTAAGAGATCTGTCCCTAGCCTTAACTTTATTCTTCTATTATGTTTACTGGGTCTTGTGGCTCACTTTGTTCTAACATCATTCCAGGTATGAAAAATGATGTTCGAGGATGGATCTTTTGGCATGTTGTTCTCTAGGTAGTTATGTGTACGGGGGCTCTCATGACCGAAAAGATCTTTGGGAGTGAGTTGCG
The DNA here is from genome assembly GCA_036245055.1 of Diospyros kaki. Classification (NCBI taxonomy): domain Eukaryota; kingdom Viridiplantae; phylum Streptophyta; class Magnoliopsida; order Ericales; family Ebenaceae; genus Diospyros; species Diospyros kaki. The sequence goes on along the minus strand of BSEG01000003.1, from coordinate 29,806,737 downwards.
GACAAGGGTTCCGATATTGTGTGTTATTAGATTTGATTGATTGATGTGTTGTTATGTAACGAACAACCCCAAAAGTGTGTATTTATGATTAATTTGCTTTCGTTGTTGTAACTAAAAATTGAGGTAAATTTTGCAATTGTTACAGGAGTTCACGCTCGCCTAGTAAGCAAGATCCTCAACCTTACCTGCCACCAGCCCCTAACTCGTCACGAAGGCCTCCGTCCAGTGAACAAGATCCTAGTCTCTTCCCACCACCAGCTCTTGACTCGTCACAAAGGCACCTTAAAGTGAAAAGGTCTGGAGCAAGTACTTCATCTAACTTCCCTTGCCCTGAATCCACAGCTCCGACATTGGATGTGCTTATGTTAGACCCCCCTACTCTCGAAGGTGCTACCAAAGGTCCTTCCAATGTCTCTAGCTCCGAAAGAAAGGAAGTTTCCAACTCTTGCCCCTCTTTTAGTGACAAACTTAAGTGAATTAGGGAAGATAGTTGTCAGTCATTTGTCCTTTACAGCAAGGACTAACGGAAACTGAAGGTTGAGCTCCCAGATTTTCGCCCAATTCTATCAATCATTCTTTATGTATTTAAACTTCAAGTTTCATAAGAAAACTTTTGCACTTGGAATGTAAGACCATAAACTATTTTTCTTGGAATGAAAATGCTAAGATTGAGTTATGAGTAAACAATGCATAGCAAAAGGAAATCAAAATCCATGAAACACAAGAAGCAAACTAAAAAAGCATTGTCAGCTTAAGAGAGAGGGAGTGAATCAAGCCTCACTCTTAAAAATTTTCTCAATTTAACTTAATGAAAATATAAAAGAAAACTTAAAGAATACAACACACAGACATTTTATAGTGATTCAGCTAACAGCCTAGAGAACAACAACTTACTTGGGTAGCTTATGCAAAAGGATCAGCTACAAACCTTTTTTCAAATAGCTTTTAACAAGTCAACCACAACTACTACCTTTGCAAGGATAAGGTAGCTTTTACCATGATCAATTACAACCACTACCTTTTACAATGATAAGGCATAACCTTTACAACTCACAAATGAATGTGGATAAAAGATATATAAGATAATTTATGAAATAATGACAAAATACAATCATTTCTCTTAAATTACAAGGAGATTGAAAAGGATAGAAAAATGTAAACTCAATCTCTCTTTTCTTTCTAGGGATGTGTATGTGTGAAGCACACTTGAAGTAACCTTTTTCAAAGTGTAGATAGCTTTCTGTTTCTCAATTCTATCCCTGTTCTTATTCGGTTCTTGTATATGTTTCTCTTCTTCAAACTCCAACTCTTTAGATAGTGTTCCCATGTTAAATGCTCATATGGATTTTCTTGAATAAAAAATATCTTCTTTGTAACTGCCATATTTTCTCTCTAAACAAGCTCACAAAAAAGTTAAAAATAAATATTTAATATGTAAATTGTTTAAAAATGATCAATCAGCATGTAATGAACCAATCATGAATTGAAAAGTAAAAATTGCACGCATTAAAAGCCCTGTAACGGTTATAAATTCAAAAACAACAAGAATTTACTCTAGCACAATTTGCAATTTACTCAACTAATTTTAACAAATACTTGAGTGCATATAGTTTGTAATCGACTATTTTTGGATTTTACTTGATTACAAAATATTTGTATTCGATCTACAATTTTAAGGCAGAGACTTGTAATGATTGCTCGATTGCATTGATGAATTTAGTCAATTATGCTTTAACATTTACTTGATTACAAATTTGAACAACCGATTACACCAAAGGTTTAGAGACTTTGACAATTTATTGGAGAATAAATACTCAATTACACTTTGAATTTACTTGAGTATATTTAAACATTCACACGATTACAACTTAGAGTATTCGATTACTCTTGCTACTCTAGAGACTTATCATAAATACTCAATTACAAAATATATTAAGTCGAGTAAAATTTCATACTTACTCGAATACAATTTAACTTGTAACCGATTATCTTCTATGCAGAAATGACTTACTTGAATACAATAGGATTTTGCTTGATTGTTTGATAAGCATACTTGACTGAAATCGATATAGCTCACTTTCTTACTTCAAATGAGATCAGTATTTGAGTAAAGAAATATTTTTCTCTATTACAAGATAAAGCATAGAGATGTACTTGATTACAATTGATTTTATACTTGATTAAAACGATGAGTATAAAGACTCAATTGCCTAGATTAATATTTTACTCGAGTAACATAGCATTTGTAGTCGATTAATATTATGATATACTTGATTCAAAGAATATCTATATTTGAGTGATATGATGACATACTAGAAAGCTACTATGCCTTACTTGATTATACCTCTACCAACCTTCATCTCTAACATATTGTTTTGCATATCATCATCAAAACTAATTTCTCATCAACATCAAAACCTAATATATTATTCAACACCACGGAAACAAAATTCTAGAACTCCTGTTGTATTACCTTAAAGGTATGCCCAAAAGAAATATTATACATTTTTTGCTTTCCTTTATATTATGACAGCTCACACTTCTTTTTGCAAAGCAACCACTTTCCTTCCCTAGCTCGCAATAGGGGAACCGTGGTATTTCTATTTGTTGTTGTCATAATAAGAAAATGAAAGCAATGCATCCGGCTATAAATCATGCCATGCCCTGCTCTAAGGTAAGGCATTGTTCAAACTTGGTTCTTCCATTCCTTTTTCCCCTAACCCTTATGGTTTAACAGGACTGGAAAGAATTAGACGAACAAGTGCCAAGCACTCCTAACCTTGTCACTTGCATTACGCATACATGCATACACAAGCCATCCATTAGGAGTAATTCCTTAAGAATCCAAAAAGAATTTTATTTACTATGATTTGTTCAGTACAGTTAACTAAATTTTTCCTATCCAAATCAAAAAGAAACAAACACCCGCAAAGGAAACCTACTCTAAAAGATCAAGTAATGTATTAATAGTATGGTAGTGCAAGTAAAATTACAAAATTTTATATATGCATCAAATATACACAATGGAATTCATATACACACACCATACACAACTTGGATATTTAAGCAACACGTTATTTCATCACAAGAAATACAATAAATGAATACCTGAAGTCTAATGTCAGGTTGGGGTAAAAAAATTGTTTCTGTACTGAGACCAATCCATCTCATGTTGTGGTGGTCCTAGACTATCCACACCTAGTGTACTGTCCAGTACTGTTCTGGTCACCTCTTCCCATGCTAGACTAGGGATTTCGTATCACCAACACTCGTGTCTCAAATTCCTTGCGTGACACTCAAGCACCTATAATTTTAACGGAGTCAGAAGAAGACAGAAGCATAAGTTACAGAGAGAAGCAAGCAATGAATGCTCCATAATTTCCTTCAACAATTTCACGTCTTCAATTAACCTACCGTCTCACCCCACTAGCTGTCCCAATTGCACACCATGTGGAATGCACCAATTTTGACTAAGGTGGCACTGGGAGTAGACTCCCACCCACTAGCTAATCGACTCCTGACGTAGTTGACTCCCAGATTTGGAGCAATCGACTCTCGATGCTCCAGCAAGTCAACCTTTAACTCGCCGAGTTATTACTAGTTAATGACATCAACGAGACATATCAGATGCATAATGTCGACACCAAACGTAACACTATATAGTGTGTGACTTTCTAGGTCCATTGTCCGCTAGTAATCAAATAACACTAAAACCCATTTTGGCAACGACCAACACCTTAGCTCATCACAAGAATCTCTCCATATCTCGGTGATGATTCGAGAGATCCTAGATAATGCCTAGCAATGGTTTAGGACAATATAGGTGACAGTAAAGTCTCACTTCAAGTGAACCTATTGCAGTTTCTTCTATCACCTAACCTCCCGACTGAGCTAGGGTCATAGAGTGATAAGTTCACAAACTCAGTAACTATGTGTCTGATCTTGTCAATGTGACTAGATGACACCTCAGGAAACACCTTTCATGATAATCAATATGCCCTGCCCAAGAATTGTCCTGTCACACTAACAATAGATCATATAGGACGTTCACCCCATTAGTTATAACAAGGGTGACAAATCCTATCCCCAACACCTATCTCCATATACCAGCAATATGAAACCACATAGATGAACCTTTCCACCTCACAATTGGATGGTTCGCTGCATTAGCAAATCCCATACACTGATACGCAAAATAAACGTGTCAGTTCAAGTCTAAAGATTAGCTACACTATCACAACTAGACAGCATGACCATTATCCACAATGCCATGTGACCAGTCATCAGCGTCACATTTAGCGTGTTGTTCCCCAATAACCACCCACAGGTTTACTAGAGACATCCCTATGTCATATGGCATGTGACACACTATCCTTCCATCAGTATCTCATACTGAACAAAGTAGTAATCATTATGTTAATCCATATTCAACTAATCAGAGTCCTTATCCGATTAATCTAAGGATCATGAATCACATAAGAAGTCCTATCAACAAATAATCTTGTCATATGGTCTCAACATCTTAAGAATAAGATTTCCAAAAAGAAGATCCAGGGACTTATTCATATAGCAAACTAGAGAGTTTATGAATGATGATAAACTTGTCTTTTTATCAATATATACAAAGATACAATAAATGTATTAATTACAAGCCTAGTAGACGTCATCCAAATCTAGAATTAAGGCACACAATGCTAATGTGAAGCCCATCAAAAAAGTTGAGAGGCGCCTCTGAAAATCTGAACTGGTTCGCTTTAGAAGATCTCAACAATTCTCAAGGAGGATCAAGAACCAATAGGTATGGACTCTATGGCCTCGACAAATTTGCTAGGTCATCTTGAGTATCCGCTGCTAACACCTATTCTGGAGTGCATGGATCTAAGTCATACCATCTCCAATCTGGGGTCTCCATCCTCACAACTCTCTCTAAATAAACTAACTCGGGGAACACTTTCCCAAGACGCAGCATTTCCAATGCACTCTAAGCTTTGTAGAACCCTCGTTTCTCAAACCTCTGGGCATATCGTTCTTTACCTTTGTGGCAGTCTCGGAAAAGCCAGTATTCCTTGATGGCTTGGGCGCTAGCTTTGGCCATATCCATCTATAGAAGTGCGTTGTCCTTGCGTATTTACTCCCGCTTCTGCAAAACTTGGCTATGCTCTTTAGCAAGAGCTAGGTAGGCTACCTGAATATCTCCTACCACTAATCGTTGCGTCTCCGCGTCTCCCCGATGCCTCTCAATCTCATCAACTCATCCTTCATAGATGGAAGCTTTATTTTTAAGTCTTTATTCTTAGACCCCAGGCCTTCGAGTTGTCTCTTTTCTTCCCCCAAGTCGTGGATTCAAGTCTGGAACCAACGACACTTTTGTTGCCAGAATTCCATCCTGCGCTCCCACATCTTGATTGAAAAGGCACATTCCTTAAGGCAAGCACAATTCATTGCATTCGCCATAACCATAGCCTAAACCCCCTACATAATAAGCGATCATGTTAGAATAAGCCTCCAAAAACAAGCTTCAAAAGAAAAGCCAGAAAAGCGCGAAGGTCTTACCTCTATCAACAAACCTTATGCTAAATCTATGTCCTCGGGTCCTTACTTAAAAAACCTCGACACATCCCAAGGTAAGATAGTCGAGTAAATCAACCTCACCTTCACCCCCGGGTTTATCACCGAATTCGTGTCGAAGACCTAAAGGCAAGAGTGAATTTTTGTTGTGAAGACAACGACCATCAAGCAAAGGCATCTACTCTTGTATGGAAAGCCTCGAACAAAATTGGTAGCTATCAGGGATTCTCATGCTCCAATACCTTCCTATTGTTGCATTCTAGTTGCCAAAGAAGGCCCCTCATTGTTTGCAAGAGTCGACATTTGTTCAAGATCTCTGTGTCCAATTGCACCAATGATTTCTATTTTTGCCTCTAGTTGCTCTGCAAAGGCAGTGATGCCATGCAAATACTTCAAATGCTTTCCCCCCAACTCATGGGCCTTCTCTATCGACTGTGGGATTGTTGGTTAAGGGATCGACATCGGTTAGAGTAAGGAGCTAATTTCCTATCTCGATCTTTTACTTCGAAGAAAGTTCCCAAAACCTTCATCTCCAACAGCTCTCACTCATTGCTCTTGCTCCCAGCCTGTGCGAGAATGTTTTTCCACATGCTTTTCTTTCATAGCCCCCTTCAAGTGATCCATTCCTAAAGGACGGTGTGTTATTTGACAAATAAATAAATTTTGGGAGGAATCGTGTTGGGTGACCACTACTTTAGGAAAAGGGTTTGAGTTCTTTTCAGGAAGCAAGGTTCTTTAGGACGAGTTCTATGTGCCAAAATCTCTATCAAAATAGAGGGGCAGTGGGGACCTTTAGTAACCACTAGCTATTTATAAACCCCCCTGCATCCTGAAACCGAACTGGTGCGTTATCATTGCGCACGGCTTTTCTGGTTCCCCTTCACATCAAATAGCTCTTCACCTTCTCTCTCTTTCTTAAACAATCGCTTCATGTCCTTTATCTCAAATAGTGTCCGTTTATTTCCTGGTTAGGCCATGCACCCGAAGTGAGTCGTGCCTTCTTCGAAATAACTCCCTTATTTCATCTACTCTTCCCATTAACTTTCAATCCGAGTAAAAAGTGGGGAGACATTATTATGGCATAACCCCCTAGGAAAGTCCTCCCAATGCATTTGTTATCCCGGAGGAAGCCATCCGTTTGGTAAAAGACCTTCTTAGGATGATAGCTTGTCTCCCTTAAGAAAGCCCTTGATCACCCATCATTTGTTTGGGACTAGTTTCTCAGGTTTGCATGATTCCCATGGGTCAAGCTTCACTCTCAAGAGGAATTTAGGGAGATACGTCCCCTACTTGCATTACCCCACATTGCCTCACTACAATGCAGCTCACATGTTCCAAGTCCACTTTCTTTCGGGGGTCTTTCCCCATGAAAAAGGGTTTCTCTTAAAGGCCCTTTCGAGATTAATCCCAGGAGAACACCGCAAACAAGGGAGACATATCGCCCTTTCTCGGGAAGGAGCACCGCACCCTTACATGCACGTGTTATGTTTTCTTGCCCCCTCTCCCCCTTAATACTTATAAATAGCCCCATACTCTTTAGTTTTGAGGACAAGACAATAGAAGACAACACAACTTCAAATAAGCAAAGCACTCGTAGGCCAAGAAACAACCCTAAAGCAACACTCTCATCTTCTTGCATCTCCCCTGCATGACATTTTTGCATTGTATTTTTGCATCTTACACTACATGACGACCTCATCTAACTTAAGTATCGAAGGGTCCATGTGGGAGAAATCCCCGTGTGCCTCTGACTACTTTCTATCTTGCATACTTGCTCATAAGATGAAGGATCTCCTGCTATCTTTCAGCAACACCAGTACTTTCGACTCCACAACTTTCCGAACCAACAGATAGAGACTCTTCTGGGCCAGTGGACTAGGTCCACCTCGGACAACCTCCTCCTCTCCCAAGTCTTACAATCAAGGTAGGAAGGCTAAGGAAAGCCTTGAGTTTTTTTGACTACTCGCTGAGTTTCTCCACAACAAACAAATTTTAATTGTTATATTCTGGAAATAACAAGGAGCAATTGTTATGCCCAAGTAAATGAGTCCAAGTGTGACAAAGTGGGCCCGCAACACATTGAATTAGACCATCTCAAGATTAACTAGAAATAGGCTAGGGGTAAGGATGTAACATCCCTCATCGAGTGATAAGAAGGACTAGAACAACTTGCCACGATAGGCATATGCAAACTTCCCAGGGAGTCACCCATCCTTGAGTTTCCCCAGCTCAAGCACGCTTAACCCAGGAGTTCTTTGCCTACATCCAGCCTAAAAGGTATCCAGCTATTGTTATTTCCTTCCTTACTTATCCTCGATATGTACTACCCTTCTCTAGGCTTTTGGGGTATTAAATTCTTTTTCCCATTGAGCACATGACGTTCTCGTCATGCAACCTTACAACTTATCCCAGATCTTCTCCCATTTTGGGACTGCCATCCTAGAAGCCTACCAAGAGCCGCTCATTATACAGGCTGTAACGCCCCGCTTTTATCGAGCGTTAAATAACTTAGGAATTTTGAGAATATATTTTTTTTTTTTTACAAACCATCTCCCGACAATCCCGCTTTATCTTCTCAACTCACTAAATAAGAATCAATAAGCTAAGACAGGTAATCATCATAAATGCGGAAGCTTAAAATCGAAACCTGATATGGTACATAATCAATTTCACTTTACAACCGTATAAGAATCCGTACCATACATTAACATCATATCCTTAATATTGAAATACATAAATACATGGAGATCCCATAATGTTCTAACAAGGATAATCATCAATAAAGCATCAGCTAAAACATATCTGAATCAGCTTCCTGAATCCATCGGCCACGCCATCACGTGCCGTCTCATCTCAACCTAATCCTTGCCTAAGCTGCAAGTCTAAACTGGAACGTTGAATGTTCCAGGGGCATAACCCATTAGAAGATGAATCTTCTAGTGAGGGTTTAAAAAAACATGATACATGAATATATGATGCAATAACATAAACAATCATATGCCCTAGTGTAACTTCTCTGGCCTACCAGTCTGGCACGGAACCCTAGGAAGAATCCCAAATCTCTGCAAGATAATCCTAACGTTGTTCCATCATTGCCCTTGGGAATTACGGCTACACTCTTAGGGCGACATCCTCATCCCATGCATGAGTATCAATATGCTAATAATATCGTGTTATGCAAGAATAACGTTTTTCCATGCAATATAAAATGATCATAACTTCAATAAATATCATGCATAATGAAGCAAACGTTTCATATATAATTTCTCTGGATAAAACCACTCACCTTTAGACGTAAACTCGAATTTTCTCGAAAAACGTGCATCACCTTATTTTGCGTGCCAACCTCGAAAATAACGTAAATCATCAAGATCCATGGCCAAATCACTTCCTGGCCAATCATTTCCAAGTAAAATCAATAATCTATTTTTTTCATACTTTTTCCTTATTTTCTCTATTTTTTCTCTATTTTTCATAATCATAATTTCTTCCAAAATTTAAAATAAATACCTAATTAGGTAATTTATTTAATTTTTCTTCATGAAAATTCCTAAAATAACATTTTTAATCTCTATGAATTTTCTAAGAATTTTCCAACACCTCTTCCTATTTTTCTCTAATTAAGTTTCGTTTAAAAAATTCAAAATAATTATTTCATCATAAAATTTCTCAAATAAAATTTTATAAAACTGAACTATTCCATTTTATTGTATTTCTGGATATTTTTCCAGAATTTTATCTCTCTTATTTCTATTTTTACTCTATTTTTCTTTATTTTAACATTTAAATAATACTAAAAATTATCTCCGATCATCTTCTCTGGCGTCGGCACACCAGAAAATTAAACTGACTATACCAGAAGATAGATTACCTTGATTCGATCATTCTGACCAAATTTGAGCTTGAAAGAACATTTGGAAGACCTCCCTCCAAGCAAAATTCAGTCTGATTCCGGCGAGATCCGATTTTTCTGGCGAAACTCCGATCACCCCTCAAATGAACTCCAAAATTCTTCAAACTTTTCAGAAATGATCCTCAGCTCATGGGAAACAAAATCCCTATGGTTTGGTGCCTCAATTTGTTCAAAAGTGAGGTCAATTTGAAGCTCAAATCTTGCAAAACTCTAAGCCACCATATCCTCTATTTATAGGCGATTTCGGCCCCATAAATGACGGATTTCGCTTCAATCAAGGCCTCTGATGTCCCCTCTTGCCCTTAACAAGTCCAAAATCCACCGAAAGAGCTCCATTTTCGTGATCTAAGTGGCCCAACTTTCGACCATTTTTTCTTCAATTTCTGGCCATTTCATTGCTTGTTGTCGGTCATGCCCTTTACAAAAGATGCTCCTTGAGTAACTCTCGTGCCATCCCTATGGCCAATTTTAGTGATTTGATGGGTTGGTCGGCCATGGTTGTTTGGAGGTTTTCTTAAAATTGCACTTTGGCCTCTCAAACTTTGGTTTTCTCACTTTGGCCCATTTCACCAAGCCCCTTGACTTTTGATAATTTCTTTCAAGACTCTCAAGTCCTAAAACATCAATTTGACCCTTGAAAATTCTGAAAAATATCGTTTCGGCCTCTCTTGAGTAATTTTGAAAAACTGCACTTAGGCCCGAATCTCCGTTTTGACCCTAAACCTCTTCGTTTCTTCCTGAAACCACTGAAGGGTTGTTCCTTATGAAAAATAAAAGTCCCCTCAAGCTTCCGTTGACTTCTCGGAAGTCGTCTATAATGATTCAGTATTGCAGCCTAATTGGCAGCTACTATTTTGCTGTACCGAAAACTGTTCTCGATCCGATTTCTTTCGGCACCATAAATCCTATCTCGGTGTGCTCGTTAATGCCACATTATTTTCTTTAGGCATCTGAGCTCCAAGGCACTCCCGGCAGTCGATTCGGTCATCCATACAGTAATAAATTATCGTTATACCCTCAATTTATCCTTAAATTTTATTTTTTGCCCCAAGATAAATTACCCTTGAATCCTTTAAAATTTCTCGGGTGTTACTGTTAGAAATGTATGCCCTAAAGACACGTTTTATTTAATTTATGGTAATGATGTTTTCTTTTAGTCAGTTTATGGCACATATATCATTTGCATTTAATTGTTGGAAAAGTGCCCATACTATTAAGTAAGTGATTCATGTGATGGGTCGTTCTTCACAGTTAGGCATGAATCATGGGTACTTAATAAGCAAGAAAAATATTACTCTTGATCTTTTGATAGAACTGGACATTCTATCATGATAAGATCATTGTGCAATAGATCCTAATGGAGGATGGCTTGCCTTAGCCAGTAAACAGTCCGTTTACTCTAATTGTACAAGCACATTTGGAATGCGTAGAGTGGACCTATGATAGAAGCTAATGACAAAGTACTGATTATCATGGAGCTAGTCTATCACTGCTACTACGTGGACGAGTACTCTAATACTTGAGTATTAGTTGGTGGTCTAGTGAACCTAAAGCTATATTCTTAGATTCACTGTAGGTGAGGTCTATCAAAGATCAATAACCTTGTGAGTTGGGAGTGTGGTTTCTAATTAGCTAAGACAGACTAATACAAGATAGTTTCTGTGATTCACCCCCTTGTGATTGTCCAAGAATAATCAAATAATCCAGGGCCCTGGGAACGTGACTTAAGAGTGTGTGCTTCTGGGTAGCTCCCAGTGATAAGCAAGTACATTCGAGTAGTCACGGATTATTGGACTAGTGATCTAAGGATGGTAGAAGTCATTTAGAGAGGTGTTAGTACATTATTCCTTTCTTAATGATGGGTGTTACACAGAGGGGTATTTTCGTCATTACACTAGTAGGTCAAAGACATCGCACATGCAAAATTATTTGTGGGCTCAGTGTTACCATATGGTGATAGTTGGAACACTTAGAATGACAAAATATAGCTACTGGGTAGCATGGATATTTTGGTCATTTTAGTAGCCATGAATAATTTGTCTTTTGGTCACTATGGTAACTCGATATAACTCATGTATTATTTAATACATTTTGGCTTGTTGGGTGAATTACATTGAGAGATAATTATTTAATAGTTCATTAGTTTTAATTAATTAATTGGACTAACCCAATTAAAAAATTAATTAAAATGGACTAGGCCCACTAGGGTTTTAGCCCTAGGGTTCTCCCTATATATATTCTCTCTCTAGTTGTTTTTAATCTAATTTCGATTTTCTCTTCTTCACCAAAGAGAGGCCACGAGTTTGAGTCATACCTTGGAAGATCAAGAGATCTGATGCGAAGGAGCCGAAGGATTGCACGACAGCCGTCGTCTCCACCACGCGAAGACGCTGCCGCCCCTCCTCCTCCTATCGCTCCATTCCGTCCGGTAATCCGTAGGAAAAGTAAGTCTTCTAGATTCTTATCACTACGAGGATAGTTGTTATGCTTAAATCGCTTTCGTTGCATGCTTTGATCCTCATGGATGGTCCTTCAATTACACAGGCCCTTGCACCTCGGCACCACTCCCTGCCCTCATCTGACTGCCTTCACAAAAGGTCGACTCTGATACCACTTGTAACATCCCGCATCAAGCGATAGGAAGGATTAGAATAATTTACCCTGATAGGCCTACGCGAACTTTCCAGGGGGTCACCCATCCTTGAGTTTTCCCAGCTCAAGCATGCTTAAGCGGGGGTTCTTTGCCTACATTCAGCCCGAAAGGTATCCAGCTAGTATTGTTTCTTTCCTTACTTATCCTCGATATATTGTAATACCCCATGTTCGTGTGAAGTTGTCACGTAATTCCGATGAGTTTAGAACACCAAAAATTAATTTTTGTAGCAATTTCAAGTACCGAATCAACTGCAGGGAGTGCCTCAGAGTGAAATTGTCTAATGAAAATTATATGGTCTAGACGAGCGTATCGATGTAGGATTTATGGTATCGAAAGAAATCGAATTCGGAACAATTTTCGGTACAGCTAAAATACAGCTATCATTTAGACTATAAAACTGAATCGTTGTAGGAGACTCCGAAAAAATTAACGGAACCCTAGGGGGGCTCCGATTTTGCATAACAAGCAACCCTTCAATGGTTTTGGGATGAAACGATGGCCCGGTGTCGACACTGGGGTAAAATCGTCCAAATCAAGTAACTTTAAAATTATTAATTGAGAATTTTCGGTATTATAATGTAAATTAATTTAACATTTAAGGGTATAATTACAATTAAAGAATTACACAAGTGTATTAGGGATGAAATTTGAAATTTAATATGTAATTTTTTTAAAAGTATAATATATATAAATTATATATACATATATATGCATGTGCGCGTGTGTGGCCAGCTTCTGAGAAGTTTTAATGGCCGCGATTTTGGGCTGCAATTGGATGATCATGGCAGCAGAATTTGAGGAAAATGGTTGTAGCGAGATTTAAGGGGATTGGCAGCAAGATTTAAGGGATTATGATATTAATGTAATGTATAATATATATATATATGTGTGTGTGTGTGTGTGTGTGTGTGTGTGCGTGCTCGTTGGAAAGCAGGCATGGCTGCTTATAAATAGGCAGCAGTTTGGGCAATGGAGAAGCACCAAGAAGGAGCTCGAGAAAGAAGGCGAGAGAGAGAGAGAGAGAGAGTGAGTGAGCTTGGGCAAGATGCGGCCATGACTGCCATGGAAGCCACAGGCCGAGCGAGCAGTGGCCATCGAACGCAGCCACGGGCAGCACACCAACGCGAGGCAGCAAGTCGAAGGAGCAGTTGATGGTGGTCGTGTGACGACAAGGATTGACCGGCGACGACAAGGGAGGCCGAGAGGCGGCCAGAAGCAGACAACCCGCGGCCATGGAAGCCATGGCCGCGAGCTCACCGAGCTAAGCGCGAGGCAGGGGCAGCCGGCAGTGCGGCGCAGTGAGCGTGGCAGCGGCCGGGGAGGTTGGTGCGGCAGTCAGGTGAGGCCGAGGCGGCTGGTGGTGGGCAGCGACGGAGGCGGGAGGTGCGGCTGGTGCATGGGCAGCGGCGGCAGAGGCTGGTTCGTGCGCAGGAAGGAAGGAAGGAAGAAGAAGAAGAAGAAGAAGAAGAAGAAGAAGAAGAAGAAGAAGAAGAAGAAGAAGAAGAAGAAGAAAAGGAAGAAAAGAAGAAAAAAGAAGAAAGAAGGAGGAAGAAGGGTTGCAGGCGCGGGAAACAGGGGAGGCGCAAGGAGGAAGAAGAAGGAGGAAGAAGAAGAAGAGATGAGAGAGAAAAAGAAAAAGAAAAAGAAAAGAAAAAGAAGAAAAGAAGGAAAAGAAAATAGGAAAAATTATGGAAAAATTCTAGAAAAATTCCGAAAGATAGGAAATTATGTTTCGGTGATATCTCGGAGATTTTGTTGAGAAAAACGGCTCGGGCACGCTTTTCGGGAATATCGCACGCAAATCGTTGAAATCGGAGATGCTAAGTCAAGGTGAGTAAAATCTCCTAGAAAATTCCAGAAATTCAAAAATATTATTTTATGAATTTTCGTAGTGAAATATTTGAGAAAATATTTCTAGAAATATTTAATTTGGAATTATTGAGGAAAAATAGGAAGAAATAGAGGAAAAATTATAGAAAATGCCAGAAATTATGGAAAAATAAGTTTAATGTTTATTTAAATACCTATGATGATTAGGATGCTTTGAGGTCAAAGTTGAGGTGTTTGGCATAATTTTGAGATTGGCACGCAAATCGAGGCAAGGCACGGATTACGAGGTAGCCCGATAAGCTCTAAAAGGTAAGTGGTACTTCCTCGAAAATGTTTTCATCATATTGACATGCCCTGATATGTATCTATCACGTAGAATGCATACATGATTATGAAATGCATGATTACACGTTGATGTCATTGATCACACGCATATGAGGCCGTAGGGAGTACGAACTGGCACCGCTGCCTTACCAAGGGTGCACCCATACACCCCGGCTTCGAAAGAGGTGGTCGCTAAAATAGTAGGTAGCATGAGGGGTGCAGTTGACACCTACGAGGAAAGACATTGCATACACTCATGACATAGCATTACGTACCCTTACTTAGATGGTTCATCATCTAACTTGGGTTCGCCCCTGGAACATTCAACGTTCCAGTCGGGACTTGCAGAAATGATTTCGAGATTGATGATGTATGGTGACGCGAGACGTCAGGAAATGAGGAAATGTGTCATGTTATGTTGTGATATGAATAGTTAAGGATTATGTACATTTGTTTTACTTTTCGAAAGTTATGTAACAACGTTTGTAATAAGTACTTGTCTAGTTATTCATGTATATATTGCCATGATCAGGTTCGATTCAACTTCCGCTTTGTAAATTGTATTTATCTCTAGTGTGTAAATTAAACACTAGATAGGCCTTAGGGAATTTCGGAATAATGTAATGATTAAAAAATATATATATATATATAGACCAAATTTCCTAAGGTATAACACGCCCTGAAGAAACGGGCTGTTACACTTGGTATCAGAGCTTAAGTGTATTTGAAACCTTAAGTGACTTTGATACAGTTAGTATAAGAGCTTAAGTTACTGGAGATTTATAAGAAGTCTAATTTGGTGACTTAGGGATTGCTGATGATTTAGAAATTGTTAATTTAGAGCAAGAAGATTTATGAGAAGTTTGATTTGGAGACTTAGGAAAAGTTGAATAGGAATTGAGAAACCTATGATATTTCGGTTAACATTTTCGGAGAATAAAAATTTGAAAATTTTGATGTTTGATTTTGATTGAGGTAAAGTTATCTCGATAAGGGAAACGATAGGAATTTGAGGATTAATATGTCAATTTGAGGTTATACGATAAAAGATAGTTAGCAAGAATGGTTGAATCATGATCCCTATTTAGAGATTTGGGAATGGTCGACTGAAGTTTTAATCTTGCTAAGCAATAAAATGACCGTTCGAGATAATCTAGCTATTGATGTTAGGATTTGACGATATGATTCGGGTGTAAGGTTGACTCGGTAAACCGTGAGTATGTATCCGAGAGATTTAGAGACTATTGATTTGAGGTTATTAGTCGAATCATGGCGTGACATGATAGGGTAACTGTGGTTATTAAGGATGATCGAATCATAAATGATTAGTCTAATGTGGCAAGACCTAGTTAAAAAGTAAGGATCAAATTATAAGTATTTCGAGTATCATTTAGTATCTCGAAAATAGGATGTATAGATTAGAGATTCAACGAATTAAGTTAAGCAAGAGACCGAAGATGGTCAAATGATAGCGTATGAATCAATGAGCTGGCAGTGGTGTAACCGATGTGACTCGCAAGGACGGGATAAGAACCCTAGCAGCGTGATGACACTACTGGTTCGGTTTTCTCAGTGACAGATCTAGATCTAGGGACCCATGTGCAGATGGTTGAGGGATGGCTTGCGATAAGGTACGGGAAGCCCGTCGATCGAAGCATCATGTCAGACTGCCTGGGAGACGATCAGATGCTGAAAATCTGGGACAGCCCAGTAGGGTCTGTACCTTGTATGGGTCTAAGTCCCAATGGTCTAGGAGCGAGGTGTGCCACTAGTTGTGATTGATCGAGGCCAGAGAATCAACCCGAAAATGCCCTAGGCGGAGATCGGAGATCGAATTAGTCAATGGGAGAACCTCAGACCCTAGATAGCCTAAGAAAATGGTATAATATCGACGAGCAATTAAAATTATGATTTTTGGTGATAAAAGAAATAAGATCGGGAACAGTTTTTGGTACAGCAAAAATACAGCTGTCAATTAGGTCATATTACCGAATTGCTGTAAACGACGTTCAAAAAGTTAACGGAGAGTGTCAAGGAATAGTATTCGATGTGTAGAACAACCCTTAAGTGGTTTCAGGTTGAATCGAGTGAATTTAAGGTCAAATAAATCAATCGGGCCTAAGTGTAATTTTTTAAAATTACCCGAGGGAGGTCTAAACGGTAATTTTTCAAAAGTTTCAAGGGTGAAATGAGAAATACTAATCTTGAGGGTCTTACTGATAGTGTTAGAAGGATCAGGGGCTTGAGGAAAAGGGTCAAAATGCAAAACAAAATTTCATAGGGGCCTAACTGCAATTTTCAGAAAATCCGCTCGTACATGGCAGATTGGCCGAGATTTTGGCTTGATTTCCCGGCGATTTGGACAGCCTAGGGTCATCAGAGAGTGGCCTAGGGGGGTTTAGGAAGCGTGGGGAAGAAGTCTTGGCCGGAGATCGACCACGTGGGGGTGGTTTTTGGGCTATAAATACCGAGGGGTTTCGGCCGATTTTAGAAGCACAAATCGAGCTCGTTTTTGAATGATTTTTGGAGCTTTGATAGAGGGCTTTTGGTCTCTTGGAGTCAAGGATCATTTTGGGATCGATTTGAGGCGTTTTGGAGTAGGTTTGAGGGTGTTTCGAAGGTGGCCGGAAATGCCCTAGGCGGACCGAAACTGACACCTGCAACTCAAGTTTTAAACGACTTTCCGGCGTCTTTTCGACCTGAAACTGGTGGGGATAGGATCGACTCTTCATGGGCTTTCAGGCGGTACCCGTTTCGTGGTGATCGGAGCACCCTCCGGCGGCCGGCTCAAGGATGAAGAAGGTGGCGCGTGACTGCCACATGCCAACAGTTTTTGCCCAGCCACGCACCCACGCGTGAGAGCGCGTGAAGGATCAGGTAATTTTGAATTTTTTTTTATTATTTTTAGAAAATTACATTATGAATTATGGTGGAAGAAAATTTTGAAAAATGTTGAGAAAATGGTCATTTTGTAATTTTCAAAATGAATAAGGCTTATGAAAAATAGGAAGAGGTATTAGAAAATCCTTAAAAATTTTTGGGAGTTAGGAATTAATTATTTATGAATTGTTATGAAGAGAAATCAAGGAAAAATCTTGAGTAGGTATTTATTAGAATTTTTAAGGAGAAATATAAAGAAAATAGGAAGAAATTATGAAAAATTAGAAAAATAGATATTGATATGATTTTGGATAAACGTGATGACTAGGGTATCGTTGAGGCTCGAGGTTGAAGTACAAGAGCCTCAAGCGCGAGAATCGAGGCAACTCGCGCTCTTCAAGAAAAAGCTAAGTTACAAGGTGAGTGGTTCTACCCGAAAGGATTTTAAATAACATGTGAATGGTTTTACTGTGAGTGGTTCTACCCGAAAGGATTTTAAATAACATGTGAATGGTTTTACTGTGAGTGGTTCTACCCGAAAGGATTTTAAATAACATGTGAATGGTTTTACTGTGAGTGTTCACCCCCAAACCTTGTTTGCCTTTGGATTCTTGTGATGAATTGACCAAATGATTGTTTACACGTGCATTAAACATTGATTTTAAGTGACGCATGTTATGATTTTAAGTGATGCATGTTATGATTTTCGACCATTGGCTTGTTTTGTGTCGTTCATGTGGTATGTGGGTTGTTGACCTGTGATGAAGCCCAGAGTGACAGCACTCGGGATGCGTACCAAGGATTAATGCTTGGTGACCCACTTGGGACGGGGCTGAGACGGACTTCACCCTACGGGACCCAAGTGGCGGGGCTGCGAGTGGACACCACCCCGGTTGTTGGCTCAAGTGGCAGGGCTGCGAGTGGACACCACCCCAGGATCCTTTGAGCAGTAGCATTAATGACCAGGTGAAGTCGATTCCGAGGATAATGCTGACGTGACACTCTAGGGGCTAGGGTTGTGTTTTGGAATGCTTTTGAGTGGGAGCGTAAAGCCTGACGATGACAATGGGGGTGATTCCTAGGTTCATATGTCGAGATTGTCCCTCTTAAGCAGGATCGGGTTGCCAATGGGTCGATGTGGTCGTGTCGCCTTTAGAGAGATTGCGTTTTCCCCGGTTAGGGTTAAATGCTGTGTGGGATTCTCTTAGGCTGGTGCATGTTGAGATTTATCGATTTTGGTACATGAATTTGCATACATAAAAACGTTTTTGAACTCTCACTTAGATGATTCAGCATCTAATTTGGATTATGTCCCTGGAATATTCAAACGTTCCAAGTGAAAGCAGTGGCGTCAAGGGAAAGAATGTCATCAGGATGTAACAGTTACATTTGGTTTTCGTAGGTCTTGACTATGAGTACAATGTTCAGAGATTATGTAATATATTTTCATGTGAAACATCGATTTAGTTATTGTAAAAGAAATTGTCAGTCATGTAACGCCCCACTTTTCCCAAGCAAGCGTTAACTCGAGATTTCGGGAAATTTTAAATCAAACACCACATAAATCCCTCGATAGCCATCAAAATCGTTTTCCCGACAATCTCGATCGTACCTTCTTAGTATAACAATATTCAATAAATAGACTAAGACAGGTATCATCAATTACATCAGCGGAAGCAAGATCAAAACCTTAAACATATATACATATAACTGACAATTTCTTTTGCAATAACTGAATCGATGTTTCACATGAAAATATATTACATAATCTCTTAACATTGTAATCATAGACAGAACCAAACGTAACTACTACATCCAGATGGTATTCTTCCCTTGACGTCACTGCTTTCACCTGGAACGTTTGAATATTCCAGGGACATAGTCCAAATTAGATGTTGAATCATCTAAGTGAGGGTTCGAAAACATTTTCATGAATGTATGCAGAATCATGTACACAAAATCGACAAATCTTAACATGCACCAGCCTAAGAGAATCCCAACGCATTTAACCCTAACCGGGGAAAACGCAATCTCTCTAAAGGCGACACGACCAAATCGACCCATTGGCAAACTGATCCTGCTTAAGAGGGACAACCTCGACATATGAACCCAGGAATCACCCATAGTCATTGTCAGGCTTTACGCTCCCACTCAAAAGCATTCCAAAACACAACTCTAGCCCCAAGAGTGTCACGTCAGCACTATCCTCGGAATCGACGTCACCTGGGCATTAATGCTACTGCTCAAAGGATCCTGGGGTGGTGTCCACTCGCAGCCCCGCCACTTGGGTCCCGTAGGGTGAAGTCCGTCTCAGCCCCGTCCCAAGTGGTCACCAAGCATTAATCCTAGGTACGCATCCCAAGTGCTATAACTCTGGGTTTCGTCACAGGTTAACAACCCACATACCACATGAACGACACAAAACAAGCCAATGGTCGAAAAATCATAACATGCATCACTTAAACTCATAACATGCGTCATTTAAATCGATACTTAAAATCAGCGTTTAATGCATATGTAAACAGTCATTTGGGGGTGAACACTCACAGTAAAACCATCCATATATTATTTGAAATCTTTTCGGGTGGAACCACTCACCTTTAGACGAATTTTCAATTGACAAGCGCGGTTAGCTTCGATTTGTAAGTCTGCCTCGATCTGCGTGCCTAGCCTCGATTCTCGTGCCTGACGCTCTTGTACTTCACCTTGGGTCTCAACGATACCCTAGACATCACGTTTGTTCAAAATCATATCAATATCTATTTTTTCAATTTTTCATAATTTCTTCCTATTTTCTTTATATTTCCCCTCAAAAATTCTAATAAATACCTACTCAAGAGTTTTCCTTGATTTCTCTTCACAATAATTCATAAATAATTAATTCCTATCTCCCAAAATTTTCTAAGAATTTTCTAATTCCTTTTCCTATTTTTCATAAGCTTCATTCACTTTGAAAATTACAAAATGGCTATTTTCTTCAACATTTTTCCAAATTTTCTTGCACCATAATTCATAAAATAATTTTCTTAACAAAATAAAAAAAAATTCAAAAATACCTGACTTCTCACGCGCCCTCACGCATGGCGCGTGGATTGCATGGCTTGAACTAGCGTGTGTCAATCAAGTGCCAGTCATCTTCAACCTCTGGCCGGTCGCCGGCGAGAGCTCCGATGGCCTTGAAACCGGTACCGTCCGAAAGCCCACAAGAAGTCAATCACGATGCCACCGATACCCGACCGAAAGGACACCGGAAAAGCCTCTAAAAGGCCGTTTACAGGCAGCGGTAGGCGGACCGCCTCAAGCCCTCGGCCAAGCTCGAATCTCCCTCAAACCTTCACCAAAATGCCTCAAACCACTCCCAAAATGATCCTCACCTCCTGAAGACCAAAAGCCCTCTATCCAATCTCCAAAACTCATTCGAAAACGAGCTCGATTTGTGCTTCTAAAATCGGCCGAACCCTCGGCTATTTATAGCCCAAAAACCACCCCACGTGGCCGATTTTCCGGCCATTTCTTTCCCCTCACGCCACCAGGACACCCTAGGCCACTCCCTTGACAAGACTTGACGGCCAAATGGATGGATTTTCTGGCCAAATCGTGCGGCCAGATCTGCCATGCGCGACCAGCTTTCTGAAAATTGTAGTTAGGCCCCTGAAATTTTTTCTTTTGCATTTTGGCCCCTTTTCTCAAGCCCCTGATCTTTCTAACACTATCACTAAGACCCTCAAGATTAGTATTTCTCATTTCACCCTTGAAACTTTCAAAAAATTGCCGTTTAGACCTCCCTCGGGCATTTTTTAGAAAATTACACTTTGGCCCGACTGATTTATTTGACCTTAAATCCACTCGATTCAACCTGAAACCACTTAAGGGTTGTTCTACACATCGAATACTATTCCATGACACTCTCCGTTGACTTTTTGGATTTCATTTATAGCAATTCGATAATTCGACCTAAATGGGCAGCTGTATTTTGTTGTACCGAAAACTGTTCCCGATCTTTTTTCTTTCATCACTAAAAATCATAATCTTAATTTCTCGTTGATACTATACCATTTTCTTGGACAATCTAGGGTCCGAGGTACTCCCTCTAACTTATTCGGTTGTCCAAAACTGGGTTAGTGTGCCCTAAAGTCTCATTTTTTCCCGAATTTCCAACTTTGCCCTTCATCAAATTTCATTTTATTCTCAAAATTGTCCTCGGGTGTTACAAGTCATATGTATATATATTTGAGGTTTCGATCTTGCTTCCGCTGATGTGATTGATGACACCTGTCTTAGTCTATTTACTAAATGTTGTTACACTAAGAAGGTACGATCGGGATTGTCGGGAAACGATTTTGATAAAAGTATGGCTATCGAGAGATTTATGTGATGTTTGATTTAAATTTTCTCGAAATCTCAAATTAACGCACGCTTGAAAAAAGTGGGGCGTTACACAAGTGACCGCCTGAGTGTGGTAGCCAAGTGACTGAGTGAGTATGGTGGCCAAGTGACCAATAACCAAGTAAGATCATGACAATGCGCGCAAGCATACAGCCACACAGAGATCTGAGCCTTGCAAATGATGTGTACAAAGCCTCATGTGGCCCAACCCAAAAACCTATGGCTATATGGCCATGCAAAGGCATTGAGAAACCCTCGGCCATGTGACCATGTAGCCTAGGCGAGGGCCATGTAATCATGCAACCATGCAAACCATGTGCAAGAGACTTGTAGTCGACCATGGGGCTTGGCTGAGGACGATGCACAAGAACAATGATCAAATAAGGCATGACCGAGTGACCTCTTGGAGACCTCTCTCAACATATCACCAAGAGACCCTTCTAGGATAACTAGCAAGTCACTCACTTTTCTAGAAGACATGAGGGAGACTCTCGTGAGCCATCTAAGCTCGAAAGGCTCTCTCCAAGCCATGCAAGGGACTTTCCCAAAATGCTGCAAACTCTAAGAAACTAAATCAAAATATCCTTTGAGATACTTATAACGCCCCACTTTTCCCAAGCGAGCGTTAACTCGAGATTTCGGGAAATTTTAAATCAAACACCACATAAATCCCTTGATAGCCATCAAAATCGTTTTCCCGACAATCTCGATCGTACCTTCTTAATATAACAACATTCAATAAGTAGACTAAGACGGGTATCATCAATCACATCAGCGGAAGCAAGATCGAAACCTCAAACATATATACATATAACTGACAATTTCTTTTGCAATAACTGAATCGATGTTTCACATGAAAATATATTACATAATCTCTGAACATTGTAATCGTAGACAGAACCTACGAAAACCGACTGTATCTGCTACATCCTGATGGTATTCTTCCCTTGACGTCACTGCTTTCACCTGGAACGTTTGAATATTCCAGGGACATAGTCCAAATTAGATGCTGAATCATCTAAGTGAGAGTTCAAAACATTTTCATGAATGTATGCAAACTCATGTACGCAAAATCGATAAATCTCAACATGCACCAGCCCCAGAGAATCTCATACAGCATTTAACCCTAACCGGAGAAAACACAATCTCTCTAAAGGCGACACGACCAAATCGACCCATTGGCAAACCGATCCTGCTTAAGAGGGACAACCTCGACACATGAACCCAAGAATCACCCCATTGTCATTGTCAGGCTTTACGCTCCCACTCAAGCATTCCAAAACACAACCCTAGCCCCAAGAGTGTCACGTCAGCACTATCCCCAGAATCGACGTCACCTCGGCATTAATGCTACCACTCAAAGGATCCTGGGGTGGTGTCCACTCGCAGCCCCGCCACTTGAGCCATCAACTGGGGTGGTGTCCACTCGCAGCCCCGCCACTTGGGTCCCTTAGGGTGAAGTCCATCTCAGCCCCGTCCCAAGTGATCACCAAGTATTAATCCTAGGTACGCATCCCGAGTGCTGTCACTCTGGGCTTCGTCACAGGTCAACAACCCACATACCACATGAACGACGCAAAACAAGCCAATGGTCGAAAAACATAACATGCATCAACATGCATCACTTAAATCACAACGCTTAAAATCAACATTTAATGCACGTATAAATAATCGTTTGACATTTCATCACAAGAGTCCAAAGGCAAAACAAGGTTTGGGGGCGAACACTCACAGTAAAACCATTCGTATGCTGTTTGAAATCTTTTCGGGTAGAACCACTCACAGTAAATCAAGTTTTAGTGGAGAACTACTCACCTTTAGACGAATTTCCGATTGACAAGCGCGGTCAGCCTCTGTTTGAGCGCCAGCTTCGATCTGCGTGCCTGACCTCGATTTGCGTGCCAAGCCTCGATTCTCGCGCATGACGCTCTTGTACTTCACCTCGAGCCTCAACGATACCCTAGACATCACGTTTGTCCAAAATCGTATCAATTTCTATTTTTTCAATTTTTCACAATTTCTTCCTATTTTCTTTATATTTCTCCTCAAAATTTCTAATAAATACCTACTCAAGATTTTTCCTTGATTTCCCTTCACAATAATTCATAAATAATTAATTCCTATCTCCAAAAATTTTCTAAGGATTTTCCAATATCTTTTCCTATTTTTCATAAGCCTTTTTCACTTTGAAAATTGCAAAATGACCATTTTCTCCAACAATTTTCCAAATTTTCTTGCACCATAATTAATAAAATAATTTTCCAAAAATAATAAAAAAAAATTCGAAAATACCTGACTTGTCACGCGCCCTCATGCGCGGCGCGTGAATGGCTCGGCTTGAACTGGCGCGTGTCAGTCACGCGCCAGTCATCTTCAACCTCCAGTCGGTCGCCGGCGACTGCTCCGATGGCCGTGAAACCGATGTCGTTCGAAAGCCTTCAATGAGTCGATCACGATGCCACCACTCTCCGGCCGAAAGGACACCGGGAAAGCCTCCAAAAGGCCGATTACAGGCGGCGGTAGGCGGACCGCTTCAAGCCCTCGGCCAAGCTCGATCTACCCTCAAATCTTCTCCAAAATCCCTCAAACCGATCCCAAAATGATCCTTACCTCTCGAAGACCAAAAGCCCCCTATCCAAGCTCCAAAAATTGATCGAAAATGAGCTCGATTTGGTGCCTTCTTCTCGGTCGAAACCCTTGGCTATTTATAGCCAAAAAACTACCCCACGTGGCCGATTTTTCGGCCATGCTTCTTCCCCACGCCTCCTAGGACACCCTAGGCTACTCCCTAACGACCCTAGGCCGTCCAGGTGGCCGGATTTTCCGGCCACAATCGTGGCCAAATCTACCCTCTCTGTGCAATTTTTTGAAAATTGCACTTTAACCCCCTGAAGTTTTCTTTTTACATTTTGGTCCTTTTCCTCAAGCCCCTGATGTTTTTAACACTATCACTAAGACCCTCAAGATTAGTACTTCTCATTTCTCCCTTGAAACTTTTGAAAAATTACCGTTTAGACCTCTCTCGGGCATTTTTAGGAAATTACACTTTGGCCCGACTGATTTATTTGACCTCAAATCCACTCGATTCAACCCGAAACCACTTAAGGGTTGTTCTACACATCGAATAATATTCCATGACACTCTCCGTTGACTTTTTGGACGTCGTTTACAGCAATTCGGTAATACGACCTAAATGGGCAGCTGTATTTTACTGTACCGAAAACTGTTCCCGATCTTCTTTATTTCACCACTAAAAATCTTAATTTTAATTTCTTGTCGATACTATACCATTTTCTTGGGCAATCTAGGGTCCGAGGTACTCCCGTTGGCTAATTTGGTCGTCCAAAACTATGTTAGTGTGCCCTAAAATCTCATTTTTCTCAAATTTTCAATTTTTCCCTTTACCAAATATCATTTTATCCTCAAAAATTTTCTCGGGTGTTACAATACCTACCAAAAATGGCGGGGCTTTTGCCATCTGTCAATCTCCTCATTCTCTATAAATAGGAGAACCATCGTTCTCATTCTGGGATGCTCGCTATACCGCTCGAACTATTAAACTACTTGTTTTCAACTCATCCTGGGATTGACTTAGACATTGAAAAATCTGTGGAACACTCACCCACACCTATAACCCATTTCTTTCTTAACATGTCGTTCGTTACAAGAAAGGTCATTTGTCATTTTAAGAGTCACTCTTCATCATCTTGATTGTCACTCATCATCCTATGAGTTTCTCATCGTCTTGAGAATCACTTGTCACTAAAAGAGTCACTCGTGTCTTACTTTCTTGCACTATAAATTTATTGTTGTATTTTATTAACAAAATTTTTTATCTCCACCTCTTATATAACATAAATTACAAAAAAATAAAAAAATTTAAAACTAACAATTATTTTAAAAAGAAAAATTACAAATGATCTCCACCTCTCATATAGCATAAATTAAAAGAAATTTTAATTTTTTAAACTAAAAATTATTTTTAATATTTGTAGTTTTTAAATATATTTTTAATAAGAAATTATAAATTATTTTCAACCGCTTGAAATCTTTTATGGCTCCGAAAGCGCACGCACAAGTAGCGTAAGGCCGCCGTGACGCTGCCGACAACATATTCGCTCGTGAGGCTGTCGGATGGGGTGGGCAGGCGGGCCCCACTGTCATATCGCTTTGAATTTGCCACGTATTCTGAAGAAAGGCTTTAGGTGGGTCCCGCTTCGTGAATATTCATGACGATTAAAAACGGAAACCATGGCCACGCGCCGCGTGGTCCCTCCAACAGACGCACGGCGGCGCTCCTACACGTCGTTAGCTGCCCATTATTTAATCTAATTTATTTAGTGAACTTTTACTTTTCGTTGTAATTACCAAAAGATTTACTAATAGATTATTGTCTGTTTTCATTAGTATTTATTTTTTAATTAACTACATGCATGATTGATCATTGACACTCAACAACAATGAACGGGTCGGGGCCGTCGGGCCCTACCAAATATCAATAGCGAAAATAATCACCTTAATTGATGGTGAAAGCAATCTTATATATGGACGTGAGAGAGATGGGTTTTATATTGAGTTTTGAATTTAAAATTAAATACAAGTTCACCCCTTTCGCTACTTAATTTATTCTTTTAGTTCAATTAATTTTAAACCCAAAAATTATAAAAGAAAAAACGATGATAATTGAATTAAGCATGATTGGGTTTAGGGTTTATCTAACCAAACCTATCATGATAGCAACCAATGAACAGTATTAAAAGTGACGATAAACAAAAGCAACCTTATAATAATTACAGTAAAATTAATCAAAAATCAGAAAAACAAGAACGAAACTACAATAAGAACAGTCACTATTAAAATTAAGCTTTCATTTGAAATTCTTCACCAGAATTTCCAAATACGGAGACAGGAGAATATTAAAAAATCTAATTAATTAAGTTGCAGGCGCGTGATGACACAGATGACAACTCCTAATCAAAGCAATTAATTGCAGTCCCCGGTGAGAGAAAACGGCCTGCCAACACTCGGAAAACGATGTACGGCCGACGATCACTTCTTCGGTTTACGATATTCAACACAACCATATTCTATGATAATGTATACATATGATCATGACTGTGCTGTGTGTATATATATATAAATATACGTATATCGCCATGCATGGACCGGAAAAGAGCTCAAGGAAAGGTTTCAGAGCCATGAGTATACACACAGAGATAGCGATACAAGCAGTTGTCTCAAGTTTTTCCGACATATACGATAATGTCTGAAATCATCGCAAAATTACAGAGATTCTTCAGCCAACGGATCGAAAACGATGGTCCTCACAGGAGCCACAGGGGAGGCGGCTCGTTCAAATCTATCGCCAACCCACGCCTCACCATCCCCAAATACGCCGCCGGGGAGGCTCCCGCCTGCGCCGGGAAGTCGCTGTGCCTGTCACCGGAGATGGCCGGGTTGGCGAGTGGACTTGGATTGTTGAGGAAGTCCCGGATGAAGAGGCGGCGAGACGGCGCGTTGAGGTCGAGGGAGAGGGCGGCGGGCTGCGGCGCCGGGAAGTTGATCTTGGCCTTGACGCCGCGGAGGGTCCGGGCGGCGTCGTCGTAGGCCAGTGCAGCCTCTTCCGGCGTGTCGAAGGTTCCGAGCCAGACCCGCGTTTTCTTCCACGGGTCGCGGATCTCCGCCGCGTACCGTCCCCACGGCCGCTTCCTCACTCCCCTATAGTGGCCGTCCCTCGCAGCCGACGCCATGAGTTCGCAGACGAAAAACGAAAAAAGAACGAAACTTTGCCACAGAGAGAGAAAAGCAGATGGAAGCTTTGTTAGAGAGAGAAAGAGAGAGAAGGACAAGGGGGGCGGTGATGGTGTTATAAAAAGCGGAGGGGCCTACAAAGAGAAGTCACCCGTAATCGTCGGCCCGACGGCAAGGAATTTTATTTTTATTGGAGCCGTCAGATTCTAATCATATCAAGGATGGGTTTGATCGGACGGCAAAAGTGAAAGGGAAAGGCATGGGCGGGTGAGGAGGAGGAGGAGCCGCCGCCTGATTTGACGTGTTGGGGTGGATGCCGTCTTATGACGCCAGCCCTACCGCCTCGTACGGCGGCGTTGCCAAGAAAACAGTTGAGGAGAGAAAGAGAGAGAGAGATGGAGAGTGCTTTATTGTGGGGGGTGTTTGGTTGCGGTGGCAGAGTGGCGGATCTGGGGATCGTCAGGGCTCCCACGTGGAGGCTGCTGACGTGGGAACTTGTCCGAGTTGCGGGAGACAACCGAGTTTGATTGACTCGGTGGTTGACTCGGGTGGGCGGTGGTGGTTAGTGTGGGCCCTGGCCTGTGAGCCGCTTCGATATCCTCTATTTTTTTTGGATGATTGGATCCCAGTGACCATTCTGCCTGCAGTTTTTTTCTTTTTTTTTTTTTTTTACCGGTACTGACCATAAAAAACAGAAATAATATTTCAATACTTAAAAAGTTTTATATTTTTTTAATATTTTATATATTTTTTTATACAATAAAATATTAATATAGAATATTATCATAAATATTAAATATAAATATTTAAATAATATTTTTATTTAAAAATAAATAATATTAAATAATGTTATTATGACATACCTAAATATTTAACTTTTTAAAGATAATGTGAATTATTTTTTAAGGATAATAATTAAAGGGTAATATCTTAACTGTTAATTTAAAAATAATAATTAATATCAAAAACATTGACGAGGGAGGGTAACCAATTACCATCCATTGGTAGACTCACAGTGAGGCCCATGCTAAGTCAAAAAAGAAAAAGTGAGCAACAATGACAACATGGTCCTGGAAAAATGTCAAAAACCGAGCCGCCGCCTGATTGGACGTGTCGGGAGAGGGAGACTACATTATTATTATTAATAATATTAATATATTAATTGTTAATATAATTAGTCACTGGCACACGGTATGTGGGGTGGGTGACGCCAGCCCTACCCACCGTACGGCGGAGTGGGGGTAGGAGTAGGCGAGCCCGCCCGCCCGCCCACACCTGTGAGTAAGAGTAGGAGTAGGTGGTGGGTGGGGCCCTCTGTCAGCAAAGATATTGAGTGGACGAAATGCTTTTTCCATTTACCAGTACAAACCCCCACGTGGACTCTTTCTATCTATTTTGCGGGTTTCCGGGTTGCGGCCGACAGCCCCACCCCCCAACTCGGATGTTGCTGAAATGACTTATTAATTATTAGTTATTATTAACTATTAAACATTAAAATTTATTAAAACTTTAACTTTCCCACCCAATCCCCTCTTCCCCGAACACCGGTTCACGGTTGGTTGTTTTGATCATGATTACTTTCTCCACTAAGTGAGGTTAACTTTATAATAGAAATGGAAATAGATATTATTTTTGAAAATACAGTTATATTGATATGTTTCACTAAATCATGAGAGTGTCACATTATAATATAAATGAATCTAAAATCAAATTTAAAATGAGCTGTAACTTTATAACTTTAAAAGTCAATTTAAAAAAATATCTTTCTCCAATAGCATAGCTACTGTGAGGTTCAGAAAATGACAAAAACTGATAGTGATTTTGGTCACGAATCACGAGAGACTGATTTAAGAAAAGGATTAAAAAAAAAAAAGGTAAGAACCCTCTCAAATGTCAATCAAATCGTACAAATTTCGAACACTCGTTTGACTCATTGGAGAGTTCGAGTATAATACCACTTCATAAAATTATAAATGCTTACCCACACACCTTAGGTCCACATATAACCAATATATTTCCAGATATTTTTAGTTGACTGTTAGCGTAGATTGGTTTATGACACCGTGACCTTACTATAATTTTGTTTCGACTTGTTCTTTTTGTTTTAAAATTTTTATAAATAAAAATATTAAAATTAAATTGCCATAAATCAAGCCCTAAGAAATTCAATAGAACTACAAGGTTAAATGCCAAAAAGGTTAAGTTTAGAATCCGTTATCTTGTGTTTGTTTTCTAGCGATTTATGTTATATATTTATAAAAAAAAATTAAAAATTTAAGTAAAAATTTATTAAATTTGATAAGACAAAATTTTAAATAAAATTAATCTTAGTATAGTAATAAAATTATTTTAAAAATTAGTTATTATTTAGAGATTATAAATTTTTAGATTTTATTAATGTAATTAATTTTCATTTTTTAACCAAGATACATAACTTATATTTTTGATAAACATTTTATAACTCTAAAACCTAGTATTTGTTTATATATTAGTATATAGAAGATATATATATAAGATGTTCCTGGTTTTACTATTTTGAAAACAAAAATAAAAATAACATTTGATTGCTTGTTTTTATTTTTAAAAAATTATTAAATTTTTTAAAAAGGAAAAATACATTTTGATAATTTTTATTTGGCTAAAGTGTCAAACAAACCATTTTACTTTGATCTAAAAGCTAAATTGGCCATTCTAGTTTAAGAATAACTAGATAAACCATTAAGCCTTCAAATTCAGGGCCAAATTAAACGTGACCAAATAAATCGGTATGCTTTCAAACTATAAGTCACAGTAACTATTATAATAAATGTCATTTTTATGTTTTTAATAACATTAACTTCATTTTTAATTAAAATAATCATATACAGTTGCAAATACTCAAACTAAACTCTAAATCTAAATTTAAAGAAATATACACAATTACAATCTGACTACTTATAAGGAATAATGGCCGATTTGTCTCAAATTTAAAAATACATTGATTTATTTAACCTTCATTAAAATATAAAATTAATTTAACTGTTAAGACAAATTAAGGTAATTTATTTAACATTTTGTCCATTCTGTTTTATGTTCATTTTGGTTTTTCTTTTTTCTCGCTTACCCTCCCACTGCCAGTGACTAGAATCACTGGAGGGGCTGCAGAAGACTCAGGAGGTTTCCAACGTCTCAGCATAGACAATGAAAGGGTAGACGAGGAAAAGATACAAAAATATCAAAGAAGCAAACCATAACTATGAAGCAACACACAAAGCTTTAATTCTTTTTAGAAAAAAAAAATTGAAAATTCGGTCAACATCTTGGGAGTCTTATGCATATCTCACATCTGTCCCTTCTAAGCTGAGATAAAATACAGAAGCATGAGTGGCATGTATTAAAATAACATTTTTGTGTAAAGAACTATTACCGTCAAAATTGAACGTAGAATTGGAGTAGATATATGAGACTGTAGAAGTGATCAGAATTCACAAGGCTTTGTTCAAGGAAGATAAAAGAGAAAATTTTCAGGCAATTTCCGAAGGGGATGGAGGAAGATAGAAATGACCTGTAGAGGCAGAGAAATGGGCTGGCATTGCAGAGCGTTCGTCCATCAAAATGATGAATGAAACCTGCAACGGGGAGTGGAGTGGGTTTGGGGGGTCATGAGAGTAAGATTGGACCATTCTCAGAGGCCGTCCTGGTACGGTCATTATGCCCATGATGCCTCATCAGTTGCACATCACGAGAGAAGTGAGTCCTTGCTTTTGCATAGGGGGCATCTCTTGCTGCACCAAAACAGAAAAAATAAAATATAAAATTATGCAACTTATCAAACATAAAATTAATATCCTTTCTGATCCCATCCAATCCAGTGGTCTAGGATTCGAAAATAATTTCTTTACCCAGAAAACAGATAATAGTGGAAAGCTGACTACAAATGTAACCTTCCGTGCTATGGATGTCCTGTGCATTATGAATGCCCTATTAGCTACTCCATACCTCAATTGGTGACCGGGACAGGAAGATGACTCCATATGGAATAGCCATCATGTTTCTTAGGAAAAGGGAAATACGGTGACCATAGACACAGTATGTTGCCTTCTAATTTGGCGGGAGTCAACACACTGAGCATTTAGAAGATTCAGAAAACCCTTCTTAAACCCATAGATCATAAAGGAGTGGTCACTCAAGAACTGAGAAATACAGTTCAGTACTTGACCTTGAAACTTTATAGTTTTAGTGCGAGGGGTGACTCCCATGGAGCTAATGAAAGTTAAGTCAGTCTCAGCAAGTTTAACCCAGAATTAGTATTATTCATTTACCGGCAAGTGTCTGAGCTCGGAGAGTATTCTGTCGCCTTTTCCACCAGCACATTATGAAGGTGCTAATAAGCAGGAGTGTGACACATGAAGCGAATACGATGCCAATTTTTGCACCAATGGAGAGGTGGGGTCCACATGTTGGCAGTCCAGGAATACCACAGAGTCCTGCATTATCAGTAAAACTGGAAGCATGTACAGTAAGTAATTAGTAAGTAATTAATGTAAAACAAATTGCAGATATCTCCAACTTCTCTACCAATGTGGTTATTTTCTCCAGTTTTATGCCAATGAAAAATGTTTCTGAATTGATAAACTAGGACATTACTTGAAGCTCGCCCTATGTAGAAGCCTTCCTCCTAGTGCCGCCGGGACCCTGCCGAAGAGTGAGTTGCCATTGAGATTCCTGCACCATGAAGAATGGGTCAGAATTGCGTGCTGCATATTCTGATTTAATGGGCTAATAATCATACACCTGAATGATCTTACAGTGTTTTTAATGATGTCAACTGTCCAAGGCTTTGAGGAATTGATCCATTGAAAGAATTGTACGAAAGGTCCCTGTCATAACCAGATATATCTTCAGAAATTACATTGATATGAGTAACCAAATGTAAAGGGAGTCAAGAAATGCAGAATGAAAATGCTATTAAATTTGATAACGTTCACACGGTCTTTAATTCCCAAGCCTATTGTTAATCCACATGCCATCAAACTTGATGAGTTTTTCCATCTACCCAAGCATCCATTTGCCATAAGACAAATTTTGTTGTTTAAGGCTCAAAATATAGATACATGCAAAATATAAGCACAACTGAAATGAAAAGATAAACTAAGAAATCAGCTTATACATAATAAAGTTGGAGTAGTGCATGTTGAAGCTAAGATATAAAGACACAATTAAGACGGTTTAAACATGTAAAAAGAAAATTGATACACATCTGTGAGGCAAATAAATGCACTGGACGAAATTTATAGCGCAGAGAGAGAGAGAGAGAGAGAACCTGGTGAGAAACCTTTAAACATGAGATGGGATATAATTGCCTTACAAAGAATGTGACCAGATAAAGTTGGCAAGAGGTCTAGAATTTTGTAGAGTCGAGCCCACAAGAGTGAGATGAAGGATTGTAATTGTAGCCGCAGCTGAAGATTGAATGAGTTTGGTTATTTGAAAAACTTTTGACTCTTTCTTGTTCTTGTTTTTTTCCCCGTGATTTCTTTTCATCCTTTCTTCTGGTATTTCATCCTCTCCTCTTCTGTTTTCTTCTTAGTTCCATATCAGATATGTGTTTGATATTCATAACATCTATTGCATGTGAATCTAGAAGATTTGCAGCCCAGTGAACATTGTAGATTTAGGAATTACATTAGAGAACTAGGGGAAGAGATCTACAGCTAATGGAACTTGGCTAACGAATACATGGTACCTAGTCATAGTATGAGAAAGTTTCTGGATTCAGTTTAGCCAAATATATTTTCTAGTGGAAGAACCAAGGGGCTAAATGAAATAAAATGGCTAATCTCTCAATTGCTTATAGCTAGACATACAAAATTCAAATTGTAAATCCAGTAAGAGTTCAGCATTATAATGTCATCCCAGCTCAATAAATGTCAGCAATACAATTATGCAACACCTTTCCACATCAAAATTTTTCATGTAATAACCATCAAAATGGTTTACTGTTAATACCAGCACCTATAATAAGGGTTCAAATCATGTCCCTTGTACCAATTGGGTGATGGCCCTATTAAGTTCACTTGCACCTAATGGGGCCCAGAATTACGCTCTCTCTTGAACCTGTTGGAGATCCCTATATGCCTTCCAATTTTCCAGAATTAGGCTCTATCTTGAACCTGCTAAGGTCATGTCCAAGAAGGGTCGTTACTGGTTGCCCCTACTATCCTTTTCTTGTTAGCTGGAAAATGTCATTTAAGAGTAACAACACCATGAACAAAGCAATCAACAAGATTTGATAGCTGACCGGCAAATTACATACCAAATAGTATTAAGTTTTAGAGTCAATGATGCACCTCTTTTCCACGTCAAATCATGTCATGTAACAATTACAGGACTGAGAAGAAAGCAACCAAAAGTATTTAATTGCTAACAGGAATATAAATTATGTGCCAAAATGTATAAGTTTCACTCACAGTATCTCCAACGTAGTAATCGTTCCAAGTGAGGATGGAATAGGTCCCTGAATGCTGTTTCCACTGAAGTTTCTGTAAATGTACGAGTCAAAGAATAAAATAAGAGAAAAGGAGTTGTGTAGAAAATGATCTGTGATCAGTGATAACTGTATCACCAAGATCAAGGGAAGTAGCACAAGGATTAAACTGATAGTGTTATGTCCTTTGACCAAATAGTAGGGTGGCAACAAAATCAAGAGATTTAGCATATCTTTATGAAAGGGTTTTTAAATTCTGTCATCTTCCAAATATAGTACTTCAAATATATACTCACATGCTCTGTAGATGACTCAGATTGGAGATTTCATTTGGGAAGAAACCCTTCAAGCCTTGATTGTCAAGACCACTGGCAATGCAGAAGATATTAAGTTAGCTCAAATCATGCAAGCAAACAAATGGATGGCCGTTGACATATTACTATATCAGGCATCATATGAGCATTTGTATGGCCTTCAAGATACTGGCATGTACATACACTATATTTCAATAAAATAACAAGATTCGAAAATAGAAGCACTAGCCCCTGTGCTGTCACTACTTAATTTCCATCAACAAATTTCAGAGAATTTTCCATTTCAGGGTCAAAATTCTGTTAGGGTGATAAACAAAACTGGTCCGCAAAACAAAATGCTAAAATTTGGATTGAGTGGGGTAGTAAAATGGAAACTGCAAACATTCATGAGGACAGATTCTTTAAGTATATTCAAGTAGTAGTAAACTCCGCCCATGAATTCAAATTTACAGCCCGTCCCAAGCCCTGATTGTGTTAGATAGCCGGTAATCAGTGTAAAACTCATTGGATCAAAAAACATGGGTTTTGAAAAAATCCCGTAAGGAAAAATTACCAAAAAGCCACTGTTTGAAAGGTAGCACATTTTGATCACCTCTGAACTACAAATCTCTTCCAACTTGCAGCTCGATACCAATGCTTCAAATTTTCAAAGCACTAGCATGGAAGCTCTGTGTAACGCTCCACTTTTCTCCAAGCGTGCGTTAACTCGAGATTTCGAGAAAATTTAAATCAAACACCACATAAATCTCTCGATAGCCATACTTTCATCAAAATCGTTTCCCGACAATCCCGATCATACCTTCTTAGTATAACAAATTTTAATAACTAAGACATGCATTATCAATCACAGCAGCGGAAGCAAGATCGAAACCTCAGATATATATATACAACTGATAATTCCATTTACATTAATCAAATCGATGTTTCACATGAAAATACCAAATGTTACATAATTTCTGAACATCGTAATCATAAACAAAATCCTACTAACCCAACAGCTACATCTCGATGTCATTCTTTCCCTTGGCGTCACTGCTTTCATCTGGAACGTTTGAATATTCCAGGGACATAGTCCAAAATAGATGTTGAATCATCTAAGTGAGGGTTCAAAAACATTTTCATGAATGTATGCAAAATCATGTACCAAAATCGATAAATCTCAACATGCACCAGCCTAAGAGAATCCCACACAGCATTTAGCCCTAACCGGGGAAAACGCAATCTCTCTAAAGGCGACACGACCACATCGACCCATTGGCCAACCGATCCTGCTTAAGAGGGACAACCTCTACATATAAACTCAGGAATCACCCCATTGTCATCGTCAGGCTTTACGCTCCCACTCAAAAGCATTTCAAAACACAACCCTAGCCCCAAGAGTGTCACGTCAGCACTATCCTCGGAATTGACGTCACCTCGGCATTAATGCTACTGCTCAAAGGATCCTGAGGTGGTGTCCACTCGCAGCCCCGCCACTTGAGCCAACAACCGGGGTGGTGTCCACTCTCAGCCCCGCCACTTGGGTCCCGTAGGGTGAAGTTCGTCTCAGCCCCGTCCCAAGTGGTCACCAAGCATTAATCCTAGGTACGCATCCCGAGTGCTGTCACTCTGGGCTTCGTCACAGGTCAACAACCCACATACCACATGAACGACACAAAACAAGCCAATGGTCGAAAATCATAACATGCATCACTTAAAATCATAACATGAGCCACTTAAAATCATAACATGCGTCACTTAAAATCAACACTTAAATCAATGTTTAATGCACGTGTAAACAGTCATTTGGTCAATTCATCACAAGAACCCAATGGCTAAACAAGTTTGGAGGTGAACACTCACAGTAAAATCATTCATATGTTATTTGAAATCTTTTCAGGCAGAACCACTCACCTTTAGACGAATTCCCAATTGACAAGCACGGTTAGCCTCGATTTGCGCGCCTGCCTTGATCTGTGTGCCTGACCTCGATTTGCGTGCCTAGTCTCGATTCTCGCGCCTGACGCTCTTGTACTTCAACCTCGAGCTTCTACGATACCCTAGTCATCACGTTGTCCAAAATCATATCAATGTCTATTTTTCCAATTTTTCACAATTTCTTCCTATTTTCTTTACATTTCTCCTCAAAAATTCTAATAAGTACCTAATCAATATTTTTCCTTAATTTCTCTTCATAAGAATTCATAAATGATTAATTCCTAACTCCCAAAATTTTCTAAGGATTTTCCAATACCTCTTCCTATTTTTCATAAGCGTTATTCACTTTGAAAATTACAAAATGACTATTTTCTTCAACATTTTTCCAAATTTTCTTACATCATAATTCATAATTTAATTTTCTCAAAATAATAAAAAAAAATTCGAAATTACATGACCCTTCACGCGCTCTCACGCGTGGGCGCGTGGCTGGGCAAAAACTGTTGGCGCGTGGCAGTCACGCGCCACCTTCTTCAACCTTGAGCCGGCCGCCGGAGGGTGCTCCGATGGTAGCAAATCGGGTGCCGTTCGAAAGCCCTCGAGAAGTCGATCACATCCCCACCGATTTCAGGCCGAAAGGACGCCGGAAAGACGTTTAAAACTCGAGTTGCAGGTCTCGGTTTCGGTCTGCCTAGGGCATTTCCGGCCACCTTCGAAACACCCTCAAACCTACTCCAAAACGCCTCAAATCGGTGCCAAAATGATCCTTGACTCCAAAAGACCAAAAGCCCTCTATCAAAGCTCTAAAAATCGTTCGAAAACGAGCTCGATTTGTGCTTCCAAAATCGGTCGAAACCCTTCGGTATTTATAGCCAAAAAACCACTCCCACGTGGCCGATCTCTGGCCAAGGCTTCTTCCCCACGCTTCCTAGACCCCCCTAGGCCACTCCCTGACGACCCTAGGCTGCCCACGTCGCCGGAAAATCAAGCAAAATCTTCAGCCAATCTGCCACCTCTGTGTAATTTTCTGAAAATTGCACTTTAGCCCCCTGAAATTTTCCTTTTGCATTTTGGTCCTTTTCCTCAAGCCCCTGATCTTTCTAACACTACCACCAAGACCCTCAAGATTAGTACTCCTCATTTCTCCCCTGAAACTTTCAAAAAATTGCCGTTTAGACCTCCCTCGGGCAATTTTAGAAAATTACACTTAGGCCCGATTGATTTCTTAAATCCATTCGATTCAACCTGAAACCACTTAAGGGTTGTTCTACACATCGAATACTATTCCTTGACACTCTCCGTTGACTTTTTGAACGTCGTTTACAGCAATTCGGTAATATGACCTAATTGACAGCTGTATTTTTGCTGTACCGAAAACTGTTCCCAATCTTATTTCTTTTATCACCAAAAATCATAATTTTAATTGTTTGTCGATTCTATACCATTTTCTTGGGCTATCTAGGGTCCGAGGTACTTCCTCTGGCTAATTCGGTCGTCCAAAGCTGTGTTAGTGTGCCCTATAGTCTTATTTTTCTCAAATTTCCAATTTTGCCCTTCATCAAATATTATTTTATCCTCAAAATTATTCTCGGGTGTTACACTCTGTATGTACCAGAACTCTACCAGCTGCTACATCTAAAGATGAACAATGATATGCATACAGAATTGATGGGCCAACAGGGTAAAATGCCCAATCTGCCCTTGCTTTGGTTTTAGCAAGAGCAAATTGATCATTTGGCCTGGTCAGCCTATCAATTCAGCTAACTAATTCATAAAGAATGTCATTATTCTTAAAAGAAAAGACCTACTATCCTCCTGGTAGTGAAATTAGGAAACAAAGCCTGCTGAACTGGAAAGTATGACCACTTATGAGAATGAGCAAATATGTTCGACCCTTTTAAGATCACAGTTTCTGAAATTTTGCTCAGGTAGAAGTGGACTGCATGCAAAATTTACATTCATGGGATACGAAAGACGTCTCACATCTTTGAAAAAGAATGATTAAGAGGACCAAGTAAGGTCCTAAATTGTCAAGGAATTTTGATACTCAAGCAAGAGCAGAAGGTGGATGAGAACCCCCAGTTTGCAATGTTATTTGCATATCAAAAAGAAGTTTCCAATGTGATATTAAGAAAATTTGAGAACACAGCATCACATACAAAAAGAATAATAAGATGAAATATATTGCAGTAAAAAATCACAGATGACAAAAGGAACCCAGAAGAATATGAAATAAAGCATAAGGTCCAGAACGAACAGTCCATCAATGACCCATTTACTGCTAGTCCTGTTGAATTGACAATATACTCCACTCCATGGATGTTGTTGAGGAACGCATGGATCACCATTCCACCCAAAACGAAGCGGAAGCCCTAAAGCACTCTTCATTATTTGTAAAGCCCTGACTAGAATAAACAAGGAAAGAAAATTACTTTGTTAAGAGCTCATTGAATATTTTAGAAGATAGCAAATGCCATTCTTTGCAACACACACATCTTACAAAGATAAACAAGAAGCTAGCAGTGAAAAATAATTCTGATGGGAATTCTCATAAAACACATCTGGCAATTCCTTGTAAATACTACAAATTAGAGCAGATAAGTAAATGCATGCAACAAGAGCAGGCATGCCACTGAACTTGCATGCGTGCATCATTCCAACTAAGACTTGTGTCCAGCATGAACAGAATTCAGTTATGGCGATCCAGTTAGGAATAACTTTCCTCTTATAATGCACTCATGTGTTTCCAAAGAAAGCCAATTTAGGGTTGCTTGTGCTGGATAGGATCTTAAGCCTGCCATAAAAATTTTTTGTCTGTTTCCTACTTTCATTCCTTCCTTAGAACCAAAATTCGTTTTTCATTCAGTATGAAATGTCATTCTTTGTGTTCATAGAGCAATTTGCAGTGAGAAAGTGTCTCGTAATCATTGTTTCCTTCATGCAAGGCTTTCTATTGCCGAGGTAGACAAACAACATACAAGATTGAAGAAACAGTATATAAAATTTGAAGTCGTATTGCAAAGAAGAACGGGGAAGAGAGGGAAAAATGCTCCAATTCTATAGTTTTTCTTATAGCGGTTATTTGCCAAAGAAAATTATATAGTGGTCATAATCTCATCAGCAACAAATCATCCATGATAAGCACAGTCTATATAATAGTACTTCACTCAACATTAAAGTTTCTTATAGGAGGCAAGTCTAGCTAGTTGGTTTTGTAATTATCATAGGATCAAAACCCAAACCATCTGACCTAGTAGCAGAGCTATAAAGGGGTTGATATGGCCCATTGCCACATTGATGATCTACTAGGGTGGTGTCTTGAGTGTATTACTTGGTCCCATGAGGTCTGGAGTTACC
Organism: Diospyros kaki; assembly: GCA_036245055.1. NCBI lineage: Eukaryota > Viridiplantae > Streptophyta > Magnoliopsida > Ericales > Ebenaceae > Diospyros > Diospyros kaki. Next base: position 29,767,375 of record BSEG01000003.1, on the reverse strand, counting down.
TTCAGCTAGTACTTTTTGAGTGAGGGCTCATAGTATTACAAGTGGCTGTCGAGTTAGTGCAAAAATACTACTGAGTTGGTACCGGCCAAGAGTGTTTGAGACTGACTCGGGTCAAATTGAGACATGAGATTTCTAGTAGGCCTACCAAGGATACCCAGACTTAAAAAAGAGCAGTTTGTCATGACCCAATCCCATATCTAGCATATTGAGAAGATTTTGAGTATATTACTTATTCCTATGAGCCCGACAACTACCTTTGAGTCTTTGACTAGAAGTTCTGAGCAAGTCACCATGGTTTGGAGGAGCAAATTATTATGGTCCAATACAAGGTATGGGACTTGTTCCACATCGAAAGTTTAGGCTCTTAGTGTGGGGTTTATAATCTCTTGGACACCCTCTCATTGACAACTAGCTTTTAGGGGTGAGTTCTACCCAAAAGATTGAAAGAGTGGTAATAGAGTTGGCCCCATGTCTCCCAGTTGCAATCACGCGGCGACGGAGGTGACACTAGTATTGCAGTGTTCATCCGGGACTAGCCGTGGCTAGTGCATAACCTGCCATCGTGGGCGTCGAACTACATAGTGTGGAGGTATGTTATGGTCTACTGCAAGGTATAGAACTTATCTCACATTGGAAGTTTAGACTCTTGGTGTGAAGTTTATAACCTCTTAGGCACCCTCCCCTTGACAGCTAACTTTTGGGCGTGAGTTCTACCCAAAGGGTTGTAATAGAGCTAGCTTTTGAAGGTGAGTTCTATCCGAGGGTTATAACTATGGTATCAGAGCAGACCCCATGTCTCCCAGTCGCAATCACACAGTGATGGAGGTGACGCCGGCATTGCAATGTTTGTCCGGGATTAGCCGTGGCTAGTGCACAACCTGTCATCATGGGTGCCAGACTGCGAAGCATGGTGATATGTTATGGTCCACTGCAAGGTATGGGGCTTGTCCTATATCGGAAGTTTAGGCTCTTGGTGTGGGGTTTATAACCTCTTGAGCACCCTCCCCTTGATAGCTAACTTTTGAGGGTAAGTTCTACTTGAGGGTTGTAATATAACACCTGGATTTCAAAATAACCAAAATTAGCACTCATTGCTCTCCAAGTTTCCACCTTGTCCAACATTGTTGAGACCATAAAATCACAGTAGTCACAGGTGTACTGGCTCATCTTTCCTAATTGCCATTGCTAAGCATGCAATTGTTCAGGAACATCTTTTAGCAATTACTTGCATCATCAGTAGATTTAGAGGGAGTCAATGACTTGCCTGCAGTATTTAGCTTTTCTGCAACATCTTCTGAATTTCCTGTTACTTTTAGTGTACTTATTCTTTATTGTCAAACTCATAAAAGAAAAGTAGAAATGCATAAGACAATTTGAAGTACCTTCAGGACTGAGTGATGCAAAATTGTACATATTATTCATAGTTGGTCATAGAAGCCACTAACGGCAAAGTTTGGGCAGAACCTAAGACATAGTTATCGCTTAGGGAAACAATGGAAACCAACAGTGGAAAACAAAAACAATGGCATGCAGTAAACCACACATTAATTGAGCAACATTTTTGGTAGAGCTATAAATTAAATGATGGCCTACTCCACATGAGTAACTCACATAAAATAGGAATTTGTATGGAATAAATAATTATTCTTCACGGGCTACTATGTTATTATTGGTATTGTGGTGAACAATATTGCAAATAAGGACAGATGAAGGAGTTAACAACAAGCAGAAGATGTGGAATACAACTTGAAAGTCATATTATGGTTTTGTTAATAATTAGTAACCTCTTCTCACACTTTTTTTGACACATTTCAACAATCAAAAGAAGAGAAATAAATAAATCAAAATTGGTTAGAAATAAATAAATCAAAATAAGAAACTGAGCACAACAAAAACTAGTTTCTAATAAGAATAATGAAAGTAGCGACACCAGTTTTATTATGAGAAAAGTTAAAGTAACACCTCTGCATCTCACTACAAATCACAGATTCAATTCAACTCAACTAACAATTTCAAAACTCGTAAAGCATTAAATTTTAGCCATCATAACAGACTGAACAAAAGCACTACAAAACAGTTTTTAAGATAAAAATGCTTTTATCAAAAGTGGCAAATCTGCAATGCACTTAAAAGCCAAAAATAAAAAATATAACAAAACCCGCATATGTAACAGTTTAGGAAGCTTATGTTTTTACCTTCATCTGGCATAGTTTTAGACTCTGCCATAATAACCTCAAAGATTTCAATGGCATTGATAATAGCATGACCTTTCACAGGTTGCATTGTTATTGTCAAAATTCTCCCATTAACAGCAATGGTCCTGTTCAATACAAGAGCAGTGAAAAGATCCCCACTCATATTCACAATGTCAACATCTTGGAAAGCAATGTCTCCATTTATTAGGATGTCAAATACTCTTTCCCCTGCACCAGTGACAGAAGTATCAATCTCTGCAAAGTGCAACCAAATAGAGTAGTTTCTATTGGGATCCACATCAATCGTATACGTCAATTCCAGCGCCCTATCGGTACTAATAAGAGCTGTCTGGTAAAGAGATTCTGGATAGAAGTTTGGTGAACTTGTGGCCTGCTTGATACTATTTGGGGTCGATATAGCACGATCAGAATGTTGACCAAAATCCAAAACAGGGTTCCAGAATCTATCCCCACCCCAGTGGTCCCCACTGTAGTCTTCATCAAATTTTGGATTCTTAGTACCACAGCTCAATCGTCTTTCTGTTCTTAGGATTGTCCCTTGACCCCACTTTGTGCCAAAACCATAAGCCTTATCATCAACTTGAAGAATTTCAATTGAAAGTATAGCTGGATCTCCGTGGCCAGTGCTATGGAAGCAAAGAGAAGCCGAACCATCTGTAAGAAATATGAGGGCTTCAACAAATGCTTTCTCATTATCATTGTTACTCCAACCTGACTTCAGTGAGTAAATCTGAGTTCCTTCAGCAGAGACATCAAACAATGGTTCGTTGTCGAAATCAGGATTTGCTACCAATCCAAAAAATATTCTAACTGAATAACGGCCTTTGGGTACTCCAGTAATATTATAACAATTTTCTGGCCCCTCGGACAGAGGGAAATAGCGAAGTGTTTTAAGTGGAGGAGTGATAAAACTCGGGCGTGTTGCATTAGCCCGTATGCCTGCTGTATATCCAATGTCCTTATGCCACAGAGCATTTGTTGGTAGTGTATGAATATCATTGAGAGCTCCACAGCTCATTCGCATAGCATAAGGTGCTGCAGTGTGCAAAACAGACATCAGAGTAGACAGAAGAAGAAGAATTGGGCTCTTCGTATGCTTTTTGATGTCCCAAATTCATATGTTCACATATATGCCTATTTCATCCTTGACCTTACCTAGCCAAATCACTCTCCATTCATAACGTGAAAATCATTTTCGTATATTATAATGTCCCCAAACAAAGTCAGTTCTAAAAGTGCGGGCTCATTGCAGACACTGCAAAGGCTCATTGATGGGATGCAGGATAAGATTTGAAAGCATAAGAAAACAATAATAAATCACATATTATGTTAGCAACATCTAGGATGTTAAGATTGTCTTGATTTTGAGTTTGAGCTTGAATTAGAGAGTCGGATTATACTGAGTAATAGTTTAAGCTTGAATTACAGATTATGATTATATTTTCAGTTTGAATTTGTAGTTGCTCTCTTGTTCCAGTTGTGTATAAAGCCCCTCTGTAGGGCCAAAGCAGAACACACTGAAAAATAAAGAATATATTCTCTGATCATTTTTTCTCTCTAACATATTAGAACAGCAATAATCAGCCAATTGCTGCCTTGGAGGCTAGGACACAATCCACCATTCACTTTGCCTTCCATTCCACATTTGCGCCTCAATTTAGGCAACCTAAACGATTACAGATTGGACCCCAAATCTAAGAGAGTAATATATAGCATTCAAAATATACCAACAAAACCTCAATGCATATCAGCAATTCACCATCGACACTGAAATTCAAAAGCTCGTCGACAAAACTACAACTCCAAACTCCAGACTAAACTCGAAAGGTCCAACCAACCAAAATCGGATAATATTAATCAATCCTGTACTCAAAGCATCTGTCCGTACAATAAACAGTTGGCTTCCCACGACTACTTCAGCAAACTCACGCGTTTGCACTAAATCGATCGCATTGCGAGTAAAACCTCACCTCAGAACCCCGAAGCCAATCAGGAGTTCTACATTTCACCACAAATTGAAGAAAATAAACTGTTTCCACACATCAACACATCCATATTACGCATACGCATATATATAAATAGAGATGGAGAGAGAAGAGAGAAATGACCAGGCCGAGACGACGCCTGAAAGAGGGACGAGAAGAAGGCGAAGAGCGAAAAGAGGAGAAGCATCGCCGTCGCGGCTTCGAAATGCCTTGGAGAAAAGATCAATTTCTGCAAAGCCTCTTCGTTCCAACTACTCTCTCTCTGTCTCTCTCTCGCGGACGTGATTGCAGGTAGCCATTTGAAATTAAATTAAATCAAATTTGAAAGCCTTAGCTTAATGTCCTTTTTCTTTGTTTAAAGTTGACCGGTGAGGAAGCAGCGGCAGTAATGTACTCTCCAGGCCCCACCTTAACTACACGACTAACGTCCAGTTAATTTGGTGGGTTTCGTAAATTTGGCTTCTTTCTGGTGATAACAATGGACCAACTCATGAGACTAATATTTAGTTATTTATTGTTATAGACTTAATTTAAATTAAAATATACTTATTTATTAAGTTACTTTTTTATTTTTCTATTTTTTCTCAATTTTTCAATCTATAATATTATATAAATTGATAATTTTCATAAATTGAAATAATATTATATAAATTTATAATATTTTATTTAAATTTAATAATAAATTTATTTATTATAAACTGTTATTAATTTTGAATATAATTATTGTAAATTTATATATGACATGTATGTCAATTCATAAAGATTATTTATTAAATTTATTTGTGAGTATAGCATTTATTTTATTTTAAACAAATTGGTTGCAATGTTATTTACGTGTTAATAAGAAAAATAGAAAATTTTATTTTTAGATAAATTGTATAATTTTTAAGAACAATTTTATTAATATATAGTAAATGTATCATATTTTAAAAATATTTCATCAATTAATAAAACTATTTTAAAATAAAAATAAAGTAATTTATCTAAAATTAAAGTAGACTTATTAAAACTTAACACACGTACACTTATAAAATAATTAGAAATATTATTTAAATAGTCAAGTTTAACACTTTTAATAATATTTTATATTAATATATGAGGTTGATTATTTTTAATTCTGACTATTTCGTTTTTACAGTCTGGATAATAAAATATTTTAAATATATTTAATAACTCTCTATTCTTATACATTTATTAAGTAGTATTTAAAATATTTTATAATTTAAATTATAAAAAATAAGTGCATCTAAACTGAAAATAATTTTATTCTTAATATATTATGCATTTATATATACACGATATATTATATATAATATAAAAAAATAATATAAAATAACAAAAAAAATTAAATTTAAATATTCAAAAATATTTTGGTGAATTAATATCAAAAGAAAAGAGAATCAATCTAATCATTAGTGGATTGGCAGCTAAGCTCATAATGGGAAGCAATGTGAATTTCGCACGCGTTGGTTTGCTGCCACTTTCGGTGGGCCACCCTTCCACACACGTCTGACTTTCCAAAGTTAAGTGCGAGTCATGTCGCCGCGCAATCATCGGAGACAGCCTGTCCTGTCTAGTCCCCCTCCGGGCGCCGTCTTGAATTCGGATCAGATCGATTGAATGATTTGGGCGGGTCGCCCGTCCCACGTCACGGTCACGAAAACGTTTATTCACTTATATAAAATTATAATGAATACAGTACATTGAAACTTATATAAAATTATAATGAATTATTTTATAAATTAATAATATTTTTATAAAATTATTAATGTTATGGATATTTTCTAGATCACTTCTTATGGGTTGAACTTGATTCAGCAGACCAGTCCAATCTCCCGAAAATGTAATACCCGGGAATAATTTGAGGATAAAAAAAAAAAATATTTGATAAAGGGCATATATGAAATTTTAGAAAAAAATAAGACTATAGGGTACACTAACACAGTTTTGGACGACCGAATTAGTCAGAGGGAGTAGTCCGGACCCCAGATAGTCAAGGAAAACGATATAGTATCGATGAGTGATTTAAATTATGATTTTTAGTGATAAAAGAAATGAGATCGATAACAGTTTTTGATACAGCAAAACGATTTTAACGGAGAATGTCAAGGACTAGTATTTGATGTATAGAACAACCCTTAAGTGGTTTCAGGTTGAATCGGATGGATTTAAGGTCAAAACGATCAGTCGGGCCTAAGTGTAATTTTCTAAATTTGCCCGAGAGAGATCAAAATAGTAATTTTTTGGAAGTTTTAAGGGAGAAACGAGAAGTACTAGTCTTGAGAGTTTTAGTGACGGTGTTGGGAAGACCAGGGGCTTGAGAATAAGAGTCAGAAATGCAAAACGAAAGTTTCAAGGGGCTAAACTGTAATTTTAAGAAAACTGCCAAAGCATGGCAGATCTGGCCGCGGATTTGGCCAGAAAATCTAGAGATTTGGGCAGCAAATCTCGTCAGGGCATGGCCTAGGGTAGTCTAGGAGGCGTGGGATGTAACGCCCCACTTTTCCCAAGCGTGCGTTAATTCGAGATTTCGAGAAAAATTAAATCAAACCTCACATAAATCCCTCGGTAGCCATTATTTCCCGACAATCTCGATCGTACCTTCTTAGTATAACAACATTCAATAAATAACTAAGACAGGTATCATCAATCACATCAGCGGAAGCAAGATCGAAACCTCAATATATACATATCACTGACAATTTCTTTTACAATAACTGAATCGATGTTTCACATGAAAATACATTACATAATCTCTTGAACATTGAAGTCAAAGATAGGACCTATGAAAACCAAACGTAACTGCTACATCCTGACGACATTCTTCCTCTTGACGCCACTGCTTTCACCTGGAACGTTTGAATATTCCAGGGACATAGTCCAAATTAGATGCTGAATCATCTAAGTGAGAGTTCAAAAACGTTTTCATGAATGTATGCAGAAATCATGTACACAAAATCGATAAATCTCAACATGCACCAGCCTAAAGAGAATCCCACACAGCATTTAACCCTAACCGGGGAAAACGCAATCTCTCTAAAGGCGACACAACCAAATCGACCCATTGGCAACCCAATCCCGCTTAAGAGGGACAACCTCAACACATGAACCCAGGAACCACCCCACGGTCATTGTCAGGCTTTACGCTCCCACTCAAAAGCGGTCCAAAACATAACCCTAGCCCCGAGAGTGTCACAACAGCACTGTCCATGGAATCGCCGTCACCTAGGCATTAATGCTACCGCTCAAAGGATCCTGGGGTGGTGTCCACTCGCAGCCCCGCCACTTGAGCCATCAACCGGGGTGGTGTCCACTCGCAGCCCCGCCACTTGGGTCCCGTAGGGTGAAGTCCGTCTCAGCCCCGTCCCAAGTGATCACCAAACATTAATCCTAGGTACGCATTCCCGAGTACTGCCACTCTAGGCCACGTCACAAGTCAACAACCCACATACCACAAAAACCAGCCAATGGTCGAAAAATCATAACATGCATCACTTAAACTCATAACATGCATCATCAATACTTAAATCATCGTTTAGTGCACATGTAAGCAATCATTTAGACAATTCATCACAAAATCGAGCATGGAAACCAATTACGTGTCATTTGAAATCTTTTGGGCAGAACCCCTCATGAGTCAAAACCAAGTTTGGAAGCGAACACTCACAGTGAAACCATTCATATGCTATTTGAAATCTTTCGGGCCGAACAACTCACAGTAATCAATTTTTAGAGAAGAACTACTCACCTTTAGACGACTTTCCGATCGTCAGGCGCAGTCAGCCTCGATTTGCGTGCCTGCCTCAATCTGCGTGCCTGGCCTCATTTTTCGCACGTGACGCTCTTGTACTTCGACCTCGAGTCTCACCGATACCTTAGTCATCACATTTATTCAAAATTACATCAATATCTATTTTCCATAATTTCTTCCTATTTTCTATATATTTCTCCTCAAAAATTCTAATAAATGCCTACTCAACATTTTTCCTTGATTTCTCTTCATAATAATTCATAATTAATAAATTCCTATCTCCCAAAAATTTCTAAGAATTTTCTAATTCATTTTCCTATTTTTCCTAAGCCTTATTCACTTTGAAAATTACAAAATAACCATTTCCTCAAACATTTTTCCAAATTTTATTGCATCATAATTCATAAAATAATTTTCTAAAAATAATAAAAAAATTTCAAAAATACCTGATGTCTCACGCGCCCTCACGCGCGGCGCGTGGGTGGCCTCGTTTGAACTGGCGCGTGCCAGTCACGCGCCAGTCATCTTCAACCTCCAGCCGGTCGCCGGCGAATGCTCCGATGGCCGAACTTCGGGTGCCGTTCGAAAGCCCTTGCCTAATCGATCATAACCCCACCGATTTCAGGCCGAAAGGAATCCAAAAGGTCGATTAAAAATCGAGTTGCAGGTCGGCGGTGGCGGTCCGCCTAGGGCTTTTCGGCCACCTTCGAAACTCCCTCGAATCTGCTCCAAAACGCCTCAAACCGATGCCAAATTGATCCTTACCTCATGGAGACCAAAAGCCCTCTATCAAAGCTTCAAGATTCATTCGAATTTGAGCTCGATTTGGTGCTTCTTTCTCGGCCGAACCCTCGGCTATTTATAGCCCAAAAACGACCCCACGTGGCTCATTCTCGGCCGTTTCTTTCCCCTCACGCCACCAGGACACCCTAGGCCATCCCCTTGACAAGACTTGACGGCCAAATGGCCGGATTTTCCGGCCAAATCGTGCGGCCAGACTGCCATGCGCGATCCAACTTTCTGAAAATTGCACTTTAGCCCCTCTGAAATTTTTATTTGCATTTTGGTCCTTTTCCTCAAGCCCCTGATCTTTCTAACACTTTCACTAAGACCCTTAAGGTTAATAATTCTCATTTCACCCTTGAAAATTTCAAAAAATTGCTGTTTAGACCTCCCTCGGGCATTTTTAGAAAATTACACTTTGGCCCGACTGATTTATTTGACCTCAAATCCACCCGATTCAACCCGAACCCACTTAAGGGTTGTTCTACACATCGAATACTATTCCCTGACACTCTCCGTTGACATTTTGGATGTCGTTTACAGCGATTCGGTAATATGACCTAAACGGGCAGCTGTATTTTGCTGTACCGAAAACTGTTCCCGATCTTCTTCCTTTCATCACTAAAAATCATAATTTTAATTGCTTGTCGATACTATACCATTTTCCTGGGCAATCTCGGGTCCGAGGTACTCCCGTTGGCTAATTTGGTCGTCCAAAACTAGGTTAGTGTGCCCTAAAGTCTCATTTTTCTCAAAATTCCAATTTTGCCCTTTATCAATTATCATTTTATCTTCAAAATTTTCTCGGGTGTTACATGGGAGAGAAGTTTTGGCCGGAAATCGACCACATATGGGTCGGATTTGGCCTATAAATAGCCAAGGGTTTCAGCCGAATTTGAAGTATCAAATCGCTCAAGTTTGAGGGCGAATCGAGGGAAGCCAATAAGGGGATTTTGATCCTTGAAGCAAGAGGAGCAGTTCTGGAGAATTTCGTGAATTTTCGAAGCGTTTTGAGGGTAGTTCGAGGACTGGCCATAAAAGCGAGGTAGACCGCCGCGCCGCGCCTGATGTAACGCCCCACTTTTCCCAAGCGTGCGTTAATTCGAGATTTCGAGAAAATTTAAATCAAACACCACATAATTCCCTCGATAGCCATCAAAATCGTTTCCCGACAATCTCGATCGTACCTTCTTAGTATAACAACATTTAATAAATGGACTAAGACAAGCATCATCAATCATATCAGCGTAAGTAAGATCGAAACCTCAAATATATACATATCACTGACAATTTCTTTTACAATAACTGAGTCGATGTTTCACATGAAAATATATTACAAAATCTCTGATCATTGTAATCATAGACAAAACCTACGAAAATCGACTGTATCTGCTACATCCTGACGACATTCTTTTCTTGGACGCCACTGCTTTTACCTGGAACGTTTGAATATTCCAGGGACATAGTCCAAATTAGATGCTGAATCATCTAAGTGAGAGTTCGAAAATATTTTCATGAATGTATGCAGAATCATGTACACAAAATCGATAAATTTCAACATGCACCAGCCTAAGAGAATCCCAACGCATTTAACCTTAACCGGGGAAAACGCAATCTCTCTAAAGGCAACACGACCAAATCGACCCATTGGCAAACCGATCCTGCTTAAGAGGAACAACCTCGACACATGAACTCAGGAATCACCCTACAGTCATTGTCAGGCTTTACGCTCCCACTCAAGCGTTCCAAAACACAACCCTAGCCCCAAGAGTGTCACGTCAGCACTATCCCCGGAATCAACGCCACCTCGGCATTAATGCTACTGCTCAAAGGATCCTGGAGTGGTGTCCACTCGCAGCCCTGCCACTTGCGCCAACAATCGGGGTGGTGTCCACTCGCAGTCCCGCCACTTGGGTCCCGTAGGGTGAAGTCCGTCTCAGCCCCGTCCCAAGTGGTCACCAAGCATTAATCCAGGTACGCATCCCGAGTGCTGTTACTCTGGGCTTCGTCACAGGTTAACGACCCACATACCACATGAACGACACAAAACAAGCCAATGGTCGAAAAAATCATAACATGCATTACTTAAACTCATAACATGCGTCATTTAAATCGATACTTAAAATCAACGTTTAATGCACATGTAAACAGTCATTTGGGGCTGAACACTCACAGTAAATCGAGTTTTAGAGGAGAAATACTCACAAGTCAAAACCAAGTTTTGGGCGAAATCTCACCTTTAAACGAATTTTCAATTGACAAGCGCGGTTAGCCTTAATTTGCACGCCTGCCTCGATCTGCATGCCTATCCTTGATTTGCGTGCCTAGTCTCGATTCTTGTGCCTGACGCTCTTGTACTTCAACCTCGAGCCTCAACGATACCCTAGACATCACGTTTGTCCAAAATCATATCAATTTCTATTTTTTCCAATTTTTCCATAATTTCTTCCTATTTTCTTTATATTTCTCCTCAAAAATTCTAATAAATACCTACTCAAAATTTTTCCTTGATTTCTCTTCATAATAATTCATAAATAATTAATTCCTATCTCCCAAAAGTTTCTAAAGATTTTCCAATTCCTTTTCCTATTTTTCCTAAGCCTTATCCACTTTGAAAATTACAAAATGACTATTTTCTTCAACATTTTTTCAATTTTTCTTGCACCATAATTCATAAAATAATTTTCTTAACAAAATAAAAAAAAATTTCAAAAATACCTGACGTCTCACGCGCCCTCACGCGCGGCGCGTGAATTGCATGGCTTGAACTGGCGCGTGCCAGTTACGCGCCAGTCGTCTTCTACCTCGAGCCGGTTGCTGGCAACTGCTTTGATGGCCTCGATTCCGGTACCCCCCGAAAGCCCTTGAGAAGTCGATCCTATCCCCACTAAAATCAGGCCGAAAGGCCACCGGAAAGTGGCCCAAATGGCCGGTTGCAGGCGGCGGGAGGCGGACCGCCTCAAACCCTCGGCCAAACTCGATCTACCCTCAAACCTACTCCAAAACGCCTCAAACTGGTGCCAAATTGATCCTTGGCTCCAAGAGATCAAAAGCCCCCTATCCAAGCTCCAAAAATCGATCAAAAATGAGCTCGATTTGGTGCCTTCTTCTCGGCCGAAATCCTTGGCTATTTATAGCCAAAAAACTACCCCACGTGGCCGATTTTCCGGCCATGCTTCTTCCCCATGCCTCCTAGGACACCCTAGGCTACTCCTTGACAAGACTTGACGGCCAAATGGCCGGATTTTCCGTCCAAATCGTGCGGCCAAATCTGCCCTCTCTGTGCAATTTTCTGAAAATTGCACTTTAGCCCCTTGAAGTTTTCTTTTTGCATTTTGGTCCTTTTCCTCAAGCCCCTGATGTTTTTAACACTATCACTAAGACCCTCAAGATTAGTACTTCTCATTTCTCCCTTGAAACTTTTGAAAAATTACCGTTTAGACCTCCCTCAGGCATTTTTAGGAAATTACACTTTGGCCCGACTGATTTATTTGACCTCAAATCCACTCGATTCAACCCGAAACCACTTAAGGGTTGTTCTACACATCGAATACTATTCCATGACACTCTCCGTTGACTTTTTGGACGTCGTTTACAGCAATTCAGTAATACGGCCTAAATGGGCAGTTGTATTTTGCTGTACCGAAAACTGTTCCCGATCTTCTTTATTTCACCACTAAAAATCTTAATCTTAATTTCTTGTCGATACTATACCATTTTCTTGGGCAATCTAGGGTCCGAGGTACTCCCGTTGGCTAATTTGGTCGTCCAAAACTATGTTAGTGTGCCCTAAAGTCTCATTTTTCTCAAATTTCTAATTTTGCCCTTTACCAAATATCATTTTATCCTCAAAAATTTTCTCGGGTGTTACACCTGAAACAGCCCGATTAGGGACCTTGCCGGTGGCCTTCCGACCTGAAAGTTGTGGCATTGGGATCGAATTGAAGAGGGTTTCCTGGGGGTGTGATCGGGGTCAAATTCCGATCGCCGACCGGCGACCAGCTCGCCGGAGAAGAAATGGTGCGTGCAGTGCACGCGCGGCTGCCACGCGTAGCACCACTCGCCTGCGTGTGAGGGCCCAAGTATTTTTGAATTTTTTTATTATTTTAAGAAAAATAAATTAGGAATTATGGTGGAAGAAAATTTTGAAAAATGTTGGAGAAAATTGTCATTTTGTAATTTTCAAAGGAATAAGGCTTATGAAAAATAAGAGGAGGTATAGAAAAATTTTTAGAAAATTCTAGAAGTTAGGAAATATTTATTTATAAATTTTTGTGAAGAAAAATCAAGGAAAAACCTTGCGTAGACATTTATTAGAATTTTTTAGGAGAAATATAGAGGAAATAGGAAGAAAATTACAAAAAATTGGAAAAAAATAGATATTGATATGATTTTGAACAAACATGATGTCTAGGGTATCGTTGAAGCTCGAGGTTGAACTATAGAGCGTCTGGCATGAGAATCGAGGTCAGGCACGAAAATCGAGGCGTATCGCACTTTTCGAGAAAAGTTGAGGTGTAAGGTAAGTGGTTCTACCCGAAAAGACTTATAGTAGCATATGAACGGTTTACTGTGAGTGTTAATCCCTATGGTTTGGTTTATTGTGATGGTTTGTCCAAACGGTTATTTACACATGTAATGAATTTCATACGATCAATTGCATACATCGAAATGTTGATTTTAAGATATGCATGTTATGATTTTTGACATTGGCATGTTGTGTGTTGTCCATGAGGGACGTGGGTTGTTAACCTGTGACGTAACCCAGAATGACAGCACTCGGGATGCGTACCAAGGATTAATGTTAGGTAACCCACTTAGGATGGAGTTGAGATGGACTTCACCCTAGGTACTCAAGTGGCGGGGCTGAGAGTGGACACCATCCTGGTTGTTGGCTCAAGTGGCGGGGCTACGAGTGGACACCACCCCAGGTTCCTTTGAGCAATAACATTAATGTCAAGGTGACGTCGATTCCGAGAATAGTGCTGATGTGACACTCTTGGGGCTAAGGTTACGTTGGGTTTTGGAATACTTTTGAGTAGGAGCGTAATGTCTAACAATGACAATGGGGTGATTCCTGAGTTCATATGTCGAGGTTGTCCCTCTTAAACAGGATTGGTTTGCCAATGGGTCGGTGTGGTCGTGTCGCCTTTAAAGATATTGCATTTTTCCCGGTTAAGGCTAAATGCTATGTGAGATTTTCTTAGACTGGGGCATGTCAGAATTTATCGGTTTTATATATATGATTTTGCATATCTGCATGAAAATGTTTTGAACTCTCACTTAGATGATTTAGCATCTAATTTGAACTATGTACCTGGAATATTCAAACGTTCTAGGTGAAAGTAGTGGCGCCAAGGGAAAGAATGTCATCAAGATGTAGTTGTTATGTTTAGTTTTCGTAAGTTTTTGTCTATGATTACGATGTTCAAAGATTATGTAATATTTTAATATTTTCATATGAAACATCGATTTGGTTATTGTAAAAGGAATTGTCGGTTATCTTTCATTGAGGTTTCGATCTTACTTCCGCTGATGTGATTGATAATACCTGTCTTAGTTTATTAATTATTAAATTTTGATATATTGAGAAGGTACGATCGGGATTGTCGGGAAATGACTATGATGAAGGTATGTATGTCAAGAGGCTTGTGTTGTGTATATGATGTTAAAAAAATATATATATTTTTGAAATCTCGAGGTAACGTGCGCTTGGGAAAAGTGGGGCGTTACAAAAATCCAATAAGCCCAAAGTCGAGCTCGTTAGAACGAGATCACATGTCGCTGTGATTCGAGCTCAGACTTCAAAATCAGGCGAGCTTCCAACGATGCTTCTAGCTTGCTGGCCTAACCATTCAATTCGCATAACAATAAGACTACTGAATAAATGAAGGCGAGACCCACGTACTTTACCTGGGACAAACCAGATCCCTAGTAATATGGAATCCACTCCCAATTTTATGAAATTGATAAAGACATCTTATTTCCATAATATTATCCTTTTACTTTTGAATTTTGTGTAAATTGTAAATACCTCATGCTATAAATAAGAGTCAAAACACCATTGTATGGGGGATGGACAACAATAACATACTGTTATTTTGCCGGAATAAGCAGAGAATAGTCGTATAATAGACATCATTCTGCCTGAACCACATAAAAATTTCTCGTATACGTCTTGTCATTTGTTTCTTCTCTTTGCATTTGTGTTCAATATCTCATTGTGAGTCTACGAATAACAGTCAACCAAGTTTGAATGTCGACAATTAATTAGTTTTAAAAAATTATAAGATTATTAACTAATTTAATAAAAAAAATGTAATAAATTCTATAAAAATAATTATAATTTTTTAAATATCAAAACAATGGATCCAAAAAAAATTATATTGTCTTTCCGTCCCCATTTAATTTTTAAAATTTTGGGCCTCAATTAGGCCCATTTACACATTTAAAAATATTTCCGGCCCCATTTTAGTCCAAACCAAGTATTTTCAATGTTTTTATTTTCCTTTCCCCTCTTTTCAGCTATATATTGTCTTTTTCATTTTCAATGGACTAACTTGAGCCGGATAAACCTTTTTAAACGCTTTGGGTTTGGGCCTACTTAAAGCCCATTAACCTAATTTAATTTTCAATGGACTAACTTGAGCCGGATAAACCTTTTCAAACGCTTTGGGTTTGGGCCTACTTAAAGCCCATTAAGCTAATTTAAAGCATTTAGATCTTAGGGTTTGTTAACTCTCTTAAGCCCACCTTCTCTAAGTTACACAGTAGGCCTTAATTTACGGTAATTGAACCATAAACTGCACACCTAGTCCTTGGTGAATATCATCACATCATATAGGGAGAAAGGGTGTTACCAAGTGACTACATTTAATGAAGTAAGAGACCTCCAAAATCTATATTGAAAAAAAATAAAGAAAGAAAGAAAGAAAGGGGTGCAATTTCGGTTCAAACATGAACTAATTTCGTTTGTCTCCATTCAATTTTTATAACATAATTAGTTTGTTTAGCTCCTAGTTTAAGAACTATGAATCAACCTAGATTGATTTGATTTGGAAATAACCCTTGTGATCAAGTACATGATGTGATAATGAAATTTTAAAGACCTATTGTGAAAACTTGAAAATTTGGGATAATTTGAATTTTCAAAATATAAAGAAATTTGACAAATGAGTATAACAAATAAATAAAAAGGAAAATTTATTTTATGTAAAATAAAATTTTGACAATGTGTATTGAAAATCACAGGGTAAAATAATTAAATCAAAATGAATAAAAATAGATTTTCATTCATTTAAATTTTGGTAAAATTTGATTTTATTCGAGTAATAATGACATAGAAAAAAAAATATCTATTAGGCTAGTCGGGAAAACCAGAGAGTACATAAAGGGCATAAAGGTTTTCTTCTCTTTAGTATTTAGTTGTTAATACTGTGTTAGACAAGATACTAAATTAGTTATTGGTACGGTACCCTATCGATGTGCAATACTACGAAAGTATCATTTTGGATTTATGATAAATTTGTAATATAAATTACAAAAATATATAAATACAACAAAATGTTCAATAAAAATGCCATAACCTCCAATAAATATAGGTAGCTTAAACAAATAACAATTTTACCAAAACAACATATATCACTTATTTAAAATAATCAATTTTACCTAAATAACTAATCTAATATAACCTAATAATATTTAAAAATTAAGCAATCAACATAAATATACATAAGATTTGCACTTTTTTTAGAGTAATTAAGGAATTTAGGGTTTTGAGTTTTGACTTTACTAAGAAAAGAGAGTTAAAATGGATGTGTTGATGTTATATTTTTAACATCAATTTAGGTTTTGTTTGATATACAAATGTTATATTTTTAACAATATTTCTAAGAGAGGATTTAGTTCTTATTCCCTCGTTTGGATTACCCAGGATTTGATCTTTTTCAGTTGGTTTTAAATTATCTAATTCATCATCATCATCAATTATTTTTTAAATTGAGAGCGAGTAATCATTAAAGGCTACACAAATTGATTCCTTTACAATTTGGGTTATTTTGTTAAGACCTTATAAGCTTTACTATGTAGTGATTATCCTAGAAAGAATGCTTCACTAGATTTTTCATCAAATTTTGCTAAAGAGTCTTTATTATTATTTAAAACATGGTATTTGCAACCAAAAACAAGAAAATGACTCAAATTAGGTTTATTGTTTCTAAGTAATTCGTAAGGAGTTTTTTTCAAAATGGGTCTCACTAGTGCTCGATTTAGAATATAGCATGCAATGTTGACAACTTCAACCCAAAAGTATTTAGGTAGATTACTATCACATAACATGATTCTTGCCATATCTTCTAAAAATCTTTTTTTCCTTTCAACTATCCCATTTTTTTAAGGGATTATTGGGGTCAAAAAGTTGTGTCTTATTCCATTCTCATTACAAAATAGTTCAGCTTATTGGTCGTCAAATTATTTACCTTTTATCACTTCTAATATTCACAATTTTTAATTCATTGTTGTGTTGAATTTTTCTACAAAATTTGTTGAAGTAATCATGAATTTCATCTCTAGAGGCCAAGAACATAACTCATGTGTATCTTAAATAGTCATCTATAATAAGTAGACCATACCTCTTTCCATTTAAACTGAAGTGTTATAGTATGTAGGCCTGAAAAGGTCCATGTGAAGTAGTTCAAGTGGCCTAGTGGTTGTAACTATGTTTTTAGATTTAAGGGTAGTATAAATTTGTGTCCCTTCTTCACACACATCACACATTGTGTCCTTGTAACGGCCCGCCTCCCAGAGCTTTCGTTATCAAAGAAGATCCGTGAGAGAGTTGTTAAAGGTTAGGTACAAAACATAATCCAATAAGAGCCAATCACATAAACAGTGCAAAAATCATAAAACTTCACTTACACATATACATCTCCAGATCAATATAGTGTTCTGTTTGGACTTATCTACCCATACATTACAAAATATTAAAAGGGCTAAAGGAAACTACAAAATAGAACTCAGCTCCCTGCCTTCAAACAACCTCCAAGTATCTTCAGGTTTGGAAGACATCTGTACACATCGAATGAAAGACTCACCAGCAGCTATACTCGTCACCTTCCTTAGCTTTGCCCTTATCTTTACCTAGAATGGCGCAAGAAACAACATGAGCCACAAGGCCTAGCAAGTCTATGAAACAAGCGTGGATCATAGCAAGTGGGCCATAACATAATAATCATAATTAAATAAAAAGGTAATCACAGTGGTCGATAGCAAGTACAAGGTCACAGGAGTAAAAATAGCATGAACATATATCATTTGCAAGATTATCTCACTAAGATGGAACGACAATGCTAATAACATGGATAAGATAGTGTCAAGGGTTCTCTACCATGAGTGGAAATATCAACAGACTCACTGTCATAATAATATGAAAATATACTACCAACGGACTCACCACCATAGTGTAATATTCTAGATTTTCTAAAAGGCTCAAGAGTAATTTTAATTTGGATCATAGGTGAAATTATCAAAAGATTAGAGGGTAAAGTATAATTTCTTACAGTTATAAGTACCAAATCGACTGTAGGGAATGCCCCGGAGTGTAAATGTTTAAGGAAAATGATATGCTCTCAATGAGCATTCCAAGGTAGAATTTATGGTATTAAAAGAAATTAGAATCGAGACAGTTTTCGGTACAGATTTGATTCAAGTTGAAAAATTGAATCATTATAAAGGACTCTCAAGAAGTCAACAGAATCCTGAGGGGCTCCGATTTTACCTAAAGATCAACCCTGAAGTTGTTTCGAAACGAATCAAAGGTCTGGTGAAGGCATAGAGGCGAAATCATCTTTATCGAATAAACCATGAGTTATTAATTTTGGATTTTTAGTATTATAATACAAATTAATTTGGTGTTTGAGGATGTAATTGCAATTAGGAAATTGCCCAAGTGAAATAGAAATGAAAAGTGAGATTTAAATGTATAATTTTTCTATTATTATAATATAATGTATAATTATATATATGTGTGCGTGTTGTGTGTGCATGTGGTGGCCAGCCGCCTCTGTGAAAGCTTCGTGATTAAACTTTGATGCAAGTTGCAACAAATGGCCACAAGATTTGAGTAGAAATGTAAGAAATCTGGAGCAGTTGAGATTGAACATTAATGTGATGTAAAATATATAGTTATATATATATGTATATGCATATCTGTGTTGTGTGTGCTCGTGAGATGGCAGAGAGAAGCTTAATGGCTAAGCGTTCTTTTCTGCAAGTGGTGCAAGATTGATGGGATGCAGGAGTGATGGCCAAAGCAATTGCAACTATAAATAGATGGAGATGGGAGATAAAATCACAGCATCAAAAAGATAGAGGGAGAGCTTGAGTAGAGAGTTTGGAGAGAGAGAGAGAGAGAAAGAAAGTAGCAAGCAATGGCCGCAACCATGGTGGGGCAGCAAGACGTGACGACAGCAATAGCCGGCTAAGGTGGAGCAAGTACCAGGAATGGCAACAGTGGTCACGAAGGCGACCAACAACATGAAATGGCGATTGAGGGATGGTTGTTGCATGCAGCCAAGTGCGACTATGGCAACACGTGGTAGCCACGAGCAGCGGCAAGGAAAGACCGATGAAGTAGTAGGCGGCCAGACGGTGGTCGTGTAACGGTTGGTGACGGCGACAGGCGAGGCTGGCGGAGGCCCAGGCGACGGCAAGAAGTGGTGCGCATAGGGGTTGTTTGCGCAGGAAGGAGAAGCAGGGGAAGAAGGAAGAAGAAAAGAAAAGAATAAAAAGAAAAAAGAAAAGAAAAATAAAAAAAATAAAAAGGAAGAAATGAAGAAAAATAGAGAAAAAATAGGGAAAATGTTGTGAAAAATTCTAGAAAAATCTAGGATCTAATTTGGGGCTACAACAGTATGTCGGAGCTAGGAAATTGATCGGGCATACATTTCGATTGAGAAAGCCTGAGAGGCTAAGTTAAAGGTATGTTGAGGATCCGAATTGAGTACGTTAGAAGTCTGGCATGAGAATCAAGATGTTATGAGATACGTTCGAGGTAAGTAGTTCTACCCTAAACCCAATTTTATGTAAATGGTTTTATCATGTTATCATCTCTTGATGTGAATATGTTATATAGATTGTATTTACATGTATTGATGATGAAATGTGCATATGTACATGATGATATTATTGACCATGCATTCGCATAAGGATTTGAGAGTATA
Organism: Diospyros kaki; assembly: GCA_036245055.1. Taxonomy (NCBI): domain Eukaryota; kingdom Viridiplantae; phylum Streptophyta; class Magnoliopsida; order Ericales; family Ebenaceae; genus Diospyros; species Diospyros kaki. The sequence goes on along the minus strand of BSEG01000003.1, from coordinate 29,747,421 downwards.
GGCCAGGACCGTTGTTCTTCCAAGGGTGCACCCATACACCTCGGCATGTTGTAGGAAGCCATAAAAATGGGGAGTAGCATTAAGGTATTGTCGGCTCAAACTAAAATGAAATGGAAAAGGATATTTTGCATCCATACACTAAATATGCTTATTGTTCCCTCACTTAGATGATTCATCATCTAACTTGGGCTTTACCCTTAGAATATTCAAACGTTTCAGATGGAGATTATAGCAGAAACGATAATGAATGAGGCATGAAATGACACTTAACAAAGTGCATGATGAATTGAATGTATATTATGTAACCCATATATTTAAATTCTGCTACTTTGAATTCTGAAAGTTTTAAGGAATGATGATTTATAACTTTATTTATGGTTAATGTTAAAGTTAAGTTTCGATTCTAATTTTCACATTTGATATTTATGATGATTCTCTTTTGAGATAGATGTATGAAAATTTTATGATAGATATGAGGAATGGTATGGTTTAGTCATAGTTTTAAATAGAAAAAAAAATTATTATCCTAGAATTGTCCTAAATTATAACATGTCAGAGAAAGTGGGGTGTTACACATAGTGTCAACAGACTCACTGTCATGGTGTCAACAAACTCACTATCATGGTGTCAACAAACTCACTGCTATAGTATTAACGGACTCACCGTCATGGTGTTAGTAGACTCACCGTCATAGTATCAACGGACTAATCGCCATAATGACAATGGACTAATCGCCATAGTGTGAATGTGTGGACGCACTGCCTTGGAAATCCACGACACACCACCATTATATAATTTACACACATATGTCAATGCATAAGATATGTATTCTCATTTCCATCGTAATATGCAACTAGGCATTCTCATAGTATTGGTGATTATTATCTTATTCAAGAATACTTTTATGAGACATTCTTCATCTAACGTGTTTATTTCTATGAATTTAATGCACCCAAGTCCCCCACGCGCAAACACGTTAATAGTTGTACACAAATTGGCCAAGAACATTTAGATATATCTGGGAAATAATAGGAGACCACTGAAAACTTGTCCAAATAGTTTTAAATATGAACCAAATCAAAGTCTATCGAGTCTAGTTTATAACGCAACAAATGGTTCATAAATTTGATATTTTTACAAGATGTTATACCCAAAATTGTGGAGCAAGCACAGGCTGTAAGGGTTGTAAATGGTTGAGCGATAGGAAGAAAATTGTCGACCGACGGAAGAAAACTATTGACTGACATAGGCTTTTTCACCCAAACTGTCAATCGATTAAGGCAACGGTCGACCGACAAAGCCCTTTATACTTCGACGGTCGACAGATTATGGAAAACGGTCAACCGACAACACCCCTTTAAACCACGAACAACCCACATGACACCTAAAATACATGCAAACAACACCAAATTCTTGCATGCAACTACACCCTAGCAAATAACACGCCAGTCCTTTTAGAAATAGGGGTGAATCAAGTCCCCGTTTAGATGATAAGCATAGTTTATCAAAAATACAAGGAAAACGACACGAATCGCAACCAACCAAGTTTGTACAAAACCTCCTTCCAGTGAAGGGTTTTACGAAAACTTAACCCAGAAATGGATGTGTCAAGAATCACGAAGGAGGAAGAGATTCAAGGCACACAACAACAAAATTCCAATAGAAGAACTTGCCATGGAAAACAGATGAACTTGCCTCAATGGTTGAATGAATTCGAAGAAGAAGATAAGCCACAAACCAAGCTCACGAAACCGACAAGATGCCTTCTACTTCATCAACCAATCTCCTCTTTAGCATCAACAAGATGGGATGAAGGAGGAGAGTTGGTAGAGCAAAAGAAGAAGAATGAGGAAAAATGGAGAAGAATTGCACAAAACCTCCCTTTTATACCTCTTCCTCTTCCCATCTTACTTTTGCACTTGCTAACATTTACAAGTTTGTCACTCACTTTTTCTCCTCCATTAAATTAAGTGAGAAATGTTTATTTATACATACAACACATGCACACTCGACAACTCCCACTTCCTTTCAATCTCTAGGCCTAATTTTGAATTTTCTACATCTTTGCATTTGACTTTTCCACCCCTTTCCATTTCCTTTGACTTTGATTATTCAACTCTTATAGATTCCATTTAATTTTCATCTTCCACAACACTTACAATATTTCAACCACCCTAATGAGTCGTGCCAAAATGTAGCACACACCTACTAAGGCCAACATACTCTAGACCCTATATTGGGTCGTTATAGTCCTTTTCAAATTTTATTTTGGAAAGACCTCTTACAAGGTCTAGTTTAATTAATAGGATTCTTTGGTTGTTTCCCATAAAAGAATCCTATTAAATTTTGTGGATGAAAGTGCACAATTTAGTAAGTCTATAACTTTAGCATGTCTTTGAGCCCTACTAGTGTCTTCTTCATCATAGTCATCCTTAGGTTCAGGAATGATTAGATCTTCCACAACTATAGTAGGCAACTCTATACCCTTAGTGATGGATTTTCTATAGAGACAAACTATAAGCCAAAAGTTTAAGTTGTTAGCAAAGGTGCAACCTGATTTGTTTATAGCATAGCAACCTATCGTGCCGTGGTTCATCTGTGACTCGTCCAAACTTAGCCTTAGGCATGGTAAGAGTTGGACTTAGCCCAACTTGGCCTCCACCAAATATATATATATACATATATATATATATTTACCTATCCTCTTTAACCAGATTTTTTACTCAAGTATGCTAATTTCCCTTCACCAAATACACCATTAGATTTTAAAGGGAACACTATTTGGTAATGTGTACTATTATTCCATTGCCAATCAAATTTATCTTGGTCCCAATGTTTACAATCTTTATTTAAATTCAAAAATTTATTTGCAGCAAAAACTATTTTCCCAAACTGCACAAGTATCAAAATTTTTAATTTATTCTTTATTCAAACCTATTTCAATGATTTTTCTCAAAATGTAACACTTTAAAATTTTATAAGACACACATCAATTGTCAAAAACATAATGACTAAGAGATGATAAGAAAGTCGATTATCAAGTCCACTAATAAGCCTTGGTGGAAGATTTCAAGATTCTTCATGAACTTAAATCTGGGACTTAATCTATTGACCTTTGTGGATGGGATTGAATATATAATTTTAATATGTTGTTAACTATTTTTGAGGATAGTTTAAGTGGTGATCCATTCTCATGGTAAGTATGAAGTGGTGAATTCAAGCATTCTCATGTTTCTTAGTAGAAGTTTTTTTTTGTAATTTCTTACATACCAAAAAATATATATATTGTTCATTGACAATGGTTTTTGAGACCGACCATCATGTGCCACCTCTGCGAATGGACCTTGGTAATAGTACCTCGGACTTGGAGATGTCGAACCTCAGGTATAGAACTTACAAGACAATTGAGGATCGGGACTAGGATCTCCCGAGGTGGACTCTGATGCTCAAATTAATAGAGTAAACGCAAGTAGTAATAAATGTGAGAGATGTAGAGGTTGGTCATATCTGGTGAGGACCCTTGTCTTTTATAAGCAGATCCGTTATGAGGTACCCGAGATAGGCAGACACGACTCCCGAGGACTCCGTTGGAGCTGGAGCGGGTCTCGTGGTCTGGCCGGGATTTTTCAGACTCCACTCCTAATTGTTAAGTTATCACGTGTTGACCTCTCGGACAATCCACGTGACGAGCGAAACTGCTAGTGCTTAAGGGTATTCTTATAATTTTAGGTTGTGCCACGTCATTCGCCAAACAAAATCATGAGGCTTTGAGGCTTATTTAGTAGATTCAAAATGTGCTGAAATTATACCTACGTGTTGGGGGAACAAATCCCAACAAAGACTAGGTTGTCAAAATGATGAATAACTGTTGATTTTTTTAAGAAAAAGATGATATGCTAGGGTTGCAGCCTAAAAAGTGGATGTTAAAGTAAATGACCAAAATGGCAATCAAAAGTGAGCTTATAATATGACACTTTACGTTAAGTAGAAAGGTCTTTTGCCAGTAAATATGTATTCAAACTTGTAAATAATGCACGTAATCTCTTTTGTTCTTTGGAGAGAGCTAGAGAAAGAGATGAGCAGGAGAAGGAAAAGAGTTTAGATAAGTTAGAGGAAGTTATTGAGTGCTTGAAGGAATTGTAACCAAGGTAAGGTTGGAAATGTCTAAGTTTTTGGTCAACAAATGAGTGTATGTGAATAATGTTTAATCTCTTTGTTTTGGTTAGAGCTTATTGTGTGAGCAAAAGGATGGGACTGTTTGAAGATTTATTTGGCTTTAATCTTTGTTCACTGTGTAAGTATTACCTTCATTCATGGCATGTGCATATCATACATAAGCATATAGTTTGCATGGATTTGATGCTTGGCATTATAATGTGTATTGATTTATTTAGGTTATGTACCTTGTGACTGTTGTGTGGTTGGGTTGAAGATGAGACTTTACCTTATTGTGGCTACCCCCTTGTGGGATGATTTTTTAGGCCCTCAAGTTCATGGAAAAATAGTTTTGATTCGTTTCATAACTTGTGTGTGCATGCGATTACTGAGCACTTGTAGTTCATACTTGTATTATTCCATTTTCACATATAATAAACACTTGTATTTATTATATGTGAACAATAATAAAAGTATTTGATTTGATAATAATATAATATAATATCAATATCTGATAAAGAAAAAGTAGTAATATTGGCATCACTTGTAACAGTAGAATTTTGCAGAATATATAATCTTTTATACTATTTTTTTATCTTTTATCACAACAAGAATACTTTTATTAATCTTAATGAGTTCACTTTCATCAATGCTCTTGTACCCATTTAAATTAATAGTACTTAATAAGATAAGATTTCTCTTAAGGTTAGAAACATGTCTGACATAAGTGAAAACTCTAATAATGCTATCAAACATCTTAATTTAATTATTTTAATGCCAACCATTTCACCAGAAGAATTGTTTCCCATCAACATATCACCAGCAGACAAAGTTTTATATATCGAAAACCAATCCCTATTAGAAGATATATGAAATGTGCATGTTGTATCAATGATCCAATCTTCACAAGTTTTGGTAATTTCATTAGTTACCACCAAAAGTTTCCCATTATTGATGTTATTTTTAACAACACTAGCTTCACTCTGGTCAGATTCTTATCTCTTAAGTTTGTTTTGTAACTTAAAAACACTCATTTTCTATGTGTCTTCTTTTTACAATAGTTACAAGTTTTGTCTTTATTTTTAGACTTTGATCTACTTTTTCCTTTGCCATCAAACTTTCTATCATGTGTTTTTCCTCTAATCAAAATACCCTTTCATGAGTTTTTGAATTGCCCAATAATTGCATATCAATTTTGTCTTTCGAGAACAAAGCATCATAAGCTTCTTCTAAGGTGAAAGTGTCACAACTATAAAGTATAATGTCTCTAAAAGATGAATATGAAACTAGCAAATAACATAATAAAATTAAGACCAAATCTTCTTCATCATATTTAACTTCCATGCTCTCCAAATTAGAATAATTTCTTTAAAAACTGTTAAATGGTTTTCGATAGATGTACCTTCTGTCATTCGATGAAAATATAATCTTTAATTTAGATGCAACTTATTGGTTAAGCTTTAGTCATATATAGCTGTTCTAGTTTCACCTATAATGCAATAGCAATTTTTTCTTTAAAAACATCTTAAAAAAAATTGATTTGATAAATACAGATGTATCTAAAATAAGCTTTTACGATCCTTACATTGTTTTTTTTTCTTCAATACTCCATGATTGTAACATTTTATCAAATCCTAATAGTGCATCATCTAAATATATTTGTTCTAAAATTTCTCGTATCTTCACTTGCCATAGCAAAATCATATTCTAATCCAACAATAGAATATCATGTTTCAATGTTGTCATTGTCAAGATCAAATAACCCCAAACATCGTCAAAAGATTGATAAAGAAAGGCTCCATTGAAAACAATCCAAGATAGCGAATTTGGACAATTTATCTAAGCGAGATAAATTTGGATTTATCGGATCTGGGTTGAATAGATTGGGGGTTGGATTTGGTCTGAATGAATCAAATCTAGGAGGATTTGGGTTGAGATCTGCCAGTTCCAAGCAAATTTGGGGCAAAGCTTCAAAGACAGATGGCTATGGCAGAAGATGAAGATGGCAGTCAACTATGGCAAAAGGTAATCGAGGGTAAAAATGCGTCGATAAAGGCAAAAGATGAAAGAGGGCCAACGACTATAGTGGAGTTGACGGTGATAATGATTGAAGGTGAATGAGTCATCGATTGGAAAAGATGAATGCAAACTAATGATTAATTGCAATAATGGAGTCGATGGCAACGATGATAGAAAGTGAAGAAGGTCGACAACGAATTGCGACTGCAAGAAAAGATGGATGGTTGCGATAATCGAAGAAGGCATGGAAACAGTTGCAATGATCGAAAACGACGACTGATGCAATCAATGGTGACAATAAGAGGCTGACAGCAGTTGGCAACATTGAACAAGTGGCGGCGGTCGAAGGAGACAGCGAATAGGGGTTGATGATGGCAATGACAGGAAAACCTTAAGTGACGAAAAAGATGAAAGGTTGCAGATCTAACAATTGAGATTAACAGATGCTGATAGTTTGATTGAACGAATTTGAAATTAGTTAATAATAATTTAGAATTGAAAACAAATCATGATAAAATCATCAAACACACAAAAAAGCTACAAAAGTTTTACATGGAAAATCCAAATTGAGAAAACTACTAGTATAAAGAATAAAATATCACTACGATGATATTAACATAATAATTCAAAGGCATTGAATATCTATTTATAGATCTACCACTTATCTATAGATATATATAAAAAATAATTTATATATATTTATAGTTTAATAAAAAAATGAGTTACAAAGAAAATAAATTTTTAACTATAGATGTGTCTCAATCACAATAAAATTTAAATTCTAAATTACAATTATCACAGAAAGTGTACACAACAAAAATCAACTTATAATTTGTAGATATTATTTTGAATAACTACAAATTTATAGATAAAAATGTTTTATTTTTACTTAATCTTATTATATTAAAATGGATAATTCTAGCTCATTGTAATTTGAGTTATTTGTACAAAGATTTTATATGATTTAAAGATATTTTTGGAGCATAGGACAGGAGCTACATACACTTGAGATACTAAAAATGTCTTCGGAAAAATTGCACTGGTGCATCAATATTTGAACAACATTTAAAATTCCCCCCCTCCCAAATTTGCAAACAATGTTATGATATTTTTTTTCAAAATTTCCCTCTGAATATATAATGTATAGGTCAATTTTTTAAAATAAAAAAGTTATCAACAACTAAAAGAAGAAAACATTAAATGAATAATTAATCATATTTGAATATTTTATATATATTTTAAGTTAAAAGTTGATTTTTAATTATAAGAGACAAACTTTTTAAGTTAAAAATAATGTTAGATTAATACTTATATTTTTAAAATTTGATAGTCACATGAATTTTTTTTTAAAAAAATGATATGTTAAGGTAAATTTAAAAAATCTTTTTACTGTTCATTTATTAATTAAAATTTTATATTATTATTTGAATAAAAATAATAACAGATAATATATATATATAGAATATATTTATAAAATATTTTATTAAGTGCCAATCTTGCCACTAAATTTTGTCAAAGAAAAACATTTTAAAAATTTATTACAATTATTCATCTCTCAATTTAACAAGTTCAACAATTGCTTGGACATAATATAAGAAAAAAATTAGTTAATTAGAAATATAATATTCTATGATACTATGATAAAAAAAAAAAAAAACTTGCTACAAACTTGAATTCACCACTGTTTTGGAGGTCCTTATAATTTACTTTTTTTGCTTAAATATCTCACTTAAAGATATTTTTAAATGTACGACAAGGGTAGCTAAGTAAAAAAAAAAATAATAATTATAAGGATTTCTAAAGACTTTTTTTTTGTTGTTGAGAAATTTGAGTTTTGATTTATGAAGAAAATAATTTTAAAAAATCTATTTTTGGTAAAGTTGATTTATGAATGATTTCAAAATATTTTTTTCTATAAATTATCTTGAAGAATTTCATGCTCATATACATATATATATATACATCTTTCAAAAAAGTCAAAAGTGTCTTTGTATCAATCGAGCATGATGCTGGAAATATTTTTAAAAATCGGCTAAGTATAAAAAGCTTTTTACAAAAAATAATCGAGTATTGCTGAGCATTATTTTTTTTGTGATTAATCGAGTATAGAAATTATTCAATCAATTACCATAAGTACCTACTCGAGTATGTGTTGTACAAAATCTATATCTTTTAAAGCTATAATCAAGTATGAAAATTTCTAAAATTGAGTATTAATTCTTTAGTACTCGAGTATGCTTTGAGATTAATCCTGTTGTGGGATGCCTTAAAAATTTTCCAAGTTTTAAGTATCTCCCCCAATGAATCATGATTCACAGGACAATCTTCGAGATGCTACCTTTCTAGGCCCTTCAATAGGTCCTCTAGGAACGACACCTATTCAGTTTGCATAAGTCTAGAGACTCGAGTCTCCCGAACCAAAGCCTCTCGGTGACCCCGAAGCCCTCTTCAAGACCACCCGAAGACAGCCATTAGGGCTCTACCTTGAAGACATCTCCAAACCCTCTGACCTTTTCCCATAAACTCCCTCAAAGAGTCTAAAGACTCAACCATGGGTCCCACCTATTTGTTTATAAATATTTACTGCATTTAAGGCAAATAGATCTTTTTGGAAACTTTTCAGAACTATTTAGACCAAACTCTTTCCCTATCTAAAAACTTATTTGGAACATCATCTTCGAGACATACAGAAGATATCGCATACATACATACATTGGACACTTGTATATTTCTCATACTTCTCAAACTATTGTCTAACTTAGGCATCAGAGGGCTCGCATGGGGAAGTCTCTCGCGTGTCTTTCCGATGTCCTTGTGCTTGCAGGTTAAGGCAAAGCCCTGATCCTTGAAAACCCATCGAGGCTGTAACATCCTACATCGAGTGATAAGAAGAATCGGAACAACTTACCCTGATGGGCTTATGCAAACTTCCCTAGGGTCACCCATCCTTAAGTTTTCCCAGCTCAAGTACGCTTAACCCTGGAGTTCTTTGCCTACATTTAGCCCAAAAGGTATCTTGTAATACTCCATATTTTTGTAAGGTTGTCACGTATTTTAAGTGAATTCAAAATACCAAAAAAGTGGCTTGATAGTAAAATAAATTATCGAATTAACTGTAGGGAGTGCCCTGGAGCTTAGATACCTAAGAAAAAATGTATTACATTGACGAGCGTCTCAAGAAGCGATTTATGACGCTAAAAGAAATCAAATTAGAGACGATTTCCGGTACAGCTAAGTTATAGCCTGAAAAATTGAATGGTTGTAAGGGACCTCCGAGAAATCAACGGAACCCTGAGGGGGCTCCAATTTTACATAAGGATCAAGCCGAAAGTGATTTCATGATGAAACAAAAGTCCTGCGAGGGTGCAGGGATGAAATCGTTCTTATCGAGTAAGCTCGGAGTTATTAATTTTGCATTTTATGTATCGTAATGCAAATTAATTTGATGTTTGAGGATGTAATTGCAATTAGAGAATTACCCAAGCAAAGTAAAGATGAAATTAGGAGTTCATATGTTAAGATATCAAAACTTGAGAACTTGAAATAAGGACCAAAATAACATTTGGAAGAAGTTTTGGGTATTAGTTTTGGATTTCAAAATTCATTCCATTCTAGCTTTGGATTTCAAGCAACATTCAATTATAGGTTTCAGTATTTGGAGTCCAAAACTTATCTTGAGACAATTGACATTGTAACACCCCCTCCCTCGAACATCCTCAACACCTAGAGAGCCCTGGGCAGGGAGCATCACACGAGAAAGTAGAAATCTAAATATTCACGTCATAATATGCATGAAAGAAACTAAAACAAACCTTAGACTTTACATAGCATTCATCATTATACAATCCAAAACATGCATGAAGACTTTCATCACTTTATAAATATACATTCACAAAATAATACATTTACTTCAAGAGAAAAATCCTAAGATACTAGTCTCCCAAAACACTCCCAAGACCTTTGTTAAGGGCGCCCCGGCACACATGGTACTACCTAACCACCTTACTCGGACTAGCATCCACTACATCCTTGCCCTTACCTGGAATAGTAAGGAATACAAAAGTGAGCCACAAGGCTCAGCAAGAAATAAGTATAAAAGAATGATAAAGTTGAAAACAGGACATAGGTTTCAAAATATGCAATGTTGTTTTGCTATGTTTTAGAATTAAAGATATGCAAGTTTTGACATTTTGAAACCAAAGAGGAACCATCTAATTCTTATCCAAATGATTTGAATTTTATACCCATTTTAATCCTATCGACTCTAGTTTACAACACTTTAAACGGTTCATCAATAGGATATCTACATAAAAAGTTATGGCTAAAACCGTACAGGGTGCGCAGGCTAGTAAACATACATGTTTCAAAACCTACATGACATATTTCGAAACTTGGTAAATAGAATCTTATATTTCGAAACCTGCATAACATGTTTCAAAATGTATGACCTTGTCTTAGCTATTTCAAGACACTTTGCTTAGGTTTTGAAATGCCAAGCCAAATACACTATCACACACACACCCAATGCAAGTTATGCCATGCAACATGCATATTAAAGCTTGTAACACATACATAGCCTCTCGACCCACATAATAATCATAATACATACCAGGCCTGTGACTGAAACTTGCATCCACAAAAACTGTATTAACTCTAGGGACCATTGGTCCTGCCATACCTATGGTTATAGCCGAATACTTATACATGCATAAACCTTCGCCCATGGTCGTCACCAATGGATGCTCTCCCCAGTCATCATCGAAGGAGTGTAAACCCCAGTCTGGCTAATGCCCACTGGTTTTGAGGGATATCCCGGCAGAGATTCTCTGCACCGCGTACTATAGCACTGATACAATGTAACCATTTTAGTGACCACATTCAAATGCTCGTGCAACAGATAAAGTATATGCTCCATGTTCACTCATGTATGAAATGTGGTAAGCTCATACAAATCATATCTATGATGCACAATTACCACTCTTTCCATATCATGCCATGCCAAAGCTTAGCATTCATAAAATTAAAGACATCTACATACCATCATCATTGCCATGCTTTTTTTAAAACTTCATTAGAACTTTGGGGCATTCAAAATTATGAGGATATACACCCTAGCAGTGGTTAAACACATTTTTGATCATTTGGGACTAACCATGATAAAAATACATAAACACAAGACATAAGAGAACACCAATTCTCTACCATGCTTAATCTCAAGAACACACTATTCCTTAGGAATTGTGGGAGAATACAAACCCCACTTAAGCCCATAACAAACATGCACAAAACTTAGAAGCCTTCAAATTCAAGAATTTACCCAAAATATAACCAAAACCCTACTTCACCCAAAACTTGATTTCTCTTCCCCAAAACCACTACCAACACATAAAGACCATACTTTACAACCTTTACACACTGTCAATTTCTCACTTCAAGGCTTCAAAATTAGGGAATTTAATCATAACCTAAAAACCCCCAAATCTAACCCCAAGAGAGAATTTAAATGACCATAGAGAAGATACGGGAAGAGGAACTTTTCTTTACTAGCTTCCTTAGTTGATGATTGGATGAGTTGAAACCTTTGGAAGATGAGATTTGGCTTGAAAATTGAAGAGGGAATTTAGAAGATGGAGAAGGAAGTGACCCACGAGAAAGCTTCACGTTTTGCCTCCTTTTTTTCCTCTCCAATTTTTAGATTTATGTGTTTATATATTTCCCCCAATTTCCTTTTAAACTCCATCACACAATTTGCTCACACCTTTCTTAACCATGCATGCTTTACTCCTAAACCACACTTAACTTAGCTTCTAGAAGGTCTTCTCTTCTCTCAAAATTGCTACCCGAGAATGCTTAATTTCAATCCTTTCCTTAGTTGAATTTTGACTTTTTCAAAGCCACATAGACATTTGCCTTTGACTTTTCAACATTTCATGCATTATACATTACTAATACTTCCAGGTTCTTATGTTTTCTTGATGTTTCTGGCCTCATATCACTTGGACAATTTACGTCAGCTATAGGATACAAGTTTAGCAAGGATTCTACATACCCAACATGTCCGTGGTCGATTTTTGATTTTTCTTGGGTGACCATCACCTATCTTTAGCTCCTGGCAACAAATAGTTTAAACTATTTAAACCCAACAAATTCTAAAACATCAAAATACTCGAAAATAGGGCATTATAAACATCATGTGATTGGTATGAGGAATCTATAAATAAAGGCCATGGGTTGTTCTCAAATCATTCCATGGGAGTTTAAGTATTGAGGCATTCTAAGGTGAGGAGTTTGCTCTTGAGAGAGAGGAGGAAATTTTGCAAGAAGAAGGAAATAAATTGGAGGAGAAGCGGGTGAGAACGAGCCTCGTCGGTGTTTTGGGTATTTGCCAAAGTTTATCCCAAATAGTTAGAAAAAAAGCAAGGTAAAATCTTTTTTTTTTTAATAATCTTATAGAGAGAGAAGAGAGGGACCCGTAGGTTCAAACCGGGGTCGAATCGGAGTTACAACGAGAGAGATATGACTGAAATACGAAAGTAACGCAGTGCTATCACGACAGCGTGTAAGATACACGTGCCGGGAATGGGCTACGCATGAAGGTGTGTGGGCCACCTTCCCAGGGTGCGTGTGTGACCTATTTTCCTTAAAATTTTCTAGTTATGACCCATATTTAATGTCCTTCAACCTTATGTAAAAATATTGGAGGTTATGTTTACTAAAACTCATATTTTCTGCAGAAACCTAGGCTATTTGTAGTTAAACCATAACTTCCGAGAGATAAATCATCAAGGTGAGGCTCCTATACTCCAAGTCCTATTTTTTTCTCTTGTGAGAGACTTATATTGTATGAAACGTGTTTTGTGAAGTTCCTATTCCTAAACTCTTATTATTCTCTTACGTGAAATCATGTTACATATATGAAATATATTTTTCTGATAATAAATGTGTTGGCTTTTTAACTATTGTATTTATAAAATTGTGTGGCCATACTATTGTACCTATTTGTTGTTGACCGAAGGTAAAAGTTGGATATCCCCCTAGAGGCTCTATGCATGCATCATCAAGAAAGCTCTCATGGGGAAGATCGCGAGCCTAAGGGATAGCGGATGTGGTGATTGCATGAGTTCTATAAGGTCGGTCCGAGGTGACATGGTTAAAGACCTCTCGAGAGGCGCTATGCGTGCGCCATTAACAAGCTCTCGTTGGAGGAGACTGACATGTTCACGAGACACTTCGGAGTAGTCCTCGTGGTTTCCTCATACGATTTATACTTGTTCATGCATTTATATAAACTGTTTTGGAGTTTCTCACTAGAAGATTCATCTTCTAATTCAACTATGTCCCTGGAATATTCAAACGTTTCAGATTCGACAAGCAGCTTTAAGAGAAAAGAGGTAGTTGAAAAATAAGCTTAATTTGCCGTATGTAGCATGTTTAGCATATCTTTGTTTATGTGTGAATCTATATATGTTTTGGATATGTTTAAGACGTTCGGTTATCACTTGCGAAAGATGATGTCCTTGTAATGTATTTTGTAGTCGTCTTGAACAGTTTTCTATATGATAAATAAAGCATTATGGTTATATACCATATCAAGTTCGATCTAGTTTCTATATTTGTAATGATATCACTTGCCTTAACTGTATGATTATTGGGTTTGTTACGCTGAGGAAGTGAAATTAGGATTATTGTGAATTGTATGCATATCAGTCGTTGTGGTGTGAAGAAAAAAAAAGAAAAGAAAAATTCTTGAAATCTTAAGTTATAACACGCCCGAAAAATTTGGGGTGTTACATATTCAACTGCTGTTAAAAGGTATCCAGTTGGTATTGTTTCATTCTTTACTTATCCTCGATATATATTACCCTTCTCTAGGCTCTTGGGGTATTATATTCTCTCCCCATTTGAGCACATGATATCATCGTCATGTGATCTTACAACTGGTCCCAAATCTCCCCTATCCAGTGTCTTCGGTCCAGTACCCTCAGCCTTGGGCTAGTACATGGTCCCCAGTCCAGTACCCCCAGCCTTTAGCTAGTACACGGTCCCAGCACACAGCCCGAGTCAGCTCTGATACCACCTGTAACATCCCGCATCGAGCGATAGGAAGGACCAGAACAATTTATCCTGATGGGCCTACGCGAACTTCTTAGGGGTCACCCATCCTTAAGCTTCCCTAACTTAAGCACGCTTAACCCAGGAGTTCTTTGCCTACATTCAGCCTAAAAGGTATCCACCTGGTGTTGTTTCTTTTCTTACTTATCCTCGATACGTACTACTATTCTCTGGGCTCTTAGGGTATTACATAGGCCCTCCATCCATCATTACCCCAAAGACCCTTCCAAGCACACAATCACAAATGCTCGAAGACCCCTATTTGAGTTTCTAAAGATTTGATCTTCCAGAACTCTAACTTTGACTTCGACTCAATTCAAATTCGGTGGACCTCGCCAACGACATCTCAGACCCTCAGCGCTGTAGTAAAGGACTTTGTTTTGGCTTTTTCCAACACAAATAAATGTAATTGTTGTATTTTTTATAACAACAAATCAAGTATCTCTATAACATTGAAATCTGAGCATATATTAAATCAAGTAAAGCCTATATCTCAATCAACTAATATAATTTATCTATTGTTGTTAGTCGAGTGCTTTATGCATCTTTTTTTTTTCATTTGAAAAACCAATCGAGTTATATTTTATGTACATTGCAAGTTAGTCGATTATGTGATTTTAGCAAAATTTTCTTTAGTCAAAGAACTTATGCATGCTCTCTGTTTCTCAAAAATTATTCGAGTAAAGCTTGTTGTCAATCAACTATATGTGCTTCTAAAAGTCAAGTATCTTTTTGGGTCAGTTGAGTAAGGTTTGGACTATCTCTAAACAAGTTTTTGTATTGTAAATTCAATCGAGTATCAATTGTTTATACTCGGGTATATATTCTTGTTAGTCGAGTAAGTCTGGACTGGTAGTCGAGTACTTAATACATAATCTTTGAGACTTATGAGTTAATCAAGTAACAGTTGGTCACACTCGAATAAACTCTAGATATAATTGATTACTTGATTTGTCAAATTGATTGAAATGTTATATTAGTCGAGTATCTCTATAAGTTAGTTGAGTGACTGCTATCTATTTTTGAAAAATATAGTCGTTGGACTCATTCAATGCTTGACAATCTCTACTTTTCAATTAATTAAATGCTCTTCAAACAACATGGGCGTTCTTAAAAGAATTAATAAATATTATTTAGTGTTGATAGAGACAAAAAATGGTAGTTGTGAGAAGAATAGAATATTCAATTCGAACTCTGTCATGTTAGCTAACATTCAATATATGAAACTATAAATAGGAGTGGAAGCAGCTTGAAGAAGGTTGCCGAACTACCTGAGCTACTCACGTGTTCATACAACTTCTAAAAAAGGCTTCAAGAATTTTTCTTGTACTCTAATCCTGCTTCTCACAAGCTTCATTTCTTGATATCTTTCAGTGAGAAACCCTTTGAAAGTGTGTTTCATTCTAAATATTGCAACTCTCTCAATCAAGAGAAGAACATTAGTGCTAATTTATTATTCATTCTTCTATTGAGTTATATTTTTCACAATGTATTATGAACTTGTAAATGTTACACATTAGCCTTTAAAAGGTAATGGTTGTAGCTTAACCTATTTGAAAAGTCAAGTTGTAAAGGTTATACCTTATCATGGGAAAATGTTGTGGTTGTGGCTGAGCCCATTATAAAAAATCAAGTATAAAGGTTAGTAGTTAAACCTACAAAAACTACAAGGTAATATAATACACTAGTGGGTGTGTTTACAAAATCCTTGATCGTGGATCAAGGTAGTGGATTAAGTAGTTAAGGTTGAATTACTATATATATTGTATTATGCTTTCTTTACTTTATTTACAGTATTCCTACCTTGATTTCTTTTATTTAAACTTATTTTACAAACAGGGTAAAAAGCTTAATTCACCCCTCTTAAGCTAATTAGTGTATCAATTTTTAAATTGTAAGGGATTTTGTGCAAATAGCAAATAGCTCAAATCATAGAGTTTCTTATATTTAAATACATATATGATCTATCACATATTAAAAGTTGTGACAAGTGTAACAAAATGATCGTGACAAGCCTAACAAAAAAGGATATGATGACAAAAGAAAACATGCATTATATATTAAAAATATTCACAATTGGTGGTGACTACAACGTGGTTATTCGTCATATTAAGAGTAAATGATGGATACTCTATGATCTTGAGAGTGAAGCTTTGTGAGAATGAGGATATTAGTTAATGAGCATGAAAGTCAAAGTGAGCACAAAATAACTAATGTTTATTGTCCATCCATCTTTCTCCATTTTGTTCTCAACCAAATAGTGCTTCTCATTTTTCTTCAAAATTATTAAAAAAGAAATAAAGAACAAGAAAGGTAACGTTATTCACATGAAAAAAATTATTAACCACACTATTTTTCTATATAAAGATGAACAATTAATAATACTGCCTTTTCTTTTCTAGGATTATGTTATAGAACGAGTTGGCAAGAATCTTAGAGAGGCATCCTTGATTGTGGAGCCTTGACCAAATTAAAGGCCTTCAAATGAGACTTGCTTGTCATCGATGATTCACCATATCTTGCTAACTTCGATAATGAAATTATCCTTGAGTGAAGTTGTGACCATCATTTTCTCCACCATTAACTAGTTGACGAAAAAGATGGGGCTTAACTTAAGATCTATTTATTTTTCTCTCTCTATTAAATTCTTCAGACCAAAATAGAACAATAAGTGGTAATTAGATCACAAAATGCAAGAAACATGTACTTCCTTCCATTGTCACTAGTTGTTGAGTCCACCAAGAGCTCATCGGAATAGCTAGGGTAAGCTCATTTGACGTAAAGCCCAATGCAAGCCAACCAAGTTTCCATTAGTATGCTAGTCGAGTCGCAGTTGTACTTGCTTCCAAACTAGTTAATGGTGATGTTGGCCAAGAGACTTGCCTAGATCTATGTTATTATTAGGTGCAGTTTATAGCTTGCACATCACCTAATGGAATGACCAAACACATTGCCTCGAGCATTAAGTCATCAAGTTGGAAACACTAGCTATGTTGTTCCAATAATAGCTTCTCCATGATCTAATGTTTTTCTTAACAATGTAGGTCTCTGTAACACCCCATTAGTATGTTATAGTTACTTAGATAGTATTATTCTCAAGAATTTCTTATCATATGAGAAATGACTTGGTGAGTTATTTGTTAGGTGTAAATGAAGTTTAAGAGGGCTAAAGAAGATTAGGGAGTCAAAGAAAGTGCAAGCAAGAAGGTTGAATATTCAAAGTCAAAATAAGAAAGAAACAAGTCAAAGTAAGGGCAAAGGTGGGAAGTGTTGAAATATAAGGTAATTAGTTATCAATTTATGGGAATTAAAGGCCAAATAAAGGAAAATGGAATATTTAAATGGGCTAAAATTTTGAGAATTAAATTAAATCTAAGGGTGTGTTTGATTGCATTATCTAGAATTTAATTCTAGGTAATATTGTCAAGAAAATAAAAATCACTCTACCCCCTTCGAAAATGAATTCCATGGAAAGAAGTTTTAAATGCTTGTACCATACATATTTTTTCATAGAAAAATAAAGAGTGTTTGATTGTTTTTCATAGAAAATGTATAATAATTACATATTTTCTATGGAAAATGTGTGCAATCAAACGCACTCTAAATGTTTATAAAGTATAAAAGGGAGTAAAGCTTGAAGAGGGAGTCATTCTGAGGCGGTGAAGCTTTGGGAGAGACTTCTTCTAGCAGCTACGGGTCTTCTTCTCTTAAATTATCTTCTTCTAGTAATAGCTAGGGATCTTAATGAAGGGTTTCAATGTAAGCAATTCATCCCCTAGCTCTTTTCTAGCCTAGGACCTTGTTTTCCCTTTGTTTTGTGGTTTAAAAGAGATTAAGTGGTGTTGAGGGTAAATGAAGGCTAGGGATTGTCAAAGAAGGAAACTAAGGCAAGTTTTAATCCTTTTTCATGGTTATAAATCTAAGATTTCAACTTTTGAGTTGAATTTTGTCAAACTCTCTGTTTTGAGAGCCAAACCTGTACATGATTGTAATTTACTTGCTTCTCTTTTTGTAAACCCCTTGTTAACATTTATAAAGGGATTTGTTCTCCCTATTCTTGTTTGGAAATGATGCTTTGTTTGGTAGGGTGGTGATTTGGCAAAAGTTTGAATCATTTTGCCAAGGTTCGAGTGGGAGAAGCAGGGGAATCGGGTGTTTCTAGCTTTTGTTAGACAATAGATTGGAAGCAATTTGTCAACAAATTGCCTTCTTAAGGGCAATCTGTTAATCTGTCGACCGAATTCCCCCTGTTTGGCTCAAAAGCCTTATGCACGTTTAAATTACCCTTTCTTCCCTCTTAGCTTATGTTTCCTTATTCTCGAATGTATACCATGTATGTCAACCATGATTAAGTGAGTATGATTGGCCTTGTGCATGTAAATTATGAGAGATCTTATCCATGGGTTGTGTATGGAACATGGTGTCTTGTGATTCATGTCATGGTCTTGTAGATTATATGTGATATATCTTGCATGATGTGGACTGGATCCATTGGGATATCTCTTACGGTGGTACACCATCAAGCTCGAGTAGGCTACAAAGCCAAACTCGTGTCAAACTCGGGTGGGCTTTAAGGCCGGACTCGTATGGGACTTAGATCCCTTAATGTAATTAAATATAGTGGTTTTGTGGTAGCATGCATTTTATTCTCTATTCGTATTGTGGTGACTCGAGGCTAGCATGGCATAGATGCAACTATATGTTCATGATGTGTGTGTAACACCCGAGAAAATTTTTGAGGATAAAATGATATTTGGCAAAGGGCAAAATTGGAAATTTGAGAAAAATGAGACTTTAGGGCACACTAACCCAATTTTGAACGACCCAATTAAGCCAACGGGAGTACCTCGGACCCTAGATAGCCCAAGAAAATGGTATAACATCGACGAGATATTAAAATTAAGATTTTTAGTGGTGAAAGAAAGAAGATCGGGAACAGTTTTCTGTACAGCAAAATTCAGCTGCCCATTTGGGACATATTACCGAATTGCTGTAAACGACATCCAAAAAGTCAACGGAGAATGTCAAGGAATAGTATTCGATGTGTAGAACAACCCTTAAGTGGTTTTGGGTTGAATCGAGTGGATTTGAGGTCAAATAAATCAGTCGGGCCAAAGTGTAATTTTCTAAAAATGCCCGAGGGAGGTCTAAACGGCAATTTTTCGAAAGTTTCAAGGGTGAAATGAGAAATACTAACCTTGAGGGTCATGGTGATAGTGTTAGAAAGATCAGGGGTTGGAGAAAAAGGGCCAAAATGCAAAAAAAAAAAAAATTCAGGGGCCTAACTGCAATTTTTAGAAATTGCTCGCACATGGCAGATCTGGCCGTGCGATTGGGGGCGGAAAATCCGGCCATTTGGCCGTCAAGTCTTGTCAAGGGGGTGGCCTAGGGTGTCCTGGTGGCGTGAGGGGAAAGAAATGGCCGAAAAATCGGCCACGTGGGGTCGTTTTTGGGCTATAAATAGCCGAGGGTTCGACCGAGGAAGAAGCACCAAATCGAGCTCATTTTCGATCGATTCTTGGAGCTTTGATAGAGGGCTTTTGATCTCTAGAAGCCAAGGATCATTTTGGCACCAATTTGAGGCGTTTTGGAGTAGATTTGAGGTTGTTTCGAAGGTGGCCGGAAAAGCCCTAGGCGGACCGCGACCGACACCTGCAACTCGATTTTTAATCGACTTTTCGAATTTCTTTCGGCATGAAATCGGTGGGGTTGAGATCGACTTGAAGAGGGCTTTCGAACGGCACTCGATTTGCAGCCATCGGAACACCTGCCGGCGGCCGGCTAGAGGTTGAAGAAGGTGGCGCGTGACTGCCACGCACCTGCAGGTTTTGCCCAGCCACGCGCCCGCGCGTGAGACGTCAGGTAATTTTGAAATTTTTTTAATTATTTTAAGAAAATTATTTTATTAATTATAGTGCAAGAAAATTTAGAAAATTGTTGGAGAAAATGGTCATTTTGTAATTTTCAAAGTGAAAAAGGCTTATGAAAAATAGGAAAAGGTATTGGAAAATCCTTAGAAATTTTTGGGAGATAGGAATTAATTATTTATGAATTATTGTGAAGAGAAATCAAGGAAAAATTCTGAGTAGATATTTATTAGAATTTTTGAGGAGAAATATAAAGAAAATAGGAAGAAATTATGGAAAATTTGAAAAAAAAAAAAAAGATATTGATGTGATTTTGAACAAATGTGATGACTAAGGTATCGGTGAGACTCGAGGTTGAAGTACACGAGCGTCAGGTGCAAGAAACGAGGCTAGGCACGCAAATCGAGGCAGGCGCGCATATCGAGGCTGACCGCGCTGGACAGTTGGAAATCCGTCTAAAGGTGAGTAGTTCCCTCTAAAACTTGATTTACTGCGAGTGGTTCTGCCCGAAAAGATTTCAAGTAACATGTGATTGGTTTTACTGTGGGTGTTCGTCCTCAAACCTTGTTTGCCTTTGGATTTTTGTGATAAATTGACCAAATGATTGTTTACACGTGCATTAAACGTTGAATTTAAGTGATGATTTGAAGTGACGCATGTTATGATTTTAAGTGATGCATGATGTGATTTTCGACCATTGGCTTGTTTGTGTCGTTCATGTGGTATGTGGGTTGTTAACCTGTGACGAAGCCCAGAGTAACAGCACTCGGGATGCGTACATGGATTAATGCTTGGTGACCACTTGGGACGGGGCTGAGACGGACTTCACCCTACGGGACCCAAGTGGCGGGGCTGCGAGTGGACACCACCCCGGTTGTTGGCTCAAGTGGCGGGGCTGCGAGTGGACACCACCCTAGGATCCTTTGAGCAGTAGCATTAATGCCGAGGTGACGTCGATTCCGGGGATAGTGCTGACGTGATACTCTTGGGGCTAGGGTTGTGTTTCGGAATGCTTGAGTAGGAGCGTAAAGCCTGACAATGACTGTAGGGTGATCCCTGGGTTCATGTGTCGAGGTTGTCCCTCTTAAGCAGGATCAGTTTGCCAATGGGTCTATTTGGTTGTGTCGCCTATAGAGAGATTGCGTTTTCCCCGGTTAGGGTTAAATGCGTTGGGATTCTCTTAGGCTGGTGCATATTGAGATTTATCGATTTTGTGTACATGATTCTACATACATTCATGAAAATGTTTTCGAACTCTCACTTAGATGATTCAGCATCTAATTTGGACTATGTCCCTGGAATATTCAAACGTTCCAGGTGAAAGTAGTGACGTCAAGGGAAGAATGCCATCAGGATGTAACAGTTACGTTTGGTAGGTTCTGTCTATGATTACAATGTACAAAGATTATGTAATATATTTTCATGTAAAACATCGATTCAGTTATTGTAAAAGAAATTGTCAGTTATATGTATATTTGAGGTTCCGATCTTGCTTCCGCTGATATGATTGATGATGTCTGTCTTAGTTATTAAATGCTGTACGATCGAGATTGTTGGGAAAATGATTTTGATGGCTATCGAGGGATTTAGGTGGTGTTTGATTTAAATTTTCTTGAAATCTCGAATTAACGCCCGCTTTGGAAAAGTGGGGCGTTACATTTGGTATCAGAGCGAACTAGCAAAATCCCCGATTGGAGACACAGGGGTACTAGTGGAAATAGAAAATGTTTGAGTCGGTAATTGTTAGTCTGACGTGACGTAATCTAGCTATCAAGTCAGGTTTGTAAGTAGGTGATATGAATCATTGAGATTCAAGTATTGGAATGATTTGATATTTATCGAAGATTCAAGTATTAGAATCGTTATGGTTCAAGAATTGATGTTTTCTTTTTCAGATGGAAAGGACTCGAAGAATTTTGGATCTTAATGAGCAAGATGAGGGAAACAGTAATAGCAATCATTGTGGTCGCTCAGTGAGTCGCACCACAAGCAGTCGCCATAGTCGCTCTACAAGTTCTGCTACGAGCAATCACCGTAGTCACTCAATGAATCGTGCCGCGAGCAGTAGACGACAAGAAGAGCAATCGGGTCCTAATGAGAGTAGACTTGATCGAATAGAGCGAATCTTAGAGGGCGTGCTGACACATGTAACGAGGAACGAGGCGCCGAGACGCACTCCCCATATGCTGGATCAATATCGCCGGTAAAGACCCCCGGTGTTTAGAGGCAAGGCAGGAGATGACCCCAGTGCAGCTGAGTACTGGATGGAGCAAACTGAGAAGCTGCTCCAACATCTGCAGTGCAGCGACGAAGAGAAGGTTAACTGCGCTACTTTCATGCTTGAGGGAGAGGCTGCACGATGGTGGCAATCAGCCCAACGAGCCCTACAAACGACATCCGGGCAGGCAGCACATGGTCTAAGGCCGAGACGAGAACAGACGATAACTTGGGAAGCATTTAAGGAAGTTTTCAATGCCCGGTACTTTCCCCAAAGCTGGAAAGAGGAAAGAACTTGGGAATTTATGAATTTAAAGCAGACTGACGAAATGTCAGTAACCCAGTACGATGTCAAGTTCACTCAATTGATCAGATACGTGCCTATGTACGAAACTGACGAGAGGCAGAAGGCACAAAAATTTGTGAGTGGATTGAAAGTAGATCTACAACAAGCCCTCAATTCATGTATCATTAACACTTACAACGAGGCACTGGATAGGGCTCTGACCACCGAGATGAACCTACTGCGGGTAGGATTGATAAGATCAGATGAAAAGAAGAAAGATCTGAAAAGCACGGAGCATAAGGCAGGAGGGAAAAATTTCAAAGATAACAAACCATGTCCCCGATGCAATAAAGAACACCCAGGAAGAAATTGTTCTCAAGGGCATATCACATGTTTTTCGTGCGGCGAAAAAGGACACAAGGAAAAAGACTGCCCTAAGAAGAAAAATGCACCTCCAACTGGGAATCAAACGGGGATCACGTGCTACTCGTGCAATCAACCTGGTCACTACGCCAATGAATGCCCGAAAAGACAAAAGATGGATCAACCTGGGGAGATAACCATGACGCCAGGACCTCGTACCGGACGAGTCTTTTGCCTAACAAGAGAAAATGAAGAAGTCTACCCTGGCTTGGGAAGAGATGACGAAGAAAACCATCCGACGATGACCAAAGATATGCCGAGTTGATTCAATGTTATCAATTTCTGTGCCATTTTGACAGATGAGTTAAAGTTCAATGTTATCAATTTCTGTGTCATCATGGCATTAGCATTAGGGTCGGTTGGAAGTCAATGAAATGTATTTTGAGGACACAGTAGGATATAATAATAAGTGTTATGAATCATTTTGTGATTCGTGTAACTGCCTGTACGAAGCTACAACGGGATATTCTGGAAAATAAAGACGTGTCTGGTAAGCTCGAATCCTAAGAAGATATAAGCTATGAATAATTGCGAAGGATGATGAGTGGTACTTAGGACATTTAAATTGGAAGTCATTAGCAAATATCGCGGACCAAATTTCGAGGACAAAATTTTTCTAAGGGGGGGAGGATGTAACACCCGAGAAAATTTTTGAGGATAAAATGATATTTGACAAAGGGCAAAATTGGAAATTTGAGAAAAATGAGACTTTAGGGCACACTAACCCAATTTTGGACGACCCAATTAAGCCAACGGGAGTACCTCGGACCCTAGATAGCCCAAGAAAATGGTATAACATCGACGAGATATTAAAATTAAGATTTTTAGTGGTGAAAGAAAGAAGATCGGGAACAGTTTTCGGTACAGCAAAATTCAGCTGCCCATTTGGGACATATTACCGAATTGCTGTAAACGACGTCCAAAAAGTCAACGGAGAATGTTAAGGAATAGTATTCGATGTGTAGAACAACCCTTAAGTGGTTTCGGGTTGAATCGAGTGGATTTGAGGTCAAATAAATCAGTCGGGCCAAAGTGTAATTTTCTAAAAATGCCCGAGGGAGGTCTAAACGGCAATTTTTTGAAATTTTCAAGGGTGAAATGAGAAATACTAACCTTGAGGGTCATGGTGATAGTGTTAGAAAGATCAGGGGTTGGAGAAAAATGGCCAAAATGCAAAAAGAAAAATTTTAGGGGCCTAACTGCAATTTTCAGAAATTGCTCGCACATGGCAGATCTGGCCGCGCGATTGGGGGCGAAAAATCCGGCCATTTGGCCATCAAGTCTTGTCAAGGGGGTGGCCTAGGGTGTCCTGGTGGCGTGAGGGGAAAGAAATGGCCGGAAAATCGGCCACGTGGGGTCGTTTTTGGGCTATAAATAGCCGAGGGTTCGACCGAGGAAGAAGCACCAAATCGAGCTCATTTTCGATCGATTCTTGGAGCTTTGATAGAGGGCTTTTGATCTCTAGAAGCCAAGGATCATTTTGGCACCAATTTGAGGCGTTTTGGAGTAGATTTGAGGTTGTTTCGAAGGTGGCCGGAAAAGCCCTAGGCGGACCGCGACCGACACCTGCAACTCAATTTTTAATCGACTTTTCGAATTCCTTTCGGCATGAAATCGGTGGGGTTGAGATCGATTTGAAGAGGGCTTTCGAACGGCACCCGATTTGCAGCCATCGGAGCACCCGCCGGCGGCCGGCTAGAGGTTGAAGAAGGTGGCGCGTGACTGCCACGCACCTGCAGGTTTTGCCCAGCCACGCGCCCGCGCGTGAGGGCGCGTGAGGCGTCAGGTAATTTCGAAATTTTTTAATTATTTTAAGAAAATTATTTTATTAATTATAGTGCAAGAAAATTTAGAAAATTGTTGGAGAAAATGGTCATTTTGTAATTTTCAAAGTGAAAAAGGCTTATGAAAAATAGGAAAAGGTATTGGAAAATCCTTAGAAATTTTTGGGAGATAGGAATTAATTATTTATGAATTATTGTGAAGAGAAATCAAGGAAAAATTCTGAGTAGATATTTATTAGAATTTTTGAGGAGAAATATAAAGAAAATAGGAAGAAATTATGGAAAATTTGAAAAAAAAAAAAAGATATTGATGTGATTTTGAACAAATGTGATGACTAAGGTATCGGTGAGACTCGAGGTTGAAGTACACGAGCGTCAGGTGCAAGAAACGAGGCTAGGCACGCAAATCGAGGCAGGCGCGCAAATCGAGGCTGACCGCGCTGGACAGTTGGAAATCCGTCTAAAGGTGAGTAGTTCCCTCTAAAACTTGATTTACTGCGAGTGGTTCTGCCCGAAAAGATTTCAAGTAACATGTGATTGGTTTTACTGTGGGTGTTCGTCCTCAAACCTTGTTTGCCTTTGGATTTTTGTGATAAATTGACCAAATGATTGTTTACACGTGCATTAAACGTTGAATTTAAGTGATGATTTGAAGTGACGCATGTTATGATTTTAAGTGATGCATGATGTGATTTTCGACCATTGGCTTGTTTGTGTCGTTCATGTGGTATGTGGGTTGTTAACCTGTGACGAAGCCCAGAGTAACAGCACTCGGGATGCGTACATGGATTAATGCTTGGTGACCACTTGGGACGGGGCTGAGACGGACTTCACCCTACGGGACCCAAGTGGCGGGGCTGCGAGTGGACACCACCCCGGTTGTTGGCTCAAGTGGCGGGGCTGCGAGTGGACACCACCCTAGGATCCTTTGAGCAGTAGCATTAATGCCGAGGTGACGTCGATTCCGGGGATAGTGCTGACGTGATACTCTTGGGGCTAGGGTTGTGTTTCGGAATGCTTGAGTAGGAGCGTAAAGCCTGACAATGACTGTAGGGTGATCCCTGGGTTCATGTGTCGAGGTTGTCCCTCTTAAGCAGGATCGGTTTGCCAATGGGTCGATTTGGTTGTGTCGCCTATAGAGAGATTGCGTTTTCCCCGGTTAGGGTTAAATGCGTTGGGATTCTCTTAGGCTGGTGCATATTGAGATTTATCGATTTTGTGTACATGATTCTACATACATTCATGAAAATGTTTTCGAACTCTCACTTAGATGATTCAGCATCTAATTTGGACTATGTCCCTGGAATATTCAAACGTTCCAGGTGAAAGCAGTGACGTCAAGGGAAGAATGCCATCAGGATGTAACAGTTACGTTTGGTAGGTTCTGTCTATGATTACAATGTACAAAGATTATGTAATATATTTTCATGTAAAACATCGATTCAGTTATTGTAAAAGAAATTGTCAGTTATATGTATATTTGAGGTTCCGATCTTGCTTCCGCTGATATGATTGATGATGTCTGTCTTAGTTATTAAATGCTATACGATCGAGATTGTTGGGAAAACGATTTTGATGGCTATCGAGGGATTTAGGTGGTGTTTGATTTAAATTTTCTCGAAATCTCGAATTAACGCCCGTTTGGGAAAAGTGGGGCGTTACAGTGTGTGTAGCATGATTCCACTTCTTTATACATGCATGAGTGTGATGTTTACTATCCCTTAAGGTTGGACCCTAATACTCTCACTGTCTTTAATTCTATATCACTTGTTGGGCTTTGTAACTCATTTGTTTTTACATCATTCCAGGTAAGGGCAAGACTACAGTTGATGGGGAACCTAGTAATATGGGGTTCAGTGTTTAGATGTGTACAAAATTAACCCAGACAAAAGATCCTCAAGGATTTTCTTTTTATGTGATGCCTAGCTTGATGGATGTATATCCTTTGAGGGCTATGTTTTCTCATCTTTTGTAAAGCTACGGGTGTATGGTCCATTGTATGTGATAGTGTATGATATTTAATATAATATATATATACATATATATGTTGTCATGTTGTTGATTACTAAATGTCAGGTTGTGTTCACTTACCATTTCTTCTTGACACTCCTTCATTGGTGCCTTGGTCAGGGTTTCTAAGGGTGGGGTCATCATAGTCTCTAATAATATTTGGTATTTAGAAATAGTGAAATGATGGCCAGTGCTAAGAAAATGAATATGCTTCTTGTTTTCACCATTGTTAGAGGAGACTTAGGAGACCATAAGGCACGTACACATTGGTGAGAAGCCTTTTGTTTGCTTCTAAAGATAGACTTATGCTTGTTGTCGTCCAAGAAGAGCTATGTGGTGCGAAGAACCAACCATTAATGATTGTAGACCAATGATAGCCTTCCACTACAAGAAATCGTCGTTGTCCTTAAAGGAGAATCTTTCTTTATTGAATAAGAAAATTAAGGACTAATTTGGGTCATCAAAGGTAAAAGAGACACATATGACAAAGACGATGTCATCAGTTTACCAAACTTGCAAAAAGCTGGTGCTTGGCTAACAAATTTATTCGTCAATTTAAAAGCTCCCAAAACTCAAAACATCTTTGGGATCAAATGGAGCTTAAGCTTTTATGTTTAGATTTTGAAAAAAAAAAATATTATATTTGTTAATTTTGAAAACTATTAAATATAATGTTTGATACAATTTTTTTATTTTATTGATACTTAAATATATATTGTTCATTTAATATTGAAAAAATGTATTTAAATTAGAAAAACTTGATTTTTCTCTTTTTTTTTACAATGGAAAAGCCAAAGCTAAACCAAGGGTTGGCTATTTTTCTTTTCTTTTTTTTTTTTATTATTATTAGTAAACTTAATTATGGTTTGCCAAACTTATATTAACTTTCACATTCTAAAACCTTGGATTGTGTATAAGTTGGCAATCAACCTAAATTGGAGTTCAATATCTAGATTTAATATGGTCGAAAAAAAAGAAAAGAACATAAACATGTTGGAATTGTCGTATGGCAGTATAGGTAAATTGAAAAATTTGTATACATTAAATATATGTAGCATAACACATAAAGACACACACCATACACATATTGGGTATTTAAGTAACACGATATTTCATCATATAAAATACAATAAATAACATACATGTAACTCGATGTCACGTGAAGTACATAAATTGATTCTGTATTGAGACCGATTCTACTTCAAGCTATGGTAAGCCTAGTCTGTCCACACTTGACTAGCTACCTGGTACTTTGTCACAGTTCTAGTCTTGTGCTAGCTTGAGAACCTTGATTCATCAGCAATCGTGTGTCTCCTCAACCTCTCTAGAATTTATGCGTGTGACACTCATGTGTCTGAAATTAATCAGAAGCAAAAAATAGAAAAAGATAGAATAAGAATAGAGAGCAGAAGCCAAGCCCAAAATTCCATCATTTTTCCATTCAATTTCTGCCTCCAGGCACCCTCTTCAATTTGATGTCGCGTGTAATCCACTATATTTGGCTAGAGTGGTGCAAGAGTTGACTTTGCAGCTACTTCTAGAAGAACCAGCAACCCAATTCACTGATCATTGGTGAATCATAATCGGCCCATTAACTTTTAACAAATCGCTATCATTAACTCTTAATGACATAACCAAAATCATTATTAACTATTAATAATGTCTGAGACACAACAGGTGCACAATGTTGATACCAGATGCTATGTTATATGGTGTGACTTTTTAGGTTCACTATTCACTAGCAAACATATAGCACCAAAACTCGTTTGACACAGGCTGAAACATCTCGACCCATCACAAGAATCTCTCCATATTCTGGTGATGATCTAGAAAATCATGGGAAGCGCCTAGCAATGGTCCAGGACAATATAGAAGACAATGAAGTCTAATTTCAAGTGAACCTATTATAATTGACTATTACTGTGTACTATAATCATTCTATTATTTAACGTCCCGATTGAACAAGAGTCATGGTATGATAAACTCACAAACTCAATAACTATGTGTCAGATTTTATTAGCGTGACTAGATAACACATCATGAAACACTTTCTTTATTAATCATATTGCCTTGTTCAAGGACTTTTTTGTCACATTAAGAGTAAACCACATAGCATGTTCACCTCATCAATAACGACAAGGGTGATAAATTCTATCCATGACTACCTGTTTCTATGTACCAGCAATACGGAACCACATAAATGAATATTCCCTTCTCGCAATTAGATGATTTGACGCATTAGCAAATCTTGCACACCAATACACAAAACAACCATTAAATTCAAGTTTAAAGACCAATACATATTGCAACTCAATGATAAAATCATTATCCACAATGCCATATGATAAGTCATCAAGTCACATTCAGTGCGTTATTCTCCAATAATCACCCATAAGTTTACTAGAGACATACCTATCTCATATGGTACGTGAGTTACCACTCATAACTATTAGTATACAGTAAACATTGTGCCAGTCCATAATTAACTAATTAGAGTTTTCATCCAATTAATCTAAGGAACAGGAATATTTAAGATATCCTGTCACTAGATAATCTTGTTACATATTCTTAACATATAAAGAATAAAATTCTAAAACATAAAATCTAGGGACTCATTCATATAACAAACTAAAAAATTTAATGAATGATAATAAATTTAATTTTTATTAATTATATATAAAGATACATCAAATGTATTTATTATATATACCAAATATTATCTAAATCTAATATTAGAGTACATCATTAACAAATCAAAATTGAGGAGGATTATATTTATCCAAAATAAAATAAGTAAATTTATTCACATGAAAAAAACATACAAAAAGAAGAATAATATGAAAAGATAAGGTCAAAAGATTAAAAGAAATGTCGAGATAACAAGATAATATGGGAGTCGAAAATTAAACAAATAAAATGAAGAAAATAAAAATAAATATTTTTTAAAACCAAAAGAGAAAAAACCTAGCAACCATCAAATTCATCCCAAAAAAAAAAAAAAAACATCTTTGTGTACATCAAACGTGAGATGAGATGTGGTAATTTGAACAAAATAATAGGTTGATAATGACACTTTAAAAAGTGCGTAGAACCTCGGAATAATGTCTTAGAAGATTTAAAAAAAATTGAAATCCAAACAGCGTGTACTATAAAATGCAAAAATCCAGCCCTTGCCTAAAAAGAGCGTAAAACGCCTCACAGAGAGAGAGGAGAGAGAGTGAGCGAGCAAACAGCTGTTCCGGGAGCTCCACCAAATGCCATCCAACCCCAACCCACCGCCTCCACCGCTTCGCCGCCCCGCCGACGGAGCCGATCAGAACCACCAGATGGACAACGAAGGCGGCGACGACGAGATGGAGTACGAGGAGGTAGAGGAGGAACTGGAAGTAGAGGAGGAGGTCGAGGAGGAGGAAGAGGAGGAGGAGGAGGAGGAGGAGGAGGAAGAAGAAGAAGGAGAACCGGAGGAGGCAGAAGAGCAGGAGGAGGAAATCGGAGACAGAGAAGGGAAACAAGGAGCCGGCGAAGAGAAATCGCCCGGTTCACCCGTCAGCGAAGATCGGAGCGGTTAGTTATTTCGTTTACCCCAAATGCTTCATCTTTCGATTTTGATTATCTTTTGCCCTAGCCATGATTTGATTGTGCGAAATGTTGTTTGCTGCAATCTGTAATTGCATATACTGTTTCTGGTGTTTCCACGGTTCCGATGTTAGGTTAGGGTCATTTCATTCTCCTGCACTTGCTTGAATTCTAGACTTGCTTTGCAGAAGGTTAACGCCGATAAGCTTTTTTAAAGCCACATGTTAACCTTGTATTTGCTTCCAAATTATACTTTCCCTAATTGCATGTGCCGGAGATTGATTATGATTTTTACTTGAGATATGCAATTGAAGTTGATACATTGGGGATTGGCTGTGATTTTTTCATGCAATATATGTTCCTTTGTGCTATATATTCCTGATGAGTACAGACAGTAGCATCTGGATATTTTCAAGCGTTTTTTTTTTTTTGACATGGTTTCGTTAAATTACATGTGCCTTCAATTGACTTGTGCCGCTATGTCGAGTCAGAATTTTATAACTGGAAATCGTGTTTTATGTACTTTGTCTGTCTCAAGGAAGAAACTTTTTTGTTCTGTCCAATTATTCAATCCCCATTAGATTCTTGGGGATCCCTTTCACAAACACGTGGAGTCTCTGTCACTTGCCCGTTATTTCGGAGGGCACAAACATTGTATGGACACCAAGTGACAACTAAAGATTTTGGCGGTTTTTGGGTATAATTGTCGATAGGTTTTCATTCCTTGTCCTTCGTTCGCTAGTTTCTTCACTTTTAGTTATAATAGGACAGCTGAAATTTGACCCCTGTTGGAATTGATGGTGGCAGTGCATTCAGGTTTCATTGTTAATTATTTCTCATTGGTTTTGAGTATTTCCCACTTGAGCCTTGATCTGTCATTAAAATGTGAGGTGAAAGAAACAATATGCATTCTGAGACGCAGAAGCTCAACCAGAATAAATGTGGCTGCTAAGCTATTTCTTTGGAAAGCTCCTACTAAGATAAGAAATTCCTCAATAAAATCTACCCTCATGTGGCTCTCTGCAGGGGAATCTCCACTCACTGCTTCCCCTAATATCCTCCCTTTACCACATCATGGGGGTTTATAGGAGATCCCAGAGGTATGAAGAATGTGAGACAAATAATTCATAGGGACATGAAGACTTGAGATAGAATGCTTGATTTAAAATCCAATGCCAAGCTAGGAAATTTGGCTCTGCACTTGGCTACCCAGCGTTTACTGTGGGCACGATAATTGGTACACCAGAGGTGTAAAGATGAAGAAGAAGGAATGATTATGCAGGTAGTAGGAGAGGCAGGAAGGAAGACTGCTGAGAGAAAGTAAACCTCATGTTTCTATCATTTCTAAATTATAAACCAGTATTATTTAATAGAATAGCATATATGCATGCTAGTGTATATGAGGTGCATATGTGAAGGCATATTACTTGAAACTGGAAGTTTAGGTTTTGGAATTATTTATCAGCTAAAAATTAAATTTTGGAATTCCTAAAATTTGAAGGTATAAATTAGGAGACAGTAATTAGAGTAAATCTGTATTCATTTGATTTTAATTGCAAACTTTCAACTTGAGTTTAATCTTAAAGTATTGGATCTCCGACTTGTTTGATTCTAGAAAAGTTAAAAATAACTAGAAATGTTTGGATGTGTAACCAGCACATTCAATTGTCATACATGTGCCTGAGTTTGGTTAATACATATCAACGGAATACCCTCCCAAAATTGTGAGAATGCTTCTCAGTGTATTACTTAGGAGTGTACAGAAAAGGGAGACACACCCAAATCCAATTGTGAAAAAAAGAAACATGGCATCCTAACAAAATTAAACTATAGATTACTTTTACCCCTTGTTGGTATGGATGGGGAGGGGTGGGGAGGGAGGGAGGCTTTTTTCCTTGTTTGGGAGAGAGTTTCATAATGGAATGGAAGGGGAGGAGAGGGTAAGTACTACCCTCCCTTCTCCTCCCATACCCCAATTTTCCTTACACCCCAAGTTGTGGTGTAGGGTGTGGGAAGGATATGTATTAATAAATATTTTTATTGTTTTTACTATTTTACCTTTACTATTTTCATAAAAACCCAATATCATCCTTAATCTTAAAAAAATCCTATTATTACATTTTTTGTAGGTTAATGTGAGATATTTTGTATAAATACTCAAAATAATATGCATTCATATATCTATAGCACAATTCGAATTGTTCCCATCCAAAGCAAATATATATATATATATACCTATTGTACTTATTAATTTATCTTGAAAGTGAAAGATATAATTGTCATTATGTTTTTATTACCTTACTGTTCCATTCCCTTTCGTTCTGTATTAAAACAAAGTAAAGTTATATTATTACTCTCTCTTACATTTTGTCATGATCCAAAGGGCAATAGTTGTAATTGTACTGGAGTTAGTTTGTAGTTACTTGAGTTTGTTAGTGTGTTAGTTTGATTAGTTTAGTAATAGCCACCAGTGTTCTAAAACGCGCCAGGCTGGCACCTAGCGCCTAGGCGGGGCCTAGGAAAAATGTTCTTGCTTGTTGCAACAACTACAACAAGTAGCAGCAATAGCAAGTAGCTGTTACAGCAATGCTTGTTGCAGCAACAACAAGCAGTTGTTACAACGTTAGCAATGCTTTTTGCTTGTTGCAACAAGGAGTAATCCATACGTATTGGAGGAAGACGAGATTGGCAGCGAGAGAGAACGACCAAGAGATGAGATCGGCGGCGACGAGATAGAACGTCCAAGAGATGAGATCGGTGGCAGCAAGAGAGAACGGCCAAAAGACGAGATTGGAGGCGGCAATGAGAAAGAATGGCCAAGAGACGCGATCAGTGGCGGTGACAAGAGAGAGAGAAACGACCCAGGTGATGAACAACCAGAGAGAAAGGGAAAGGGGAAGGAGAACTAGCCGCACGCGACCTAGGCAGCTTGGCACCGCCGTCGTTGATCTATCGGGCCCGGCACCTAGGGGTGTCGAGTTGCCCTTAATTGTGGCAGCTAGGGGCCGCCTAGCGACTAAGCAGCACCTAGGCGGCCGCCTAGGTCGCATTTTCGAACATTGATAACCACAAGGACGTAAACAACCTATAAATAGGTTGTTGAATAGAGAATAGTAGGCTATGAATTGATTGAATGAGTCCATTATGTTTCTTTCTCAACTCTTATCTCCCTTTCTATTCCATCTAAACCCTCTCCCTTACTTATCAATTTCTCCCTCTTTTTGTTCTGTTTTCTCCCTCCATTCTATTCTTTCTTCTCAAGTTCCTACAAAATCCCATTCTAGACCCTAGGAGACCCGATTGAATTACCAAGTAATTTACCTTAAGAAACAGATTGGAACAACTATTCTTTCAATTAGATACCTATTGTACTTAGTAATTTGCTTTGATTTCTTCAAAATCAGATTGGAACAACTATTGGATTTTTGAACTCATAGTCAAGGAATGACTGTTTTAATTGTGATCACAGTGGAATCTATGGCCAGAAATCTTTTGGTCTGCTTTGCCTTCCACTTTTGGGCTTTAGATATCAATTAACGCTCAACCTCCATGCGTCAGAATCGATTTTCAAGGATCACCTGTTCCCTATACTCAAATCAAGTTCCGAGTCTTTACTTCTTCAAGTTGATTCAGAATTTACTGTGTTATAAATCAACAGCGTTGGAAGCAACAACCTAGATCAGACGAAAATTAATCAACAGAGAAATTGTCGAGAGCCGTCGGACATTAACAACTAAGGAATGATAGCTCTGATACCAAATTGCCATGTACCTAGGATTTAGCCTAGGGTTTGGATTGAAAATCGAAATAATCTGAGATAATTTGAACCTGGAATAGAAGGATTGGGGAAAGAATTGGACATAAATGGGGAAGATAATAGACAAAAATGAGGGAGAGTTGCAGACAGAACAGAGGAAGAGGGAGATTAGAGAGAAGGCAGAGGGAAACAAGAGGGAATTTGAGAGAGAATTGACGAGAGAGGAAATCTGAAATTCAATTATCATTCATAACCTCCCTACCAATAGATTTTAGTAGCTTTATATAGCTACTCTACAAAAAATAAAAAACTAACAAAAAAATACAACCAAAGGAAAATACAAATAAAATGTAAAATAGGTTAATTATTATTTAAGCCCTACTAAACCCTTGGGTCCTGACATTCATAGTTGTCAAAGACACATGGCAAAGCACGAGCCTCATGCACATGAGGCGGACATTCATTCCAAATCTTGTAAAATACTTATACACCATCTTTTCAATATGTACCTATAAAGAGCTAGATGGAAGCTCATAAAATCATAAATGATACATAACCAAACCTATAATAACAACTAAATGTTATTGTAGAAAAACTATTAGTTTATCCTAACTACAATAGAAAATTAGAGGAAAGAAAAAATTACAGTAGAACACATTGCAGAAAACAATTATTGAAAAAAAATTAGTTTCTTCTAATTTCTTTTGCAATTAGAAGAAAGAAAGAAAAAAATTTCAACAGAACACACAACAAAAACAATTAGTTTCTTTTAAATTGTAAAAAGAAACTAGAAGAGAAAAAAAAAATAGAGCACATAGTGAAAAACAAATTGCAACAGAAATTAGAAGAAAGAAAGAAAAGGAGAGTAGAACACAAAGAAAAACAATTACAACACACAATTTGTTTCTTCTAAATTGTAAAAGAAATTAGAAGAAAGAAAAATGAAGCAGATTAGAGGTGTGCACAACTAGTTCTCCAGTGTGTGAACATCACTGCCAAGGTTGAGGTTGTGTTTAGTTAGTCTTGTTGTTACTTCAAATGGTGTAGACTAGTTACAAGTGGGGGCTCTATTAGAAAAGTAACAATTGAAATTGACTGAACAGGAGAACAACCGTATGGTTCAGAAGATGATGGAAAAGGAGGCTGTTGCCTTATGGTTAGGGAGTTTAGACACTACGGAAGGGAGCATTGACATGGAGATCCTTGAGATCTACAGTTTATGTCTGTAGGGAAAGCAAAAGCAAAGGAACATAAAAGCGAAGAGGAAGAGTCCTAGAAAGAGAAAGAAAGAAAGAAGAATCCATTAGATCATGAAGGTAGGGATTGGATGAATAGCAGGGCCAGTAGCTGTAAGTTCTTGGAGACAAGAACTCTTTCAAGGAGAGGGGAATTGTCACGACCTAGAGAATCCCCAAGGATATAATAGTTATACATATTATATGTTTTTTTTTATTGTATTTTTTGTTATAGCTATTAGTACCTTCAGTTGTATGTCTATAAATAGGCTGGAGTAATTAGAGGAAGACATGTTTTTGAATGATAATTGAATTCTCTCATTTTTCCTCTCATGAATTCTCTCTCAATTTCCCTCTGATCTCTCTCTATAAATCTTCCCCAATTCTTGCTGTATAGTCCCCTCTTTGAGTCTAATTTCCCTCAATTTCTTCCAAATTCCTATTCTAACCCTAGGCAAACCCTAGGGTCGTGACGTGTATTTGCTAGTAGAGAACTAAAATTTTAATAGCTTTGCAAAAACATAAAGAAACCCATCAAGCACTACAAAAAAATTTCGAACAGTGAGAAATTCATAAAATTTATTTCACTTGTAGAAACTATTGTATTACTTCTCCTTTTGAGTTGATACTTTAGTTATCTTGTTTTCTTCTATTACTTGAATCGTACTACTGAGAGGAACTTGATTAGTGGGGGCTTCATGAAAAGGGATGCAAGGACAACTTTAGAGGAGAAAGAGAAGGGGTTAAGCCAAGCTGGAGGTGGTGAAGTCAAGAAGCCAGAGTCAATGAAGTTCAAGAAGATCAAAAAATGTCTATGGTGCAAGAGGAAACATCGTGGCAAGAAGTGTTTGGCAGGACAAATTGGGTGTTATAACTGCGGTGAGATTGGGCACTTTGTTAAGGATTGCCTAGGGAAAATGGACATTGACAACATAGACGATGACAAGAAGAAGGTCATCTCTTACAAATGTGATCAACTAGATCACTTATCACGAAAATGTGCAGTGAAGAAGCTAGATCAAGGGAAGGGCGATGGTAAAGGAACTCTACCTGGATGGGTGTTCAATTTGACGAAGCTAGATGTAGGTTCAGACGAGGTGCAAGGTATCATTTTGATATCCAACACTTTGGTCTGTGCATTGGTAGATCTAAGGGCCACACACTCATTCATGGCATGTGCATTAGCTAGGAGTTTGGGGATAGTGCCAATAGAATTGCGATATATGGTAATGGAATCTATGCTTGTAGGAAGAGTCCTAGAGGCTAGCTTGGATTTTGAGGATTGCGATGTCACCATAATTGGCACAATGTTTAAGGTGGAGTTGATCTTATTGGAGATCTAGGATTTTGATTCTAGTATGAATTTTTGTTTTTTGAACCACTTACGGCAACCACTATTAGGTTTTTGTTTGTGAGGGTCTAATATTGATTGGCATTTCTTAAATCTTTGTCTTAACCTTTGTTATAAAAAGGAAGCCATGTTTACACGATTGATCTCCCATTTAACCTTGTTATAGGAAGAAAGAAACTAACCATGTTTTACATGCTTGATCTCCTATATTTTAGGGACAAGTTAACCTTTCTTCTCCATTATAGTAATAATGATGATTTTTGTTGTAATTTTATTATTTTTATTTTACTATAAGTTTATGCACATTTGAAATCCCATATCCCCTTTCTTGATTATTAATTGGTGTGAATATCATTTTTATGGTTCTTGCTTTACATTAAGTTTATTTTTGAACTGACTACTTATGTGCATGTGTTGACTTCTAACATATTCAATTATTTAGTTATTGAGCTTGCATAAAATTTATAGGTCTCCATTACCATCTCCAAATATTTTGATATTTTTCTATCGTGCATAGTATTTCGTTATTGTTCCAAACAACTTCATATATTTCCAACTGTTTTTGTTTTTTCTCTTGCATTCGAAAAAAATGTTCCGAATTATTTCCATTCCAAGCTAATAAAATAAATGAAATTTTGATCCTTGTCCACCTTCTTAAGAAAAGCACTTTCTCGCCAAACAAGCTGTTTTTTACATTATTGACTCGTTTTGCATCTTGACTTCTTCCCATTTCCTGCAATGAGGTTGAGAAGATGTGGAATTTAGTTTCCAATTAGAGTAATCATTCTGTTCTTCCTCCCTCCACTCCTACCAGTACCCAAATTTTTTAATTCGTGGAATTTTGTGTAGAAGGTTGACTAGGTGATCCTTTGGTTGAGTGTGTTCTTGTTCTTTTTTTTTTTTTTTTAAGTAGACTCCTCAGAATCATCTCTTAGAGTGCACTGTAAGCATTTGTTTATAGGAGATGTTTTCCCTGTGTCTATTGTTAATTTTGTGATGTGTCTTCCTTGTAGATGTTAGAGAAGGAATGGAATCCAAGGTGCATGAAGAGCACATAAGATCATGTTCTTCTGATCTGGGAAAACCTTTTGCAAATCAGCTATCAGACACCGCAGCAGTAGAAGGTGGCCTTGCCAGTTCCAATATTTTTACTGCAAGTGAGGGAAGACAAAAAGGAGAATCAGGTGATGATGTTGACTATCCTAAATATCCTAAATTGGAAAACAATCTGGTTGTTTCTGAGGATTGTAGAACTGAAGAATCTGCTAGTGATAAAAAAGAGTCTTTGTCTCTTTTACGGAAAAGGGCATCCCTATGAATGACAACGTGCATAACATTATTGAGGCTTCTCTATATGACACTAGTGTTATGACTGCAGAGACTGCCAAATCCTCCAGTTTTGTGCATAAAGATGTCGTGGCTGCTGCTAAAGAGGTAGCTGATACAATCTCAACCAGAGAGGGTTTTACTGAGGAGGTAGAAATTAAGAAAATGGAGATGGACTCTAGTGAGGGCTTAAATCAAGGGCCGGCAAGGTGCGGTGATGCTTACTTAATTTACTGATCAACTAAATTGTAGGCTTATCCTCATTTTGACATATTTATGGTGTAGTTGAACTTACATTTTTGACGTGACCGTTTCTTAATGACTAGTAGTGTTTCCAGATCAGCTGTTCCCCAGAAAAGGCTTAGAAGTTTATCTCCCTTGGGCGAGCCTGATGCAAATAAACGATCTGCGGTTATATGTGATTTTTTTACTAAAGGTTGGTGTATCAAAGGGAATGCATGTAAGTTCCTTCACATAAAGGAGGATGTAAGTATCACGAGCCAAAAGTGTGAGGAAGGTGTACCCACTTCGAGCATGAAAAGTGGGTTGCAGGATGGCGGAGGTAAAATTTCTTACTCCTGCTATCTAGATGTCCAACAATTTTTTTGTGAATGATTATAAAAGCACCTCTACCGTACAGGTTTGGGAGATGAAAAATCACAGTTAGCTGATTTTCCCATTTCAACTGTTTTGGTTGCATATAATTCTTCATTTTTTTCAGAAAGGGCCCAATCACAGGAGCATGCAGAAAGCTCAAGGTGGCATCACTCTTTTCAAAAGGAGGACTTATCTCATGGATTTACCACTAATTTTCTGCAGTCACCTATAGTCAAAGATAATTCTAGGTCTATGTCCTTTTTTAGGGATATTGGAAGAGATAATCTAAAGAAGAATTGGTCCTCAGCTGATTATCCCTTGGATAGGAATAGCAGTCTGCCTGATTATAGATCTTTTTCTGGCAATTCAATCATGCCTTCAGGTACTTTTCAAAGTGCCGGGTTTCATTCTCATGCAAGCATGGAAGAAGACAGGGTTACGAAGAGATGCCAGTTCATTCTCAATGACCATGGCTCACCTTCTTTAAGTGGTTTACAAAATTCAAGCTTTAGCCCTTCTCTTCCAACAACTGGTATATTGCCATCTCAGAATGTTTCAACATGGACAATGTCATATTCTTCTTTCAGTTCTTTGAACAAAGATCCTCTTGGTAGCCAAAAGCTTTTGGACAATGTTGGAGAATATCGTGCCTCTAGTTCTGCTTCTTCGTTGCACTATCCTTCACCGTTCTTTGGGTCTGAACCAGAATATCCATCTCGGACCAACATTTCTGGTGATCCTTTGTGTATTGCTGGACAGAGATCAAGGGTTTCTTATAATGCTTGGGAGCTATCTGAACCTTTTCGACCTTCTTATTTTATCACTCAAAGTATTTCATCCCCAGGTAGTCTGTATGATCCCATTCGTGATAGCATTGAGCAGCCTAACTTCGGGGGTGGTTCCTTAAAAGTTTCTTCAATACCAGAGACATCTATCACAAATGCACATCCAAGTATAGGTACTGATCCTGTTCTAACAGGAACCTTCCACTTTGAACGGGATCTGGATAAACATTCTGCTTCTGTTGATTATAAATTTCATGAGAATGTGACCAACAAGAATTTTCAAGGAAATGATTTATTTACAACCGAAGGAGGAACTCTGAGAACTTATGCTGAACAGCAAAATAGAAGTACCTTCCCCAAGGAAGAGAAGCTCATGAATCCTTCCCATGTTGCATATATTAGCAATGATCTTGGAGTTCAGAAGGATCAGCTGGGGCAAAAGGAGGAACTAAAAGTGGATAAGGGTGGACAAAACAATGAAATAGATGTTGATATTAAGTTGGATGCTGAGCAGAAGGAATCAAAAGCTTTGAAACACTTCCGTGCTGTTCTTGTTGATCATGTGAAAGAATTGGTGAAACCAATTTGGCATGAGGGTCTTCTGAGCAAGGATGCTTACAAGGTAATTGTTAAGAAGTCAGTTGACAAGGTTCTTAGTACAGTGCTACCTCACCAAATACCAAGTACTTCTGAGTCAATCAAACAGTATCTTTCCGCATCCGAAAGAAAACTTTCAAAGCTTGTTGATGTGAGTGTCTTCATCTTAGTGGTTACAATTATTGAAAAATGCCTATATTTTGGATAGCATAGTTGGCATTGACATTTAGTTCTTTCATTTGCAGGGATATGTTGTTAAATATGGAAAATCCTGAGCTGCCAGGATGCTTGGTTTTCTCTTGTACAGTCTTCTAAACATTCTACCAACTTGAAGTTGAGACATTTTCTTAGGCTATCTTTGTAGTTATCAATACCTAGGGTGGAACTCCATAGGAGTTTATAAATTTCTGGAGAATTTTTTATGGATTATGTTTGTTATTTTCTGGATTTAAGAGTAATTTTAGAAATTATGAATGCTTTAAATCTTATCTCTTGTTTGGCACTAGGACATTCATTTAAGTTTTCAGTTAGATGAGCCAGAAATAACTAGAGGGACTATGTTTAATTGTGCTTTCCAAAAATCCAAAAACACCTTTCACTGGCTTAAACTTTAGTTCATGCGTGTCTCTACATTTCAACCTTTCTTCATCGTATTGTAGGTCTAGTTTGTGCAAAAGCAGAGAGAAATATAGATAATCAAGTTGTTCCTGTTTCCTGATACTTTCTAGCATTCCACTCTTTCCTTCTTATGCACCGGGTTTTCTTATTTAGAAGAAGGCTTCCAAGTATAGTTCTTAAGACTCTCTCATTCTAGAATGACCTAAGGGAGATTCTCCTTGTCCACTCTGGATGTATGCATGTCTGGAAGCCAATGTACAGAACATATAGGATTTATGAATCTCTGAGGTGCCCCACTCCCAGGAGCGTCTTATCTCAAATCCAGGGCTTATTCATCATTACCTTGTGGTTCAGATTGAACTACCTGCTTTTAGAGTTTCTAGGAATTCTTAAGATCAGCTGGGGCTTAGTTTTGCGGTATGGGCTAGTCGAGTGAGTTATTTTAGCTTGGGTAAACTGTACTACTGCACTAGGGAATCTTCCTTTTCTTTCTATGACTAATTTTTCTAAAGAATGACGTGGTCTGTCTCAGACTGCTTTATTGTTGTTGTGCTACTCTTCTAATCCCTAGCTGCCTTGAACCAGGAAAGCCCAACAATATACAGTCAGTCATGGAGCCAACATGTTACACCTGCAATTTGTTACTTCTTTTTGATAAAAAATAATATCACCTATCTTTTACCAACTCTCACATGGGACATAGGCAGCCAGTAGGCCCGATTAGCTATTAGAAGCCAATATGAGTGGTATGGTTTTCTGGACAATTTTTACTGAAAAGAAGAGTAATGTGATTCTGAGAAGTAGTTTTCAGACTCCTTGGTTGTTTCCGGGTTGTGGTTTCTGAATTCAATGAATAGTTTGGGAACATTTAGGATTTCATATATATTTAACTGATGACAATGACAATTACTGTGTAGTTGTGGTTTTCAGATCTCTTATTCTTGGACGATTTCTGCTTAATTATTCC
Source organism: Diospyros kaki (assembly GCA_036245055.1). Lineage (NCBI taxonomy): Eukaryota > Viridiplantae > Streptophyta > Magnoliopsida > Ericales > Ebenaceae > Diospyros > Diospyros kaki. The sequence goes on along the minus strand of BSEG01000003.1, from coordinate 29,705,739 downwards.
TGCATCAATGTCACAATTGTTTCTGTTGAGTGGAGATGTCTGTGGCTGAGGTACTTGTGTTCTTTGAATTTATGATTGTATTGTTCATCTGCACAAGTTTTGAGTTTAGCATTATTTCTCTGTAAATATTTTATTTTCACAAGTAATGAAGAAGGTATTTCCCTTTACAGAGGACAGAAAAAACTCTATTGTCTATTCCAGATCTTCCAAGAAATCTGAAAATTGGTTCAATGGCATAATGCCACCTGAAAACATACTAAATCAAAGGGAAAGAAGCCTACTTTCAAGCAAAACAAAACATCTTCACTATTTTTAAAAGCCTCTACAGACTATCGCAAGGCAAAGAAGTATCCAGAGCCAGCCAATCTCCCGTAAAGCTACCAAGCTTGGCTGAGATTCTCTCTCTAAAATATCTCTGGATTGTATACAAAAATGACTTGATCAGAAGAATTCAGATCCCCAAGCTTCCATCATGTTGCAGTTGAGTGCAAACAAAATCCAAATTCACCAAATGGTAATTAAATTATTCCCCTAAACCAGTCCTGAAGAAACCTGTTTTCAGTTTTTGGTTATTTATTAACATCCACTCCGAACCCCCCCCCCCCCCCACCCACCCACCCACCCACCCACCCAAACCACACAGCCAAAAAAAAAAAAAAAAAAATCTGCTATCTCTTGGTTACAATGAAGTAGCAACAAACAATGACATGAAATATGCCTGAAGATTGGAGAATACTCTTAATAAAAAGTTGTCCCACCTGTTCCAATAAATATTGCCTTCTGTTTCTGAAATCTCGTAATAGGTGTGAAGGCTGCCTGCTCTCCATGATCTAGGACCCAACCTCTCAGATACTGCATCAAAAAATTAGCCTCCTATCCATGAAGTTAAATTTGAGAGTCAGACCCACTGAAGCACATCTTTCAACACATAGCAAGGATCTATGTGAGATGTAAGCACCCTGAGCAAGTTGGCAGGATAATAATTCTTAATATCCTCTGTACCCAGTTGTTCAGAGAACAAGGCCATGAGGAATAGCATTCTGGCATTCTTCAGGATGACTATAGTCAAAAGACGAGGAGAGTATTTTCATTACATTAAGTCTTAACAATATTCCGAAGCCATTGTAAAGAAGCTAATTAATGATTATGGAAGTTGTCCAAAGAATGCATCCCAAAAGAGATTATATAATCTATTAATCTCTTATGGAAACATAATAAACTCTAATGGAAACATCATAAATAAGATATTAACTGGGAAAGAAATAAATAAAAATATGCTAATCTCTATTTTTGTTCCTAAAATGTTTCTGAAAATATTTGTTTCCCTGCCCTTCATCAGTAGCTCTCTGATTTCAGCCTTCCCCATTGAGCTGCTGCTTAGCTGTTGTTTGTTCAGATTTCAGCCGTACCCCAATATTTCAGATGGAGCAAGTTGGTAGAGCAAAGATTCTTAATATCCTCTATATCCTGTTGTTTAGAGAGAACAAGGCCACAAGGAAAAGCTATTCTGGCATTTTTCAAGGGAACGAGGCCAAGAGTATTCTCTCATGACATTAAATTAACACTATCCCAAAGCCATTATAAAGATGCTCCTGATGCAGAACCAGCAAAGAATGAGAACAAATTTCGAAGGAAAAGAACACTAAATTGGAGAATCGCAAATTAATCAATTATGAAAGTTGTCCAAAGAATGCATCCCAAAAGAGATTATATAGTCTATTAACATCTAATGGAAATATAATAAACTCTAATGGAAACATGATAAATAAGATATTAACTAGGAAAAAATAATAAAAATATGCTAATTTCTATATTTGCACCTAAAACAATGTCTCCACAAAAATTTGTTTTCATACCCTTCATGAGTACCATAGTTACTACACAAGGTACCACATTTGCTGTTGGATTGGTTTGATTGATACCGATGGTCGATACTGGTACCAGGCAGTACCAAGGTACTATTTTGGGTTAATAATAAATTAATATAAATTATAAAATATATAAACATAATAAATTTTTTAATAAAAATACCATAACCTAACATAAACATATATAATCTAAAATAAAATTTTGCCTAAACAAGATAAATAATATTTTCATTTTTTGCACTACTTTGAGATCAATGAAGGGGTTAGAGTTTTTGACTTCTGCCTACGCTAAGTGAAAATAAAAAGTCAATTATGAAAAATAAAATACAAAATCAGATTATTTAGAGAAAAAATTGCTTGGGGACTAGTACTAGGCAATGTGCCTGTATCTTAAGATTTCAGCCAATACTAGCCATACCACTAGGTATGGCCGGTATTGATTGATATTTGGACCAAAACAGTACCAAGTATATTTAGTACCTTTTTGTGATTGAAACGGTACGTATGCCTGGTACTCACTGATCCAGTATGGTATTGACTACTATGATCAGTACCACGCTGATTTCACCCATCCCCATTTAGCTGCTCCTGAGCTGCTGTTCCTTCAGATTTCAGCCTTACTCCCATAGTCAGATTGAGCAAGTTGATAGGACAAAAATTCTTAATGTCCTATATAACCTGTTGTTTAGAGAATAAGGCCATGAGGAATGGCATTCTGACGTTTTTCAGGGAAAGGCCATGAGTATTCTCATGACATTAAGTTTATCCAAAGCCATTGTAAAGATGCTTAATTGTACCTGATGCAGGGCCAACAAATATGAGAACAAACTTTTGAAGGAAAAGAACACTTAATAGGAGAATCTCAAATTAATCAATTATCAAAGCCATCCAAAGAATACAACCCCCAAAAGAGATTATGTAGGCTGTTAATCTCCAATGGAAATATAATAAATAAGATATTAACTGAGAAATAAAGAAAGAAATAAATAAATATGTGCTGATTTCTATATTTGCACCTAGAACAATATCTCCCAAAATATTTCTTTTCATGCCCTCCACTAGTATCACTCAGATTTCAGCCTTTACCATGAGCTGCTCCTGAGCCGATATTCCTCCAGATTTCAGACTTCAGAGCAGCTGTTGTTCCTCCTGAGCTGCTGCTAATAGAAGCCCACACTGCAAGTTAAGATTCCGATGAGCGTTTTTCACCATGGGAAGAAATGCTTGTTCTAGTTCCCTTTCTTCAGCCGCACCTATTCAAACTTCTAGCTATAGCCTATCTCAATTTGGCCATTTTTGTCAACTCCTCAATAATATCCTCCTTTTCTAATAATTGATCCAACATGTCTGAAAAATTTTATATTTCATATATTTAGTTTTTAATATGCTCAACTTAAAATTTTGAAATTTTAAAGTGTGCTTTCATACTTTGAGCCTAGTATTAGTATTTTTTTGTCTACACTAATATAATATCATTTGCAAATAACAAACAACAAGGCACCATTTATTGGATGCCCTAAGTGAGTTCATCCATTACTCGAGTAAAAAGTTAAAAAGGTTTGATGCAAATTTTTTATGTAATCCTACTGTACTAGAAAAAGTTTTACCATCTCCATAAGTAAGTTCTAACATATGCTTTTGCTTCATGATAAATGTCTGATAACTAGTGTATAAATAACTTGAATTTTCTCTCTCTGAAATCTTAATACTTCATGGCTTAGGAGTAAGTTTTACTTGTAAAATTTTACCTTTCCTTGTTTCATGTTGGCTAGGTTAATCCAGCTATCGTTTATTGACTAGGCATTAACCTTACTAGGAGGAATGATTTGGGGGTAGCTAGTTTCAACGGTCAAATGAATAGGTAAGACTGCTTAGCAGTGTCATGACCCAAGAGAAATTAGAGGGGCAATGCTGTCATTAGTTATGTTAACCTTAGGACTCTTGGATTACAACCTTAGGCGAGAAAACCCTCACATAAACCCTCTCAAACCCTCTCGGATGCAGTGTAAATGTAAGAACAGAAAAATGAACAACAGAAAAGAAATTTATAGAATTTAAAAAGGATCAAACCAAATAGTATTAGGCACAGATTTATCCTGGTTCGGAATGCTTTTGGCAATCCTACATCTAGCCTTTAAACACCCACCAAGAGCAACCTTTTATTAGGATGAAACTGATCAGTACAAAGCCCAAGCCCTGTCTCTCAATTCTATCGCTCAAGTACAACCCTTGTTCACTCCAAGAAAACTTAAGAACACAATACACATGCCTCACTTTCTCTAGAACAAAGAATACTCACAATAGAAGAAGAGAACTTGACAAGAGAGAAGAAGTAATTAGACTGTCGCCTTGCGCTCTTATTTATTGAGGAGGCGGACACATTTAGGCAACTAACTAACTTAGGGAAATTACATATTAACTCCAACAAAATGTACTAATTACACTTAACCCCAAGCTGCCTAATTTCTTCAGCCAAAACTACTCTTTTATACTCCTTCAGATTCTGCTATCTTCTAGGACAAAACTCGAGACAAACTTCAACAAATCTCCACCATTTGCCTTGAGTTCTTCACCCGATAGCCAGCTCCTGCTTTCTCCATGGATGATGAACAAACTTGATCATATCAAACACAAACACATCAAAGAAAACATATCAATGCTGTAAAACATAATAATGGACCACTCTTTGGATAAATTCCAGCTGCAATAACTAAACCTGCAACTCTCATTAAAAAATTATCCTCCTCAAGGGATTTCCTATTGAATAACTTTTCCTAACATCAATATGATTGATATATTCCATGGTGGGACTAAAAACTAAGCCAAATGGACTGTCCATTGGCTGTTTCAACTCCTCCTACCTAGACTATATTTTAGGGTTCCTTCTGCATACAAAAAATGCAACATATACACCCTAAATGCATAATTTCCAGCTAGGCACACTCCATCATAAACCAAATCTATATATGATGTTACTCATTAATCCCAAAGGGTCTAAACTTTTACACAGCATTACAAACACAATGCACCTCACCTGGATTGACCTTTCACAGCTAGACTCCATTCCTAGCTCCCAAAAATCTGGCCTTTAGGCTTTACCACTGCCTTTCTTCTCATGTTCGTTTCAAAACAAGACTGCTAGACTTCTTTTCTTAACTCTCCTCTAACTATCTACCAGGGAACCAAGATATGCTCAAGATTGGGTAACCTAGGCTGCTTTAAGCTGTCCAAATCCTATTCCAACCTCTATGCCTTAGAATTTCCAGCTTCTCCCTTTATTCTTCACTCTCAAAACTGATCTTGACACTCAGCTATACCTTGAGAATCCTTCATGAACAAATACCGATGAAGCTGCCTTACATTTCCCTAGGCATACCATTGAAATACACACAGCTTTCCATGCACTCAAAAATTTAACTCTTGGACTTATCCTTAAGGGATCAGATTCCTTATACCTTCACCCGGAATTACCATCATCCCTAGAGAGACCTTCTAAGCAATCAACCTTGCTTACCTTTCCCTCTAACCTCTATCCCTTTGGGCTACTCTATAGGATCACTTTTCCCCTTAGATTCCACATGGATAATGGGTGTTAGTGATACCTATTTGATCCAAAATTAAGCCTTCATGTGCTGCTTTAATCAATGGCCATTTGTCTAGCATTTTTCCTAGACTTTTCCCCATTTCCAGCACCTTCCTTAATTCTCAAATAGACACTTCACAGCACTCCACCCCTATAACCTAAGAGATCTTCCATTTAAGTCCAAGATTCTCCCCAAATTTACATGGCTACATGCCATTCATTTGGACAAGAGTGCATCCCTCTTCTGCACAAGAGATTCTATTCGAAAGCCTATTCTTTAGCACTCAAAATAGTGCATAAGACTCTTTAAACCCGACAATTCCATATCTCACTGGTAACTAACCTTTGGCTTCTAACTTATCCCATCCTAGGCAACACTACATGTGGAGACCTAGTCAAAAAACTACATGGATTCTATTCCTATATACCTGCAAATTTTCCCCCTCCCCTAATATCCTTAGCCTTAGATACCTTTCCTAATTCTTGCTCACCATTGTGAGCCATCCTCAAGAAATGAGCTAACCTAACTTATCATAGGCTATCCTTAGTGGTTGCAGCTTATCCACAAGACCTGCAAACATGCACCACATATCCTCTATTCTTGAGGGTTGCTACCATCTCTCTAAGAGATCCTTGCAACTTCTTAGGACTCCAATTCTCACTATCTAATTATTCCTAAGGACATTAGGCTTTCTTATTTAAAATAGGGACATTTTTATAGCTTCTAATATTCTGGAACAGCTCCACCATGCTTCCTATTCTCACATCTCCAATTATCTTGGCCTTAGATTGATGTCTAGACAAACCATTTCCCCTTCCACCATGTCTCTATGGGTAAATACCCATTTCCTATGAGAACACCTTAAACCTAGGACCTATGCTACTCTACCTGCATACCTAGAAAAACTATAGGACATCCACACTCTCATAGCCAAAACCACACATGGTGCTAGAGCATTCGGGGCTGGTTTTCTCCTGGTTTTCTTTCTTCTTGTTTGGGCAGTTTCTCTTGATGTGGGCCTCCTCATGACACAAGAAACACCTAACAGATCTCCTACTATTTCTAGACTTAGATCTTCCCCTACCCTTATTTCTTTGATCCCCCTTTTCCGACCTAGACACAGCTGCTAGGGCATCTCCTGGAGAACTATTTACCTCTACCTTTTGTTGCAGTTCCTTGGAGTTTAAAGCTCCAATTACATCATCAAATGAAAGTTTTTCCCTGCCATGCTTTAGTATGTCAACAAAGGTCTCATAGGTCTTAGGCAAAGAATGCAAGAGAACGAGGGCCTTGTCCTCATCATCATACTTGATATCTATGTTCTCTAGGTCCAAACACAGCTTTGTAAAATCATTAATATGATCATGCAATTTTTGACCTTCTCCCATTCTAAATGAGAAGAAGCGGGTTTTCAAGAACAACCGAGTAGAAAGGGTCTTGGTTAGATATAGAGTCTCTAACCTATTCCATATGGATAGGGCGGTGGTCATCTTAGATACTTCTCTTAAAACCTTATCACCAAGGCTAAGAATCAACGTATAAAATGCCTTCTCATCAATTTCCTCTTTCTGTTTTAACTTTTCTTGTTTTTGTTCTGCCAAGAGAGTTTCAGGCAATTTTCCTTCCTCTTCTAAGGCTGATTTCAATCCTAAGTTCCCTAGTAAAGCTTTCATTTTAATCATCCAAAGGCCAAAATCATTATGGCCAGTGAATTTCTCTACATCATATCTTGTTGCAGCCATGGCCGAAGATAGTAGGTAGATTAACTCAACAAGAAATATAAAGAAACCTTGCAAGAAAGCAGTTCTTGATCCTAGGGGAGGCTCTGATACCAAATTGTTAACCTTAGGACTTTTGGATTACAACCTTAGGCGAGAAAACCCTTACAAAAACCCTCTCAAACCCTCTCGGATGCAGTGTAAATGTAAGAACAGAAAAATGAACAACAGAAAAGAAATTTACAGAATTTAAAAAGGATCAAGCCAAACAGTATTAGGCGCAGATTTATCCTGGTTCGGAATGCCTTTGGCAATCCTACATCCAGCCTTTAAACACCCACCAAGAGCAGCCTTTTATTAGGATGAAACTGATCAGTACAAAGCCCAAGCTCTGTCTCTCAATTCTATCGCTCAAGTACAACCCTTGTTCACTCCAAGAAAACTCAAGAACACAATACACATGCCTCACTTTCTCTAGAACAAAGAATACTCACAATAGAAGAAGAGAACTTGACAAGAGAGAAGTAATTAGACTGCTGCCTTGCACTTAGGGAAATTACATATTAAGCCCAACAAAATGTACTAATTACACTTAACCCTAAGCTGCCTAATTTCTTCAGCCAAAACTACTCTTTTATACTCCTTCAGATTCTGCTATCTTCTAGGACAAAACTCGAGGCAAACTTCAACAAGTTACAATTGTTGGTTAGGAGATGCTATTGTTGCGCAAACAGAGAGCAACCCATACACATACACATACTTTGAATCACTGAAATGTCTTTTACAACATTCAACATAGTCGAAATCGAAAACCAACATACACTGCAAACAAACACGAATAAAAATGATGGAAAGCAAAAACCAACACGAGAGATTTACCGTGGTTCACCCAAAAGGGCTACGTCCACGTTGAGCTCCGATAAATGAGAGCTCATTGCACCATCGGAGATAAAAATAGGGTTTACAAACACACTGAATACAAGTCTCACAATCACTCTTATTTACAGAAACTGGTTTTCTATCAAAAATGCCTCAAAACCATAAAAAGAAGTAGATCAGAGGCTTACCCTATTCGAACCAGAGAGAAGACTGAGAATGAGCTAGAGAGAGTCTGAATCAAGAATGAGAGAGACCCCTCAAGCCCTAAGCGTCTACGCACTCTCTCACTCTCAAATCTATCAATTACACATTCCGATGCATAGTGAATTAATAGGGGTCGCACGATGCATTTGAAAGGCTTGGATTGCACCAAATAAAAGGCAGCATCGACGGTCTAGATTGCACACGGACGAGACAAGGAGTACGATCGAGATAAAGGACGCCCAAGCGGTTGCCAAGCTACCCTCCACTGCCACGTGGCAATGATTGCAGCTGACCCTCTTGCCCGGGTCCTTAAGAGAAAACGGTGTCGTTGTGTGCTTCATAGCCAACAATCTCCACCTTAAAGCATCAACGATACAAGGGATAAAACACCAATAAGTGTAGCAAACTTCTATCCTTACCTTCATTGCTTTGGTTGGTTTGGATTAACCAATTTCAACATGCCGTAAGCCCAAGCAGTACTTGAACTTAGTTGCAGTTACTACCTTTGTCCCAATATCAGCTAGATTATCCTCTGTAGATACTTTGAGGATTACAACACTTCCATTACTTACCAGATTTCTCACAAAATAAAACTTCACATCAACATGTTTAGTTCTTTCATGATAAACAGGATTCTTACATAAATGAATTGCACTCTGGCTATTAGAAAATACCTTGATCTTACCTTGTAGCAGATTGATTTCCCTCAAGAGACCTTGAAGCCAGATAGCTTCCTTGAAAGCATCAGTGACCGCCACATAGTCAGCTTCAGTGGAAGACAGAGCAACCAAAGGCTGCGGCTGAGACTTCCAGCTAAAGCAGTTGCCACCCAATGTGAAGAAATATGCTGTGGTGGACTTACGGGAGTCCCTATTTCCTGCAAAATCTGAATCTACATATCCTACTAGGCCAAGTGTGTCATTTCTTTTCTCAAAGTTTAAGCCAACATGTAATGAACTATTAATGTATTTTAATACATATTTTAAGGCTTCCCAGTGAATTTTTCCAGGATTGGACATAAATCTACTTAGTAGGGATATTGAATATGCTAAGTCTGGCCTAGTGCTTATCATGGAATACATTATGGTCCCTATTACATTTGCATATGGTATATTTTTCATTTTTAGAGATTCTAATTTAGATGGAGGACACTGAATTTTAGACAATATAAAATGTCTAGCTAAGGGAACTTTGACAGTTTTACACTTAGCCATACCAAATTTTTGAACCGTTATGAGAAGGTAATCATGTTGGTGTATTTTCAGTTTGCTTTTACTTCTATCTCTTTCTACTATCATCCCTAGGATTTTCTTAGCTGGTCCTAAGTCTTTCATGTCAAAGTTAGTATTTATCAGTGACTTTAACTCACAAATCTTTGACTTGGACTTGCTAATAATCAAAATATCAACATATAGTAAAAGATAAACAGGGATATCTGATAGTATGTAGTAAAAGCAACTATCATATTTACTTCGATTAAAACCAATCTCAGCAGCAAAATTATGAAATTTTTTATACCATTGCCTAGGAGATTGTTTTAATCCATAAAAAGATTTTTTGAGTAAGCAGACATGATCAGGATGATTTTTATCAATGTACCCAACAGGCTGTTCCATATAGATTATCTCATCTATATCTCCATGTAAAAAAGCAATTTTGACATCCATTTGTTCAAGTTCTAAGTCAAATTGCACTACAATAGCAAGCATCATACGTATGGTTTTGAATTTAACTACTGGTGAAAAGATTTCAGTGTAGTCTATTCCTTCTTTTTAAGAAAAACCTTTAGCTATAAGTCTTGCTTTAAATCTTAAAGGATCAGATGGAGACATCCCTTCTTTAAGTTTAAACAACCATTTGCATTTAATTAACTTCTGCTTATCAGGTCTTGAACTAGTTTCCAAGTCTCATTGACCTTTAAAGAGGTCATTTCATCATCCATTGCCTGTTTCCACTTAGTGCTGTCATGGGAGCTGACAACCTTCTCATAGCAGGTAGGCTCACTACTCTTCATTTCTATTCTTGCAACTAAGGCACAAAATACCAGGTCTGAATATGCATATCTAACAGGAGGTGTGATTGACCTCCTCACTCTGTCTCTGGTGAGTTGATAATTACTTAGGTCTTGTTGAGAAGAGTCATACTCCTCAGCTTCTGGGTCATCTGGTTGAGCCTCATGATCACTGTCTTGATCAGAGGTTTCTTCTTGGTCTAAGGGCTCATCAAAAGTGTGAGGGTCATTGGGGGGTGGAGTAGCAGGAGAGTCTTGTTGCTCCACCTCAATTTGGGTACTGCCACCTAATACAATCTCACTAGGGCCGCTAGGTGTTGAGTTATCTTCAATATTGTCTGATTTGCATGGGAAAGTTGATTCATTAAGTTTTACATCTCGACTAATAATGATTTTAACTCCACCTGAAGTTCTGTCTCATAGCCTATAACCCTTGGTTCCCTCTTGATATCCCACAAAGACATATTTAATAGCCCTAGGGTCTAACTTTCCAACTAGTTGATGGGCATAAACTTCACAACCAAACACTCTTAGATAATCTAAGTTCAGTTTTCTCCCAATCCATTACTCTTCAGGACACTTAAAATTTATAACAGTAGAGGGGCTCCTATTCACTAGGTGAGCAGCTGTAGACAGGGCTTCTCCCCAAAAAGTTTTAGGCATTCCAACAGTAAACAAAAGACATCTAACCTTCTCTAAGGATCCTTAGATTTCATTAATAATATGCATACCTTTCTAGAAAAATCATCAATTATGGACAAGAAATACCTATTACTGCGGTGTGAGGGAACTTGGGAGGGACCTCAAAGGTTTGCATGCAAGTACTCTAGGCATACCTTCGCCAGGTGGGTTCCCTTTGGGAAGCTTTGAGAAGCTTAGTCTGTGTTGCTTGCCTAGGGTACATGGCTCACAGAAGCCTAAGGCATCTGCAGACACTGGACCAAGGTACCCTTGGTTGGACAGTGCCTGTAGCCCTTTCTGACTCATATGGCCAAGTCTCAAGTGCCACAAATCTGTTCTATCAAATTTAACCATGCATGTAGATGGAATATGACAATAACCATTCAACACATAAACCATGTTTCTTTGTTCCAAAGAGAATAAGGTCATCATTCTTAAACACATGCAGAAAATCATTTTCAGTTTTATATGAAAACCCTAATTCATCTAAGGTGCCAAGAGAAATCAAGTTTCGTTTTAATACAGGTACATATCTCACATCAGTTAACATTCTAATTTTGTTATCATGTTGTTTCAAAGAGATATCACCTATACCTTTAATTTTGCATGAATGATTATTTCCCATAAAAACAGTGCCAGTTTCCTTAGTGCTAAAGTTTTGAAACCAATCTATATTTGGACACATGTGAAAAGAGCATCCAAAATCCATAATCCATTCATTTACAGTAGATGTACAAGAGCTATTTAAAACTTCAGCTAAAGAATTTGAGTTACTGGCAGCTACTATCACATTCCCACCCTGTTTTTGTTTCTTAATGAAATCATAGCAGTATTTTTTGATATGACCCTCTTTTCCACAGTGATAGCATTTCCATTTAGATTGTTTTTGTTTTCTCTTCTTTCCATTTTGTTTTCCCTTATGCCCTGTACCCCCATTCTGATTGTTGTTAGAACTATTCTGACCCTTTTCAAATTTTTCCTTTACAAATAAGTTGTTACTAGGTTTTTTTGAAGTGTGAAGTTCTAATTCCCTAGCCTTGATACCATAAATTACAAGTTCTAATGTAGGTACAATACCAGTGTACTGTAAAGCATGTTTAACTACATTATAATCATCAAGTAATGAGTTTAATAATATCATTGCCTCACTAGTATCCCCTAAGGCCTGGTCAGTTCCTTTTAACATTAATGTAAGTTTAGTAAATTCATCTATATTATCATCCATAGATTTCGATACAGTCATTTTAAAATTGAATAGCATACCTTTCAAATACACTAAGTTAGGAACAGAAATAACATCATACAAAGATTCAAACCTATTCCATAAATCAAGGGGATTAGTCATACCGTCTACCTTTCTAATAACAATATCCCCCAAATGGAGAAATATTAGGTTGAATGCCTCCTCCCTTATCTCATCAGTCCTGGCTGATTGCTCAGTGGACCATTTTCTGTCATCCGGTTCAAGTGCAATAAGCACTTTGTGATGAGAGAGTAATACTTTCATCTTCTTTTTCCAATTTCTGAAATCTCCCTTTCCATCAAATGTTCCGATTTCAAATCGGGTTGTTGTCACAAAGACACACAATAAACACCCACTGACCGTGACTTTTCGGGGAAAAAAAAAAACCTAGAGGCTCAAAAAATAGGATTAACTAGGTGACAGACAACTCAACCCTAAACCGACTCTGAGTGGATTAAAAAAAAATAATCAAGGACTCACATAGTGCGTATCAAAAGGAATAGCTCTGATACCATTTGTTGCGCAAACAGAGAGCAACCCATACACATACACACACTTTGAATCACTGAAATGTCTTTTACAACATTCAACAGAGTCGAAATCGAAAACCAACATACATCGCAAACAAATGCGAATAAAAATGATGGAAAGAGGTTGGTGGAATTTCGGCAAACGACAATTAAGTTCAGTGTGATTTCAGCAAACGACAATTAAGTTCATAACAACCAATCGTTGGCATTTGCAGTGGAGCTTGAGGCAAATCTATCAATTATGACTGGACAGAGGTTGGTGGAATTTCGGCGAATTACGGCCACGTGATCTCTGACTTGATTCAGTCAAGAGCTGTAATCTGGAAGTGGAAGCGTGGTGGTTACGAAGCTTTGGTCGGTGATTGGGTGGCAACAGTGACTCCAAGAAGATTGCAGCAAAGCTAGTGGTTTTCCAGGCCTTGGACGGTGATCGAGCGAGAGAAGAAGGCATCGAATCTGACAAGAAGGAAGTCGCGATGAGAAGCAAAGCCTTGGGCCATTGAGATCGTAAACTGTCCAGAAGCAGATTTCCACTAGCGGCGATTCTCATGTTGTCAATTTGGAGAAGTCGACTCGAAGGTAGAAGAGATGAACCAAGATTGAGTGGGCTAGGCAATCCAACCTAGTGACCAGTTGCAAGGCAGAATTGAACGCGGATTGGAAGGCGTAGTTGAGCAAAGCAAGTTCGGATTTGAAAAGCAAAGCCGAGCAAAGCAACTTCGACTCGGGAGTGAAGATGACGCAGGTTGAAAGAATTCCAACGGGATATCGGGTGGAATTAGAAGGCAAATCAAGAGCAACAAATTCCAGGAATTCCGGAGATAGTGGGCCATTCAAGAATTCAGGGGAATCCCAAGCAGAGGTCGGTGATTGGGTGAGCCAGAGCCTATCCTTGAATCACTTTGATTTCGGCAAACTTGCTACATGTGGTTGAGATGAGAAGGCAAGCGTGGTCGGAAGCAAAAATTTAGATCTCGGTTGTTGCTTGTGAGTTTAGCAAATTAGGATAGGGCTGATCGAGGCTGCTTTGCGAGGTTATAGTGATGGACTTTTGGTGAAGTTGGAAGCTGTGAGTAGGCGAACCGGAAGGCTAAACAAACTCGATTAGGTTTAAGAAGAGGAGTTGCGCAGCAGAAGTGTTTCAGAAGCAAGCCAGGGACAATTCAGGAAGGTGGTTGTTGAATTAGAACAGACCAACGAACCTCAATTATTAATTTCAGATGGATGAATCTCGGTTTGGTAATCTCTGACGTTGATTCTTGAGCAAGAAGTGGTGAGAAGTGAATCTGAGCAATTGAAACCATCGCAGTTGCTATCAGATTTAAAAAAAAAATTGATTTGGGCCTGTTCAACAGCAAGAATTGAGATTGCTGAACTGAAAGTAACCATTGCCGGGCTGAATTAGATTTTGGGGATTAAGGATTGCTAAATTTTAGTACAAGGAGGAGTTTTCGAAGGGATCCTTAGAGGTTGATCCTTAGAGGCTGATCAAGAAGCTGTTACAGGGTGTAATTTCAAGGAATTGAACTGAGGAGATGGCCAAAGGATTAATTGCTGCAACAAAGGAAATTAAGGACCTCCATAGGTAGCTGGACGATTTTTTGATCATGTGTTCATATAAATTTCAGACTTCTAATCGGACTTTGTCGACCTCAATTCCAAGTGTCGATTTGGCCACTCTTGCTCCATTGGCTATTCCGGTGTTTGATAAGGATAGGCCAAAATGGTGGATCCGGCAATATGAACGGGTGTTATACCAACACCGAGTACCTGAAAAGGAGAAGGTAAAAATGATTGCAGCTAATCTGAGTGGAATTCCATACGCTTGGTTCCAGAATTGGAGTTGGGGAAGGGTAGAATGGAGCTAGCCACAGTTTGTAAATGCCTTGTGTACTCGGTTTGGAGAAAGGCCCAACACTAATGTTGTCATAGGAGTTCCTAAGGTTGCTCATCAAGAAGTTCAGGGAGCTGATATAGTAGCCATGAAAGAGGAAGGTGGTGTTCATGCAGCTCAAGAGGAGTATGAGGCTGATGAGGTACTAACAACGAGAATGGTAGCTGCAAGGAAGGAGGACACCCCTGTTGATATTATTGATCTCCGGAAGTAGTAGAGGAAGGAGCCTGAAAAGCCTCTTTACCAAGTATTTGAGGAGAAGGAGAAAAGGATTGCACTAGGCACCTTGTTTGGGACATCTCATACATATGTCATTGGCACGGGCACACAAAACAGGACAACAGCTACAAAAAGGGTTGATTTGCTTAAAGAGAAGTTTGAATTTCTTCCCATGACTAGAAATGAGATGGTTACAGGATTGACAGCTCCATTGAACCCATTTTCAATGGCAATAAGGAAGAGGTGGATGGCTGAACTTGGGGTTGCAACTAGTTGTAGTATTGTTAAGGAAGAAGGAAAGAGAAAGCAAAAGAAAAGGGTAATACGGGAGGAGAACAAGAAAAGACGAAGAAGAAATCAATTGGTGAAGATTGGCATTGGATGAATAACAACGGTTCAATGATAATAAGTTTTTTGGGGACAAGAAACCTTTCAAAGAGGAGGAATTGTCATGACCCAAGAGGAATTAGAAGGACAATGCTATCATTAGTTACAATTGTTGGTTAAGAGATGCTATTCATTATGTTAAAGTGCACATGGGTGGTGTTCTACAATATTCTATTAGTTGAACAGTTTATAAATAGGCCATAGCATGTAGAAAAATGTATATTGGAATAATTTAGATAATTCATATTTCTCTCCTTACTTTCTCTCTCTAGTTCTTCCTTGTTTTCTCTCCCTTTCTCTTAATTTCTGCTCTATATCTCCCTCCAATTCTTCTCCGTTTCTCTCCCAAATTCTTTCCAATTCCTTCCTAGACCCTAGCTCAACCTTAGGGTCGTGACAAGCAGAGACATAGTTTAGGTTTATAGCGCTAAAAATAACGATAACTTGTGGCAAAAGGTGTATCATGAATGTTTGCTTTTGCCATGCTATATTCTTTGGTCATCCGTTTATTTTATATCCCTCGGTTTTGTGACAGATTTAAGTTTAAAAAAAACATTCTATTTATAAAGCAAGGCAATGTACCAAAAAAAAGATAAAAGACTGCCCAACCCTTACAAAATTGGGACCTTCTTTCACTAGGAAACATAATTATGCAGTCAATTGAAGAAAAGAAATATTTGCTGAGGAATTGGCTGCTGTCTTTCTTGCAATGTCCTGCCATCTCTCTATACATTTCCAGCTTTAGCACTAGAGACGTGTTTTACCAGCCTTCTAGATTGCCTTGAAGGTTTCTTTGAATGTTGGGGATCTCATGAATTCTCTTTTAGGTTGTGTACTTTATTGATTCGTGCCAAGTGATCATTCAACAAATGAATCAAAACAAGTTCTTCTAAGTAAAGCCAGTTTGGTTGTCGTTTGGAAAAATTGTTTTCGGTTTTAGAAATAGATAAACTTACCAGGATGGGTTAATAAACTGGTTCCCAAACCTCTTTTACGAGAATGAAAACTATATGAAAAGAAAGATGAAAATAAAGGCGTTTTTGAAGATTTGGTAACTTTTGGTTCTGACAGTAGTGAACACAAAGAAAAGGACGATAGAATAGTCATAACCAAGCAAGCCCTTTTTTCTAAGCGTTTTCCTGAACATCTAGTTGAGAGGACGTCTGGCATCAAATTAACAGAAAGATATACCTGAATGCTAAGAATTTTTTTGCCAAAAGTCAGCATCTCAAAGTTTCGTCTCTTAGAGAGGACTAAAACAAACGAAAAAGTGAAACAAAGGAGATTGTTATTCTATCAAAAATTGAGAGTTATAGTACTTTAGTATCCCCTGGAAGTGACAGACTGGAAATTATAACAAAGAAAGCGGAGGGAGGTAGATGCAATTTTTCTACTTAAGAATTGCCATTGTCAGTCTAGAGCTGAAAAGTTAGACGCTGCGGCTCCAATTTGGGATGCCATCCAAAACTTCAATCCGCTTTGCTACATCGTTTGTTGCATTCTTAAAGAATACTTACCATTCATCGGATGTGTTGATAAATCATAAAAAAGACGAAGTAAATGGTTGTAGATATGAACTTTTGGGTTACGTCTTAATGTAATTTGACTATCAAAAAGGCTAAATGGATAGCAAACTGACGAGACACATCTGAAAGAAGAAAGAAATGTACAAACTGAATCCGTGTATTCAAATTATTATTGATTGGAAGCAAGCTAGAAAATAAACCCTCATGTGAAATTGATTCCCTGTGAAAACCCAACTCGATCCATAAAATCAACGACGGAGTTAATGTGATTTTACATTCTCTTTGTTACAGCGTTTGTAGTTTCCTGGATCGAGATGGTTCAATGGCACTGCAGCCTCTGCATGGGGCAGCAAATGACTTGAAAATTTTTTGACCAAAAGAGTGGTTTCCATCAGTCTGGTTCTTATTTCCTTGGTTACTCACGTTGTTTGGTTTTCTGGCAGCCTTGCTGAAACCCAATTCATTGTCGCTTGATCTTCTGCTGCTGCTACTTCTGCTACGTCCACTTGGATGACTCGGTGTCCTGGGTGGCAACGGCTCCTTGGAACTGACCTGATCGAGCCTGAGCAACTGAGATGGACTCAAATGGGGTGGAATCGATTTTGGTAATATCTGGCCATGGGAAAACAGCTGATCAGCCGGGGAGAACAACTTGTCAGGACTGTCAGCGATCAAGTTTGGCGTTGAATGACCAAAGACAAACTCTGGTTCTCGTTTACTCGGTTGCAAGCTGATCTCGGGCTTCAAGGACCGATCTTGGATGCATGCAAGGTCTGAGAAGGATAGGGAGTCAGCCGAAATGATCTCAGTAGCTGCATCAAAAAACATTCTTCTTTGTTGCTTGGTGGTTGCCATGGACATTGTGGCGAACTAGATGTCTGAATCCCTGAGCTTTATGTAAGTCAAGCTTAAGAGTGATTTATTTGGAGGCACTTCATTGTACTATTTCTCTTGTTCCTTCTTTCATCATTCTTGCTTTACCCTGGCCGGGTCGATGATTATAATCTTCAATGTGTAATACTATATCGACTGCATTTTCATACAGAATGATGTGACTTGTTAGTATGCATAAATTAAGAAAAACATCGTTAAAATAGTTGGTAATGCAAGATTATCATTTGCCATGTCATTCTCGGAGTTTTGTCCGGTGGATGTTCCAACGCAAGTATGTTTTGTTTCAATTGATGAAGATAACAGTGATTCTCAGTGCACTTCTAGTTTGTTTCACCTGGTGGCTTAACCTTCGGCTGTGCCGGCCCCATTCCCATTATCAATTCACAAAGCTATTTAGGCTTGGATTTGAACTTCCAAACCCAAACAAGAATCTATGGTTAAGCCAAAGATCAATTCGGTATGACCTATTTGCATAGTGGTATATGGATCTTGATAAGTACCTGAAGAGATTTCTCAAGGTCAAGGAAATGTTGTGTTCCTGTGCACATTTCTCTGCATTTTATGATAGCACTTACTAAATGGATGCGTCCCTAATTCAATATTTTGGGTTTATGTCCTTGGGTTATCAACTCCGATACCACTTGTCATATCATGGTTTTTTCGTCTAGAAATATGAGTTTAGGGCCTTTGGGCTCTTGAAATTTAAGTAATTCACCTGAGTTGGTTTTAGTAGATTATTAATCTCGTTGGGTCTTGGGCTTATCATTTTTCTGCCTAATTTGTTGATAGGGCTGATTCCTCCAAGAAAATTTGTTGGGCTGGCCCATAGTTACATCGTTTAAAAAAAATACTGATAATGGAGAAAGATGTCTCGTTCCACAAGCAAACCAAAAACCAAAAAAAAAAAGAGTCAAATGTCTGTAAATCAGGAGAAGACCAAATAGAAGAAAAAGTTGAAGGGACCCCATAAATAATGACTTTTTGAGTCCATTATGTGAGCAGAACATTATAATTGTGGAGATTAATGTAAAGATAATTTGAATTATTTTGTTTAGTCTGTGACTGTACTGTAAAAATTTAATATAAGTATAATTTAGACATTTTGTTTAGATAGCATCTTTACTCACTTCCAAAATCACTGTCCAAAAATCTTTGACTCCTGTTACCAAGGTAATATAGACTAAGTAATAAAGTTGGATAGTTTTATATTACAAATTAAATGGTTGAGTCATGATAAAGTAAAATTGGTACTAATAGGTCGTGAATTCGATTTTTTATCTTGTGTAATGAGATAAAGTTTTCATTCATGATTTACCTATTCTATCGAAATCGAGAGTACAAGCAATTGGGGATCGCGCAAGACCACATTAATTCTAAGTAATAAAGTTGGGTTATTTGTGCATGTATGATATTTATCTCCTATGATTTAATGGTGTACCACTAATATGGATCAAAGCCTTTAATAAGGTAAGAATATTTAATGTGATCAAGAAAGCTTTATTGGTAAATTAATTAAATACTTGACCTAAATTCTTATGTAGATAAACCTTTCCTTTTGAGTAGCAGACCTTCCAACCTTGAGTGGCAAGTAACAATTGAAACACTCTTAAGTAAATTAATTATTGAAGTATAAAACGCTTCAATCCTAGTTTCTAGATGGTTCATCTAAAATCAAATTTTCGATTCTTAAGCCTTCAAATTCCTTCAAAACCCTATAATTGCTACATCTACAAATAAATTTAATAAATACTTATTCTAAATTAGTAAAATTCATAATAATTTTATTCAAATTCCTTCAAAACCCTATAATTGCTACACCTACAAATAAATTTAATAAATAGTTCTTCTAAATTAGTAAAATTCATAATAATTTTATTCAAAATTAACGATAATTCATATTATTCCTACTTAAAATTAACAAGAGATATGTCGATTATTATGAAATATTATTAATTTTAAAATTTTATATGTTACGTTAATTTATAGCGATTAAAGATGCATTATTAGAAAACTCTAATTGCTTTGCATCATGACAGTGTATAACTTAGAATATAATCAAATTGTGATGTGACTTTTAAGGACAAGTTAAAGATGCATTGTTAGAAAACTGATCTTTATATTCAGAAATTCAAAGTGGATGGCTTCCTCCATCAAACCATAGAAAGAGACAGCCACTTGGAGACAACACCCCCACCCCCACCAAATTTATCCCAAAATTTCTTCTTGCTTTGTCTGCTAAAGATTCAACCTTCCAGTTGGGAGTGTCATTAATTTGGGTTTACCATTAATCCATAACTAATTTTTTCTTAAATCTGAGTTCATAAAATTCAACTCAATTTCTATATAGAATCAACTCAATTAGATTAATTTGGTTCGATTCTCAATTTCAATTGTATGTAATAATCCATTAATCTTAAACTTTTGTTATATAAATTTTAGAAAAAAATAACATAACACCTTGCCAAACAATTGACTCAACTAAATGTAATTTTATTCAATATCTAAAATTAATTTGAGAGTTGTGTATTATTATTGACGTGGCATATTACATGTCATAAAATAATATATATGAATAAAACTCACATGTATATATATAAAATAAATAAAAAATAAAATTATATATGTAAGTTTTATTCATATGTGTACATGTTAGTCTACTCATATATATATATATATATATATATTTAACATGTGTATCATGTTGGTAATGATATACATCTCTTAAATTAATTTAAGATATTGAATTAAATTGTACTCAATTTGAATATAATTATTAAAATTAAATTGTTTGAATAAATTTAAATATTTGTAAATTTTTTTTATTTTTTTTACTATTTATCCTTAATTAATTTATTTAGTGTATATAATTGATGGACCATTTTAGATATTTAAAATTTAATTAATGCACACTCAAGAGTAATACTAATGTACATGTCATTTTTCGTTATAAAAAAAAAATAAGTTTCAAATTTACCATCATGCCCTCTTATCCAATGAAATCCAGATCCTTCCATGCCCTCCGAATGATCGAGGATTAATCAAATCATACTCTCACTGAGGAAGATCCCCTAATTTTCTCTTATCTTCTCTTCTTCAAGTCTAAGTGTGCTGCCTTGTCAAAGTCGCCCTCAAATAATAGAATATTTTATAGTAAAGGATGAAAAGAGACTGCGGGCTGTCCCCCCCACCACCTTCGACTTAAACTAATAACCTTTTGTATTATTAAGCAAACATAATAATAATAATATTAACACCTCCTATCATATCATATCGTATCGTAGCCTCTCTAGTTTTATTATTATGTGGTATTGTAATTGTCAAAATAATATTAAATCTTAAATCCCACTATCTAAAGTTAATTATATAGCATTTATCTCCTCAATTATTTTTTTTATAAAATCATTCTAATCTATTTAACTTTTTATTTAAAACTTTCTCAATAAGTGATTTGGCTTATTTATTATATTTTATCATTAGTTTGACTAGCTAGCTAGCTAGTAAATGCCAAATATGAGACTATCCAATGAGAGGAATCCATGCCATGGCTAATGGTTTTCCCCAAACCCTTGAAGAGCAAGCAAGCACAAGAACAACTTCTCGTCTCCAACTAGATAACGGTCAATCCCATTCTATTACCCACCTAAATAAATAAATAAATAATAATAATTTATTTAGTGTATATAATTGATGGACTATTTTATATATTTAAAATTTAATTAATGCACACTCTTGAGTAATACTAATACACGTGATTTTTCGTTATAAAAAAAAAATTAAGTTTCAAATTTACCATCATACCCCTCTTATCCATTCGAATCCAGATCCTTCCATGCCCTCCGAATGATCATGGATTAATCAAATCATACTCTCACTCACTGAGGAAGATCCCCTAATTTTCTCTCCTCTTCTCTTCTTCAAGTCTAACTGTGCTGCCTTGTCAAAGTCGCCATCAAATAATAGAATATTTTATAGTAAAAGATGGGAAGGAGACTGCGGGCTGTTCCCCCTACCCACCACCTTCGACTTAAACTAATAACCTTTTGTATTATTTAAGCAAACATAATAATAATATTAACACCTCCTATCATATCGTATCGTATCGTAACCCCTCTAGTTTTATTATTATATGGTATTGTAATTGTCAAAATAATATTAAATCTTAAATCCCACTATCTAAAGTTAATTATATAGCATTTATCTCCTCAATTATTTTTTTTATAAAATCATTCTAATCTATTTAACTTTTTATTTAAAACTTTCTCAATAAGTGATTTGGCTTATTTATTATATTTTATCATTAGTTTGACTAGCTAGCTAGTAAATCTCATGCCAAAGATGAGACGTCCAATGAGGAATCCATGCCGTGGCTAATGGTTTTCCCCAAACCCTTGAAGAGCAAGCAAGCACAAGAACAACTTCTCGTCTCCTACTAGATAACGGTCAATCCCATTCTATTACCCACCTACATAAATAAATAAATAAAAATATTCTAGAAGGTGATGCCCTAGATATGTATGTATGCTTATCTTGAAGCTTCTATTCAAACCCTGGGAACCCAAATTGACTGACAAAGCCTTGTTTTTGTTTAAAGAATTATATAATTTTTGAGTAAAATTAAGAATTCTCTGTGTTACTAAATCATTATTCTTATTTTTATTTTGTTACTTAAAGATTAAAAACGTAAAATAAATTAATATATATATATATATCCTAGCCAATCAAATTTAAGTGAGATGTATTATTTTTCTGCAGTTGTAGCTGTCCCCAACTGAACCCAAATGTCACACTCTGCCCGATGGATACTTAATTAGCGGACAAATAATATAAAACCATATGAAGAAGAAAAAATATTTCAGTAGTCTCGCACCAGCACTCACAAATATATATATATATATTAATATAAATTTTAAAATTACTGTAATGTACATTATAGGGGCATAGGATGCCCCTTAATCATCATGGGCCCCACGGATTTTATCGCTTGTAAATGATGATTTAATCTGATGGCGAAACCTGTCACCAACCCTCTACCCATTCCTTTCCTTATCCCCATCCGCCCGCTGATTTTGTCTCCGCGGGTCCCACGTTTAACTAGCTAGCCAGTCCTCGTCCTCATCCACTTCCAGTCCCATTTTCCCTTCTTCCAATCCCTTTTCCCCTTTTTCCCACCCAATCAACCCTCACTCCCCCTCCACTAACAAGGTGCCGTTTGGCCGCCACCATTTTCTCCTCTAATATAACACAAATAATAATTGTTACTGTTCTTTGTGATATCAGACAAATTCGATAATAAAAGAAGGGCGATGATTTTTACGTTTGACCAAACACTGTTACAATTTTGTCGACGCATGTATATAAAAATTCAGTCACGATAAACAAAATTATAATTTTGCCAAATCAATTGCTTAAATGCTTCCTGTTAAAATAACCATTATTTAGGAAAAAAAAAATGTTTAGTCTGTACTTGTACGCAGGTGGAAATCAATGAGGGATCGGGCTAAACTTCACAAAGGTGTGCACGATTCAATTTGATCATTTTTTAATATTTTTAATATGTTAAATTGTTTGTGTTATTTTCCTATCAAATTAAATCGTGCAGTTTGATTTTGTGCATGAAAATTGCATCGAAATTTGCTATGCGATTCAGTACAATTTTCACGATTTGCTAAATGTCTTACATTCTTGTTTCAGTGCAATTTAGTTTACACGATTTTGCGCTATTTGGTGCGTCTTATCAAATCCAAAGCAGGACAACAAATACTTGAATGCCTCTTTGATAACTCAGATTGTTAAAGATTTTTCACCACTCGGATAGTGTTTGTTAATCAAGATATGGGGCAAAAAAGATCAAATATGATAAACATTCTTGATGTTTGTCTTTTCTAACGTGTCTATTAAATTTATTTGGTGATTTTTGAAAAAAAAGTCACGTGACTTCTTATCTAATTTTTTCAGATATGCTTCTCTCCCTCCTCTCCTTCAAAATAAACATATCTTGATATAAGCAAAAAAATAACGCTTGTGTCTTTTAGTTCATTTCAAAAAAATTTGACAAATAATTTGATAAAATTTTTAGAATGTTTATCAATCTTATCTTAATCATTTCGTATTTTAAAAAGCATTCCGACTTCATCTGACCCTCTTATTTTGCGCATTTTACCTTGACAAATAAAACTGACTACTATTATTCCATCTCTAAAATATAACTATCTAATTGGATACCCAGAGAGTTTTAGCTACACAGGAGGAAATCCAAATTCGATTATATTTATCCCACACAAAGATTGATAGTACACAGTTTGGTATATAATATTTTAGCAAGTCCAAGAACAGATGAAGTAACAGTGCAAAATAATAAAATGCATATATGGATACATGTATGGGGAAATTTGGCTTCGATCATAAATAAATTATAAACAAGAAACCATAATTGAATGGTCAAATACTTCATCTGCTGTCCTGTATTTGAATGGGTTAGTCTTCAAGGGATCTAGTTGTGTGGCCATGCTAAGATCATCCTTTGCCATGTCGCGGTCACAATACTCAGAACGTTTCTCATAAATTGATTTACAGGAAGTGATCTCTCCGACCAGATCTCCTTGATCGAAGCTATCCAGAGAATCGAGAAAGAGTGACTTTTCAATTAAGATTAAGGAGAGAAATGAAAACCCTAAAATGCAGTGAAAATCAAATTAATATAAATTAAAAACTTAAATTAAACAGAATAAAAAGAGATAAGAGGCCTCATTGGCGACGGTCTCTTTAAATGCCTTTTCTTAGTAAAATTCAGATCTTTTTGTCCTTAGAAGCATATTATTTTTAGAGATAAAAAAAGAATGAAAACTGATTAGGGTTTCATTTATTATATATTTTATAATTTTTTTATTATTAAAATATTTGGACGATTGGATTTTAAACTGAATTATGAAATCTTTAAATCGCAAACCATATAATTTGAAGATTTTTTAAACCGGGTCCAACCGTTCATCCCAAAAAATTGCACGGTTCAGTTTGATCGATTTTCAAAGTGCTGTTATTTTTTGAACACCCGAGTTGGGTTCCGTTGACCCGGTGGGTCGTAGTCCAAACAGGCCGTGACGATCGTGCAACTGGAAGAAGTGAAAAACGATCTGGAGAATACACTTTTGTCCTGTTGCAGATCTTTAAGCACAAAGCCATTATTACCTACCGACTCTCTCTATTTATATAAGCATATCCCCACCCATAGAAACAAGTACCCAAGCGGAAGTGTGACATAGCTAGTAAAGATGGTTTTGCTCGAGAAGCTCTGGGACGACGTTCTCGCTGGACCTCAGCCCGACCGCGGCCTCGGCAAGCTCCGGAAGCTCGCCACCAGCCCCAGACAAAAAGGTGGCGCCTCTCTGCTACCTGCGTGGTTTAAATTTCTCTGAAAACGAAACCCATCTCATCACACACAAATTATATTTTCTCTGTGGTTAATTATTTGGTGCGGGTGGTTTGTGATTTTGTGCGTGGCGTTTTGTTTTTAACAGACGGAGAAGGGGAGGGGAGCAAGTTCCAGAGATCTGTGTCGATACCGGCGACGCCAACGACGCCGACTACCCCGTCGCCGACGGCCGCTCGTAAGGAGAACGTGTGGAGGAGCGTGTTCCACCCGGGAAGCAACTTGGCGACGAAGGGTATCGGCGGTGAGATGTTCGACAAGCCGCAGCCAAACTCTCCCACTGTTTACGACTGGTACGTATATACTTTGTCTCTGCGTTGTTTCTGGAATCAGAATCAGTTTCCTGTTTTTTTGCCCCGAAGAGACATACATGGCTGGGTGGGTGATAAATTAAGGTTTAACGTTGAATATTTAAAATTTAATATTTATTTCTGTCACTTTACTGGTTAATAATTCTAATCTAATGGATCGATCTCCCTAGCAGTGTCCATAAAAATGATCAAGTGTATCTATTATATTTTAATTATTTTACTTTTTATAATTTTTGGTTGTATTTTTGAATTTTCTAAAATGTTTGCACTTCTTGTAGTAGTCGCAGCCTTAGAATTCGTGAGTGACTTGCATGGAGTCGCGGGTGACTTCTCCAATATTAAGGGTTGGTTTGGGCCGTTTGAGGGTGGAGTGTACTTTAGATCTTTGTTTAGGAAGATCTGTGTTTGTAAATTATTTAGTATAATACTATTGAATCTCCCGTATCTTATTATCTAACTTAAGATAGAAGGGCACTATATCGCTCTTATGTGATACTTAAAAGATAGAAGGCACTATATCGCGCTCTTAAATGATTACTTAAAAAGAAAGTCTCTTTTAACTTTCTATATATTTGATCTCTTTGCTTTCTATCATCAGTTCGTAGCTGTTCAGCCCATCTTTTTCCAGCCTCAACCTGTCCAAATCATATTACAATTGATTTATCATTTCGTGTATGGATATTTTTGTTAGTAGAAATAGAAAATTGAAACCACTACACTACCAGACAAAAGTCCCCAAGGGTGGTTTGGTTACTTTATTTGGATCTTATCCGCATCCAAATAAGATATTATATTTATATATTTTATTCTATTTACTATATTTTAAATTTTGTCTTTCGATGATTCAGAAGTAAGTTCAAGTCTTCGTGGCTAGATCTAAGCTGTTGGATTCTTGTCTAAATCCGTGCTTTGTTTTCACAGGCTCTACAGCGCGGAGACCCGGAGCAAGCATCGTTGAGCGGGTCGTCGTCTCGTCACACCCAGCCGCTTGTAAATAGTGTCCTTTAATTCGCTGTGTCCGCCACGTGTCGTGGCCGTCGCGAATGGTTTTGTTACTGCGTTGCGTGTCCTTATTAAATTGGCTTTATTATCTGTTGTGGGTTGTGGAAGAATTATGCTACCGTGTTTCGCAGGCGCATGGTTTTGGGTGAATGTGTATTATTAACTAAGTAAACAGTGTATGATTTCCCGTGGTCGACGGTAGTGATGAATTACTTTTACCGTAAGATGGATTACTTCCTGTGTTTTCTATTTTGTTTTTTTTATTTCTTAGTATGGTATTTAAAGAATTTGGATAAATTTTTGTGACAGTAATATAAAGTTGTTTTAACCCTTTAAACATGAGTATATATATATATATATAAAGTTATCACAATTATTCACGCGGCGTCCTGCGATTTGCTCCTTGTACGCTAGCTAGGAAGAGATACAATTTATATTTTATTTAATAAAAGCAATTAATTATGTTTTTTATTTCATTGTAAAAAATATTAATTATGTTAAAAGCTTCTAAGTGTTTAAAATTTGTTTAGGGTTAGATTTTGTTGAATCAAAGCAGCTAAACACGTGGTGAAAAATTGAATGTTGGTTTGTGTTTCCTTTTTTTTTTGACACGGTGACACTGGCGATTCAATTATTTTGGTATCTTTCTTTCTCAATTTAATGGTTTAACCCCACCCATATCGTGTGGGTACTGTCAGTCAATTTGGTGATTGCATCAAGGATTCATCAAATCTTTTAAAGTTTAATAACAATGTTCTGTCAAAACCGGCAAGGGCGGAGCCACATGAGGCCCCGTGGGCCCAATTTTTTTTATTTTATTCTTTTTAATATTCTACTATGCGATTTCAAATGAATTGTTTAACTTATTATACAAAGATTAAGGTATTATAAATATCATTGCTTTAGTAAAAATATACAATGAATTGGTTAACTTATTATAAAAAAAATTAAGATATTATAAATGTCATTACTTTAGTAAAAATATGCAAACAAAGACTCTTGATAAGAGATAATGCCTGAGATTTGTTTTTTTTTTTTTTTTTTGAAAAGTAAAATATTGATGTTCTTAATATTGATAGTGTTTTTATATGTCGAGATCACTTACAACGTAACATTGAAGAAATAACAAATTTACATCATTTTTGTGTACACTTATTTTACGTTATCATTGATATGCAACTTTAAGAATTAAATGACCATTTTTTTGAGATTAATATTGAGTTACTTTTTGTATAGCATGCTTATGTTCAAATTATTCATTCTCTACTTTTGATAAAAAAAAATAATAATAATAATTCGTCTTGTTGAATATTATTTTGAAAATTTTTTAAGAGTAGAGCTCATGACATTTAATAATTAGTTTCAAACTTATATTTTTTATTTGCATTCCAACAAAGAGTTTGAAGAATTATGAGGACTCAGTGAATTTGCACAGAAATTGATTGTGATGAAAAAAATATAGTGTATTCATTAATTTACAAGTTTTTGATTTTGACATTAACTCTTCCGATTGCTACTAATATAATTGAAAGAATATTATGAAGAATTGATTGCATAATAGAATTGAAAATTAATGGATGAATGATATCTTAATTGTATACGTTAAAAATAATGTATTTAATAAAATTAATAATAAAATTATTATGTGGCATTATCAAAGTATAACAAATTATAAAAAATAATTATAAAAACTTTTTATATTTTAATTTTATTATTATTATTATTATTTTATTTTTAAAATTATATTTTGAATATTTAAGTTCATCCTTACCGAATCAAAATCATGTCTCCGCCCTGAAAAGTGA
Organism: Diospyros kaki; assembly: GCA_036245055.1. Taxonomy (NCBI): domain Eukaryota; kingdom Viridiplantae; phylum Streptophyta; class Magnoliopsida; order Ericales; family Ebenaceae; genus Diospyros; species Diospyros kaki. The sequence goes on along the minus strand of BSEG01000003.1, from coordinate 29,677,557 downwards.
GTCACGAAAACCCACGTATTGGTGGAGTGCACGGAACATCTCTATTGCATGTGTTTTGATGATTTTTGTTACAAAAAATTTTCGTTCACTAAAAATATTTTTTGTTTGATATATGTATGCAGTTTTTGACGTCTTGAGAATATTTATTTGATATTTTTGAGAGTTATAAATTAATTTTTTAGTGCATTAAGTTGTATATCTTCTTGATATTTGACTGAAAATATCTTTCTTATATTTTGAATGTATTAGAATATTAAGAGTTATTTCCTTCGTATTTTAATTTTGAGTTTTGAATTTATTTTCAGTTTTATGTTTTAAATGTTTATTTTAAAATTGTTGAAAACGTGTTCTTTTTATCTATAGTATTTTTTTGCATCTTGAAAATTTTGAACGTATTTGTAATGAAAACAGTCAAAATTACTTTTTATTATTTTGAGTTTTCTTTATATTTTTTTATTTTAAAAAATATTTTTTAAAAATAAAAAAATAAACATATTTTCACTATTTTAAAAAACTAAAAACAGATTGAAAATAGTAAAGAGAATAGAGCATTATATTCTCCCAATACAAAAGATATATTCATATTCATATACTCTCATGTTGCAAGTTGTAGGAATAAATTCTAGAATTATTCTCTTGTTAATGCAAGTTAAAATGCAAGATATTTTATCTTTTTAAGGGATTATATATATATATATATTGCAAGCATATAATTCACAATGGAGATGAAAGAAATTGGTCTCCCTTAGAAAAATTTTATAGGGTGACAAGGTCTTTATTGATGTCCATTAAATTATTCATTTGAATTATTGTGTGCACTAATTTGCACCAAAAGGAATTATTATTTGGTTTAATTTTAAATAATTTAAGTGATAATGAGAGCCATTTTTAATTTAGAAAAATTTTATCCGTAATTATTCTCACTCTCACTAGAGTGATTAGATGCTATATGTTTTACCCCTAAAGAATATGTGTAGCAACATATTTTAAACTGTCGCATACAGTGGTGGATTTACATATGAGTTGTCTTGGGTAGTCTACAATTAAAATTATTTTTTTATATTAAAAAATAATTTTTAATATAAAAAATAAATTTTAATGTAAAAAAATATTTTTTAATAATAAATTAGTCCAAAAAAAATTTTCAACCCACCCCAAAATCTGTGATGTATAGTTTTACATCTCAAAAAAATTTTTAGTCTCCCCCTATATAAATTTCTAGATCCGCCCTTGCTCGCATAGATGATTCAATGCATGTTTATTGAATGATTGAATTAATTCAAAATTATGCTTGTTTTGTAATTAACAATATTCCTATTAATAATCAAATTTGCTCTATTGAAATTTTGGCACAAAATAATTATAAGAGATGGAATAGTGATGTTGATTAGTTCTTGGACTTGCTAATCTTGACTTAAACATTCGCGTACATGAGCCCTCTAAGCTCACAGATAGTAGCATTATTGAGGAGAAGACCTTTTATTAGAAATGAGATAGGGTAAACTGACTTAGTTAATTTTATGGTCATGAAAAAAATCCACAGCTGTATATTTTAAGAGCAGTATGCTTACAAAAGTAAATGCTAAAAAATTTCTTGAGGCCATATAGTGTTTCGAAGAATTTGAAAAGGTTGAGTTTGAGGAATTAATGCAAAAGTTAACATGAGGTATCATCGGGTTAGTGGGGTTGGAAACTTTATCCTTTAGATGTAAGAAATAGCCAATCACTTCGCAAACCTTGAAGGACACATTGCTGACACTTTTCTTGTCCATTAAGCCTTAAATTCTTTTTCTGCCTCTTTCAATGGCCCTGAAACCATTTATAATGTTCAAAAGAAGACTTTGAGTGTTAACAAACTCATTGAGGTTTGTGCTCAAGAGGAAGAGTGGATGAAAAAGAAGAATGTAGATAGTGTGAATTTTAGGAGTATCCAAAAAAATCGATAAACTGTGAAAACTACTCGCATCGAACTGTGCGATTTTTTTAAAGAGACGGTTCGGTGTGATTTGAAAAACCTTCAAACTGCAGTTCTACGGTTTGGAGGTTGGCGGTTCAGTTTGAAACCAAACCGCCTGATATAATATATTTTAATTATATTTAAAAAATATATATATAATATCAAATGTAAAATGAAAAATGGAAACGCGACGCCCAGGGGAGGGGATTTGTTTAACTCACAAACCCTAAATCCCCAAATCACTTCTCTCTCCCCCTCTTTGTCTCTCCTCCTCTTCGTCTGTTGGCGTCGTTGACGCACCCCCCGTCGCAACAGGTCTCTCACCGACAAACCCATGCCCCCGTCAGCCGCCGTTGCTACGCACCTGGCCCTAACCCACCCGTCGCGCCCAGACACCGATCGAGGCGAGAGCAACAAAGCTTGCGATGAACCAACCCATCCCCTTATCGGCCGCCGCTACCACGCACATGGACCTGACCCACCTGTCGCACCAAGACACCGACCGAAGCGAGAGCGACGAATTGACCCCCGCCGCCTGCCGCATCAAACCGACTCATAACGCCATTTCAATCAAGGTACTGCAATATCCTAACTAAAATAAGATGGGTTCGAAGCTTTTATTATTTGGAGTAAATCTTAGTTGATGAGAGTGTGTGGAAGCTTGGTGATGGTGAACTAGATTGAGATTCTGAGAGTTGTTGCATTTTCAACAAATCGTAGAAATCGAACTGCATCGCACCGCAATCTGTGGTGCAGTTCGGTGCGATTTCTCCTCACTAAGTCAAACCAGTCGGTTTGCTTATAGGTGCAAACCGAATGTGCGGTTCAGCGAATTTTCTTGGCCCAAAAATGGCCAGACCGAACTGTGTACACCCTTAGTGAATTTAGTGCATCAGACATACTATTAAAAAAAGGTACTAGAAAACCTAATTTGTAACACTTCGCCTTCCAAGGCATTAAAATATATGCTAGGAATTTTTTTTTTTCATATACATTAAACATAAATCAACAATAAATCCTCAACATAACCTTTATATATAAAACTCCCAAACATAGTGAAAGAATGATAGATTTTAAACATAAGCGGAAGCAAAATCAGAACCTGCATGACACCTTAAAAACATAACAAGGGTTTATAAACATTGTTTACCCAACACATCCTTACAAGCATTTATTTAAAATCTAAACAATACAACCGAATGAAATATATGGTCCTAGTCCCACATGAGACCCACAAAATTTTTGTGGCGATCATGCCTCGATCATTTCCTTGCCCTTTCGGCCGCTTGCCTCGGCTAGAACGTGGAATATTCCAGAGACATAGTCCAATATTATAAAATGAAATCTTTTAAGTGAGGGTTAGATAAGCATGAATGAATGAATGCATGCATGAACATTTATAAACCGATACATTAGTGTAACTTCCATGGCTTACCAGCCCGGCACGGAACCTTAGGTAGAATCCTGAACTTTTGCACGATAAGCCTAATGTTGTTCCATCAATTGCCCTTGAGGAATTACAGCTACACTCTTAGGGTGACATCCCAACTCCATGCACGAGTTTCAATATGACAATAATATCGTGCCATGTGAATATCACAACTTTTCATGCAATAAAATATGAACAAATATGACGAAGATGATCATAACATACATAAATATCATCCATAGAAATGTATTCATGTCGTATATGGGTTATAGGGACAAAACCACTCACTTTTCACAAAGTTTAGGTCACCTCAAAAAGCGTGCAACTGTCTCGATTTTTGTGCCAACTTTAAAATTCGCACCAATTGTTTCACCTTAAATCCCAAGGCACCATAGGCAAGATATTTATTTAAATCATCAATAAAAACTATTTTCCCTCATTTTTCTTATCATTTTCTCTATTTTTCTCCAATTAATCTTTCTAGTAATCCAAAATAAATACCTACATCACTTATTTTGCAAAAATTTTTACATGAAAAATCATAAAATAATTGTCCAAGCTTTTTTAAAAAAAATTGCAAAAAAATCCAAGCCTGCACGCACCAGCGCATGGTCAGGGCGAGTGAGACTAGAGCATGAAACCCACACGCCAGTCATCTTCTCCTGCGCTGGTACACTGACGATTCCAAATTTTTGCACCACAACGAAGCCTATGCCAAGTCGATCCAAAAGGTACCCTGATTGGCTCCAAAGGAAGTCGGGAAGCCGGTTAATGGAGAGCTCGAACTCTCAGCCAGGCGAACCGCCTAGGTTTCCGGTGAGGCCTCAGATCTCATTTGTTTCTACTTTATTGCTCGCCAAATTCTCTAGAAATGCTCTCCAACCTATGGACAACAAAAGCCCTCTGTCCTTGCCTCTCAATTTGTTCAAAAATGCTTTCAATTTGAGCTTCCATTCTCTGAAATTTTATGCCATCATCAGCTCTGTTTATAGGAAAAAATCGAGCTTCGAAATGGTCTTGGCCACCTCATCCATTGCCTTAAACGTCCTCACCTCCCCTGAATTGACCTGAAAGCATCAACAGGCGATCGAAAAAGCAAGTTGCAGGCATCGACAATTCGGTTAGTTTTCTTGGCCGAATTTCTCAAAAATTCGGCCACCCCGATGGCCATTGTCGGCTCATCATCACTCCTTAGCCATCCCTGACCACCCCCCATGCGAACCCAATAGCTTTCAGCGACCCCTCGTGGCCTGGTCGGATTCCATGGCAAAGATTTTCAATTTTTACACTTTTGCCCCACTGTTTTGTTTTGTTTTGTTTTTTTTTTATTTTGGCCCTCTTTCACAAAAGACTCTCAAATTTTGAATATTTCCATTAAGTCCCTCAACTTCCAATATTTCCATTTCTCCCTTGAAACTTTCAAAAAATGTCATTTTGACCCCCTCTCAGGCAATTTTGGAAAATTACACTTAGGTCTCTCTCTTCGTTTTGGTCATAAATCTGCTCGTTTCTTCCTGATGTCATTAAAGGGTTGTTCTACTCGACGAATCGAAGCTTCCAGAGGCTTTTGCATCATTTCGGGAGTCTCCTACAAGAATTCAATTTTTCAGCCCGATCCATAATTGTATCGAAAACGGTTTCTGATTCGATTTCTTTTAGTTTTAAAAATTATGCTTCAATATGCTCGTTAGAGGCGTTCCTATTTGGTTAGACATTTAAGCTTCAGGTTACTCCCTTTGGCTGATTAGATAAATTTTTTGGGCTTTTCAGATACCTATTTTTCCCTAATTTTCATTTTTCCTTTAAAATAATAACCTAAAGTTCTTGGGTATTACATAATCACCCAGCAAGAAAGTTAGTTAAGTGACAAGAATAAAAAGAAAAGAATAAAATCAAGACAAACCTAAAAGCAATAACAATTCTAGGGGTCCTAAACCTAACATCAAGAAAGAGTTTAAATGCTAGTTTTACAATGTTGGTGTAATGACCTGATAAAGGGGTCTAGAATATTTTGGCATTTTGAAATTATTTTTATATGTAGTGTATTTTGAGCGTGGATAATATAAATATTTAGAATGTTTAATGAGATGCAAAAGCCAAAATGAATAAATTATGTGTGTGCGTGTGAAGGTCTGAGTCAAGTCAATTGAGTATAATTGAAAATTCAAAGTAAGAAAATTGTTGAAAAGTTAAAGGCTAAGTGGTTGAAAATTCAAATATGGAAAAGTCCACAATTGTGGGCTTGAAATTGAAGGAAATGGGGTTGTGTGTGTATATATGTATTTTTTATTTATTTAAATGAGGAAAAAGAGAAGAAGAGACAAGGTGAGTATTTGTATTATGGTGTGAGGGCAAAATGAAAAAGAAGAGATAATATATAAGCATGCCTTGTGCAAATTTTCTTCATTTTTTTTCTCTTCTTCAATTTCCAACTCTCTCTTCTTCAAATTTGGTGCTTCAAGAGAGAAATTGGAGGCTGGTTTTAGAGGGCAAATATTTGAAAGAGGTAGCTAACTTATGGCTCTTCTCATTCTCTTAAAATCATCCATTAAAGTTAATGCAAGTTCTTACCCTATCTCTTTTAAATGTCAAGTTTCCATTTAGGAGTCTTGTTGGTATGAATCTCGGTCTTTTCCTTCCATTGGAATCCTTGAAATATTCATCTTTGGGTAAAAAAATTAGAAAAGCCCTTCCTTTTGGAAGTGGGTTTGTTTTTACATAAATCTGGTTGAATGCAAATTGTGTCATTTTTCAAAAATTTTGGTTAGCCGTGCGTATCATCTAATGGGGAATTCATTTTTCCCTATTTTGTTGTAAGGAATGGCATATTTGTTGATAAGATGAAATTGCATGCAAGAATTTGGTGTGGCTTGTATGTATTTTTTATGTTCGTATGTTAATTCTCGTGTTTGGGGATTCATCTATTGACTAAATTGGTTGAGCTAGTTGACAGAAGGCTTTTGGATATTCTCTTAGTCGACTAATGCCTTAATTAGTCAACAGATTGAGTGAAAAAGCCATTGTTAGTCGACAGTTGCTTCTCATTTGTCGACTATGTTGGGCCCTTGGCAGATCATGTATGCTCCTCTATTTTAGGCATAACGTTTTGTAGAAATATTAGAATCGAGATGAATTTATTGTGTTGTAAACTAAACTCTATAATCTTCGCTTTGGTATATAATTCAAAATATTTAGCCAAGTTTTGAATTGTATCCTCTTGGTTCCAAAATATGTATGGATGTTCTTAGCTTAATCCATGTGCATTTAATGGTGTATTTTGGGTTATGGGGATATCGTGTTGAATGAATACATAAAGGCACGTTAGATGAGGAGTCTTTCATATATATATATGTATATATACACATAACTGTTGCGAACAGACAACACAAACCCTAGGGTATTCACCAAATACGTTCAATCACAGATTGAAGATAGTAAAGACAGAAAGTGCGATACAATCATGCACAAAAATGAAACGAAAACAACAAAAGGGAGACAAGGATTTTTACTATGGTTCGCCCAAAAATAGGGCTACGTCTATGTTGAGCTTTAGTGAGAAGAGCTCACTGCACTAAGTAAAGAATCAGAGATTACACCATCTCAAAACCCTCTCAAATACTCTATGTACAAATAATGGTTTATTAACAAAATGCCTAATAATCACAAATACAGATTAAAGGTGGAACCTATCAAATCATAGAACAAAATGAATCTATACAGAGCATTTACAGAGAATGCAAAAGAGAACCCACCAGAAAACCCTAGCCTGAAGCCAAGACGAGAACCCTTGCAATCTTTCTCTTTCTTTCCGCCTTTTCTTTTCTTTTCTTTTTTTTTTCGACTGAAGGTTCACATCACGAGAAGCGAGATTAAAAGCGTCAATGGATGGTTGGGATTGCATCTCATAAAGCTTGGATGAACGGCTAAGATCAGATCGTGTAACACGATCGATTATTCCAACAGAAAGGTAGGCGAACAGGGAGAGCAATAGGGTAAAGAACATTCATCAAGGACAATCAGGCGCCTCAAAGAAACAACTGATGGTTGCCACGTGTTACCATCCAATAAGTGCCACATGGCAACCTACGGTTGCCACACATAGCCATCTACTCAGCTAAGTATAACGACACCATTTGGTGATTCATCACCATCAATCTCCACCTTGAAGCAATAAACCACAGGTGAACCCAAATTCTCACAAAGTGCAGCATGCTACAATCCTCACCTTCACAGCTCTGGCTGATTTGATCAGCTAATACCCACATGCAACAAGTCCAAGCAATGCTTGAACTTTGTTGCAGATAACACCTTTGTACCCATATCAGCTGGGTTGTTTTCTGTTGGCACCTTCAATATAATTACAGTGCCATTAGCCATTAATTCTCTAACATAATGATACATAACATCCATGTGTTTTGTGCGTTCATGATAGACTTGATTCTTAGACAAATGAATCGCACTTTGGCTGTCTGGATACACCACCACCTTGCTCTGAAGCAGATGGATCTCCTGAAAGAAGCCTTAAAGCCACACAACCTCTTTAAAAGCATCCGTCACTGCTATATACTCAGCCTCAGTGGAAGACAACGCAACCAGAGGCTGCAGCTGTGATTTCCAGCTAATACAGTTTCCACCCAAGGTGAAAAATAGAGCAGTTGTGGACTTTCGAGTGTCTTTTTCACCTGCAAAGTCAAAATCTACATACCCAACAAGATCAAGTGTATTATATCTTTTCTTGTAGCTCGGACCAAAATTTACAAAACCATTTATATATCTTAGTAAATATTTCAGTGCATCCCAATGAGATTTACTAGGATTTGACATGATTTTATTAAGGAAGGAAATAACATAAGCTAGATCAGGCCTGGTACTTATCATGGCATACATAATGGTTCTAATTGCATTAGCATATGAAACATTTTCCATTTTAACAATTTCTGAGTTAGATGTTGGGCTTTGAGATTTGGTAAGGACAAAATGTCCAGCTAATGGAACACTCACTGGCTTGCAATTGTGCATACCAAATTTTTTAACAAGTTTCATTAAATAGTCATTTTGATGAACTTTTAAGATGAAGTTACCTCTATCTCTTTCTATTGTCATTCCTAAAATTTTCTTAGCTGGCTCTAAGTCTTTCATATCAAAGTTTGTGTTGAGCATTTGTTTTAATTCATTGATCTTAGACTTAGACTAACTAATTAACAGGATATCATCCACATATAACAATAGGTAAACAGGGACATTAAAGAGAATGCAATAAAAATAGTTATCATATTGACTCCTAATAAACCCAATCCCTAGAACAAAATTGTTAAATTTTTTATACCATTGTCTCGGGAATTGTTTTAAGCCATACAATGATTTTTTTCAGCAAACAAACATGTTTAGGCTTATTTGAGTCAATTTATCCAATGGGTTGAAACATATAAATTTTCTCCTCTAAGTCTTTATGCAAGAATGTTGTTTTAACATCTAATTGTTCTAGTTCAAGATCAAATTGAACAACAACTGCAAGTATCATGCAGATAGTTTTAAATTTAACTACAGGGGAGAAAATTTCAATATAGTATAAGCCCTTCCTCTGAGTGAACCTCTTAGCCACTAATCTTGCTTTATACCTAATTGGGTTAGTAGGAGACATACCTTCTTTTAATTTTTACAACCATTTACACTGGATTAGTTTTTGTTTCTGTGGTCGAGGGACTAATTCCCAAGTACCATTAGCTTTAAGAGAGGTCATTTCCTCATCCATGGTCTGCTGCCACTTTGTGCATTCCTTGGAGTTGACAGCCTCCTCATAAGTGGATGGCTCACCACTCCTTAATTCTAACCCTGCAACTAGGTCTGAATAGGCATAGCTTGCAGGAGGTCTAGTAACCCTCCTACTCCTATCACGGGCTAGCTGATAGTCATTGAGATATTGAGGTGATTCATGGTGCTCCACCTTAATCTTAGGGTCATCTTCTTGTTCCTCTTGATCATCATCATGATCAGATGTGTGATTTTCATTAGACATAGGCAAGGGTACACCTTCTAAGTCAGGTTCTATAGCAGTGGGAGCAGCTGGCAGGTTGTTATTTCCTACATCTTGCTCCACCTCGATTTGAGACCCTCCTAAGATAACATAATCATCTGGTCTTCTTAGAATGTTGGTTTCTTCTGTGTTGAAACGAACCATCCAATTGAGAGGTAGGGACGTTCATCTATGCGGTTCTATATTTCTAGTATATGGATAAAGGTGTTGGAAATAGGATCTGTCGCCCTCGTCAGTATTTGATGAGGTGAACGTCCTATGAGATCTATTATTGATGTGACGGGTCAATCCCTAGCCAAGGCAGTTTAAAAGTCAGGAAAGATGTTTCATGAGGTGTCATTTAGTCGCATTAATGAGGTCTAACACATAGTTATTGAGTTTGTGAGCTTATCACTCCATTACTCTCGCTCAGTCGAGACGTTAGGTGATGAAAAGATTATTGCACATGACAATCGTTAATTGTAATAGTTTCACTTGAAGTGAGACTTTTATTGTCACCTATACTGTCTTGAACCACTGCTAAGCACTATTTAGGAACTCTTGGAACGTTGTCGGGATTTTGAAAAGTTCTGGTGATGGGTCAGAGGTCGACCGATATCGAAAAAAGTTTCGATGTTATCTAATTCCTAGCGAGTACTGAACCTAGAAAGTCACACACCATATAGTGTTATATTTGATATCTATATCGTATGCCCGAAATGTCTCTAGAAGTGATTGATCAAAAGTTAACTCTTAATCCTCTACCAATAGTGTATAATGCATAGTTAAAATACATAGTATATAATATCAATGTTGTGTGCCCTTATGCTAGATTTGGATGACATCTAGCAGACTTATTTTTAATACATTAATTGTATCTTTGTATAAATCAAAAAAAGATAATATTTTTTTCATTCATATTTTCTCCAATCAATTATGAATGAGTCTCTAGATCTTCTGTCTGAGAATCTTATTTTCAACGTGTTGAGACTGTGTGACAAGATTCTCTAGTAACAGAACTGTACAAACCCTCTCTCGAAAGTCCCGTAAACACAGGAATTTCGAGAGAAAGCTCTCATGAAAATGGATATAGATGCACACATAAAAAAATATCTCTAAAGGGTTTTTTATTAACACACACAATAGAAATAGAAGTCATATAATACACAATCTTTAATGATAACATTAGGGCCCACATGCCTGTATATCCCATAATAAACAGTATGCCTAGCATAATAAGACAAAATTCTTCCTGGACTCAAAACAAGACAAAACGCCCAAGAATCTTTCAGTTAAGGTGCCTCTGTACACGACATCTATTATAGGGAAAGCTAAGCTTGGTTGAACCTACCACCAATTGCCTATCTACGCTTACCTGGAATGATGTAAAGCAAGAGTGAGTCACAAGACTCAGCAAGTATATATATACATATATATATATATAAAAGGATAACATGGCTAATAGCCGACTCCCCCATAAACATCCACACACATGATATGTATTGCATCTTGATTGGGCTTAATTGTATGCATATTTTTATCTAATTTTATCTTAACCTTGTGCTATTTTCCTATAAAAAAATGTATGTTTATATGGATTTTATATTATTTTAATCTTTTTGTAATAATCCAGCAAATGAAATAAATTTAAGGATTTGGGCATAAAATAAATTAAAAAAAGAAAAAATAAAATAAAAAATAAAATATATATTATAATATAATTAAAGTTAATAGTATATTAAATATTATATTATCTATTATATTATTTATTTATATATTATATTATATATTACATTACTTATATATATATATATATTACATTACTTTGCCGCTGCCGTGAATGTGCGGGAGAGGGCTAATGCCCACGTGTATATATATTATAATAAGAGAAGGAATTAGGGAAGAGGCGGGGGAGGCAATTGGAGATTGGATGACGTAAGGGAATTAATAAGAGAAGAAGGTAGTGGCAGAGAAAAGGGAGAGCCAAGAAATTGAAGTAGATGTCGGACAACAATCAGTCACAGCAACTGCTCGTGCATGCATAACAAGTCGAAAGGCTTGGCAACGGAAGCAGCAAGACACGGACGCAAGATCTATTGGATTCGCTCCGAACTAGATCTAGTTTCAGATTTGGGCAAGGGGCTTCTGTCCTTCCTTCTTTTGAGTTTCTGTTTCTCTTTAATTGTTTAGGATTTCAATTATGCAGCAACTCTTGATTGATTTTGAGAATATTTTATTTCTTATGAGTGACTAAATAATTGTCTAAAGTTTTTAAAGGATCTTATGCATTGAAATTTTATTGGTTACTTAATTTTTGGTTGTGATTGTTACATCAACTATGTTTATTTTGTTCTAAACTTAATGCTTGTAATTGTTTGATCACTAATTACATGATTTGAGATTTTTTATGATGCTAGACATAGATAAATAAGAAATAGACTTTGGACAAAATAACATATGTTAATTGGGGAAGACATTCACTTGATTACATGTGTAATTTGTGATTATATTTGTAATGAATATTTTCATATAATGAGTACTTATGCTTAATGTATTATCTAATTCTAATTTACATAAGCATATAGTGAGTTAAATTAGTTGAATAAACTTGTTAGACGTAGATATAGACTAACAAATAAATTAGAGTGCTCCATTGACATAATTCGTAATCTAATCAACTAAAAATTGAGGTAATTTGATAAAGTAGATTTGGTAGGTGAATTTAGAAAACCTAGGCCTTAACCAATTGATTTTTTAATTCTTAGTTAATTGTTAGTTATATTTTAATTAATTTTCTTAATTAATCAATTATCTAAATATAGTTAATTGTGAATAATTTTAGTATTTAAAATGTTAGTAACCAATCTTTGTGGGAACGATATCTTATTCATCACTTTACTTGTTTTGCCTACGTATACTTGCGTGTTATTCGTGGGTTATATAAAATCTCGAACACATATCAAGCCATGCCATGTACCACAATGCCAAATCATAATGTAAATGCACCAATGCACATTAATAGTCATTGGGGCCCACATAAGATATACACTGGCGCTCAAATCCTGCATACAAACATGTTGTAGCCCAATATAGGCTTTCATAGACTTCTGAGGTATACACCAGATCATTCCACAAAGTCTCAAAGTACATCCATGGAGTACACTCCAGATCATTCCCTATTGGGCCCAAACAACTTCCATAACTAGAGACTTCCGAGGTATACACCAGATCATTCCCCGGAGTCCCACATACTCATCATGCAATGCAACAAGTAAAGAAATGCAATGGCTTATGTAGCATAAACGTGATGTCAAGGCCCCCACAAGTCAAGCATCAGACCATACTACACTCACATAAGAACTCACACATACAAATGCTCCATGTGTCTATACACATCTACAATACACATGTCGGTACTCCCAAGTCAACCATGTCATGCTAATGCTCACGTCTCCACTTAATACAAAACATGATCCCAGATGTATGCAAACCCATAGCCCAATGTCCCAATGCATCACCATGTAATGTATAATAGTAAATAAATTGAAATATAACACCACCCCAAATAAAAACCATCTAGAACCTATCCCACAAGGGTACAACATCATTTCACAAAGAAATGTAGAGAGATCAAGACCTACTCGGCCATTAAAAATAAAACACGTCAAGAAATGCCAAATTAGACCCTTCCAACCATCTAGGGAATTACAGTTATAAACATTACCACTTATCCCCTCAATGGCCCTCATCATATTCCAAAAAAAGATATTTATTCCATAAAATTGGTGCATGGCAAATCTCCCATGATAGAAGAATTCCTGTATTTAGATAGAATTTGATAGCTACTATGGACTCAACTCATACCCAAATTACTCAATTAGCTTGTCAAAACCAAATCTATGAAATCTAGACTATGGCACGAAAGATGGATTTCAATTTGGATGCCACCACAAATAGTTATGCCCCAAGCACCAAAACATTGTTGGATTGGAACTAAAGATTTAGATTTCTAGTTGCTAGTTCATAGGGCTCCAACTGGTCCAATTTTTGTCCAAATAATGGTTCGTCAATCGGATATATATACAAAAAGTTATGACCAAAATAATATAGGATGCATAGTGTAGAATCCACTTACGAATAGTCGACTTATGAGATGATTAGTCGACTAATGAGAGGATTAGTTGACTATTAAAAGCATTAGTCGACTGGACCGAGACCTGATCTTCTAGGGGTTAACTAACCCACTTATTAGTTGATTATTGACCAAAATAGTCGACTATTGAACCCAAAAACACACAAAAATGATCGCGAACACCCCAAAACCATCTCAAATCTTTCAATATTCCATCAAAACTCAAATTAGATCATTCTCCTCATCTCATAGGGTACACTAACCTCTATTTTAATACCCAAATGAAATCAACGAGGATAAACTGAAATGGTAGAATATTTACATGCTTTTCTACATAGCTTGCATCCATAAACTATCTTGCCAATACAAAGAATGTTCTTGGCTAAATCCTCATCCCAACAAGACCTAAAGGCTCATGAGGGAAGAAAGAACAAGAACTTGCACGTCAAAGATGAATAACAAGTGCAAACAAGTACTTGCCTCTATTTGAATGAATCCACTGAAGATTCCAACTACTAATCCCATGAATTTGAATCTCCAACTTCAATTTCAAAGAGAGGATAAAAGAAAATGGAAGAAGAGAATAATTGGATAGAAGAAGAAAAGAAGAGGGTTTGAAGAAGGAGAAGAATGAGAATGGGAGAGAAGGAGGAAAGATTTCTCTCTTTATATACATGCCACATTTCCCGTTTTACCTTTCTTCTTTTCTTTTAATCTCCACCTTATCCCTTGACCATTTAAATAAATGCAAATATCATATAATTCCTTTGAATAAATCATCTTTATGTAAATACATCGTTCTCTTCCTTTTCATTTCTCATATAATATTCTACACACATACCTTGCATAGTCGCGGGTTCCATTTTCGTCAAAGTCAAATCCCTGACTTTTCCACCATTTTACCTTATGTGCCAAACCAACTAAAAATATCACATACAATCTTTCAAAAATAATGGCTCAAACAAAGCAAATATTTTATTCCCACAATTAACATCCAGACCTACTAAAGGGTCGTAACAGTTTCTCCCTCCCTTAAGGGAATTTCATCTTTGAAATTCTTATCTAATTCTTCCAATGTTTGAGGCTCACATGACTCATTATTCCTGTAATTCCCTAGTAGCTATATTCAAACTATAACATCACTTTTCCATTGAATCCTCATACAAGGGATAATTCAATTTCTCAATAGTTTCCCCTTTTCTTTTCTTTTTTTTCTCACTCTCAAATACTAATTGGTAGCCCTTTAGATAACGTATCCTCAAAATTTTTGGTGGGTCTCCCTCACTCGCTTGGTATGCTAAGATATTATCCACAAAGTTAATATTGAATTCCACCAAATCCTGTTAGGATGCTCATTTCATGTGGTTCATAAACGCTACCCGCATAATAGTCAAATCTAAGGGTATCACCAAATGATCATAATCATTTTGTTACCATCCAACATCATTCTAAATTCCTCGCCTACACTTAACTTAATCTTGAAAAGTATTCTAGTTCATTTGCAATTAACTGCTTAACTGTTCTTTTCCTTTAAATACGATAGTCTAAATTCATTCTCTTTACCCAATTAGACACATTAAGTATAGCTATCACAATTCCCTCAAGTCTCATTATAAATGCATTACTATAGGAACCTTTCTTCATACTAATTGTAACCACTCCTAACACATTTAGTCACCCAATGATTTCAAACAATGTATTACCACCAGAGTTAATATCCACACTAAATAAGTTTAACGTGCTCAGTATATTCTTCCCAAAGACATAGTCAATTATTCCACTACTATTCCATTGTTCATGTGCAAGGATCCATTAACATGTATATATATATATATTTGAATTACTTCAACTCTCAAGTTTCCCATTTCACTACATCGTTATAGACCATACACCTACTTTTATTTTCTTATAACCACAATTGCAACAATACACGACCTTAACATCCACTCAAGCTAATAAACTGCCATGCCACTTATAATGACCTCATTCCTCACAAATCACATATGACACTTTTAAGAGCTCGTTTGGGGCGGGTATAGCTTTTGCCTATTCAACTTGTGTTTCATAACCTCAAGTTCCCATAACTTAACTTCTCCCAATTTCCCTTACATTTATTCCCTAGGAGTGTATATCTATTCATTCATTTAGCCTCCTTGGTTACTAGGCCATCCCTCAATTCATTATGTATAATTTACTAATCAATCCATGGTGAGTCCTATATATTTCTTAAGTCATTACATTCAATAACTGAAGGATTCTAATTCTAGTTCGATGCATACACATCCTTCAAAGCCTCATATGCACATGGTCAATAATCCCGAACATTAAATCACTATCTAACTTAGCATTCCTACTAAGGTGTAGTAATCAATTTTCCTCACTCAACTTTTAAATTTGCTAATCCATTTCCAAGCCGCTTTCCTGTGACCACTTCACACACAATTTCCATCTTAGACTCTTCTTCACATTTGAACTATTCCCAACACTCCAATATAATGATATAGAATATAACACACACGTAATAAATTATCACTAATTGCCTAGACTTGCTATTGGGGTAACTATAATTTCTCCCCAACATACCTCATATTCCTTTAATTACAACTTTATAGGCATTCACATTTAATCCTTCACTTCTTTAACATGGCATGGGACTTAGAAATTCAACCCAGTAGAAAACAGTCGACGGAATAAAAGAAACAGGCGATCGTTTGCGACTGGTTGACAACTTCTTATCGTCAATCGACAGCCTATTGTGTCTTCTTACCTCTGCCTTTCCTTTCAAATCCCCAAATTCTTTTCAATCAATTACCAACTCACCATCCTCCTCACTTCCTTTTTGGCATTCACTCCTTAAACATCCTATATATATATAATCCCCCAATGGTTTTAGGCCCATTAGAGCACAATCTGATTTCTTGCTTCCATACATCTCTCATTTCTATAAGATTCACATCATAGATATCCATTAGATATGTTCGGGTCGGGACAACACAAAACTCTTATTTCATTTATTTATATATACATACTATACCACATCAACTCACATCCGGATCTCTAGCTAAAAGGAGGTAAGCACATGTGCTACCTATGGTACTCAACCCAAGACCTTCTAGTCTTCCTTATACAAATATGAACGCATCCCTACCATGAAACACTTTTCTCACCCTCGTCAGCTTGAGCCATGACCTCATTTACAAGGTAGCTCCTTATTGTGCACTTCCTAGCCTCCAATTAACTCATTTCTCATCCATACCAAGCCCTCTAACGCAATCCCAAGAGATATTAGCACCGCAAGATCCTGAGGATAAGAACATAACATATGGAAGATGACACAATAAAAGAATGTATTGTATCCACATCAGAGAGAACACTAACATCAATTACTATACAACAAAAGCATACCTCAGGTAGGGTTATTCCCTTCTTCCGCATCCATGGGCTGCACTTGGGACCTATCAATACTAGAAGGACAAGGTGGTTGAGGTAACGTCAGTTGCAGGGTTGCTCCTCAGACTATGTGCACTGTAGACCCCTACCCTTCATACTGCGATGGGGGAGCCCAACAAGTGTTGGCTTTGTGGCCCTCTTAGCAGCACCAAAAACATGTCACATTTCGAATAGGCACTGCACCTGGATTCTGAGGGAAATTCTTCTTAATATGTCCTGGTTGACCACAACGGAAACATGCCACCTCCACGTCATGGTTTCAAGAGGAATTTTTCATCTCATGTCCTTTTTGACCACACTAGTAACAAATCTTTTTACCAAACCGGTAAGGTCCCTTATGCCTTTTACTGCAAAAGTTACATGTCATCCCTTCCACTATATCCTTGTCTATCCGTTTCCTTTTCCTACCATCATCATGGCCCTGGGAGATGATCGTTCCCTTTGGAGCTGCGTGCCCCCTATTGCCTCCGGCTAGCTTACCCCTGGCTTTCTACTGTTCTGAATTCTACCCTAACTGATCAATGGTGGACATATCCGCTATCCCTATCGCTGCTATTGAGGTCATCCGCATCCCTTTTATCACCTGACACGAGTCTCCCTTAGACTCTCTTGGAGTCTCTGGTGCAGGTGCTTGCACAAGTCGGCTATGGCCTCAACCCCAGGTAGGTGGCTCTCCTCGTCGTGCACTCATCATTCCTACACAATTTGCACACTAAGATTAAAATCCTCATTCAGATTTATAATTGACTACTTGTCACATTCTTAACTCTGCCCATTCCTCCTATGTGTACAGAGACAAATCCTAACTTTCATCTGATACCAAATTGTAAGGACCTGCTCCTGGAAGTCCCATAAACACAGGAGTTTCGAGAGAAAGCCCTCATGAAAATGGATATAGATGGACACATAAAAAAACATCTCTAAAGGGTTTTTCATTAACATACACAACAGAAACATAAGTTATATAATACACAATCTTTGATGACATTATGGCCTACATGCTTATATATCCTATAATAAACACTATGCTTAGCATAGGTAGACAAAATTCTTCTTGGACTCAAAACAAGACAAAACACCCAAGAATATTTCAGTTAAGGTGTCTCTATACACGATATCTATCATAGGGAAAGCTAAGCTTGGTTGAACCCACCACCGACTGTCTATCCACCCTTACCTGGAATGATGTAAAGCAAAAGTGAGTCACAAGACTCAGTAAGTATATATATATATAAAGATAATAAGGCTGATAGCTGACTCACCCATAAACATCCCCACATATGATATGTATCTCATAATAAGCCATGCCATGTACCACGATGCCAAATCATAACGTAAATGCACCAATGGACATGAATAGTCCTTGGGGCCCACATAAGACACACACTGGCGCCCAAGTCCTGCATACAACCTATTGTAGCCCAATGTAGGCTTCCATAGACTTCGGAGGTATACACTAGATCATTTCTCGAAGTCTCAAAGTACACCTGTGGAGTATACACCAGATCATTCCCCATCGGGCCCAAACAACTTCCATAACCAGAGACCTCCGAGGTATACATCAGATCATTCCCCGAAGTCCCACATACTCATCATGCAATGCAATAAGTAAAGAAATGCAATAGCTTATGCAGCATAAACGTGATGTCAAGGCCCCCACAAGCCAAGCATCAGACCATGCTATGCCCATATAAGAACTCACACATACGAATGCTCCATGTGTCTATACACATATACAATACACAAGTCGGTACTCATAAGCCAACCATGTCATGCCAATGCTCACATCTCCACTGAATACAAAACATGATCCCAGATGTATGTAAACCCATAGCCCAATATCCCAATGCATCACCATGCAATGTATAATAATAAATAAATTGAAATATAACACCACCCCCAAATAAAAACCATCTGGAACCTATCCCACAAAGATACGACATCATTTCATAAGGAAATGTAGGGAGATCAAGCCTTATTCGACCATTAAAAACAAGACACGTCAAGAAATGCCAAATAAGACCCTTCCAACCATCTAGGGAATCACAGCTAGAAACATTACCATTTAGCCCCTCAATGACCCTCATCATATTCCAAAAAAAGATATTTATTCCATAAAACCGGTGCATGGTAAATCTCCCACAGTAGAAGAATTCCTGTATCTAGATAGAATTTGATAGCTGCTATGGACTCAACTCATACCCAAATTACTCAATTAGCTTGTTAAAACCAAATCTATGAAATCTAGACTATGGAACAAAAAATGGATTTCAATTTGGATACCACCACAAATAGTTATGCCCCAAGCACCAAAACATTGTTGGATTGGAACTAAAGATTTAGATTTCTAGTTGCTAGTTCATAGGGCTCCAACTGGTCCAATTTTTATCCAAATACCCCAAATTATATACCAAATCGAAGATTATCGAGTCTAGTTTACAAAAATTCAAATGGTTTGTCAATCGGATATCTATACAAAAAGTTATGTCCAAAATAGTATAGGGTACACCATGTAGAGTTGACTTATGAATAGTCGACTGATGAGATGATTAGTCGACTAATGAGAGGATTAGTTGACTATTGAAAGCATTAGTCAACTGGATCAAGACTTGATCTTCCAGGGGTCAACTAACCCACTTATTAATCGACTATTGACCAAAATAGTCGACTATTAAACCTAGAAACGCACAGAAATGATTGGGAACACTCCAAAACCATCTCAAATCTTTCAATACTCCATCAAACCTCAAATTACATCATTCTTCTCATCTCATATGGTACAACAACCTCTATTTCAAAACCCAAATGAAATCATCGAGGATAAATCGAAATGGGGGGAAAGTCTTTGACCAAGACAATATGATTAATTAGGAAAAAGTTTGTTGAAGTGTGACCTAGTCATATTGATGAGATTAGGCACATAGTTATTGAGTTTATTATTCTATAACTCTCACTCAGTTAGGATGTTAAGTGATGGAATGATTGTATTATACGGTAATCATCAACTGTAATATGATCACTTGAAGTTAGAATTTGTTGTCTTATATATTGTTCTGGATTGTTACTGGGCGTTATTCAAAACCATTAAAACGTCTTGAGAAGATGAAGAAATTCTTGAGATGGGTCGAAGTGTTTGACTGGTGTTAAAAGAGTCTGATGTTATTTGATTACTATTAGGTAGTGAATCTAAAAAGTCACAGACCATAAAAAATAGCCTCTGATATCAAAATTGTGAACATGTTTTATTCTTGGCATCATTAGTAGTTAATGATGCATCAAAATATGTCATTAAGGATTAATGACGTGGTTTGTTAAATGTTAATAAACTATATGCATCTATATATGTAGGACCATGCAGTATGTATGCAAGTCGAAATTGTCGACCTTTTTCTGTAAACAATCAACTGGTTTTCCCTATTATGGTAGAAACAATATATAGTTTAAGGAGACGGTCAACTATTTTTTCAAAGACTTGAAAATAGTGGATAGCTTAAGTGAAACAGTTAACTGTTTTTGTCACCTTTGCTCAGTTTAGTAGCTTACACGTGTCATTCTTGTGGCTTATTTGAAGTGACACGTGGAGTTTGTTTGGGGACCCTAACTTGAGGTAGAAATCGAGAGTTAGAGAAAAGAGATATTGAGTTGGCTTTTTCCTTTTGCCTGCTATGTTATTCTTCTTTACTTTTACTCTTTGTCTGTTTCTTGTTGCAAGTAGTTCAATTGTTGAGCAGAGAAATTTCAAATAGTTTGGGAGAATCTGATAGGTGCGAGTGACTCAACGGCATTTGGCTAGCATAGGATGATGACCATGAGTTGATACTGACAAGCTTGCTTAGTATGGACAGAGTAGACTCTCAACAATTTGAGGAGGATATGATCTCAGTGTAGAATAGTTTGTATACTCACTTGACATCAGGCTTTCAAGTACACATTTATTATATTACATATGATGTAATGCAACTTTGCTTAAATACCCAATTTTATATGATTTGTATAGAATTCAATTGTATAATTCTGATGGAAAAATTTTAAAATTTACACACACTACTTTATGACTATTCCATTGATGTTTAGTACTATTCTAGGCCAAATATGAGTTATACCAGCTAGTATTGATGGAATTTTTAGATATTGAGTGGTATCGCTTGGTAGTGACTGTCAAGTAAATATTTGTTTTTGAGGGATTTTTTTTTTTACTTTTCATATTTTACGTTTCATTCTCTCCTAGCAAAACTAAAAGTCAAAATCTTAAATCCTTAATTAGTTTCAAAATTATGCAAGAAAGTGCAAATTTTACTATGGTTATGTTGATTACTTAATTTTGAAATATTATAACTTTTTCAGGTTATGTTAAATTAATTAGTTAGGAAAAATTGATTACTTTAAATAAGTCATATATGTGATTGTGACAAAATTTTTATTTTGTTTAGGTGACCTATTTTTATTGTAGGTTATGGTATTTTATTAAAAAAAAATGTATGTTTATCCATTTTTACAATTTATATTACTAATTAATCATCAATATAGAAGGACACTTTTGAATTGGTATTGTGCGTATAAATAGCAAATTTAATACCTTATCTACTACAAAATTGACAACTATGATTTGCTTAAAATAATACTATATGTACAGATCAATTTTTTATAGTTTTAGACAAAATAAAAATTAATATGTAACATTAAATCATTAATTTTAATTTTTATATATTCTCCACTATATCAATAACAATGAGTAACGTAACAATGAATAATATTTAGGTTCAAAATTGGGCTCTTGAATAATTTAACAAAAAAATATTGATATTTTAAATATAAATATCTTTTAAATTAGGAGATAGAGTTGGCCAATGGGTTGGGGACCCATGACCTTGCCTGCCCGACCTAGCCCAGCCCAACTTGGCCCGATACTATAATAAACAGGCCGACTCGACTGACCAAAATGGTTCGATCCAACCCAGTCGGTCTTGGTCCATTTATTAAGGACTATAGGATTGTGTCAGGCCCCTATTTTTTATTGCCCGACCTAACTCATCTCCCTCATAGGCCAAATTTGACTCGACCTGCGAAATAAGTGGGCCAAGCAAGAGACACGCCAGGCCTAGTCGGGCTGGTTCGTCCATTTTCCAATTCTATTAGAGAGAAACCAAATTGAGTTAGATTGGTTAAATTTTGCTTTCACCACACCACTGAAAAATATTGAGATTTCACGAGTAAATCTATCCAAACTTTTGTAATTCATAAATTACACTTTGGCTCCTAAATATCATTAATTTCAAGAAGCTCACACATTAAATCCCACCATTATTAAAATACTTTTTATTGAAATATGATGTATAGTACATTTTTTTGGAATTGCTGTGTTTGTCATTTTAGTTATAATTTTGAGTGCGTGAAAAATACCATTGGCAGCCAATTCCAATTTTGAATCTGAACCATAAAATAAGGGAGGGATGCCATGCTGATTGATACCTAACAAAAAAAGGGTCACATGATTCCCAGAAGAAGTCATTTGCCGCTGGTTCTGCTCTTACAAGGCCAGCAGCATCCGTCCAGATATACCGCATATACGCACATACATACATATCGACGCGGGAGAAGAGGACACAGGGAGAGATGACGGACGGGTCGGCGTACAAGGACTATGTCGCAGGTTTGATCGCCGGCGTTGCGACCGTTATCATTGGCCATCCCTTCGACACGGTCAAGGTCCGCACTCTTTTCAATTCGTTCGTTTTCTCTGTCGTTCCGTAGGCGTAATTTTACTGCATTTGTGATTGGACTAGGGCGCAGTTTTCTCATTTGTTTTGTTCGGTTATTTGCATTGGATTCAGTGTCGGGGCGTCGGGGAGATTTGTGCATTCGAGGCTTTAATTCGGAATCTTGATTTGGTATTGTTGGTTAAAAATATGTAACTTCTGCAATAGGTTTATTGGAGACGAAAAACACAATCTGATGCAATAGGTTTATTGGTGTATTCTTGTTTTTTTCACTCACAATGCCTGTAAGTTGTTGAGTATGCTCTGATGAAGATTGGGCTATTATTGGAGATTGGAGCTGATTGTGGAAAGTAAAATCAGTAGTTTTGTTTTTAAGACAGCCGAAAGGAATTACGGGAGTGCATCAAGAACCAAATTAGTAATGAGTTTGAGCTCGATAGAAACCTCAGTGACTGAAGAAGAAACATGATGGTTAAATTGTGCAAAAGCATTCTTCAGTGTGGTTGACTTCAATTCGGAGTGCTAGGAGTGCATACGTGATTGTGCTTTACCTTGAGAATCAAATGTGTCTTCTCTTTTGTTGGCATGAGCCTTTACGATATCACCAAGCATAGGACACTTAATAGACTAATCATAAAACTCTAGATTTATTAGTTGCTGCTATTAATCAATCTTAGATCTTGATAATTTAGTGACATGATATTTGAATACTACCAAAATGATTTTAAAACTTTTAGCAAGCAACAAGTTGAACTAGAATTATGGCTATCCCTTTTTGTTTTTTTCCCCTGGAAAAAGAAGAAGAAGAAGAAAGAATAAGAGTGTGGCTATTTTTGTCTTGAATTAGGACATGTAAATATAGATTAAAGAAGCATCAGGGGATTCTATATACATGAAGAATAAGAGGAAGGTCTATAAAGAGCAGTATACACTGGTTACAGGTCAGGTTGGGTGTAAACTCTACCGGAAACCCAGCTCTACATATATGGGGTTTGTTTATGAATCTATGTATTTGCTCCTTGACAGTGCAGATGGTTCTTGTATTTTTTTTTCACTGCATATGAGCCATGACAGCATCAGACAGGTGGCTTGCTTTCTTGCTCTGCTTGCCCAAATTTTCACCCCACCAATTGTGCAATACTTCTGAGACTTTCTGGAAACCCCACAATGTCACAGCAGTAGCCAGCATTAAGGCCTCTAACAAACTCACAAGGTTACAGTGATTAAGAAGATGAGGTTGACTGCCTATCTTGTTTGCAAGAACCATGAACTAGTTCCCGTTCCCAGCAGATGCACTCCAAATGGTTTATGCTTCATTTGCAGTAAGGGGTCTTTGAATTTGAGGTCTCATTAAGTAACCTATGGAGAAAAAGTAAACAATATTAGACCCTAAAAACAATACCTAGTAATCAAATTGTTAATGTTGTGGATTTTATCATCAACTGCATGCCACAAAAAAACCACCTTCAAAGGAGCTATGTGAGACCTAAGAGAAGACCATGACTGATCACCCTTCACCACTGCTTTGTTCAACAAAAGAGAATGATAGAAGGACTTCATTCAACATACCATCTCTGATAGCAGCCTAAAGAATATAGTCGGATCCCATACAATATACATCATTGGAAGAAGCTTCACAAACTCCCTAACCTCAGAAGTCTTGGTTATGGAAATTTCTCCTAAGGGTAATGTTCCAAGCCACCTGACTGTTCTCTTAATGTCTGTGCCATCCTGTTGCTTACTGACTAACAACTTTTAAACTAAATTTCTATGTTGGTTTGGAGGATGTGAGAACAAAATGGGGGCTTTACAATCCCATTAATAAGTTAAACCCCTTGGTATATGTCATCCCACTCATTATCCATTTGCATTTCTTGTCCCTCTCATCCCAATGGGACAAAATAAGTAGCCAGTGTTCTGCAATTTTTTTAGTTAGCTGGATTTGCTATAATGTCTCTGATCATGTGCTAGGTAAGCAAACTGTGTTGATTGTTTTCTGAACATAAAATGAGTAAGAAAATAGTGATAAGAAGGGACCAAAAAAAGTGATGACTTAAGATAAAATAGGAAAAGGGATGAGGCATAATGGAAATAGAGAGGTAAGAGAACAATAAGCAGACCAGTGAAACAAGGGAGAAATATTGCAATTACCAGTAATTGAAATTCTTTCAAGCACTTATTTTGTTCTTTACAAATTGGTATCTTAGTTTCCTTAAAGGTCTTACGAAATGTAAATAGCCAGAAGTAACTTTAAACATCATTTTTTCATCTAATAACATAGTAATAAACATGATCCAGAATAGAAAGAAATCCGTAATGCATCACTCCCTGGCAATTACACACCTAAAAGATTATACATGCCCTAGTAATGTACCCTATTGTTGTATCCCTTGGATCCGAAAGGGGTTTCTCCCTTAATAGGAGAGTTTAGGTTGGAATTTAGAGAGTGGAGGGAGAGAAGAATAGAAAAGAATCAAGAGGGAGAAATTGAATAGGAATCAATTCAAATCATAGATGCTTACAAATGGAATTGGGTCGAGTTTATATACTCGGTTCCCAGCGATTTGGCGCAAAACAGAATAGTTGTCGTTACCGCATTCAATTGTAAAGAGTTCTTAGTAATTACACTTGCATTCCTTACTTTGTACTTATTACAATAGGTCTCCCCTAGGTACACAACAACTCCCCTCCTCTTGAACTAATTCTTGTCCCCAAGAATGGTAAGCAGGTTGGTCATGTTAGGGAATTGGTGGAGAAAATCCAGAAGGTATTTCCAAGTACTGTTATCAGGGTGTAATGTAGACCATTGCACTATCAGTTGAGTGATAGGGGCCCTTTGTTGAAAGATCACCCTCTTGTCTAAGATGGCCATTGGGCTGGCTACTAGTTTTTGTTCTTTGAGAGGCAATGGTAGGGGTTGCTAGCCGTTCGACTCCCGATAGCTTTTTTGAGAAGGGACACGTGGAACACTGGGTGAATCTGGGTTCCTTTCGGTAACTGCAATCTATAAGCTACTGGTCCAATCTCTGCTGTAGTGGAATAGGGCCTGTAGAATTTTGGACTTAGCTTAGTTGCTTCGATATGGACTTGAGTTAGGGTTGGCTGAGTTTGAGGTATACTTCTTCTCCTACCTCAAACTCCCTCTAACTCTTCTTCCTATCTGCCAGTTGTTTTGTATAGTTCTGAACTCAGTTTTTAGAGTTTGTAAGATGTTTTGCCGGTGTTGTAGATAGGTGTCCACATTTGTCAAAGAGGTTGGCTCCTCGATCATCCATACTAGATTGGGTTTGTACTCGTATAAGGCCTCAAATGGTGTCATCCCAATGGAGCGATGGTGGCTGGAATTATACCACCATTGTGCCAGGGACAACCATTTGTTTAATCCCTTAGGCTGTGTAAAACAGAAGCACCTGAGATAGGCCTCCAAGCACTAGTTGACTCTCTCCGATTGGCCATTTGTCTCAGGATGATATGCTATTGACATGAGGAGCTTAGAGCCCAATGATTTCAACAACTCTTGCCAAAATAGGCTAGTAAACACTTTATCCCTGCCTGATATTATCGTCCGAGGTACCCCGTGCAGCTTCACTACATGATCCAAGAATTCTCTGGCCACTTCTTGTGCCATGAATGGATGGGACAGACTAAGGAAATGGCTGTACTTAGTTAGTCGGTTCACCACTACTAGCACACAATTCTTTCCTTCTGATCGTGGCAACCCTTCTACAAAATCCATTATAATGTTAGCCTAGGCCTGGTCAGGTACTTCCAGAGGCTATAGAAGACCTGGTTTAGCCACTGATTCATGCTTGCACCTTTTACATATGTCACACTGTAGTATGTACTCCATAACTGATTTCTTTAAGCCTGGCCAGAAGAATACCTGCTTCACCTTCCTATACGTGTTTTGAATTCCCGAATGTCCTCCTAGGGTGAGTCGTGCATGGTTTGAAGTATGCTTCCCTTTAATGTCTCACAATCTCCTATCACAAGCCGTCCTCGGTATCGAATTAGGTCGTTACTGATGGTGTAGCCTTGCTTGCTGCTATTGTCTATGCTTAGTTGCTCCATTAGTTCCCTCGTCCACAACCCTTTATCATAACTTGTTGCTACTTCTTAGTACCAATCGGGTATTAAAATTGAGGTAGCTACGCAATGCCCTTCTTCATGGCACAGGGATAACGCATCTGCTGCCACATTCTCTCTTCCCCTTTTGTACTAAATCACAAAATCCAATCCCATCAACTTCACCATCCATTTTCTTTTCAAGTTAATGTTCAACTTTTGGTGAGCCAGAAACTTAAGGCTTTCATGGTCTGTTCTTATGATGAACTGTCTAACCTTTAAGTAATGCCTCCATTTTTCAATTGCCATGAGGACTGCCAATAATTTCTTGTCATACGTGCTTAGCCCTTGGTGTTTTGGGGCCAAGGCTTGGCTCATAAAAGCCAAAGGTCGGCCATCTTGAGATAGAACGACCCCCATTCTTGTTTCACTTGCATTCGTCTCCAAGGTAAATGGTTTGTTGAAGTCAGGGATGCCGAGTATAAGAACCTCACTCATGGCCTGTTTAAGACTCCCAAATGTAGCTTTTGCTCCTTCCTCCCACTTAAAGCTGTCATTCTTCAATAGGTCAGATAATGGTTTGCTTATCACTCCATAATTCGTTACGAAATGCCTATAGTCTCCGGTCAATCCCAGGAATCCCCTCAATGATCTAACATTCATTGGTGTAGACCACGATAACATAGTCGATATCTTCTTGAGATCAGTGCTAACTCTAGCACTAGAGATCACATATCCCAAATACTCCACCTACGTTTGAGCAAAGGCACATTTGGACTTTTTGATGCATAGTCGATTGAGTCTAAGGACTTGGAATGCAATTCTAAGGTGTTCTAAGTGTTGGGTGAAAGAGGGGCTGTAAATTAAAATATCATCAAAGAATACCAACACGAATTTGTGGAGGTAGGGTTCAAAGATATGATTCATAAGAGCTTGGAAGGTTGCTGGTGCATTGGTTAAACTGAAAGGCATTACGGTGAATTCATAATGCCCATGGTGAGTTTTAAAAGCAGTCTTATGAATATCAGTGGAGTTCATCTAGATTTGGTGATATCTGAACCTTAGGTCAAGCTTAGAAAACACTGAGGCATGAGTTAGTTCATCGAGTAGGTCTTAAATGATAGGAATAGGGAATTTATTTTTAATGGTGATGTTGTTAAGTTGGCGGTAATCAATGCAGAAACACTAGGTTCCATCCTTTTTCTTAACTAAAAGGACGGGAGATGAAAAAGGGCTTCTGCTGGGATGGATCAAGGATTGGTCCAACATCTCCTTGACCAAGGTTTCAATCACAGTTTTCAGTTTCGAGGGGTACCTATACGATTAGATATTGACTGGTTCTATATTTGGCTATAAGGGAATTGTGTGATCAAATGGTCTTTAGGAGGTAAGCCATTAGGTTCTGCAAACAAGTCCCTAAACTCAATAAGTAGTGCATCAAGAGAAGACAATTCATGTACCTTCTAGTGTGTGGTGGCTGGGAGACTGTTAGCCATCAGACATTGGCCTCTTTGTTCTTACTGATCATCATAGGCCTCAATTGTAAAGAGTTGTGCCACCTGGGATATCTTGCACTTAAGTAACTTGTGCAACATTTTCCCTTTAATCAACTTACATGCCTCCGTCTCCACACTCCCTTGTAATGTAATTCTCCTGTCTCCCTTTGCCAACGTAACCTCCATTTTGTTAAAGTCAAAGTTGATGGGACTGACCTCCCTCATCCAATCTACTCCCAAAACTATTTGGCAGCTTCCCAATTTAAGTAATCTAAGATCAGCTTTGAATAATTCCCCTTGCATTGTCCAACAAAACCCCAGACATGCCGATTTGCTCAACACTCGACTCCCATTAGCCACTGTTATTGCCAATGGTTGAGTGTTGGATGACTCACACTTCATCTTTTTTGTGGTTCCTTCGTTGATGAAGCTGTGGGTGCTTCCATTATTGATCAACACCATGAGAGACCCCTCCAGTACCCTCCATTCCACATTAATTATCTTGTTGCTAGCCACCCCTTTTATAGCATGGAGAGAAATGGTGCCATTGTCTTCCTCCTCCCCTTCCTATCTGGTCACGAGGATTTCCTCCCCTGCATCTTCTTCCACTTCTCCTCCTTCCAATAGTAACAATTGTTTGCCACAACGATGCCCGGGGTAGTACTTATCCCCGCATTTGTAACATAATCCCGAAGGCCTCTTCGGCTCCATCATCTTTCCTCCTTGTTGCATTGCGTTAGTTGGTGGTGGCAATGTTGGTAACTTCGGTATTAGCCCCGTTCTGTACATCTTTCTTATTGGCCCTCTTCCCGCTGTTGGGGTTGGAACGAATCCATGTCCCCTCGCCAGGCTCCTCTGTACCTTCATCATTGCTTCCACATTCATCTCTTGAAGTAGAGCACTCTCCACTGCTTCTTGCACCGTTCGTGGTCTAGTCATCTTCACTACCAACCTTAGTTTCTCATTCAAATTGCTAAGAAAACCTGACACAAAGTAATCTTTGGTCATATAGGGGTTGCGGCTTAGCGTTAGAGACTTTAACTCTTCGAACCGAAGTTGGTACTCTTGCACTGATCCATGCTGTTTCATCTTGTTGAATTCTTCTACGATATCCATGGTTCTCTTCTCTCCAAATCTTTCACATATCCCCTTAACAAACTCCTCCCAATTATAATCTTCCTTCACCTGTGACCAACCTTGGTACCACACATCTCCTACATCGTTCAAATATGCCACTGCTAGACTGATTTTCTGGTCCTCAGCCACTCGATGTATCCCAAACAGTTTCTCGCATCGACGTAACCACTAGCGAGGCTTCGTCCCATCAAACACTGGTAATTCCAATTTCGAAATGGGAAAATTGGAAGGGTTGGAGTTCACATGAATCTTTGGTCTCCTTTCCATTCCATTGTCTCCCAATATTGTCGGATTACCCTCCACCTCCGACGAGCCAACCACCCTTTGGCTTGTACCTACTCCTAGCAAGATCGGATCCAATCTTCATCTTAGGGGAAAGTCCGGCGATAGCCTCACTTGAGTTTGACTCGAGAACATAAGCATAAATTGTTGCATTTGATCACGCAGCATGTTGCTTTGCTCTCTCATTTCCTCTCTGATTTGGTTGGGCATATCTCCGCAACCAATCTGTTAACTCCTCCAAACTCCGATCGATCACCGATCCCAACGAGTCCTCCATTGATCCGACTCGAGTTTGTACATCCATCACTGTAGCCGACACTTGTTGGAGCTGTTGTTCCATCTGCTTCATGCAAGTTCCATCCGCCATTGTTGAGTTCCTCAATTCTTTGGAAGCCAGGAACAAATGCTCTGATACCAATTGTCGTATCCCTTGGATCTAACAGGCGTTTCTCCCTTAATAGGAGAGTTTAGGCGGGAATTCAGAGAGTGGAGGGAGTGAAGAATCGAGAAAGAAGAGAATTGGAGGGAGAAATTGAATAGGAATCAATTCAAATCATAGATGCTTTCAAATGGAATTGGGCCAACTTTATATACTCGATTCCCAGCAGTTTGGCGCCAAACAGAATAGCTGTCGTTGCCGCATTCAATTGTAAAGAGTTCTTAGTAATTACACTTGCATTCCTTACTTCGTACTTATTACAATAGGTCTCCCCTAGGTACACGGCAACTACAATCTCTATGAGCATGCACCTTTCTTTTTATTGGAAGCTCAGTCCAGTTATTTTATGCACAACAAAACTTGTTGAATCAGTTTCTAAAGTCATTTCAATTATTTTATGCACGTTTGAATTATAGATGATTAAAATTTGAGTCTTGATCAAGTTATATGCTATATCGGCTAAAAGGTTTAGCTCATGATCTTTTGTAATGGTAAGTTGTGGTACTTTTCTGAACTTGAGTTTTTATGGGCTTTAGGGCTCACCCATCATGGTTTATGCTATGGGTTAGCTTATGTACTTGGGTTTTGTTTATGTGTTTCAGTTAGGCCTTTAGATAAATTATATAGTTAAACATCAAGTATCTTATTTGGGAGTCCATATTCTAATTGGTTTAAGAAATCTTCAAAATGGAAGTAGGTTAAAGTCCTTGCAGGTGTAGGGGTCGAAGTTTTGACACAGAATTTGAAGGGGCCCAAGTCTGGCTTTGTAGATCCATATTCACTTGTTTGGAACACAAGGCAAAACATCCTAATTAGGGACACTCAAATTTATTTATTTTTTCAGCTTCAAATTTCTAAATCTTTATTCTTCAACTTGTGATAATTTCTGTAGTTAATTAGATTCTTTCATACAGCCCTTCTGGTTCTTAAAACGTTAATATTGATTTTTCAGGTGAAGCTGCAAAAACACAATACTGATGCATATGGTATAAAGTATAGAAGTGGTTTGCACTGCACTGCTAGGATTCTGAAGACTGAAGGAGTATGCTACTTGAACTTCTTGTGAGACCCAGCTTTATGTCATACCATTCCTACCTGCATCTTAGATTGTCTACTTTACACATTTTATGATTCTTCTATTAATTCTCCTTTGTATGTGGATAAATGCATATAAAATGTGTTTATCAGCACTTCATGTTTATATATTTGTTTATTGAGTTTAGTCACTGATTTCAGACTAATATTACCCCTCTCTTATCAACCCATACCTAAATAATCATTATGATAGGCTTGGAAAAGAACATCACACCTTTTTTTTGGTTAATCAGTTTGGACATATGGCTCACAAATATAGATAGATTTCAAATCTTATATCTAAAGATGGAAAAAGGATCCTGCTACTGAGATTGCAGGCGGGAGGTCAGATGATTTCCCCTACATGTAGAGAGGCAAGCTTAGGAAAGATAAAGAAAATAGAAAGATTTAAGGGTTGTTTAGCTGTGGAAAATGATTTCCAGTTTTCTATCTCTAATATTTTATAATTCTTTAGTTTTCATTTTCCATAGAAAATTTGAAAAATGCATTCAAATGTTAGAATTACAGAAAACTAAGTTTCAGTCTAAAAAATTGAACATATGTTCAAAAAAGACACAGATTTGGGAAACTTGTGTAATTTGTGTCAGAGAAGGAGATGGAGATGATTTGGAGAAAATTTTATGGAGAACTGTGTGTTCCAAATCTCCAAATTAGTAAGGAAAATTTGGAAAACTCATTTTTGGAGTTTTCCAAATTCAATACAATTTTGGGGAATCATATTTTCCAAATCCAAATTTCTTTCGGGAAAAATTTTGTATTTAAACAAGTTCTCTGATTTTCTATTTTCTGTGGGGTAATTTTTCAGAAAACTGGGGCTATTTTCCACAACTAAACAGCCCCTTAGAGCTCTTCCCTAAAAGTAGTCTAGTTGCGGGAAGTATATTAATTATCCTGTTCCCTACCTTTAAACAAGCTTAGTGATTCAATTTTCTGCTGTGACTCCCTTTGCCCTTCTTGTGGTGATGGGTTTGGGTTACCCAGACTGGTGTATGAACAAGTATAGTAAATGACAGTAAAATTTGTTTTGCATTTAGGAGTAATCAACTGAAGGTGACAATCGATTGTTGATTGACTGTCAACTAAAAGTGTGGGCTGGGTTGATTGTCCAGGGGGAGTTGACTAAAGGGATTAACAAGGCTAAAGTCAAGGGGAGCATGGGTAGGGCCCAAAAGACTGGGAATGCACACTCTAAGCAGAAAGGTCTAAGACAAACTAGATGGAGTCCCTAATTCCTAACTTGAAGGTTAAATTATAACTCTCAAAATACCAGCATGAGTCCTAGGAAGGCTACTCAGACCTAGTATCTTAGGTCAATCTTATAGGCATTGGTAGCTGCAACTTTGCTATTTCACTCTATATGCCTGAGGCTGGGGTAGCATATTGTCATGTACCTGCAATTATGGCCATGTAGCTTAATACATGTGATTGCCCCCGGGGGGAGGCAGTTATAGGCTGATACGAATTGTACCTATAGTAGTGCTGTAAACAGTTGTACGATGGCAGTTATGCTTTGGGTGGGAAAAACACCACCCATGTGAGGAGGGGATCACTATAAATAAGCTGATCCAATTATTTGGAGGATTCAGAGAATTAAACTCAATACAATTCTGAATTTTTCCCTCCAATTCTCTCCCTTCTTCCTCTCTTTCTCAATCCTCTCTCTCAATTCTTAGTTCTCACTAATTCCCATCCGATCAGAGGGAATTTTCATTGCCAGATCCTTAAGATCTGACACCTATCATAAGTGATATCAAAGCAGGGCAAGTAGAGATTAATTATGGCCCAGGATACATGGTAATCATGGCCAAAGGCAGTGAGGGGACCATGCAAGGTGAGATTTATTAGGTTCTCATTCTAACCTAAATGGCCAACAAACATTATCTATTTGTGAATTCAATCTCAAACCTCTTTGTTTCAATCCTTTTGTTTAAGATAATGTTTGTTGACCAAGATATAGACCAGAAAAAGTGGAATATGAAAAACATCTCGGATAAAAGTGTTTTCCATTGTATTTGTTAAATTTGTCTGAAAATAAGTCATGTAACTTCTTATCTTGAACTTTCCAGATAAATTTATCTTTTCCCTCCCTTTGGATAAGTTATCTTGGACCTTACAAATAACTTATCTTGATGCAATCTTATCTTACTCATTTTAACAAACGTTGCCTAAGTAAAAATCTTGTTTTCATCACTAATTCACAACAACACAACATTGTTGTGAATTAGTGATGAAAACAAGATTTTCATCACTAATTCAATCAAATAAATTTTAATATGGGTAATTTGTTACATATCTAATATGGAATGCCGCATCATCTCCATGTAGCTACTTTCATGAGGTGGCATGTAGATTAATTTTTGTATTTCTATGTCTCTCCAAGGTTGAGAGTTGGTATACTCATTGATATGCCTTTTACACGTTCTCTCAACCTAGTCGAGTGAGTTTTCACTCCATTGCATCATGCCTTACATTCAAGATGAAACGTTCAGTGCTCTCATCTCAATTAAGTGATCCTTTAAGACTACCACCAAAATGTGCCTCTCTTGTCCAATCTTTTATGTCCAATGATTATCTCTAAGAATACTCAATTTTAGAAGTCATATTGACGTACATAGGATCAAGGCCCAATGGCCTTTTTAGGTTTGGTGCCATAATCGTGGTGTGCCCAAATGCTACCATGACCCTCACAGAAGACCTCAAATGCTACCATGACCCTCACAGAAGACCTCAGGGATGTATGATTTGGTGATTGGAGTTATGGGTTTGTTAGGTCACTCTTTTGCTTATCATTCAAAATCCCTACACCTCGACTAATCTTAGGGAGAAATACTTGATCATAACCAAAGGCATGTAGTGTGCTCTATACTGCTCTAGATATTTGATACAGAATGTTGCAGAATTGCAATGTCATTTTATTCATGTTCTTAAGTCACATGTGCTAGTCTTGTGAAGCGACACTTACAAAGTCGGGTATTTCCATGTCTATCCATTTATGAGGTTGAGTGTTAACTTATACCCGAGAGTGCCCATGCACATCTCCCACTCACCTTCTAGTGCACTTGTGAATCCACTTAACAAGTTCTCTATTGGCTTGAGCCAGTCTAACTCCATTTGTGTGTGTCATTTCGCATATTGTGATGATATGGTTAGTATTCTTGGCTCAGATATTCAAGGACCATTACTTAACTTGTCCCTCTTGTTGGGAGGCAAAGGGATTTGAGACAAATAAATTTTGACTTGATAGCTCATATGTAATGATGGTCCTTGGAGACCATCCAAAAGCTGTCACTTTTTTTTTGTTTTAAAACTCTGAAAATATTATAATTATATATAGTTTATTATATATAATATGGTATATGTATTACAATATATAAAATATATGCATATATTTTTCTTAAATGAACAATAAATGAGTTTTAAACGAATTATAAACAGAAGTTCATGAACATAAACAAGCCAAACAAGCTTCTGTTTGAGCTGAGCTCATTTATTGAACAAGCCAATAATTTTTGCTCAAATTTTTTTATTTACTTAATAAATGAGCTCAAACTGAGTTCATTCGCAAGTTGTTCGCCAAACATATTGGCTCTTTTATATCCCTAATTCTAGGAGAAGAGACTGAATATTGTTGGTACATATGCACTGCAAGTTGGATTAGGAGAAGAGAAAGACAATTTTAGAAGGATTTAGAAGGGTTGATACAATGAATACCTAGAGGAGAGAAGATCATCGTAGGAGGTGAGATGAATAGTCATGTAGGCAGAGAAGGGAAAGGGTGTAGGGAGGCATGGAGGATTTTGGATTTGAGAAAGAAATAATGAGGGAAAAGCTATTTTTGGATTTTGCTGCAACATATGAGCTCATCATAGCTAATACGAGGTTTAAGAAATGGGATGAACATTTGGTCACATATAAAAATAGTTTATTAACTATTCAAATAGTTTACTTTCTTATGAAACAAGAGGGTCACTTATGTTTTAAGGATTTTAAAGTTATGTAAGAGAATGCCTAACCACTTAACACAGGTTTATGGTTCTTGATGTTCATATCATGAAAGTGTGGAGGAAGAATGATACTAAACAAAGTCCAATAATTAGATGGTGAGATTTAGAAGGTGAAAAACTAATTATTTTCAATGAAAATGTCTCTGACAAAAGAGATTCAACTGTAGAAGGAAAGACTAACCAAGTGTGGGATGAGATGACTACTAATACGACAAAAATGGTTCTAGAAGAGTTGAAGTGAAGAACACCAAACCAAAAAGAGCCTTGATGGTGAAATGGAGAGGTATAAGAAAAAATTAGAACCAAGAGAGCTTGCTATAAGATTTTACATATGTGCCTTAATGAAGAAAACTTGATGAGGTATATTTTGGCAAAAATTAAATTAGTCAATGAAGCAAAGTCAAAAACTTATGAAAATTTACATCGACAACTTGACACCAAAAAGAGGGAAAGATATATATATATATATATATATAATATAAACTAGCTAAGACAAGAGAGAGAAAAACAAAGAAATTTAGTCAAGTGAAATGCATAAAAAGATGAAAATCAAAAGATACTAGTAAATGAGGGGGTGGTCAAGGAGTGACGGAAAGAGTTTCTCAGAACTATTCAATGAAAGAGTAGAAATATGCTTTAGGGTATCTTAGTAATTCTGAAAAAGATAAGAATTACATGTTCCATAGAGGTATTTGTACTAATGAAACATAGCAAGCATTGAAAACGATGAAGAACAATAAACTAGTTAGACCAGATAATATTCCAATAAAAGCATGAAAATGTAAGAGAACAGTGAACTGGCCCCTTGACCTAATTCCTCATCTCCCCTAGCATCGTGACAACTGACATCATCTCTGGCATTGCACTGTTGACATTTTGTCTCATTCTAAGACTCCCTCTTCTCACATCTCATTCAACATCTAGTAGTCTCTCCCTTTGGGGCAACACAAGCAATTTACACGCTCTATACCATCCATATTCAACAAGTCCTGCCTCATGTCTCGTCTTGGTCTCTGCCTTGAGGGAAACACAACCAATTTACTCTCTTTCTAGCCATCCATATATCAAGAAGTTCGAATCCTTTTTACATGCGATTGGACTAGGAGTGTTCAAAAAGCTGCTAGATCGCAGTTTTCGGCCGAATTGAACCGGCCGGTTTTTTTGAACTGGCGGTCCGATTTGGTTTGGAAAATTGTTAAATTGCGTGGTTCGCATTTTGGCAAACCGGTGGTTCGGTTCAAAACCGAACCGCTAGCATAGATGATATATAATTTTAAAAAAAAAATAATTTATATATTATATATAAAAATATATAATATTCTAAAACCGCAAAAATTGAACAACATCGAACCGCAAAATGCAGTGCGGTTTGGTTCGGTTTTCCACACCAAATCAAACCGCTTGATTTGTTTGATTTGGTAGAAAACCTAGCTTGCGGTTCGGCGCATTAAACCGGCCAGATCGAACCGCGAACACCCCTAGATTGGACGCATTCATAGATTTTCTCAAGTTGGTTTCATGGAACTCATATCTTTAGACTAATTCAAAGAAATCAAGTTCTGACCATATTGGTCCAAAGCCTGTTTTCACCTTCTTTTTGAATAAATTCATGTTGTGCAACTAATCTTTTACTATTGTAGATTGACAATTCTGTAAAGTCTTATTTTCGTTACATTTATTCATGTTTCTCTCATTCTAATATTAATTATTTATCTAAACTATTAACTTCTGTATGTAATGGATTTGTCTTTTGGTCATCAATTATCACCTCTCTTCACTTGTCATTGCATCTCTTATATCGGTTCATGTTTCTTTGTATTATTTCCTTTTCATGTTGAACTGACATGAATTATAATTCTTGGGGCCAGATCCTTTCTCTCTTGGTTTTGCTGGAGGAACTATTATTTGTTTAGGATTTTTCCTTTCATTTTTACAATGTTTGAAATTTTCAAAAAAAAAAGATGCAGGGGGATTTTGACACTGATGTCAGAGAAGAGTGAACTGCAGTTAAACTTAAACTGTTTCTTTTCTGACACTCTAATTGAGTTGAGAAGACCCTTTTTTTTAAAAAAAAAAAAAGAAAAGAAATATTCTGTAGATCTCAGAGCTGTATCCAGTTGTCCATCTTGTGGAATTTTCCGCATCTCTCTAAATATAGATGAAATATTAATTTTTCAACATTCTCTAATGTTTTTTCTTTATATGAACTCTCTGAATAGATAATGCAATTTTCGTTGTGGTGTTCTTTTTCCCATCCGAAACTCAGATATATTAGTTTTGACAGGTGAAAGGCCTTTATCGAGGTGCCACTTCTTCTTTTGTGGGGATGGCATTTGAAAGTTCACTTCTCTTTGGCATTTATTCTCAGACAAAACAGTTATTGGAGGTATCTATATCTTTGATAATGAATGTGCTTTCAGATTAACTTTCCCACTGATAATAGATACTTCTTCATGTAGAATAATCTGATTATAAAACTGGATTTGGCTTCTGATGATTAGTTTATTGTATCCTATATTATTTATGTTTAACTCTCTCCCTTGCTGTCCTTGAAGGGCGGAGTTCAGAGTGAAAAGCCAAGGCCCTCAGTTATAATTCCTTCTGCAGCTTTTGGTGGAGCAGTTATCAGCTTTGTCTTATGCCCATCAGAACTCGTGAAGGTAGTGTATTGGAGAGTTAATGCTGTGCAATTCTGTTTCCAGTATAATGCAATCATGCTTCTGAGACTGCGTTTCTCCAGTGTAGGATGCAAATTCAGGGGACTGACTCTTTAGTTCCCAAATCCAGTACATATGATGGTCCTCTTGATTGTGCACTTAAAACTATTAAAACTGAAGGGGTAAGAACATGTAGACTTACTAATAGCCAGGCATCTGATATGATTTGAAGCTGATTGATTTCCTTCCAGGCTACAGGCATATTTCGAGGAGGTTTCACAACCTTATTAAGGGAATCTATAGGAAATGCAGTTTTCTTTAGCACTTATGAGCATGTCCGCTACTACATGCATTTACAACTGAAAGGTACTCCTTCCAGTCAGAACAACTTGACCGACGTAGGAGTTGGGATTATGAGTGGTGGTCTCAGTGGTATAGCTGTAAGTTGCCCCTATCACTCTTTTTTGATAGAATCTTGTCACTGAATAAAGCAGTTCATTTTTCACCTGTGTTAAGTACTCCTTTTCCCGCATTCTTTGCAAGTCTTCTTTTGTTTATATGCACACAGCAGGCTTCATTTATTTCCCTAAAGTCTTGTTTCTTCAATAACTGCCTTCAGTTCTGGTCAGCCGTTCTGCCCTTGGATGTTGCAAAAACTATAATTCAGACATCCCCAGATAGAGGCTCCACAAGAAATCCATTTCAGATTTTGAAATTGGTACTGTATCCTCATCTACAAGGCTTTTACGGCCTTTTGAATTGAATCACAAGCTATAAAAATGATGGGAAAAAACCTAAGAACCTTGTTGGATTCTTTTTGGTAGATTTATAGGAGGTCGGGAGTTAAAGGATGCTACACAGGTTTAGGTCCAACCATCTTGAGGGCATTTCCTGCAAATGCAGCTGCAATAGTCACCTGGGAGCTGGCTGTCAAACTTTTAGGCATCAAGCGCGAGTAACATGGCTTGGCATGGATTATCTATCCTGGAAATCATTTTTGTCATTCTTGTTGGTTCGACAATGACCCTCACATTTCTTTTACATGGCCTCAACATTGTGGCCAGAGAAAATTAAGGTCAAATGATTCTTGTGAGGCAGATAGCGCGGACGCAGCTGACCAAAGTTTCCAATCTGTTTTAAAGTTCTTCCAAGCTCTTTGTTTCTGGAGCTCCTTTCTCTTATTTGCTTTTCCCCATTGCAGGTGAAGGGTAGAAGGATATCACCATTTCGTCTTGTTAATGAGTTTGCTTGAACTTTTTTTCTGGAGTTAGGTGAGCTAGGGATTAATCCTGTTACATGTGTATTTATTTGTCCAAGCCTCCAGCTCCTTTAATCAAATGCTGGACAACTTTGTATTAGTGCAATACTAACAACTTCTTTCTATATTCCATGTTACATCTCAAGATTGCCAGCAAATGTGATCTAGGCATAGAAGAAGCAGCTCCTACCTCGACATCAAATGTGAGCTTATTTTTCTTCACATCTTGTTCAAAATTAGGGATTTGGGAGAACAATTTGGTATACGGGAATCGAATTGCACACATACTTGATATTAGGGATTTGTGGTTGTCGATCATTTTTATATTTTTGTTAACGCCAATGTATCTCATCATCTCATGTCATGTATACCTAGGAGTTAATTTTTATGTAAAAATATTTCACACAATTTATTATTTTCTTTTCAATATTAAACCTATTATCAAGTATTTTAATAATATATAGGTGATGCTTGTGATGACAGTGTCTTAAGTTGTGCAAGTTATTTTTACTAAAAAGTTTTTTCATAACACTCCCAATGGTGAGAGTATTTTTATTATGTAGATATTACGTTAGTATGTCTACGTGTTTATTATAAAAGTATATTTATAATTTTTTTCTTATAAGAAACAAATGTTATTAATTTGAGATATTATTGTTATATATTGCCTTGAAAACAAAATATTTTTTTCTTTGAATGGGTGTTTGCAGTGAGTCGAGTCGTTACTAGAATTGATAAGGTGGATCATTGACATTATAATATCATATTCCAAATATATATATATATATATATATATATACCATCATTGATTAGGTTCTTGAAATTCCAAGCATCTATTGAAAACATCCATGGTGGTGGTTGGCCATTATATATTAGTATTTTTATTATTTGTATTTTTGTATAATTATAATCTAGAGAGAGGAGGGATATATATTTTGAAATTTAAAAAAGATTAACAATAGTTTCTAATTAATGTATTATTATTAATTAATGGCAACAGAGAAAATGTAGCCCCATAAATAAACTATAGGGTGATAAATTCTAAGAACACATAAATAATGGATGTTTTATTACCAACCTTAAGTGTGCTGTGAAATTTAACATATAATTAATCACGTAGATAAGAGAACTGCAGTTTGAGGTTTGAGGTTTGAGGCACAGAGGATGTTTGGGAGGTGAGAAAATTCCTTGGAAGGCGGGAAAATCCCTGTTTTCCTTCTAAAATATATTTTCTTCGTTCATGCTTTCTCCCGCACAGCCGCTGTGCCCTCCATGTGGCCCTCAACAATTAAGACCATATTTACAGAGAAAAAAAAAAAAAATTAAGACCATGAACATTGATTTTGTCAAAGTTCTGCACTTCTATTTTTGGAGGTTAATTGTAAAAAAAAAAAAAAAAAAACTGTAAAATTTAATCATATCGTTAATTTTAAATTTATTTTGTATTTATTAATATTTACATCTAACTTAATTTTTAGTTTGAATTAAAGTTCAAATTAGTCATGACTTTTTTAATTGCAATCAATTAGATGTAATTTTTAATTTATGACCTTATTAATCTAATACTTTTATTTTGTGGTTATTTAAACCCACCCATGACATTCACTTGACTCGAAGGGAAAAATAATAATTTATCTATTAAAATATTTTTATAAATATTTTTTTAATAAAACATAAAAAAATAAAATTTCTAAAATCTTAATTTGGTGACAAATCTACAATTGATTATGAGCTGATATCCCAAATATCATCACCTTCAACATGATAATATTGCAACAATAGATCAGACTTCATATATGATTTTTTTAAAAAAATTATAAAAATTATTTTAATACAGTTAATTAAAAGAATGTATTTAAAAATTATTTCAATACAGTAAATTATAAAAAAATATTTTTAAAATAGAAGCTAAATAATAAAAAAAATAAAAGTAAATTATTTTTTTTTCTTTTAAGCCGAGTGAATGCCACGTGCTTAAAGGAAAGTTATTTTGGATTTAATTGGCCATAAAATTGAAGTATTAGACTAATAAGGCCATAAATTAAAAATTAGGTCAATTAATCGCAATTGAAAAAGTCATGGACTAATAAGATCATAAATTAAAAATTAAATCTAATTAATCACAATTAAAAAAGTCATGGACTAATAAGATCATAAATTAAAAATTAAATCTAATTAATCACAATTAAAAAAGTCCTGAAATAGATTGAATTTTAATCCTTTTAGTTTTCATAATGGGCTGTCTTTTATGCCATTAAAAAAATAATTACTATGTTTTTCTAAGACATATCAACAATTACTATTAATGATGATATGATAACTTAAGATAAATTGTTTGAATAATGAGATGACAAATTTATTTGTTTCTAACATTATCAGTTTAAACATTATCAATTCAAACATCTGATTTTATTTTTTAAAAAACAAGTATCTAATGTTAATTAGGGTTTTAAAAACATCATGCTCATATCACTTGTCGTTTTATTCTTCAAATAATCCATTTAAATTTTTCCTATCATCATTTGGTGAGAATTATTAATTGCCAGAAATGACAATCCATTTTAAAATCAAAAAATCATTTTAAAATTAAAAACACAGCCAAAATGTAGTATTTTTAAATAATTTATCTTATTCTTTAAAAACAAATTCAATCTAAAATAATTTACCTCGTACCCCAACTAAAAAAAAAAAAAGTTTTTATTCTTCGTTTTTGTAACAACCCCATAATGAGTCTAGATTATTTTGGTATTATTTTTATGTGTTCTATATTTTGGGCATAAATTGATTTAGATGATTAAAGAGTCGCATGTGTTGTACAAGTTGAAAATTAAATAAAATTCTGGTATATTGAATATTCTAAGTCAAAATTTATGGGCATGAGATTGGAAGAGAATGGGGCTGTCGATCGGGCTCCTTGTGTGTGTAAATATATATGTATTTTTTATTTAATTAAATAAAAGAAAAAGGGAAGAAGGGATGTGTGGGGAATTTATTTATTTGTATGAGAGCAAAATGTGAAAGAAAGAGAAGTATATAAGGGTGCCTTAGTGTGAGTCCTTTTCATTTTCTTCTTCTCCCATTTTTCTCTTCTTTGTGTTCTCTTCAATCCCTAATTTCTTTTTCTTCAAATTGGTACTTCAAGAGAAGATTCGGTGGCTGATTTTAGGGGGTTTTTGGTTGGAATTGGAAGCTTGGTTTGTGGTTTCCTTCTTTCTCTCAAATCATCCCTTAATCAAGGCAAGTTTCATTTTCTTCTTTCCTTGTTTCTTTGTAAGTCTATTTCCTCTTCTTTGTAAATGTAAATTAGAATCTTTTGGTGGCCTTGGAACATGTATTTTCTAAGTCTCGTGTTCTTGTAATTTTAATTTTCGGATGTCATTAATTTTTGTCAAATTTGCACATGTTATATTCTTTAGGGTATAACTTTTTGTGATTATATTCAATTCGAGATCCGTTTATTTTTGTGTAAATTAGACTCAATAAGCTTCTTTTTTATACATGGTTTGAATCATTTGGCTTTGAATTGACCTACAATGGCTTTGTTAAACTCTGCTAGAAAATTCCATAAGTCACTATAGCGGGCAATTTTCCAGGCTTCGATTTTCAAGGGCATAACAGTATGCGGCTTTATTCGATTTGCATTCCATTTGTTTCTTTGTAAACTAGACATCATAGACTATGATTTAGTTTATGAATTGAATTAATTGATTATAATTTGAGCCAATTACAACCTCATTAATTTCGATCTAAAATTTGAAAG
Source organism: Diospyros kaki (assembly GCA_036245055.1). Taxonomy (NCBI): domain Eukaryota; kingdom Viridiplantae; phylum Streptophyta; class Magnoliopsida; order Ericales; family Ebenaceae; genus Diospyros; species Diospyros kaki. The sequence continues at coordinate 29,634,666 of BSEG01000003.1, read as the reverse complement.
TTTCTGTTATGACTAAGATGATAATTCTTGCTTACGTTACCATGTTTAATCTTGTTAATGTCCTTAAATACTTGATGTATTTTATTCAAAAGCCTTAGAAGGGTTTCGATTTACCCTATATTTCCTAAGGAATGGTGCATTTCTTGATTAGGGTGTAGTTTATGCAAGATATTAGTGTTGTTTTACTTATAACTTTGATTGTCTTAATGTAGAAATACCTAAGTGTTGTATGATATATATATATATATTAACGTATCTATTATTTTGCTTTACGGCTATACCGTGTGGGAAAAAGGATATCCGAAAACAAGCTCGGAAGGTATTTACTTGTCTGTGGGAGCCTTGACTCATAATGCTCATTTGGTTTTAGGCTAGAGCGAAGGTGGATAATGGTTCACATTATACTTGTTTATATATGGATAATATGGTTGGGGCAAAAAAATTCATAATTGTTTAATGTTACATAGAATGATATGATGTATTATGAGATGGTGAATGATGAACAGGAAATTAGGTGTTCATTTCCGGAAATTTTTTTCCTTTCATATTTTATCAGATACTCATATTTCCATTTCATATTTGATCAGTTATTCTTTTTGTATATATTTGTTGGGCTTTATAGCTCACTTTGTTTACTCCGCATCATTCCAGATAAAGGTAAAGCTAAAGAGGGAGCCAGGTCTAATGATGTATAAGTTCATAGGATAGGTTGTGTACAGATTAGTTCCATCTAGAAGATCTCTGAGAGTTGGTTTTGGGGGCTTGCAGAGTAGAGTTTGTTTTGTTGTCACATATTTATGTTGTCATTTTTTTTTCATTGTATGGGCAGTTAAGCCCTAACCAAATTTATGTAGTGAGTATTGTAGTATGTTGTTGTGAGCATTTCTTAGACCGCCTTAGGCTATTGATAGGACTGTTCTAGGTTGGGAATGGTCTAATGATAAAGCTCAACCTCTCGGAGTCCAATGGGCCCAAGACCGAAGATGATTCTGCGAGGTTGCATAATTGCTAAAGCGTGAACTCTGACTACGATAGCAAGCGAGCTCTTGCCAATGGCTCTAGCTCACTGGTCAACCCAATCAGCTCGCAAAGAAGACCACGAAGCAAAATAACCGGATCTGATGTCTACCTGTCCTTATCCATGGAAAGCCATAACCCACATAGTGTAGAACTTTTACTCTCTGTTTTATGGGGATAATAAGGCCACATTGTCCCTCATGATGTGACTCCACTGCTTTGAATTTTGTGCAAATTGTCAACACCCCGCACTATAAATAGGGGATAAAAAGCCATTGTACACACAAAAAGAAAAGAGATACATACTGTTACTCTGTCGAAATGATCAAAGAACAGTTGTGGACTAGGCATCATTCTGGCCGAACCACGTAAAAATTCTTACGCAGTGTTTGTTGATGGTGTAATTGTTTTCTTCCCCTCGTATTCGTGATTACTGGATCAGTACGGGCCAACGAATCTCGGTCAACCATTTTTGAAAGTCAACATTTTGGCGCTAGAAGAAGGGTCGTTTTGATCAACGTCAATGGCAAGGGAGACACACACGAGAAGTTTTGAGGTGGTGGTCAATCAACCCAAAGATCATGTTAGTCGATCGCCGAAAATCCCACCTATAAGAGGCATAGCCATGACCACTATAACTGTTTCCATTCCTCCATTGGCGGGAGCCACCTCAGGTATCCCCTCACATGTTCCTTGTCAGTCTGTGACCCGTTCCAGGGATAGAGGCGACTTCGGCCTGGCAGCAACGTTAAGAGGCGCTGGAGAATACAATCCGGCAGCTCGCAAATGCAGTTAGGACATTGGCCTAAGCGCAAGTTTAGGTTGTCTAGAATCAGGTGGAAGTCACACCACCCAGAGGTATCCTATAGCCTCAAGATGAAAGGCTCGTTCCAAATGAAAGAGAAGGCGAGGAACTTCGTGACTGGTTGGATTTGCGCATTCCTCAAACTCGCGATCCGGGAGATCAGAAGAACGACGATCTTAGGGGAAGGGACTGGAGGTGCATCCCACAAATCCAAGAACAAGAGCGAATTATTGCGACTATCGCCATGTCGAGGAGCACGAAGGAAGCTGACGACGTGGAGATCCGCTCCAAGGCGAGAGCTCATCTAGGATTAGCTCAGATCACGCCGAACATTGTAACTCACCAGGGAACAGGAGGCGACATCAGCCGAGAGCTCGCTATTTTCCAGATCGAGGTAGCAAGTGGGAAAGACGGTCTCACCCCAGATGATCTTTGGACCAAAATCCAACTGTGGAGGACCTATTGTAGAGGATTCGACAATTGAAAGCACGGCACGGGGCTTGCGATCGGAAGGGAGACCGCGATGAAAGGACCCCATTCTCAAGAGAATTAGAACATAAACATCTCCCGCTCAAATTTAAGGTCCCGAACATCCCTCAATATAACGGAGATGATGACCCCTACGACCATCTGGATGCCTTTAATGTCCAAATGGACCTACAGACCTCAAGCTCGCTAGCTAAATGCCGAGTACTCCCCATAACCCTGGGGGACATACCTCGGACATGGTTAAAGGGTCTCCCGTCCCCCCGGGCAGTATTTGTAGCTGGGAAGAATGCTAAAAAGATTCATCAACTAATACAGGTCACTCCGGAGACAGCTCGCTCCAATATGTCACCTCGCTACAGTTTTCCAGTGGTCTAGTGAATCTTTGAAGGAATACATAGAGAGGTTTAAGAGCGAGGTCAATAACGTTAAGAGCCCCTCAGACGAGAGTATTCTGACAGCAATATCCGCGGGACTTCGAAAAGATCGAAAGCTTTATGAGAGCATTTATAAGTCCACCATAAGGGACCTAGATGAATTCTATGAGCGAGCTGCAAAAGAGATGAGATGGGAAGAAACCTTTGGCTCAAAGAGGACCAACAACCAAAAGGATGGAGATGGGAGCAATAACTAGAGCAAAAAGTGGGGCAGTGGCAACCAAGATAAAGGAGGCCAGTGTCGAAATCCTAATGATCATGTCGCTAAAAAAGTAATGAATGAGCAGAGAAGTGAACGACCTCCACACCAAGGTTATTATGAACACTATAGTGTTCTATCTGACACACAAGATAGGATTTTTGCTGTCGAAAAGGCAAAGGAAAATTTCAAGAGGCCTAATTCCATACGAACACTTGATAGGTGCAGGAACAAGGATAGGTTCTGCGCTTATCACAACGAGGCAGGACACAACACCTTTAAGTGTTGGGCATTGAAGGATGCGATTGAAAAACTGATAAGGAAAGGTTGCTTGCGTGATTATGTGGTATGGCCGAGGGATCAAAGCCCCAACATCCGGTCTAGCCTAAATCTCACCAAACTCTAGAGCAGGATTAGGCACCTATAGTAAGGACTATATTCACTATTCACGATGGGCCCCATATTACAGGAACCTCTAACAGGTCGCACGAATGTTATGTACGGGAAGTCGTTCACCTATTACTTGTAGGGTATGACGAACAGGGAATACCGTCAAAGAAAGCCAGAATAACCCCCAGTGACATCGTTTTTTCAGAAGAAGATATAAAAGAGGTGCACTAGCCCCACAATGACGCTCTTGTGGTCCGAGCTCGAATTGGAAATGTGGAAATGCAGAGGATTATGGTTAACACAGGCAACTTGGTGAATGTAATGTATAGAGGATGCTTCGACCAAATTCGCCTGGGGTCGAATCAACTAAAGGCTTCCCTAGAACCGCTTTATGGGTTTATTGGAGATGCAATGACCCCCTCAGGACGCATCAGGCTCCCACTTACGATTAGGGATTCGGACCACTAAGCCACTTGATGACGGACTTCTTGATCATCGATTGCCCTTCCACTACAAGAAAAATTAGTTTTAGTGATGGAAAAATCCGTCACTAAAACTAGAAATTCTGTCACTAAATTTTTTAGTGACGGGTTCAGTGATAGGTAAGGAATTCGTCACTAAAGTGGGCGTTATTAAAATTTAGTGACGGATTTTTGGATCCCATCATAGATCAGTGACGGGAAGATATCCTGTCACAAATTTGTGACGAGACATGTCTCGTCATAAATCAATGACGTGGTTGTACAGTCGTCACAGATCTGTGACAACTTTGGAACTCGTCACTAATCTATGACAGGAATTCCCCCTCATAGATCCTTTTAAAAAATTAAAAAAAATAAATTTTTAAATAAAAAATAAAAATTTAATAAATAACAAGAAACGTTTTTAAAAATTTAAATTATCTATATAATAAATAAAAATTTAAAATTAATTATAGAAATAATTAAAAATTTACATTAAAAAGAAAATATTAAAAATTTGAAATTGAAAACTTTTACTGTTTTAAATAAAAAAAATAATATTTATTAATATAATTACATAACAAAATAAGATACATTTATACTGTGACTACTAAATAACAATCAATAAATTTTACATTTTAATTTCTAAATGTAACAAATAATATAAACAATTAAACTAAAACTAAACTACACAAAATAACTAAAATTAAACTAACACAAAATATCTAACTTTAAACAATTAAACTAAACAGAACTAGCAACACTGAATAACACAAAATAACTAAAATTAAACTAATAAAAAATAACTAACTTTAAACAATTAAACTAAACTAAACTAACAATACAGAATAATTAAAATTAAACTAACATAAAAAAAACTATTAACTGAATAATAAAACTAATCTTAAATTAAATTACCTCCAAAAGATTGAAAAAACGATAATAATGGCACAGAGATGGCACCGATGAGAGGTAGTAGCGGACGAAGAAAACAGCGCGGAGGGAGATGGGGGAGAAGAGAGAAATCGCAAAGGGAGATGGGGAAGAAGAAAATAGTGTAGAGGGAGATGTAGGAGAAGAGAGAAATCGTAGAGGGAGATGGGGGAGAAGAGAGAAATTATAGAGGAAGATGGGGAAGAAGAAAACAGCGCGGGGAGAAGAGAAGGAGGGCATGATTTTAAAGTTATTTTTTAGTGATGGGGTTGACAGCCCGTCACTAAATTTGTGACGGGGGCTGACATCCTCGTCACTAAACAGCGAGTTTAGTGACGGAGCTGTCAGCCCCCATCACTAAATTTGTGAACGGGCTGACAGCCCGTCACTAAACAGCGTGTTTAGTGACAGGGATGTTAGCCCCCGTCACTAAATTTGTGACGGGGCTGACAGCCCGTCACTAAATCTGTGATAGGGGCTAACAGCCTCGTCACTAAATTTGTGACGTTGACAGCTCGTCACTAAATTTGTGACGAAGGCTGACTGTCCCGTCACTAAACAGCGAATTTAGTGACGGGGGCTTACTGCCCCGTCACTAAATCTTAAATTTTATATAAAACTAACCTCAAATTTTTTAGTGAAGGGTGTCTGTCACTAAATCCATCACTAATTTGTGACGGGTATGTTCCCGTCACAAAATTCGTCACTAAATTTAAATTTTCTTGTAGTGTTCGAGGTATAACGTTGTCATGGGAAGACCAGGTATGAATGACTTGAACCTGGTCATCTTGACCAAAGCGTTGACCGCCAAGTTCCCAACTCCGAACGGGAGTAGATGTATAAGAGGCGAATAATATTCAGCGAGACATTGCTACGAAGAAGCGTTGAAGATGGGATTCAAAGGAAATGAAGTCAACATCGTCTCGCACAGGGATTCGCGGGCTGTGAGTGAGATAGGGGTCAGCCACAACCTAGACCCACGCGAGGTGGATTGTGACAGAGTTGCAGGCTCGGTAAACAAACTGGAAGACATTGTGGTTAGTAACACGAATACCGAGAGGTGTCTCAAGCTGGGTAAGGACCTTATTCCTGAGGTAAAGACTCAACTAACTGACTTTCTCAAAGCGAACCTAGATGTGTACACTTTGAACCACGAAGACATGGCGGGGATAGACCTAGATGTGATGATACACCAGCTCAACATAGATTTTGATCACAGGTCAGTCCGCTAAAAGAAAAGGCCTATGATTGTAGAGCATTATGCAGCCCTGAAAGAAGAAGTGGACAAGCTGTTGGCGAACAGGTTCATCAAAGAAGCCCATTACCTGGTCTGGGTAGCTAATCCGATTCTGGTAAAGAAAAAGAATGAAAAATAGAGAACCTGTGTGGATTTCACCCATTTAAATAAAGCGTACCCAAAAGACATCTTTCCTCTGCCCATAATAGACCAGCTCATGGATGCAACGGCCGGTCACTAACTTCTCAGTTTCATGGACGCTTACTCAAGGTACAACCAAATTCCTATGAAACTTGAAGATGAGGAGCACACCTCGTTCATCATAGATCGAGGGTTATACTGCTATAAGGTGATGCCTTTCAGGCTAAAGAATGCTAAAGCAACCTACCAGCGTCTAGTCAACATGATGTTCAGGGATCTGATTGGGAGAACCATGGAAGTCTATGTGGATGATATGCTGGTAAAGTCCCAGCAAGTTTATGACCATGTTAACGACCTGAGGGAAATGTTCCAGATTTTGAGGAAATATCATATGAGGCTTAATCCGCTCAAATGCACATTCGACGTAGCTTCTGGGAAGTTCTTGGGCTTCATGGTGAACCAAAGGGGGATCGAGGCAAACCCAGTAAAGATCCGAGCCCTGCTTGATATGAGGTCGCCAATCAATATAAAGAAGGTGCAAAGCTTTAACGGCCAGGTCGCTGCCCTCAGCAGGTTTATCTTTAAAGCCTCTGACAAATGCATACCGTTCTTTAATATGTTGAAACAGGTCAAAAATTTCCAATGGACGGAAGAATGAGAGGTCGCCTTCCAGCAACTAAAAGAATATATGGGGCGAGCCTCGCTTATGTCCAAGCCAAAAGAAAGAGAGAAGCTGATCACCTACTTGGGACACTCCCAATATGCTATCAGTGCCACACTAGTGCGAGAAGAAGATAAAGTACAGTACCCAATATATTATGTAAGCCATAGATTGTTGGATGCAGAAACCAGATATAACCCAATGGAGAAGCTCACCTACTGCCTGGTGGTGGCATTAAGGAAGCTGTGCCCTTACTTCCAAATGCATCAGATTGATGTGCTGACAAAATATCTGCTAAAACAAGTCCTATAGAAGCCTGACTCGTCAGGACAGTTACTCAAATAGGCCATCGAGCTTGCTCAGTTCGACATAGAGTATAAATCAAGGTCGACCAAAAAAGGACAAGTGCTAGAAGATTTCATTGCCGAGTTCACGGGACCAGCAAAAAAAGAGCAAGAGTCTTCAGAGAGTCCGATTTGGGAGTTATACGTGGACGATTCTTCCAGCGAGCATGGAGTTAGAGCTGGGGTACTCCTTATAAGCCTAGAAGGGCACAAAGTTCCATACTCGCTGAGGTTTGAGTTTAAACCGACCAACAATGAATCAGAGTACGAGGCATTGTTGGCAGGGCTACGCTTGGCGAGGGAAGTGAAGGTAGAACGGCTAACAGTCTTTAGTGATTCTCAACTCGTAGTATATCAAATACGAGGTGAATATCAGGAAAAAGGCTCAATGATGGTGGCCTACCTTCAAAGAGTTCAGGATTTAATGCGCATGTTTAAGGCATGCGAGATAAGCCAGGTGCCGAGAAGCCAGAATTCTCACACCGACTCTCTAGCTCGTCTGGCTTCAGCTCGAGATGTGGACTCCTTATGAGCCATATCAGTGGAGTTTCTAGTAGCACCAAGCTCGGAGGGCCAAGACGAAGTTTTAGCGATCATAATAACCCCAGGGTAGTTGATGAAACCGATTATCGATTATCTACATGAGGGAAAATTACTGGGCAACAAAATAGAGGCGTGTTGTGTGCGAGCTCAGGCATCTCGATACTACTTTTATGACAATATGCTCTACAAAAGGGGGTTCACTACCTTGTTGTTGAGATGCCTCGATGAACCTAATTGCCAGACGATACTCAAGGAAATCCATGCAAGTCACTGTGGAAATCGCGCTGGGGGGCTATCCTTGGCTCAAAAGGCACTTCGCCAAGGCTTCTATTGGCCCACAATGAAGTAGAACGCTATGAACCTAGTAAAGAGATGTGACACATGCTAGAGGTTCGCAAAGATCCCAAGAGCTCCACTAACCTATTTGCAGCAAATAAGCAGCCCGTAACCCTTCGCCATTTGGGGCATGGATCTAATTGGCCCCCAACAGCTCGTGGTGGATGCAAGCACGCCATAGTAGTAGTGGACTACTTCACTAAATGGGTGGAAGCAAAGGAACTTGTGCTGATATCCATGACAAAGGTAGAGAACTTCGTCTGGAGTAACATCATTTGTAGGTTCGGGGTTCCCCAACAAATAGTCACAGACAATGGAACCCAATTCACTAACGAACAGTTTGTTCAGTTCTGCAAATCTTTAGGGATCCAGAAGAGTTTCTTAGCCATGGATCATCCCCAAGCTAATGGTTAAGTTGAGGCTGTTAACAAGATAATTGAGTAGATTTTGAAGACAAAGCTAGAAGACAAGAAGGGAGCCTGGGTCAACGAACTACAAACGGTGTTTTGGGCATATCGAACGACAGCTCGGACCACCACGGGAGAAACTCCTTTCTTTATAGTCTATGGATCTGAGGCAATAATCCCTACGGAGAATGAGGTGACCAGTCAACGAAGAGCTACCTTCAACCTCGAGGACAATGACTAGTTACTGGCTGCAAACTTTGATCTGCTCGATGAAACAAGGGAGTTAGCTCTCATAAGGGTGGCTATCTATCAATAGCGGATCGCAAGGTATTATAATCGGAAGGTTCGAGCTCGGTGCTATAATGACGGTGACCTCGTGTTGCGTCTTATTCTTTCAAGAGCTCGGAAGGCCAGCGACGGGGCACTAGGCCCGAACTGGGAAGGCCCTTATATTTTCAAAGAAAGCCTGGGCAACAGAGCATATCACTTAACAGATATGAATGGAGCTATTCTCCCATGAGCTTGGAATGTAGAGAATCTCATAATATATTTCCGATAAGCAACATCTTTTCTTTGCATGATGTTTGACTAATGTTCTACTTATGCTGTCATTGCTCAGTTAATGGGTTGAATTTATCATCATTACTATCAACACTCATTATTCCCACTTTTTGTTAAATGTTAAGTGGCAAGAAATAATTCTAATTTGGGGTTAAAAGGCTATGGTTTACGAGATGGGGCCCATTCAACTTGGCCAACGTGCCATGGTTTGCGGCTTATCTGAGCATTTATCTTAGTATTTGCCTTGGGTCATGGTCGGGGAATTGGAGCCCATTCATCTTAACCAGAGTCTCATGGTTTGGTGCCTATTAAGCCATCACCTCGGCTAAAAATTTATAAGTCATGGTTCACTAGCTAGGGTCCTCTCATCTTGACAAAAGTCATGGACTGCGACCTACCTGGGTGTTTATCTTGACCTTGCTAAGCCCTCAAAAGTTATGGTACGTTAACTAGGATCGAATTGCGATTTACCTGGACATATAACTTAACGACAACATGCGATTTAATTTTTGAGATTCATCAGTTGCAAGCTAAATGTGTTCTTGAATTAACTAGAATTAAGCTTATGCGCAATCTTTGTGTTCGGCTTTCAGTTTGCAACAAATAACAAAGAAATAAAAACTCAATTGAATGACAAAAGTGTTTTTCTTTCAAAATCCAAGTACAAGAACAAAGCAAGAAGAAAAAAGGAACTCTACTACTTCTCGGGGAGAAGGATTGCCAGCATCCTCAACAGAGAGGTCGACCATGATTTGATCAGGTTCAGACGAGGCGGCGGCGACTCTGAAGCTCGCAGTATCAGCAACAAATTTCTTCACCGCCTCCACCGCTTCCTCACCAAAGCAGAAGAAGTCGAGATCTGGGTGCGTTTTCACAAAGTGAAAATAAAAGTACTGCACATGTCAAACTCAACCTCCTCGAGCTCCTTCACGACCCGAGTCTCGACATCGACCTTCAGTTGCTTGACCTCCCTTTCTCTCGCATCAGCTCACTGCCGGGCTGCTCCAAATCACCTTGCGCCGCAGCCAGCTCTACCTCATCCTTATTTAGCTTTGAAGTCGCCTGGGAGAAGATCGACTCGTACATTCTCTTCTTGTGGCCCAGCTCATCCACAACCTCCTGCTTGGCTCTCTCGACCTCCCTTACCCAGTCCTTCATGCCCTTGACCATGTTCTGGTACTTCTTGGACTCATTGGTCATGAAAGCCAAATTCTCTTCCAGCTTTTTCTTATTCTTCCTCAGCACCTCGACAGCGGCCTCGAGCTTCTCTTTTTCCTTGATGGCTTGAGCTCTCTCTTCCATCTGCTTAAAGACTCCCAGGAAAGCCTATAAGGCTTGGAAGGTTAGTACATTTGAAAAAGATAAAACATGAAGTACAAGAATAGGTAAAGAACCTTACCAAAAGACTGTGGCAAGCAACGTAGTCGTAAAATGCGTTGCTCGATACTTCCTTCATGTCCAGACCCTTGGTATAGTTACCAATAACCCTATCCAAGCTATCAAGAAGGGGGGCGAAGTATGTCTCTCCGGCCGCGATCTCAGATCCACTCGAATAGTTAGAAGCAACACTATAAAAAAAATCAGCATTTAGCGGCGATTTTTTTGCATTTTGCTGCGGTTAACATAATTTAGCAACGGTTTTGAAAACCGCCATTATATCAGGTGTTGCGAAACATTTAGCGGCAGTTTTCAGCAATCGCTGGAATAAAGGCCCTCTAAATACAATTTTTTGCGACAGTTTGTAAAGTGATTTAGCGGTGGTTTCAAAACCGCCGCAAAAAAATTGCAAAATATTGAATTTTCAAAAAAAATATATATATATTTGAATTTTAGCAACGGTTTTAAAATTGCCGCTATTTACCGCACCAGTGCATAAGCAAGGCCAAGCACCCTGCCGCTTGTGGACGCGGACGTTGGCCCTCACGCCCGCGCCTGGTCCCCCCCAGCAGGCCATGTGGCCATGCTGAAAATTTAATTTTCCAACCTCTCCTTCCCTTGGATTCAAACCCGCAACCTCTCGTACGCGCATGTGCGCGTGAGACCAACTGATATGTGAAGCCTTCTTAGTAATTATTTGCGCATATAATTTATATACTAAACTAATCCCATTTTCCAGAATTATATTCTATATTTTTTTAATATAAATTAAAAATAAATTGAAAAACATAAATTAATGGATTATTTTTTAAAAGGATAATGGAATAAATTTTAAATAAATTAATTAGATTAAATTAAATAAATAAATTGATTAAAAAATAAAATGAACATTTTTTATATTTTTTTTAAATTTCATTTTAAAATTTTGTTGCATGTTTTTTTATTTTTTTTAAAATTAAATTTTTTAATCAATTTTTTTAATTATTTAATTATTTTTTAATTTAGCGACGGTTTCTAAAAATTGCTGCTAAATTAATTAAAAAATTATATTTTGTAACTATTTTGAAAAATTGCTGCAAATATTAATTTAATTTTTATTTAATTATTTTTAAAATTTAGTAACGATTTTAGAAATCGTCACTAAATTTAATTATTTAATATTTTTATAACATTTAATTATTTAATATTTTTTAATTTTTGCGGTGGTTTTGTAAAAAAGCCGCAAATATTAATTAAATTTTATTTAATTATTTAATTTTATTTGAATTTAGCGACGATTTTTCAAAAATCATCGCGAACTTTAATTTTATTTTTTAATTATTTATTTATCTTTTGCATTTAGCAGTGATTTTTTAAAAACAGCCGTAAAATTAAGTTTTTAATGAATTTTGCGACAGTTTTGAAAAATTGCCTCTAAATATTAAAGAAACCGTCGAAAAAAATTGCTGCGAAAAATCAATTTTTTTATAGTGCAATCGTCTTCTTCCTCTTATCTACATGGGCTTGTTGAATGGTCTACGAGGTAGGAGGAGCTTTTCTTCTGCTCCCGGCAACAGGAGTTTCCTTACAAACCACGGACTTACCGCGATTCACTACATTCGTCGCCACCGCATGCTGCGAGGAGGTGCCTGCCAGAATAGGATTTGAAGAAGCAGTGGCAGTTGGTGCGGGCTCAGGACTAGGCAGAGTGATGAGGCTGCAACTCTCGCTAGCCACCCTGACGCAAGGCTCCACCCTTTGGGTTTTGGCTGGAAAGGATGACGCACGAACAACCCCGGGTAAGCTCGAGATTGTGGAAGTGCCAAGCCTTTCGAGTTGGAGCTTGATTGCCTCTAAAGACGTTGGTAAGGCTGCAATCGTAACTCCTTCACGAGCACTACTCTCCCTGACTAGGCTCCCGCTAAAGTCAACCTCGTTAAATACCAACCTTATCCCCTTTTAGCCACGAACTCCAATGTCCTCCTTCCTGATATCCTTGATGCCGAAAGAGGGAGTGAGCTGGTAGTCGCAAAGTAGAGAATCATAGAAATCGCAATTGTCTTCGTCAGTCTTCGCTTCTGAAGCTGTTTGAAGATCTTGCGCTTCAGAGAACTCGGGCTTCCCACTAGCAACGTCTACGAAATTGAAAAGACACTCGTAAATAATAAGTTACAACAAATAAATTGTTACTGCAAGTGCTATCTGGAAACTATTTACGTGGTACAAGGATGAAGCTGAAATTATTGACGTCTTTGAGAGAAGAGCAGAAAACGTAGAACCACTGGGACTTATAGTCCCCTACGTTGGACTTGCCCTTTGCCTTTCCTTGAGGCAAGAGCTTCTTACAGTCCGAAGAACGAGCTTCCATATATTATAACCCGTCCTTGGTACCCTTGAAAGAATAAATGTACCTAAGGACCTTAGGGGTCGGAAGGGGAAGTTCATTCTTTTTGAAAAGTATGGCTAAGAAGGTTATTTGGACGTAAGAGTTGGGGCTCAGTTGAAAAGGAACGAGCTTAAGGTTGTTTAAAATGGCTATGAGGTAGGGTTGGATTGGAAACCTAAGGCCGAACTCTAGCTGTTAGGGGCTAACAGCCACGAACCCTTCAGGGGGAAAGGCTGCGTGGTCACTGGGAGAAGGCACCATCAGACGTGTGTCGCAGGGAAGGTGGTGCGACGAGGTGCACGACTTTAGATTGCTGATCGTTAGCTTCGAGGGATAGCGTTTGAAGACCTCACGGGTTGCACGCTCCTTGGTAGCTCGCTAGGCAACTGCAGGGCAGTGCGCTGAGGAACTCTTCCAACGACCTCGGAATCAGACGAAACCACGCCTTGAGCAGTTCGCAGTAGCATCCTTCTGCTGTGCCCTAAAGAGCTGGAAGTGTCATTGTCTTCTACCTTTTTGTTGTGGCACTTTTGACCTGATGTAGACATCTATGACGAAATAAAAGAAAAGAAAAATGTATCAGGTTGCTGAGAACAAACTGGCCCCCGCAAACCGAGGTTCCTGGGGATACTTTCTACTTATTAGGTTGTGCGCATCGCAACAAGGTATGACTCAAAAGAGGGATTGAGTTTCTAAGCCTATTAAGCCTCCTAAAATAAATAAAAGCTAGCCCTAAGAGACCCACAACCATCACCAAGAGGCGAGGCATGGAGATGAAATCGACAGAAAGAATGGGAGCAAAAATGAAATAGACTAAAAGCATGCAAGAAACTTACTATTCTTGATCAATTGCTGTAAGAGTCGAGGAAAGGAACTAGCTAGAAAGCAAATGCGAAGGGCGGAGAAGCTTTGGAACCGTCGGCAATGGAGTCTTGGAGTCGGGAGGAAGAAAAATGTTACAAATGCAGAGAATATTTTCAAAAAATGACATGGTAAAGGGAAGAGAAGGAATTTCCTCACACTTTTATAGTTTGGGGCACTCCACCGTTGGATGAAAAGACCGACAAACTGCCCTAGATCCAATGGTGGTACATGAGATCATGGGGCCCATGGACATAATGATTAAGCAGTTATGGGAAACATGAACATTAAAGGTGCCTCAGACAAGACGTGCGACATGAAACAATGCAATTTGAAACGATTGGGCAGCAGTCCTGAAGGTGGATTGACAGCTTGCATAACCCAATCCAATCGGCATCTATCAGCTCGCACTTCGAAGATCGCACCGCAAGCTGGGGGGCTAGTGTTATGAGCATTTCTTGAATCGGCTTGGGCTATTAATAAGACTGCTCTGGGCTGAGAATGGTCCAATGATAAAACCCAACCTCTCGGAGTCTAATGGACCCAAAACTGAAGATGATTCTACGAAGTCGCATAATTGCTAAAATGCAAGCTCTGACTACAATAGAAAACAAGCTCTTTGCGATGGCTCTAGCTCGTTGGTCAACCTGATTAGCTCACAAAGAAGACCACGAAACAGAATAACCGGATCTGATGTGATCCATGGAAAGCTAGACCCCACATGGTGAGGAACTTTTACTCCCTATTTTATGGGGATAATAAGGCCACATTGTCCCTCACGATGTGACTCCACTACTGTGAATTTTGTGCAAATTGTCAACACCCCGCACTATAAATAGGGGATAAAAAGCCTTCGTACACAGAAAAAAAAAGAGATACATACTGTTACTCTACCGAAGTGATTAGAGAACAGTCGTGGATTAGGTATCATTCCGATCGAACCACGTAAAAATTCTTGCGCAGTGTTTGTTGATGGTGTAATTGTTTTCTTCCCCTCGTATTCGTGATTACTGGATCAGTACGGGCCGACAAATCTCAGTCGACCATTTCTAAACGTTAACATATGTATATACCATATGAGCCTGGTTAAAATAAATGAGATGTGTATGGTTGTTTATGTTTTAGTTGTTATATATCATTCATTTCATGACCTCCTCACTGATCTCCTATGCTAGCGGGTGCTCCGAGTGGTGGGCCATGATAGTTTTAGATAGTATTTGTTAACCAAAATATAGACCGAAAAATGTAAGATATAAAAAGTATTTCAGACTTTTGTCTTTTCTAATATGTTTGTTAAATTTATCTGACGAACCTTAGCAAAAAAGTCATGTAATTTCTCATCTCTCCCCCCTTAAGATAAGCATATCTTGGATCTTACAGATAAGAAAAAATGACGCATATGTCCTTCAGTTCATTCCAAAAAATTTAACAAATAGTTTGATAAAAATCTTACAATACTTTCTAGTTTTATCTTGACCATTTCATATCTTAGTTCGAAAAATATTTCAATTTTATCTTATTCATTTAATAAACCTTACCTTAGACTATACCATCTCATGAAATTTAATGTGAACAATCTCTCTCTCTCTCTCTTAATTCAGTATCATCAAGAAAGCCCCTATTGCATGGTGTGATGGTAAAACACTTAGGTGGTGTTCTCTTTGTGTTTTAGTTTTGTGTTTTGAGTTTTGAATTCATTTTGAGTTTTGTGTTTTGAGTGTCTGTTTTGAAATTTTTGAAAATGCGTTCTTTTTGTCATTCTGAAAAATTATTTCTCAAAACAGAAAACTAGAAAATGCGTTTACTTTGAAATTTTAAAAACGATTTTTTTTTGTTATAATGATATTTTATTTAATAAATTTAATTTAAAATAAATAATAAATATTTATTAATAAATTATAAATTTGATTCAAAATACTTTAAACTATAAAATAAAATAAAAAATCAATAACTTAGAAATATCATTTTAAAAAATTAATACAAACAAAACATATCACATAATCAGTTTAATAAATAAATAAACTTAAATAACACAAAAAAAACAAATGAGAGCCGGAACCATCTTCATCTAGGGTTTTCTGTGTGTGCGCCGAGGGGGGCGATATTCGTGGTGGCGGTGGAGGCGCTGGTCGCGGTGGCGGAAGGGGGTGGGGGCGCTGTCGCGATGGCGGAGGGGGGTGCTGGTTACGGTCGCGATGGCGGAGGGGCATGCTGGTCGCGGTCGGGGGGCGGTATTCGCTGTGGCGGAGACGGCATGCTGGTCACGGTCGGGGGGCGGTGGCGGAGACGGTGCTTTGTTTTTGGGTTTGTGATTTTTGGGTGTTTTGGAGAGAAGAGAGGAGAAAGAGAGAATGGATGGGGGGAGAGGGGTGGGTCGATGGCGGCTTTCGGTGGTGGCGGGCGAGGTCGACGGCGGCTCTGGCAGCGACGGAGATGGCGCGCGAGGTCGACGGCGGCTCTGGTTGCAACGGATATGGTGGGCGCAGTGTTTGGCAGAGGTTAGAGAGAGAGATGGAAGAGATGAGAGAGAGAAGAGATTCGAGAATGGAGGCTGAGGCTTGGCCGGGGGGGGCCGCGTTTGCCACAACTATTTTCCGTGTTTTCATTTTTTACCCTTGTTTTGCCTGAAAACAACCAAAACGAGTTTTTCTTGTTTTGGGTTTCCTTTACAAAATTTTTACTTGTTTTTGAAAATGCATTTTTGAAAATAACAAAGAGAACACGTTTTGAGTGTTTTGAAAAATTAAAAACAGAAAATGACACGAAAACTGTAACACCCGAGAAAATTTTTGAAGATAAAATGATATTTGATGAAGGGCAAAATTGGAATTTTGAGAAAAATGAGACTTTAGGGCACACTGACCTAGTTTTGGACGACCAAATTAGCCAACGGGAGTACCTCGGACCCGAGATTGCCCGAGAAAATGGTATAGTATCGACAAGCAATTAAAATTATGATTTTTAGTGATAAAAGGAAGAAGATCGGGAACAGTTTTCGGTACAGCAAAATACAGCTGCCCGTTTAGGTCGTATTACCGAATTGCTGTAAACGAAGTCCAAAAAGTCAATGGAGAGTGTCAAGGAATAGTATTCGATGTGTAGAACAACCCTTAAGTGATTTCGGGTTGAATCGGGTGGATTTGAGGTCAAATAAATCAGTCGGGCCAAAGTGTAATTTTCTAAAAATGCCCAAGGGAGGTCTAAACAGCAAATTTTCGAATGTTTCAAGGGTGAAATGAGAATTATTAACCTTAAGGGTCTTAGTGAAAGTATTAGAAAAGTCAGGGGCTTGAGAAAAGGGGCCGAAATGCAAAAGAGAAAATTCAGGGGCCTAACTGCAATTTTCGGAAAAGCTGGCCGCGCATGGCAGATCTGGCCGCGCGATTGGGGGCGGAAAATCCGGCCATTTGGCCGTCAAGTCTTGTCAAGGGGATGGCCTAGGGTGTACTGGTGGCGTGAGGGGAAAGAAACGGCCGAGAATGAGCCACGTAGGGGTCGGATTTGGCTATAAATAGCCGAGGGGTTCGGCCAAGAAGAAGGCACAAATCGAGCTCGTTCTCGAACGATTTTTGGAGATTTGACAGAGGGCTTTTGGTCTCCATGAGGTAAGGATCATTTTGGCACCGTTTTGAGGCGTTTTGGAGCAGATTCGAGGGAGTTTCGAAGGTGGCCGAAAAGCCCTAGGCGGACCGCCACCGCCGACCTGCAACTCGATTTTTAATCGACCTTTTGGATTCCTTTCGGCCTGAAATCGGTGGGGTTGTGATCGATTAGGCAAGGGCTTTCGAACGGCACCCGAAGTTCGGCCATCGGAGCAGTCGCCGGCGACCGGCTGGAGGTTGAAGATGACTGGCGCGTGACTGGCACGCGCCAGTTCAAACGAGGCCACCCACGCGCCGCGCGTGAGGGCGCGTGAAGGGTCAGGTAATTTCGAATTTTTTTTATTTATGTTTAGAAAATTACTTTATTATTTATGGTGCAATAAAATTTGGAAAAATGTTTGAGGAAATGGTTATTTTGTAATTTTCAAAGTGAATAAGGCTTAGGAAAAATAGGAAAGGGAATTAGAAAATCCTTAGAAATTTTTGGAGAGATAGGAATTTATTAATTATGAATTATTATGAAGAGAAATCAAGGAAAAATATTGAGTAGGTATTTATTAGAATTTTTGAAGAGAAATATAAAGAAAATAGGAGGAAATTATGGAAAAATTGGGGAAAATAGATATTGATATAATTTTGAACAACGTGATGACTAAGGTATCGTAGAAGCTCGAGGTTGAGGTATAAGAGCATCGGGCGCGAGAATCAAGGTCAGGCACGCGGATCGAGGCGGGCGCGCAAATCGAGGCTGACCGCGCTTGACGATTGGAATTCGTTTAAAGGTGAGTGTTCTCCCCAAACTCGGTTTTGACTTGAGAGAAGTTCTTCTCCAAACATTGATTTCTGTGAATGATTCTACCCAAAAGATTTCAAATGACATGTAAATGGCTTCCATGCTCGGTTTTGTGATGAATTGTCTAAATGGTTGTTTACATGTGCATTAAACGTTGATTTAAGTATTGATGATGCATGTTATGAGTTTAAGTGATGCATGTTATGATTTTTCGACCATTGGCTGGTTTGTGACGTTTATGTGGGTTGTTGACCTGTGACGTGGCCTAGAGTGGCAGTACTCGGGAATGCGTACCTAGGATTAATGTTTGGTGATCACTTGGGACGGGGCTGAGATGGACTTCACCCTACGGGACCCAAGTGGCGGGGCTGCGAGTGGACACCACCCCGGTTGATGGCTCAAGTGGCGGGGCTGCGAGTGGACACCACCCCAGGATCCTTTGAGCGGTAGCATTAATGCCTAGGTGACGGCGATTCCATGGACAGTGCTGTTGTGACACTCTCGGGGCTAGGGTTATGTTTTGGACCGCTTTTGAGTGGGAGCGTAAAGCCTGACAATGACCGTGGGGTGGTTCCTGGGTTCATGTGTCGAGGTTGTCCCTCTTAAGCGGGATTGGGTTGCCAATGGGTCGATTTGGGTTGTGTCGCCTTTAGAGAGATTGCGTTTTCCCCGGTTAGGGTTAAATGCTGTGTGGGATTCTCTTTAGGCTGGTGCATGTTGAGATTTATCGATTTTGTGTACATGATTTCTGCATACATTCATGAAAACGTTTTTGAACTCTCACTTAGATGATTCAGCATCTAATTTGGACTATGTCCCTGGAATATTCAAACGTTCCAGGTGAAAGCTGTGACGACAAAAGAAGAATGCCATCAGGATGTAGCAGTTACGTTTGGTTTTCGTAGGTCCTGTTTATGATGTTTAGAGATCATGTAATATATTTTCATGTGAAACATCAATTCAATTGTTGTAAAAGAATTTGTCCATTATATGTATATATTTGAGGTTACGATCTTGCTTCCGCTGATATGATTGATGATACCTGTCTTAGTTATTTATTGAATGTTGTTATACTAAGAAGGTACGATCGAGATTGTCGGGAAACGAGGAAAATATGGCCATCGAGGTAATTACGTGGTGTTTGATTTAAATTTTCTCGAAATCTCGAATTAACGCACGCTTGGGAAAAGTGGGGCGTTACAAAAACGATAAAGAGAACAGGGCCTTAGAGTTTCACATAGAGTATTGGGTTTGAATCAGTGCGGAAACTTAGAAGGCATAATTATTGTTGGAAGACAAAATTTAACTGGAAGGCAAGTCTCGCATGGACTGCGCCGAATGTCTAATTTTGAGTGTATATAAACTGTGATCGCATCCGAATTTACCCAAAGGGTGTATCAAGGGAAAAGTCACCCACTTGTGGGGATTAGTTAGACAAGCTCGAAGACTCCGAGGTGAATAAAAATATATATATATATATATCTCATCAAGAAAGGCTCACGTTGGCGACGGCTCCTAGTCTGTTTAATTAATGACTGTTTGTTTCAGCGATTGCGATTCCATTGGTAGAAGAAGAAATATATAACAGTGAGAAGATGCTACTGATCTCTTCTACCACCAACGGCTGGGCACAGGTTCATTCCCCCCCTCTCTCTCTAAACTATTACTAGAACCTGACAATATTTTTGTTCCCTAGCTTTTGGAAGAAGAATATCACTGCATGCTGTGTTCTTAATTATTTTATACCCTAAAGCCACACCACCTTATGATCTCTTCTTTTGTTGCAGAAACAGAAAGATGACAATATTGGTTTGATGGCTTCAAGGCCTATGGAGAAACCCGGCAAAGATCCAGGCCACAGGTGTCCTCGCTGCAGTTCCTCAAACACCAAATTCTGTTACTACAACAACTACAGCCTGTCGCAACCCAGGCATTTCTGCAAAGCCTGCAAGCGGTACTGGACCCGAGGCGGAGCCCTAAGAAATGTTCCAGTGGGCGGAGGGAGCAGGAAGAATAAGGGGGTCAAGAGGCAGGCCCCCTCCATTCATGGTACTTCATTATCAACTGCTAGTGCTGCAGCTTCAAACCCTAATCTTGAAACCCTAATCAACGTATCTTCATTCTCCAACTGTGTTGATCCTGTGCTTTATGGCTTACCCACGAATCCTTCAGGGTTCACTTTTCCATGCCCTAGGTTGAATCCTAGGGTTTCAAACGTCGACAGTGTTTTAGGGTTTGGTCTGCAGCCTGAATTGAGTGGTCTAGAATTAGGGTTTTCCCCTCGGGCTGATCCAAATGGGGAAATCCATTTAGCAGAAAACAGGTTGGATTGGGATGTCCCTTATTGCCAGAATAATCAGATCGATCAGATGACTAAACCCTCAGATCCTAGTCTTCATTGGAGTAATGCAACAAGTATTGTTGCCTGGCCTGATCCTGCAAATCTTGGGTCTTCAGTTCCTTCTTTGATCTAGAAGAAAAAGAAAAAAAGAAAAAAGAAAAAGCAACTTCATTGTTTCTTTACTTGTTGACTTGTGTTTGTTTGGCTAGCTAGCTTTCTTCTGCCGATTTTCATTCTCTTTTGTACTGAATGTTATGGCCACGGTGCAGTGGGAAAAGAATTGCCCAAAAATAAAAATAAAAATGGGGTTGCTTCTGTGAGAGAGAGATCAAGGAGCTTGGAATTGGAGCCACTATGTCAGCTGCAAGGAGGGTGAGTCTGTTATTTTCTTAGTATCATAGGTTAGATCAAGCTTTGATAAAATTACTCTTCTGTAATTGAAGATCAAAAAATTAAATTCCAGAAGTGTTTGTACAAAAATAAGAAAAAAGTTACATATATATGAATATGAATGACGAGTTTCATACTTTGGGACAATGTTCTATGGGTCAGAAGACCCATTTAATTTCTCTAAGATCAACCTCAGCATAGATAGACGGCAAAGCATTGGGGGAATTTGGGGTGCAACTTCATTATTGTACTGATCCATTGAGTGATATTCTTCTCTTCTTTTTTTTGGTATATGATGAGGTAATCGTAATTCGTAAGTGTTTATATCAAAAGCATTGAGAAAATTTGAACTTTCAAGTCTCATATTTATCATAATCTCATATTTACTTATGTAATGTGGTACCTTAAAGACATTTATCATAATCTCATATTTATATATTATTGCATGACGTTTCTAATGTGTTTCTACATATATTTCCACGTTTGCTATTACGTTGAAATTGGGGGATAATGTTAATACATGCATGCTGAAGCTTCTAAGAAGAACTAAGAATTTATTTGAGCTGGAGATATCATTTATGGCAGCGCAGTATTTACTTAGAGAGACAGACAGACAGACAGACAGACAGAGAGCTAAGAAAATGGATGAAGTTCGTAAATCTGTGGGTTTGATTAGCTTTGAACAGAATTAATTTCACTTTTAATTAGTATCAAATAGCCATTTATATTAGTAATATTTATATATTGATATACTATATATTTACATTAATATAATATAAAATATTATAATTGAGTGTGAAATAATTTTTTATAATTAATATAAAATTCATGATTAATTAATGTTCGCCCTTTCCGATGTAGTATTTGATAATTGCAGTGGGGAATTCCATTATTCATCTTGTGCACAACAAGATGTGCCACATTAACTTTTGGGCTTCTTCTGTTTGGTGTTTTGTTTAGTCGTATTGGTAAAAACAATTAATATTGATATATTGGTAATTGAACATCGGGATATATAGTATTTAATTTTTCGGAAAAAAAATAAAAAATAACATTTAGTAATTCAACATGATGATATGTTTATTAATTAAGTAATAAATATTTAGTTAAAATTTTACTATTATTATATGCATATACTTATATGTGTGTGTAAGATATTCTTTAATTCGACACTCCCTCTATCACCATTAAGATAAATTTATGCTATTTTACTTTTCATTTAAATTGAAGATAACTCAATATATATATTTTTTAGAAGAAGCAATTCTACTTTAAAATAAAATTATACTTAAAACTTCAAATTGAATTTTCTTTTAATACTGATAGTTAGAATATTTAAAACATATTTTTCACTTGTTTTATTCACAAACATAAGGAGTTTTTCAACCCATTAATATAATAAATATTGAATTGAATTAGTGATGGTACTAATTCTAATAGTATTATAATACCTTAATGCTATAATAATATTATTTAATATCAATATATTTCATTATATATATAAAAATTAAACAAATGTTCTTATATAACATTTCATTAATCATCTTTTCCCTTAAATTTTCAAGATAAATATATATATTTCTCCATGGTTAACAATTCAATATTGCCTTTAGTTTGGCCTCTTTTGTTGAAGCTTGAACTGTTACATGGTAGTTTTATAACTCTTTTGAGTCATCTTCTTATAGTTAATTGAGTTTTTTAAATTTGGTATGTGGCCTTAATCTTAATGCAAGCAAAAAAAAAAAAAAGTAAAAATAAAAATTAAAATAAATTCAATGCATTTTTCAATTCTCTACCAAAACTAGAAAATATGGTTTTCTATATATAGTTAAAGATTAAACACATTTTTTAAAAGAAAGATTGGAGATTTGGAAAATAATAAAATATTTTTTGATAACTAAATAGTAATTCTTAAAATTTGGGAGAACAAGAACTAGTGTTAGTGAGAGACCAAAAAACAAGGCCAAAGTATTAATTTATGTACATAAAAGCAAAAAAAATCATGCTCCGATCGAACATAATACTAAGGTTTTCGATAAATTGCCGAAGATAGGAGCTATTGCTATCCTTAGGTTCCTAAGGATAGCAATAGCTCCTATCTTCGGCAATTAGGATGGCAATAGCTCCAAGGAGCTAGCTATTGCTATCCTAATTAATGATATTTTAACACAGGGCTTTTTCTAGTGTCTTGTGTTGTAAGAGCATAAAATATAAAGTGTCTTTAATACACTTCAATTTTACGTTCTTACCTGATTAGTTGGAATATATATTTATTGGGGTGAGATACATTAAATAAACCTAATTGTATGTCTCAAAGATATTGTAAAGACAAAAAAAAAAAAAAAAAAACACTTTTAACATATAATTTGCAATGAATTTAATCTATTATCTGACATTGATGTGATACTGTCATATCAGGGCAATAGTAAGAGCGGTTGGCAAATTGGGGGAGTCGCCAACCCCCTTGCTATTGCCCTAACCTGACTGTGCCATATCAGTGTGACATGAGTAATAAATAAAATTCGTAATATGCAAGTTATCTATATATGTGTGTATAAATAAATATGTATTCTTTAATATTAAATGTATTTTATGATCGGTGTCACATTACAAATGAGACTATATGTATATTAGAGTAAAAAATTTTGATGAACTTTGTTCAACTTTAATTTTTATTAAATATATATTGAACTTAATTATAACGTCGTTTAAATTTAAATTAATGGAGCAACAATTTTTATTCAAAATTAAATTTTCTGCTTTACAAAAATTCAAAAATTGGAGAAAATTCAAAAAGAAATGGTAAATTGCACTCAAATGGCCTGCATTACAAATTTTGTGACTTAAGACCCCTAACTAAGTTAAATTAAATTAATTAAATGATAATTAAGTAAAATTAAAACTAAATTTAACCAAACAAAATAAAAATAAAACCAAAAAGTTAAACACAGAAACGCTAATGAGTGTTTTTCAGCCAAGCAATGTATGGTTAATCACAAAAAGGCTAAAGAAAAGAACTTGTTTTTTTTCTTTGTTAACTTTTTTGTTTGGTTAAATTTAGTTTTAATTTTACTTAATTATCATTTAATTATTTTTATTTAGTTTAATTAGGGTTTAATTAAGTGATGGAGTTAATTAGTAGTGAAAGGGTTTGAGTGTGATTTATCTTGTTTTTGATTTGTTGCATGCTTTTTTTTAATTTTTTGATGAATTCTTGTAAAAATTAAAAAAAAATTGAATAAAAAGTTACTCAATTAGTTTAATTTTAACAATATTAATTACTAAAGTTCATTATATAATTTATATACGAGGCAAAGTTAAGGAATTTTTTGATAATTTACCTTATATGTAATATGCAAACTTTTCCATATATTCACGATAATGCTAGAATTTTAGGGTTTACAATTATACTAGAAATTTTGGTCACGAGAATGATTTTTCTTCTTTCAAATTTGCAGCAATGGAATCAAAACAGCTCACCTAACAACCTAGCTAGTACTCTAATAGAAATTATCATGCCTTTGTCTGGCAAGTTTCTCTAATTAAATAATTGATGGTCACTAGGTCCGGGCCTCTAACATTAATTAATTGTCTAATACTAGCTAGATATCATACCTCTATTAAAATTATCATATTCCTGCCTTGTCAAGCAATTGGCAGCATGATCCGCCGATTTAGGGGGAAAAGAATAAATCCTTCATTATATTCTGTTTGGTTTCAGAGAAAATCTAGGGTGACATATGCAAATTGAAACAATTTTTTTTAAAAACATTATATGGGGATATTGGTATATATGTTCTATATGCCAAATCATCAGGCCAAGCTTAGATATTAATTAGAGTACCTCCATTAACATGAAACAAACTGTCTCTATCTCTCTCCAATTAATATTGTTTCACATCAAACCAAATCTTCTCGAAGCATTAACAAAAGATTACAGTCTATTAAAGAAAGGGTTAAATTAAATCAACTTTCATGGAGTATTTGTTGGAATAATTTAGGCTATGAAATGAGAGGGAAAAGAAGTGTTATTATATAATTAATTGTGTTCTAAGATATATAATTTTTTTGTAAATAGATATAACTATTTTGAAAAGTTGTATATGATTATTTTACAAAGAGAGATATGCATGTCTTTTAGTTTAAGTTAAGTTTTAAGGACATGATTATTTATAAAAGGACAACTGTTACAAAGTCCTGCACAATTTGGTTTAAATGAAAAATATGTAACTTTTAAATAAATGGATAAATAGATGAACTCATAGTAATGCAATAATTAACAACTCTTCATTTGTTCTTTCTATTTTCTTTTTTCAAAATATACCAATTTAAAAAAAAAACTTTAGAAACTATTAAATTTAAATTTATGTGGCTTTATTAACTCTTGGGGTGGTTTTTCCTAAGAAAGGAAGAAGCAAACTGAAATTGCTAGAAATCATGAAGATTGGTAATGAGCATATTCAATTGCAGGTAAGTGTGTTTTCTTTTTACATCTTTTAGGCATGGGCTATTTTTATATGTTTTTGTATCATTGTTGAATATAATTTTTTATTAAATAAAGATTCTATATGATACATATACTGGGGATCTTGCTCTAATTTTGAGATAGAAGTAATTAATATACCATGTGACCGATAATAGATTCTATATGGTACTGAGTGCATCGCTCATGTTATGCTCTATCATTGTAAGAGCAAATGGTCCATAATGTATCATGAAACATGTAGAAAATGTACATTAGTAAATCAAAGACCCAAATACATGATTGGAGAATATAGTTATTCCAGAAATTAAGTTGTAATTATTTATAAAGAGATACGTCTTTTGATTTAAGTTAAAGAGAATGTTTTTTTGCCAATTTAAGGACTTCACTATTTATAGAAGGACCCAAAATGTTACATAGTCCTGCACGGCTGCACACTTGGTGTAAATGGAAGATATGACTTTTAGACAAATGAATGTGTCTATTCACCTATTATAAACAAGTGAATCTAAGTAAATAAAATTATTAATAAACTCTTTATTTGTTCTCTTTATCTCATTTTCTCACAAAAATATACTGAGTTGCTTTAAAGAGAAATTTTCAAAAAATTATTAGCTACTTGTGACTTTAATAACTCTTGAGAGTGATTTTGTCGTTAACCCTACAACAATTCTAATATAAACAAATAACACCTTACAAACAATAATCCGTTATGA
The DNA here is from genome assembly GCA_036245055.1 of Diospyros kaki. NCBI lineage: Eukaryota > Viridiplantae > Streptophyta > Magnoliopsida > Ericales > Ebenaceae > Diospyros > Diospyros kaki. The sequence goes on along the minus strand of BSEG01000003.1, from coordinate 29,608,780 downwards.
TCAAAGTCAAATTATACAAAATTCTCCATAATTTTCCCTTATTTAGTTTATTAATTAGTTGCTAAAATCCTAATCCTAACTAATTGGAAAAACTATGAAAAGGATATAGCTACTTCAAATATTCAACCCAAATTAGAAGTTAAATACTTGAGTTGTGGAGATGGTTGGCTAAGTTGGGAATTAGCCAAATCCACTAGTTAGATAAAATCAAAATAAATTAAATGGATCTTTATATTTTGTGCTAAAGGACATATATAGAAAGAAAAACAGTTATTATTATCTTCATTATTTTTATTTTTTGAGGAAAGTAGTATTTTTTATGTATATAATCCTTTCAGAGTATTTTAGTAGTAGAGTATGTATAATATAAGTTGGGCATTGTAATCTAAGAATAAAAACAATTAAGATAATAATAATTATTTTAAAAAAATAACTATTTTTAAAATTTCCCACCTATTAATTTCTACTATCAAGGGTTGGCTCGAAGCCACATGAGGCCAATTATGCATTAGCTCACCCTATTCTCAATCGCGCTCACACATTGATCTTCAAATCTTGTGAATTGAGGCCCTCGAATTAACCCTCAATTAGGATCAATTTCATCTTTTGCTGCTGATTTTAAAGTGGTGGTTGTTGAGCCTTTAGCAATCCTTTCTTGTCTAGATCAACAGTTTCAAAGCGTTAGATTAACAATAGCTATTGTGTTAGCCATCAAAATTGTTGCATTAATTGGGCTATGTACAACATTAATAGTGGAAAACTGTTGCAAACAAGATTATATAGTTATTCTATTATACTACATTGTCACTGTAGAAATGTTGGCCGTGGGGAGTCAAATCATAAACTTAGTCAAGATTAGTTATCCATTGTCGATGATGCTGTAGACCAATCATGTATCCCTTCCTTGAACCAAGTACCTATAATGGCGGTGTTTTTATCTCCCAAGAGAATTTTGATAACTTGTAAGAAAAATGTAAGAAAATATAGAATAGGTTCTATTACTGTCTCTATGCCTTTAGAAGTTCACTCCTATTTATAAATGGCATAAAATAACACCCAAAATGTAGTTTAGTGGTTGGATAGAAATTTTCAAGTGGTTAGAAATATTTTCAAAATAATAAAGAGATTCTTAATTGATCGAATCTACAAGAAATATTCTCAATTGACCAAGTCTAAGAATTATCGAAATGGTTTCGTTTAAATCTTTCACGTTAGTAATTGATTTGGATTTAGGTTAGATCATTGATCCAAATTCAAATTGAGTAGAATTTAGGTAGACCATGTTAGATCTAGGGAACATGTGGCCTAGTGATTTTAGATTGACTTTTCTTGACAGGTGTCAAAATTGATTGATGAACTTACAGAAATAATAGAGTAATTTCGCTCTTTATATTATTCCCTCATAGAACATTTGGAGCTGCATGTGGCTATCATCATATCATCAGGTGGTGAAGATGTTTATAGGATTTGTTAATATGAACTTGATTCCTCCTTATTTAAAGTGATAATGCCTCTTTCTATATACATATATTTATATTTCATTATTATCCCTTTTTTGGTTTTACTTTGCTAGATATATAATTGTCACCAGTTGGCTTTAGGTAACCAATTATAGTTGGTTGTCTATAATTAATAGAGGTGTTAATGAATTGAGTTGATATGGTTTGATTCTTTTTTTTTTTTTAACATAGTTTGGTTTTGATTATATATATATATATATATATATATATATATATATTGGATCAGATTGAGATTGAGCTATATATGTTTGTGTTAAAGCATCAAGTCCATAGACCTAGTACAACCAAAGTAATATAGAGTTGTTTAGGGGTCATTTGAAAATTTAGTAAAATATCTGTATTCCTTTATGTTATGTCATTTGCATCCCAATCCACTAATTGTCATTTCTACTGAGGAAAAAGAAAACTGAAAACAGTGTTTGATTTTCTGAAATTGTGTTTAATATTAAATTCATATTGTGAATGGTTGTCAAAAAATTCAAAAAGTATGGTCATCGAATTCTTTGAATCTAATGTGGAGATAATGAAAACTCATTAGACGCGTTGAAAACACTCAAAAAACATGCGAATCTAGTAATCGAAAAACTTGTTGGCGAGGTGGCGTGGTTGTAGTGTCATTGGATCTATTGTGGAAATTCTAAAATTTGTGAGATATGCTTAAGTTCATAGTGAGAACGACTTAATTTGGTAAACTAGTTGCTAGAGCTTAGTTATGATGTACAAAAATGTATCGGAAGTGTCATTTTGATGTTTTCGAAATATTTTCATTTTCTAAAAGTCATAAAACATTTTCAGACTATTTCTGTAATTTTTAAAATGTTTTGGAGCAATTTAGTAATATTAGAAAAATATCAAAAATGTGTTTCTAATTTGGAAATGTGTTTCCATCCACGAAGAGATTAGAGACATGAAAAATTCTATCTCTAACTAGTTTAGAGAATAAATATTTTTCATCTCTAATTCAAAATTTTTAATTTTTTTCAAAATTTGTTTGAATGTGTTATGGAATTTATGTTTATTTTTATATTAAATAACTATTTTTTATAGCTTTATATATTAAAAATTATATTTACAAAAAGTTCTTCATATTTTTTTATTTACGCGCTTACCTAAATTTTTGTTTCTTATTTTTTAAAAAAATATCATTTTTTAATTTCGTTTCATATCGTATTCGTTTCTCATTTTCATTTCTGTGCAACCTAGACTAGAGCCACTCATTGTCAGAAATGCTAATTACTTTAGGTGCATGTGTCTGTCAAATTTATAGTCTCAGAACTTGGTGTGGAAAGACTAATCAAATTATGTTAGAGTTGCCAAGTTTATCATTTAAGAAATATCATTGAGAAGAGGAGTCAAGTCGTGTGGCTCCAATGCAAGTCACTAAAAATGTCATGGTGTTGACATGGACAAGCGATCAACAAGAGGCAAACTTTCTTGATTGGGGTGGGGTGGGGTGGGGTGGGGAGGGGATGGGAAGATCCAATATTTTAAAAATTAGACAGGATAGTGAATTGGGCTATTAATTGGGTCACAGGTCAGTTGGTCCGACCGGATGATGTCATATATATATTATAATTAAATAATATATATATTAAATATATATTTTAATATATATTTAAAATACTAGTATTCTATATATTATTATGAGAAATGTTATTATTAATTAATATACAACTCATATTTTATATATAATTGTTATATATGTTATTAAAAAATTAATTAATAATTAAAAATTTAATAATGAGCGAAGGGAGTGAAAAAATCGGGGTCAACCCGGTTTTCGGTTTATCAGTCTGACCGGATTTTGATCGATTTTGACTGGGTTGAAATTCATCTATTTTTTAAAGTCAAATCAGACCGGATGGATCATCGGTACCGGTTAAATCGGTCTGACCAGCCAGTCCGGTCCGATTCGATCCGATTTTTAAAACATTAGGAAGATCGAAGGGAAAATGGATGGTGGTGACTTTTAAAAAAAAAAATAGAAACCGAATGGATTTTAAAGTCATTCCATTTTGCTGAAGGAGCCTTCTCCATGAGCCCACACGGAACAGAGGCCCGGCTCATAAGCTACTGTATGGGCCAGTGTAAGCGGACGTAGGTCATTTTCTTTAATAAAACCTTTGTTTGTTTAGTAGTGTATATATTCAGTATTCTTAAAGTTGGGAGGATTAATTATTGAGAGACGACATAAGGAAGGTGGGTGCATATATCCATGAACTACCAGCTAGTAAAAGAAAGCAATTGATTCATATGGAAAATGATGAAGTGAATGTTCGTAGTAATTATGGAGGAATTAGGTAGGGATTAGGAGAGTTTGACCGATGAATAATATTGATGCTGAAATAGAGAAGAAGACAAAATAATTAGGAGGCCACCAAAGCATGCATTAGCAGTAGCTATGATGCATGAGTTTATATATTATTATTATTATATTATTGCACCATCATCATTCCTTTGTCCACGCAAATGCTTTTGTTTAATTACCTTGGGTTACCATCATTCATGCATATACTTTCAATAAAAAAAGTATCACACACCACCCACAGACAATGATGGATAGAATATATATATATATATTGTTATATTATAGCGATAATTTTTTTCATATAAAAAAAAATTATAAAACTTATATTTTTGACTCAATTTAATTTTTATATTTTAATTTTTTCATATAAAAATTTAAATTTTTCGTCATTTTAATTATACCCATGTAACTGTATTTTTTAATCAATTTAACTTTTATACTTTAACATTTAAAAAAAAATATAAAGTAAGATGATCAACACTTGATCATGTGCAAAGAATCATAATATGTATAGTGGAAGAAAGTAAGAGAGCACGAGAACAAAATAAGACATTTGCTACCAATGTTTCCAACTTAGCAAATCAATTACTTTGCTCAAAGTGTTAATTTCTTTCACTTTATTTTTTTTTAACACGTTAAAATACAAAGGTTAAATTGATTCAAAAATACCAGTACAAACATGTTTCTAACTCATCTTACTTTACTTTTTTTCTTACACCTCAAAGTACAATAATTAAATTAACTCAAAAATGCATATATATGAGTATTATCAAAATAATGAAAAGTTTAAATTGTTACATGAAAAAAAATATCAAAGTATAAGAATTAAATTGATTTAAAAATGCAAGAATAAGTATGTAATCAAAACATTGAAAAGTTTGGGTTAACACACGAAAAAAATATCAAAATACAGAGTTTAAATTAACTCTAAAATATAGATATTGACGTGTAATTGAAATAATAAAAAATTTAAATGATCTAATAAAAAAAAGATAAAATTAAAGGGATAAAAATATGAGTTTGGCTAATTTTTGAATGTAACATAAATCTTGTCCAATTAATTATTATCTTGTTTATAAGATTAGGTTTCTTAAAAATATAAATAAAAGATTAAGTTTCATAAAATTAATTTAATATTCATTATTTTTGTTGTATCTGAGGGCTAGTTTAGTTTGTTAGAGTGAGGTGATGGGAATAAGAATAAAAATAATATTTTATATATGCATGAATGCATTATTAATAACTTGATGAGACTCCTGTCACATTGATACAACAACAATCTGCAAGGAATACCAAAAACTAGGGGAAAAAAAAAACAAATTTAAATCCACAACATGCTGCAGCCATACTTACATTCAATTGAAGGTGTATGATGAGGGTGGGGTTAATTGTGCAACTTTTGACCTAAAAGTGAAGGGTAGACCATAATAACTCACAGGGAAGTGTATTTCAGAAGTGTACGGCCACCAATGATTGCCCGCACTCTCACCATCTTTATTTCTTTTTTTATAACCAAAAAAATCCTTAATCACTGTTTTTTTTATAATTCACGGTACAGTCGTGCTCTTAGTAAAAAAAGGAAAGAAAATGAACAGAAAAAGGGAATAGAATAGTAACACAAACAGTTTGGAGAGGAAGAGAGAGAAGACAATTTGGGACTTCCATTCTTTCTATATTTGGATTGGCCACACTCAACAACCCCATCTTCGCATTTAGTAATATAAAATCTTCTTTATTATCATTCTCTTTTATATATTTGATTATGTTCGACTTAAACTTTTAATCAAAATAATTAATAACTTTGGTTAAAATTTAATATCTTATTCATTCACGAGCAAATGTAAGGGGCAGGCATTGAGTGTAGCTCGTGTCAGCCTTAACCCTTCTCCAAATATGTCTTAAAATTTGAATCATTTGAGAGGAGATGAGAATTAAAATGACTTATAGATTTAGAGGTCTGTCTTTCTCAAATTCGTTTCTATATCTGTTTACAAAATTAAATTAAAAAAAAAGAGTTGAATTTTGTAAAACTTGATTAATTTTTTAATAATTTTATTTTGAGTAGACTAAATTTTAATTTTTATTATTTAACCATTAAGTTAATATTAAACCGATTAGAAAATGATAAGGCACCAGATTCACAAAGTTGATAAGTCGGGGGGTCGTAAATTCACAAAATAGGGACGGATCTGATATCATTGACCGGAGAATGCAGGCTGACCGAATGATGATGTTGGGATAGAGGTGGAGCGGCATGTCGCGTCGTGATGGGATATGTCTGATGGGAGGTGGGCCCATCACTCACGCACGTTGATGGATGTGATCGAGGGAGGCCCCACAGAACAGATCAACGTCGTGTACCTGGAAGGAACTGTGGTGTTAAAGCGGAACACTGGATTGTTCCTGCATGCACCTGTCCCCTCGCGCTAAAAGTGAATGTCTGTGGTTGTGGGTAAGACAATCTTTTAGGCGCTGCCGAAAATATATGTTGGACGTCTAGCTTCCGCTAAAATTAAAATAAAAAATATAAACTATATGAAATGAGAATAAAAAAATAATAAATAAAAATATAAAAAAATGCGTAAATAAAATAGTATAAGAACTTTTTTTATAAATATAATTTTTAATATAAAAAAATAGTTATTTAATCTAAAATTAAAAATAAATTCAATAACACATTCAAATAAACATAAATATAAGTCTTACAAGTATTACAAATATTCATATACATTAACAGTCAATACTCTATAAGTATTACATACATTCAAATAACAAGTGTAACGTATTATATATTACATATATAATATTGAATTAGAAAAAAAAGTATTACATATAGTCATACACGGTACATTTATATGACAAAAATCAATATATATAGAGAATATATATACATACACAATATAATAGAAAACTAAACCAAATACATATATAGAGAAGTCAGATGGTTGCCACCAGTCGCTGGTACTTGGTTATTGATCGAAGAGCCAACTAGTTAAACCTTTTGTGTTTGTGAATTGACAGCGGCACTGAGCAATTGGAGTTGTGAATCAACGACGACACCAAACAATCATAGTTGTAATTAAATTGATTCGTACTGCACGAAAACGGTATCACCGAGCATGGAAATGTTGATTCGTGTTTGTGAATCGACGGCAGCTCGACCTAGTTTGTGTTTGTGAATCGACAATGGCATTAAGCAATCGAAGTTGTGAATCAACAGCAGCACCGAACAATCAGAACATATTTTAGTAAAATTATTTTTGGTATATTTAAATCTCCTAATGGATTTTTGATATGTCTTATGGTGGAAAACATATTTTAAGTATTATAGTATTTTGTGTATTAAAATGAACCAAGAAATGCTATTTGTTCTAAGTGGAATATTAGCGCACTATAAGAGAATATATAAGAAAATATTTTCATTTTGAAAAATTATCTCTCGATATTTTGACAACTAATATTCATTATTGTTAAAATAATTTTTTAATTAATTTTTCAAGAAATAGAAGAAATGTATTTTGGGAGTGGTAAAATCACTAAATCCCGAGTTTATACTAAAATCAAAATTCTATTTTCTTATTATTATGGATTTCGATTTTTTAGATATTTTTATTGAATCCAAATAGGGGTACTTCCTTATTTACATTTATGTATTAAAATAAATAGAAATTAAAATATAAATTAAAGAAAATGTGGACATTTATGTAAATATGTTGTAATGTATTGCTACATTCATGCTATGGATTCTATCATCTAAGCAAATCTAATTTTTCTGAAAATTTGGACTAAAAGTCAACTCTCGGTGAGGGACAGTCGACTATGGTTTATGCAGAGTCGAGGTAGCAGATAGTAGGTTTTGGTCAGTTGACTAGGAGTCGAATGTAGGCCAATGAAAGTCGACTGTCGGCTATGTTGCACGAAAATGGAAACGGGAAACGTTTCTGATACGAAACGGAAACGTTGAAACGGATATTCTTCTAAAAAATAAGCATAAATAGGGTTCGAAATGGGAATGAGAGATGGGAAAATAGCTCCTTCGAGAAGTTTTTGTACAACATAGACTGTTAGCATCGAGAGTCGACTATGGGTGTCGCAAAGTCGATTGTCGGTTAGAGCAATCGACTGCTAGACTCCAACGGTCGAATTTTTCTAGTCGTTAAAGATTCGTTGGAAGCTCAAATATATATATATATATATATATATATATCTTCAAGAGATTTTTGGAGAAGACTAAAGCATTATCAAGATCCATCATTCTAAATCACACCCAAGCTCTCAAGCCCTCAAGAAAAGCAATTCATGACTCAAACTACAAAGATCAATCAATTGTAGCTCAAGGCAAAGAAGAATAAGTTTTTCTTTAAAGTGAAATAACTTTTGTATTATTCATATTTGCCTTGTAATATCATTGTGTTCATTTCCATATTAGTCCAAAGTTGTTTGGACATAGGATTTATTGTTATTAATTGTGGATTCTAAGTGGCCTCCTATATCTCAAGTAATCTAAGTGTATTGTTGTAATAGTTTTCGAGGTAAGTTAAAGGAAAAATCTCGGGGTGTACAAATTTGCTAAGTGATTTTATGTGAAAACCTAGTGGTAGTTTTAGTGGAATCTCAAGTGTTAGGTTGACCTTGAGAGAGTGGAGTAGGTGTTGAAAACACCGAACCACTATATATTCTTGTATTGATTATTATTGTTTATGTTTTTATATTATTATCACTCTCAAACAACATATATATTTATAACAAGTATTTTCTTTGTATGAGAAAATATCAAGAGTTTTAAAAAGAAAAAAATTCGATTTAATAAGTTTTTAACACTCAATTCACCTCTCTCTTGAGTGACCATTGTGTGTCAAGGGACCAACAGTGAATTGATTTGTGTTGCACAAAAACAGTAGCACCGAGCATTGACACCTCAATTTGTGTTTGTGAATTGATGACGGCTCAACCTAGTTTGGTTTTTGTGAATCGACGGCAGCACTGAGCAATCGTAGTTGTGAATTGACGGCAACACTGAACATCAAACAACCGGGAAACAAGGAGGAATGATGATAAAGGACGGTTAGAGATAGAGACAAGGTCATCCAATTAATAAATGTTAGTTAGAGACAGAATTGTTTAAGTCTTTAATCACATTTGTGAATGGAAACACGTTTTCGATATTTTTAACTTATTAAAAACAATCTCAAAATGTTTTTGAGATTAAAGAAGTTGCCCAAAAACGTTCTTCAGCGTTTCAAAAGATGAAACATTTTGAAAATATCAAAACGACCCCTCTAAGACATTTTTGTGCATCATAGATGGACATTGCATCTTATCCTTAATTAAATTGTGGCTAAATTATTCGATATATTTTTTAAATTCTAATCACTTAGTTTGGATATTTTTAGAATTTTAAAATTAATTCAATCAATATTTTTTAAATTAGATATATTATTATTTAAATATTAATTGTTTAATAGAGATGCCAAATGAGATAGGTGGTTTGTGACTAGTGGAACCCAACTTGACTTGTTATTGTAGCGAGTCAGGTCATGTTATAGGCATTTCCCGCATCACTCATTATGGACCAGATTCGGTTTAGAGAGTCGGCCCAATCGCCCAGAGCCTAAAAGGCCCGTACAACCTCATCAAAGGAAAGCTCATACACCACCAAAAATCCGCAGCTCATAAAGCAAACTCCACAAACGAGCATCCGATTAAGCCTCTTGTGAGCTCTTGTCGATTGACTGAACGAACTCCCAGTAAAACCCCTCAGTTCACTGGACTATCAGGTCGCTGGCCTAATACCTCCAGCTCGTACAAAAGGCAAAGCTACTAAGAAGTCAGAGGTGGGGTCCATTCACTTTATCTGCAACAGCCCATGTTTCTCGAGATGAAAATCCCACTTACGACTTTGTATAGATGATAAGAACTGTTTGTCCTCCCGTTATGTCATCTTTATATTTCTATATATTATCCAAATTGTAAAGGCTCTTCATTATAAATAGGGGTCAGAGATATCATGGAGGGGACACAAGGAATAATCAGAAACCGCCATTCTGAAGGAATAATCAGAGTGCGGGCGTGGAGTAGGTATCGTTCTGGCCGAACCACGTGAAAATCGTTGGGTGTTCTTCACTGGTATCTAGAACCCTTGTTCCTCTTCTTCTTCTTACCGTGATTCATAATTATTTCATTGCTGCTCAAAAAGAATCACAGTCGGCTGAAATTCAACGTCGACAGGTCAAGTCTAACATTTTTTGGCCTATGCCATGAACTAGTCCAATCTAACTCATCTAAGGGCTCGGCTTGACTCGAACCTATAGAGCCATAGACTTGGTTCGTTGGTCCTAACTAAATTTTAAATTTATAAAAAATAAATTATAAATAATTTATTTTTAAATTTTTTATATTTAATTTAATAGTTCTAATACTTCAAAAATTATATAAACAATGTCATAAATTTACAATGAAAATCAAGAAATTCCAAATAAATTTTATTTCATATACAATTTTACACTTTTTTTATAGGAAAATTTATATTTCATACACAAAAGGCATAATCATTTTAAAAATTCTAAATATATAAATAAATATGTATCTCACACACAGTTGTTGTAGTTTGAATTCAAAATATGATATAATTTTTTAAAATTTTAAATATTTATAAAAGTTAATGCTACTTTAAAATGGAATTATAAACCATTAAAATTTTCAATTTTCAAACTTTTAACTTCAACATTTTAAATTTTTATTTCACAAGTAGATTTATATCTTAGATATTAATTAAATAGATATATTTTTTAAAAATTATCTTCAAACTTTTTTAAAATTAGATCATCTTGATAGGCTTTTGTGGGCTTGACTTGTTAAGGCTTGTGGGCCTAGGCTAGATTCAGCTCTTCAGCTCGACAGGTCGATCTAACTTAGCTCGTTTTTGGTAGGCTCATAGGTTGAGTTGGGCTACTCAACCTTATTTTGCACTAACGGGTTGGGCTCGGGTTCAACCCATCCCATGAACAAGTTGATGAGGAACGCCATTATTAGGTGTACCAATGCAAGGGTTTAAATAGATTTTTAAAACTTTTTCGAAAAATCAATAAAAGGACAGCATAAACATAAACAAAAAATGACCCTACAAGACTCATTTCTAATGTCCATATGCTAACCGAAACTAAATCATGCCATATAGGGTTTAGTAGGTATACTTTTCAACACTTGAAGACCGATGTAGAGGCTGAAATTCTCTTGATAGTAACAACTCATTGCTCCAAAAATAGCCCCCGAAACTTCTTCGATTAGACTAAACCGTCCCCCGAAATTATGAGGGGCCTATTAAGTCCACGCTCTAGCAAGACGGTGAATCCCAACACTCTCTCTTTGTGCTAGACAAAGAGAGTAAGGGAGATTAAGGTTGAGAAATGAAAGTGGGTTTCAAATCAAAGGGGCTTCTCAAACTTGATAGTCTCACTATTAAGAACAATGAGCTACAATAGTTATGAGGAAGCAAGTTGAGCAATTGGAGTTAGGGTTTTTGAATGAGAGATGAATAGCAAGGATGGCTGAGAGAAAAACTAGCCAAAACTTACTCTGGTCGTCTTTCTTTGTGAGCACGAACACAAACATATATATATATATATATTCTCCCAAAATAGAAACCCTATAGCACACATAAAAGAAGGAAATCCTACAAGAGGATCAGAAGGGGACAAGGAAGAGAGGAGAAATCGTGCCAAGGATGCATGCCATCTTCCCCTGAGCCTCTCATTGTCCGTCGTTGCCACATGTCCATCTTTTAGTTGCAGAAAATGATAAACAGTTGTGCAATCTGCCAGCAAGATCGACAAAAATTGTCGATAGTTGGCAAGGAGCTGTTGACAGTTCGTCTTGAAACGATTGACAATTTCCCAAGACTGTCGACCGTTTTGACCCCTTTATCCAAAACTTCCAGAAATTACATCTAGGTCCACTATTGACTCTTAATAGTACTTTCATTATCTCATAATAACGTTAAGCCCCTTATTAATTCTTAACAGCATGCACGTCAACTCTTGACAATTACTCCTTGTTAATTTGATCATTGAACCCGATCTGTTAACTCTTAACGGTAAGCGCCATTAACTCTTATTGACGATTTCAGCCTTAATCGCTTAGTCAATCATCACACTCGAATATGGATGTGACCTTCTAAGTTCACTACTAAGTACCAATCAAGACACGTCAAACTCTTTGACGTTGACTAAACATTTTGATTTACAACGAGTATCTCTCCATCTCCTCGATGTACCTTGAAAGACCTTGAGTGACAACTAGTATTATGTCAATGCGATCATACCAGTAATGAAGTCTTAATTCAGAATAACACCTATTTTGATTTTCGATTCTCGTGTACTATAATCCTTCCATCAATTATCATCCTGATCAAGTGAGAGTCATGGACTGATAATACTCACTAACTCGATGATTGCTAAAATCATTGTGGTGAGATTGAAATGGCACATCGAAACTCTTTTTGACATTGAAACACTTTCCAATCAAGTGTACCTTGGCCAAGGGTTTCTACAATCAAAATCACCACTGATCGCATAAGATGTTCACCTCACGCTGCAGGTTGATGGATCCTATTAGCAATCACCTACCTCCATATGCCACTACACAGGGACCACCCAGTATATCTTCCACCTGGTAACCTAATGATTCTTAGCAACGAAAAATCCCTGACATTGACATACAAGACAATTGTGTTACCTCATATCTAAGGACTAGTAGCACAATCAAAATCTGTGATAGATTATAGATCCTCTTAGTCATGTGATATATCACGTGCGTCACATTTAGTAGATGTTCCAGTATCATCTACCCACATGTATATTATATCTATTTCATGGATTATGGCATGTAACTCACCATTATTTATCATTAATATCTCGTATTAATCAAATGTAGTATTTCATGTGTCAGTCCGTACACGACTAATCATAATCCCTTTCTGAGAAATCTAAGGACTTAGAATTATCATTAAGATATCCTTAATACAAAGGTTTTTAGTCACATATTTTTAACACTAAAGAATAAAACTTTTATCATGAAATTTAGGGATTCATTCATATATAATGTTTGGAGAAGTATGAATGAAGATATGAACTAGATTGCACGAAAACGGGAGACGTTTTAGATAGGAAACAGAAACGTGAAAACGGCATTTTTCTAAAAAGGTAGGAAACAGAAACACGGGGTAAACTGTAAATTTAAAAAATATAGGGGTTTTTTTATAAATATAATTTTTAATATAAAAAAATTAAAAAAAATGTTCAAACATAAACAATACACATAAATTCCATATATTTAAATTTCAAGCAAACATAAACATAAAATCCACAAATACATTCAAACAACTATCAACAAGATGTAGAAAAGCTCAAACATAAACATTCCAACAATGTCAATTCTTTTTTGCAAAAGATCAACTCAATAAATAGAAGTTGTTTAAACATTTTTAGTAATACACATTTAAAGTTAAAAGACTTAAATAAAAAAAAATACAAATCACGTTTAAACTTGTTCATGACATCCTTCTTCCACTGAACATCAATTAATTGTTCTTCAATTTTAATAATTTATTAATAATTTTGACATTCTAGAACAACTTATAGCTAATTGGAATATTAAAAAATTCAAAATTGCCAATGGATGAGAGGCCCACAAATTGCCACAGATTGTTCTAGAATGTCAACATTTTGGACCTCCTTCCCTATAGCTAATTGGAATTTGAAAAACTCAAAATTTCTAGTGAGTGTTGCACCTCTCTCAAAACTTTGCATAAAGAGCAACAAATATATATATATATATATATCGAGAAAGAGAGAGAGAGAGAGAGAGAGAGAGAGATGGGGAGTCATAGAAGAGAATCGGCATTGACAACGAGAGGGTAAAGAAGGAATGACTGACGATGAGGGCAATCGAAGGACTAGCGGCGATGGCGATAGAAGCACTAGAAGCAAACAGTGGAGCAATGAGGGCGATCAACGCACTGGAAGTAGATGGGGGCGAGGGCAATCGACGCACAGGAAGCAGACGACAATCGCCAGAAGAAGAAAAATAAGAAGAAGAATAAGAAGAAGCCGCACTGGAAGCAGATGACAATCGCTGAGAAGAAGCTGCCGCACTGGAAGAAAAAGAAAAAGTTGTTGCACTGAAAGAAGAAATAGAAAAAGAAGAAGAAGAGGGAAAAAGGAAAGAGGTCCAAAATTGTTAGAGATTCATGCTTCTGGGCATGGCAGCGCTCGCTGGAAACGTGTTTCCAACTGGAAATGCATTTCTAGTCAAGTATTTTAAATTACGAAATAGCCCAAAATTTTGCAAAAATTACACAAATGGCCCGAAAAATGTTACGAGCCATTTTTACGGTTTTCGAAACGAGAAACGGTTCGAAAACGTCGAAACGGCACCTCCGAGCCATTTTCGTGCTTCACAGAATATGAACTTAAAATATGAAAATATATTTTATTATATATTACAAGAATTACATTATTAGGCTCATAATAATAAATGGCAGATGCTATCTAAATCTAACATTAGGACACCAACACTAACATAAGTTAGGCCTGTCTTAGATTTTTCTTAAGAGACAATAGAGGGCTCAAAATGACCTGGCCCATCTAATTTGTTTGACATCACTACTCTTTTTGAGGATTTTGTGGTTAATTTTAAAAAATTCATGAATTGATTAGAAAAATTTTAAAATTCAAAGTCGACATAATTGTCTATACCATATTTTATTACCTGATAATTGACAATACGTACCATATTAGTCAGAAATTGGTACTAAACATACTTGGTGCTAATTCACTCTAAATATCAATTCGTACCAACTATAGTAATTGGTACTAGTCGAAACCTTTAGATTGCGTTCTCTTTACTGTTTTCAAGTCATTTTTAATTTATAATTTTCAAAAATAATGAAAACGCGTTCTCTTTGTTATTTTTAAAAATATATTTTGAAAATAAAAAAAATTATAAAGAAAACTCAAAACAACAAAAAATTATTTTGAGTGTTTTCATCCAAAACAAATTTTAAACTCAAAACACATTTATTTATTCATATTTTATTATTATAATAGAAAAAAATATTACAAAATTCATTAAATTTAAAATGTATATATTTTTTTTAATAATATAGTAACATTAAATATTTATAATTTACTGAATAATCAAATTTATTGAATAAAATATTATTAAAAAATTATTTTCAAAATTTCAAAGAGAACGTATTTTTTAATTTTCTGTTTTAAGAAATAGTTTTTCAAAATGATAAAGAGAACGCGTTTTTAATTTTCTAAAAATAGATTATCAAAACAGAAATTAAAAATAAATTCAAAACTCAAAACTAAAAGCAAAGAGAACATAGTCTTAGATATTTGCTAGTACCATCACTGCCAAGTAATTTTTTTTTCCTAAGAAATCTAATTTTTTGTTCTACTTATCATAATTTACCTTTAATTCTCTCTTAACCAAACTCAAAACTCTTAATTGATTTAAAACCTATGCAAAAATAAAAAATAAATACAAATCCCACATAAATTTATGCTCATTACTTAATTTTGAAATATTATAATTTTGTTTGGTTATATTAAATTAGCTTTTAAACAAAAAGATTATTTGAAATAAGTCATTATTCTTTTGGCAAAATTTTTATTTTATTTAGAACACCTATATAAATTATAGGTTATGGTACTCTTATTAAAAATTTTATTATGTTAAGTGGATTGTCCGGACCCAATCTTGGCCCTCTCGTTAGGCCTAATCTCAACCCTTTTCTCTGGACCCAGCCTCAGCCCAATTTTGGTCTTCCCTTTGGACCCAGCCTTGGCTCAGCGCCAGCCTGCCAAGACATCATTGCGACTCTTATTGGATATCCACGAAGTAGCTTCAGATTCTGTCCTCATTAATGACAAATCCCATCCACATTAATGAAGGTCCCATTGCCACCATGCTACCACTTGAGAATCTCTACCGGCGCCGGATAACTAGTCACATCACCTGCAAACGCACGACGCATGCATGTAGGAGGACATCTCCTCCTCTTATATCAATCAACTCTCTTCAAAGTTAAGGTATGTTCTGACCTCTGACCCATTGATACATTGCCTCTTCTTACTCTCTTACTCACTCGATCATTGAAGTGCTTGCAGGTGCCAGCCACCCCCCAGACGGACCCGTCGTCCGAGGCCATTCCTCGCATTCGATCGCCCCCTTTTTGGTTAAGAAGGAACATCTGGCGCCTAGCCATCCCAACAAAGACAAAGTTAACTCGACTGACCGTCTCGATCCCACTTAATCTGACTCTCCAAAACAAGAAATCACTCTTACCATGACCAATCAACGCCCCTCGCATGTTAATCAAAATGCCTGAAAGACGAAGCGATTCGTCAAAATAGCATGTCCGACGCCAAAACATCACCTCATCTATAGCCTCGAAGCTCGCGCTATGCACGTAATCCCTCCAAACCTTTTCCAAACTCAAAGAGTCGGCACCCCGGGTTCTAGGATTAGACACCAATCATACCATCCAACTCAAGAACCGCCACGGCTGTACTCAAGTGCCCTGGCTCGACTCAAAGAAAGTGCGAAGTAAAAAAAAGAAAACACACACACACACACATTCCATCGCGAATGGAAAGTCAAAAGATGGCAAAAATTCATAATACTACAAGCCCATGCCAAATCAAGAAAACATTGAAAATCTGCGCTACTGCAATAAAAAAGTAAATTAGCCCAGCTTGGGTAGGGATTCAGTATCATCGGCAACACCTTCTCCAGCTCGACCCACCTCCGGAGTTTCCCTTGAAGTCTTAGCCCGCGTCCTTCCGGTCGGATCAACAAGACGACCACCCTTGACCCTCATACACAGCTTACAAGGCTGCAGGGCTAGGCCGGGGAACAGAGTCCGAACATGGAGAAAAGCTTCCTTGTAGCCCTTCAGATACTAATCCGCGGCCTCCAGTACTAGAGTCATACTAGTCTCCGCCATTGATTGGGTAGCCTCGAGCATTGCCCTACATCTTCACTCTGGCGGCCAAGACGACTTATGACCTCGCGACAACGAGTCAGCTGCACCTCCGACTTCTCTAGCCGCTGAGACAAGTCAACCGTCTCCCTGGCCACCCTCTTCCTCGCTTTGCTCTCCACCACCTCTTGGACGCGCCCTACCTCCTCTCAATGTGATCGCTTAAGGGAAGCTATCTCCGAGTGAAATCCGAACTCCAACGCCCAGTACACTGCCAAAACCCTCAGAACCCGATCCTTCATTCAGCAATACACCAAATGACAGCTCCCCGAGGTGAAAGGATCGGACACACCTGCAGATGGTGCCCTAGCAGATGACTCAGCCCCCCCGGCGCCCCTCAGACGCTTCATCATAAGCAGTCGGAAGAACGGGCCCAGCAATGGAGGATATTAGACTAATTGTCGGGAAAGTTGTGCCTCCTTTAGCGTTGCTGCTAGCGTCCCCTTGATGACCAACAGGGCTAGCCTTCGACGTCCTTCTATTAAAATAAGAAATTGCCTTTACCTGTGAGGAACAGACAAGAAGAAAGATATGGAAAATAATGCGCCTTTGAAAAAAAAACGGTGAAAAGCCCAGAAGTAAGGGGACGCACCTTTTATACTGTCTCGCGCGTTGCATCTGGAAGAAAGCAAAACACCATCAAACGCTTAGCAAAGCGTTAGAGGCACACTACCTATCACGCACCTGTCCCGTATTCATGTTTCGCAAGGGAATTAGAAGCTGTCGTGTACACCTACGATGGTACACCTTTTTGGCATAGCATTCCATATCCCAAAGTCCCGCATGATGAATGCACCAGGAGATTTCCCCAACCGCCGGAGTCAATCCCCACCTTGCAAAAATGCGGAATCCAGCTATAGCCAGAGCCCCAAAAACATATCCAAAGCCTCATCGGGGATAGCACGACCTTTCCTTCTCAAACTTAGATAACATGCATTAGCAAGAACTCGACCATACCCCGAACGCATCTCGACAGTACGAGACCCTGCTGACGCACTCACAGTGGCTAGCCGCTCTTCGCACTTGGACGACACCCAACTAACGCCTTTCCCTTCTAGGAAAAGCACCATCGAGTCCCGAAGCAACGCGCTGCTTGGGTCAGCATGTAGAGAATACTGCTCTGCTCATTCATCTCGAGCCGACCTCGAAATGGCTCTAGGATCGCCATCCCAACAAAGACAAAGTCAGCTCGACCGACCGCCTCAATCCCACTTAATCTGACTCTACAAAACTAGCACATGCAACTAAAAACTGCCCCGACCTCCCTTTTCTAGGTTGAACGCTTATTACTCGAGCATCTGACTTAGGGGGCTGTGGACCGTCCGGCCCCAATCTCGGCCATCTCCTTAGGCCCAATCTCGACCCTCTCCTTAGGCCAAATCTTGGCCCTCTCATCTGGACCAAGCCTTGGCCTAGCGCCAGCTTGTCACGACATCATTGCGACTCCCACTAGATATCCGCGAAGCAGCCTCAGATCATGTCCTCATTAATGGCGGATCTCATCCACATTAATGAAGGTCCCGTCACCACCATGCTACCACTTGGAAACCTCTACCGGCATCGGATAGCCAGTCCTATCACCTGCAAACGCACGACGCATGCATGTAAGAGGACATCTCCTCCTCCTATATCAACCAGCTCTTTTTAGAGGCAAGGTATGTTCTGACCTCTGACCCACTGATACACTGTCTCTTCTTACTCTCCTACTCACTCGACCATCGGAGTACTTGCAAGGGTCAACCGCCCCCCAAACGAACCCATTGTCGGAGCCTGTGCCCTGCCTCCGATTGTCCCCTTTTTGATCAGGAAAGAACATTAAGATAGTTTTATAATTTATATTACTTATTTACAATAAATTCGAAGTAGTACCTTGGTACTGTCAAGTACTAATATTGTATTATAGCAATAACAAAATTTATAGGATATTAATAACTATAATATTCGACCCATAAGATCAAAGTTCAAGAATCAATTTATCTTTGTCCCCAATACATATGTCGAACGATCGGATAAGCAATATATTGATGTCAATTCAGTGGGTTGCGAGTTCAATTCTCGCCCTATGCAAGACTCAAAGGCCCAACTTGCAATTTATTTGCTCTACTGTAATCGAGAGTACGAGCACCAGGGATCGCACAAGGACGATCATCTCAAGAATTAATTTATTTTTTAGTTTAATTATATGTTTAAACTACTCAATAAAAAAGTAAATTATGTCTAGTTTATGCATACGTAATATTATGCCATCAGTTGAACCCTAGGCAGAAAAGAACACTTCGAGGGTGAGCAGTGGGTTGTTGAATGTTTGTCCATGTTAAGGAGTAGTGATGTGGAGGAGGTCGAACTGTAAACAATTGTTCACATATGCCTACTTATGTAAACAATGATTTTATAAGATTTACAACATTAATTCTAATAATAAATGCCTTAGAAATTGGAACAAGTGTAGTTTACAATTATTTGATAGCTTTTATCTGGCTAAAAAATTAAATTTATTTAAATATATAACATATAATTCTTTTAATTTTAATTTAAAAGATTATTTTAAAGTTATAAAATATATTATTTGTTTAAAATAATAAAAAAATGGGATTAAAGTCAAGACCCACAGGCTATTAGATTGATCCATCCTTTCAAGCTTCAAGTTTGTCCAAGTGATCGAGATTAACTTAGCTCGTTTGATATCTCTAGTGAGAAACAAATCGGTGGCGATTGTTAAATATGAGCATGAGTGAAATTAAAAAGCAAAAATAAAAATAGAAAATAAACTGTAATTTTTTTTTGAGTTCAAAAATTTTTGAAAACAAAAAATAGATAATCAAACAAAATTTATTAAAAATTAAAAGCAAAATGTAATCAAACAAGGCCCAAACAAATTAGTTTTTGTTTTTTTTTTATAATTATTCTTAACATTATCCAAAAAATAAAACACTTCTGCCGCTTAACATATATTACTCTTTATTTATTTTTCTTTAATTTCCCAATAAGAATAAGAAAGATCCAACAATGGCAGACCAAAGATACAAACACTTTGCTTGAAATTCACAAATCCTGCTTTTAAACCTTTTTGGCTTTTTATTCCATCGGCCAGCCAACATCTAACTTTCCTATTCATTCAACTACACATACAATATGTTTAGTTAAAATTAATCCCATAATCAGCAAACCGGTGATCTTCAAAATGCACCAGACTTCTCCTATTATATATATATATATATATATATATGCTTATGTTTTTAATAAAGAATTTATTTTGACAATTTAAATTTATGACATATATCAAAAACTTAAAACTTTTAAGGCGACGACGAACTGCCAACGACCACCAAACAAAACAAACAAACTAGCTAAAGAAAACTAAGCGAAAAGAAGCACCAATAAAAGACATGAACACGAAAATAACACAGGAAATTCCTAATTCTTTCAATGGCAAAGAAAAGCTTTTATATATATATATACATATATATGTAAACACATATAAAAATTATGAAAGTGGATTAAGTGGAGATGCCTTATGGGCCAAGTTTACTGAGTTTACAAAAGTGACGTCAAAAGGGTTGTCCCCTTTCAATTGTGCTTTCGCTTCTACCCACTAACTCTTACCGAAACCATTGATCTCTTCAATGATCTAACTACAAACAGGTGCATGCATGTTCACATCATATATATATATATATATATATGCACACACTTTACACCTGTATTGGAAGACCAGCCATGCAAAGCCATTTGCAGACACAGTGAATAATATTAGATACAAAAGTGTTAAGTTTTTATAAAATTCTTGCATTTAAATAATATATATATATAGCAATATACACAATAATGTGTTTTTTTAATATGTTTTCATATAGTCATTAATTTTTAAAAGAACATATCACTGTACAAGTCTCTTTTTTGTGAGAATTGGAGGATCATATATTATACATAAAATTCCCAATAACTATTATTGTTATTATTAAAATTAGCCTCTATATAATGATTAATTATTTATATGTATAAAAATTTCCGTTTATGTATATATGTATGTGTGTGTGTTGAGGAAGGACAACAATCCCACATAAAATGCAATTATTGAATAGTTGTAGTATATAAGTAATTGATTATTTCTTTTTTTTATTACGACTTTTTTAGGATCAAATCTTATAATTGTGTCTCGATATAGGTATTTTTAAACTAAATTATACTTTATGTGGGGCATATCTAAATTTTTACTGTATCATATCATATATACATCTATGAGAGTTTATACTGTATTATTTATGCGTTACTCTTAGTTGAGAATTCTCGTATTAAAAAGAGATAATTTCATATATAAATGTAAGACAATAAAAAAAATCTAAACTTACTATAATTTAAAAAAAAAAAAAAAGATTACTTCCTCTCCCACAATGAAGAACTTTTTTTAAGATGAAACCTTAGTAAAGTTATACTAAGTAGGAGTAGTACTAAAGTTAATGCTTTGGAAAAAGAAAGGTAATATACATACATATATATACAAGACACTTGGAAAAGTAAAGCAGATATATAACGTGGTCAATCAGATTTGGAACCCACATGAACATAAACGAACCATCTTTTCCATCAACTTCTTCTTTTGCAGAGGCATTGGCTTTGGCTAGCGTCACCCACTTGTTCACATAAGTGCTCCTTGTAGGCTTTTCATGCCCTACGAACCCTAGCTTTAGCTCAAAGTAATCATAAAGCAAACTCTACACTGCATACATAGCTTTCCCACATATTAAATACTGGCAATTCTAAATCCATTATAAAGATGAATCAAAGCAACCCAACAAAAAACAAAAAAAAGCTCAAACATAAAACCTTGTTAACTTTAATCAAAAGTTTCAACAACACAACCTAACCCAACCCAGAAATCTTTCTCTATAAGAAGCTTATAGATTATAGCAAAATGGCCACTGCGCTGTAATATATATTTTCCTCCATTTACATCAATACCCACATCACATAAACTTGAGCTTAATTTTTTGTGGACAAGAATGGGTGTTGATTCATGATCATGGAGGATGGCCATAGCCCGGTAGATCAGGCCATTGGTTTGGGTCAGGAGAAGTCCCGGCGGTGCCACTGGAGGCAGCGGCCGCGGTGCTGTTCCAGAAACTAGCCGGAGCTGTGGCGCCACTAGGGTTTGTAGTGTTGTGGAGGAGGGTCTGATTCCAGGAAGAAAAAGGCCTACTTGGCTGAATCTGGAGGCTTGGATGATCAGATGGGTAGATTGATTCTATGTTCTTATCCCTGCTACCCATTTGGTAAAACTCATCTTCCTGCTGAATCTGTTGGTTTCGAGCTTGTTGTGAGGCAAAAGATGGCATATTTAAGCCCTGCAAATGAGCCAAATGAGAAGAGCCTCCGAATTGGCCTCCGAATGGCTGTTGGCCTTGTGGTTGGATCAAAGATTGCATAGCTGCCAGGGAAGATAAGAACCCATGATCGCTTGAATAGTAAGAACCCATCGGAGCAACAGACAGATTACCAAGTTTTTGGGGCACTTGGAGCTGATCATCTGGTAGCGGTTGTGCTGGTAGTGGTGGCGGCGGCGACGGATGCGATCGTGAATTCTCTCCACCAACCGAAGACGAGGCCTTGGCGCGCTTGCCCTTCCGGCATCCACCGCCGACTGGGACGTTCCTTAGCGTTCCGCCTTGGGTCCAGTATCTCCTGCAGGTCTTGCAAAAATACCTAGGTTGCGAGAGGCTGTAGTTGTTGTAGTAGCAGAACTTGGTGTTGAGCGAGTCGCAACGAGGGCACTTCTGAGGCGGCTGTTGCTGCTGCGGCAGGTGTTGATTCTCCGGGGGATTCAACCGCCGATCACAGCGGTCTTCCTGCTGCTTGACGTCCTCTTCCGCTCTCCCGCGCTCCATTTCTCACACCCCTCTTTATCTCTACACACAGATACACAATTTCCTTGCCTGATTCTCTGTCTCTCTCTAATATAAATGTCAGATATGGTTGATAGCTTGCTGGATCACGCAGCTTCAATTCAAACCCTTTTCTATCCAAACGATCTGTTTGGATGCCAAGAATCCACACCGGAAAACATAGCCGATCTTTCAGAAGTATCGCAGAACCCCTATAGACGGGGAACGGAAAAACACGGATTAGATCACAGTATCCAACTCCAGATTGTCAAAATTTGTAACAAAAAAAGAAAAGAAAACAAAACAAAAGACAAAGGTAAGGGAAAGAGTGTCCAGAGAGAGAGAGAGAAATAATCCAGGGAGTGAGAGAGACCTAGTAGGGTGGTGTGGACCACGGCTATAACCAGGTTGCAGCGGCGGCGGCGGCGGCGACGGCGGTCTGCGAACTGGTGGTGGCTGTGTCAGACCTCAACCTTGAATCATTCTCTCTCTCTCCCCCAAAATTCTTCTTCCTTCCTTCTTTTCGGTTTCTCTTTCTCTCTCATCCCACTTTCATTTCTATACAGTCTATTCTTCAGTCTTTGATTTTAATTTCTCCCATTTATTTATTTATTTATTTATTTTTATTTTCTATTCTCCTCTCTCTAACATCAATTTGGGCCCCTGCCACACACAGGGAGGCTAATTTTGTCTTTTCACGGCCACATTATTTATATACACCCACATATATATATGTGGGCGTGCGTATATTTACCCAAATAAATGTTATAATATTCTTTTTCACAAATAATAAGAATTTAAAATATATTCCGCCACAAGAAATAATGGGTAATTCCATTTATACTCCCTTTTGATTTGGATTATTATACTTTGATAAAAGAAAAAATAAATAAATTTCTAATTAATTACTTAACAAATAAATTGATTGCATTAGTTAGACCATAATTAATATGGTCACATTAATTGTTTTTTCTTATTGTTAAATGTACGTACTTATTTAATAGTTTAGGGCGGCACGTGAGAGGAGTGGCGTGTCACGTGAGGACGGGGAGGGGTGACGGTGATATCCGTTGGGGGTTGCAACTGCTCCACAATAGCAATAGGCCTTAGCCACTAGCCACGGCGTTATATATATATATATATATTAATTATTATTATTAATTATGGACAATACAGCACTGGCCTTCTTTTGTATGTCTACTGGGAAGAAGATGGCCGCCATTATGTGCTTGTGGTCCATCGTCCACTACAAACCTTCCACCTTCATCAGAAATCATCAGATGATGAACTCGCGTCTCCTCGGCTTGTATTTACAATAATAATACATAAAACTTATTTTTTAATTTTTTATATAAAATTGAACATATTAAATTAAAGTAGAATTTTTCTAGAATAGATTATACAATTAATATAAAAATTAAAAAAAAAACGAAAAGAATATCTAATTGTATCTATCTATTGTTAAAGAGAAAAAAAAATAATATATTAAATTGATGTCCTTATATTTAAATAAAATATCAAATGAACTGATAAATATTATTCAAAATATGTGTGACACGCAACAATAAAATTATTCAATCTAAGTTCACTTAAGTGAAAATAATCATTAAACCAACTATTCATTCTCATAATTCACAAACATCTAATTATTATCCCAATAGTTATTAATAGCTGTTGAACAAAGTGTTACATGTGTCAATCTTTTCCTTGTACCTTTTGCTAGCATATTTGTGAATTTTACCCTCCATTCTGTAGTCAAATAATTATTTTTCACGCCACGTAAAAGGCCTTTGAAAATGCACACTCTTTTCTTCTCTCCAACGCTGATTAAGACAATGGCATAATTATAAGCTTCCTGCTTAATATCATTTTGCATTGAAATTTTTAGCAAGGACAAACCATGTTTATCATAACGTAAAACTTTGGTTAAGACCATCTTTTTTCTTCTCTCCAATACTGGTTAAAACAATCTTTATTGTAACTTTGGTTATTATTAATATTAAGATCTCTTCTCGTAAAATAGAGAAATGTGCGTTAGTCTGTTTTCTTTCTAATTATTTTGCTAAATTAACAAGAAATTGTTAACTCATTATATATGCATGCATTTATAAATGATTTTCTCATCATGTTCATTGTTACCGTTTAAAAATATTTACTTTTGAGGTATTCTAACAGGATTTTTTTATTAATATGTCCTTGAATTTTCTTTTTTGGTAACCTATATGTGCCTTTAAATAAGTATTTAAATGCAGTATATTCTATTAATGCATTAATAACACTATTTTTTTAAAATCGATTGAAATTCATATATGAAGAGTTATGATTGATTGATTATGAGGTATAATTTATTTATTTGTCCATAAATTTAAATATTTATCATTTCATCAAATAACTATAAAATAGAGAACTGCTATTATTTTCTTTTCCATAACCTTTTGGGTGTCTCCCTTCAATGCTTTTAATTACTAAATAGTACACAATAAACAGGCTAAATAGCAAAAACACCAGTGAAAAAAAATAAATAGTGCACAATAATAACAGTATCATTTTATCGATGACTGACCATACGGCATTGCGGATAATGTTCATGTCGTCTAGTTGCGATAGCGAAACTGATCCTTTAACTTAAACTGACATGGTTGTCTTGTGTATTAATGTGTGATATTTGCTAATTGATCGAATCATCCAATTATGAGGTGGAGATGTTCATTTATGTGTTTTCGTATTACTAGTATATGGAGGCAAGTGTTAGGGACATGATCTGTCACCCTCGTTGTTATTGATGGGGTAAACGTCCTATATGCTCTACTATTAGTATAACAGGACAATCACTGGCCAAGATAGATTGATTATTAGGAAATGTGTTTCCTGATGCATCATCTAGTCATTCTAATAAGATCTGACACATAGTTATTGAGTTTGTAACTTTATCATTTCATGACTCTCGCTCAATCGGGATGTTAGGTGATGAAAGGATTATAGCACATAATAATCATCAACTGTAATAGGTTTACTTTAAGTGAGACTTCAATATTTTCTATATTATCCTGAACCACTGCTAGGCACTTCTCGTGACTACTCGTATCATCACTGGGATATGGAAAAATTGTTTGATGGGTTAAAAGGTTGACCGGTGTCAAACGAGTTTTAGTGTTATCTATTTGCTAGCGGATCGTGAACCTAAAAAATCACACACTATATAGTGTTGTATCTAGTGTCAACACTATATGTCCAATGTGTCTCATATATGTTATTAAGTGTTAATGACGATAGCAAGTCAAATGTTGATTTGCTAGAGTATGAGAGTCAATTACCCAGCTTGAGAAGTCGACTACCATGGCAATCGACTCCCGGTGGTTGCCAGTCGACTCCCGATGCCACCTCAACCTTTTAAGTGTAGTCCACATGGTAGAAAATTAGAGGGGCTAATGGGGAGGAGGTGGTGGAGCAATTAGATGGTATTTGAGAAGTAGAAATTGGACTTTCTATTGGCTTCTGCTTCACGATTCTCTACTTCTATCTTTTGTTCTTTTCTGTTTCTTTTTTTCGTAAATTAACATTTGCGTGATTGTCATGCATAAGAGACACGAGGGTGCTGGTGGTATGGAATCCTCAGGGTAGCACAAGAAAAGGTGCACGAAGTGATACCGAACAACACGCTAGATGTAGACAAACTAAGACCACCACATCGTAAGGTGGATTTGGTTTCGATACAGAAATAATTTCTGTATTCAACCTGACATCGGACATCAAGTATTTATTTATTGTATTTTATGTGATGAAATAACGTGTTGTTTAAATATTCAAGTTGTGTATGATATGTGTATTTATTGATTTCGCTGTGTATATTTTATGCACATAAAATTTTTAATTTTACCCACATTACCATACGTGAAATCCTTCGCCAACAACAACAATTGGCAGAGGTAACTAAAGAGGTGAAAGTGACATGCATGTTTGGGGTACACCAAGTTAGAGAGAGCGAAAAAAAAAGAAAAAAAGGAAAAATCTGAGATATTTTGTTATTGGAAACCAGTTTAGTACTAGGTTGTGGAAAAAGATAAAAGGGTGAGATAGTTGGCAGTTCTCTAACCTTTTTACTGGGGATGAGTAATGATAATAGTTAGTGACAACCTAGGGGTGGTGGTCAATAGTGGCTTTCAATAAGAACAAAACGATAAAGGTTGGTTAGAGTATCATCGATGGCAAGAAAACATATTGGAGAAGAAAGAGAGTTGCACGTAATTTTTAAAAATTCTAGGCTTTCATTTAAGTGACACTTTTACCTCAAAAGTTTTTGATTATTGCATAGAGGCTTGCAATTTTTCTATTTACTAGAAAAAGATTTAATAATCAAAAATAAAATTAAATAACATTTGCAACGGTTTTGAAAAATTGCCACAAAATTCATTAAAAAATTTAATTTTGTAGCGATTTCTCACTAAATTTAAAAAAAAATAAAATTAAATAACATTTGTAGCTATTTTTCAAAACAGTTGCAAAATTTATTAAAAAAATAAAAATAAATTTAATAAAATTTTAATATATAAAATTTTAAAAAAAAATTAAAAAACTATATAAAATCTTCTTTTTATTTTTTAATTAATGAATTTATTTAATTTAATTCAATTAATTAATTTAATTTATTCCTGTAACGACCCGTTTATTTGTGAATTAATATGAATTTGGGTGTGAGAAATTAATTGGAGAAAAATTAAAAATATCAAGTGAGTTTTGGTAACTATTCCAAATTATTTGAGGTCATTATGGAATATTTGAGAAAATAGGTAATTAATTATTTTATTTAAGAATATATTAAAAATTGAAGATAATATCTCTTTTTTATTTTTTTGATCCAATTGGTTTTGAAAATTAAAGGAATATGAATGATGACCCTTGAAAATTGAACCCTTAAAAATTGAAAGAATATGAATGATGACTCTTAAAAATTGAACCCTAGAAAATTGAAGGAATATGAATGATGACCCTTGAAAATTGAACATTTGAAAATTGAAGGAATATAAATGTTGACCCTTGAAAATTGAACCATTTGAAATTGAAGGAATAAGCATGATGATGTTTCTCCAAGCTTTGCAGAGAATAAACTAGGTGAAAGGTAATAAATTGAGTACAAAATAGAATATAAATAAAGAACATGGATGTAAAAGAATTGAGGGAATGAGTGAAAGAGAAGCAGAGGAATTAGCCGTGAGCTTAAGGAAGAATTTTGGCAGTAAGTGAGAGTGTGATAAAGACGAGAATCGGTCATTTAAAGGCACGTTCTCTTTCTAGTTTTTGCAAGTTTTTCTTCATCTTTGTTCTATTTAAGAGGCAAGATCTCAGTTTTCTTATTAATATGCAAGTTTCAAGTTTTATTCCTATTTTTTGGCAAGTTCAATTCCTATTTTTTGGCAAGTTCAATTCCTTTTTATGCAAGTTCTTTGCCTATCTTATAAGTTCAGTCCCTCTTTCCTCAAGTTATGTTTAAATTACAAGTTCCATACTCTTATTCCTGTTATTGCAAGTTTAAGCTTCTATTTTAGCAAGTCATTCTGCAAGTTACTCTTATTTTCTAGTAAATTATTTTATAGTTCTCGTTTATACCTATTGAATCTCAAATAGGGTTTTGTATCACCCTATCTTTCCTTGGGAATGATGCTTTATTGTGGACATGTAAGGGTTTGATGTTGTCTTGCATGAATGTTGCCCTACTGTGCATATTGCTTCGTTAATTGCATGTCAGTTATATATGAGAAGTTATTACGAATATGCATGTTATAATAATGCATGAAGCATATACATGAAAATGGTTTTTTTTAAAATATGTAAAGGCTTCATGATGCGCACAGCGGACGAGTCCGCAGGATATATCCGCAAAGAAAATGTTGAGCTCAAAGTTGGACTTCGGTCCTAAGTTTATGTCATGGACTTCAGTCCCAAGTTTACGTTATGGACTTCGGTCCCATGTTTATAGTTCTAAAAAGTATGCATATGAGCATGGATGCATGTATCATCATTTTATCATGTGAAAGTACCTTAAATGGCATTCATGTCTTTTTTGCTTCTTGATACCCATGACTCTTATGTTCGTTTTCTTCCAGTTATACTTACTGAGCCTTGTAGCACATATTTTCTTGCATCATTCCAAGTAAGGGTAAAGCTAAAGTAGAGGGCGAGCCAAGTGAATCAGGATTCATGGGGTAGTAGTGTGTACAGAGCCGTCTCAATCAAAGGTCCTCAGGGAGCATTTTGTGGTGTGTAATATTAAGTTTTGCTTGTTTATGTTGTACCCCTGAAGGGATATGGTGGGTTCATGGACCCTAATGTGGTGAGTAATATTAGGTTACTCTTGTTTATGTAAGCATGTGGACACTATTGTGTTATCTATGAGTAAGAACGTATGAGTGTGGCTTCCGTTGTTAATATCAAGAAGGATGTGAAAGATTTTTAGTTGGTTTTAGCATTTGTGTCATTTTTCTTATGCATCCCTAGTTAGGGGCGCCTACAATTGGTGGTATCAGAACGAGGTTTGGGACAAGTCTCTGTACACATAGGAATGGTAGGTAGAGTTAAGGGTATTTCTAGCAAATAAATATAAGACTATGTATGAGTTTATTGAGCTAGTGTAAGGAAGTAAGTTAATAGCTTAGTATGAAACATAGTTCATTTTCTTAGCTATATTTGCTCCAGAATTGGTAAAGAAAGTGACAAAAGTCTAGAGAGGTCTATGAGCTGACATTCGACATACATTAGCTGGAGTAAGGATTTTGGATTACTTGACTGTGGTACAGAGAGCTTATGCCATTGAACGAGATAAGATTAAATTAGGGAATGGACAAGGGATGCAAAAAGGAACGGGTAGAAAGAAGAGAAAGTGGGAAGCACGTCCATCAAGCAGGAAAATAAAAATTCTGCCATGTGGTAATTGTGGCAAAAGACATAAGGAACCTTGTCGCTTCGATAGTGGAGTTTGTTATTTGTGTACATAGGCATGGCATATGCGAAGGGAATGTCCTCGTAATCAAGATAAGATAATGGTTGACATAGGAATGAAGTGCTTTCAATGCGGACAGAAGAGGCATCTAGCAAATAATTGTCCGCAACCGGCCCAACCTTAGTATTAAGGGCAAATATTCAGATGATAGGGACCCTAGCTTAACCAGAGGCTGATAGCAGCTAGGGCACAAGGAGTAGTCCCACCGATGATGATGTCGCAGCGCCCTGCTACTGTAGACAAACCCCTTGTGCAGGGAAAAGTGTTCACCTTGACGGCAGTAGATGTAGAGCAAGGGAACTAGATTATTCTAGGTATTCTTTCTTTATATGGTGTAGATGTGCGTGTGCTTTTTGATACCGGTTCTACTCATTCTTTTATCACACTGCATGTTATATGTTCCCGTCCCTAGAACTATATTACCATACTACCTAGTTGTGTCTACACCTGGGGATATGGTGTTAATGGGGAGTGAGATACTCCAGAATTGTGAAATTAAGGTGATGACAAGAAATGTCCTGGTGAATTAGTGATGTTGAGCACCATGGAATTTGATCTTGTCCTAGGTATGGATTGGTTATCTCGACACTATGCTAAGGTTGATTGTCGAAGAAAAGTGATTCATTTTGAGTTACCACAGCAACCAGTTATTGTGTATAGGGGTATTAAGCCAATGAGTTCAATCCTAATGGTCTCAATAATGAAGGCATAAAGGTTGGTACGACACGGTTGTGAGGCATACCTTGCCTTTGTAACCACCGATGGGAACAGTAAGGCAAAGTTATCGGAGCTTCCGGTGGATTGTGAGTTCCCTAACGTGTTGCCAGGATTGCCACCTCAAAGAGAGGTGGAATTCCCTATTGACTTAGTGCCAAGCACCCAACCCATTTCAAAAGCTCTCTATAGAATGGCCCCAAATGAATTGAAAGAGTTAAAGACTCAGCTGCAATAATTGATTGATAAGGGGTTCATTCGTCCTAGTGCGTCGCCATAGGGTGCTCTGGTATTGTTTGTACAAAAAAAAGATGAAACCCTGAGATTGTGTATCGATTATCGTCAGTTGAATGAAGTGACAGTAAAGAATAAATACCCATTGCCACATATGGATGATTTGCTAGATCAACTTCGAGGGGCATTAGTATTTTTAAAAATTGATTTGAAGTCTGGTTATTACCAAGTGAATGTTAGAGAGGAAAATGTGCAGAAAACAGCTTTCAGAACTCGCTACGGGCATTATGAGTTCGTAGTGATGCCATTCAGATTAACTAATGCCCCAGCAATTTTTATAGATCTTATGAATCGGGTATTTAAGGAATACCTAAACTGCTTCGTAATTGTCTTTATCGATGATATTTTGATTTACTCACTGAGTTTAGAAGAAGATGAGATCCATCTCAGACTACTCTTGTAGAGACTTAAGGAGAAACAATTGTATGCCAAACTCGGCAAGTGTGATTTTTGGCAATGACAAGTGGGATTTCTGGGCCATGTAATCTCTAGAAAGGGTATCTCAATGACCCCGAAAAGATTAAGGTTGTAATGGATTGGCCAAGGGCTACGACAGTGACTGGAATTCGTAGTTTTCTGGGTTTAGCTAGCTATTACCGAAGATTTATAGAGGGCTTTACCCGTTTAACTGCTCCCATGACTAAATTGACTCCGAAGGGGGTGAAGTTTGAGTGGGGTGAGGCGTGTGAATCTAGCTTCCAAGAATTGAAGCAAAGGTTGACTACCACTCCAATGTTAGCTATCCCTAAGAGTGGGGAGAAATTTACCATATATAGTGACGCCTCACGTTCAAGATTGGAATGTGTGCTGATGTAGGATGGTCGTGTAATTGCCTATGCCTCGCGACAATTGAAAAAGCCCGAAACGAACTACCGAACACACGACTTGGAATTGGCGGTTGTGGTATTCGCACTAAATTTGGAGGCACTACCCATATGGTGAGAAGGTTGAGATTTATATGGTCCATAAAAGCTTAAAGTATCTTTCTCCTAGAAAGAATTGAATATGAGGTAACGTCGGTGGGTAGAGTTATTTAAGAACTATGATTGTGACATTTTATATGACCCAGGAAAGGCCAATGTAGTGGCTGATGCTGAGTCAACGTGGAGCATCCATTGCAACTATGATGGTGCAAGAATGGTTATTGTTGGAGCAACTGAATGGTTTATCTATCTCTCCATCCGAGAAAAGACCAATCATGTTTTGCGATTATATGAAGGTACAATCGGAATTGATTGAACGGATTCGGGTCCAACAGTCTACTAATGAGAAGCTAGCCAAAGTTTTAGCCAACAGGGAGAAATTCGAGGCTGTGGGTTATAGCCAGAGGGGCGATGGACTATTACTGTTTCGAGGTCGGATTTGTGTACTGGAGAACGAAGAATTGAGACAAGAAATTCTGACTGAAGCGCATAAAGTCCGTTATACCATTCACCCGGGCATGACAAAAATGTATCAGAATTTACAGTGACAGTTTTGGTGGGATGGTATGAAGAAGGACGTGGCCAAGTTTGTCTCGCAATGCTTGGTGTGCCAGCAAGTGAAAGCAGAATATCAGAAACCCGCCGGTTTGTTACACTCACTGTCGATTCGAGAATGGAAGTGGGATCACATTGCTATGGATTTTATCATAAGTTTGCCTAGAACCTCGAAAGGGCATGATGTAATATGGATAATAGTAGACCAATTAACGATGTCATCCCACTTCTTGCCAATTAAGAAGACATTTCCCTTAAACCGGTTGGCTAAGTTCTATATTAAAGCGGTGGTGAGGTTACATGGAATCCCAGCCAGTATGATCTCAGACCGCGACCCCAGATTTATTTCTCGGTTCTGGGGAGCCTTACATGAAGCTTTAGGAACTCAATTAAAATTTAGTACTGCATTCCATCCTCAGACAGACGAGCAGACAGAACGGACTATCCGGACCTTGGAAGATACGTTAAGAGCTTGTGTGCTAGATTTCCATGGAAGCTGGGATGATCATTTGCCATTAGTGGAATTCGCTTATAACAATAGTTTTCATTTTAGCATTGGGATGCCACCGTATGAGGCCTTCTATGATCGGCCGTGTAGATCACCCATTTGTTGGGAAGAAGTAGGAGATAGGACTTTACTCGGACCAGAAGTAGTTGAACAGACTTCTGAGAAGATCCAACTCATTAGGTCCCGAATGAAGACAACCCAAGATAGGCAAAAAAGTTATGCTGATAGACGACGACGTGACTTCGAGTTTGCTACTAGGGATCATGTATGGCTCAAGGTAATGCCTGTGAAGGACGTGCGGAGATTCAGGATCTCAAGAAAACTCAGCCCCCGATATGTAAGACCATTCGAGATATTGGAGCGGGTAGGATCATTAGCCTACCAGTTAGCCTTACCTCCACAATTAGCCAATGTTCATAATGTATTTCATGTGTTCATGCTGTGAAAGTACGTGCCAGACCCTCAACATATTATTGATTATCAAACTCTTGGAGTCAAGGAAGATGCGTCGTATGACGAATTGCCAGTAGCCATTCTGGAACGAAAAGAAAAAGTGTTGAGGAGCAAATCCATTTCATATATAAAGGTCCAATGGCAGTATCACAGTCAAGAAGAAGCCACATGTGAGCTAGAGGAAGAAATGAAGCGTTCATTCCCTCAATTACTTGAATGACCAGGTACGAATTTGGAGAATCAAATTCTTTTAAGGGGGAGGACTTGTAACGACCTGTTTATTTGTGAATTAATGTGAATTTGGGTGTGAGAAATTAATTGGAGAAAAATTAAAATTATCAAGTGAGTTTTGATAACTATTCGAAATTATTTAAGGTCATTATGGAATATTTGAGGAAATGGATAATTAATTGTTTTATTTGAGAATATTTTGAAAATTGAAGATAATATCTCTTTTTCATTTTTTTGATACAATTGGCTTTGAAAATTGAAGGAATATGAATGATGACCCTTGAAAATTGAACCCTTGAAAATCAAAGGAATATGAATGATAACTCTTGAAAATTGAACCCTTGAAAATTGAAAGAATATGAATTATGACCTTTGGAAATTGAACCCTTGAAAATTGAAGGAATATAAATGATGGCCCTTGAAAATTGAAGCCTTAGAAATTGAAGGAATATGAATGATGACCCTTGAAAATTGAACCCTTGAAAATTGAAGAAATAAGCATGATGATGTTTCTCCAAGCTTTGCAGAGAATAAACTAGGTGAAGGGTAATGAATTGAGTACAAAATGGAGTATAAATAGAGAAGATAGATGTAAAAGAATTGAGGGAGGAAGTGAAGGAGAAGTAGAGGAATTAGCCATGAGCTTAAGGAGGAATTTTGGCAGTAAGTGAGAGTGTGATAAAGACGAGAATTGGTCATTTAAAGGCAAGTTCTCTTTCTAGTTTTTGCAAGTTCTTCTTCCTCTTTGTTCCATTTAAGAGACAAGATCTCAATTTTCTTATTAATATGCAAGTTCCAAGTTCTTATTCCTATTTTTTGGCAAGTTTAATTCCTTTTTATGCAAGTTCTTTGCCTATCTTATAAGTTCAATCCCTCTTTCCTCAAGTTATGTTTAAATTACAAGTTCCATACTCTTATTCCTGTTATTGCAAGTTTAAGCTTCTATTTTAGCAAGTCATTCTGCAAGTTACTCTTATTTTCTAGTAAATTATTTTATTGTTCTCGTTTATATCTATTGAATCTCAAATAGGGTTTTATATCACCCTATCTTTCCTTGGGAATGATGTTTTATTGTGGACTTGCAAAGTTTAATGTTGTCTTGAATGAATGTTGTCCTATTGTGCATATTGCTTCATTAATTGCATGTCAGTTATATATGAGAAATTATTACAAATATGTATGTTATAATAATGCATGAAACATATACATGAAAATAGTTTTTCTAAAATATGTAAAGGCCTCATGATGTGCACAGCGGACGAGTCCGTAGGATGTATCCGCAGAGAAAGTGGACTTCGGTCCCAAGTTTATGTTATGGACTTCGGTCCCAAGTTTAAGTTATGGACTTCGGTCCCAAGGTTTCGGACTTCGGTCCCATGTTTATAGTCCTAAAAAGTTTGCATATGAACATGGATGCATGTATGATCATTTTATCATGTGAAAGTACCTTAAATGGCATTCATGTCTCTTTTGCTTCTTGATACCCATGACTTTTATGTTCGTTTTTTTATACTTACTGGGTCTTGTGACTCATATTTGCTTGCATCATTCCAGGTAAGAGTAAGGCTAAAGTAGAGGGCGAGACAAGTGAATCAGGATTCATGGGGTAATAGTGTGTACAAAGTCGTCTCAATCAAAGGCCCTCGGTGAGCGTTTTGTGGTGTGTAATATTAAGTTTTGCTTGTTTATGTTATACCCCTGAGGGGATATGATGAGTTCATGGACCCTGATGTGGTGAGTAATATTGGGTTACTCTTGTTTATGTAAACATGTGGATACTATTGTGTTATCTATGAGTAAGAATAAATGAGTGTGGCTTCCATTGTTAATATAAAAAAGGATTTGTGCCATCTTTCTTGTGCGTCCCTAGTTAAGGGCGCCTATAATTCCATTATTCTTTTAAAAAATAATCAATTAATTTATGTTTTTTAATTTATATTAAAAATATAAAATATAATTTTGAAAAATAATGGTTGGATTAGTATATAATTTAT
This sequence comes from Diospyros kaki, assembly GCA_036245055.1. Lineage (NCBI taxonomy): Eukaryota > Viridiplantae > Streptophyta > Magnoliopsida > Ericales > Ebenaceae > Diospyros > Diospyros kaki. The sequence continues at coordinate 29,573,356 of BSEG01000003.1, read as the reverse complement.
ATGTACGAATATATAATAACGAGACTTCACAAATTAGATGGTTTCGTGCGCGTACATGTGTAGGAGAGATCTCGGGTTCAAAACTGGGGAAGAAGGGGAAGGATGTGGCGCGCAGGTGGTTGGCGTGAGCCCCGGTCGCCCGTGCAGAGGCTGGAAAAAATTCAAAATTTTTTAAATTTTGGGAATTTTTGCGACTAGTCCAAAACTGCAGCTAAATATTTTAAAAGTCGCCGCTAAATCATTTATTTTGTGGCAGTTCTTAAACCGCCGCAAAAAATGTCTTAGCGACGGTTACTCTAGTGGTTGCTTAAAACTGTACCTAAATGCTCCACAACGACTAATTTAGTGGTGGTTTATACAAAAAAATTGGCATTTAGCGACAGTTTTTTTTTTTTTTTTTTGTGTTGTGGCGGTTTTAACCGTCAGAAAGTGATTTAGAATGCTAAAATCATTGAACTTTAGCCACTGCTGTTTCTCTTACGCTCGCACTTGGCCCCACCTGTGCCCCACGTGGCAATGTTAGAATTTTATTCCAACTGTCTTCCCCCTTCCCCGATTTCAAACCTAGGACCTCTCGTACGTACACGTGCGCGCGAAGCCATCTGATTTGCGAAGTCTCTTTATTAAATACCCAAACATATTAATTATATACTAATCCAACCACTATTTTTCATAATTATATTTATATTTTTTAATATAAATTAAAAATATATTTTTTAAAACAATAATGGAATAAATTAATTTAAATTAATTAATTGATTAAAAAATAAGAAAAAGAGTTAACATATTTCTTTAAAATTTCTTTTAATAAATTATCAAAATTTTATATATTTTTAATATGAATATTAGTTTATTTTTAAAAATTTGTGGTAGTTCTTTAAATCTGCCGTAAATGTTAATTTAATTTTTTAATTATTAAATTATTTTCTAAATTTTGTGATGAGTTTAGAAAAATTGTCGTAAAATTTATTTTTTAAATGAATTTAGTGGCTATTCTTCAAAATCACCATAAATGTTAATTTAATTTAATTTTAGTTTTTAATTATTAAATTATTTTCTAAATTTTGCAACAATTTTTTGAAAATCACCACAAAATTTAAGTTTTGAAGAAATTTTGCGGCCGTTCTTCAAAATCGCTACAAATATTTATTTTAGTTTTTAATCATTAAATTATTTTCTAAATTTAAAGGCAATTTTTTGACAAAATATAATTTTAAAATTTTAAAATTTTAAATTTTGTGATGATTTTTTAAATTGTTGCAAAATGTTAAAAAAATCACCTCAAAATACCATGTTTTGCGGCAGTTTTAAAAACCACCGCAAAAAAAATTATCGCAAAATATCAATTTTTTTATAGTGTTCACTATCCAATTTTAGTCAATTGCAACAGATTTTTGGTCAACCAAATCTTAGTTTTAAAAAATTTTTAGGTACTCTATGAGACTTTAGTTGATTGTACTGAAATTATAGTTAACCAATCTAACCAAATTTTTAAGATGTAGGTTTCTCAACGTTATTGATCAACCATAATACAATTAATTTGATGAAGATATGCCTTCTAAAAAAAAATATTTTGTTGTATATTTTCGGTGAAAGAATATGATGGTTTTAAACTTTTTGATTTATCAAGAATACCAAAAAAAATGTTTTGAATTGCTCATTCTTTTTCTAAAAAATTAGAACTTTTGAAAAATATTTTTAAGAGTCCATTTGCTTAAGTAATGAGTTGTATTTGTTCTCAACAAAAGTTTTTGATTGTACCTTTAAAGTTAACAAATTTAATAAAGCTAAACTTTTCAACAAGAAAATATTCTAAATATAAAATTAGAAAAGTGACTATCTTTTATTGTTTATCTTTTTTTTTTTCCCCTTGAAGTAGTCATATGTGCCACATTTGAATATGTTGAATTAAGTGATAAACCACCTAGCTAGTGACATCTCAAAAATAATTTTTTGTATATGTGATCAAATACATCGAGCTTCTTGATTTATTAGCAATTTAAGTTTAGTCATCCAAAATCTTCTAGAATGTTTTAGTTTGTTTTGGGTAGCATGTTTAGTTGACCAATGTTTAAAGTTTGATTGACCAAACTCCTCGAGTATATTACTCTTGGTGCTTTAAGAAAGCTAGTTTAATAAACCAAAGCTCTACTTTGGTTGACCACAATCTATCATATTTCAAAAACTAAACTTTGATTAAGTTGTCTTTTGAGTCACCTTTGATCCCAAAAATAAGTCGAAAACAACTCATATTCTCAAAATATTTTCATAAAATTTTATTTCATTTTTCTTTTGATACTTAAATGATTTTTAGTCAAACAAAATTTCTCAATTTAGTATAAAAGACAACTGAAATTTCCTAAATGCACTTGTTGAGAGAAACGTGCATAAAACAATAAAACCAAGAATTACAACAACACACAATTAACACTAGATATTTTTATGTAGAAAACCACACTAACGTGGGGAGTAAAAATCACAGACACAAGTCAGTCAATCTTCAAATATCAAAATAATGGGTAAAACACAAAAAGTTTTGACTTATCTCAACTAGAGGTCAATCTTAACAATTAAATTTCAAGAATCAAATTTGTGGCATCCATGCAAAAGAAAAACTAAGAAATCTAACAAAACTAGGATATATGAAAAATACCCAAAAGAGTCAAAATGATGATTAGAAACATTCACCTTGTAAAACTTAATTAGCGAGCACAACAGCTTACTAAAATTTCATCAATATCGGAGTTAAAATCACCACTTGATCTTGGCCAAAAGCTAGCAAAATCAAACCTCAATTTTTTCTTGCGCTAGTCACCTTATCTCTGTCACACCATCTCACAGTTTCTTCATATATATATATATATATATATTAGGTTACACAAGCACACACATGCACGAAACCTTTGTTATATTATTTTTATTTTTTTCTTTTCAAGTAAGCCCTAGTAGGCTAGTAGTCGAGATCTGTTGTCCCCTTTCCTGTCCAGCCAATGAGAAGCAGCTACATCACCTATTTTTAAATAGTAATTTTTGCAAAAAAGTTATAAAATCAAACAAAAAAAATTATAAAAATTTTATAACTTTTTTGCAAAAATTATTATTTAAAAATGGGTGATGTGGTTGCTTCTCATTGGCTGGACAGGGAAAGGGATAGCAAAATGGGACAGCAGATCTCGGCTCGTAGGCTAGACCCCACTTTACAATTCCCTTACTCACACCCATATGAGAAAGTATCTGTCCTAGGTACAAAACAACATAACTCAAATTTCTCATTTAGTAACAACTTTGTCAACATATCAAGCCCATTGTCATTAGTATGGATCTTTTCAAATTATGACTATTTCATTTCTAAGACATTCCTAATCTAATGATACCTTACATCAATATATTTGGATCATGAGTGAAAAATATAATTCTTACCAAGGTGAAGAGCACTCTAATTATCAGAAAATACTTCATATTTGTTTTGCTTGCCAAGTTCCTAAACAAATTTCTTCATCTGTAGCAACTCTTTACAAGTTTTTGTTGTATTAAACTCTATTTCAGTGGTAGAGAGCATAATGCATTTTTACAATTTAGACTGACATGACACAACTCCCCCTCAAAAAGTGATAAAGTACCTTGAAGTAGACTTCCTAGAATTAACATCACTAGCCATATCTGCATCTGTACAACCAACCAATATAAGTGCATCATTGACAAAGCATAAACATACACTGGTAGTACCTTGTAGATTCCTAAAAATCCATTTAATAGAAACCTAGTGTTATTTAACTCAAATTTAAAAGAAACTAATTGACAACACCACCAGCATGAGTCATATCTGGTTGAGTCCATACCATAGAATATATTAAACTACAAATAGCTGAAGCATATAGAACTATGTCTTCTCTTTCTTAGTAGACGAACTTTATCTAGTGCTCAATTTAAAGTGATTAGCAAGAAGATAGTTAACCACTTTATCCTTGTCTATATTAAACTTCTGGAGTACTTTCTCAATGTACTTCTCTTGTGACAAACATAACTTTTTGGCATTTCTATCCTAAATAATTTGTATACCAAGGATCTATTTTACTGGTCCTAAGTCTTTCATGGTAGAAGATTTGCTCAACTACTTCTTCAAATTGTCAATCTCAAAAGCATTTCTACCAGTAATCAACATATTATCCACATAGAGTAAGAGAATAATAAAATCATTATCAAAGAATTTTTATATAAAAACACAATGGTCAGAAGTCAACATCAGCCTTGATCCCCCACGATTGATCAAACTTCTTATACCACTATCTATGTGCCTATTTAAAGCCATAAAGACTTTTCTTCAATCAGTAAACATGATCCTCTTTTCCTCTAACCTGGAAACCATCTAGCTACTCCATGTATATCTCTTTCTCTAGGTCACCATGAAGAAAAATAGTTTTAACATCTGTCTATTCGATCTCTAAAACAAGGCTAATTGTTAGACCGAGTCACACAAGAATGGACATCTTCACAATAGGAGGAAAAATATCATCAAAGTCAGCGTATCTTCTTTGGTTGAATCTTTTTACAACCAATCTAGCTTTATATTGTTAGTGTGGTCTATGTTCTTCATGTTTTACCTTGAATACTTTTTCCTTTAGGCAACTTCGCCAACTCAAAGGTTTTATTCTCATGCAAGCACTTCAACTCGTCTTTTATGACATCAATCCATCTCTCTTTATTTTCATCTTTCATAGCTTTTTTGATACTTTGGTTCTCCCCTATCAGTTAGTAGTGTGTAATAATTACTAGGATATCTAGTAGAAGACTCTCAATTTCTAATAAATCTCTTAGGTATAATAGAAAGGTGAATACACTGGTACTAATGATTGGTCATGATTATTGTCATTTGTCTCAATGTGCATAGGAGCATCAACATCACATAGACTATGTCGGCTATCTTGTATCTCTTCTTTAACTCGTTCTAACACTATTACTGGCTTATATCAAAATCATTGGATCATTACTATCTTGAGAAACTCACTTTTCAACTTGTTGAATTTGTTGTATGATTTGCAACTCAATGATTTGATACTTAACAAAACACACAAGTATTTACAACAACACATACATTTAGTGTTTAAACATCCTCTCAAGAAATGAATGTTCTTAGACTTTTGTATCTTTAAGTCAAAATGAATGATATATGAAGCTTATGAAATGCTAGAATAGGTTTTGAAGTATAATTGAATGAAAAAATATAAGTTTTAAGTGTTTAACAATGTGTTAGTTGAGTATTACACATAGAAACTTCGATTAATGTAACACTAAGAACATTACTTGAGTATCACACTTCATAAATTAAGTAATTGTACTTAAAAATTGAGGGCTTCAATAAGGTTAAACATTACCCAAGTAAATTGCATAGAAATTGAGAAGTCTTAAACATTACTCGAGTAACCTATAAAGTTATTGAGATGTTCCAAACATTATTTGCGTAATCTGATATATTAGTCGAGTAACCTTTACTCTCAACTTTGAAATTCAAAATGTGTTCAAACCGTTACTTAAGTAACATCCATACATTACTCGAGTAACATGAATTGTGAAACTTTAAATTCAAATTTTCTAACCATTAGATTGATGTTAATGTTGACCCAAGTACATTTAATGACATCTGAACAACATTAAATACTCCAGACGTTTCTACACATGGAAATATACATGTTTTATCTGTTCTTTCTTGCTCTAACTTGATTTGATTGTAGAAATAGAAACTGTTATGACTATAGAAAAGCTATCTATTCTCTAGATTCCAAATTCAAACTAGCCTGATATATAAGGCCTGGAGCTCAAAAATAAGAAAAGAAGGATAAAGAACAAGTTAAAAAGAACAAGAGAGAAGAAAAGTGACGAGCAAAAAAGAAAAGGCAAAAGCTTCAATTGTTGAAACATTCTCTGCAATAGAAAAACACAAAGCTGTGTTGTATCAACATTCATCTTACTCTTTCCATAATCGAGTGTTCTTCTCATTAGTTTTGTATTCTCATTCAAATCCTTGAGAGAGAACCTAGAGCTGAAGGCTTCACTTCAAAACCAAATTTTGTATTGTGTGGGTTATTGCTTTAGCTCTAGGGTGAAAAACATTATAAGGGTTATCGTTTGATCCCTACAAAAAGGAAAGTGATATTATAGCTAAGCTTGTGAAAAGCTATTGATGTAAAGAAAATAGTGCTTGACTCTCAAATTAGGCACTTTGAAAATCCTTGACAAGGAGTCAAGATAATGGACATAGGCATTTATTGTTGAACCACTATAACCAACTATCTCTCTCTCTCTCTTACAATGTTGTATTTATTTCTTGTGCCATTAAATACCAAAGTTTTTGGGTGCCTAATTCACCCCCTCTTAAGCTAATATATTTTCACAACTTTATCAACATCCTTAATGGTCTAGTTTTCAATGAACACAGTATCACAACTTCTGAAAAGCTTTTTCTAAACATGATCATAAAATCTATAGCCAAAGGGATCTTGATCACAACAAATAAACATGCACTATCATGACTTAACATCAAGCTTGGACCTTTCATCTTTTAGAATAAGCATAAAAGTCTTACAACCAAAGACTCACAAGTGATCATAGGAAACATCTTTCCCTGGTCATACTCTCTTTAGAAAATCATAATGCGAAGGAATACATAGTGAGAGACTTAACACATGTACAATTGTACTTAGAGCCTCACCTTAAAAATTCTCAGACAAACTTGCATGAGAAAGCAAGCATCAAACTCCCTACATTAGTGTCATGTTCATCTTCTTAGCTAAGTCATTTGACTAAGGTGTTTTTGGAGGTGTAGTTTGATGTTGAATACCCTGCTCTTTGCAATAGTTTCAAAAGGTCCAATGTACTTATCACCGTTGTCTGTCTAGATGCATTTCAACTTCTTCTTAGTTTGTCTCTCAAGTGAGGCTTGAAACAGTTTGAACACATCTAATAGTTGATCCTTTGACCTCAAGGTGTAGACCTAGATTTTCCTAGAATGATCATCAATAAATATCACAAAGTAAAAGGCATCTCCAATTGACCATATTATCATTAGACCACATAAATCTGAGTGTACTAAATCCAACAAATTTTGCATTCTGAAAGGAGGAGAACTCTTGAAAGCAACTTTGTTTTACTTTCCTACTAGACAATAAGAATACTTTCTCAAAAGTATATTGTTCGTCCCAATTAGCACATTCTACTTGGCTAGCCTTCTTATCCTTTTTCTCACTCATGTGATTAAGTCTCTTGTGCCACAATTCAATTGCACTACATTTCTCCACCACATTCACTATGATCTAGAGTTACCTTACTTGCATCAAATATAACGTGGAGTGCTTCTTGCCTCTAGCCATTACCAAAACACCTTTAGTGAGTTTTCATTGACCATTGCTAAAGGTGTTGTAGTACCTTTTGTTATCAAATTTTTCTGTAGAAATCAAATTTAGGTGTATGTCTGGAACATGCCTAACATCTCTCAACACAAGCCTAGAGCTATTATCCAACTCCAAACAAACATCTCATTTACCAACAATCTTGGTCATTTCGTCATTTCTCATCTTAACAGCTACAAAGTCACCTAATGTTTAAGATGTAAAGAAATCTTTCTGGGATGTAGCATGAATGGTAGCACCATTATCAATCATGCAACCATACTCATGACTTGTTAGGTTCACACTATTATCATCAATAAGAATAAAAAATTTCTTTGTGGTTGTTGTAACATGTGCATCACCACCTTTATCATCTTTCTTGTCCTTGTTCTTCTCATTTTTTTTTCCTTGAATTTTCATCAAAATCTCTTAATGTGACCCTTCTTGCCATAATGGTGACACTCAATGTTGGCATATTTATTGGATTTGCCTATACTTCTATCTCTGTTCTTTGGATCCTTGTTCTAACTTCTAACCCTAGTATCTACAACTAGAATTTTTAACTGTGAAAATAAATCTTGTGACTTTCTTTTCATCTCTTCATTTAGAACAATATTTTTAACGAAATCCATTATGATCTTTCTATTAGATTTGAAATGCTATGGCACACACCAAGAAGGGGGGTGAATTGGTATATAAAAATTCTTTTTCCTTAAAAATTCCTTTGATAAAAATGAGATGTCATCTATGAAGACCACGATTTCGTTAAACCTCAAGATCTTGAAATGGCACGATGAAGTATCAACCATATAAAGACAATCTCATCTTGACAATGGAGAACACAAGATTGAAAAATATGAAATAATTTTCAATGAAAGGTTAAATATATGAATCAAGTGAGGAATATAGAGATGCTTGGAAAGATGAATAAACAAAGAACACAAACACAAGAAAACACAAAGGATTTATAGTGGTTGGGCTTAACCCAAGCCTAATCCACGACCTTACCTCCTCATTAAGGATTTTACAAACCAATCTACTATAACCTCCTACCAAAGCCTATAGGCCCTCTAGTATTAACCGCTAGAAGAAATACAAATCTTCTACTTAGACAAGTAAGCCCTCTAGTCATAACAAGTTAGGAAAATAAGAACAATACAAATGAAAGAGAGAAATTAAGAGTTAACACTCTTAGTTACAAGTTCTCTCACAATGAAAACAAGGCTTAAGAATAAATTTACAATGATAGAACGAAGTCTTGAAGAGAAAAAAATACAACAATGAAGTCACAGATTCTTGTAAGCTTGAATAAAATGATTTGCACTCTTTAAATCAACTCATTCCCATCCATTAGCCTCTTCTTGATCATCCTTGAGTTGTATTTATAATCATCCCAAAAGATCTAAGAGAAAACTAGTCGTTTGTGACCGTTGGGATTTAAAAAACTAGCAGTTATGATTTCTGCGAAAAAGACTTAGTCGATAGATAAAAATGGTTAATCGACAGAATTAGGCAAAATAACAAACTTGGTCGACAGACAAAATAAGTTGGTAAACCAAGTCATAAAAACAACATAGCACTTAGTCGACCAAGACTATTCTTCTATTGAGGAGTTAGTCGACCAAGTGAGCACATAAGTATTGTTAGTCGACAAAGCTTATAGCTTAGTTGACCAAGTTAGAAACATGCATGATGTTGGTCAACAGAGCCTATAGCTTATAACATATTTACATTTATTTAGTTGAAGTAAATGTCTAAATTTTCTTTAATTTATATTTTACCTTTCATTTACTTTAATACATAAATGTAAATAAGAAAATACACCACATTTGGATTCAATAAAAATATCTAAAAAATCAAAATCCATAACCGTAAGAAAATAGAATTTTGGTTTTAGTATAAACTCGAAATTTAGCAAATTTATCACTCTCAAAATACATACCTTCTACTTATTAAAAAATCCATTAAAAATCATTTTAACAACAATGAATACTATCTATCAAAATACCAAGAGATAGTTTTTCAAAATGAAAATATTTTCTTATATATCTCCTTATAATACTCTAATCTTCCAGACTTAGAAGTTAAACATCAAAATACACAATAGGATGATTTGAATAATTTGGATCAACAACATGGTTTTTTGACTTTCAAACATTTTGCTTCATTTATTCAATGATTCAAAACAAATTTGCAAAAATCATTTAAGAGGATCTTTTAAATCTTAAAACTTACTTTTGCTAATCTCCAACTAATATAAAAAAATCATAGACCATTTAGTTTTCATTTTAACAAAGTACTTGAAATTGATTTTTGTTTCCAAATCATATATTTTGATTTAGAGTATAAAACTATTTGATATTTTTCATCATTAAAACTAAACACAAGAGTAAAACATCACTTTCCATCTTGGGTTGAGTTGGACAAAGATATTTGAAAAGTTTCCCATGAGTTTAATAAAGTACCAAGTAGCCATAATTGTTGTACCTCATCATCAAAACTTGATTCCCATTCTAGCCAACTAGTTAATAATTCCTTGAAAATTATTCAAATGATCTATTATAACAATTCCATCTTGGTACCTCAAAGTCATCATCTGTTTGATAAAAAAATAACTTAGTATTCTATGTTTTTCTAGCATAAAGCTTCTCAAGCTTGTTCGACAGTGTGCCAGCATGTGTCTCTCTATTAATATGGTTTAGAACAGTATCATCTATCCATTGCTTAATATACCCACAAACTTATCGATGAAACAACTTTCATTCTTCATTAATTTTATTCTCTAGCTTCTTAGTGGCAAACACTAACAAATAATAATCTTTTACATATAGAAAATCTTCCATCTTTCCTTTCCAAACATGATAATTAGAATCATTTAAATTAATCATTTTACTTGTATTAGCTTTCATATTTAACACAAGGTAGAAAATCCTATAACTTGGCTCCAATACCACTTGTTGAGAGAAACACACACAAAGTAATAAACCAAGAATCATAAAAATATGCAATTAATACCAGATATTTTTACATGGAAAACCATTCCAATACGGGGACTAAAAACTACAGGCACAAGCCAGTCAATCTTCCACTATCAAAATAATGGCAAAATATAAAATTTTCTTCCATAGCTCAACTAAAGGCCAATCTCGACAATTAAATTTCAAGAATCAAATTCTTAGCATCCATACAGAAGAAAAACTAAAACATCTAACCAAACCATGAAATATAAAAAATACCCAAAAGATTCAAAACGACGATCGAAATCGTTCAACTTATAGAACTCAGCAAACACAATACCATTGTAAAATTTCATCAAGATCAAAATCAAACCCAATTTTTCCCTATCGTCCCATGCTCTCTATCACACCATCTCACAACTTCCTCTTCATATATATATATATATATAAGAGGTTCCACATCTGCACACATACACAACATTTTTATTATATTATTCTTATCTTTTTTCATGTTGGCCCGAATGGGTGGGACCCCACTTAATAACAATAATGTTCTTCACAAGAAAATCTTTTTCACTAGCTTGAATTACTTTTAAACTTGAGTTTTTCCTTTGTGATGATGATCTTTAATAACATATGATTTACTCTCTTTGTTCTCACTGACTTGGATTATTTTCTTATATGTTGAATGTCATTATCTTTATAAAAAGTTGATTGTTGTTGCTCAACTACAACAATGAATCTTGATATGAAAAACCACCTTAGGATGACCCACGAGTAGCTTATCCGAATGATTGATGACTATCTAGAGCGATGGATGAGTCTTTTGGGGGAAAATGGGAGTGACAATAATGGATGACCTCTCTTATTGATGGATGACGAGTCATTATTTGTGCAAGCATGTAAGTTTTGATACTTACATTTAGTATGGTTGTTTACATGTTAAATGTAAAATCTGTGGTGATCATAAAATTCATTCTTAACTTGAAATTTTGTTTAATGTCAATTAGTGAATTACAATTCAAAGATCACAAGCTTATTTGATTATTTAGATAAATACGTGTTTGTCCATAGTGCTTTGATAATTGACACTTGAAAGAGGGATGATTATTGCTTTTGTATCAATGATTTACAATGTGTGTTAAATAGAAATATACATGTAAGCGTATGAATTGCAACCTTGAGTGATTCTTTTGACTTGATGATCTTCATTAAAAAGAGGAAAATTGTTGATTTTTATTCCTTGATGTCTTGATACTTGACATTTTGTGAATTGAACAGACAAAATGTGCATTAATTATGATTGTGACTATTAGTTTGTGTTTTTATTCCTAGATTGAAGTTAATTTAATGTCTTTTTCATTTGACATGTATTCTTTTTACTTGCCATTTGTGCTTGATTAGACCTTATGATCATGATATTGACTAGAGTATTTTCTTTTCTTTAAGAACTTAAAATTATTGTTGTAACGGCCTGCCTCCCAGAGCCCCCGCTAGCATAGAGGATCCGTGAGAGGATCATTACTTAAATGATATAGAATAGGAACACAAACTAAAACTCACACATAGTCCTTAATAGAACCCTACACATTTTATTACATAATATATCATAACTGTCCTCAACATGTTCTTGCACAAGCATTTACACCGTGAGCCCACCTGGGCTTACATAATACACATATATCTCAAAAACATAAAACATTAACCTCAACACAAGTACAATGACACTTAGGATCTAGTCTTGGAAGAACTCTGCACTTGCTACCATGATTGAGCGATCTGGACCCAACCCTGCTGAACATACCTGTAACCTCAAGACTCTCTTACCTAGAATGATGGAAAGCAAACATGAGTCACAAGACTAAGCAAGCTCATGAAAGAAAGACAACTGGTTACAGATAGGACTCTTCCCCAACATCCCATGCAATTCATGCTAATGCAACAGCACCATGCCATGATCAATACATGCCTTAATTCCAAATGTATAACCATAAAGTAAGTTACACATAAACTATCCTTGGGGCCCACATACAACACACACTGGCACCCCACGTCCAACATACAAATATGTTAACAGCCCAATATAGGCTACCTTATCATTATTCCATTGTGGTCATATCCCACTTCCCATAAACACTAACACTGTGGGTCGTACCCCACTTCCCATAATCACTCACACTGTGGGTTGTACCCCACTTCTATCGTGGGCCATTTCCATGGCATACACTCCGTGGTGGGCGTTAGCCATCCTCTTCACTTATAGCCACACATTCTCACCATGCAATACAACAAATAGGAAATGCAATGGTTTTTGTAGCATAAACGTGATGACAAGGCCCCCATAAACCAAGTATCAAGCCCCCATAAACTAAATATCAGGTCATGCAACGCCTACATAAGAATTCACACATGCGATATGCTCTAAATGCACCAGCTCACCTAGGGAACCCAAGTTGGCTCTTAGACCAACCGGGTCATGCAAATGCTCACTCATCCCGTCACAAGCAAAGCATGTTCCCAAAATGAATGTAACCCATCCCCTTGCAGCACACACATCATGATATGCCCACAATTAAGACGAAAATCTGGCAGTACCAGCTTTTCTGACCTGTCTAGCACTTATCATAATAGCCGATGATTGGCGCCCATACATCCAGCCATCCACTATCACTACCCAAGGTCGATAGTCAGTGGCTTTATACCCCATACCCTTAGACACACATACAGACAACACTAAACTTTTATACTTTATACTTATCATTTCGTAACTTCTTTTCATGACCCTTCATCCACTTGACAACATAAACATCAATATACCCTTCTCGGTCTCATTTCATCCCGTACATAGGAAACCATCTCAATATACATATTACCATACATTACACTTTTTCCAGTAAAACTCTTCACGTAACCCAATTAAACCATAGTCTATTCTTTTAAGAACCTAGCCCCGATAGATTCGACATCATTCCCAAATAAAGCGGAGAAATACGAAGCTCCATGACGGACATAAGAAACGACATTAAGGAATTATTTACTTAGCTTATTTTATCATCAATAGACCTATTATTAACATATAAAACATGAGATAGTGGCCACGCAGATTATCATTATTACTGCATAGAACCGAGTCAAGGTGAGGGAAGGAATAAAATACGAAAAACTACGAAAACTCTCATGGGAAGTTAAGAACATGAGGGAAGGGTTAGGAGCTTGCTTTTATTTGGCTGATTCTTGCATTTCCTGCACTTCCGATGCGAAGTAAAACGTTTCCTGACAATTAATAAAATCGTGACTTAAATTAATTAAATCTAACCACGTAAACTATATAATCTAACCATGAAAAATTTATGATTTAAACGTATAAGACTTCTAGTTATTTTTCCCACTTACCGGGATACTTTAAACACCGAATCTCTCCAAAATTCGCTAATTTTCTTCTTATTTTCTTCCTCTTTCTCGAGTTGTCCACGCCTCCCCTTGTTTCTCCCTTCTTCCCCTCTTTTCCCTCTTTGTTTTGGTAGCAAAAAGTGGCTGAATTAGCCACTGGAATTGTCAAAATTGGCCTTAAAATTGAAGCAACGAAGAAGGCTTAGAGTGCAAGGTGAACAGGCAACCTAGAGAGCACCACGTGGCGTAGCCAGCAGCTGTCACGCGTCTCCACCACCTTAATCAAAATGACGTTGTTTTGGGCGCCTTATGGCAGAATAAATTCAGCCAAAAATCCTCGCGCGCGCCTGCTCCCTCGTGGCCTCGAACCCTCGCCTTGCCCACGACCATCCTCGTGCACAACCACCCAGCTGCCACTTGCCTTCAACTAATATACGCCCCTCATTATATTTAAAGTGATCCTCAACTCACTTTCTGAAATTACACCAGCGCCCCAAAATTTCTAGAATTCAACATATGCACCCCTACAACTCATTTTTCCCTTATTTTACTTACACTCCACATTTCCAGAAATTCATGAAATTAATTTATTTTATTATTTCTATAAATACTCTCAAACAAATTAATTAATTAATTATTCATTTCCTCAAAATAACATAAATAAACACCTTTTCTTAATTCCTCAAATATTCCATGATGACTTCAAATATCAAAATTAATAATCATTATTTATCTTCCAAATTTCGAGATGTTACAATTGTGACTTGATTTGGTTGATTTTGAGTGCTAAATGTCATTGCATTTGTGATTGACAGTGTAATTTTGTGAATGCGAATGAATTATCTGAGTTATTTTTATGTTTATTATCAAAGCTTGAATTTCGTGAATGTAATTTGTTTGTGAAAACTTTTACTATATCATTAGACGTAACTCGAGGTTAATGATTTTGAGTTGAAATTTGATAACATTAACTTTGGTTGTCTTGAAAGGTCTCAAGGTCTTAAGAATTGCATGGAAAATGCAATAGCCTATGGAATCCTACTTACTAAGGTACAAAATTCATCAATTATGATTTATTTGTGAACACATGACATGAGAGAGCATTGATGAGCATCTTGACATATATTTTAGCCAATGAACCTACATTAGATGCAAATTTTCTTGTTCATATTACTCACTTTTTTCATAAAGAAACTTCTATGCAAAACTGTTGATTTTTTTTTTGTTATCTAAAAGGTTCCATAACCAACCCTTAAGGACGCAAGTTGTCCTTAGGTACTAACAATGCTTGCAAAGTACTTTATGTGTAGGGAAATATTTGAGCAACCTAGGGAAGATATCTCAAGAAAACTTCTCAAGTGCTTTATGGTGGAACCCAACAGCAAACATCCAAAAGAAAAAAAATATTAGTAAGAAAATAAATGACATGATCTCTTTGCATGTCAAGCGATTTATCATAAGGGAGCATTTGTTGCTAAAATCATGAAATTATTCATACATACAAAACATATTATTTGATAATTGTGTCTCATGTTTACATAAGTGATTATTTAGCAAGTTGCTTATATGATTTTAGTCCTTTATTGCTTAAGTAATGAAGGATACTTGAAATTAAATCAGATTATCAATTACTATGAAATTCAATGCATGAGTCTAATCATTATGATTGCTTTTAGGAAAAGGGAGTTGAACGTATAGAAAATTCGACTCTCACTACAAGAATTTCGATTTTTTTCAGCGATGAAAAAATTGTCAAAAAAAGTAAAACATTCGTCAAAAAAAATTTTACCGGTGGTATTAATAACCGCTGGAAATACCTCTGTTGAAAAATCTTGCCGGCGGTTTTCAACCACTAGTAAAACTAATCATTACCAATGGTATTTATAAATCGCCGGCAAAGTATTTACTTTTACCGACGATTTTAAAACCGTCAGTAAAAGTATTTGCTGGTGGTTAAAAAACTACCGGCAAAAGTAAAAATTTTGCCAGCGGTTTTAAAAAACCATCGGCAAAGTAATAACTTTGCCGGTGAATTTTAGAAACCGCCGGCAAAAAACCAAAAAACTGCCAAAAATTTAAAAAAAGAAGATTTTTAAAAATTGTATAACAACCAATAATAACCTATATAACAAAAAACGACCAACAATCAATAATAACTTGTATAACAATCAGTAACCTGTATAACAAAAAATCACCAATAATTTTAAAAGATTCACTTGCTGCACACAATAAGTATAACAACTGTATACAATAAATTTATTTAAGTACAACACATTTGATCATTTAGAAATATCGATCTTGTCTTGTCTCATTACACAATACCATTCAAAAGCACATACAACTTAGTCCTAAACTAAAACATGTCTAAGTAAACTCAAATAACCCTTGATTACGCCACCATACCATTCTTCAACCAAAATTGCATATCCAAAGATATGCAATTTTGGATATGAAGACAACACTGTCGTGTACTCGAGACTTCTGGTCCTGAGCCACACATTCCGATATCCACATCAGGTTCCTGATCTCCTACTCCCTCAACCTTATGTATGCAAAGAACACGCCATAGTGAAACTGCAAGCTCAAAAAGGAAACCAATTTACTTCATCACCCAAGCGATCTTGATGAAAGAAGTGAATTCAATGTCAATCAAAATTGGCTAGAATGTGAATCATCTATTTGAACTTCTGAAAGGAACTGAATGCAATCAGCATATCCTCTAAACATTAACCTTCTCTCTAAAATACAGACTTGTTGCTCAAATGCTAAGCAAAGCCTCTTCACCTCCTCTTCATAGAATCCCTTGTCAAGCATCTGGCTCTCTCCATAGGATAATTTGGCAAACAAGGGCTGATAAGGGGGGTATTTTTCCATCACAGAACGAACCTATTGTAAAAGAAAAGATAGAGCATCCTATTTAGTCATTTAAAGGAATCCTCTTTCCCTGATCTCAACAAACTCCAGGAGGAGAGAGATTTTGAAGAAGAAAAAAAGAGGTGGAATAAAATTTCTGTAAATATCAATCTCAAATTAACCAGTAAACAAAAAGAACATCCACAACCAAAGGCCAAACATGCTGATGGTATAATTAGCCCATATTTGTTCAATAGCTGGAACGATAACTTGCAGTATTTTCTGGCTAAATTATGGGTCTTGTATTACAATGTTTGTTAACCAGCCAACAAACTTATATGTATGTTAGAACCAATTCATTCTATTGTTCAGAGAACAAAAATTTAGAACCTCAAAGACAATGTCTTTTGTTGCATAATAGTAGAACTAGAAGAAAACCATAATATGCATAATTAAGAAAAGACAGGAACCTGATCTGCGTCCTCACAGACAGCAAGCTCTTCATGACCATAGGGGTAACTGTTTCACACAAATATAACTGCTGTCAAAAAGCCGCTTAAAGAATATGAAAAGCAGGAATAGGAATAACGTTTGAGTAGCAGCTTACAGCAAGCCAAAACTCGAGTATAACTTCTTGCGGTCATCTCGAGTAAGCTCAGTGCCAATGCTGCAACCAAATACATGCCACAAGAAAAATGAGTTACTAAAAAGAACTAAACTGACTAGCATCTATTGCAAAATAACTGAAAAGTAAAACCAAAATCTTATGTTTAAAATAATAATATTTTTATATGTTAAAGATGATATCCAAAGGTATCAAAATCTTATACAAATTAAAAGATAAAAACAATGCATTTATTAAAAGATACAAGCAACCACTCTTGGAAACTGGTTCTCCATAAGCAGCTCAGGGGTTTACTAGCTCTTGTGCAAAATTAAGGATTCAGAGGATTAAATCATATCAACAGTACAGAAATTAAGAATTGTCTCAGTTGAGTAGTTATCTCAACATTTCCAACCCAATGAGATTCTTCTCTCTCGTGGTGGTACCCAAATAAAAGAGGAGGATTGAATTAATAGTTGGCCGTCAGCATTACAATTATTGGACTTTCAACCTCGATTCTATACAAAATTTTAGAGTTAAAATTTAAGTACCCAACTTTACAAAATGAGATTAAAGCTTGTGATTGTTGTTGTATAATTATAAGTCTTAATCTCATTACTCATTAGGTGAGATTGGTTACATAAATTATAGAACTCCAACCATTGTTATCCACAGTGATTTTCCTTTTCTTCTTTACTACAAAGTACAAATTTCTTCCATTTCATTTCACTTGCCTCACGATTGCTTCTAACAGTCTTCTTAAAATATCCAAATCTTCAATAAGTATCACTATAATCTTAGACAATACAATAAAATCATCAATTTCAGCTCTGTCTGGTTAGAATGTTAAGATTGCTTGTCTTAGTATCATTTACACTATCTTTCCATTCATTTTTGGGAAGGAAAAGCTTAGAGTCTGTTTTCTTTGTTATTTTCAAATCATTTTTCATTTTCAATTTTTTAAAATGCATTTACTTACTTATTTTCAAAAATATATTTTATAAAACATAAAAAAAAATTATACAGAAAACTTAAAACGTTGAAATTATGTTTTGGCTGTTTTAAGCCAAAACAATCTCTGAATTCAAAAACGGAAAACACTCCAATCTTTCTCTTCATTCTCTCTTCTCTCTGAATTCTATCAAAAAATGATAAGACAGTGGCAATTTGAAATTCTATGTCAAGAAAAATTCCCAAATCCAAATGCTTCCACAATTATGGTAATCAAACAATGAATTAGGAGTTTCAAATTCCAAATAACAAGGTCAAATGACCCCAGGGGCGGATCCAGGCAGGTGGGTTGGGCTGGGCTGGACAAAATTGGGGGTGGGCTGGGTAAAATTAATAGTGGGCTACTACTAAAAAATTAAAACATTTACACTATAAATTTTAATTTTTTTGTGAACTGCCCTGGGCTAAAGCCCAAGGCAGGTCATTACTAGATCCGCCACTGAATGACCCTATCCATACGCAAACCTAAGAATCCACCATTAATGACACCAAAAAAAAAAAAAGAATAGTAGTTACCATACCAAATGGAGTAGTAGGCAACAGCGATCGAGCGAGACGAGAGTGAGGGCGGTGAGTGAGCAAGAGCGACTGAGAGACAGTTAGGCAGCAAGGGCGAGAGCGATTGAGAGTGAGCGAGCGAGGGCGAGGGCGACTGAGAGTGAGAGAGCAAGGGCGAGGGAGAGAGCGACTGAGAGTGAACGAGGCCGAGGGCGAGAGCGAACGAGGCCGAGGGCGAGAGCGACTGAGAGCGAACGAGGCCAAGACCGACGGAGAGTGAGTAAGGGAGGGCGAGGGTGATCGAGGGATGCAATGAGGCGCAAGCGAGAGAGGGTTAGGGTTTGCAATGGTGGATTTTGGAACAGATGGGGTGAGGGGAAGAATTTGAGCGAGAACGGGGGCGGGGGCGGAGGCGTTATATAAATCATATCCCCGACGATTTTAAAACCGTTGGGGAAAACGCTAGGATGACACTGGTTTCAAAATCACCGGGGATGTGTATGCCATAGTGGTGGTTTTTGAAATCGTCGGTGATTTTGACTAATCCCCGATGGTTTTTGAAACTGTTGGGAATTATTGTGTTTTCCCGACAATTTTTGAAACCGTCAGAAAAATTTCGTCGGCAATACCCCTTCTTCTTGCAGTGTCTATTCTCTTAGTAATTTATGTGGGAGCAGTTTATTGAAAAATACCTAAGTTTCTTTGATCATATGTATAAATGTTTATATCATTGGATTACTCTCATATGAGTTGATAATGTTGTTAATCAACAACTATCTTGTCTTAATTATTTTGATCAAGGGAATATTGAAACAATACTTTGTATTCTATGAGACATATCCTTTGATAGGTTTGAAATGTTATGCCACACACCCAAGAGGGGATGAATTGAGTAATTTAAAAATTAGTTTGAAACTTAAAATCTTTTTAATGAAAAATAAAAATTCAATGCAAGTGAGAATTAATGAAATGTTTGAAACAATAAATGAAACAAAAAGCATAATTAACCAAGAAATGAACAAAATGATATATAGTGGTTCGATTTAAACCAACTCTAATCCACTACCTTAGTTCCTCACTAAGGATTTTGTGTAAACCAATATAATCTCTTACTTGAAACTAAGTAGGCCCTCTAGTCCAAGACTAGGAAACACAATATTCTACTTACACAAATAGGCCCTCCAACTACACAAGGTAACAAATATAAGAAATGTTTAATAGAGAGATTCTAAGAGTCTATACTCTTAGTTATAATGTCTATCAAGAAGATACAAGGCTTGAAACAATTAAATACAAATGAAAATTAAAGCCTTTAAGAGAGAATTATGAAAGCACAAATACAGTTTGAGAAGATGTAAATAATTTGTAAGCTCACTTCACTTCATTCCCATCTATTTGTTTCTTTAAAATCATCCTTAACTTATATTTATAAGTATCCAAAGAGTTTCATGAGAAATATAGTCGTTTATAGTCGTTGGAGATTGAAAAATTAGTCATTAGAGGTGTCAGACAAAGGAAAGTGTCAACAGATGCAAGGATTTAGTAGACAGATACAATGCAAGGCTCTGTTAATTGACAAATTAAAGGTTTAGTCAACAGATTCAATAGTATTAGTCGACAGGTTAAGAATACTGAAAATCGATTTATTACATATATATATATATATATATTTGTGTGCATATACAACAAAGAAAGGTTGTAGTTGGAGCAAATGTGTGCGCGCGCTTAAGATCTTGGCTTGTTGGAGGTTGCACTTTCGAGCCTTGACAGCGCTGGTAATCTTTTTATTTCATTCATTTATTATAAATCTGTTATGTATATGTTTGAGCGCATGAATGAGTTGAGAGGCTTCAAGGTGGAGTGGTTCCTTGCCATTTTATAAGTGCTTGTGTGTGTGCTGGAATATGGGTTCAAGACTTGGACGCAACACTTGGCATAATAATTTTTCTTTTTGGCTTTTAAACAATTTTGGTACAAAATTTTCAATCAAATAAAAATATAGCATTTCAAATGACATCACATAATTTTTAATAAGATCTTTGGCATTAGATTACTAAAAAAAATTAATTCTCATTCAACATTTTTTAAATCAATTAAAAACATAATATTCCAAATGTCATTAAGAAATTTATCACTAGATATTTTAGCATTAGATTTAATTTTCATTCAATAAATTTGATCAAATAGAAACATCAA
Organism: Diospyros kaki; assembly: GCA_036245055.1. Lineage (NCBI taxonomy): Eukaryota > Viridiplantae > Streptophyta > Magnoliopsida > Ericales > Ebenaceae > Diospyros > Diospyros kaki. Next base: position 29,552,465 of record BSEG01000003.1, on the reverse strand, counting down.
TCCCTAAAGAGCATGCATGGTCTTTTTCTTTTGAAAATCTTTTGCTTCATTTATCCAATGGTTCAAAACTAATTTGTGAAAATCATTTAGGAGATTTGTTTAAATCAAAATATAAGTCGTTTCAAATCTCCATACTTGAAATTGATTTTTATTTGAAAACAATATACTTGACTTAGGATATAAATCATTTGTTTTTCATCATCAAAACCAACACAAGAGTAAAATATCATTCTTTATTTTAAGTGCTTACAAGGATCACAATGTTTTGCTAATAGATTCATTTGATTCATCCAGCTTGAGTTGATATGCAAGCTTTGAGTGAAAACTTGCTGATTGATTTCTTGTGTTCTTAAGCATAAATGTTTGAATGTGTTCATTGAAATATTTATTGATGATGAAAAGTATTGACTTGTGAAAACTTGTATGAAAGTGAATATAAATTGATAAGTGAGGCAGTATCTTGAGTGTAAATTGTAGATGAAATGCATTCGAGACAACTTTGTTGTGTGCTTGAGTTGCTCTTTGAAGTTGTCATGATTGATTGATTGCCTAATATAAATTTCTCATTTTTTTTAAGGGAATGAAAATCTTACTTCCATGCCATATTTTTTTCTTTGGGGCTAAGTAAAAAGGAGTTGAGATTGACATTTTTCCTTAGTATTATTCTACATTGATTTCATTCTTCTAATCTTATTCCCTTTGACATGTTACATCACATCGTTTCTTAATCAAAGGGAAGAAAAATGTTCAATAATTACTTCTTCATCTTCGTGTAATTGTTGTTTATACTTAGGGGGAGCATTTCATATGCTTATGTGAAATTGTCTTGTCTTGTTGCTCTTTAGTCTTCTATTCCTTCCATTTGTTCCAAAGTGATATTTTATTTCTCAAAAAAGCAGATAAACTTTGTGATTTTCCTATGCTATGTGTTGCTTACTAGTATATGCATGCTCAAGAGAAATTGAAAATAGTAAAGCGCTTTTAAATGAGTGCTTCTTAAAAACTTGCAATAATTGTTTTCTATGCTTTACTAGGAGAAAGTTAATGTTGCCTTTAAGGTATTCATGCTCCAATTTTGTTTTAAAATTCTAGGAGTCCATTTTTTGACTGGGGGGAAGGGGTATCTTTCATCTCTATTGATTCATAAAATGACTCATGTCTTCAATGAATTCTCTGAATCCTATGCATGAGATAAGGCAAAATTATGAAACATCTCTCATTTTCGATTCTAACAAAAAGAGGGAGAACAATGATACATACAAAAAGGGGGAGAACAATGGAAATAGAAAAAAAGGAAAACAATAATTGAAAGAATAATACATTATGGGGGACCATAACAAACAAGGGAAACATTAGTGTCTTATCCAAAAAATACTAGTGTTTTATACTAATGTTTTGTCAACATCAAAAATAGGGAGATTGTTGAATCAGTTGTATGATTCTTTGAATCCATTGCATGATTCTCAATGATAAGCAATCAAATCTAAAGGCTGCAAAATGAACTCTCACGGTTTAACCTTTTCGATTCTCATAACAATTTAACCTTTTCAATTCTCATAGCTTAATAGGAATTTGAGTGATACCTAAAGTGTTAAAAGTAACATATCATGTATCAAAGGCTAAACAAATGAATTAATTGAGTATCAAGACTCCATGAAGTATTACTCGAGTATTTTTCCAAGCCAAAATATATTACTCAATCAACTTAGGTAAAATTTTGAGACAAATGTTATACAGACAAGTCATACTCAAGTATTGAGGTATATTACTCGAGTATTTTATCAAAAATTGAGAAGATTAAAAATTTAATGAGTATCAAATAATGGATAATATGCTAATTGAGTATTGCCTATGGAAATCTAGCTTAACTTTCATTTGAGAACATTACTCGAGTATTAGAGTTCATTACTTAAATAATTACATTAAGAAATTAAGGTTATAAAGCATCAAGAAGAAGATAATCAAGTAATGTTGTACATTACTTGAGTAATAATATGTAAAGGAACTAAGAGTTTTAAAGTATTAGTCGAGTAATAGTTTACATTACTCGAGTAACTTACATAAAAACTAAGATCTTTGAAATGTTAGTTGAGTAATGTTGTACATCACTCAAGTAATTTGTAAATAAACCAAGAGATTCGAAATCTTACTCGAGTAACTTGAAAAATTCATATATGCTTAAAATTTTACTCAAATAATCTAGATACATTACTCAAGTAACCTTGGCTCCAATCTTGAATTTTAAAATTTGTTCAAATATTACTCAAATAAGCTTCTCACATTACTCAAGTAAGACAACCTACAAAACTTAAAATTCAAAATTTATAACCTTTGGGTCGCATTTAATGCAGTCTGAAACAACATTTAATGCTCTTAGATCAAATCTCTAGTACATTTTCTTTTAATATACCTATGATTTCTTGGAAATTACAAGTACTAATATGTTTTATTTGCAAAATATAATGTTTTCTCTATGATTATTAACAAGGAAATGAGTTGTCTTTGCAACCTATATCCATATCAGTTGCACAAAAAAGTTGATGAGAAGAAGATGAAGAGAGCAAGAAACGAGCTAAAAAAGAATAAGAATTTAAGTGAAAATCATCATTTTCATCCACAAAAAACAAGTTCTTCAATCTTATTCATTTATGTCTCTACGTGGAAACTTAGAGTGTCCTCTATATTTTTAAGGACCCCTAGTGTTAAGAGTATTTTTCTCTCCATCTATATTTCATTTTATCTTATAAGGTTATTGTTTCAATTTTTGAAAAAACATTATAAGTGAGTTATTACTTCAACTCTTAAAAAAGCTGTAACGAGGTTAGTGTTTAAACCTATGAAATAGCATAAGGAATCTTAGTACTTGAACTTGTGTAAAAAGCTCAAGATCACTAAAAAGTGATTGCATAAAGGATAGTGTTTTGCCTCTTCAAAAAGCACTCTTATAGTAAATTTGCAAAATTCATGACTAGAAGTCAAGGTAGTGGACGTTAACATGTCAAATCACTATAAATACTGATACCATCTTTGTTTGATTTTTTTCATTTTTATTCATCTTGGTTATATACTTTAATATTACAAAATCTTGTGAAACTCAATTCATCCACTTTCTTAAAACTTGAATACTTGATTATTTCTACTTTATATTATTGTTTTTGTATTTTACTTACCACACACGTAACTTACACTGCTATTTAAGAGAAAAACAAAAAATGTTAAAAATCCAATTCACTCTCCCTTGGGTTAACTCATTACTTAAGTCAACATATTACACGCATCAAATAGTTTCTAACCTAAAACATTTTTTTGATAATTTTATTGACAATAACACTTTTTTTCAATTACTAACCATGGAAAACTATTTTTCTTGGGTTGCGATTGGAGAGGATTATTTTTCATTTAGAATTTAAAATTTAAATTTATTATTTGTCAGAAGTATTTAGATTCAAATTCAAATTTACTTTGGATTTAGACTTGAGAAATAGAAATATTTAAAAATGCAACCAAACTAAACTTTAAACGCAACTTAAAAGTAATTTTCATAAAAATACCTTTTTACAAAAATAATTTTCATAATTCCAAAAATTTCACAACAATAATAAAACACAAAGATGTTGTCTCTAATTCTAAATTTTCAATTGAAAAACGCTGAGCTCTAGGCCGGTAGGCCCTAGCACATCTTGGGCCATCTGGTAATGGGCTGGCTATAACTGTCATTAGCTTTGGGGCATGGGCCCCTGCCCCAATTTGGGCCCAAACCGCTATTTTCTTATATTCCACTCATTACAATAGCGTTTAGTTCGTTCGCTGAAAATGGGGGTTAGAAAAAATAAAATAAAAAAATAAAAATATTATTTGAACACTCTGAATTGTAGTAATCAGAATATATTATTTGGTTTGTTGTGTATTGTAGCAAGGGCACTGTTATGTTGTCCACTGTCAGGCAACATAGTAGTTGTCCAACTGAGAGAGAGGGGGTGGGCCCATGCATGTGGTGTGGGCCCCACATACATAGGGCCCACCCCTTCTCTCTTAGTCGAGCAACTGTTATGTTGTCCGACGATGGGCAACATAACAATTGTTATTATAATAATCAGAATATATATAGACTTATCTAAATTTTTATAATTAATATCCTATTTAACTATTTCTCATCAATATCCTTTTTTTGTTTTATCTATCTTTTTTTCATTAAGAAAAAATATTTATTTTATTTTATCTATAAATATTTTTTCTTTAAATTTATGTTTTCAAATTTATTTATATATCTATACACACATATTAAAGGAGTAACTCAAGAGTAAAAAAAAAAATTATAAATAATTTTTTTCTGAAGATTATAATTTACTTTTTAATTTGTTTAGGCAAAATTTTAAGAAAAATAAGTTGAAGTTAAATAAAATTTTAAATTTTAAATATATTGTAGGAATTTAAAATAAGTTTTATAAAGTTTAAATTTTGTTAATATAAATTTTTTGTTTAATTTTCTTTACAACTTTTCTTTTTTTTTTTCTGTTAAAAAATAGTACTTGTGAAATTATTAGAAAGTTATTTTGAGACCCATTTGTCACATCAACAATTCATATTGATGTATTTGAAATGACGGGGGATAACAAGGTGTCTTCAAAATATAGAAATGTAATCATAAATTTCACCAAACTTTAGGGGAGAAATAGTAATTTACTCAAATATTTTCTGATAAAAAGTAAAAATAATATTTTATTAACCCTCAAAAATAATATTCTAATAACACCCAAAACTAATATTAAAATAATATTTTATTACAATAAAAAAAATATTTTATTAAGACACACAAATAATATTATTAACACAGAAAAAATATATACTTTATTAAGACTCAAGAAAATATTTATTAGTACCCGAAAATAAAAATAATATTTCATTAAAAAACCCAAAAAAATCAATATTTTATGACCAACCAAAGAATAAAAGTAATATTTTACAAACAAACAAAAAATAAAAATAACACTTTATTTATAGCAAAAATAAAAATAAAAATTGTATTAACATCTAAAAGATAAAAAAAAAATAGATATTCATCGACTGGACTTCTTTTTATTTATATTTATTTTACCAATATTCACATAAAATGTTGAAAGCATGTTTGTGTATAAGTACAATTTATCAATATTTTCTAAGTACCCTTCTTCATTCTATATATATTTTTTGTGTATAAGTACAATTTAACAGTATAACTAATGAAGTATATAAGTATATGTAACGACCCATTTTCCGGAATCCCCGCCGGCATAAAGGATCCATAAGAGAGTTATTATTTGAATGATATAGAATAATAACATAAGTCTAAACACGCATCAAATTCAACACATTAGAAACCACATTTCTATGATCACATGAGATTTCATAACCATCCTTATATAATTGTACACAACATACGGCCATCTAGGATTATATAACATACATCGATTTCCAAAACATAATACGGTAACCTGACAAAACTACAACAACACCGAGGACCCTAGTTTCGGGAGAACTTTGCACGGGCTACCGCGGCTCGACTATCTGGACCCTACCCCATTGGACATATTTGTCATTCAGGCGATTCTCTTACCTAAAATGATGGAAAGCAAATGGTGAGTCATAAGACTCAATAAGTGAATACAAGAAACAAAGGCTGGGAATTTAAGGGAATAACCCCATGCATCCTGCACACCCCGTGCCCAAGACGTACACATTCACAGCATGAGACACCAGACAAAGATTAACCGCAGAAGTAAACATGTACATAATGGTCTTTGGGGCTCACATAGAAGACACTAGTACCCAAATCCCTAACAAATTGGCCACTACCATGAACTAGCAAGTGATATATATTATGAGCTCCCACATTGAATTCTAAGCTTCCGATACTCTGTGCTCTAACACAAGATCCCAAGTCTTCCCAGGACGGTCCTTTCGCCCGTAATTCAAGCACGCAGATCCCCATGTCCCATCAAGTTTTCCCTCGGGACCTTCTCGAGCTAGTCTAAAAGTTGAGCCAAAGCTCTCTAGGGTTGGTACTCCCTCCACCCGAGTAGAGTCGAAGTTCTCCCGAGCAAGTATTCTCAACACTCGGACTAGCACAGTATTCCCACCAAGAATAACAGTAATAATAGTATTAATAATAACCGCGCACAATAGAATCATGCAATGCACAAATAAGAAAGCAATGACGTAGTAAGCATAAATGTAATACAAAGCCCCTATAAATCAGGCATCAAGCTATGCTTCGCCCACATAGTAATACACATTCAATGTAGTGCTCGTGCGAGACACACTCTAGACACCCTAAGATGCCCGTGCTTAAGCATTCACAATATATGACCCTCTATTAATGTAGTTCCCAACCCCGACACATACTGTTAGCATCAATTGTAATTAAATAAATAATAATTTCACACACACACACCCAAGACCCACAATCGGCACACACACACACCCATCTGGAACCTAACCCAACCAGGTGCAACATCATTCCCAAAGAAATGGGGCGATACAAAGCCCCATGTCAGTTAGCAAGAAATATTATACCAATAATAAAAATGGTTACCACGTGTAGTTACACAATTAATATGGGAAACCGAATAACAACAAGAGAGATAATAAAATATGAATAGCGGCAAGGACTTGTAGAGTAATTAAAGTTCACGAATTGGGTTAGGAACTTGCCTGCAAATAACTGATCCTAGCTTATCTCGCACTCCCGCTGCGAAGTATTACAGTTAAAGTAAATAATGAGTTCTCGGATCCCAAATAATTAATTTCAACCATATAAAATTGATATTCCCATATATACAATGCTCTAATAATTTATTTAGCTTATATGGCCACTTTAAACGCTGATAAAACTAGATTTTCCCCCTACTTTTCTTGAATTTTCTTCCTTGTGCATGCTGCTGGCACTTTTCCTTCTGTTCTTACTAGCTCGGAGACGCCCAAAATGGACTTAAAAATGGTGCAAAACGAGTGGTGAGGGAAAAGCCACATGGCGGTCGCTAGGAGACACCACCGTCTCTGTAATACCCCATGTAACGCCCCACTTTTCCCAAGCGTGCGTTAATTCGAGATTTTGAGAAAATTTAAATCAAACACCACATAAATCCCTCGATAGCCACCAAAACCGTTTTCCCGACAATCTCGATCGTACAACATTTAATAACTAAGACAGACATCATCAATCATATCAGCGGAAGCAAGATCGAAACCTCAAATATATACATATCACTGACAATTTCTTTTACAACAACTGAATCGATGTTTCACATGAAAATACATTACATAATCTCTGTACATTGAAAACATAGATAAAACCAACTGCTACATCCTGACGACACTCTTCCCCTTGACGTCACTACTTTCACCTGGAACGTTTGAATATTCTAGGGACATAGTCCAAATTAGATGCTGAATCATCTAAGTGAGAGTTCAAAAATGTTTTCATGAATGTATGCAGAATCATGTACACAAAATCGATAAATCTCAACATGCACCAGCCTAAGAGAATCCCAACGCATTTAACCCTAACCGGGGAAAACGCAATCTCTCTAAGGCGACACAACCAAATCGACCCATTGGCAAACCGAACCTGCTTAAGAGGGACAACCTCGACACATGAACCCAGGAATCACCCCACGGTCATTGTCAGGCTTTACGCTCCCACCCAAGCATTCCGAAACACAACCCTAGCCCCAAGAGTGTCACGTCAGCACTATCCCCGGAATCGACGTCACCTCGGCATTAATGCTACTGCTCAAAGGATCCTGGGGTGGTGTCCACTCGCAGCCCCGCCACTTGAGCCAACAACCGGGGTGGTGTCCACTCGCAGCCCCGCCACTTGGGTCCCGTAGGGTGAAGTCCGTCTCAGCCCCGTCCCAAGTGGTCACCAAGCATTAATCCAGGTATGCATCCCGAGTGCTATCACTCTGGGCTTCGTCACAGGTTAACAACCCACATACCACATGAACGACACAAAACAAGCCAATGGTCGAAAAAAAAATCATAACGTGCATTACTTAAACTCATAACATGCGTCATTTAAATCGATACTTAAAATCAACGTTTAATGCACATGTAAACAGTCATTTGGGTGAATACTCACAGTAAAACCATCTATGTGTTATTTGAAATCTTTTCGGGAAGAACCACTCACAATAAAACCATTCACATGTTACTTGAGATCTTTTCATGTAGAACAACTCACCTTTAGAGGGATTTCCAACTGTCAAGCGCGGTCAACCTCGATTTGCGCGCCCAGTCTTGATTCTCGCACCTGACGCTCTTGTACTTCAACCTCGAGTCTCACCGATACCTTAGCCATCACATTTGTTCAAAATCACATCAATATCTATTTTTTCAATTTTTCATAATTTCCTCCTATTTTCTTTATATTTCTCTTCAAAAATTTTAATAAATACCTACTCAATATTTTTTCCTTGATTTCTCTTCATAACAATTCATAAATAATTAATTCCTATCTCCAAAAATTTTCTAAGAATTTTCTAATTCCTTTTCCTATTTTTCATAAGCCTTTTTCACTTTGAAAATTGCAAAATGACAATTTCTTCAATATTTTTCTAAATTTTCTTCCACCATAAATCATAATTTAATTTTCCCAAAATAATAAAAAAAAATTTCAAAAATACCTGATGTGTCACGCGCCTTCACGCACGGCGCGTGGGTTGCTTGGCTTGAACTGGCGCGTGCCAGTCACGCGCCAGTCGTCTTCAACCTTAGGCCGGTCGTCGGCCGGTGCTCCGATGACCTCGATTCGGGTGCCGTTCGAAAGCCCACTCGAAGTCGATCCCGATGCCACAAAAATCAAACCGAAAGGCCACCAGAAAGTCAATTAAAAGTCGACTTACAGGTCGGCAGCGACGGTCCGCCTCCAACCCCTCGGCCGAACTCGAAACCCCCTCAAAACCTCACCAAAATGCTTCAAACCGGTGCCAAAATGATCCTTGGCTCCAAGAGATCAAAATCCCTTTATTAGCTCTCCAAGAATCGTTTGAAAACGAGCTTGATTTGGTGCCTTCTTCTCGGCCGAAACCCTCGCCTATTTATAGCCCAAAAACAACCCCACGTGGCCGATTTTTCGGCCATTTCTTTCCCCTCACGCCACCAGGACACCCTAGGCCACCCCCTTGAAAAGACTTGACGGCCAAATGGTCGGATTTTTTGGCCAAATCATGCGGCCAGATCTGCCATGCGCGATCAACTTCTGAAAATTGCAGTTAGGCCCCTGAAATTTTTCTTTCTGCATTTTGGCCCTTTTTCTCAAGCCCCTGACTTTTCTAACACTTTCACTAAGACCCTCAAGCTTAGTAATTCTCATTTCTCCCTTGAAACTTCCGAAAAATTACCGTTTAGACCTCCCTCGGGCATTTTGAAAAAATACACTTTGGCCCGACTGATTTATTTGACCTCAAATCCACTTGATTCAACCCGAAACCACTTAAGGGTTGTTCTACACATCGAATGCTATTCCTTGACACTCTCCGTTGACTTTTTGGATATCGTTTACAGCAATTCGATAATTTGACCTAAATGGGCAGTTGTATTTTGCTGTACCAAAAACTGTTCCCGATCTTCTTTATTTCATCACTAAAATCATAATTTTAATTGCTTATCGATACTATACCGTTTTCTTGGGCAATCTAGGGTCCGAGGTATTCTCGTTGGCTAATTTGGTCGTCTAAAGCCGTGATAGTGTGCCCTAAAGTCTCATTTTTCTCAAGATTCCAATTTTGCCCTTTACCAAACATCATTTTATCCTCAAAATTTTCTCGGGTGTTACACCCCATGTTTAGATAAGGTTGCCACGTAATTTCAATGAGTTTAGAACATCGAAAAGTTGGTTTTATAGCAATTTCAAGTACCAAATCAACTGTAGAGAATACCTCAGAGTAAAATTGTCCAAGGAAAATTATATGGTCTCGACGAGCGTATCGAGATAGGATTTATAATATCAAAAGAAATCGAATCGAGAACAGTTTTTGGTACTGCTAAAATACAGCTGCTAATTAGGCTGTAAAACCGAATCATCGTAGGAGACTCCCGAAAAATTAACGGAACCCTAGGAGGGCTCCGGTTTTGCGTAATGAGCAACCCTTCAGTGATTTCGGGATTAAACGATGGCCCGATGAGGACACTGGGGCGAAATTGTCATTTTCAGTTAAGATTTGGATTATTAATTTTGGAATTTCAGTATTATAATGCAAATTAATTTGAGGTTCAAGGTCGAAGCTTCAATTAGAGATATGCATTAGTGAAATAATAATGAAATTTAGGGTTTAATGTATAATTTTTAAATTAATTTTCCATATATATATTACTGTAGTTATATATATATATGCATAAAATGTGTTGTGCGTGGTGTGAGGCTGGCCTGTAATGGCTTCGCGAAGCTTCTGTGAAGCATTAATGACCAAAATTTGGGGCTGCAAATGGGAGATTATGGCCACGTGAACTCTGGATAGGTGGCGTATGAAATTTGGAGCAATTAATGTGCAATTAATGTGGAGATTTTCACATTAAATGATATGCGTGGTGGGCAAGCTTGTAATAGTGAAGCCATCCGCCTATAAATAGGCAGTGATTTGAGCGATGGAGAGGCACTAAGGAGCTCGAGAAAGAAGATGAGAAAGAGAGAGAGAGAGAGAGAGAGAGAGAGAGAAGCTCCTGAAGAGTTGGGCCGAAATCGGCCATGGAAGAACCAGCGAGCAGGGGGCCACGGCCGCGGACATGTTCGGCTAGCAGCAACGAAGATGAAGGTCGGCGGGGGCATGGGCAAGGCCGGTGACGGCAATGGAGGCCCGAGAGGCGTCTGGAAGCAGCAACCCGCGGCCATGGCAGCCACGGCCGCGAGCTCACCAAGCTGGAGCAACTGCCGCGATGATGGTAGCAAGGTGCAGTGGCGATGACGGCTCGCGGAGGCCGGCGTGGAGCAGCTGGCAGCGTCGGTAGTGGTCGTTGGGGCAGCCGTGATGGCCGACGGAGTGAGGCCGTGCTCGGGCATGGCCGTCGCGAAGAAGAAGAACGGGCAGAGGAGTTGCAGGGGAAGAAGGATGAGAGAAAAGAAGGAAGAAGAAGAAGAAAAGAAGAAAGAAAGAAGGAGGAAAGAAGTTGCAGGCGCGGGAACAGGGGAAGCGGGAGGAAGAAGAAGGAGGAGGAAGAAGAAGAGAGGAGAAAGAAAAAGAAAAAGAAAAAAGAAAAAGAAAAAGAAAAGAAAAGAAAAGAAAGAAAAGAAAAGAAAATAGGAAAAAAAATGATGGAAAAATTCTAGAAAAATTCCTAAAAAATAGGAAATTATGTTTCAGTGATATCCCGGTGATTTCGGCGAGAAATGGCTCAGGCACGCTTTTCGGGAATATTGCACGCAAATCGAGAAAATCGGAGATGCTAAGTCAAGGTGAGTAAAATTCTCTAGAAAATTTCAAAAATTTCAAAATATTATTTTATGAATTTTCGTAGTGAAATATTTGAGAAAATAATTCTAGAAATATTTAAATTGGAATTATTGAGGAAAAATAGGAAGAAATATAGGGAAAATTAAAGAAAATGCCAGAAATTATGGAAAAATAGGATTTAATATTTATTCAAATACCTGTGATGATTAGGGTGCTTTGAGGTCAAAGTTGAGGTGTCTGGTGTGAATTTTGAGATTGACACGCAAATCGAGGCAAGACACGGATTTCGAGATAGCCTGATAAACTCTAGAAGGTAAGTGATATTTTCTCGAAAATGTTTTCATATTGACATGCCCTGATATGTATCTATCACGTAGAATGCATACATGATTATGAAATGCATGATTACACGTTGATATCATTGATGACACGCATATGAGGCCGTAGGGAGTACGAACTGGCACCGTTGCCTTACCAAGGGTGCACCCATACACCCCGGCTTCGAAAGAGATGGCCGCTAAAATGGTAGGTAGCATGAGTGGTGCAGTTGACACCTACGAGGAAAGACATTGCATACACTCATGACATAGCATTACGTACCCTTACTTAGATGGTTCATCATCTAACTTGGGTTCGCCCCTGGAACATTCAACGTTCCAGTCGGGACTTGCAGAGATGATTTCGAGATTGATGATGTGTGGTGACGCGAGACGTCAGGAAATGAGGAAATGTGCCATGTTATGTTGTGATATGAATAGTTAAGGATTATGTACATTTGTTTTACTTTTCGAAGGTTATGTAACAACGTTTGTAATAAGTACTTGTCTAGTTATTCATGTATATATTGCCATGAGCAGGTTCGATTCAGCTTTCGCTTTGTATTTATTTTCTAGTGTAGATATCTTGCACTAGATAAGGCCTTAGGGAATTTCGGGTGCACCGTAATTTAGAAAAAAAAATAATAAGACCCAATTTTCCTAATGTATAACACGCCCTGAGAAAACGGTTTGTTACAGTTGGTATCAGAGCTTAAGATTATCGGAAGCCCTAAGTGACTCGGATATAGTTAATATCAGAGTTAAACCTTATTTGGAGATTAAGGAATATTAATTTGGAGACTTTAGAGGATCTGGTAGAACCAGTTAGTAGAAACCCAAAGTGGAGGTTTAGGGGAAAGAGACTAAGGATTCGTAAAACGAAATCCCTATTTGGAGATGTGGGAATGGACGATAGAAGTCTTAGAGGTTATTGACTTGAGGATCTAATCTTGCTAAGCAATAGAACGACCAGTCGAAATAATCTAGATATTGATGCTAGGATCTGATGATATGATTCGGGTGTAAGGTTGACTCGGTAACCATCTGGGAGATCTCGAGACTATTGATTTGAGGTCATTAGTCAGAATTCGTACAATGAAAGATAAGATAGTTGATGGTTATTAAGGATGATTAAAATCAGGGATTATTAGTCTGATGTGACATGGCTTAGTTAAAGAGTTAGGATCAAATAATAAATACTTTTGAGGATCATTTAGTGTCTCGGTAATAAGATAAAAAGATCAGGGATCCAACGAATTAGATCAAGTAAGAGATCGAAGATCGCCAAATGATAGCGTATGAGTTGCACCAATCGATAAGGTGACAGTGATACGATCGATGTGACTCGCAAAGATGGGATAAGGGACCCTAGCAGCGTGAGGGTACTAATGGTTCGTGCTCGTAGCGATAGATTTGGATCTAGGGACCCACGTGCCGATGGTTGTTAGATGGCTTTCGATGAGGTAATGGAAGCCGTTGATCGAAGCATCATATCAGACTGCCTGAGAAATGACCAGATGCTAAAGATTTGGGACAGCCCAGTAGGATCTGTACCTTGCATAGGTCTAAGTCCCAATGACTTAGGAGCAAGGTGTACCACTAGCTGTGATTAATCGAGACCGAAGAATCAACCCGAAATGAGATGAATTGAATATAGACTGAGAATTGCATCGAGGTTCGCGGTCATCTTGGGAGAGGGTGACACGACAAACATTTCGAGACTTAAGGAGTAGAATACCTCGGTATCTAGTATGGCAATGGGATCATGAATGGCCGTATGCTGATAATCAGCTGTATCTAAAGAGCGAAATGCGAGAGTCAGTGGATTCTCAGTAAACGAGATTTCGAGTAGTAGAGAATGGCCAGTTCAAGGCCTTGGCGATGAATAGTGGGATAGCAACATCGGTTCGAATAGAGTTCAGATATCAAAAAAATGAAAGAGTTGCTTAATAGGTCATATCGACCCTAAATGAATGATAAGGAGACCTAGCCAACAAAGGTTGTGACTATGGTTCGATGTGCCAAGTGGACTTGAGAATTTGAAAGTCTGTAAGAAAAGACTCGTGAATAAGTTATGCTTTGTGCATCGGTATACGAACTTGAATCGTTATTTGAGGTTTAAAGTATCATTCGGTAGAGAGTCCTTGGAAGTTTGAGGTTGGGTTGTTTTTTGGAAAATAATTGGAACCAGGTAACATGATAGAGATCTTCAAAGATAAATCGATTCGGGATTCTCAAGGAATTTCCCTAAGGATTGGAGTATCATAGGCAACGTAAGTACCTGCCTACTCTAGTCGGCAGTATAGTTATGGATTGTCATCTAGAAGATTATGCGAATCTTAGATGTGATTGAGAGAATCAATGAAGGACCGACAACGAGGATCAAAGCATGCAACGGAAACGTTTTAAGCATCAAAACTATCCTCGAATTGATTTGATTCTAGGAGACTTACTTTTCCTACGAATTACCGGTCGGAACGAAGCGATAGGAGGAGGAGGCGCGACAGCTTCTTCGCGTGGTGGAGTCGTTGATTGTCCTGCGATCCGTCGGCTCCTTCGCATCAGATCTCTTGATCTTCCAAAGTATGACTCGAACTCGTGGCCTCTCTTGGTGAAGAAGAGAAAAACGGAATTAGGGTTTAAAACAACTAGAGAGAGAATATATATAGGGAGAGCCCTAGAGTTAAAAAACCCTAGTGGGCCAAACCCTAGTGGGCCAAGTCCATTTTTAATTAATTCTCTAATTGGGTTAGCCCAATTAATTAATTAAAACCAATGAACTATTAAATAATTCTCTCTCAATGTAATTTACCTAACAAGCCAAAATGTATTAAAAAATACATGAGTTACATCGAGCTACCCTGGGGACCAAAAGACAAATTATTCGTGGCTGCTAAAATGACCAAAATATCCCTGCTACCCAGTAGCTATATTTTGTCATTCTAAGTGTTCCAACTATCACCATATGGTAACACTAACCCCACGAATAATTTTGCATGTGCGATGTCTTTGACCTACTAGTGTAATGACGAAAATACCCCTCTGTGTAACACCCATCTTTTAGAAAGGAATAATGTACTAACACCTCTCTAAATGATTTCTACCATCCTTAGATTTCTAGTCCAATAATCCGTGACTACTCGAATGTACTTGCTTATCACTGGGAGCTACCCAGAAGCACACACTCTTAAGTCACGTTCCCAGGGCCCTGGATTATTAGATTATTCTTGGACAATCACAAGGGGGTGAATCACAGAAACTATCTTGCATTAGTCTGTCTTAGCTAATTAGAGACCATACTCCCAACTCACAAGGTTGCTGATCTTTGATAGACCTCACCTATAGTGAATCTAAGAATATAGCTCTAGGTTCACCAGACCACCAACTAACACTCAAGTATTAGAGTACTCGTCCACGTAGTAGCAGTGATAGACTAGCTCCATGATACTCAGTACTTTGTCATTAGCTTCTATCACAGGTCCACTCTACGCATTCCAAATGCGCTTGTACAATTAGAGTAAACGGACTGTTTACTGGCTAAGGCAAGCCATCCTCCATTAGGATCTATTGCACAATGATCTTATCATGATAGAATGCCCAGTTCTATCAAAAGATCAAGAGTAATAATTTTCTTGCTAATTAAGTACCCATGATTCATGCCTAACTGTGAAGAACGACCCATCACATGAATCACTTACTTAATAGCATGGACACTTTTCCAACAATTAAATGCAAATGATATATGTGCCATAAACTGACTAAAAGAAAACATCATTACCATAAATTGAATAAAACGTGTCTTTAGGGCATACATTTCCAACAATCAAGTGATGGCAGATATGCCAGGATAATGGGTCATAATAAGAAGAGCTGCAAACCTAGATCGATTAAGAAATTTGAGATTTTTGATTTTGGAGAATGAAACTCTCGTATGAATAGATGGTTAATCTAGCTAGCCCTAGTAGGCAAACTGAGAGATATATAGCTAAGTGATGTCAGCAAGTTATGGTTATAAGGAGCCTGTTGATTTGTGATACCGGCATTTACGGTTAGTGAAAAGCTGTAAGAAAAAATAGAAAATACCAGGAGATATTCTCAGAAGGTTTTTCAGATTGAGGTTATTAGATGCTTAGTTATGAGTGGTTCGATTGAGGACGTAAACTATCGAACTTTGAAAAAGGTGATATCTTCACCTCAAACTTGATAAATAGTTGCAAGAGGCTGGGGTAATTGTGATTGATGTGTGACCGAGGGATGAGACATTCTGAAAATCGAAAATGGAATCATGATTTGATGATTTGACCAAAGTACCATCTGCATTGAAGTCACGTGGTAATTGTGTCTATCGAGGATATATTGGTATACTCCTCAGATAGGGAGACGCATGAAAAACATTGAGAATAATGTTAGGGAACGTCGCGATAGATGTTGAGACTAAGACTTGCTTGCTAAGTCAGAAATGATGAGAGCATGAGACTCTGTGTCAGGAACGTGAAGTCAAGGTCGAGGATTGAAAGTGCCAAAAGGTCAGATATCCCAGTAGATCTCAAGAGACGAACCCAATGTTTTGAGTAGAGATTGGTTCTAGCAAAAGTCAGTAACTTGAGTAAGTAGCTCCAAAAGGATTGAGCATGATTAAAGTTAGTTGACGTAAAATGTTATTACTAGAAGAGTAATTTGAGAATTAAATGATTAATTTGATGATATAAAATGTTATTGAGGATCACTTCGAAAAGTTCGAGGAGTTATTTAAGTTATGGGTATATGGATAAATAGGTATTAGCTCGGCAACCAGGTAACAAGGGAACAAGTGATGCAAAGAAATTAGTATTGCTAGACTTGGAAGACAACGTTAAATTTCGGTCAAAGTTTTGGAGACAGATAGAATCTATTAATAGAGATGTCTTGAGAAAATTGTGCATGATTAGAAGATAATTGTGGTCAATTGGCAGAAACTTAAGATTATATCGGGAGATGAATACCTGCAAGAATGAGTAAACAATAGAAATCTCGAATAAATTAGCACAAAAAAAAAAATCAAGCAATGATTTAAGTTTGTGATGACTTAAGGTGAGGCGTGGCTAATTTCAAGGACAAAAATCATTTAAGGCATTTGATAAACAAATGATAGGATAGGACCACTGACTTGTTGTGGTAGTCTGGAAGCCTATGAAACAATCTAGTGATGACAAGATATGTAATGTTTGAGGATTCAAGAATACGTGGAATCGTTATTGACATAGAAATAATTCTTTGAGAATCGATTTGATAAAAGTCAAGATATATTAGGGGCTTTTGTGTTAAGGTTGGAAGATTATCAAAAGCATGATTGATTAGTTCAAATGACATCATGGAAACTCGAAATTAGAAAAGTATCGTGATTCAGGATATCGATTGGATAACTTAGTGAAAAACAAATTGAGAATTGATGATATGGATATGAGAGCCGCGAGCTCGTTACAATAATTTGAGTACTGACTTAGATAGGAGCTCAAGTGGAGACTCAAGGACCAAGTTATGTGATTAGTGACTTTGAAAGGGAAGTTCGAAAGGAATGTGTGGTCGACAAATGGATTGTCTAGGGATTAATAAGTGTAGTTAGCCCAAGAGTTTTAAATTTGAGGATTAGAATGTAGCAAATTTCGAGGACGAAATTTTTGTAAGGAGGGGAGAATGTAATACCCCATGTTTAGATAAGGTTGCCACGTAATTTCAATGAGTTTAGAACACCGAAAAGTTGGTTTTATAGCAATTTCAAGTACCAAATCAACTGTAGGGAATACCTCAGAGTAAAATTGTCCAAGGAAAATTATATGGTCTCGACGAGCGTATCGAGATAGGATTTATAATATCAAAAGAAATCGAATCGGGAACAGTTTTCGGTACTGCTAAAATGCAGCTGCTAATTAGGCTGTAAAATCGAATCATCGTAGGAGACTCCCAAAAAATTAACGGAACCCTAGGGGGGCTCCGGTTTTGCATAATGAGCAACCCTTCAGTGGTTTCGGGATTAAACGATGGCCCGATAAGGACACTGGGGCGAAATTGTCATTTTCAGCTAAGATTTGGATTATTAATTTTGGAATTTCAGTATTATAATGCAAATTAATTTGAGGTTCAAGGTCGAAGCTTCAATTAGAGATATGCATTAGTGAAATAATAATGAAATTTAGGGTTTAATGTATAATTTTTAAATTAATTTTTCATATATATATTACTGTAGTTATATATATATATATATGCATAAAATGTGTTGTGCGTGGTGTGAGGCTGGCCTGTAATGGCTTCGCGAAGCTTCTGTGAAGCATTAATGACCGAAATTTGGGGCTGCAAATGGGAGATTATGGCCACGTGAACTCTGGATAGGTGGCGTATGAAATTTGGAGCAATTAATGTGCAATTAATGTGGAGATTTTCACATTAAATGATATGCGTGGTGGGCAAGCTTGTAATAGTGAAGCCACCCGCCTATAAATAGGCAGTGATTTGAGCGATGGAGAGGCACCAAGGAGCTCGAGAAAGAAGGTGAGAAAAAGAGAGAGAGAGAGAGAGAGAGAAAAGCTCTTGAAGAGCAGGGCCGAAATCGGCCATGGAAGAACCAGCGAGCAGGGGGCCACGGCCGCGGCCATGTTCGGCCAGCAGCAGCGAAGATGAAGGTCGGCGGGGGCATGGGCAAGGCCGGTGACGGCAATGGAGGCCAGGGAGGCGTCTGGAAGCAGCAACCCGCGGCCATGGCAGCCATGGCCGCGAGCTCACCAAGCTGGAGCAGCTGCCGCGATGATGGCAGCAAGGTGCAGCGGCGATGACGGCTTGCGGAGGCCGGCGTGGAGCAGCTGGCAGCGTCGGTGGTGGTCGTTGGGGCAGCCGTGATGGCCGACGGAGTGAGGCCGTGCTCGGGCATGGCCGTCGCGAAGAAGAAGAACGGGCAGAGGAGTTGCAGGGGAAGAAGGAGGAGAGAAAAGAAGAAGAAGAAGAAGAAGAAGAAGAAGAAAAGAAGAAAGAAAGAAGGAGGAAAGGAGTTGCAGGCGCGGGAACAGGGGAAGCGGGAGGAAGAAGAAGAGAGGAGAAAGAAAAAGAAAAAGAAAAAAGAAAAAGAAAAAGAAAAGAAAAGAAAAGAAAATAAGAAAAAAAATGATGGAAAAATTCTAGAAAAATTTCAAAAAATAGAAAATTATGTTTCAGTGATATCCCGGTGATTTCGGCGAGAAATGGCTCAGGCACGCTTTTCGGGAATATTGCACGCAAATCGAGAAAATCGAAGATGCTAAGTCAAGGTGAGTAAAATTCTCTAGAAAATTTTAGAAATTTTAAAATATTATTTTATAAATTTTCATAGTGAAACATTTGAGAAAATAATTCTAGAAATATTTAAATTGGAATTATTGAGGAAAAATAGGAAGAAATAGAGGGAAAATTAAAGAAAATGCCAGAAATTATGGAAAAATAGGATTTAATATTTATTCAAATACCTGTGATGATTAGGGTGCTTTGAAGTCAAAGTTGAGGTGTCTAGTGCGAATTTTTAGATTGGCACGCAAATCGAGGCAAGACACGGATTTCGAGATAGCCTGATAAGATTTAGAAGGTAAGTGGTATTTCCTCGAAAATATTTTCATATTGACATGCCCTGATATGTATCTATCACGTAGAATGCATACATGATTATGAAATGCATGATTACACGTTGATATCATTGATCACACGCATATGAGGCCGTAGGGAGTACGAACTGGCACCGCTGCCTTACCAAGGGTGCACCCATACACCCCGGCTTCGAAAGAGGTGGCCGCTAAAATGGTAGGTAGCATGAGGGGTGCAGTTGACACCTACGAGGAAAGACATTGCATACACTCATGACATAGCATTACACACCCTTACTTAGATGGTTCATCATCTAACTTGGGTTCGCCCCTGGAACATTCAACGTTTCAGTCGGGACTTGCAGAGATGATTTCGAGATTGATGATGTGTGGTGACGCGAGACGTTAGGAAACGAGGAAATGTGCCATGTTATGTTGTGATATGAATAGTTAAGGATTATGTACATTTGTTTTACTTTTCGAAGGTTATGTAACAACGTTTGTAATAAGTACTTGTCTAGTTATTCATGTATATATTGCCATGAGCAGGTTCAATTCAGCTTTCGCTTTGTATTTATTTTCTAGTGTAGATATCTTGCACTAGATAAGGCCTTAGAGAATTTTGGGTGCACCGTAATTTAGAAAAAAAAATAATAAGACCCAATTTTCCTAAGGTATAACACGCCCTGAGAAAACGGGCTGTTACAGTCTCCCCGTTTCAGGGAGGATTTTGTTGAAAAATCAGCATTTCCTTCCCAGCTTCGCGTGCGCCCTCACGGGTTTGAACCCGCGCCTCGCCCACAGAGCCCCTCACGTGCTACTGCCAGCACTACCACTCGCCTTCAACCAATGTAGGCACGCGACTAATTTTAAGGTGATCCACGACCCATTTTTCAGAAATCACTCAACTTCTGAAAATCGACACTTGCACCCCACATCCGATTTCTCTCTTATTCCACTTTCACCCCAAAATTTTCAGAATTCTACCAATTTAACTTGTTTTATTTTTTTCATTATTTTCATAAATACTTTCAAATAAAATAACTAATTATCCTAATTATACATTTCTTTAAAGAACATAAATTATTATCTTCTTCTAGATCCTCCAATATTTAATAATGATCTCAAACATCTAGATTATTAATTATTATTTATGTTCAAAATTTAGAGACGTTATAGTATATATAATCAAAAAAGCATTAAATTATAAATCAAGTATAACCTATACAAATACAAAGTAAATAAATTGAAAAAAAAATAATCCTTACAAAATTAGAGCAATTAAACTTGAGACTTAAAAGTTCTTGATTTCTCTATCTTACCACTAAATCAACGTTGTAGTGGCCTATATATATTTTTATTGAAAATAAGATTATAAATGTTATAAAATTGCAATAACTCGTTAGGCTTAGGTTAATTGTAAGAACCATCATTAAATAAAGTCATAAGATAATCATTTTTTCTTCATTTTCTATTATTTGATTTTATAAAATAGAAAAATAAAAGATAATTAATAATCATCAAATATTAATGACCATTGTTATAGTTAGTGAATGATTGGGGAATTACTTTTAAACTCAACATATGTCGATGAAAAGAAAAAAAAAATTGTCAATACCACGTGAACTTTTGCAATTATATTGATGATAATGATGTGTTAATGATAATGCAACTGATGGTTTGATTGATTATTTTTAATAACAATATGGTGTTGTCTAATTTTTTTATAGATAACAATGAAAATGAAGAGTTTTTCACGCATGAATTATAATAAAAAAAATATATAATTGACAAGTCGATTTGCAAACACGATAAACTAAAAAAAATATATAATTGAAAAGTCAATTTGCAAACACAATAGACATAAAAAGTGAGAGAAAAAGATGAAAGAGAGATTGTTGAGTGAGAAATAAAGATTCTTATAAAAAATTAACAATGGTAAGTTAACAATAAGGGACAAATTGTAATATAATATCAAAGATCAGAGATGAATGTATTTTTTCAAATATCAAGATACTATTTGCAATTAAGCTGAACTTCGTGACACAAAGGTTGTTTTTTCTTTAAATATTTTATTTTGATTTTTTAATTTTAAACCAAAAAGAAAAACACAGTAGAAAGAGAAGGTCCCAACTGTCCGAGAACAGATGATCTGTTCTTCCTCTTTGGGATAAGCCCCTTCTTTCTCCACACTCCACTCTCATCTTCTCCCTTCACCCCCAATGGCCGCTTCTGCAACTTCTCTCTCTATCCACGCCCCTCGTTTCTCTCTCCTCTGCCCGCCGCCGCCTTTTCTCTCCGCCGCCTTCAAACCCTTGCACCCCTCTCTCTCCCTCCTCTCCAAACCCCCTAAACCCGGCCTGCTCCGCGCCACGCCCTCAGACATCGAGACCACCTTCTTCGACACCGTGAACCCCGAAGATGACATCGCCTTCGACCCGCCCGAAGCCCCGGAAGGCTTCGTCCCGCCGCCGTCCTTCGACGAGGACCCGCCGGAGACCGAGGACGAGATCGCCGCCGCGTACGAGGAGCTCTACGGCCCGGCGTACAGCGGGATGACGATGCTGGGAAACGACGTGTTCGTGATGAATTCAAAGGTGAAGAAGACGACGGGGTTCGGGTCGAAGGCGAAGAAGGAGAAGGTGAGGGATGGGTTCGAGGAGAGGGTGGTTCAGGTGAGGAGAGTGACGAAGGTGGTGAAAGGCGGGAAGCAGTTGCATTTCCGGGCGGTGGTGGTGGTCGGCGACAAGCAGGGGCGGGTGGGGGTTGGGGTTGGGAAGGCGAAGGAGGTGATCGCCGCCGTGCAGAAGTCGGCCGCCAATGCCCGCCGGAATATCATCACCGTGCCCATGACCAAGTACTTGACGTTTCCTCACAGGTAATTTGAATCGCATTGTGCTCATCATGTAGTTTATGGGGAATTTGTGGATGAAATTGCATGTTTGAATCTCTAGGATGTGTATATATGATATAGAGAAGTATTTGATTCTGATTCCTTTGGGTTGCATTTGGATAGAGGGCGTTCAAATGATGTCATTTGAAAATTGAAACTTAAATACTTGCCACTTATCAAATTATGTCATTTCAAATAATAGCCCTTTTGGAATCATTTGAAAATTTTCTATTTTATGGGTACAAATCTAGGGTTGATTTGGACCCAATTTCAAATATGCTTTTAGCACAAACGCATCCAAATAGTGAATTTGGATTTCCAAATTACAACTGAAAGGGTCAATTGACCTTATCCAAATGGACATATTTATTCAATTTCTTAATTCATTTCGACTGGAGCTTTTATATTTCTGGAACTTTGTTTGTAGGAAGTTTGTGTCTTGGGTGTTTGTAGGAACTTTGTTTGCAGGAGTTAAGCACCATCTGGATGCTGGAATTATATGAATGCATAGGCACCTGCACAAATTCTAAGCAATTTGAGGCAACTGTAGGCTGTGAAGAACTAATTAGTCCAAGCTTTTGCTAGAAATCTGGGAATTTTAAATTGAGAATTAGAGGGCTTTCAGAATGGTTGAGGCTGATATTCCAAAGAAAATAGATAGATTATATGGTATTTTTAGAATTTCTTTGCAAGGTGATTCATCGTTGGTCTACCAGCTTGCTGTCCCATTTTAAGTTGTTGCATCGGGTTGAACATAACTTATGGATTTTGGGTTTTGTATGTGTCTTTTTGTTAGGTTGACTCTCATCACATCAGACATTTTGGATCTGAAATGAGACTCCTGAAATGATGTCACGTTAGCAGGCTGTTGTTATGCTTGTTGTGCCTTAGTTAGGCTGCTTGTTATGCACATGGGTGCATGTGGGAGGCTTTTAGGCTATATAAGCCACAGCTGGGGTTGATAAGGATATGTTTTTGAATTGTTGAATGAATTCTCTCATTTCTCTCTTGCTCCCTCTGTTTTCCATCTCCTTGCTGTTCTGCCTATAATTCTTCCCCCATTTCTTGCTGCGATACCCTTTGCCTCAGTCTAATTCCTCCTTTGATTTCCCTCAATTTTCTATCAAAAACCTAGGTAAACCTTAGATACATGGCAAATTAGCATTAGAGCAAGGTCCTGGCCAGCAAGTGATAAGAGCAATCAGACATGGCCAATGGCACCCAAATGAAGCATATGGAGGTGCAGTTGTAGCAAATGACAATGTCGATATTGGAAATGCTGAACAGGGTAGAATTGATAGAAGGAAGGTTGGAATCGACGGTAGATCGAAAGTTGGAGATAATGACAGAGAGGTTGCACAAGAATTTACGCATGGACATGCGTGAACAAATCAGAGAAGAGATGCAGGGGCAAGGGAATTTGCTGCGGGACCAATTGCAGCAATTCATGCTCATGTTCTCTAGCTAAAATCAAGTAAGAATTTCTCTTGATTTTCCCCCTAGAGATAAGGTGGAGCCGATCCTACCAGGTTATGGAAACAACCACCGTATTGTTGAATCATCAAAATTGGAGGGAGATCCAGCGGTGATTGAAGAGAATCCGATGGATAGGAGGCTGGAAATTCAAATTCCTCTGCAACAAGCTGGTTTCTAGTACCAAAGCTAGAATTACAGACATTTGAGGGACATAAATCTCGTTGGTGGATATGGAGATGTGAGAAGCTATTTAGTATCCACTAGATCCTAGAAGATCAGAAGGTCACCCTGGCCTCTGCTTACCTTAATGATGTGGGGGACCTGTGGTTCCAGGGATGGTCCATGGTAAGGGAGAATTATATGTGGGATGACTTCACTAAGGGATTGTGTGGAAGGTTTGGTGAAAGGGGAATGATGGATATTGTGGAGAAGTTCAATAGATTGAAGCAGGATGGTATCATGCAAGAGTACCAGTTGCGATTTGAAGAATTGAAATCTCTCATGTTGAGTAGGAACCCTTTTATGACAAAAGAATATTTTGTATCTAGCTTTGTGGGAGGATTGAATGATGAGATCAGATCAACAGTTAAGATGTTCAAACTGTAGAATGTACAAGAAGCAGTTGAGAGAGCCTCTTTACAAGAATTGACTGTGGAGGCCTTAATGAAGAAGTAGAGGAGTTGGAACAAGGGAAGTAATCCGGGATTAGTATTGTCTGCAGGGAGAATGCAAAGTAAGGAGAATTTTAGGGGAGGAACAGGGGTGAGATATTTGACAATTGGACCTCCTAACTCGAGTTTACAACAGAGGGGTAAGCTTATTGAGCCGAGGAAAGTTGTAGGGCTATGTTTTAGGTGTGGGGATAGATATTTCCTCGAGTATCAGTGCAAGAAACAATTACTTCTACTAGAAAGGGAGGAAGAGGAAGGAGAGGAAGAAATGGTTGTGATTGAAGATGAGGAGGATGAAGGCAATGGAGCTATTTCCTTGCATGCAATCAAGGGAATGGCTGGAAGTAAGATTATTAAAGTGGAGGGGAAGGTACAAGACAGTACCCTCATGGTCCTAATAAATAGTGGGAGTACCCACAATTTTATTGATGAGGGAACAACCAAGAGGATGAAGTGGCCACTAGCCAGCACGCAACCCTTGTCAGTAACGGTAACAAATGGGAGTACGGTCATCAACAAATTCGTTTGTTTGGGATTCTGCTGGGAAATGCAAAGAGAAGATTACCAGGCTGATTTAAGATTACTTAAGTTAGGGGGATGCCATATTGTTCTCGGGGTTGATTGGATGAAGGGAGTGAGTCCAATCAGTTTTGACTTCAACAAGATGGAGGTGACCCTAGAGAAAGATGGAAAGAGGGTGGTGTTGCAAGGAAACATGGAAGTGGGAACGTGTAAATTGATCAAAGGGGAGAAATTGCAACAGCTGTTCAAGAAGAAGATGTCCCAAGCAGCACAACTGTTCTCAATTAAGGCCACTGAGCAGTTGGAGATTGGGAATGAAGGAGAACCTAAACCTAGGAGCCAATTATCTACTGCCACTTGGAAGGTACACGAATTGGCTCTACTTGATGTACTTTTAGTTGAATACCAAGATCTTTTTATTGAACCTAAGTTACTGCCCCCAAAAAGATCCTTGAACCACACAATACCTCTTCAACCTAATGTTGAACCAGTGAACGTTAGGTCTTATAGATACCCCCTTAAACTCAAATTCGAGATTGAAAAACTTATCAAGGAGATGTTGAACCAATTTATAATTCAACTCAGCCACAGCCCATTTGCCTCACCCATCCTATTGGTTAAGAAAAAAGATGGGACATGGTGTTTCTGTATTGACTATAGACAACTCAATGCCATTACCATTAAAGACAAATTCCCTATTCCAATCATTGAAGACCTTTTAGATGAACTCAAACACGCCTCTGTATTTTTAAAACTGGACCTAAGATTAAGATACCATCAAATTAGGATGGATCCAAATGACATACCCAAAACAGCCCTCAAGACACACCACAACCGTTTTTGAATTTACTATCATGCCTTGCAGTCTAACCAACGCACTAGCCACATTCCAAGCCCTCATGAACCAAATTTTTGAACTATACCTCAACAAATTTGTGTTGGTTTTCTTTGATGACATCCTAGTTTATAACCCATCATTTGATCAACACCTAGACCATTTTAGGGCTACATTTGAGATCTTGAGATTCAAGCAATTGTATATCAAGCGACTAAAGTGTGTTTTTTCACAAAAACGGGTGGAATATCTGGGGCATATAATTTCAAGGGCTAGAGTGGGCACAGATCCCAAAAAAATTGATTGTGGCATGGCCTAGACCTACTAGTATCAGGGCATTGAGAGGGTTCCTATGGCTCATTGCGTATTATAGAAGATTTGTAAGAAATTATGGGATGATCAACAAGCCATTAACTGAATTGTTGAAGAAAGATGGCTTTAAGTGGAACCCTGAGGAGGCCTTCGAGTAGTTGAAGAAAGCACTAAATGAAGTACTAGTGCTTGGATTGCCAGATTTTAGCAAGCCATTTGTGCTGGAAACCGATGCTAGCAACCATGGGATAGGGGCAATCCTTTTATAGGATGGCAGGCCCCTAGCCTTCCTCAGCCAACCTTTAGCCCCCAGATACCAAGGACTCAGTATTTACGAGAAGAAGTTGATGGCAATCCTTATGGCCGTAGAGAAATGACAACACTATCTAGAAGGAGGAAGATTCATTATTAAAACGGATCATGAAAGCTTGAAGTTCCTATTACAGTAGAGACTGCATACTCAGTTGAAGAAAAAAAATGCATGACAAAACTCATGGGATTGGATTATATGATCCAATTTAGAAAAGGGAAGGACAATATAGCAATAGACACTTTGTGTCGCTGCCAAGAGGAAGGAATGAATGCTGCCATTTTAGCAGTGGTCCCAGATTGGCTCCAAGAAGTTACAGACAGCTATCAACAAGGAGAATGGACCAAGGGATTGTTGGAACAGCTGAGCTTGGATACCAATAGTAGGCCAGATTACTCATTTAACAATGGAGTGATAAAGTATAAGGGCAGGCTGGTGATAGGAGAAAATGAGGTGCTGAAAAACTAGATCCTACAAACATTACATGAGTCTTCTATAGAAGGTCATTCGGGCGTTCAAAACACTTATCGTAAGGTGCAACAGGTATTCTTTTGGCCTCAGCTTAAAAAATATGTGTGGGGCTATGTGTTGAGGTGTGATGTATGTAAGAGATGCAAACATGAAACACTGGCTCATCCGGGTCTTCTACAACCCTTACCCATTCTAAACTAGGCATGGACAAACAGAACTATGGATTTTATAGAAGGACTTCCAAGGTCAAAAGGAAATGATTGCATAATGGTAGTGGTTGACTGTTTCTCAAAGTTTAGTCATTTCATAGGCCTATCCCACCCATTAAGAGCACGAGAAGTGGCGAGAATATTCATGGACAATGTGGTGAAGATGCATGAGATTCCTCAGTCTATAGTTTTAAATAGAGACAAGATATTTATCAGTTTGTTTTGGAAGGAATTGATGAAATTTCTAGGCACCAAGCTACTAATGTCTACTGCATACCACATGGAGACGGATGGGTAATTAGAAAGGGTGAACTAGTGTCTGGAATCTTACTTAAGGTGCTTCAGTTTTTTATAGCCAAGAGGGTGTGTAATACCCCAAGAGCCTAGAGAAGGGTAGTATATATCGAGGATAAGTAAGGAAGAAAACAATACCAGCTAAATACCTTTTGGACTGAATGTAGGCAAAGAACTCCCCGGTTAAACATGCTTGAGCTGGGGAAGCTTAAGGATGGGTGACTCCTGGGAAGTTCGCGTAGGCCCATCAAGGTAAGTTGTTCCAGTCCTTCCCATCGCTCGATGCGGGATGTTATAGGTGGTATCAGAGCCGACCCTTGGTGAAAGCGGTCCGATGAGGGCGGGGAGTGGCTTCGGGGCTCGAGGGCCCGTACAAGGAGCGACTTCTGGCAGGATTCTAGGATGGCAGCCCCAAAGGGGAGAAGATCTGAGACCAGTTGTAAGGTCGCATGATGAGGATGCCATGTGCTCAAAGGGGGGGGGGGAGAGAATGTAATATCCCAAGAGACCAGAGAAGGGTAGTATATATCGAGGATAAGTAAGGAATGAAACAACACCAGTTGGATACTTTTTGGGCTGAATGTAGGCAAAGAACACCTGGCTTAAGCGTGCTTAAGTTGGGGAAGTTTAAGAATGGGTGACTCCTGGGAAGTTCGCGTAGGCCCATCAAGGTAAGTTGTTCTGGTCTTTTCTATCGCTCAATGCGGGATGTTACAGGGTGGCATAAGTGGTTGGCCGTTGCTTAGTGGTGGTACAATTCGAGCGTCCACAACTCGATTAAAATGAGTCTTTTTTAGGCTCTCTATGGCTATAAGCCAAGGTTGTTACCAGCTATTGGGGGACATTCTATAGTGGAGGCAGTTGAAGCATATTTGTAGCAAAGACAAGATACAATCAGGGTGGTTAAGTTGGATCTAGCTAGAGCACAAAATAGGATGAAACAATTGGTTGACAAGAAGAGAAGTGA
Organism: Diospyros kaki; assembly: GCA_036245055.1. NCBI lineage: Eukaryota > Viridiplantae > Streptophyta > Magnoliopsida > Ericales > Ebenaceae > Diospyros > Diospyros kaki. The sequence goes on along the minus strand of BSEG01000003.1, from coordinate 29,524,182 downwards.
AAGAATATTTTTAGTAGGGGAGGATGTCTATTTGAAGTTTAGCCAACAGTACCTCAGGTCGCTGAGCCACCAGCTCATATCCAAATTGAGTCCCAAATACCATGGGCCATTCACTATATTGGAGAAGATAGGTGTAGTAGCCTACAAGTTGCAATTGCCTGAAGGAATACATATTCATCTTGTGTTCCACGTTTCCGTCCTCAAGAAGGCCATTGGAGCACATAGATCATCCCCTACACTGCCACCTATGGAGAGAGCAGAAGCAGAAGAAGCAGTCCCTACCGTTATCTTGGACAAGAGGGTGATCCACAGACATGGAGTTCCTCTCACCCAGGTCTTGGTCAAGTGGTCCACACTACACGAAGACAATAATACATGAGAGTACTTGCCAGATGTTCTCAAGCAATTTCCCAACTCAGCTAGCTTGCTACACATTTCTAGAGGACAAGAAATTCCTTAAGAGGAGGGGATTGTCACGTTAGCAGGCTATTGTTATGCTTGTTGTGCCTTAGTAGGCTTCTTGTTATGCACATGGGTGCATGTGGGAGGCTGCTAGCTGGAGGAATGTTCCAGCACACCTTAGTTAGGCTTGTTGTTATGCACATGGGTGCATGTGGGAGGCTGTTAGGCTATATAAGCCACAGCTGGGGTTGATAAGGATATGTTATTGAATTGTTGAATGAATTCTTTCATTTCTCTCTTTCTCCCTCTGTTTTCCCTCTCCTTGCTGTTCTGTCTATAATTCTTCCCCTCATTTCTTGCTGCGATAACCTTCCCCTCAGTCTGATTCTTCCTCTGATTTCCCTTAATTTCCTATCAAAAACCTAGGTTAGGTAAACCCTAGGTACATGACAAATGATTCTTCCAAGTCCCCTGATTCATATCCTGGATAAAGCCATCTAGGAGATACTATTTCATCTTATGATGATGGTAACTGTTGTTTAAGCCAAGTGGTTTATGGTTGCATAATACCATGTATCGAGTTATTACAGTTACTAGAAACTTGAACTGGTTTGTTCTGAAGATTACAAGGTAGTTTCTGAAGTCGAAATATGACTGTACCTATGTGCAGCAACTGAAGTGAAAGAGATAGTGTACTGTCTGAAGTTCTTTTTACTTGTTTTTTTCTCTGGTACTTGGCAAAATTTCAAGTATATGTAGGAGCGTCAAACCAAATTATTGCTTAAAGAGATGAGTGTTTATTGAGCATCAAGGTGAATAAATTGTGGTCATTTAAAAAGTGGAAGCATATGGGAGGAAGAAAAGAAGCTAGAATTTGTGATGTATGTGCGTGGGAATTTAGTAGTAACCTGGGGAAGAAACAGGTCAAAGATCATACTAATTCATATATATGAACAATTTACCTTGTATGGGGTAGGGGAGGATGTAGTGACAGATTTTGAATCCACCATGTGCAGCCCAATCTGTCATTTGCCCATCAATAAATGCACATTGTTATGGAGAGACAAGACAAGTCTGGAAAAAATCTTTTCTGTGCAAGCCGTATTGAGGCTTACAAATGCATGCAAACAATTGTTGTCTGATTGAAACATAGAAAGCATAGATTTGGGTCACCTATATGTGAATTTGCATGTACTCAGTGGGCAGTTCTTGATCACATCTTATAGTAATTCTAGGGGCATCCTATGAAGAATGTGGTGCATTATTTAAAGTCAGACTTGCCTTTATATCATTTGCCTGATAGCATAAACATTCTTCAGTGTGTCCAAGATAAGTACTCCGCTAGTATAACCATAAGGGCAGGTTAATATTCTTTAGTGTCTCAGTGATAAATACCGAGCCAATCACAATGCGATGGGTATAGCTCATAGTTACACATTTGCCTGAAAAAAAAGAAAGAAAAAGAAAAAAAGAAAGAATGAAAGAAAATGTATCCAAAGAGAGAGTGAGATACCAATTATCTCTTCTTTTGGTTGAAAATTTAGTTAAAGAATTTTCTTGATTATTTTATAGTTTAGTTTCCTTGGTTGAATAGTGTTTATTTTTTCTGAACTTGTAATCTGACACTTTCTCTGTTTAAAAATATGTAGATGGCTAGAGGTTTAAAATTTATGTAGCTGACCTGAGTCTCAACCTAGTGAAGTTATTTCTTTTGATTCTTGTTTAGGCACTTTATCCTTCCATGCTAATTCTATGGAGCAAAAAAATGGCAGATCGGAGGGTGATTATGGTGCGGCAAAGGTGATGCTTAGACCCGCTTCCCCTGGTACCGGGGTGATCGCTGGAGGTGCCGTAAGGATCGTGCTGGAAATGGCAGGCGTTGAGAACGGGTTGGGGAAACAACTTGGCAGTAACAATGCCCTGAACAATGCTAGAGCCACTGTCGTTGCAGTGCAGAAGATGCGACAATTCAGTGAGGTTGCTGCTGAGCGTGGGATCCCAATGGAAGAACTCTGGAAGTGAAGGAACTTGCAGGTGTATTTTTGTTATTCTTCCATCTCTGTAGGATCAATGCTAAGCTAGTTTTCTCTGCAAAGGCAATGGAATTTGCTTCCTGCTCTGTCTGATTCCTGTACTTTGTATTATTTTGAGAAATAAAAGTGATTTGTTCATTCCATTCCATGTTTTTAAACTCAAGATAAAAAAATATATATTTCTCATCTATGCTTCATTCGGCCGGGTGAAAGTCTTGGTGGGTGACAGAATATTAAACTATGATACAAGTTGTAAAAGTTTTATAAAAGATAAGTCATACATAAAAATGATTGATGAGTTAGAATTTTATGTAGCCGATACCACGAGTAAGGTTTGACGTGTTTGTTTGTTATTGCACTCTCCTTTTTGCCTGAACTTGCTGAATTGTGCTGGAATGGAGTTTTCTGGGTGATTATGGTGCTTTATGTCATTACTGAACATTCAGAAGAACGCAAGAAGCTATTAAAAATGGCTGCTTTCTGGGTGATCAAACTGCACTCTAGTTTTGATCACAATTTGGAATGATTTGACTTTATTCTGCTCCCAGACTACGTTTTGGAGGAAATTAGTGAGGGAAGTGTGTTTCAGTAGTGTAGTTCCAGAGAAATGACTAAATGTGCTCAGACTTCACATCTTAAATTTAAGTAATGTGTCGCATTCGTCAATTGTTTGAATTATCATAGATTATGTAATTAATAGAATTTGGGAGAATTCATTTGTTAGCTTAAATGACTCCTAACAAGAGTTATTTTTTAAAATCTCAAATGACTAATGTGCTAATTTTCACGGAGTTAAAAAATAACACGTATTCTTAATTTCCTGAACTTCTCTTTTATTAAAAAAATGGCACAAATATTTGATATCTTCTCAAATTCATATATCATTAGAATTTATTCTTATATGAAACCCAATTTGATATTGAATGTGGGATAATGTTAGAATTACCCGCTATAAATAATATTCCTAATTCAGTTGTTAAACATTAATGGACCATACTAGTCACTTGTAACGTTATATAGTCAAGTTAATGTGATTATAAGTGTTCAAAGATAGTCCCACAACTAGATAGATTGAATTTCCAAACAAAGTGTGACAATTATCTAAATTGAGAGAGAATTGTTTTAAATATATTTATAATTTTTTTTATACAAAAACATACGTTAGTGAATTATTTCATTATGGGGCCAAATCACATAAAATTTATATCATAATTTTCTAAATTTTTTAATATTATGTTTCCGATATGATAAAATGGGTGTCAAAGTTACCAACAACAGAAGTGATGAAAGGGAGGGCAGTTTTGAATTATCTTGAAGCTAAACAGGGTAAAACCCGACCATGCACTAAAGAATAAATTGATACCTCCCATCATGTTCTGCAGACAAATCAATGGTGCCAACAACTTTAAAAAACTAAGGGTTGTTGCATCTGGACTTCATATTCATTTTATGGGGTTTACCACCAGAAAAAGGATGATTTGTTCCCAGGAAAAGCAAGCATAAGGAACCCTATTTGTGATCCCCCCACCTTAGGGGCCACGACACAAAAGCTAGTGGAATTGATCATGGGAATAAAAGATAGGCATCTCCTCATCTGTAAGGAATAGGAATGGCCAGAGATGAACAGAAGGAAAAGGAAAGGAAAATACTAAACTGCAACTCTATAAATTGAGTGTTTCCAGAACTTCCAATGTCATTAGGGAAACAACTCCAGAAGGGAGAATGAAATTCTTGCTACATTTGCCCTGCTGCTCCTGCTTCTGCTTCATCAAGTCCAAAAAGAGCAAACATAAAGAGAAGGAAGAGAAGGAAGAGAAGACTGAATGAACAATGCAACCACTCCAGCCAAGAAGCTAGGATGAAAATCTTAGCAAATGTTGTGATCTGTCAATTGGAGGCTGCAACTGTCTTCTCCATGTATTTATATAAACTGGCCTCTTACCAGGTCTTTTGCTGAAAATTATTGATGTTTTCACCTGTAATAATATTGATCTGAAAATCATCTGCTCTTTTTGTCAATCCCCCCGTCATCTTTTGGCGCCAATCCCATTTCCTGCATTTGATGCTCGATGGAAACAAGGCCAGTCTGTGCAAGAAACCTGAAAAATGTCCCCACTTTGATATGTAAGGAAGCCCCTAAAAATAAATCTATGCCAGTGCAGTCATATAGATTGGCAAACAAATGCAAATCTAGAAACGCAACATGGGCTTCTCTGCATACCCACATACTTGCAATTTTGGGGGAGGGATGTTGACCTTAGTTTGCTTGCCCAAAACCCTATTGCAAACTCATTTGATTCTCCACTTTGAAGGCAATTTGACAGTGCTTCCAGTTTTTTGCTTTTATTTTTTTTATTCTGGTCAGTTTCTTTTTATTTTTTTCAGTTAAAAAATTTAAAACTTGACATATTACTGCTAATTCGAATTGAAGGGTGATATAAAACCAGTCAATTTCGACTTCATTGACAACTTACTCTAGGAGTCATTGGCATCTCAATGACTCTAGATGGGGTTGTCCGGAGTTCAACAACTCCTCAAGGGTAGAGGGGAAGAAAATGAAGATGAATGAAAAATGTGGAAAAACCTTTTTGTTCTCATCTTCTGCAAAAGTTTTTAAAAATTTTCAAAATCTTGAAAATACAGAAACAAGCAATCAAATGCCATTTCTTATTTTTGTTTCCAAAAACAAAAAATGAGGCCTACTAAACGGGCCTTTAGTCAAAAGCCTACCACAATCACCATTACGCTTTATGCAATAATCAAGAACTTTTGAAATGTGCTTTAAACTACATACACCCTCATCATCAGCATCAACTGCACCTTATTCTAACTAAGTTAAATAGTCAATGGCACGATATTCATAATGTCAATTGACTTCTAAAAGTCATATTGACAACACATATCTATGCTTTTGTTGTTAAACATTGATCAAGAGATGAAAATAAAGACACTAACACTCTTATTCAATGCCTTAACATACTAACCAGACCTAGGATCGAGGTTATAGGATTTGAGTCACTTAAAAAATGAGTATGAGATATGTCCTAACTTAGGAGATATCTACCTATCCTTAAAAAGATGGCTAAACTAACTCTTTGAATGATTTTCATGATGGATATCTTTTTCATGTGAATAGGCTTTATATCCTATGAACATTATTGAGAAATGTTTTTAGTGCGGGAAACTCATTTCTTCCAGGATATTTTAGGCATAACTAGACTATTGAAATAGTAGAATGCCAATGTTATTGGCAAGGCCTAAAAAGGGATGTGACCAAAAGGGATGTGACCAAGATAGCCAACCAGTGTTACACTTGTTAGTTGGCTAAAGATAAGAAACAAAATACACGCATGCACACTCCCTTGGAGGCTGTTTAATTGTGTAAAATACTTTCCAGTTTTCTATCTCCAATTTTTTATAAAATCTTTAATTTTCATTTTACATAGAAAATTTGAAAAACATGTTCAAATGTTAGAAGTACAGAAAACTAATTTACAAATCTAAAAAATTGGAAAATATGTTCAGAAGAGAGATTTTTCTTTTGTGTAACTTTTGTTAAAGAAGGATATGGAAGGTGATTTGGGGAAATTTTTGTTGAGAAATGCATTTTCCAAATCTCCAAATTTAGCAAGGAAAATTTGTAAAACTCATTTTATGAATTTTCCCATTTCAGTTCAATTTTGGAGAACCTTCATTTGCAAATCTCCATTTTCAGTATAGATTTTTTTTTTTTTCCCAAGAGGTTTCCCAATTTTTCTTTTTTTGTGGAGTAATTTTTCGAAAAGCTGGGACTGTTTTCCACAACTGAACAGCCCCTTACCTGCTCCCAGCTATCAGTGACAAGATGTAAGCATGAACTTTGTCCTAGGTCTTTCCTGCACCCCTAAAAGACATGACTCAATTTTTGCAATTGCGGAGCACTTTTCCAAAATGGCCCATTTTATCCCATGAAGCAAAACTTCTAATGCTACAAAGGTTACCAAGATATACATTGGTGAAATCATAGATTGAGATGCTTGATTCACTAGTTATTTTTGGAAAAACCTATGGCATTTAGTAGGCACCAAGCTAAAATTTTTCATAGCATGTCATCCCTAAACAAATGGACGAACTAAGGTTGTGAATCAAAGTCTATGAAATTTGTTAAGATGATGAGCGCAAGAGAAACAATTGGGATTTCATCCTTCCCACTGCACAATTTGTCTATGACAGCTCTATCAATAGTTCTACGGGTACAAGTACATTTGAGGTAGTACACAGTTACAACCCTAGGATGACTTTAGACTTCATTTCCATGTTGTTCGATGTCCAAGTGTCATAATCCGCTGGGGCATTTACATAACACATTTGTGATTTACATGTTGAGATCAATAAACAACTCAAGGCTACAAACTTCAAGGTAACACTCATAGGTGTTGAGAGAACATTTAGGTAGAATAGAAATCCTCTCTTGTTATTCCATGCGTATGAAACTCTATAAATACAAGGAGTATGCTAATAAATCTCCTAAAAACTAGAAATGGATAACAGTCTACTAAGTAGGAACTAGATTCCAATAATCTTCTATAATTTACAGATTTATACAAAATATTAAAAGTTAAAACTTAAACTTAATTTATCCTGTGATAGGCACTTGACTTATCAAAGACAAGGGGCGAGAGTGTAAATTGGATGGCTGGCATAACAACTAGCCATGTACATAGGGGTAGTGAAGGGAAATTGCTGGGTTGTTAAACGCGTAACACATTTCTGTTGAGGAGGAGGGAGGGAAGAATATATAGAGAGGGAAGAAGTTGGGAGGGGGAGGATGATTTTGGTATTGAGTCTTAGGGAGAGTTAAGGTCCTCTCGAATGCCCATTTTTCTTTTCATTTTGTTAATTTCCAGATTGTAGTTCCTTTTGATAATCAGTATCCTATCAATTTGGTATTAGAGTGTTTCGATCTTAATGGTGAACTTGACTGATCCAGTCGGTGATTTGGGGATGAGGGTGGAAGGCAGTCCACTAGGAGATGATGCCATGAGGAGTGCGTTTCAAAAGATGGAGAGACACCTAGCGAACCTGCTAGAGCTGTTCGCGAGGATGCGAGCGAGATGGGAAGACCAGGAGCGGGCGAGCAAGAGCAAGAGAAAAAACGAGGAGAGACGAGAGGAGCAAGAGAGAAAGAGAAAGAGGGAGCGTGATGAGGAAGACCAACCTGCGGGTTTGCCCGTATCAAGGGAGGGAACACCGGTAGTTGGAGGGAGAAGTGGCGAAGGGGGCGGCTGGGTCGATGGTGTCGCGAGGCAGCAGTACCGTGGGAGACGCCTGGAAATACCCATCTTCGAGGGAGATGATCCAGATGGCTGGGTCTTTAGGGTTGAGTGCTACTTCCTGGTGAACCAGCTGTCCGATGCGGAGAAGTTGGAATCGGCGGCCTCATGCTTTGAAGGAGCGGCTCTACCGTGGTTCCAATGGGAGCAAAGACGACGGCGGGTGAGGAGCTGGACAGAGCTCAAGGCGATGTTGAGGGATAGGTTCAGGACCGCGTAGGAAGGCACGATGAAAGAGAGGTTCCTTGCGCTTTGACAGTGGGGGTCCGTCAAGGGCCCCTTTATCAACGGACTAAAGCCGGTCATCCGAGCTGAGATGAGGGTGTCGAGGCCGATCGGGCTAGAGCAGATGATAGAGGAAAAGATGGAGGGGATGCAGAAAGGCGTCGACGCCAGAAGAAGGGAGGTGCAATCGATGGAAAAGAAGGTAGCAATCAGGCGGGACCAGTTCGCATACTTGAGGACGAAGTGGGAGGATCCAGAACGGGAGAAGAAGAGCAATGCGAAGGAGAGGGATAGACCTTTGGAATTTACCTAGAATTCCGAGGGATCACCTGGAATCAAAATGGGCAGGGAGTTCGAGGGTAGAATTGGAGGGAATTGGCGTCCGGATGTGTAGGGAAGAAGGCTGGAGATGCCGCTCGTTGAAGGTGAAGAACGTGACGGCTGGATATTCCGAGTCGAACGTTACTTTGCGGAGGTTGGGATGACTGATGAGGAGAAGTTAGATGCAGCAACATGGTGTTTGGAGGGTGTTGCATTTTCATAGTTCCAGTGGAAGCAACGGAGACGAAGAGTGAGAAGTTGGGAGGAGTTGAAGGGGCTGCTGAGGAATCGCTTAGGGTCCATGCTGGAAGGCGCGGTGGACGAGCTGCATATTGAAGGGGGATTGGCAGTTGAGCAGATCATGGTGTCGCGAGGCAGAGTGGCTGCCGACGACAATGGTGTCGGGGGGTTCCACGGCGAGGCAGAAGGGCAGCCGATGATCGATCCATTTAAAAGGCCACGGACGGCCGATCCGGTGACAGCCAAGGAGAGCATCTTGCTGAGGAAAGGGGCGCCATCAACGGTCCAGGTTGTCTGGGAAGTTGGTTTGATTCTTAGCCCAGTTTCTCATAAATTTCACATGGGGTGGGTTGATAATAGAGGGCCCCCCATGTATTCTCACCATCTTGAAGGGGTGGGTGCCTTGCCCAAGCAAGTTATGATGGTGGAAGGGCAACATGTTTCTAGAAGTCAAGGGCTTAATTTGCATTCTGTTGTGGAGCCCAATGATATAGAAGTTTCGCTTATGATAATGGAGTCTTGTTTAAATTCTAATTGGCTCCAACATTCTTTTCACTCTTGGGCACAGAGATGTCAAAATGCAAACAGTGTTGAATCTGTTGAAATGCTGAAGGAGGAATTGGTTGATTCTACTATGTGGGATGAGTTAACAGATTTTGGGCTTTCAAGGGTTGGTCTCATCAACAGCGCTGGTGATTTATCTGGTCCGGCTATTAGTGGGACATTGCTATGGGGAGAAGATGAACCTCAGTTAACTGCATCTGAGCATCAGCAAGAAAGACGAAAGAAATGGTCTGCTGTTGGAACGCCTGACTATTTGGCCCCCGAGATTCTCTTAGGGACAGGGCATGGTGCAACTGCAGATTGGTGGTCTGTGGGTATCATTCTATTTGAGCTGATTGTTGGTATCCCACCTTTTAATGCTAAGCATCCTCAGATAATATTTGATAATATTCTCAACCGAGAGATACCTTGGCCCCGAGTACCTGAAGAAATGAGCTATGAAGCCTAAGATCTCATTGATCGGTTATTAACTGAAGATCCCCATCAGAGACTAGGAGCAGGAGGAGCCTCGAAGGGGAAGCAGCATGCATTTTTCAGAGATATTAACTGGGACACCCTTGTTAGATAGAAGGTTGCTTTTGTTCCTTCATCAGAGAGTGCACTTGACACCAGTTACTTCTTGAGCCGGTACTCGTGGAATTCTGCAAAGGAACATGCTTTTTTTATGCTGCCAATGAGTTTGAGGACAGTGAGAATGGTAGCCCCACTGGTAGTAGCAGTGGTGCAAGCAATTGCCACGATGAACTGGGAGCCCTACAATATGATTCAACAATAATTTCCTACTTTTCACCTTGAGGACAAGGTGAGGAGGAGGAAGGGAAGAATATATAGAGGGGGAAGAAGTTGGGAGGGGGAGGATGATTTTGGTATTGAGTCTTAGGGAGAGTTAAGGGCCTCTCAAATGCCCAGTTTTCTTTTCATTTTGTTAATTTCCAGCTTGTAGTTCCTTTTGACAGTTACAACCCTAGGATGACTTTAGACTTCATTCCCATGTTGTTCCATGTCCAAGTGTCATAATCCGCTGGGGCATTTACATAACACATTTGTGATTTACATGTTGAGATCAATAAACAACTCAAGGCTACAAACTTCAAGGTAACATTCATAGGTGTTGAGAGAACGTTTAGGTAGAATAGAAATCCTCTCTTGTTATTCCATGCGTATGAAACCCTATATATACAAGGAGTATGCTAATAAATCTCCTAAAAACTAGGAATGGATAACAGTCTACTAAAATCTTCTATAATTTACATATTTATACAAAATATTAAAAGTTAAAACTTAAACTTGATTTATCCTCTTAGGCTTTATGCTTCCTTATCTTCTTATCATTAACCGGTGCTCCTTATCTTCTAGTTGATAAGTTCCTTTAACCGTAACACTCCCCCTCAAGATTGAGAATGGATATCATCCATTCCAAGCTTGCTAGTCAATTTTTTATGCACAGCTGTAGGCAACCCTTTAGTGAGAATATCTGCAAGTTGTTCACAAGATGATATATATGGAGTACATATTAGACCACTATCCAATTTTTCCTTAATGAAGTGTCGGTCCACCTCAACATGTTTGGTTCTATCATGTTATACCGGATTGGAAGCAATATTGATTGCTGATTTGTTGTCACAATATAATCTCATAGGTTCCACCAAAGTGATCTTCAAGTCATCTAACAAAATTTCAACCAAAGTAACTCACATACCCTTAACGCCATGGATTTGAACTCTGCCTCTGCACTTGACCGGGCCACCACACTTTATTTTTTGCTTTTCCAAGTTACAAGATTACCCCCTAGAAAGGTACAATAGCCGGATGTAGATCTCATGTCCACCACTGACCCTGCATAATCTGCATCAGTATAGGTTTTGAGTATCATACTCCTTCCCCTTTTGAACATAATGCCTTTTCCTGGTGTCCCTTTCAAGTAATGGAGTATTCTAAAACTTGCTCTAAGGTGAGTTTCTTTTGGACTATGCATGAATTGACTGACCACCCCCATTGCATATGCAATATTTCGCTGAGTGTGAGCTAGATAAATTAGTTTCCCTACTAGCCTCTGGTATGATTCTTTATCCACCTCTTTATCTTCTAGAACCTCCCCCAATTTGTGGTTGAATTCAATCGAAGTAGTAGCAGCCTTGCAACCTAGCAACCCGGTTTCTGTTAGCAAGTCCACAATATACTTTTGTTGAGAAATAAAGATGCCCTCTTTTGAGTGTGCAACTTCTATGCCTAAGAAGTATTTCAACCTCCCCAGGTCTTTAATTTCAAACTCTTTAATTAGGCATTCTTTTAATCTAGTCATACCTTCTTCATCATTTCCGGTCACAACAATATCATCCACATATACTAATAGGATTGTTACTCCCTCTGTGGTTGAGTGATGGATGAAGAGGGTATAGTCTCCTTGACTTTGTTTATATCCTAAGGTAAGCATCACATGGGTAAACCAGCCAAACTAGGCCCTAGGAGACTATTTAAGGCCATACAATGCTTTTTTCAATCTGCACACTACCTGCTCACGAGTATCTGTAATATAGCCCGGTGGTAAGTCCATGTAAACTTTCTCCTCTAGGTCGCCATGCAAGAAGGCATTTTTTACATCATATTGCATTAATGGCCAACCTAGGTTAGCAACTAAATATAGGAGAACTCTCATTGTATTTAGCTTTGCAACTGGGGCAATGGTGTCTAGATAGTCGATGCCATACACTTGGGTGTATCCCTTTGCTACTAGCCTTGCCTTATACTGGTCTAGGGTCCCATCGGATTTGTATTTGATTGTATACACCCACTTGCATCCTACCGGTTGTTTTCCTTTAGGTAATTGAACGAGCTCCTAAGTGTTATTTTTGACAAGGCCTGCCATCTCGACTTCCATGGCATTCCTCTAATTCTCATCCTGTATTCCTTCAGAAAAATGGTGAGGAATTGGAATGGTATGTAGGCTAGTTAGGAAGGTTTTGTGTTGGGTAGATAGTTTGGAGTAGGATAGGACCAGGTGTAAAGGATGCTGAGTGCAGGTCCTGGTGCCTTTTCTGAGGGCTATAGGCCATTCCAGATCACTGGGGGAAAAGGTAGGATCATTTTGAGGTGTAAGATGTCAGTTATAGATGTAGTGGAGTCAATAGAAGGGACATAATTGCTACCTACTGGTGTCACAAGAGAGTTGCTGGTAGCAGGTGCAGGGGAGGAATTAGATTCTTGGATCTGCATCGAGCTAGCAGCCAGCTTCTGCCGCCTTGAGTAGACTTGCAGGGGAGGAGTACTTGGTGAGGTTTCCTCTAAAGCCTTGTCTGGTGCATCCTCTGTAGTAACCGGACCTGGTGAGGAGGTAGTTGGAGGTGAAGGATCTAGATTAGGTAGAGGTATAACTGGATCTCCCTCAACAGCTTGTGGGTTGTCATGAGAATGATCAAAATAGGGAGAATTTTCCACAAAAGTAACATCAGCCAAGACAAAGAATCTTTTGGAATGAGGGTGGTAACACTTGTAGCCCTTTTGGCTAAAGGAATATCCAATAAAAATGAATTTCAGAGCGTGGGAATCTAATTTGCCTCTATGAGGGTTGTGAACATGCACAAAGGAGACACGCCCAAATATTTTTTGTTTCCAACAACTAGATATATGTAAATCAGGAAAATAGTTGCTTAAGAGTTGAAGAGGACTATAGGATCCAAGAGATTGAGATGGCAGTCTATTAATAAGGGTAGTGGCTGTTAGAACAACCTCTCCCCAATATTTTTTTGGAACATTATGGTGAAAAAGTAGTGCCCTAGTCACAGACAATAGATGCCCATTTTTCCGCTCAGCCACCCCATTTTGTTGGGGTGTATATGGACAAGATGATTCATGAATAATTCCTTTTTGTTGAAAAAATTGTGCAAGGGATTGATTGAAAAAATCTTTGGCATTATCAGTCCTTAGCCTCTTGATTGACACTCCAAATTGAATACTAATCATGTTATAGAAGTTAGGAAAAATAGTGCTCACTTCATATTTGTTTTTTATAAGAAACAACCACATTACCCTAGTGCAATCATCCACAAATATTATGAACCACCGTGCCCCAGAAAGACTGGGAACAATTGTAGGGCCCCAAACATCACTATGGATAAGAGAGAATGGACTAAAGGTTCGTTTATTGGATGAAGGGTAAGACACCCTTTTATGTTTAGCAAATTCACAAATAGGACAATGAAAGTCTTGAATATCACAACTCCTAAACAAAGTTGAAAACATAACTCTAAGAGTAAAAAATGAAAGGTGACCAAGACGATAGTAATGTAACTAGATCTAGTCCTTATTAGATTGCACCAAACAAGACACAAGATTCACCTTGCCCTTGTTTTCCTCCCCATTTGATCCATCAAAGTAGTATAGGCCAGCCCTAGCTTTACCAAGCCCAATCCTCTTCTTCATCCCCTGTCCCTAAATTTCACAGCAAGTAGAAGAAAAATTAACACTACAATTATTGTCTAGGGTAAGCTTTTGAATGGAGATGAGGTTGATGAATAGTTTAGGAACATGGAGAACATCCTTGAGAGTTAGATGGTTATTAAGGATAATGTCTCCTTGTCTAGCAACAGTGGTCAAGAAGCCATTGCCAGGGTTATCTTTTTAGAGCTTGAACAAGGGCTATAAGTAATGAAACCATGGGATAAAGGGGTCATGTGATCTGTTGGCCCGGAATCAAGAATCCAAGAATTAGATTGGGTTATTCCCGAAGCATGTGGGGTAAGAGAATGAGAGGACATACCTGTAAGTGCAAGAGAACAGGTACCTTTTTCTTTCTTGTCAAGAGAGTCTAGAAAGTTTCTTAGCTTCTCAATTTCTGCCTGGTTCAAATCCAAGCCATCTGCCTGCTCCTTATCTTCCCTTTGCTTGTGTTCTGCCTGTTGGTGATTGCTAGCCATATAGGCTTGATTTTGGACCCCAAGTTGTCCTCCTTTAGATGGTTTTCCATGTAACTTCCAACATCTCTCTATGGTATGCCTTGGTTTCTTGCAAAAGGTACACCATCGAGAGTCTCGAGAATCTCTATCGCTAGAAGTCTAATCTCCAGCAGCCTTCCTTTCCTCCTTAGGACCCTGGTTAGGACCTCTCAATGCTATTAATGCTGACTTTTCTATAGGAGCAGTGTCTAGCATTACTCCTCTTCTCCCTTCTTCAGCCCGGATTAAAGAGATTACCTCATTTAGGGAAGGTATATCCTCTTTGCCAAGTATTTGAACCCTGACTGCATCAAACTCCATATTAAGACCTGCTAAGAAGTCATAAGTTCTCTCCTTTTCCATAAATCTTTTATATAAGGCTGCATCTTCACTACATTTCATCTTTAGGCATTGATAATGATCTAATTCTTGCCATAGAGTTTGCAGCACATTAGAGTACTCAGTAACAGATCTTACCCCTTGTTTGGTTGTTGCAATCTTAGTTCGGACCTCATATATCTGTGTTGCATCCTTCACTTTAGAATATGTGAGGTTGACAACCTCTCAAATATCCTTAGCGGTTGTTAAAAACATCACCGTATCACTTATCTCAGGCACCATCAAATTCCAAAGCCAAGATATAACTAGAGAATTCTCCTCATCCCATGCAGCAAACATGGGATCTCCTTCTTTAGGTTCAGTCCTTAAGAGATGACTTATCTTACCTTTACCTTTGAGAAAGGTCTGGATAAACTGGGACCACTTTAGGTAGTTTCTCCATTCAACTAGTAGGCTGCTTGGAGATTTTGTAGTTCTCCCCCATTACTTGAGCTGCTAGATCCAGTGAATGGGGCTTCTGACAGGCTGTTTGTTTCAATCGCCTCTGATGTAGGATTGGTGTTGGAGACGATAGACATCTTAGGAAGATTTTGAACTTACTTATCGGGTGATGGACCAAACAGATGAAGGGAAAACAGATGAAAGAAACAACTCTATCGGGTGAAGAAGAAAGCCACAACTGACTTAAATCACTTCAAGAAACGGAACAAGAAAAATAGGTCAGAATGGCGCTAAGCAGGGAAAAAAATGGCAATGAAGGTCTAAACAGAATTCCCTAGAAAATAGGCTCTGATACCATGTTGAGAGAACGTTTAGGTAGAATAGAAATCCTCTCTTGTTATTCCATGCGTATGAAACCCTATATATACAAGGAGTATGCTAATAAATCTCCTAAAAACTAAGAATGGATAACAGCCTACTAAGTAGGAACTAGATTCTAATAATCTTCTATAATTTACAAATTTATACAAAATATTAAAACTTAAACTTGATTTATCCTCTTAGGCTTCATGCTTCCTTATCTTCTTATCATTAATCAGCGCTCCTTATCTTCTAGCTGATAAGTTCCTTTAACCGTAACAATAGGCGTAATGTTGAATTTAATATTGGTGATTATGGGATGATCCACCTTAGGCTAGGGCAGTTTCCTCCAGTAACTGTTTCTAAATTACAACCTCAAAGTGCAGGTCCTTTAAAAATGAGTTGTACCAAATGCATGTCATTGATATACCACTTAAATTTGGTTTTATCTCCACATTTAATGTTGAAGACCTTGTTGCATATAAAGGCCATATCACACCACCTGATGATCCTTTCTTTGGTTTTCCTACTAAAGTCCTCCACTTGATCCCAACACTTTATAAACATTACTTGTAAATTTGCGCACAAGGATAATATTGACACTACTTTAGATGATAAGATTATTTTACCTGGGATGGAGGGGTTCAATGATTCTTAGTCCGTTGGAATTGTCATCCTAATTTTGATTCTACCTAGATTGCCAGAGCTAATTACATCAGCTTGACCCTGACCTACTGGAGTTGTACAAAAGCCAGTATGATGACAATGACTGGCTCTTCTTACCCTAGACAAATCAGTGTTGATGACAACACACAACACCCAATGACACAAGTATGTGCTAGGCAGCAAGAAAAGATCATCCAACCACTTCCCTTATGGTTACATGATTAGTAGTGAGGATCCACAAAAATCAAGGACAAGTTTTTGTCCCACCAGGGGAAATTGATAGAATATTTAGCTACATTGATTTATTTTATTTAGATTTTTATTTTTTGTTTATTTTAATAAGATAATTATATTTCTCTCTCTTGGCTCGAGTTGTCTTCTTCATCTTATACCAATTTGAAGTGGAACTGCCAAACTATTGTGGAAGAGGAAGAGGTCAATTCAATATTAATTAAAAGCCTAATCTTTAATTACATCATAAGCCTATTTATAGGCTGAAATCCTAACTAAAAGATCATTACTCTTACAATTATCTTAACAAAATAAACAAAAGATAAAGTCTAAAAATCTAAAACCTAAATAAAATAAGATAAACCAAAATAGGTAAACATCTTATTAATCTCCCTTGGTGGGAGAAAAACTCATTATCAAGTTTTGTGGATCCTAATGTCACTGAATGTTGTATGTTGTCAACAACACCAATTCACTTAAGAGTAAAAGAAGAGCTCACAACTGTCATATCCATATCCTATTAGATCCTGTATAACTCTAGTAGGTGAACGTCAAGTTGCTGTAATTCGGCTCTAGTGATCCAAGTAGAATCAGAATTAGGATGATCTTTCCAATGAACTAAGAACCATTTAACATGTCAATCCCTAATAAAAATAATCTACCTCTCTAAAGTAGCATCAATTTATCCTCATGTGCAAAATTTACAGTTAAAGGTAATGAAGTGTTAGGTTCAGGTTGAGGAGGTTTGTTACAGGAATTAATGAAAGGATCAGGTGGTGTGGCACGACCTCTATATGCACGACCTCTATATGCAATAAGGTCCTTGACATTAAATGTGGCGCTAAAACTAAGTCAAGTGGTATATCAATTACATATGCATTTGGTCCAACTAATTTTAAACACACTTCGAGCCTGCAACTTAGAGATAGTTCTTTAGAGGAAATAGCTCTGGCCTAAGGCAGATTGTCACATAACACTAATATGAAACTCAACATGATGTCTGTAAATGTCAGCTCGGAGTTTGTACAACACAATGCTTGCCTCAAGTTGTTGATCTCAACCTGTAAATCATGAATGTATTGTGGAAATGCCTCGACAGATTTTGGTACTCAAACATAAGGTGACATGGGATTGAGGTCTGAAGGCTTCCTAGGTTTGTAACTTTGTGCTACCTCAAATGGACTCATATCAGTGGACACTTTAACAAAGCTATTGTAAGCACATTGTGCAGTGGGGAGAATCAAATCCCAATTCCTTTGCTTTTTGCACTAAGCATCTCAACAAATTTCCTAGACTTTGGTTAAGAACCTCAATTTGTCCATCTCTTTGGGAATGTGTGTAACCTCAATTTGTCCATCCTTCATTTTAAAGGCAGTCTTCCAATGATCATCCCTTGTGGTCAAAGCCACCATTTGGGCTTGTACCTAATAAATTCTTTATAGTATATGGCCTAGTGCTTAGGAAGAAGAGTCTGGCTAGTTAGACTCCATGGCACTAATAGATACACAAGTTTGGGTAACATGACCACTTTGCAAGTACATAATACACACCAATGTAGTCAAAGGCAAGTGCCTTGCTAGCCTAGGTGCTCGGGCTCCTCTAGGCCCCACAAAAGTGCCTTGTTTACCTTCAATTAGGCAAGCACCTCAAATGAGGTGAAAGTTGTAAGAGACACTTGTCTAGTCCTTGTTTACCTTCAATTAGGCAAGCACCTCAAATGAGGTGAAAGTTGTAAGAGACACTTGTCTAGGCGTAAAAAGAAGGTAAAGAGGAGTTGGTCCTAAAAACTAAAAGAGGCATATGAAGAGGCACTTACAAGCCAAAAGGAAAGAGGAAAATAAAAGAAAAATGGGAAAGAAGGAACATCACTATTAAGTTGTTGCTACTAGTCATGTGATCATAGTAAGTTGCTGTCATGATCCTAGGGCTTAACCTAGGATCAGTTTGGGAATCAGAAGAATTCGATTCAACTAAAGCCAAGAACAGAAGGAGATTAAGGAGGAAATTGGAAGAATGAGAGAGAGATTAGAAGAAGTGTTAGGGGGATTAGAAGAACAGAAAAGAGGGAGATGAAGGTCAAGAAAGGGGAGAGAATTTGGAAGAGGAGAAAAACAAATTTCAATTCATTAATTTCTTGGATAACAAAACAAACCATTACAGCAATCTTTTATCGGCATATTTTCCTTCTAACAGCCTAGCACATGCTCCCATGTGCTTCTAACCACTTGCTAAAATATCCCTAACAAACTATTCTATCTTATTACAATAATACATTTTATTTCTCATAGGGTCATGACAATTCTCCCCTCCTTAAGAGAGTTCTTATCCCCAAGAACTTCCTGCGAGTAACCGTTGCTCTTCATCCAATTCCAACCTTCTCTATGCGGATCATCCTCCTTTCTTTCTTTCTACCTTTAGGTCTCTTCTTCTCCATTCTTAGGTTTCCAAGATTAATTCCAAGCATAAATTGGCCCAGAATTTCATTAGAGAAAACTTCATTACCATCCACAAGAAGTAAAGAGAGCAGATTTACAACCATAGTAGCTGTTATCGTACCCCCATTCAACCCACAATCATGCTCTGCTGCAAAAATATCAACAACAGCCTCGAAATGCAGCAATGGTGGATTGTAGACTTGCCTTGAATGCCCATACCAAGGCTGTTTGTGAGCATTAACATTAGGAGCTGCTGCCACTTCAATTCCAGCCAACAATTTCTCAATGACTGACACCTGGCCTTCTTCTCGACCTTCTTCCCTAACATGATTTACATCTAGGTTAGGTTGTGCAACACCGGAATCAGCTTCTTGGTCTTGTAGAGTGTGATCTACCCCAATCTCCTCATCCAATCTTCTTTCATCTTCAGAATCCTGAGTTTCCATTGACTTGTTCGCTTCATTTACAACGCCAACTTCCTTAATATTGGCTGAAGTTTTAGTTGGAATCTCATGATTACATGAAAATAATTCAACAACTCCTTCCTCGTGTTTGCTAGAATTTCCCTCTATGTGAACCTCTCTTTCAACAATTTCAGATTGTCCCCTTGCCTTTGCTTCCCTATCAATCTGTTCATCATAGATTCCTTTTGAATAATGCCATTCACCACCAATTTCATCACTGATGTTGCATTCCTCCTTGGTAGTTTTGCTGAAACCGGTACCCTTCTTCCACTCCATATTGGAGGCAAGCAGTGAATCGCTCTTCCATAATCTTAACTTCTCCTTCAGCTCCTCCATTTCAAGGAATTCTTCCTCGTTAAAACTTCCATAATAGTCATCAAAGTATTCGGCGAGAAAACTATAATGATACTCCTTAGATAGTATCATTGCAAACTCTTGCAACTTCTCGCGAAACATTCGACCGAATTCCTTGCACTCTTCATGTATTACACTTCTTGTTTCCTTGTTCAATTGGCTGATCCCCTTCTCCTGTTTCCCATTGTTTCCAGCTGAATTTGCAGCCTTCTTCTGCTGCCATAGAGGCTCCAATTGCCTCATGCGTGCACTGCTTTCCATGGCTGATTTTTTCCAACCCGTGTACTTCGAAGTCCAAGCAACAGGAGTGCTATACATGATGAATCCGTAAGTTATTTTGCTCTAAATTAGAATTGCCTCAACCCAGTCAGCAATCTTCGATTTTCCAGCAAAATGAGTTGCCTACTGGTAATAGATCCAATTCCACCTCCGGCTCGCCTGCTGCAACAGTCTCTTATACTCACCACAAAGAGCCCCCACTCTTCTTTACCTCCTTCAATTTGAACAAGGTTAACCAGAATTCAAGCCGGAATGTTTTCCCCTTAACTCACAGCCCAAACTTCAATTGAAATCACTACCTGCAGAAAAAAAAAAAAAAAAACCTGAATCACGACTGCAGTAGTTGAAGTCCGCTGGTTCCGTCGTTGCTGTGAGAACAGTCTTTGATCCCTTTAGAAACAAATCAGAACCAAGTTGGCCACGTCACCTTTAATTATCAGCCGACACACACCTCCTCTTGCGTCGAAATCAATTCCGAGATCTATCTAGAAATTTCCTTGTTGCTTCTCTATCTCCAATGCCTAATTCTCTGGAATTGTTGGAATTGCACCAGAAGAATAAACTGAGGCTAAGGAATTGCTCTAGGAGTCGCTGAAACACGTTTCCGATTGGCCGCCGAGATTCACTCGCTCCTTTTCACCTTCAAATTCAACTCGGGTTCACTATCGGAACTCTCTTGACCAGCGTCGAATTCAATTCCTGAGCCGAAATGCTTGCTCAGCTTCACCTCCTTGTTCAATAGACGCTACTCCGGCTCGTCGGAAATTGCCCAACGCAGAGAAACAGCCTCTTAGATATTGCTGCTATCTATTTCGACAGCTGAATTCCAGCTTCGAAAATACCACCTGTTGTTGCGCCTTCCAAGTTCGAACTCTGGGGGCTCGCTTGCTTGGAGATTAACACCTTCCAACGCCTAACCACCTTCCAGATCTCTAGAGTTGTTGGAACACTGTCCAGCCAAGTCGCCTTCAAGTTTTCTCAATCTAGACCTAATCACTGAGTCGGATTTCCCTACCTTCAACTCGAGTTGAAACCATAGCCATGCAGCTACCACCCAATCACTGACCAACACCACTGTCTCTGCTATTGTTGGCTAGAATTGGCTCCGCTCGCGATGGCTGCGGATTCAACAATCTTCTCCGTCTAAATTGTTGTTCAACCAACCTCTTGGCCTAACTTCGTGCCTCACTCTAATCAGAATTGAGAGAACTGTGTCTTTTTCTTTCAGCCTCAATGTCGCCTCTCTAGAACGAGTCAGAACCTTCTTCCGATCAAGGTGGGTCGCTCTCTAAGGCCACCAGTTTGTTTCACTAGTATGGGTTGGAGTTTCCGATCAAGGTGGCAGTGCTTGATTGCCACCAGTTGCTTCACCAGTTGGGGTCGGAACTTCCGATCAGAGTCGCAGCTCACTCGGCTGTGAGAAACCCACTGAAATCGCTACCTTCAAATGAATCGAAACAACAGCCAAGAATCGTTGCTCTGATACCATTTGTCATGATCCTAGGGCTTAACCTAGGATCAGTTTGGGAATCGGAAGAATCCGATTCAGCTAAAGCCAAGAACAGAAGGAGATTAAGGAGGAAATTGGAAGAATGAGGGAGAGATTAGAAGAAGTGTTAGGGGGATTAGAAGAACAGAAAAGAGGGAGATGAAGATCAAGAAAGGGGAGAGAATTTGGATGAGGAGAAAAACAGATTTCAATTCATTAATTTCTTGGATAACAAAACAAACCATTACAGCAATCTTTTATAGGCATATTTGCCTTCTAACAGCCTAGCACATGCTCTCATGTGCTTCTAACCACTAGCTAAAATATCCCTAACAAACTATTCTATCTTATTACAATAATACCCTTTTATTTCTCATAGGGTCATGACAGTTGCCTTGCCAATTTATTTCTTCTCTCTTTTTTTTGTAGTTTGGAAAAGTCACCATGACATAAATCACAAGAAGCCAAGTTGGAGAAGAGCCATTGCAGGTTAACCAAAGCTCTAATGCACCAACGGGTTTCAGCAAGTGGAATCAAAAGTGCATGACAACATGAGGTTAACCTTCCAAGTTGTTGCTCTTCTCCAGCAAGCTAATGGCAGGTGATGCCTCTGATAACCATCCCCTCTCTCATTCTCCCTCCAGACTAGTATTTGCGGCTTAGCAATGCGGTCGACACCCAATCTCTATGCTTCTTCTCTCTGGATTTCTAGTTTGCTAAAAGTTGATGTTAACAAGTTTCTAATTTGCAATTGGAAATAGAGCAATAAATTGCATGAAATAATAGGCACATGTAGTCAAACTATGTTCCAAAATGCAAAAAATCTTCGAAGCAACAATAAATGCATATCAGAATTCATTTCATCATGGTCCTTAGGTATGAGTAAGTCACATGACAACAACCAACATTTCAGCACCCATGTTGCATAGTCTTGGCAATTTAGCGATGCATTTCAACTAAGTAGTGGATGAATTAAAACTACTTGTGGGCAATTTACAAAATTGACTGCGGCAATATTGCATTTACTACCTCAAGACATTTTGAGAGGGGGAAAAAAAAGACAGAGAAACCTGACACATCCTCATCCACTAGGATATTCAACAATAAAGAAAAGACTAATGCAGGGGAAATAAGGGAACTAGCACAGGTAATAACCAGCAGTTAGCAGAATGGCATCAAAATGTATGTATAAGAAACATTTAACCAAGACCTTAATTACAAAAGGTAAAAGTTATGTGAGTGTAAAATTTGGGAAACTACAGAACAAGCATGGACATGGATGAAATAAAAGGAAAAATAATTATCTAAAATATTCCCTGAAGATCTGGACAAACATGAGATAATATGTTGACATAATAATGGTTTTATTAGTGTGAGGGAGAAACCAATTATGCAATGGTTTTGATGTATAGCAAAAACTTTCTAAGAATAATTAAGAACAACTTAAATGGAAATATGTTTAACTAGCACAAGGATAAATGCATGGCAGCAAAAAGCACAATGCATCAATCATAATCAAGCTCCACAAGCATGTCTTTCTACCTAACTCTTCCTCTTCCTAAATGTTTTCTCCACATAAAAATAAAAAAAAGGGATGCGCTCCTACAAGCCATCTATAGACATAGTATATGAATTAAAGACAAAGTTATTTTCCCCTTCTTTGCCATTTTCTTTGTATAGCCACACAAGGCACTCAGTTAGTTTGTCGCTTGGTAATCATACAAATGTCCTCTTTCACTTGTTGTGCAGCCCATGGTTATTGGATGCAAAACAAAATGAAGCAAGTTGGCATATGCAACACTACGATACCGAAAGGGGTGGAGGGAAGGAAAACTAGAATACACTAATAAGGAAGCTCAACTGCTTAGGATTAAGATGTTACTAACATACCGTCCAGCAATCAGTACCCACACTAGACAATATATTATCTAAGACAACCCTTTGAAGTCAAGAATTTGGAGTGGAGTGGGTATTGCCCAATAGTTAGGGATGCTTTTCACCTCTTGCAGCAGGAGATGGCTAAGGTACCAAGACGGGGGTGAGAGAGACTGCTCCCTTATGTTTGATGAAGTGTTTGTGTAGGAAGTGCCGATAGGAAACCAGATATCAAGGAGTATTATATTGATAACCTGAACGGACAAATGTTTTCTCCTTACAAGTTTTGTCACATTAGACTTTTACCTTTTCCATATCCTCTTAAATTGGATTTTCTTTTTTTCTGTTTAATGGAATAATACATCCATGTAGGGTACAGGAGAGATTTTGAATGTACACTCCAAATTTTCGCAAAATTTAGTTGTGTTGATAAATTCCCTTATCTTACTCCTAAGAAATTATAAAAGAGTCAAATTTTGTCAATTTGCAATAATCCACCACAAATCCCAAGTTCCACAATCAAGAAACATCCACAAATTTACACATATATATATACATTGATGCTCGTATAGGCCAAATAATAAAAAGTTCCAATTATGGGGTCAAAACAAACCACAAAGAGTTTTTGGAATGCGAATTGTTTAAGATCATCTATGAATGCGAATTGTGGACAAGAAATGAACACCAATGAAGGAGGGAATGGATGTCGAGATAGAGAATCGACTGCAAAGTTTTCTCTACTTGGTTTGTAGACAATTTCATATTCATACCCAAGGAGCTTAGCAACCCATCGTTGTTGTTCCGGAGTTGTGAATCGCAGTTGAAGTAGGTATTTAAGACCCTTTTGGTTTGTTTGGATTTGAGATCGTCGCCCAATCAAATATAGATCCCAAACACGTATAGCTTCCAAAATTGCTAGCATCTCCTTTGAATAAGTGGACCACGCTTGCTTTTGTGGGCTAAGAGCTTTGCTAAGAAATGCCACTAGCCGCCCTTGTTGAGAAAGTACTGCTCCAATTCCTGTACCTATAGCATCAGTCTCAATCAAAATAGGAATGGAAAAGTTAGGCATGGAGAGTACTGGAGTAGTCATCATGGCCATTTTTAAAGCTTCAAATGCCTCTTCTGCTGATGGGTTCCATGAAAATTGCCCCTTTTTAACAAAGCAGTTAAAGGAGCTGCAAAAACACCATAATTTTTCACAAATTTTAGATAATACCTAGTGAGCCCAAAAAAGCCACGTAAGTGGGAAATGGCTTTGGGAGATGGCCATGACTACATAGCTGCTATTTTGGTGGGATCTACTTGCACTCCATTGTGAGAGATAATATGTCCAAGATATTCAAGCTTTTGCTTGCTAAATTCACATTTGGATGGGTTAACAAAAAATGAGTTTTGGGATAGAGTATAAAGAACCAATCTCAGGCGTTCAAGATGCAATTATCTAGAAAGACTGTAAATGAGGATATCGTCAAAGAAGACAAGAACAAACTTATGGAGGTATGGTCGAGAAATGGAATTCATTGCAGCTTGGAAGGTGGAAAGGGCGTTACAGAGACCAAATGGCATGACAAGAAATTCATAGTGGCCACTATGGGTTTGGAAAGTTGTCTTGTGTACATCCTTTGCATAAACTCTAATTTGATGATAGCCATAACGAAGATCCAATTTAGAAAAATACTCTACCCCATAGGGCTCATCAATCATGTCATCCACAGGTGGAATTGGGTACCGATCTTTTATGGTGGCTGAGTTAAGTTCTCGATAGTCAATACACAATCTCCAACTCCCATTTTTCTTTTTGACCAATAGCACTGGTGAAGAGAATGAACTATTGCTATGGTGAATCAAACCCATTTGGAGTATGTCATCCATTTGACACTCTATTTCATTTTTTTGAAAATAGGGATAACAATATGGCCACACATTAACTGGCCAAGCATGCTCTTTTAATGGAATTTAGTGATCATATTCTCATACTAGTAGCAATTCTTTGGGTTCTTCAAATATGGCAACAAATTCCTTAAGCAGGTTGTCAAGGTCCTTTGACAGGTCTTTGTTAATGGTACCTTCATTGCTTTGCTGGCACACAATAAACAAAGTAGCGCCATTATTTATATCTTGCTCTAGTGCTTGGAGGCAGGTTGAGTTGGATATGAAGGTTGACCCACAAGTCTATATTGTTGACCCCTTGTATTGAAGATCATGGTGACATTTTTTCAATCACACAACACGAGGCCAAGTGTTTCAAGCCACTAGACACCAAGAACAATAACTAAACCTACTAAAGGCTGAGAATATAAAATAGTAGACAACATAAAGCTTTGGATGTTAATGGTAACAGGATCAAACTTTTCAGTATAAGCGAGTTTTTCACATTCACAAGCATCACATGGAAGGCCATGGTGTTGGAGATGGGTAGTTGCAAGCAGGATGCTACCTTGGTGCTACTAAAATTATGAGTGGGAGCCACCATCAATGAAAATAGAAAGTGGTAGTTTAGAGATATACCCAATGATTCGCATGGTACGAGGTGATGTCCACCCAGAAAGAGCCTATAAAGAAATCTCTGGAATTTCCTCTGATGCTTGCTCATCATCTTCACCACTTTCAATGTTCATCGATGCCTCATTGTCTGGTAGGAGGGGATCACTCTCAATTAACAAGAGTTGAGGAGTTTTGCATTGTGTCCTAGTGAATAACATTCATCATAGTTGAAGCATAATACCTTCTCCCTGCGTTTCTTCATTTCCTCCCATGAAAGCTTCCATATCGATGCTAGAACTAATCTGCTAATGTTGGGCACTTGAGAGGCAGGAGTTGGCCGTGATAATTGACGTTGGTTTGAAAGTCGCTTTTCTCGCATGCGGGCTACTTCGATTGTCTCTCGCAATGATCTTGGCTTGAACATTTTGACTTCTCCCACAATCTTTTCCTTTAGCACCCCCCCCCCCCGGGTGGCCCTGCCAATTAACGCCTTTTGGGGCCATCCTTCCACACGGTTAGCAAGCCATTCAAATTGACATTGGTAGTCCTTAACAAAGTCCACTTGTTTAGTTCGTGAGAGCGCCTCATCAAAATCTTCATAATCAGTTGGCTAAAATGAGTAAGTAGTTCTTTTTCAAATAATGGCCAAGAAATTGTAGAGCCCTCATCCTAGTATGTCTTTCGAAGCCAACGACGCCAAGTATTTGACTCCCCTTCAAGGTGAAAAGAAGCCAACAACACTCTTTGATCCTCCAAGATCCCTTGATATTCAAAGAATTGAGAGACTCAATGAAGCCATTCTATGGGTTCTGTCCCAGTATACCTGGGAAAATCTATTTTGATAAACCTTGGTGGAGCATGGTTGTTGGAAGTGCCATGATCCTCTCGAGTTTGTTTCTTGGAAGAAGTGCCCTTTGTGGGAGATGGAGGCCCAGGTGTCAATCTGTTCATCAACACATAAGTGTATTTTGCATGCTTTGGAGTTGCTCAGAGTGAGCTTTGGCTTCTGCTCGTGAACTAACATCCAGGTGTTGTAGACCCTCCAAAAGCTCACAAACATCACTCTCCAATTTTTCCAATTTTTCTTTGTTGGTCGTCATGGCTCTGATACCAAACTGGTACAGGCCACATAATAAAAAGTTCCAGTTACGGGGTCGGAACAAACCACAAAAAGTTTATTTTCAACTTGATCATCTCCTTCCCATTGGTCACAACAATATATACAGACTCTAGGGACCAAACTTGCTAGAATTAAGGAACATGGAAACATAAATAACAAACACGAAAGGCACTAACCCAACCCTCTATGAACAGGCCCAACACTGCTAGAAAATAGGAATTAAATGCCCCAACAACTAAAGATCAAGTAAAAGACAAATTAAAGTATGAAACAAAGCCACGTAACTAGAATGAACTATGTGCTGTCAATTATACTTGGGACTAGGCTTGCTAATTCTCTTGACCCTATCAGATGCATACATACTAAAAAATGCGTATGTTTGTATATACCAAAAACCAACAAAAAGACCATCTTCAACCTGCCCACAATGCAACAAAAGAAACCAAAAATGACCGATCTAGTGGAAGCCAATATACCTGCAAAGAAGCGTGAAAAGTGCTCCAGTGATTAGAACAAGCAATACGACATGAAGCATCAAGCCAGAGTCGCTGGAAGAGAAGGCCAAGCCAAGCATGGCCGCGAGACACAGACCCAGCATAAAAAATGCAAATTTCAGGGTATTCCAAGTCGCACCCTGAAATCAGAACAGCAAAAGGAAAGATCAGAACTGGCTCGAGAATTACAGAAAAGAAATTATTATTGGGGATTGGGGAATTGTACGGACATTGACACCGGGCGCTAGAGCTCCAAGTAGAACTGCTTTTGCTGATGACACTTGTTCTTCACTGGATTGCTTCTTCTCCATGGGGCTTTGGCTTTGAGTTTGAGCAGCGGATCAACGGTGCTTCAACTTCGTTGTGATCCGAGACAACAACCAAGTCTATGCGTCTGCGTGTACATGTATATGATTAAAATCGAAAGGGAATCCATTTGGGTTTCAAAATGACCTGTCTTGACGAAAAGGGGTAATTTGTTTAAAGAGAATGTTATTTGTACTTCTTAGATTACATTTTAGGATATAATTAACTTAAGAGAGTGAGATTAGATGATGAAACATAAGAGATATTTTAATTATTTACGTGTGTTTGTATAAAATAAAATATAATCCGTAATATATAAATAACATAGTCTATTTATCGAAAATAATGATAATTGATACTATTTCGTAATAATTATAAGGTTATAATAAATATATATATTATATCTTATTTTTAAATTTTTAAACTATTATACCAATTGATGTTAATTGAATCATGCGACCCATTTATTATCAAGTAATATAATAGTGTAGAAATTAAAAATAAAGTGTGATAAATGTACATTATTTATAAGTAAAATAATACTTTTTGTTAATATTGAATTATGTCATAATTTTTAAATTTCAACTTATTAATTTTAGATAAAACTTAAATAGAATTTTTTTGGGAGCTATAGTGTTAGTAGAGGATTTGGGATCGTATAGAGAAGTCCTAAAGCAATTTTTTCTAGATATATATATATATATATTATTGCTTTTCTTTTGAATTTTTTTTCATAAAATCCATTTATTAAGTCTTACGATTAACTTATTTCTTTTAAAATATTTATTCATTTAACCTTTCATTTTTATCGTTTATTTTTTTCAAATTTACTAGAGATTATTTTTCTAAATATTTACCTCTAGCGGTATTGCCTTTTTACCTAAATTCTTGTGTAAAGTTTAGTTTATCAAGATAGGCTATTTGTGTGGGATCATACTATTGGTATTCCTTGCGTTACACCTTAAACTACATAATATATCACAAATGACAAAAATATCCATGGTGCCTCATCGCGCCCCCTCACTGCCTCACGCTAGCTTACCGCCTTGGATAAGGGTTATTTAAGTCAAACATCTCACCGCCTTGGGTGAGGGATATTTTAGACATTTTAACTATATTATATAGCCTAAAGTGCATGCTATGATATACTAATAGTATTTTTCATTTGTGTGTACATTTATTTTCATAGATTAAACTTAATTTAATTCATAATTCGTATTAAGAAATCTAAATTTTTCAATCATTCTAAAATTATGAGTTTAAAGGGGAAAAAAACACTTTTCGAGTCTCATGACTCAAAATATTTAAAAATTCTTAAAATAAATTTATAAATTACTACAACTGAAGATATAAACATTAATATTATCTATATTTTGCTAAAATAAAATAACATACTTTAAATGAGAATTGAGTTTGCACAACGAGTTTGATATGTTTAATATACTTGATATCACAAAAATAAAACCTATACATACTTTTAGTGCATCACATAAAAACACATATTATTTACAAAACATAAGATGCCTAAAAAATATAGTGAAGCTTCCAAAGCCTAAGCTTTAAAAACTTTCATCCCCTTTGAACCGATTATCTTACTTGGAACGTTTAAATATTTAGAGTATAAATCCAAGTTAAAAAATGAATCTTCTTTTAAGTGAGGAACCCTCAAAAATAAAATATTTATCTAAAATGTGAACATGAAAGAAAATGCAATTTTCTACTTCACGATACCACTTATGACAATGTCGGATTCCTTCCAAGGCCTTTTTTAACTAGTGCCCTAAGCTCTCCTTAGAAGGTCCTCCACCAATTCACCTAAAGCTTAAGCGACATAGAGTAAAATAACATAACTATACATGATCATGGATGCAAATGAGAAGTCAAACAAAGTACACTTCTTAAATTGCATTCTCATGTAACACGAAAAATGCCGCGATAAGAGTTCGTAGGTCGAAAAAACTTACTTTAGGGTCTCTTTGAAGAAGATCTTTCTCATTCTTCCTAGGTTTCCAAAATTTTCTTGGTTACCTTGATGACAAGCCTTTTCCTCCTAGCTTCCTTCCTTTTCTGTTTCTCTTATCTCTTACACTTGCTTCACTTCCTCAAGTGGGAGACCATCCCTTAATTTATAAGATCCCAATTTTTTCCATAAAGAAGCAAATTAATATTAGGGGATTTGTGTTTTATTTTTATTTTTGAAACCTCTTTTCTTATAAAACTATAAACAAATGGAAGAAAAAAGAAAGAACAAATGAGTCAAAGGAATCAATGGTGCAAGGAGTTGCCCAAGCAACCCTATGTATTGGACAAGAGAGCAATGAGCAGCTTGCTTGCTACCCCTCGATTGAAGGACTCCTAGGAGAGCCCCTTGGCAAACCCTTAAAGAAGGTCCCAAGAGACTCTTTTGAGTAGTCTTCCGTAGAGCATTTCTTTGATATTAAGGCAAATTGTTACCTCTAAAATCTTTTCCTTGAAAGTTGGGGAAGACAAACCTAAGATTGTTGCTGCATCTATTTGAATATTAGTTTTGATGATGAAACACATATATTGGCTTAATCCCTAAGTCATGAGTCAAGGCTATGGTTTTCAATATATATATATATATATCAATTTTAATATCAAGTTCTATTTTATTAAAATGAAAATCAAAATTATTTATGATTTTTTATATTAGTTAGAGATTTGCAAAGTCAAGTATTTAGTTTTAAAAGAGTTTCCTAAAATGATTTTCAAATTAGCTTTAAAGTCGTTGGTCAACATAGAGCTAAAATTATACGAAGGGAAAATACCAACTAGAACATAAATGTGTTTGATGAAAAGTATGAAAAATCATTTATGTTAATATCATATTTCGAAATAAGATTTTCATATTTTAAAATATGCATGAAAGGTTTTGGCCAAAAATTCAAATGTCTGAAAAATCATTTAGTTCATGCATCATGTTTTGAAACTCCTTTTGATAAGCTTTCAATATTTTTCTAAGTCTGGAAGGTTAGCACCTTATAAGGAGACATATAAGAAAATATTTTCATCTTAAAAAATTATCTCCTAGTATTTCAATAGCTAATATTTATTGGTGATAAAATGATTTTTAATGTTTTTTTCAAGAAATAGAAGGTGTATATCTTGGAGATGGTAAAATCGTAAAATCCTAAATTTGTACTAAAACCCAAATTCTACTTTCTTATTGTTATGGATTTTGATTTTCTAAATATTTTTATTGAATTCAAATGAGGAGTACTTTCTTATTTACATTTATGTATTAAAGTAAATGGAAGGTAAGTTATAGTGTATGCAGTGTCCTGAAGGATGGATTTATCTGTCAACAGATTCCTCATCATCTGTCGACCGGCCTTATATTTTTTATGTATCTGTTGACCGATGCTTTTGCATTTATCGACCGACAGAATGTCATTCCTTGATGCTTCGGTAGTGACCAAGTCAACTATCGACCGATGTATATGCATCTATCGACTGGCAGAATGCTTGCATAAGGAACTGTTGACCGGCTCAAATGATCTGTCAATCGAATTTTAAATATTTGCTAATCTATCGACTAATACCTTGCATCTGTCGACCGTTTGTGTCACAGAAACCCCCAACGACTAGTTTTTCCACTCACCCAAAGTGGTTTTTTCACTACTAACGGTAATATTCGTGAATAGGCTCTCAAGGAACTATAAATACAAGTCAAATGGGTGATTCAAACTAACCAAGAGATTACATTACAAGCTCTCAAGTGTTAAGATCATTGTTGTGCTTCATTGGTATATTCGTTCTCTTTCCAAGTCTTTGTATTTATTTTGTTAAATTCATTATCAAGCCCTGTCTTTATTTTTTAGAGAATTTGTAACTGAGAATCTTGTTTCTCAGATCCTCTCTTATCTTGTATCTCTTTGTATTTTTCTTAACTTGTTTTGCTAGAAGGCCTACATTGCTTGTAAAAAGATTTTGATTCCTATCTTGTTATGCTAGAGGGCTTACTCATTGAAGTAAGGGGTTGAATACCTAGATTATTGCTAGAGGGCTTACTTGTCTAAGTAAGAGGTTGTAATTTCCTAGCTTGTTGCTAGAGGGTCTATCCGAAGAGACATGAGGTTTTTAGTGGATTGATTGAAAAATCCTTAGTGAGGAGCTAAGGTAGATTAGGCTTGGTTTAAGCTGAATCACTATATATCGTTGTGTCTTTTATTTGCTTATGCTCTTTGTTTCATTTATTGTTTCAACCATTTCATTAATCCTTACTTTCACTAAAGTCTCATTTTTCATCAAAATAATTTTCAAGTTCAATCAAATTTTTAAAACAACTCAATTCACCCCCCTCTTGGTGTTAGTGCCATTGCTATTCAAATCTAACAAAGAAAACTAGAGACTTTGCCACATATTAGTCATCACCTTTATAAATAAGAAGTGACATTAATTGTTGTTAAAATCTTGATTTCATGCATATGATTTTATGATTTTACGCGTTAGAGACCCCCAAACAATTCAAACTACATGCAAAATCGAATTTGGGGTAAAATCGCAATTTGAATTGGTAAAATAGCTGAAATCACGAGTAATTTCATCTCTAAGCCTAGATTTCGTCTCTAAGCTTGACACTTGATTTAAGTACCCACTATACCCTAGCTTCTAGTAATTCCTTACGCACACACAATCAGAGCTTTCACAAAGTAGAAAGAAACCCTTATCTCTCTCTTTCTCTCTCTTCTCTTCTTTCCGCCATTGTTCTCCTTCGTTGTGTGGTTGCTCAGTGCTCGCCGCTCAACAATGCTCTGTGCTTGGTGGTGCTCTACTTGGTGGTTGCTCGATGCTCAAAATCTCAACATTCTCAGCAACAACATAACCTCTCTCTCTCTTTGTGTACTGTGTTCTTGCAATGACAACTCTGTTCATGTCTATGACTTACCATCGTGAGTTTCAACCTTTAACTTGTAGTACTCATTTTTTTGTCCATTTGAATGATATTTTTCGTCCTATATTGATGTAGTTTTTCAAAGAGGGCAAGCTATTTTCCTCTGTAAAATTTTTGAATTCCCTGTAACATAAGCTCAATAGGGAATTAATTTTTTCTAATTCAAAAAGCCAGCTATGAGCTCTAATGCTATTAGTTTAGTTGGTTAGAGACCATAGTTTTCAGCTGATCTGTGTTGTTGTAATTGGACCTTAAAAAATATTTACATTGAGAAGCATTAATAAAAGAATTTTCTAACCTTATCTTCCAATGAAACATTGTTTTATTTTCAATTCCCATGAAGGCCTTAGAAGTGGCATTCTTTGTTTTTGTATATATATGTTATTATAAATATATATTTATAAAGAATAAAAGATATTTTTAATTGTCTCTAAAATCTTACGATTTTACAATTCGATTTTATAGACCATTTTTCGATCCCACTTGAAATCTCGATTTTAACTACCTTAGTGATATTTTCTCTCCAACTATGCTAAAAATACTCCAAAAGCCTTCTGCAAGTTCTTTTATTTTTTTGGCAAGTCTAGCTTAAGTATTGGAGGGTTTGAGCAAGGAAGCCTTCTGATCACCTTTCCCTTTTTGGAATCTTGGTGGTTTCAAGATGATTCTCTGATATTTAAATTCTATTGTTGTATCTAACTAACAATAATTAGCGTCGTCTATAGGAAACTAGTTAAAAAGTCAAACAAACTTCACTATAGTTTACACAAATCTCAAGCTGCCAAAAACAAGCAGAGCAATGAGGGCTTCAATGTCAACAGTCCACTGAATTCTCCGGGGACCCAAGAAACTCTCCCAAGAGGACTTCTTAAATCCTCCAAGATTGCTTTGCAAACTGTCCCTCTTAATGAATACGAGGTACTACGGAAACAACACAAAGAAAGTATCAAAGCCCTCCAAAAAATGGCGATTTTACTCCATAATGTCATATCTCATGCACAACCCCCACCCCTACAAAACAACGTTAGAATTGGGCGAAATATTCCATCCCCTAAAGCCTTGCGAGAGACCCCATGTGAGAGTCTCCAATGAGAGAATCCACCCTTCTTGAAGGCCCAACAGGAGAGGGGAAATCGGGAGATTTTCCTAGACCTAGTTTGGCCCAAGGAGGTTGCGGTAGCCAGAGATGAGGTAAAGACATCACAACCTTGGAAATACCAAAAAATCATAGAGAGTACAACTGTAGGGAAGACTGAGTACCTCTAGGAAATCAACCTAGGAGAGAACATGAGGTTGGTAATTAGTCCATATTAAGTACCCAAGAAACAACCGACATGAAGAAAATGGTTGAACAAATGTTTTAACAAAAGAAACTAGTACCCATGAAGGTAGATTGGCATAAGAAGAAGATTACTTTTACTCCTAAAGTAATGGAAAAACCCCTTCCCCCTAAATTTAAGGTACCCCAACTTGCTACTTATTTAAGAAAAAATGATCACCACGATCTCATTCAAAACTATGAGTCTACATTAATGTTATTACATGGTCGAGTCTTCTCCTTAACTTTGACATGTTATTGATGCCTTCATTATTAATAGCTTAAAAAGAAAGAAAGATACTACATATCTACTTAGCATCCAACAAAGTAGTAAGGAAACTCTCAAATAGTATGTCGATTGATTTAAGAATGCAACCTTAGAGATTAGAGACTTGTAGGTGGGTGCTGTAGTTGTTGTGATGTTGTAAGGGACAAAGTCAGTACCACTGCAAAAATATCCCTCGCTCTAGATTCACCCACATCTTTGGCAGATTTGTTTATTCAAGCTAATAAATATGTTTTGCAGGTAGAGGTAATGAGAATAGTCGGAAGAAATGAAGAAAAGGATAAGAAGACAAAAGAAAAAGATTCTAATGAAAGGACAAACATGAGGGAAGAAAAATCGAAAGAGACTAAGTGGGCTCCAATTCAGAAATTATACTTCACTTATGCATTGACTATCCCCTATCATAGCAACCATCAAAGGATCAAACCTCGTCAAATTCTCCAAGAAGAGTGACAAACCTCTGGGGGGAAAAAAGAGAAGCACTATGCCAAATCCAGGGTAGTTGTGGACACTCCACTAATAAATGCCACGAGTTGATGAATCAAATAGAGGTTTTGATCAAAAAGGAAAAATTGAGAAGATTTATGGACACGAGGTTAAGATAGATTACCCTGGGGATAGGAGGCATTACTCTATGCAAAAAAAATACCTCGATGGGTAAGGGCCCATAATTCACCACTCAAGTGTCTAAGCCTTCAAAAAGCTAAATCACTCTTAGGAAAAAGTCCACAAATGAAACCGTAGAAACGCTTGTACTTCGCAAATGCTATAGGGAAGTGTTGAAAGGCACAAAAATTAAAATAATAAGAAGTTATGTTTTTGTTTCAATATATAATAACGTTTACTCTATTACAGTTCTTTTTTGTGCATTTTGTTTTTTAGGATAATGAATGCATAAAAAAAGACCAAAATCTTGGTGAACAAGCAAATCTAGCATCGAAAGTGAAAAACATGCAACAATGACCTAGGGTTCATTGGGAAGAATAAAAGATGGATGGACAAACCTAGGATCAGAAGTGCAAAAGCGTGAAAATAGATTTAAAATCGAAACGCGAAAAATTAAAAGCACAAAAAGCATGAGAACAATCTAAAAATCAAAATGCAAAAGCATGAAAATAGTCTAAGAATTATCATCCATCAATAAAACTAGTAGTAGAAATGCAAAAGATTGTGATAATGATAGAGGGAAAATATAATATCAGAAGTGCAAAAGCATGAGTACGGCATAAAATCAAAATGCAAAGGCGTGAGAATGATTTAAGATAACCCCATAATCAAAAGTAATAAATGCGTAGGAATGATCTAAAAACACTACAAGAAAAATGTATTTTAGCGATGGAATTTAGTGACGGAATTATTCTGTCACTAATTAGCGATGTAAATCTCGTCACTAAAAATAAAAAATATTAAATAAAAAAATAAAATTTCTAAAAAATAAAAAAATTAAATAAAATTAAATTAAAAAATAAAATTTAGCGACTGGTCAACTAGTCGTTAAAAAATAAAAAAAATTAAATTAAAAAATTAAAAATTTAGAGACAGGGCCAATCCCATCGCTAAAAAATAAAAAAATTTAATAAAAATTAAAATTTAGATAAAAAGAATTTAAATAAAATTAAATAAAAAATAAAGAATAAAAAATTTAAATAAAAAAATTAAAATTAATTAAAAAATTAAATAAAAACTTAAAATTTAGAGACAGGAGATTCCTGTTGCTAAAAAATAAAAATAATTAAATAAAGAATTAAAATTTGACAATGGGACAACTCGTTTCCAAAAAATAAAAAAAATTAAAATTTAGTGAGAAGCACATCCCATCGCTAAAAAATAAAAAAATTTAAATAAAATTAAATAGAATAATTAAAATTTAGCGACGAGGAGTACTTCCCATCGCTAAAAAATAAAAAAAATAAAAATATAATTCAAATTTAGCGATGGGGTCAACCTCATTGCTAAAAAATAAAACAAAAATTAAATTAAAAAAATTAAAATTTAGCGACAGGCCAATCCCGTCTCTGAAAAATAAAAAAATTAAAATTTAGATAAAAAGAATTTAAATAAAATTAAATAAAAAATAAAAAATAAAAAAATATAAATAAAAAATTAAAATTTAGTGACAGGGTACACCCGTCGCTAAAAAATAAAAAATAATAAAATAAAATTTAGTGACGGGATATGCCGTCACTAAAAAATTAAATAAAAAAAATTAAAATTTAGTGATGGGGGATCTCCGTCGCTAAGAAATAAAAATAATTAAATAACAAATTAAAATTTGACTATAAGACAACTCGTCGCTAAAAAATAAAAAAAAATTAAATAAAAAAATTAAAATTTAGAGACGGGTACATCTTGTTGCTAAAAAATAAAAAAATAAAAAAAATTAAATAAAATAATTCAAATTTAGCAACTGGTCAATCCGTTGCTAAAAAATTAAAAAATATAAAAACATAATTTTTCACTCCTAACAGTAATATTAGTAAAAATTAAACTAATAATTTTTAAATATATTACAAATTAAAATCAAAATAAAAACATAATTTTTCACTACTAATATAATAATTAATAAAGTTTTATTTGAATTAATAACGAAATAAAATTAAAATTAAAATTAATATTTATTTCCCTTTACTAACATTAAATATTAAAATTAATATCATTAAATAAGTTTGAGAAATTTTGGTGTATAAATATAATTTTGAAATATTTGTAAGAGAATACTATAAATATATTTTATATACATCAATAAACAAGAAGGCTTCCAGATCGGCTGGTTCGCGCACGGAACTTGGTCATGAGAGGTTGGGGATTTGAATTCGATAAAGAGCAAAGATAATAGCTAGGAATAATATCCTAGCACTACCACGTGGTGAGCAGAGGCACAGTCACGTGGCGCACATGAGAGGAGGTCGGGGGTTGGCGTGTGTTGAATTTTGAATTTTGGGGTTGAATTTAGCGACGGAATTAGGTCAACTCCGTCGCTAAAAAATAAAATAAAAAATTAAAATTTAGCGATAAGTTCAACCCTATCACTAAAAATTAAAAAAATTAAAATTTAGTGACGGGCTCAAACCCGTCGCTAAAAATAAAAAAACTTAAAATTTAGCGACGGGCTCAACCTCGTCGTTAAAAAATAAAAAAAAAATTAATAAAAAATTTAAAATTTAGCAACGGGGTCAACCCATTGCTAATTCTGTCGCTAAAAAATATCCGTCGCTAAATTTCAGCGACGCCCCTTTTAGTAACGGAAAGGTTCCCGTCACTAAATCCGTCGCTAAAAATTTAACGACGGATTTTGATATTTTAGAGAATTTTTCGTCACTAAAACGTTAATTTTTTGTAGTGAAAGATCTAAAAGTATAAACACAAAAGCATGAGAATGATCAAGGATGTTGAAGACCCATTAAGATATGTAGGGGTCACTTGTGTTGACAAGCCAATAACTCGCTCTGGATACACATGAATGAAACATCTAGAAGTAGAAACGCAAAAGCATAAGAATGATCTAGGATGTTGAAGACCCATTAAGACGTGTAAGGGTAACTTGCATTGATGAACCAATGACACCTTGGATGCACAAGAATGAAACACAAAACAATTAAGACATCTACGGGTTACTAACGTCACTATTAAACCATGGATTATAGGAACTAAGGACTCGCCTTGAATGCACGAAATAATTTATCAAAACAAGACGATACAGAAGTCGTTCAACATAGCAAGTTCTCCAAAGGATTGAGGAGCAAGCATAATACCCCTCTCTAGAGAAAAATGAAGAGTAAGGTGTAGAGGCAACTAAACTATAAGACTGTGTTCTCTTGATTTTTTAAATTTTCAATTTTGAGTTTTGAATTTATTTTTAATTTTCTATTTTGATAGTCTGGTTTTAAAAAATTGAAAACACGTTCTCTTTGTCATTTTGAAAAACTATTTCTCAAAACAGAAAATTAGAGAACGCGTTCTCTTTGAAATTTTAAAAATAATTTTTTAATAATATTTTATACAAAAAAAATTTAATTATTCAGTAAATTAGAAATATTTAATGTTAATATATTATTAAAAAAATATATACATTTTAAAATTAATGAATTTTGCAATATTTTTTTCCATTACAATAGTAAAATATGAAAAATACATAAATAAATGTGTTTTGAGTTTAGAATTTGTTTTGAATGAAAACACTCAAAACAACTTTTTGTTGTTTTGAGTTTTTTTTATAATTTTTTTTTTGTTTTTAAAAATATATTTTTAAAAACAACAAAGAGAACGCGTTTTCATTATTTTAGAAAATTAAAAACTAAAAATGACTTGAAAACAATAAAAAGAATGCAACCTAAATGTTTCTTAATGTTATGAATGTTAAATCTTGTTTTTAAAAACACTATTAAACACCTAAAGTTTTATTATGCCCGAAGGTTGAATGCTATATGCTATGTGTATTGCTAACATGTTATAAAGAAAAGAAAACACAAACAACATAAAGTAGCATGATAAAAGGTAACAAGATGAAGTAAGGAAAAAGATTTGAACACAAAACTAATAGAAAAAAGAAACCTTTTCATTAAAAGGAAAGGAAAAATTATACAAAGGCAAAAGAGAAAAAGGTTAGCAACTACAACTCCGTCTGGCTAGAGGGTATCTCAACCTGAGGTCCAAGAGAGAAAACACCAAAAGGAACCAAGGTCAAGGAGGGATTAATGGTATCAACATTGCTTGGTAACTCAGTAATTCAAAAAGAGGATGAGGGCATGTCTCCAACAACTGATGCGAGATCCTCAACCACATCCTAAGCCACCGTATCTAGATCCACAAGTGCATTGATCATCCTTAAAGTCACTAGATCATAAGAGTAAGGCTTCTAGGGACCGGAGAGATTCTCCAAATCGTCATCCAAACAAGATTCCAAATAGGACTCTAGACTTGTGGGATCTAGATCTTGTCAATACTAGTCTAGTGGATCGAATCTTATAACTTCCTAGGTGTATATGAGTTCATTGAATGACTAGCTAGGACGTTTTAACTCAAGAAAGGACTGAGTAGCTAGAAACCAGACTTGATAAAACCGATAGTTGCTCATTCCTATTATAACAATCCTAGGAGAGCTAATACTCACAAGCAACCTCCGTCCAAATTGCTAAATGGTCTTGATCTAGCCATTGCTTCAAAGCCCATAGTTGTTCTTGAAGCATAAGCTTGCAGGCACGACTAGAAACTCGTTCTTTCACTTGTTGATTCTAATCTTGAAGAAAGGCAAAATAAGATTTCCTTATTTTCAACTCTTAAACCTCATCTTAAAAGGCACTAAAGCTGAAGTTGATGTCTAACAATTGTGTACGAAGCTCCGTGCATTATGACCCCAACTCTTTGTGATCATTTCTCTAATTGATGATAAAGGGATTGTTGTTGCTAGGCCTCATGGTCTCATCTTTCCCTGACCCTTCTCCAACCTTCTAGTTCCTCTTGCATATGCTAGTGGTAAGCCTAGCTCTAGGCATTTACAACCACCATCCTTTAAAAGCCCTAAACAAAACCCAAAAATAGCGAAGGTTAAGAAAAGAAAAATATTCGACAAAAATAATGAGAAGAAGCAAAAGAATTCCTAAACACTCACCTTGATGATCTCCTAGTCAAGCTCGTGCAACACCTAAGGGAAGTTGCTGGAGATTCTATGTTCATCCTGGGGAAGGATGGTGGAGTAAATTAGATGAGCAGCAATCCCCGAGTCTTCCACATAATTTGTATTGATCACCCTAGGATAAACTTGGAAGTGATCTCCTTGAAGCCATCACTTGTCTAGAATCTAAACTAGGCAGGAACTTAGAGGATTAACCTTGAGGAAAACATGAGCAGTATGAAGGTGCTATGCCCCTAAAGTCCTCTAGTCTTTGCAAAAAGATGAGCAAGAATGGTTTCACTCTGCTTGGCCACAACAGTGATGCTTGGCTAGGTCAAGAACAAATGTGGCTTGTCCTCAAGGTTCCTAACCTAGGTCAAGAAGAAGGACCTGAAGAGTTTTGTGAAAAGGGAGACGTTTGAGCTTGATTGCACTATTGGTCGTCCTATGCATTTTGGTCTTATCCTCCTCAATCATTTTACGGGCGATATTACCAAAATGACCCAGTTTTGCAAAGACAAAAGAAAACAAAATGTTAGTAACTAAAAGATTACAAGGAGACAAGAGAAAACGAAGGACAATGAAAAAAGAATAAAGAAAAATATCCTCGAGGGATGGGTGTGGAGGTGTGTAAATGAACTTCTTCTATTCTCTTGCTTCTCCTCTCCCTTTACCCGTCACTAAATAAGGAATCATCTATAGAAGAAGAATGGGATGAAGGGCCCTCATTGGAGTCTAAGGAAGAGTTGCCTCCTTAACTAAAGAATAAACTGAGGAGCCTTCCTCCATTGCGGGAGGCACCAAAATGCCTCTTCTATAGGCAAACCTCATCCAATTGTGGTAATATTTCCTCAAATCAAAACCTCACAAGAAGTAAAAGGGAACCTAATGATGGGGAGGCGAACCACATGGACTTCATGTTTCTCATCCCAACACCATCATGGGGGTATCCTAGCTCACCGAGGTTTTTAGCATCAACCATTTTATTTCAAAATCTTTCAAGTTGGGAAGATCAGTAAAAAGTTACCTAACCCCCGACAACCGCTAGAGTCTGAAAAAATTGACATGACCATCAATTTGCCTCACCTGATAAAGATAAATAAATAGATCTGTGGTGGGCTCTACTCCACACGGGTGGCAAAAGATAGTAAAAGGGAAAATTCCATCCGCAACCCATCGAATTACTCTTCATAGGCCACATCCCACCAAATTTTTTAATAATTTTAAAATACCTATTTTACCCCCATAGCCCACAGCCAACCTTCTCATCTGATCACCCCTGATCGTAGATTGTCGTCTCGCATCTCTCTTTCTCTCCCGCACCATATACACACATACACACACAAACACATACATATAAATATATATACACGCTTGCTGGGTTCCCCGATTGCTAGGTTCCATGGCCGCGGCTATGGAACTTTCGTGTGTGTGTGTGTATGGGTGTGTTTGTGTGTGTGTATATATATATGTGTGTGTGGGTCAGCTATGGCGGCCAACCCACTCTCT
Source organism: Diospyros kaki (assembly GCA_036245055.1). Lineage (NCBI taxonomy): Eukaryota > Viridiplantae > Streptophyta > Magnoliopsida > Ericales > Ebenaceae > Diospyros > Diospyros kaki. The sequence continues at coordinate 29,483,175 of BSEG01000003.1, read as the reverse complement.
CTCTCTCTGTGCAATGGCAACCAGGTGGGTCAGCTTCCATGGCCGTAGCCATGGAATCGTGTGTGTATATATATATATATATGTGTGTGTGTGTGTGGGTCGGCCATGGCGGTCAACCTATTCTCTATCTCTCTCTGCGACGACTGCGAGGTGGGTCGGCGACCCACAACCATTGCCAAGGTGGGTTAGCAATGGCCGACCCACCGGGGGGACCCCCGCATCGTGGGGTTCAGGAATCCCTCGAACCCCCCGAATAGTGAGATTTGGTGACCCCCCGAATTGCGAGGTTCGGGGGTTCGAGAAACCTCCGCATCGCGGGGTTCTTGAACCCCCAAACCCTGCGATGCAGGGGTCTCCCCGATGGGTTAGCAAGTGGCGTCGACCCATCTCGTGGCCATTGCACAAAGAGAGAGAGCAAGAATGTGTGTGTGTGGGGGGTTGGCTAATGGCGATGGGTTGGTAGCCATGGCTGCTGCCCGTGTGTATATATATATATATACGTATGTGTTTGTGTGTGTGTGTATGGTGTGGGAGAGAAAGAGAGAGGTGAGGCGGCGGTCGGGGGTGGTCGGAGGAAATAGTGTGTTGTAGGCTGTAAGGGTAAGATAGGAATTTTAAAATTAATGAAGAATTTGGCAGGGTGCGAGCTGTGAAGAGCAATTTTACGGGCTGCGGATAGAATTTTCCTAGTAAAAGCCACTAGTTAGGCCCATCCACTAGGATAAAATTAAGCTGGGACTAAGTGACTCTCTCTTAAAAAGTTCATCCAATCAAGGAGAGGAAATGGAAGACCAACAACCAAGGAAGCTCATGGACTCCTATGCAATCACTGTTAATGCAGGCAGGGTAGGTGTTCCTTACCCCAAGGAGCTCCACTTCATATTTTTTAAGAAAATGAAATAAAGAGCAAATTCTCACAAGATCAGCCCCCAAAAAGCGAGACGAGGTACCTAAAATCGCTTGCCCTTCCCATTGAGAAACATGTCTATGAGTCTATTTTACCCTTATCATATAAAATAAATAGACTCACCGAAAATAGGTTGCAAAATTGCAAAGAAAAAGTTCAATGAATAAACCAAGAAAGCTCCCAAAAGAGTTTATAAGAAAATATCCCAAGTGAAGGAGGTTCTCAAGTGAGTTTGAGAAAAGCAAGAAAGTCTTCCAAGATCTAAGAAAGGTGAAAGAGTCTTACAAGATTTGGGAAAGTTGCAAGAAAGTCTTTTGGAAAACATGGTAAATCCACAAATCGATTTGGTGAAAAAGTAAAGAAAATGACTGTGGTCCCCCTCTTTTTATGGGGACACTTAGAAGACCTCAACTGTTGGATCAAGAGACAAAGTGGTGGGACATGAGACGTTTTAGATGGAAGCCATAAGAAGAACTCATCCGTTGAATCCAAGGAGAAAGATTCAGTGTGGTAAGGACCATGGTAAAAACCAAAACATCATCGCCAAAGTTAAAAAAAAAATCAAAAGGGTCTCTCAAGAATGAGTCTCCTAGAGAGAATGATTTTGTAGGAAAACTACTCTTATGTTCGAGAGACCCAAAAGAAATAATGAAAAGCAATTGATGTGTATGTGGCCTAAAGGCCCATTTTTGAAAGGCTCATAAAGGATAAAGCCCACAAACCTAAACTTAAAAGGAGAACAAGTTTATTGAGAAAAAAAAAATTGAGAAACCCAATTGGTATTGAAGGGCTCCTAAGAGACCCCTTGGTAGGCCCCTAAGGGAGATCTCAAGAGACTTTCTTGGGTAGTCTCTTAATATTAACATAATTCTTTTCTTTGAAAATCAAAACAAATAATCTCAAGATAACAAGATAACAGAAGACTATATCACTTTTCAACCATCACTTCTATAAATAGGGGGGTGAGCCTTTTTTCTCTAGGTACGTTAAAAATACTCCAAAAACCTTTTGCAAGTTTTTTTATTTTCAATGAGTCTGACTTAAACGTTGAAGGATTTACACGAGAAATACCCTACCCCTTCTAACCACCTTCTTTTTTTGCAGAATCTTGATGGTTTGAAAATGATTCTCCAACATTTAAATTCTATTGTTGTATTCAAATAACAACAATTCTTAATTAAATCAATAGCTTAATTAAAAAAAAAACTAATCTAGCCAAAACACCACAAATACAATCTCAAATTTTGCTAAATATTAATAAGAAGAGCCAAAACACCCATGTACCATAACCAAACCAGAAGACTAAAAATCTATAAAACTAGAAACCCTATGGTAACCCCTCACACCCAAATAGAAAATAGAAGATTATTGTGCACAAACCACAACAATTGTTAAAAATTTCCCCAAACCACTATACTTCGCAGATTACCAACAATATGAATGTCTTCAAGTATGCTCGACTCCATAACCACCAATAGGACTTGGTGTTGGTGTTGGTGTTGCTATCTTTACATGTATTTACATATGTACTAGAGTCATTTTAAAAACAATTGAAATATAGTGAATTACAATTTTATTTGATATGATTAACTGAAAGTTTTAAAAATTATATATTATGAGTGATTGATCGACAATGTGCAAATAATTAAATTGTGTAGGAAAAATATATTACTAAATAGGGGATTTTCTTATTTTTGCTAAGAAATTCAATTTGGTGTATATGTAGTTGTTTATTAAATCTGTCATAATTAACTACGAAAATTTAATCACTATAAAACAAAAATTTTGTAGTGAAAACATTTTACTATAAAAATTAGCATAATTAGCTACAATATGACGCAATAACAAAGTAATGTTTCCTCTACAATTTGTTGATCATAGAGAAAAATCTATTATGTGCTACAAAAATTAGCATCAACACCGACAAAAATTAATATAATTAGCTATGATATATATCATAGTAGAAATTTAATATTTTTTTTCTATTGTTATCAAATTAGAGAAAAAAAAATGTGTCATTTGTTATGAAATGTTAAGTCTTAACTAAATACAGTTAGTTTTGATTCTTACAATGAATAAATTTTCATGATTTATTAGTTTTTGCTATAAAAATTTTCATAAAGAAAAACAAAATTTGTCATAGTGATTTGCGTGAAATTTGGGCAGTTAAGGTTTGACCTTTGGGAGAACTTAACATTTTTTTATGGAAATTAAGTACCATGTATTTTGACAACTTCAATGATAATGGAGGACGTAACATTAATTTAAAAAGTTAGATGACTTATTTGACTATTTCAAAATTACAAAACTCAATTTAACCCAGGGCCAAAATACATGAGCTTATACACTTCACCCTATTTTTATTGTATTTATAAAATAATAATATAATAATAATAATATCTAACAATATTTATAAACTGCTAGGGGTGTTCAAATTCTTGTCTGGATCAATTGGTTTAGTCCAGGGCTGATTCAACCAGAGTCCAATCTTATGAGAGGATCAATTTTCGGTTTAGTTCAGTATTAGTCCTGAAAACTGGTGAAGGGTTATTAATTAAATATTAATAATTATATATTTTTAATCATAATAAATAATATTAAATATTAACAATAGTTAAAGTAAGACAACAAATACAATACATAAATATGGGCATGTTTGTTGTAGCTTAAAAACTATAACTTTTAGCTTCTAACTTAAAAAAAGTGGAAATATAGTGTTTGTTTTATCTTATAAAATTTTAGCTTATAATTTTTACTGGCTTTTAGAAGGGGTAGCAGATAGTTTTTTCAAAATTGGGGTACCCCAATTTCTACGTCTGCTTAAACAGTCACATTTTTGTGACAATTTTGCCCCTATTTTGAACAAAGAATTACTCTCCTATCTACGCAATCAAGCGTCTCTCTTCTCTACCACTATCTCCATTTTCAGATCTCTTCCTCTCTCTCGCCATCTCCCTCTCTCTTTATATACTAATTAATTTTTTTATAACACTTGAAACTTATACATATACACTAATTAAATTTTAAATTATTATTCTATAACTATTAAGGGTATTATGGACAATTATACAAAAATAAGTTATTTTACAGGTTATGATATCAAACACCACAACTATTTAATTACAACTTCTGAGAAGTTGTAACAAATAGGTTCACAACTTATTCTAAGTTTTAAAAACTATAATCTGAGAAGTTAGAAATTATAATTTTTTTAATTAACCTACAACAAACGGAGCCTATATGTCTTTATAATTGTTTGGAGGATATATAAATATATAAGTATGCATATATTTTTTTAAATTTTATATTGAAAATAGGAAAAAAAAAGTTTGAACTGGTTATATTATTTTTATAAGTACAATGACTTATCTAAAATAAACGGTCAATCAACACATACCATACCAATATCAAAACCGATACTTGGGATATAAACTAAGACAACAAAACTATTTTGAGCATCTTTAACTTTCATTTAAAGTGTGAGCTTCAACTTATGTACACACATGTATGTATACCACAAACATACACACATCCACAAGAGCTACTTTATGTTGATATTTAAGTTACAATTGGATGCACTACATCTTTATCAAACACAAGAAGAGAGAGAGAAAAAGAAAAGAAGGAAAAGGGATACTTTCAGTTCCAAAAGTGGCAGTGCTGTTGTGATGAGTCTGCAATCTACATTCTTTTTCTTTTGAGGTAAAGACGAAATCATGGCTGCTTGGTGGGCTCTAATTAGGTCTATCACCCATTACACCATACCCATACCCGTAAGGGCTAGGCTTCGGGTTACCAGTAAAGAGCTTCTCCCTTACTTGTTCATCAGCACTGTAAATGAGAGGAGAACCAGCAGGATGCAATTGTGGGCTCTCCAGATACACCATCTGGCTAGAGCTCAGCGGGTTTCCCCATTGATCACGAAGATCAAAACTGGGCGTGTCGTGAGCATAGAAGTTTCCAAGAGTTCCTGGGGCAGGATAGAAGTGAACCGGCCATACCTGACTGCTGGCTCGATCAGGATTTAGATTTCTGTACTGATGAAGCCACTCCGAGGAGCTCATTCCAACCACAGGCTGATACACTTCGTTTAAACCTGGAATACTCGGGCTAAAGCCTAACGGTCCATGAGTAGGAGACCAATTGGTGTAGCCGCCCGGTGGTGGAACACCAAGAACACCGCCTGTCTCTTTGATATTCCTCGCGGTCTTGTACTCAGGAATATGAGGCACATTGTCAGTAAACCAAATCGCATCATCAGGCAACAATGGAGCCGATGGCACGGGAACTGAATAGGGAGGAGGAGAGTAGGGGGCGGCTGCAGCACCATGCCTGGAGCCAATTATAGAATCCTCAGTTACGCGGATGGAGAGACCGGTAAAGGGATCAGAAACCATTTCATCTATAGGGCTCAAGCTAGGCTTACAGAAAGTCCTGGTTGCTTTCTCCCCATCAATGTTCAAACTTTCTCTATTAGGGACCCAAGCATTGAGCGAGGGCGGCCCAGCAGGATATGTAGTTGCATCCTTTAACAGAGGCTCCTGCTGCTTGTTCGTGTTGCTGCTTCTGAGATTACTGGTATCTGAGCCAAAACTAAAAGAATCAATCTGTGCCTGGCTTTGAGCTGTAAACAGTGAAGTGGTGCGGCGCAGGCATTCATCAGAGGATGCCGTTTTCTCCTTTTCTCCATCTGTAAAGATTTCAACAGGGAGTGGTGCTGAGTTATATCTCATGATAGGCTTAAAGAGAATGACTTCTTCTTCTTCTACAACAGACTTGACATTTTCAATAGGACGACTTTGGTTTCCTCCAGGGTTATCTTCCCTGGTTTCTTTAGCAGTTTCACATCCATGCTGATGGGGCTCTTTTAGCTCGATATCCAAACTGGATTCAGCCATTTCTGCTTCTCTTTGCCGAGGGGACTGTTTTACTTCAGGATCTGTCTTGGATTCGGCCAATTCCGCTGCTCCCTGGCACGGAGAACTTTTCAACTCTGCTGTGTAGAATTTTCTTCCCAATTTGTCATAGAAAATCCACTTTTGAGAATTACTTGACTTGTCCACAATATGCATTGCAGAACGAAAGATGCGGTGAGCACAGCATGAATTTGTACTGTCAATATTATCAGGAAGTATTGGATGACTGATGAAATCTAATGAACTATGTACAAGAGCTATTGGTGTGAAGCCCCTCAGCTCATAATCTTCCCACAGAGCAGTATTGTCTTGAGTCTCGACTTCAACCTTGTTTTTATGAAGTTCATTTAGAAGGTCAACAAAAGCATGAAAGAAGTAAGACATAGCGCTTCTAGCATTTTCATGAACACCATAAGTTTCCACTTTATTCAGCAAGTTGACCAACCACTCAACAAACACAAGCACGGCAGGTAGAAGAGGACTAAGTTCCAGAGGCTTGCTGTTCAGACATCGCTCAACAAAGCGAGCAAGGCAAACGAATGCAGTAGTCAGAGCCAATTGAATCAACATAGGCTCCTGCATATTGCTTTCTTCCTTCGACTCCTTGTGCTCCCACCTTTCAGTCAGGTTATGAATGATGAAGATCAGTATGGAAGCCATTTGAAGGGCTCGGAAAGGGCCTGTTCTGCCTGGTTCCATGTTTTGGTAGGGCTCTAATGCAGCTTTCAGTTCTGTATCATCTAGTGCCAACAGAACATCCAACTCTCTGATGGTAGATGCTAAAGTGCAAGAAAATTCATCCAAACTGCAATACATCAAGTTAACCTCATCATAAAAACCGAGAGACCAAGTATGTAATCATTAAGGATATAATTGGAAGACATCAAGAATGTGTAGGGTGATATAAGCTTCAAAAAGATTTGTCCTATAACGGGTTTCCTCTCTTTTCTTCTTTTAGAATGCACTCTGGGAGGGGACAGGGTTATTATCGTTTGCAAGGCGAAACAAGTTAATTCATTACGACTTACTATCTCCTTGGACCAGCTATATCCTTGCTTTCGTTTGTACTCTTTAACCTAACAACTCAGTCAGGAGCTATTTCTCAGTACCGCATCGGGTAAATAACTTGGCCATTCCCAACAGTTAGAATATAAGGGCTTCTAGTACCCCTAATATTTTGGTTCTCTTAATAACCATATTGTATGTGCAGCACTTCAAATTCATAAACCCTGTGTTATCAATAGCAAAGGCAGTGTTTTGGTAATACATAACCACCAGATTGGATTCCGAAGTACAAACATGCAAAAAGCCTTTCTTATCATGATAAACCACACCTTCCAGTGATCACACCTTCCAGTTCCAGCCTCTTCAACCATGCTGCAAAATGGTTCTAAGAAAAGAGAGGAAGCACCCTGAGACACATTTCCTAGTTGCTTTGATCAAGTATGAGCCCATTGATGTGTCCCAAACTTTTTTTATATTGTGTTGTCAGCTTAAATGTCCTGTTGTGTTCATGTCCTGTGTCCATAACATTGCTTCTTAGGTACAATGTATATTCTGACAAAAGAAGAGTATTCAACAAAGGAATTGAAAAAATGTATTTGGTGATAACAAAATGAGAAAAATAAGGGAAATAGACATGGGAAATTAACATCAGCATTGAACACAAAAAGAACATGAGAAAAGCTTTTCTCATGTTCTTTTTGTGTTCAATGCTGATGTTAATTTCCCATGTCTTTATATAATATATATATATATATATATTGTGTACATGGAAATTGAGGGGTCCCCACCTTCTCAGATGCCTTTGGACTGAGCGTCCCACCCTCTCTATAAACCACAGGGGTCCAGCCGTCGCACCTCAACAGCAGGACCAGGTAAGTTACAGCCCAAACTCGGGGTTTGTGGCCCCTCAAATTGCAACAGCCAACGCGCCCCTTAACCTAAAGGGGAGCTCTTTCTAGGTGGGTCTCTTCCGCATGGAGCGTGAATCAATCCCACAACCTTGTGGTAACCAGATTCTCCCTCGTATGCGGTTAATCAGCTGTACTACCCTGAGGGGTTCAAAGCACATACTTATTGACTGTCCCTTGTTTGGCCAAGTCTGCCCAGAGAATTTAAAGAAAGGAAATGAACCAAAAATTCATAATAAGAAAGTGCCGTTGAGTTTCCATACCCAATGCATGGTTATTAGAAAAAAAAAAAAAATTATTACTTCTGGTAGTGAACCTTTCACATTATTGTACCCGACATAGTTACATACCTACAAAAATACTAAATTTAACTTTAGATAAATAATCCAGAAATATGTCATGAATTTTAGGTAAACTTTATTGGCCATTAACACCATTATTCCCCCATAAACTCAATTAGATTGACTAGGTCAATTCTTTTAGGAAAGTCCTACCAAAATTCAACAAATAGTTGTTTGGGAGAGCAGAAGAATGATTATTTAATCTTTGATCCAGCCAGCCAGGGAGAGACCATGAAATGGGAGAGCATAAGAATATGTTGGCATAAAAGTATCTAACCCACAAAGAAAATCAAAGTTGCTGCAAAGACACGTACATTTAATTTAATTGTGAAACACTTTTAAGTACATAAAAAACTCAACAAACAAACTGCAACGTTGCCCATGTTCTCATAACTGTTAGACTAAAATAAACAACTAATAACAAACTCCTAAAAACTTGGTCAAGTTGGCTGTAGCATGTTGCACACTCTCAGCCATTAAGAAAGCAGTTACTGAGGCATGTAACATAACAGAATAGAAATTCTTCTGATGTCCTCCGTAAAGCCTATTTACATCCAAAATAAATGGGTAAACTAAAAATAGTAGCAAATAAGAACCTATCAATACAAACCACATTGACCAGAGAGTAGAGGAGAGAGAGAAATGGATATTCCTTAAATAGGCTAAATCACGAAAATAGTAACTCTAAGGCTGACCTTGAAATTGCAAACTTTGATCCTCCATTTTTACCTTGAGAATCGCACAACACCACATATTATTCCATCTGACAGGTTGGGCAAAGACCACGCAACAGCCAACCCTTTACCTCTATCTACCTCTTCCTTTGAGTTCTCTTCTGCATTCATGCATGCAATGGAATTTCGTCTTTGGATGACCGTTCTCCTGGCCTTGACCATGGTGGTGGAGTCATCAGCAATGCATGATGGTCATCCTAAACATGATTCACTGCTTTCCTATGGAATTTCTGCATGTAACGATCAAGTTGGGAATTGTATTGACGATGCTGAAGAGACCATCATGAGTTCTGAGTCTAGCCGACGCATGCTCACTCAAAGTCGAAGGTTGATCAGCTATAAAGCCGTTGAGAAGTACCACATACCATGCCGCCAGCGCGGTAGGTCTTACTATGATTGCGACTAAGGGGCAATGGCTAGTTACTACAGATTTGTTTTCCTATCATAAGATGTGGTTTCTTATATGATGTATGATTTCCAGAAACTAGCCCCCTATGGTGTTGAAGATGAAAATTTATGTTTATAATGAAAAATCCATAATTTTATAGCTATTAATTGAATTGATTATGTCCCAAATAATTCTAACAAACAAACCCCAAGAATCGTATAGTTGCAAATTTGCAAGGGTCTGTCCTTCCAAGAGGGGTCCTGGGTGGTAAATAACGCTCTTTGTTCTGGCACCATACTTGGACAGATCCAGGCTTTATCTTGTTCTGAAAGCTATATTAGTAAATGATACCATAAAATAACTTATAAAACTCAAGGATAACAAGCTTTGAACATGCTTTGTTTTACTTTTTGCATCTGATGGGCCAACACCACATGCATAAACTATCCATAGATTTTACAGAAGTCACTAGATAATCAACATCAATCAATTGAGACTTCCATTTATGAATTATTGCGGATGATTGTGAAGACAAGGAGAAGAAGTTGGAGCCATATGGGCCCATTGGTTACACAGAAGGCTATGGGTGCCATACCATTACCATTTATGAATTAGTTCAAAGCGTAGCCCGAGAGGTGATACTGAGACCAATGAGATGTTGCTCAGTGTTAATCCTTCCCCTGTCACAGAGCTCTTCGAGTAGAGCCAACATATACAGTGCCTTAGCTGTGGGCCAAGTCATTCAAGCTAATCTCGAAAAAGCCTCCTAGTGGTGCTCAGGCCCCCTCCCTCTACTGACTGAACTGTCCTCTTATCCGCTCCTCCTACTTTGGGAGCAACATTTTTGACCTTTCCTAGTTTGACAGAGCCAATTCTCCACCCTAAGTTTTCCAACAGTTTTGCACATGGTTCTCTAATAGCACCTGGACACTCTTATGTTGGCCTGGATCAGGGGTAGGCCTAGGTGTCGGGATTGGTGCAGTGGTCATTGGGTGGTTGGAGATCCCATAAAGGCTAGAAGGGCCCTGTTTGTGATTCGGTAGTTGGAGATTTAGCATTGGAGAAGTGCTAGTTGCATCCCTCCTCTAGGGGCTTAAACCTTGATTACTCTTATAAGGCAAATATTTCAACAAGAAGGAACTAGGAACTATAATATGCCACAAACTACAAGTACCTTAATGTATAAAAGCACCAACAATCTGGTGGGCCAGTCAGAGGCAATCACCCATACTTGGGAAAGTACCATCCACCCTCCAGGTTGAGTTAGGTCCATGATCTATGTGCTCCATGCACATTGCCTCCTCCCCTTCACCTCCAATCTCACTTACGTATATTGGACTGGTTCGCTACTCAAGGATATTCATTACTGACCTCCCTCTCACTCTCTAATAAGTCCATCTCAGCTCATACCACCATTTTTATCAATTCAAAGCCATCTCAATGCCTGCACTACTTTCCTCAGAAAAGTCTCTCTGCCAGCATACTCAAATCCAGTTGCACAAAAATAACTGGATAAAACAGAATAGATGCAGCAGACAAGCAGTATAACTACAGAATTGGAAAAAGTTTAAAACTAAGCAAGATGCTTCACCAACAAGTTCTATGTATATTCCACAAATCAAAAACAGAATGGCATATCAATCAACTACTAAAAAGGCTGGTGCTGGGTACCTGGATTCAATGAAAAATAAACTTATCAGTCTGACAAAAAGAGGCCATAGATCACTTTTTGCAGAGGAAAGGCGCTCAGTGGATTGAGGTATATCATTTTTCTGGGAACCACAGCTTGATTGTGATAGAGTGAGTGAAATACATCTTTCATATGGGTTTAAGAAATTGAAATGGACCTCCTTGGAAAGTGAACACAAATGAGATGATCTATTCTGCAGAAATCACAAGTGGCAACTGACAATTGCTGTGAATACATGGACGCAAGAAAAAATTCATAGGAATCACGAAAGGTTAGTTTACAAGAAACAGGAAAAATTCATAGGAAGAATATTATACCTTTTCAAATAGTAAAATAAGGTTATTCCAGCTATCAGGAAATGGTTCCTTAATGGCTAAACTCCTTATGCAATAGTACAAGGCAAGGAAATCATCACCAATATACGTAGCCAATAATGCCAACTACAAGCAAACAATGGTTATTACATCTGTAAAACCCAAAACATGCTCTGTTATGAAAATTTAGCTGCGTTCAGACCCCTTCATTAGTAGCAGGATTAGCAAGCCATACCTGATTTTGGGGGTTCCCACTATCTGGCCAAATTAATGATGCTCTAAAGTAGTAGGTTGCTGCAACTGACCAATTGCATCTCTGAAAATCAGGCTTCATATACAGTTCCCTGTATCTGGCAAGATCCCCAAGACAAACTAAAAAGCGCTGGCATGAATATTGACATTTATGCAATTTTGTTGTGTCAACAGCACAGTTCTCATAAAATGAAAGATCTTCTGGCAGCGCATAGCATCTTCTGACTCTCTTTATCAGATTGTGATAAAATTGAATTGAATCTGACAGAAATGAGATGAATTGTTGCTTATGGCTCTCAATGCTGTTCTGCACATTAACGACATTTTGTGAAATTGCAGATTTTCCACTCTCTGCATAGGCAGAAGTTTGCCTAATTCTTTTACGAAATTCATCAATATATTTATAGTGAAGCTTCCACAAGGAATACTCTGTATCTTGAAGGTTAATCCTTTCATGATCATTCAGGATGATTTTCTCATAACCAGAACGGACTTTCAAGTACAACTCTTGAACTCCTGCATGCGATAGACCTTTGGAATGGATCAATGCCCACAACTGTTTTTCCGCATTAATAACCTGAAGCCTAAAAACTTTCAGAAGTCGAGGATGGTATTTCACAAATAATATAATGTATAAATCCTACATAAAAATGATCATCCGGAAATGAAATTGCAGATTCAGAAAATCACCTCAGATAATAAACTTTGTCTTTCATTCTGATCTTTAAGGGGAACATGTGGATCGAGATTCATGATGAGAGTGGCTAAGAAAATTCAACTGTCACCAACCTTCTTTGTTTTTGAGCATAACATGTCTATATCTGCAACGTCTCTGACCAGTACACTGTTGATTCAATCAATCAGAATTGGGGAGATAGAGAGAGAGAGAGAGAGAGAGAGGACCAAAAAAAAGATGTTATTTCTTATACTCTCATGATATCTTACCAGATTCAAGTGACTGTCTAAACTTTAACCTCTGCCAAACAGGAAGTGTAGTCAAGCACAAGAAATGCAAAATATTATATTTACACATCATGATGGACAGAGAACTGTCACAAAGCATGTTCTAGAAGACCATTGACTAGTACAGCAAACCAATGAGCGCTTGTATGCATTGCATGGTATGTATATTTGAGGACAGTTCCAAAGGGCCAAGAAAAATCCCCACTAATGAGCAAGTTGTGTCGTTGCCATTTTTGTGATAGGAAATCACGTATGTTGATGCAAGAAACCAAAAGTAATATAGAAAAACATGAGAGTGGGTTCAGCTAAAGTATCTTGAGGCTCACTGTTTCACAGTTCTCACATGCACAATTAGCCTAGGTGTTTAGAGATCTTAAATTTTGCAGCATTCATATTCAAAGAATGTAATCACAATTTCACAATCCATCCATTAGTATGGAATAACCTCCGAAACGCAAACAGAAGGAAGAAAAATGCTTTCTGATTGCCCCCTCAAATGGTTGATGCATTGATGCATGGTACGAATGAGGATAGATTTAGCGTACATTCCATGCGAAGCAAAAAGTTATTATCCAAATCAACATTAAAAACAATGCTGTTGATAGGTAGTTAGAGATTTTGCAAGGCAAAACTTATCTACAAGAAACCCTGGTTGGAAAAACATTCTTCTTCAAACTTCGTGTCATATATCAGCCAAATGACTCCAAAAAATTATCTTTCCCAAAAATTAATACGAACACATTGATGACATAACTGAAGCATGAAAGAGAAAGATGAACACAGCCACAGGGTTAAAAACATGATAGAAGAATAGTCCTAGTTATACGCTCTTTCTTGGCCTTTCCAAATATACCTTTCGGAACTATGCGTCCAATAATTATAGACCTTATTCACTCTTCTCTTGCACTTATTGCTATAGATTTCTAGACAAATTCTCTAAAGCATAAATTTTACATGTTTGCCTCTAATTGGGATAATGGAGGAATAGCATAGACAAGATGGTAATTGGGATGTTGATTTGAGTTTCCAAGTTGTTGTCTGAGTGTATCCTGTCAAGCCCAAAGTATATGTATGTGCTATGACTTCAACTGAATCATAAGTATCTATGTTTTCAATCAGTGTGGCACTTCAACGGGTGGAGGACAGCACTGGGCATATCTTCCTAAAACATTTCTATTCAAAAATTCATTTTTTTCAGTAACTAAGATTATACCGCTCGGGCCTTAGTGGGGGGAGCATCTAAGACTCACCAAGACTTGAACTTAGAGGCCTCGGACTCGCTATTTCCAGTGGTCAGAAATTCTTTTCTTTTTTTCCCCTCACATTCCAGGGCAATTATTCAAAATTCAACTTCTGTTCAGAAACTTGTGTATCAATTGCAGTAATCCGACTTGTACAAATTCCAGGGAAATCATTCACAATTCTAAAATAACTTGATGATGAGTGCACAGTATCCAAAGGCAACCAAAGAACACATGAATTTGAGGGGCGTGCTTCTGGTTGTGCCATCAAAGAACATATCCATCACTTGAAGAAACAACAAATGCAAATAATTAAACAAAAACCCCAACCGACGCCACCAAAATTAATACTGATGAGATCAAACGGACAGAATCACGAGGAAGATTGGGAAGTGATTACCTCAAGGGAGCTCAAAGAAATTGGCAATTAAGAGCAACGACCAATCAAATTAATTGGAGAGACTTTGAAGGTATAATAACACTGCTTCCGAGAGAGAGAGAGAGAGAGAGAGAGAGAGAGCAAGCTTTGGCCAAAGACAAAAGAGTGAGAAAAAAATCAGAAAAGTAAAAGGTGGCTGGTCCGGATGAGACGCATGAAATTACTATATTGGCCCTTCCATTTTCTGTTATTTCCTGTTACTAGGACAATAGCAAAGTGAGCGAGGATTCGGGCAGTGACATTGGTGCCGAAACGGGGATCCGATTCCGATTCCGATCCGAATGGGCTAAATTATTAAACCATTAATTTTGGTAATAATAATAATAATAATAATAATAATAATAATAATATTGAGTGGTTAGTAGCATGACTATTTTGTTAATGTTGGGATGGGATGTGATTCACGCAAGCTATATCTGTATTTTAATAAAGTCTCCATGAATTGATTTATTAACTATATATGTTAGATAACTTCTTCCATATAAAATAAAATAACAACAACAACATATCCAGTTTTTATCTTACTATATGAGATTGCTTAGATGAATTTTATATTTTCATGTATTTTTATCTTTTGTCATATCTTCATTTAAGCCTATATATTTCATATCAAACTTTAATATCTCTTTCAAAATTTTCTTGATTCTGTCTCTACCTCTTTTTTTAACTAATTATTTCATTTCATCAACTCTCCACACAGAAGTATTTCTTGGTCTCATTCTAACATAACCAAACCTCATTCCAATCAAATAATTTATATAAAATTTACTAAAAACACATTTATCTTCGACTATTCTTATTCTTAATGTCATGTTATAATTCCTCACTAACTCTTTTTCTACGGTCTATATTTTAACCATTAAAATTGAATTGTTCGGCTAAATAAATCTATCAAAATATATGTTATAAATTTTTTAATTTGAAATTATTGTTTCAAAATCATTTTTACATTTAAAAATGAATTGTTCAGCTAAATGAACGTGAAAATTTAATATTTCAATTAAAATTTTTAAATGATATAATTATAAATTAACTTGTCCAAGTGTATCCATTAAAAGTTTTAGTTTGAACTACTGACATTTGAAATTTTCACAATTAGAGTTAAATTGTTTGGATAAATCAATTTGAAGTTTGATTATTTCAAATTACAAATTTTAAATTATTCTATCCAAATTTATATCTTATGAAAGTTTTAATTTGAATTACTCACATTTGAACCTTTTTAAAACTTTTAAAATTTAATTGAATTAAAAATATAAATATAAATATAAAATTTAATTATTCGGATAAATGAATTTGAAGTTTAAATATTTCAAATCACAAATTTTAAGTGATACCACTTTAAATTACCTTATCCAAATGTGGTAGCCTTGATGAAGAATTTGAAATCTTTTCAAAGGAATCTAAATTGATGGAAGAACTAAGCTCAAATCTAGTCTTCTATTGAAAGAACCCATGAAGTAGGGGAGAAAAAGAGAGAAAGCATGCATAATCCTGTTGGTGATGGGGTTTTCGTCGACTCTTTCACTAATTGATTTCATCCACTAGAGAGAGAAAAAGAGAAACATCCTCTACCACCATTGAAAAAGAAATTTGCCATCACTGTGAATAAAAATCACTTTATTTGTCTTAAACCAAAGTCATTATTCTTTCCCTCCTACTTTCCCTCTTACTTTTGGTGTGATCAAGTAAACTCAGAACTACATTGTGGGATTGGAGTCAAGGTTAGGTTGGGGTTGAAAATAACCTCATTGTTCTCTACATCTGTAACACCTCGATAGTGGGTTAGAGCCACTTAGATAGTATTATCATGCGAATTACTCTATATGTGATAAAATAACTTGAGGAATTACTTGGCATATACTAGGTGAAGCATAAATAGATTAAAGAAGATAAAAAGGGAATTGGTTGACAAATCAAAAAGAGCAAGCAAAGAATAGTCAAAAATCAAAAGATGAAGGGAACAAGTTAAAATTGGTGGGCTATGAAGAAGCTACCGAAATGCGAGGTGAATGGATCCCAAACTCACATAAATTAGGTATAAAATGTGTGTATTAAATATGTTAAGTAAGGCTAAATGTGGGGGATTAAAATAACACAAAATACTATCTATATATATATATAGAGAGAGAGAGAGAGAGAGCAAATGCTAGAAGTGGTGTGTTGGAGGTTGTGGAAAAGATTAAGGGAAAATCTCCAACTGCTTGGGTTCTTTTTCCTTCAATTTCTTTTTTTTTTTTTTTTGTGTGGCTACCAAGGCTCCTAAGGAGGGAAAATTAATCTATAAGAACTTAATTTCCAACCATCTTTAACTTAGAAACTTTGTTTTCCCTATTTTGTGGCTTAAAAGGAATGTAATCCCCCTTGTATGGTAGCTTATAAGCTGAGTTGAAGGTAAAGAATGAAGCAAAGGCAAGCTCTCTTCCTTTTTAATGGTTTGAAAGTATTGAGTTGCAGCCTTTGAAATGATTTTGTGAAAACCCTATGTTTTGAGGTGCAAAATAGCCACATGGTTATGATTTACTTCATTCTGCTTGGTTATCCTCCTTCTACTCTCCATGGGAATGATGCTTTTTTTTTGCTAGGATGAAGAGTTAGCAAGGTTTTATTCCATTTTTTCATGGTTTTAGGTGTGAGAGGTCAAGATTTCGGGGGGTTTTTTGGATCTGCCAGTCGACAGCTACCTAAGGAACTATCTACCGATTACTTGAGTTTTCTTCCCAAATGTTTCCTGCAAGCTAAAATGTCCCTTTGTTTCCTCTTAAGTCATGTTTCTTTGACCTTGGGTGTACCCTATGCATTTAAACATGATTATATGGTTATGTTGGCATTGTCCATGTTGTTTGTAAGTGGTCTTATGCATGGGTGCTTTGTGGGACATGATGCTTGTGCTTATACATGGTGTGGTTTTGGAATGCATGTGGTACTTGATTCGTATTGCGAACGAGATCCGCTGGAATATATTCTTAACATCTTAAAGCCAAAAACTTGGGTGGGCAATGATGACGGACTCATAAGGGACTTTAATCCTTTATTATGGCTATGGTTATAACAGGGCTTAAGGGTATGTGCACCTTATTTAATATATATGGTCAATTGTGGCTTAGTACAAGCATATGGAATGTTATCTATAGAAAAACATCTTTGGACTATGGAATGTTCCAATAGGCAAAGAGTACAATTAGCTACTTTTGTTCTAAGAGACGATGTTGAGCGTTGGTTGGAGATGGTCCGGCAACAATTTGGGAATCGAGAACCACTATGGGTGGAATTCCAGGCATCATTTACACTTCTTTCCCCACTGGATATGAGAACAAAAGACATATGAATTCATTGAACTGGTGCAGGGTAGCAACACAGTAACTTTGTATAAGGCCGAGTTTATTTCCTTAACTTGGTTTGCTCTGGACTTAATATCTACAGAAGCCAAGAAAGCGACCAAGTTTCAAAGAGGCCTTCAAGTGGAGATCCGACATGCCTTGGTTGGAGCAAGGATCTCGGATTTCCCTACTATTGTACAACATGCTTATGTCATTGAAAAAGACTTAAATGAATTCAAGAATAGTCACATAAAGGAGTAGGGACACCTCAGGGGCCTAGTAGGAGTAACAAAATGAAGTGGGAGGCACAACCAGTCAGAGGTATGGAAAATCTTACATTAAATAATACTTGTGGTAAGAGGCACGAGGGAACTTCCTGTTTTGGGGTAGTGTATGCTATTTGTGTGGACAGACGGGAAACCAATGTAAAGATTTCCCATCATGTTAGGGGATAATGATCACGGCCAAGGACGCAGATGTAATGTATTTTCGGTGTGGCTGGAAAGGACACCGAGTGGATAGCTGCCCACACCACCCTAGCTTTAGTTTGGAGGATAGCAATTTGGTGGGCAAGGATCGAGACTTAATTAGAGACCACATATACTTATAATGCAAGGATGAGTAGCCTAGCAGATAGTGATGCCACCAACACAGCACCCTGCAACTTCGGATAGACCCCATCTGCAAGGGTGAGTGTTTGCCTTCACAACAACTGACACTAAGAAGGGTAATGAGACGATACAAGTATCATTTCCTTATATAACATAGATGTACATGTGGTTTTTGATATAGGCTCCACTCATTCATTTATTGCCCCACTACTATTGTACCATTTAGCATTGGTTACTCTGAGGAACATGGTTTTATTGGGCAGCGAAGTCCTTCGGGATTGCAAAATTAAAGTGTGTGACAAGGAGTGTACTGGTGATTTGGTGGTGTTAGATATTAAAGATTTTGATCTTATTTTGGGTATGGATTGGTTGTTTTGGCACTATGATAAAGTTGATTGTTGGTAGAAGATCATTCATTGTGTACAGAGGGATTAAGCCAATAAGCTCCACCCCTATGATTTCTATGATGAAAGTAGGAAAGTTAGTGCGACATGGTTGTAAAGCACACCTCGCCTTTGTGATGTCAAGCGGATGACATAAAATAGGATTGACAGAGATACCTGTGGTACGTGATTTCTCGATAGATTTGATACCTGGGACTCAGCCCATCTCCAAAACTCCATATCGAATGGCCCCAAATGAGTTGAAGGAATTGAAGACACAATTACAAAAGTTAATTGACAAGGGCTTTATTCAACCTTGTACCTCACCATTGGGTGCACCAGTGTTATTGGTACAGAAAAATGATGGGTTGATGAGGTTGTGTATCATTACCGATAGCAAAATCAAGTGACCTTAAAGAACAAATATCCCTTTCCTTGTATGGATGATTTACTAGACCAACTTCAAGGAGCCTCTATATTCTCTAAAATTGATTTGAAATTAGGTTATCATCAAATTTGAATGAGAGAAGAAGACATACCGAGGACTGTCTTTCGTACCCGTTATGGACACTTCGAGTTTGTGGTTGTTAGTGTTGTGTGCCCTGATGCTACATTTGAATGACATTTAACAGGGTTGTTTGTAATGCATTAATTATATTTTTTGTATAAATGTATAAAAGGTAAGGTTTTCTTCATTTATATTTTCTCCAATCAATTATATAAATGAGTTCCTAAATCTTCTATGTGAAAATCTTATTCTTAAGGTGTTGAGACTGTGTGATAGGATTCTCTATTAACATAATTTCTTAAACTACTCCTAGTCCTAGATTCTTTGGACAAGGACTTCAATTAATTGAATATAGACTAACACAGGGGTTACTATCTCATTTGATATAGGGATACTGAAGGAATGATGGTTTTTCACGCGCTACATGACATGAGATGCCGTTAGTAGACCTGGAGGTGGTCGTTGGGGAACGATCAGCTGAATGCGATGCCGATAATTGACCACATGACCTGATGGATAATAGTCGAGTCATTAGGTTGCGATGGTGTGTGGATCCTTAGATTTGAACTGACACAATTGTTTTGTATATTAGTGTGCGAGATTTGCTAATGAGTCGAACCTTCCAATTGAAAAGTGAGAACGTTCCTCTATGTGGTTTTGTATTATTGATATATGGAGACAGGTGTTGAGAATAGGATTTGTCACCCTCATTGATATTTGATGGGGTGAACATTCTATGTGATCTACTACAAAATAGTTAAAATTTGGATTTGAAGTGGGATTGAAAAGTGGTCTATAAAATCGAATCGTAAAATTGTAAGATTTTAAAGATAATTAAAAATACCCATTAATTTTTGTAAATATATATTTATAATAACATAATTTTATAGAAAATGAATTAATATCATTTAATAACCTGATGTTGTTGCCAAAATACAATAATTAAAATTTGTGATGTGGGGTCCACTCGAGCTTGGTGTCGGGTGAAGTTAGGTTGCCGTAAGAGAAGTTGTCTCAAGGGAGTTCACCGCTAAGATGCTAACCGCAAGGATTTCGCCACTAGCTCTTTTGCCATTAGATTTAAGTTGTAATTCTTACTTGATTTAACATTGAGTAAATCAAATAAAATCTCGATTTGGGGTTGGGTGGTCCATTAATTAATTATTTGTTTGTCTTGATTTACTTATACAATCAATGTTAAATCAAGTAAATTAGAACTTATATAATCAATGTTAAATCAAGTTCTAATTTAAAGGCAAAATATAGCAATTCGTTGCATAAGTTCTAATGTTAGATGCTATGTGACATTCAGACATTGGAAGCATCTTCTAAATTGTAATTTAAATCAATGGAGGCCACTGAATCGTAAAATTTTTGGGGTTTCTGAAGTGTAAAATCGTAAAATCGTACACATAAAATTAAGATTTTATAGGATTTTACCCAAAATTGGATTTTACGTGGGATTTAAATCATTTGGGGGTCTGAAGCATATAATCGTAAGCGTAAAATCGGGATTTTAACAACAATGATCTACTATTAATGTGACGGGACAGTCCCTGTCCAGGGTAGATTGAAAGTCAAGAAAGATATTTCTTGAGGTGTCATCTAGTCACATTAATGAGATCTAACACAAATTTACTGAGTTTGTGACTTTGTCACTCCATGGCTCTCGGTCACTCGAGACATTAGGTGATGGAATGATAATAGCACACAATAATCATCAACTGTAATAGATTCACTTGAAGTGAGACTTTAATGCCACATATATTGTCTTGAACTGCTGTTAGGCGCTATTTAGGAACTCTCAGAACATCATTGGGATTTCTAGAAGTTTTAGTGATGGGTTAAGGGGTTAACCGATAATGAAAATGGATAATAAACCTAGAAAGTCATACATCATATAATGTTGCATTTGATATTGCTATCGTGTGCCAAAAATGTCTAATGAATTGATTGGTTAAAAGTCGACCATTGGTCTCCCTTCCAATAGTGCATAGTGCATAGTAATAATGCATAGTATAACACCCACTTTTTCAGACGTGTTATAACTTAAAGAAATTCTGGGTTAGACTATTCCAATATAACACAAAACTCTTAAAATTTTCAACTATCATTCATATATCTCGAATGAAAATCATCATAAACATCAAATGTGGAAGCTAAGAATCGAATCTCAAAATAACATAGAATCATAACAGTATTACATGATCGTTTCTTAAATGTAATTCGTATTATATAACATTCTTTTATTTTACAAGACTATTCATCAAAAGGAATATAAGTTTCTCAACATCACTAAAATATAATCAAATTTTCATGAAGAAGCAAAATACAAAGACAACTTGCCAAACCCATCGGACACGACATCCCGTGTCATCACATCTCAACCACTTCCTTATCTTTGCTGCAAGTCTTAACTGGAACGTTTGAATGTTCCAGGGATATAATCCAAGTTAGATGCTGAATCATCTAAGTAAGGTTCTATTTAATAAAATTTCATGCATGATATGTAGAATGCCAAGTGCAAAATGCATCATTTTTCCTTTCATGCTAATTATCATTTATGTGACCATACTTCCAAGGGCAAAATGTGCTTACAACATATGTGATAGATTAGCAATATCATCATTACACATACAATGCATGCCAAGAAATATTAAGAATGTACATATGCATTACAATACACCATATGAATGCATTTCTAAATGTATGAGGCATCGTAACACATGACAATATGGCAATTAAACTATTTGCATATTATTTTGGAAAAAAACCCTTATCTTGAAATGTGTGCCCAAGCAATTTCTCGGCTTCAAGCATGCTTTTCTAGCTTGAAATTAAATTCTATAATTTTTTGAAATTTTTCAAAAGTTTTTCCCTATTTTTCCTATTTTCCTTTTTTTTCTTTTTTTTTCTTTTTCTTTTTTTCTTCTTCTTCTTCTTCCTCACGCGTGCTACCTATGCACGCCACCCGCCGCCCACTACTGCTGCCCACAACGCTTTCGCCAGCTGCTTCTCTCTACCGCGAGACCGTTGCAGTCAGTTGCCTCAACCATGAGCCACCGCAACCCAGCCTCAGCTTGCTTGCATAGCGCTGTCGTTACCTTCGACCACTGTCGCCACCTTCGACCACTGTCGCCAGCTAAGATGACCTCTTACTGTTGCTCACCGCCGCACCCAGCTTTCTCTCCCGATCTCTTTTAATCTCTCTTCCCTTTCTAGGCCAAGCTCTCTGCTTCTCTCTTTCTTTCTTCTCTGATTCTTCCTTTGCTCAAATGCCTATTTATACTTGGGCTCCAAGTATATATACATTATATATTATATAATACTTCCTATGTGCTCCCACTGCTTTCACCCACAAACTTTGGCCATGCACACACATATATATATATAATTAGATATTATATTATAACTATATAATATATTATGTAATATAATATCCTAAAAAATTATTCATTTAATTCTCAAATTTCTTCATCGTCTCGCTTGGGTATTTTCTCTAGTTGCAATTATATTCACAGACATTTAATTAATTCTCATCGAGATACTTAAAATTCAAAATTAATATCTCAGGGCTTACCCAATGAGTACGTTTTTACCCCAGTGTTCTTATAGGACATTTGTTTCATACCGAAACTACATCAGAGTTGATCCTTATATAAAATCGGAACCCCTTTAGGGTTCCGTTGGCTTTCCGAAAGTCTCTTACGATCATTCAATTTTTTAAACTGTATTTTAGGTGTATCGATATCTGTCTCCATTTTAATTTTTTTCAACGTCATAAATCTCTTTCGAGACGCTCATCAATATCTTATCCTTCTTCTAAGTTTTGAGTTATGGGGTACTCCTTTCAATGGATTCGATTTATTACACTAACTTTTAGTTCTCTGAAAAAATTATGAAATTACTTTCTTTTATTTTGGGGTGTTATACATAGTATAATGCATAGTGCATAGTAATCTCTTGAATTAATGAGAGAATAATTGAGGTGGGGTAGTGGATTTGAAGAAGTAATTGAATTAGGAGAAGAAGAAAAAAAGGGGAAAGGGGGATTAAATAATTAAAATAGAGGTAGGGCCTCTGTAATCTTCTCTCTCTCTCTCTCTCTCTCTCTCTCTCTCTCTCTCTCTCTCTCGCGTGCGCGCGCACACACACACACGATGCTATTCTCTTCTTCCTCTAAAAAATATTCTGCTGCCATAGAAATTATACGTGTAATTGTTACGCGTATAATTTTGAGATGCGGACACTGGTGATACGTGGAACCTCTGTGTCTAGCACGAGAAGAGATGACCAGAATGGTATAATTCGGCATACTAGGTTTGGATAGACTATTTGACATATGCAGAAGCGAATGTATGTATAAGATGTGCATGTGCTTAGTATGAATGAATGAATGTTGCGGGGCTTCATTTGATTTAATTCAAATTTGAATAATTAATTCATTCGGGAATGTACTGAGGCATAAGCCTCAAGTAACTTCTTTAGTCTTTATTTTACAAAACTTGTAAATGAAGACAACATCAACGAGTTGATTGCAGCAAAAATAGTGAAATAGCAGTTTATCAAGGAGTTGATGTGTGACATGGTTTAAACTTTAGAAGCTCGAGTTTATTCTATGTGCAAGCCCATGGTCATCCTAGTTAATTTATTATTTATTTTATTATACAATGGTTGTGTGATGGAATGAAAAATTGAATCTAATGAGACCTTAAAATAAGAGGCCTAAATTTTTTTTCCAGAAAATTAATATTAGATCTAAACGATAAATCTGATTTATCGCGACTTTCCATTGTCATAGGAGTTCATCAGTTTGATTGGGTGTATCCAAAAAACTAAAATATGAGGGTGTATTTTATGAAAGATTGTTTGACTTCTATTAACCATGAGATGGGACAGTATTCAATGGGTCTCACTTAACCAAGTAACTAAAATGTGAGGGAAGATGATGTTCAAATCATTGCATTTAGCTAGAGAATTAGTGGAATCTAATTAGTCCATCAGGTAAAAAAATTGTAAATGTGAGGTTTGTGATAAGTTAGAAGCCAAAGGTCGAGCTCCACATATGATGTGAGAGCAAGTGTTGCCTACTCAATTATAAGTGTATTAAAAAAAAAACTAAAATGTAAGGGGTATTGTTATAAAAGAGAATTCGACCACTCGCTATTGGATTCTATATAAGGATCACGTTTTTCGCTTGGGAAATGCAAGATTCGAAAAATTAGTGGGAATACCCATTTATCAAAAGTCCTTAATTAAATAGAGATTTATAAAGATACAAGCTAATATATCTATTCATTTCCTATAGATAAAAATGGCAGCTAATATATTTATTTATTTTCTTTATGAGTGTTGCAAGCATGATACATCCTCTCAATGACCTTTTTAGCGAGCATAGTTAGACAACTCAATATGAGATATCAAAAAAGCTATTTCGGGCTTGGATGGTTGAGGGTTCAGATGTTGAAGACCATGTCATTAGCATGATCAATATGATTAGTCAGCTGGATGCCTTAGAATTCCTAATGAATAATCAACTCTAGATTGATCTTGTCTTGCAATCATTGTCGGATTCTTTCTCATCATTTATTATTTATTTCTATATGAATAAGATTGAGTGTTATCTCTCTGAGTTATTAAATATGTTAATAACTGCCCAATCATATATGAAATGAAAGGGTAGAGAATGAGTTCTCACTGTTGCATCGTCTTCTTCAAAAAAAAAAACCTAAATTTAGGAAAAAGAAGAGAAATGTTCTCCGAGCCAATAGGGGTGGAGGTCAAATAGAGACAAAGGGTAAGGAGGTTCAGGGTAAGGGTAATTGTTACTTTTGCAGACAGAAGGGACACTGGAAGAAGAACTACTTGACTATCTGAGGAGCTTTAAGGCAAAACGCCTAGAGGGTCAAGGTATTTTTCCTTCTATGCATGTTATTAAGACTGATCTTTAGATTGGTTGATACCCTTTTTCTTGGATTGTGGATTTTGGCACTACATCTCATATTTGTTTGTCTGCATAAGATCTTAATCAAAATAGGGCGCTTGGGAAGTGTGAAGTAATTTTGCGAGTTGGTAATGGGGCTAGTGTTGCTGTATTAGCCATATGGACTACTTTTATATGTTTATCTTCTAGGCATGTACTGGTTTTATATAACTGTTTACATATATCGAATGTGATTCGGAATGTTGTTTCAATTCCACAGCTTGTAAGTTACGGTTATACATTTTCTTTTGCATATAATGAATGTTTGATAACATGTGTGTAGGCAAACCTATGATGATAAACAATCAATATTTCCTTGAAACACATGCATGTGAATATAGTCAGCAAATAGTTGTTAGAACTAATACCACATTAAAAAAGAAGTATTCGCGGGGTAATCAAATTAATCCCAAACAGTTGTGGCACCTTAAGCTGGGTTATATCAGCGAGAGTAAGTTTATAAAGTTAGCTTATCAAGGTTTTATATGTGATTTGCGTGTTAAACCCAGGCCAACTTGTGAGCCATGTAATTTTGAAAAAATGACCAAGTCTCTTTGTGTTGGATAATGGGGAAAAGGCTACTTAATTGTTAAGATTGGTACATTTAGATGTATGTGGGCCCATAAATATTATGGCCCATGGTGGTTATATCTATTTTGTAACTTTTATTGATGATTTATCATGATATGATTATGTGTACTTAATCAAGTACAAGTTTGAAATATTTGAAAAATTCAAAAAATTTAAGATTGTAGTAGAAAACCAAACAGGAAAGACTATTAAGATCCTTTGATAAGATCAAGTAAGTGAATACTTGAGTATTGAGTTTATTAATTACCTTAAAGGTTGTGGTATAGTTTCACAGTTGACTCCTCCTTACACACCATAGTTGAATGGTGTAGTTGAACGTAGGAATAAGAGCCCGTTGGACATGGTTTGTTGATGATAAGCTATACAAATTTGTTTTTTTCATTGTGGAGTTATGCTATTTTTGAAGGAAATCACTAGTACGATGGTATAGGTAAAAAAAATTTTTTTACCGTGTATCAGATACACGTAGCGGAACATAACATACACGCCATACATAGCTTAGATATTTAAGCAACACGAATATTCAACAATTGAATATATAAATAAATGCATACCTACTGTCCGATAAAGGGATGGAGTACAAAATCGATTTCTATATTGAGATAGAGTCCACCTCAAGATGTGGTGGTCCTAGTAGATCCACACCTCGTATGCAGTAGGGTATTGTTCTGATCATCTCTTCCTGAGCTAGACATAGAGGATCTATGTATCACCGGCGCCCGTATCTCAAAATTATACACATAACAATTATACGTATAATTTTTATAATTTTTTAGTAGAAGAAGAAAGAAGAAGAAGAAATGCATGAGAAAATCATAAAGTGTGTGTGTGTGTGTGTGTAACCCCCACTTTTCTAGACATGTTATAACTTAGGATAATTCTGGAATTAAAACTTTTTTTTTTTTTTACTAAACCATATCATTCACCATATTTATTCCAAAATTTTCATTCATATATCTCGAATGAGAATCATCATAATCATCAAATGCGGAAGCTAAGAATCGAACATCAAAATAACATAGAATCATAACGGTATTACATGATCGTTTCTCAAACATAATTCGTACTATATAACATTCTTTTATTTTACAAGACTATTCATTAAATGGAACATAAGTTTCTCAACATGACTAAAACATATCCGAATCTTCATGAAGAAGCAAAATACAGGGGCAACCTGCCAAACCCACGACATCTTGTTTCATTACATCTCAACCACTTCCTTGCCTTCGCTGCAAGTCCTAACCAAAACTTTAAATGTTCCAGGGGCATAGTCCAAGTTAGACGCTGAATTATCTAAGTATGAATTCATAACAAATATGATTTGAGTATGAATGAAAAATACAATAATAATATCATCTCTTCACCTTCTTTTAGTGATTACGGGAAAACCTTTTGTTATCACCATTTCCCAACCTCCCTTCTGAGGCCAGGACATTCATTACCATTTTCCAACCTTCCTTCCTAGGCCGAAACATTCATTAATATCCATGCTGGAATATCATTTCAACCATCATTTCACCACCTCCCTTCGGAGGCAACCTTTCTTTCAAGGTTGGGATGTAATATAACATCCCTGATAGGCCATCGACTTCCCGTGTCACCAAATAAATTTCATCAATTAGTATATGCATTTCTCATCAACATAACATGTGTATGCCATTTACATGATGCATAGCATGACAAGCAATGACAACTTGATAAAATCATTTACATAAAATTGAGTTTTGGGTCGAGTTACTTACAAGTTAAAACCATTTGTATGAAACTAAATCGATTTTTGGGTAGAATCACTTGTCTCAAACATATTTCAGAATATCTTTATTCTCGTGTCAGGCTTCTAATATACTCAATTTGAAACCTTAACGTACCCTGATCATCATATTTATTCAAGAATATCAATATAAGAATTTTTCTCTATTTCTTCTTATTTTCCTTAATAATTACACACTAAATAATTCCTCAAACATTTTTACAATTTTTTTACCACCACAATTCATAAAATAATTTTTGAGAAAAATCACTTACATTGACTTAGTCTCTCAGACTTCCTTAGTATATGTGTCCTGATCTTGAAATGCATGCCTGGACAATTTCCTAGCTTCAAGCATACTCTTCTACCTCTAAATTAATTCCCAAAATTTTCTATAATTTTTCAAAAGTTTTTTCCTATTTTTCCCTATTTTTCCTCATTTTTCATTTTTTTTTCTTTCTTTTCATTTTTTTCCTTTTCTTTTTCTCTTTTCTTTTTTTTTTCTTCTCCTTCTTTTTCCTCACGCATGCTGCCTGCCCACGCCTCTTGGCTTGGCCTAGTCTCTGCCAGCCACCGTTGTTGCTAATACCGTCTTCGCCAATCGTTTTTCATCGTCATGTGATCGATGGCAGGCCGCCACCACATGAGTCACCACGGTCAGCTTCCCCGCACACAGCAGTCGCACGCCACCACCATGTCGTTGCTCTCTCTCTCGCCCCCGATTTCATCTATTTTTTCCCTCAATCGGCCAAGCTCTATCTGTTTCTTTCAATTCCTCCCACATATGTATATAGGCATAAAACTTGGGCACTGCTTCACTTTGGCCACACTAATATACACACTAACTTTCACCCATAGACTTTGGCTATCACGCACATTACACACATGCATATATATATATATAATATTATATACTATGATATAAGGGAAATAACTAATTTAAATCCCAAATTTCTTCATCATCTTGCTTGGATATTTCTTTTATTGCAATTATATCCTCAAACACTAAATTAATTTTTATCGAAATACTTAAAATACAAAATTAATAACTCAAGACTTACTCGATAAGTACATTTTTGCCCCAGTGTCCTCACAAGACCTTTGTTTCATTCCAAAATTATCTCAAGGTTGATCCTTACATAAAATTGGAGCCCCCTCAGGGTTCACTTGACTTTCTGAAAATCTCTTACGATCATTTGATTTTTCAAACTTAATTTTAATTGTATGAAAAACTGTCTCCATTTTAATTTCTTTCAATGTCATAAATCTCGTCTCGAGACACTCATCAATATCATGTCCTTCTTCTAAATATCTGAGTTCTAGAGTACTCCCTTCAGTGAATTCGGCTTATTATATTGACTTCTAATTTTCTAAAATGCTTCATAGTCACTTGAAAAATTCCTAAAAATTTCGAAATTACTTTATTTTATTTTGAGGTGTTATAGAGAGAACTAGAGGCCCATTAAATAAACCTCCCCTTTCCCTTTTCTTCCTCCCCTTCCCCAAATGAATTTCATTTGAAATCCGCGTAGCCACCCCCCTCAATTATTGTTTCAATAATTCAAGATTACTATGCAATTTCCCTATGCATGCACTGTGCATTGTGCAATTTCAGCCGCCACCTCTTACTATGCAATCAATAAGTGATTTCACACTGTACACTATTCACTATACATTATTACTATGCACTATACACTATTACTATGCACTATGCATTTCAACTATGCACTATACACTGTTGATAAGAGGCCAATGGTCAACATTTGACAAATCATTCCTAGAGACATTTCGGCATACGATGTCGATACCAAATGCAACACTATATGTTGTGTGACTTTCTAGGTTCACTACTCCCTAGCAATCAGATTACACCAAAACCATTTTTAGAA
Source organism: Diospyros kaki (assembly GCA_036245055.1). Taxonomy (NCBI): domain Eukaryota; kingdom Viridiplantae; phylum Streptophyta; class Magnoliopsida; order Ericales; family Ebenaceae; genus Diospyros; species Diospyros kaki. The sequence goes on along the minus strand of BSEG01000003.1, from coordinate 29,454,039 downwards.
TTAGTCAACCCCTTAACCAATCATTAGAACCTCTCCAAATCCCAACAATGTTCTGAGAGTTCTTGAATAACGCCTAGCAATGGTTCAAGACAGTATAGTTGGCAGTGAAGTCTCATTTCAAGTGAACCTATTACGGTTGACGATTACCGTGTACTATAATCTTTCCATCACCTAATGTCCCAATTGAGCGAGAGCCAAGGAGTGACAAACTCACAAACTCAAAGGTTGCAGCGTGTGATGCAGCTAAGGAAGCTTTTGGATTCGAAAGTTTCTTTCAAATGTTGATGTGGTTCTGGCCATTATGTCACTTGTACTTTTGTATTGCGATAACGATGGAGCTATCACGTAGGCGAAGAAACCCAGGTCCTATTTGAAGTCCAAAAATATTGAACGTCGATTTCATTTGATTTGAGAGATTATAGCACATGGGGATGTGTAAGTGCAGAGAATAGATTCAGTGGATAGTATAGTTAATCCACTCATTAACGCTATGACTCAGTCACAGTTGGATCGACATTTTAAGAAGATGGTATCAGATTCTTGCCAATGGTGTAGCACTAGATGTACATGTGATATAAATTAGCATTAGTATAAGTGGGAGATTGTTAGTGTTGTGTGCCTTGATACTAGATTTGGATGACATCTAGTAGACTTGTTTGTAATGGATTAATTTTATTTTTCTATAAATCTATAAAATGCAAGCTTTTCTTCATTCATATTTTCTCCAATCAATTATATGAATGAGTTCCTAAATCTTTTGTGTGAGAATCTTATTCTTAAGGTGTTGAGACTATGTGATAGGATTCCCTGGTAACAGAACTTTTTAAACTATTTCTAGTCCATAGATTCTTTGAATGGGGACTCTGATTGATCGAGTATGAACTAGCACAGGGGTTACTACCTCATTTAGTATGGCGATACCAATGAAAGGAAGGTGTGTCACACACCACATGACATGAGATGTCGTTAGTAGACATGTGGGTGGTCATTGAGGAACGATCAACTGAATGTGACGCCGATAACTGACCACATCACCTGGTGGATAATGGTCGAGTCATCAGGTTACGATGATGTGTTGATCCTTAGAATTAAACTGACATGATTGTTTTATGTATTGGTGTGCAGGATTTGCTAATGAGCCGAACCATCCAATTGGGAGGTGAGAACGTCCATCTATATGATTCCGTATTGCTACGATATATATGAAGTAGGTGTCGGGAATAGGATCCGCCGCCCTCGTCGGTATTTGATGGGTTGAAGTCCTATGTGATTTACTATTAATGTAACGGGATAGTCCCTGGCAATGATAGATTGAAAGTCAGGAAAAGTGTTTCTTAAAGTGTCATCTAGTCACATTAATGAGGTTTGACACATAGTTACTGAGTTTATAACTTTGTCACTATGTGGCTCTCATTTAGTCAAGACGTTAAGTGATGGAATAATTATAACACACGATAACCATTAACTATAATAGGGTCACTTGAAGTGAGACTTCACTGCCACCTATATTGTCCTATACTGCTGCTAAATGCTATTCAGAAACTCTAGGAACGTCATTGGGATTTGGAGAACTTTCCATGATGGGTCAACACACCTAAGGATAAACACACCATCGCAACCTGATGACTCAACCCTTATCCACCGAGTCATGTGGTAAGTCATCTGCGTCACATTAGGTTGATCATTCCCCAACGACCACTCACAGGTCTACTAATGACATCTCATGACACTATATTGCGGTGATGGGTTAAGGGGTTAATCAATATCGAAAAGGATTTCAGTGTTATCTGATTACTAGAGAATAGTGAACCTAAAAAGTCACACGTAATATAGTATTGCGTTTGGTATTGCCATCATATGCCCAAAATGTCTCAGAAATTAATTGGTTAAAAGTTTACCATTGGCTTCCTTTGCCAATAGTACATAGTAATCTATTGAATTATTGAGAGAATAATTGAGGTGAGGGGCGACGAATTTGAAGAAATAATTGAATTGGGAGAAGAAGAAGGAAAGAGGAAGAGATGATTAAATAATTTAAACAGAGGCAGGGCCTCTATAATCTCTCTCTCTCTCTCTCTCCCACACAAGACGTTATTCTCTTCTTCTTCTTTTTCTTCTTCTTCTTCTTTCTTCTTCCTCTGAAAAATATTCTACTATCATAGAAATTATGTGTAATTGTTACACGTATAATTTGAGACGTGAACACTAATTAATGATACATGGAACCTTTGTATCTAGCACGGAATAAGTGACTGAAACGATATCATTTGGCATACTAGGTGTGGACAGATTAAAACCACCACAACGTGACGTGGATATGGTCTCAGTACATAAATTCTTCTGTATCCCAACCTCACATCGGACAACAAATATGCATTTATTTATGTATTTAATTGTTGAATATGCATGTTACTTAAATACCCAAACTATTTATGGCATGTATATTATATTATGTTGCGTGTATCTGATATACGGTAAAAATTTTATTTTTTTCCTTACCGCCATATTAGTGATTCCCTTCAGTGGTGATGCCATTCAAATTAACCAATGCCCTGGCTATCTTCATGGATCTTATGCTCTGGGTGTTTTGGGAGTAACTAGATTGTTTTGTGATTGTATTCATTAATGATATCTTAGTATACTCACCGAGTCTTGAAGAACACGGTAGTCTTACAAAAGTTGTAGGAGAAACAACTTTATGCAAAGCTTAGTAAATGTGATTTTTGGTAAGGACAAGTGGATTTTTGGGGCATATAGTTTATGGGGAAGACATTTCAGTAGATCCAAAAAAGACAAAAGCCGTGGTGGAATGGTTGAGACCTAAAACTATGACTAAGGTTTGGAGTTTTCTTGAACTTGCCAGTTACTACCGAAGGTTCATTGAGAGATTTGCTTGCTTGACTTTCCCGATAACTAAATTAACAAGGAAAGGAGAAAAATTTGAGTGGAGTGGGGCCTGTGAAGAATGTTTCCAAGAGTTAAAGCGACGATTGACTACCATGCCAGTATTGACTATTCCTAAGAGCGGAGTAGGGTTTACTATATATAGTGATGCTTCCTATTCGGGTTTAGGTTGTGTCTTAATGCAGGAAGGTCATGTGAATGCTTATGCCTCTAGGTAACTGAAGAAGCATGAAATGAACTACCCTACTCAGATCTAGAGTTGGCCGTTGTGGTATTTGCCCTTAAAATTTGGAGACATTATCTCTATGGTGAGAAAGTGGAAATCTACACCAATCACAAAAGTTTGAAATACCTTTTCTCTTAGAAAAAACTAAATATCAGACAATGTCGTTGGATAGAATTTCACAAGGATTACGATTGTGAGATTTTGTATCACCCCATAATGGCCAATGTTGTGGCAGATGCCTTGAGCCGCATCCATGGCAACGATTATGGTGCACGAATGGGAACTACTGAAACACATGAGTGAGTGGCCTATTTCCCCTACTGAGGGAAAACTTCTTATGTTATATACTTATGTAAAGGTGCAACCAGAATTAATTGATCGGATTTAGCCACGACAACATGATGATAGACTATTGGCTAAGATTCTAGGAGATATGGAGAGATTTACTCCTTTAGGATACCACTGGCGCGATAATGGCTTATTGTTATATCGAGGTCAGATCTGTATACCTGATTATGAGGGTATAAGACAAGAAATTATTATTGAAGCTCATGGGGCACAATATGCTATCCACCCAGGAATGACGTTAATTTTGGTGGGATGGCATGAAGAGAGATGTAGCAAAATCTGCAGCTCGATGCCTTGTATTCTAACAAGTGAAAGTAGATCACTATAGACCGACAAGTATGTTGCAATCTTTGCCTATACTATAGTGGAAATGGGATGGTGTGTCCATGGATTTTGTCATAGGCTTGTTCCAGACTGTAAAAGGACATGATGCCATATGGGTGATTGTGGATAGATTAACAAAGATAACACACTTTATATCGGTGAAGAAGACCTATTCCCTGAATCGATTGGTTGAATTATATATTAAGAAGATTATAAGATTACATGGAGTGTCATCTAGTCACCTCTCATTTTTGGAGGGCCCTACATGATGCTCTAGGGACTCAGTTACTGTTTAGCATGACATTCCATTAGCAAACTGACGGGCAATCAGAATGAACCATATAGACATTGGAAGACGTGTTAAGAGCCTGTGTGTTAGACTTTCGTGGCAAGTAAGATAATCATCTACCTTTGGTGGAATTTGCCTATAATAATAACTACCAATCTAGTATTGGGATGCTACCATATGAGGCATTATATGGCTAACCATGTAGATCACCATTATGCTAGGAAGAACCAGGAGATAAAGCAATGTTGGGGCTAGAAGTGGTTGAGCACACAATGGAGAAAATTCGGATTATCAATACATGTATGAAAATTGCCTAAGACAAATAGAAAAGATATGCAAATAAATGACGCCATAAGCTAGAGTTTGCTATTGGTGATTATGTACCATTGAGAGTCATGCCTACAAAGGGGCGTGCGGAGATTCGGAATATTAAGGAAGCTTAGTCCTCGGTATATCGGACCCATCGAGATACATAAGCGAGTAGGATTTGTCACCTATTACCTAAGTTTATTGCCATAGTTATCACACGTGCATAATGTGTTTCACGTCTCTATGTTATGTAAATATTGATGGAAATTAAGTACTAGGGCACACACCAAGAGGGGGGTGAATTGGTGATTTTAAAAAATAATTGACTTTCAATACTTTAAACAATGTAAAAGATTGTAATAAGAAACAAGTGAATGATGGATATGTGCTAAAAATGAAATTAAATAAAACAAGCACACAAGAACACAAAGATTTATAGTGGTTTGGCTTATCTAAGCCTAGTCCACTACCTTAACTCCTCACTAAAGATTAAAACTCAATCAACTAACACCTCTTACTTAAACCAAGTAGGTCCTCTAGTCCAAATACTAGGAAAGATACAACCTCCTATTAAATAGATAGGCCCTCAAGCTCTACAAGCTTGGAAAAGTCGAATATAACAGTAAAATGAGAGTTCTAAGAGTTTGATCTTTTAGTTACAGGTTCTCTCAATGAAAATACAAGGTTAGAATGAAGATAAATATAAGAGAAGCACAACCTTTACACTTTGAAATGAGAGAACAAAAAGAATTAAAGCTCAATAATTTCTTGAACAATTGGTAGTTGAGTATTAAATGGTCTAAGAGCTTTGAATGACCCTTCAACCACCTATTTATAGTTGATGGTGAGATGAGACAAAAATTAGACCATTGGTGGTGGTTGAGAGCATCAAATGTTTTCAAAAAACTAGTCGTTATGAGAACCCGTAAAACAAATTATCGATAGATGAAGACTGTTTGTAACACCCCGTCCCTATCGAAGGGCGTGTCACTATGCTGGGGCCCATCGTACACATACATAATCCCTTTACTTATACATTTCTCATACATCAAATGTCGTATTTCAAAGGGAAACCCCCCAGCAAATTATTCACAATACGGAAGCGATAATCGAAACCTGATACGATACATACCTGAATTCGCTTTATATAATATCATAAAGAATTCGTACCATATATTACCATCAAATCCTCAATTACATAAATACATTGAGACACGTCTCCCGAGATAACATCTAACACCCTAGGTGCAATCATATGATACCTCAACATACATAAGCAATTCTGAATAAATAAAATACTCGAATCTCCTGCTGAATCCATCAGCCACGCCATCACGTGCCGTCATATCTCAACCTGCTCCTTGCCCTTACTACAAGTCTCAACTGGAACGTTGAATGTTCCAGGGGCATAACTCATTAGAAGATGAAACTTCTAGTGAGGGTCCAAAAACATATATATGATACATGATGCAATAACATGAATAAACATATACCCATAATGAAACTTCCTAGGCATCCCCAGCCCGGCTAGGAATCCTAGGCAAATCCCGAACCTCTGCGGGATAGGCCTAACGTTATTCCTTCAACGCCCTAGGGGAATTACGGCTACACTCTGAGGGTATCATCCCATCCCCATGCACAAGTTTCAATATGACAATAATATCGTGCAATGTAAATATCACAACTTTCAATGCAATATGACAAATGAATATTGCAATTCATAATAACATGCATATATAACAAACATATCATGAATATAAGTTCTTGTGAGAATACCACTCACCTTTGCCCAAAGATCAAGACACCTCAAAAAGCGTGCATCGCCTCGATATGCGTACCCCACCTCGATTCTCGTGCCAACTCTCAAAAGTTACACCAATATCATCATCTCGATCTCCTCAATCATAAAATAATATTTAATTACTAAATATCCTCAATATTCCATTTATTTCCTATTTCCTTTCATTTTTCTTCATTTTTCCTTCTAAAAATCTCAATAATTATATGAAGACTATTTCCTCAAATCTAACTTCACAAAAATTCATTATATGCTATGAAATTTCAAGGAAAAATACTAAACTTACCCGGATGGTGCGTTTTCACGCAAAACGAGGCACTTTGATACTAGAAATGAGATCTAGAAAACTCCAAATACAATGATTTTTTTACAGGAGGTAGATATTGATTTTAGAAGAATTTACCAATTTATTTCAGAATTTTTGGAGCCCGGACGCGCCCACACTCTCCCTCAGAAGTTTCTCCACGCGCCCCCACTCGCCGATCGTCTTCTTCCTCCAGATTCCGCCCGGCTCCGACGCTGCTCTGGTTTATTGACCATAACTTCTTCATCCGACCTCCGTTTTGCTCCCCGTTTGTTCCTACACCTTCCTCTCTTCATCCTCTACAAGATGGTACCAAAAAATCCCTCAAACCAAGCCATTTTCAGACTGCTCCAAGCGATTTTCCGGCGAAGCTCGTTTTTCCGACGAAGCTTCAGATCTCCCTCAAATCTCAACCAAAATGGATCAAATTTGGCAGAAGTGAAGCTTGAGACATGGGAAATAAAAGCCCCTTATCCACTGCTCTCAATTCATTCAAAAACTCACCGATCTAACAATTTAAATTTTCCAAAGCATTCGGCCATCTCCTATTTATAGGCGAACCGAGCTTCCAAACGCTCAAGGCTTGCTAACCCAACCCCTTTGAGGCTTCTACCGCCCCTGGATCGACCCAATTGCTGCAAAAACCGATCGTAATGATGACTTTTGAAGCTCTCAAAATTCGGCCAAGAACTTGGTCGGAAAGCTTCAAAATCCGGCCAACCCAAGCCCCCTTGTCGGCCCAGACCCGACCCTCATGCATCCCCGACCCATTTGGCACGAATCCCCATGGTCGGTAGGCGCTGGTCAGCGACCAGAAGCTTCTGGTCGGCCATGGCTAGAAGCTTCCAGCTTCAACTTTCCAAAATTACACTTTTGCCCCCATATTTTCTCATTTTGCATTTTGGTCCTTTCCTCTAAACCCTTGAACTTTCAAATACTTCCAATACATCCCTCAAGTCATAAAAACTTTCATTCCTTTTTGGAAGATTCCAAAAACTTGCCATCTTGACCTCCCTCCGGCCAATTCGATAAATTTTTAAGAAATTGCACTTTGGCCCAAATCTTCGTTTTGGCCTTAAACCCATTTGTTTCTTCTTGAAACCTCTGAAGGGTTGTTCCACATGAAAAACCGAAGCTCCCTTAAGCTTCCGTTGACTTCCAAAAAGTCGTCTATGATAATTTGGTATTGCAGCCTAACTGGCAGCTGCCTTTTTAGCTGTACCGAAAACTGTTCCCGATCCGATTTCTTTCGGCACCATAAATCCTATCTCGGGGTGCTTATTAATGCCACATTAATTTCCTTTGGCATCTCGGCTCCAGGGTACTCCTGGCAGTCGATTCAATAATCTATACGGTAATAAATTACCGTTATACCCTCATTTTATCCTTAAATTCTAATTTTGCCCCAAGATAAATTACCTTTGAGTCCTTTAGAATTTCTCGGGTATTACACTGTTAGTCGACAATTTTAACTTAAGAATGAAGACTTAGTCGACAGATGCAGATAAACTGTTGATATATGCCATTGGAACATACTGTTTGTCGACAGTTACTCGTCAAACTATTGACAATTTCAAGGCAATACCAAAACATGCTTTCTATCTGTCGACAGTTACTAGAGGATTGTCGACAGTTTCAAGCATTTTTCTAATGTTGTCGACAAAATAGGGTAAAATACTTCCAAAGATAATTTCTTTTGATTTCTATAAATAACAAATTTCCTGTAAATTCAATTTCCAAAACCAATAATTTCAACAAATCACATATAATTTGAATTTGATCGTAATATTCATAAACTAATAGATTTTATTTCCAAAAACATTTATTTTGTTTACATATAAATTTTGATAATTGATTTTGGATACTTTTTTAATAGTTTACTTGGAATGTTTTCATCATCAAAACCATAATCAATCACAAGATTTAAAATATCAATCTATCAAATATGTACCAGACCCACGGCATATCAATGACTATCAAACCCTTGAAATGGAGTAGGATGCATCATACGAGGAAGTTCCTATTTGCATCTTAGATCGCAAAGAAAAAGTATTAAGGACTCAGTTCATTCCATATGTCAAAGTGCAATGGCAGTGTCATGGCCTAGAAGAAGCCACATGGGAATTGGAGGACAAGGTGAAGTAGTCATACCCTCAGCTATTTGAATGACTAGGTACAAATTTGGGAGACCAAATTCTATTAAGGAAGGGAGAACTTGTAACGCCTCGATAGTGGGTTAGAGCCACTTAAGTAGTATTATCGTGTGAATTACTCTATATGTGATAAAATAAGTTGAGGAATTACTTGGTATATACTAGGAGAAGCATAAAGGGATTAAAGAAGATAAAATGGAAATTGGTTGACAAGTCAAAAAGAGCAAGCAAAGGGGTGGAATAGTCAAAAGCCAAAAGATGAAGGCAACAAATCAAAATTGGTGGGCTATGAAGATGCTACCGTAATGCAAGGTGATTGGCTCTCAAACTCATAGAAATTAGGTACAAAATATGTATATTAAATATGTCAAGTGGGGCTGAAAGTGGGGGATTAAAATAAGACAAAATACTATATATATATATATATAGAGAGAGAGAGAGAGAGAGAGAGAAAATGCTAGAAGTGGTGCATTGGAGGCGGTGGAAAAGATTAGGGAAAACTCTCCAAGTGCTAGGGTTCTTCCTTCAATTTCTCTTCTGCTTATTGTTACTAAGGCTCCTAAGGAGGGAAAATTAATTGGTAGGAACTTAATTTCCAACTATCTTTAGCTTAGAAACTCTATTTTTCCCTATTTTGTGGCTTAAAAAGGATGTAATCCCCCTTGTATGGCAACCTATAAGTGGAGTTGAAGGTAAAGAAAGGCTAAGGCTTGATAATGGAGGAAGCAAAGGCAAGCTCTCTTTCTTTTTAATAGTTTGAAAGTCTTGAGTTGCAGTCTTTGAAATGATTTTGTGAAAACCCTCTCTTTTGAGGTGCAAAATAGCCGCATGGTTATGATTTACTTCATTTCGTTTGGTCATCCTCCTTGTAAATGCATTCAATAGGGCTTATTCTTCCTACTTTCCATGGGAATGATGCCGTTTTTTTTTTTTTTTTTTTTTGCTAGGATGAAGAGTTGGCAAGGTTTTATTCCATTTTACCATGGTTTCAGGTGTGAAAGGTTGAGATTTCGGGGGTTCTTTGTATCTGCCAATCGAAAAATTGTTGATAGCTACCTAAAGAACTATTGACTGATTGCTTGAGTTTTCTGCCCAAATGTTTCCTGCAAGCTAAAATGTCCATTTGCTTCCTCTTAAGTCATGTTTCTCTAACCTTAGATGTACCATATGCATTTTAAACATGATTATATGGTTATGTTTGTATTGTGCAGGTTGTTTGTAAGTGGTCTTACACATGGGTTTTGTGGGACATGATGTTTGTGCTTATACATGGTATGGTTTTGGAACACATGTGGTACCTAATGCACATTGCAAATGAGATCTATTGGGATATATTCTTAAAGGTTTAAAGTCGAAAGCTCGAGTGGGTAATGGTGCCTGACTCATGAAGGACTTTAATTTGGTCCTTTGTTATGGTTATGGTTATAACAAGGCTTATCGGCATGTGTACCTTATTATAATATATGGTCAATTGTGGCTTAGTACAAGCATATTGTGGGTGCATATTGTTAAATGGTTGTGGTACATAGGACCTGGTTTTCCTTCTCTTTTGTGTATGGGTGGGAATATTCTTTACTTCTTATGATTTAGTACACTATGTTATCCTTGGTACTCTTCCTACCTTCTATTCTATTATGCTTTTTGGGCTTTGTGGCTCACTTGTGTGCTTGCATCATTCCAAGTAAAGGCAAATATAAAGAAGATGAGGAACCTAGCAGTGTGGGGTTCGATGCTTAGATGTGTACAAAGCAGTTCTGGTTAGAAAATCCTTAGGAAGGGAGGGGAAATGTTGGCGATGTTGTTCTATAGTTGTTGTCTTACTTTGTGGACCATGTATTACTTCTTTTGAGTTGTTATGGGTGTATGGCCTAACTATACATAATCCAACTGAATGTTGTGTAATTTTATGTATGTAAACTTCTTGTTGGACAAGAGATGGATGTGGTGTTTCCTTATATGACTTCAATGGGTACCTTTCTTTCTAACACTTCCCTCTTAGTTTCCTCGGTCGGGGTTGTAACACCCCGCTTTTCCAAGGCGCAACATTAACTCGGGATTTCAGAAATATTTTTCTTTTCCATATATACACTCAATCCAATACACATAAATCAATCCCTAATAATCTCGTTTTACCTTTTCAGCCCACCAAACTTAGTAATCAATAAGTCAAGACAAGTAAGATCATAAAAAATGCAGAAGCAAGATCGAAACGTAATAGGGTATATAACTGAATTCACTTTAATCATAACATAGGAAACCATACCATTTGTTTAATATGACATTTTTCCAGAAATATACATAGAGTCTCATTTCTCAGTGATAACAACCGAATACCTCCAATATACAAAAAAAAACCTTCAAATGATATTGAACCATAACAATATTACATGATCGTTTCTCAAACATCATTCATAATACATAATGTTCTTTCATTCTATGAGACTATTCACCAATTGAACATAAGTTTGTGGGGAAAACCATATGCAACAAAATTAGTTTTTAGGCAGAACCACTCACCTTGACGAATCTCATGCCCAATCTCGATTTTCATGCCATGCCACAATAATCGCACAATCATTCAATTCTAAGCCTCAACATACCCTGACCATCATATTTGTTCAAAGAAGTATCAATATCTATTTTTTCATAATTTTTCTCTATTTTCTTCCTATTTTTGCCTCAATAATTCCAAAATAAATATGTCCTCAAACATTTTTTCAAATTTTTCAACACCATAATTCATAAAATATTTTTCTCAAAATATTAAAAAAAATTCCAAAAAATACCTCATCCTCACGCGCCCTCACACGCCTAGTATGTGTACCTCACGTGCCAGTTATCTTCTCCTGCTCCGGCTGTTGGTGACTTGTTGGTTTCCCTCTTACCTTGTTCTTCACCTCAAGGCAATCATGATGGTGCCCTTGGATGCTCGAAATACCAACCAGAAGGCTTCCAATAAGTCGATTAAAGCCTTGGCTCTGGCAAACTTGCAATCTTTCGGCCAAGCTTGAATCTTACTCGATTCACTTCCAAAGCCCCTCAAACTTACCAAAAACAATCTTCTTTTCTTGGGGAACAAAAGCCCCTTATCCACATCCTCAAAAAATTTCCAAAATGCGAGTAATTTGAAGTTCAAACTTATGAAAAATTCTCGATTTGAAACCCCTATTTATAACAAAACTCGGCCACCTCTCGGCTAATCATTGACCAAGCTTGGTTCCCAAGCATCAGCCTAGGCCATGATGGCCTTAGGCAGTTGCCACCGGTCGAGATATGGCCTCCCATAATCGTGGCAGTATGGCTAGTCTGTAAGATCCCATTTTTCTGTAAGGTTGCCACGTCATTTAAGCAAGGATTGAATACTGAAAAGTGGGTCTGATAACAAAATAAATTGCTGAATCGACTGAAGGGAATGCCCTAAAGTGTAATTGGCTATGGAAAATGGTATAGTCTCGATGAGTGTTCCGAGATAGGATTTATGGAAGTAAAAGAAATTGAAATTGAGATGGTTTTTGGTACAGCTAAAATGCAGCTGTAATTGAGGCTGAAATACCAAATTGTCATAGGGGACTTCCGGGAAGTCAACAGATCCCTGAGGGGACTCTGGTTTTTCATAAGGAATAACTCTAAGATGGTCTCGGGATGAATTAATAGCCCGGTGAGGACACTAGAGCGAAATCGTGCTTATCAAGTAAACTCAAAGTTATTAATTATGGATTTTAAGTATTGCAATGCAATTTTCTTTGAGAGTTGGAGGGTGTAATTGCAATTTAAGATATTTTCCAAGTGTATTAAGGATAAAATAGGGGATTAAATGTATATTTTTCATAATTATATTAGTGTAATATGTTATATATATATGTATACGCATGCGCATATAGTCATGGGGAGCATTTAAAAGCTCGATGGAATGGGCTCTTCAATTGAGATTTTGGGCTGAGGAATTGCAGGAATTAAGGAGAATTATGGGGTTAAATGTGTAATATTAATATAATTATATTAGTGTATACATATAAAATATATATTTGTATTATATGTATGCATGTGTGCGTGAGGAGCTTGGAGGAATTTCCAGATTTTTGTCAGTGCATGTGCGTAATGGAGGCGTGGGAGGCAGAGTGCTGCATGGTTCTCCAATTGAGGAATTGGGCTAAGGAATTTGTCATGGCCGAGAGATGATTGTCAGGTGAGAGAGGTGGAGCCAAGTTTCCTTAGCCTATATAAAGAGAAGAGAATGAAGAAGAAAGGGAAGCAATTGGAAAGAGAAGAAGCCGAGAGATGAGAAGATGCAGGGAGCTCGAGAGATTGTGACAGAGGAGAAAATGAGGCAGCGAGCAAGATCGTGAGAAGTGGCCGATTGGCGGTGGCCGGATAGGGGCTAATCGTTGCAACGGCTTGAAGCAGCCGTTGATGGCAGCACGGAAGGTCGAAGTCGACCATGATGGCTACAGCAACCAGGCATGGCAGCTTGCAAGTAAGCCAAGCGAAGCTTCCAGCAAGCTCGGCAAGTGGCAGCAGGCTGTCGGCAAGCAAGAAGTGCGTGATGACGGAGTTATGGCGATCAGGGGCACGACCATAGCATCCGCAAGGCTGCTGTTACAGCAGCCAGGAGTGGAAATGGCCACTCACAGCAGGCAGCCGTAGTGCGCAAGGTTGCTGCGATGGTGTCTCGCGACTAGGAGGTAGCAGGCAGAGGTGCATGCGGGCATTGAGGGTGTGCGGGGTGCTGCCGTGCGCGCATGGAGTTGGTGCTCGGGCTGTACGTGCTGCAGCGTGAAGAAAAAGATGAACAATAAGGAGGAAGAAAGAAAAATAGAAAAGAAAAAGAAAAGAGAAAAAGAAATGGAAAAGAAAAAGAAAAAAGAAAGAAGAAAAGAAAAGGAAAAAAAGGAAAGAGAAATGAGAAAAGGTCCTGGAAAATCTTAGAAAAATAAGGATGAAGATGTATTAATATTTTGGAGTCTTTGGTAAGAAAAATGGGTCGAGCACACATTTCGAGGCGGTGCACGAAAATTGAGACGATGCACGAAAAATTGAGGTAGCGCTCGAAAATCAATGTGGTGTGTGAGAATCAAGGTAGTGAGTAAGAATCGAGGATCTGCGCAAGAATCAAGGTCGATCGAGTATTTCGAGGTCATGGCCCGCATACCGAGAAAGTCGAGGAGCTAAGTTAAGGTAAGTAAAGTTTCTTAGAAAATTATAATAAATTAGGAAAATTAGTTTATGAATTGTTATAGATAAATATTCGAGAAAATAATTGGGTAATGCTTAGTTTGGATTATTGAGGAATTATTTAGTTAGAAATTATTTAACGAGGAATTATTTAGTGAGGGAAAATGTTTAAGGAATTATTAAGAAAAATAGGAAGAAATAAAAGAAAATCATGAGGAAATTATGAGGAATAGATTATTGATGTTATTAAATGAATATGATGGCTAGGGTATGTTGAGGATTCGAGTTGAGTATGTTAGAGGTCTGGTACGAGAATCAAGATATTATAAGATGCGAATGAGGTAAGTAGTACTACCCAAATGAATTTGGATTTATGGAAAATGCTTTGTTTGTAAGTGGTATTTTTTAAATGAATTTAATTTTATGAAAAGGCTTAATTTGTAAGTTGGTTTTCCAAACCCAATTTTATGTAAACGGTTTTTTCATATTGTCATGTCTTAATATGAATATGTCATGTAGATTGCATTTACATGTATTAATGATGAAATATGCATGCGTTCATGATGAAATTATTGATCATGCATCTGCATAAGGGTTTGAGAGTAAGGGCCGGGGCCGCTGCTTTTTCAATGGTGCACTCATACATCTCGGCCTGGGAAAGAGGCTGTAAAAATAGATAGTAGCATAAGGAACGGTCGGCTCAAAGCAAAATGAAAGGAAAAGACATTTTGCATTCATACACGAAAATGATTTTTATACTCTTACTTAGATGGTTCATCATCTAATTGGGCTTTTGCCCCTAGAATATTCAAACGTTCTAGATGGGGATTGTAGCAAGAACGAGGATGAATGAGGCATGAAATGGCACTTTCTAAGTGCATGATGAAATGAACGATGAGATGAATATATGTAATGTAGCCCATGTGTTTAAATTCTGCTACTTTGAAATCTGAACGTTTTGAAAGTCCATGGTGTGAGATAGGAGATATGATTGATTTATGATTAAAGTTGAGAAATGATGATGTATAACCTTATGGTTAATGATGATGTACAACCCCATTTAGGGTTAATGTCAGTTGAGGATCCATGTTATGTGTAATGCTAGTTGAGAACGTGTGTTATGTATTAAAGTCATGTTGAGAACTTATGTTATGCCTTAAGTCATTGTTGAATAGTCTTGAATTGAGGATTAAGTTCGAGAGACGGTGATGTAAAGAATTGATTTATGATTTAATGTTAAGGTAAGATGTCAGGTTTGATTCTAGCTTCCGCGTTCGATGTATAATGATTCTCTCTTTTTCGAGATAAAGTAATGTTGGGAAATTTTGGGACGGATGCGAGGAATGATGCTATTTAGTATGAGTTTGAAAGAAAAAAATTTATTGTCCCAGAATTGTCCCAAAAATTAAAGCACCCAGGAAAGTGGGGCATTACATAGTCGGCCCTGACATGTTTCACTCCTATAGATTTTGAAAATTACACATCCACCCCCAAGCTTTTTCCAAATGCCATTTCGACCCTTTCCATGAATCCCCTAAGTTTTTCAACTCTTCTGTTAGAACCATAAGTTCTAAACCCTTCATTTCACCTCTAAAGATTCAGAAAAAAAATATCTTTTTGACATCTTTTGGGCAAGATTAAGAAATTACACTTAGACCCGAATGTATGTTTTGACTGCGAATCCTTTGTTTCATCCCAAAACCACTTCGGACTTGTTCCTTATGCAAAACTTGAATCCCCTCGGGGTTCTGTTGATTTCACAGATGTCTCTTACGATCATTCAATCTTTCAAGTTGAATCACAGCTATACCGAAAACCATTTTTGTTCTGACCACTTTCCGTGTCATAAATCTTGTTTTGAAATGCTCGTCGACGACATACCTTTTTTCTTAAGTATTTATGTTCCTGAGCATTTCTTGCAGCTGATTCAGTCACCCACAACTCAGAAAAATTACATTATAATTTCAAATCTTTTGAAAATTTTACTTACGACCCAAGACAAATTACATTTGAGTTATTTAGAAATTTTTGGGTATTACAAGGGTCTTCAAGGGCAAGGTCGCCATAACATCAAACCAATGAAGCCAAATGAAATAGAGACAGAGAAATAGAAAGGAAAGGTAAGAGGGGAAAGAGGAAGAAGGAGGGAGAGTGAGAATAGAGAAAGTTTATGAATGAGGATAAAATTGTTAATTTACACACCAAATTAGCACTACAGGCGTCTATGTTATTTTATCAAATCTTAGAATATTAGATGTAATTTACCTTTAAATTTAAAACATATGAAAATGCTCGTTAAATCTCACCTAAGACTTGCACAAAACTGGTTTAAAGTATGTATAAAATTTACTTAAAGATTCATCTAAAGCTCATTAAATATAAATGAGTCTGGCTCGAGCTCAAACTTGAGTTTCATGAGTTTTTAACTAAAGAAATAACTAAACAAACCCAAACTTCATTTTTGAATTTAACTCAAACTCTCGAACCCGATAAAATTCTAAATAAACAATCTGAGTTTTTATACACTCAGCCCACTTGCATCCCTTGTTAGTAGTAGTAGGTTTTTTTTTTTTTTTTTAAATTGTGTGAGTTGTGAAAGTTTATAATTTTGATTGTTCAAAAGTTGTAACATTGATTAAATGAGTGAGTTACTCTATTTTTGAGGTAATAATTTGTATGTATTTATTATCAGTTAATTACTTTAAATTTTTTATATTCTTCTTTGATTGTTACGTGTGATTTGTGTGTTCTAATTTTAACATTATTATTAAAAAAACTTATGAAAGTGACATAGAATTTCAATATTTTGTTGTAATGTTATTCTAATGAACTTCTCCGTAAAACTTTTATGAAAACATCATCTTAATTATGACTTATTATTTATTTTTTTCAGACAACATTTATTATGACAATATGGAGGGAAAGGAAAAGGGAATGGGAATGGGAACGGGAACGGGAACGGGAACGGGAATGGGAATGGGAACAAGAACAGTAATGAAATTGAATGATTGTCTTATTCCATTGCCATGTTTGACACAAGCAAGAATAGGATAAGTGTTCCATTCCGTGGCATGTTTGGTATTTTTCAATTTCTATGGAATGAAAAAGGGAAAATAAGCATTTGACAAAAATTAAAAATTCTTATTTATAATTTCAAAAACCATTCAATTATCGAATTTATCTTGAAAGAATATTTTTATTTTGTAAACTAAAAATAATTAAAAATTGAATAAAAATAATTTTTAATATTCAAAATAAAATTCAATTTTTTGAAACAAGAAAAAAAAAAAAGAAGCAATAGCAGAAGAAGAAACGACAAAAGGATGGTGAAAGGCAAAAAGTGGTGGCGAAAAGTGAAGACAAGGTCGGCCCTGAGGGTAGGCAACCAAGGCATTTGCCTTGGGACCCCCCACCAAGGCTGGTCCTAGCCTTGTTGGCATGGGCCTAGGTGGCTTGTAGGCATGAGCTCATCTCACATTATATATATATATATATATATATAATATTAAATAATATTAAGGCCTGAGATGTTAAAGTCTATATAAAATTTTGTTTAGGGCCCCTAACTTCTTAGGGTCAACTCTGGGTGAGGGGGCTAGTAACACCCGACAAAGAAGAGGAAAAAGTGGGAGGTGTTGATAGAGACAATTAGAAAAGATTATATTATATGTAATATTTGTAATTAAAAGGATATTCTAAAGGTAAAAAAATAATTGTGTCATGAATTTTTTTTATTTATTTTTTTATTAGAAAGGTTTTTATCATTTTAATCGAACGGTAATTTCCTAAAAATGAAATATTCTATTTTTTTATATCAATCAAACGAAGAAATAACTAATTTTTTTTCCTAATCCCCCATTTACCCCTATCAAACATATAGCTTGTTTTCTTTTGAGCAAACATCATTATACATGTATTTGTTACTTCATGACCCACTTTTTGCATTTTGATACAAAAATAAAATGGAGAATTGTAAGAGTACCCTAGCTAGTATTTTAGATAGATTATTAGTTTAGTCCTCAAATTAAGGATTAGATAGATTCATTAGTCCACAAATTAGTTTCAAGTACCCAATTATTAGTAAAATTAAGAGCACATTAGGAATTTGTTTAATTTTGACTAGGCAAAATTATTTAAATTAGTTTAAATAATTAGTAAGAGGCATATCGATTGAATGATTTCATGTAGCACGCATGCATCTAACAGGATGAAAATTACATAAGCACTAAAGTTTTTAAATTAAAAATTAAACTAATCAAACCTTGATGGTTCTTACACGGTCCATATCACTCATGCCTTCGATTCCAACAGAAGAAATAAAGCGCAGGTGTAAGACTTTATCTCATTATACAGAATAAAAATCGAACTTACAACCTATTAATGTGAATCCGACGTATCGCTAATCAAACATTAAAATATGAAAAATTGCTAGTTAGCAGCCTTATTAAGTTAACATAATGGCCAAGATTACATCTAACAAGGGGGTTTATCTAAAAAGGGCTTAGGAACACTAATGATTGAATAGTGTCTTATTCACCGAGTTTTAAGGGGGAAGGCATGGACTAATAAAATTTGGGTTGAGTGACCAAATATATGTCTGGCTATTCATCATTGGTTCGAACATTTTTTTTCTTTTGAATGTTTAAATTTGTCCAACCCCTTCCCCCGACCTGACCCGACCCATTTAGAAAGTAAATAGCATTAGGCCCTAACTAATCAAAATTAAGAAAATTAATGAAAGGTATATATATATATATATAACATATCCCACATTATTTAATTAAGAACATTCCAACATTGACAAAGTAAAAGGTTCCCCAATTATAGCAAGAGTATGTTTGATTTAGAAACGCTGGGGCAGCCAAGCCAATCAAAATAAAAGCTATACCATGCATGGAGATGGATGATGACCAGCCAACCCGTACGTTTTAACCATTCAAAACCGCCTTAGAAAAACCAGGAACCATCGAAGTTTTCTCCGAAAATAGCTGAGACCATGAATTTCTTACAAGAAGCTCGCCACCACTCATCTCTCCCTCTATACTAATCCCCTCTCCTCTCCCCTCTTCCAACAGGAAGATTAAATAATCCTTTAATAATTCACCAACAAAGCCAACCAAATTCCGAGCTTCCCCTCTCTCTCTCTCTCTCTCTCTCTCTCTCTCTCTCTGGATCTCCCAAAATGGTTTTCCGGGCTGGATTCCTGCTCCTCCTCCTCCTCCTCCTCCTCCTCTGCTCTGGAACGGTGACCGTGTCCCTCGCCGATGATTCCGACTACGGAGTCACAGCTTTCGCCACCGTGGCGCGCTTCGACGTGGACTCCCTGCGTTCTCGCGGCGTCTCGGCGTGCAACGGGCAGGTCGGCGACTGCATCGACGACGAGGAGGAGTTGATGCTGGACTCGGTGGCGGCGCGGCGGTTCATGGCGGAGAGGCAGAAGTACATCAGCTACAAGGCGATGAGGGCTAACATCGTGCCGTGCAGAAGGCGGGGGAACTCCTACTACAACTGCAACCAGAGGAGGAGGATGAACCCTTACAACCGCGGCTGCCTCGCCATTACCAGGTGCAAGAGGTACACCTGGTAATTTTATATTTATGGATGATAAAATTGAAAGAGAGAGAAAGATGACGACGATGATGATAGATCTGACAACTATCTATCTATGCTGAAGAAAATGAAGATGAAGTAAGAATATGAAGAACAGCTGCTTTGGATATATCATCCATGCATGGTGGCCATTAATTTCTTCCTCCTTAATTTAATTGAATATTGTTCTCCTTTTATATCATTATTAGTATATTATTATTTATTATTATTATCATGGTACACTCCTTTTTAATTATAATTATAATATATATTGAATTTGCAATCGATATAATTAATTAGCTATAGATCTGTGTGTGCATTGAGGCTGAGCAGGCACAGGATGATCAAGGAGGAAGGAGAAAAGAAAATTATTGTTAGGTTCCGTGATTTACTTCTTTTATAAAAATCTTGAAATTGAGTTGTCGAAGAGTTTTTAAGATGAGAGATTTCACCTCTAGTCCAAAGAAGAAAAGGAAATTACTTTGTTATCCTCAATACATATATATATATATTAATAGTAAATCTTAGTTGATGATATTAATGTGTAATAGTAAGTTTTTTTGGGTTAAATTCTAAGTCGCGAATTTTGGAAAAACAAGAACCAAAAAAAAAAAGCTTCAATATCATCAGGCCGCAAGCTGGCGATGGCTTAAATATCAAAATACAAATGTTAGTGTCTTGTTTAAATTTTATATTTATTATAATATCTAATAAATAATTGACAACTGTATTTTTGAGAAACTTGATGAACCAAAATGAATGTTTAATCAAAAAATAAAATAAATAAATATTACCAATAAAAAATAATTCTCTCCTTGGGTGTCTATTTGGATTGAAGAGATATATACTAACAACTAATGTATTATAATTCCATGTATTAGGTATGATATTTATCTTGGAATCACATATAGAAATTTCTCTTGCTCTTTAGGATTTTGGAAAGAGCAAAATGAAATTGCAGCTGCCTTTGTGATTGTCTTGTTGAAGGTATAAACTTTTGATGGTCAAATGTAAAGATTATTTTTTATTAGAAGTCTAGCTTAATTTTTGGAAATTTGTTAGGCAATTCTAAAATGATGTGTAGTTTGTGAAGAGTAGAAAATCAGGTTAAATTAAGTGGTTAGGTTCCAAATTTTAAGGAAGTATATTTTGTGTTTTATGACCATGTATATTTATAGTTGTTCCTGATGAATAAAATAAATGTTTTTAGACTCATTAATGTCGACTTTCTTCTTCCTCAAAAAATATATATATATTCAAATCAACGAATAGTATCAAAGTGGTCAAATTATTAGAAGGAATTGTGAAAAAGAGAGAAAAAGAACCAACAAGTTTACCTTCACTGCAAAACTCAAAAACCTAAGGGTCTAGTCATGGCCTCAAGCAGTTTTTCATCACCTTCCATTCCTATATTTTGAGGAGAAAATTATGTTGTTTGGGTTGTAAATGAAGAGAAACACTAACATTTGGTGTATCATGCAAGGTTTTAATCATTTTCGAAACTTTTTTGAAAACATACAATAAACGTAGTGAAAATAAAACACAAAATCACCACTCGGTATCAAATTATCATGTGCAATATAAAAAGAAACCAAACCATAGGGGGTTAGAAGTATATCTCACTAGTGGTTCCAAATCTGATGAAGAGGCTAAACGTCCTCTCAAGGCAGCAACATTTACTCACCAACAACTCTCGAACAGTCCAACTATTCCGAATAAATCTTGAATGACCAATCTGTCCCCTAAAAATACAAGGGACCTAGTCAATCCACACGCCAAATAAGGGTTGAGATCTACAAAGTGGCCTATGTGCTAGCCAAGCCACCTGCAGATGATGAGACTGATGTTAGGTTCAAAGAAATGGTTTTCCAAATCCAATAACATTCTCACTACTATGTTAAAATTGCTACAATAGAAATGGTGGAATCAATGGAACAAAGAAGAGTTGGGTTAAGAAGGCTCTGGAAGAAGAGTGAAAAACAATCACAGTTGTGAAAGAGATATGCATCTAACATAACCAGCAAGCTTTGTCGTCTCTTCTTCACATTACCATATATATGAACACCCAACAAAACCCTAAAAGCTCAAATCAAACAAAACAACTAGGAGAGAAAGAGAGGCCAGAGCTATGCTAGACTTACTGCATCGTTCCCTCATCCTTCCATTCCAAGCATCATCAAGTTTGTTATAGAAAACGAGAAGAGAATCGGCTAGAATCGTGACCCTCTACGACAGAAACGATCGACCATTTTGCAAGGCCCAGTTAACCGATTAAAAAACTGGTCGACCGATTCTGGCATGATTCAATCGACTGAACCTAAGAGCTGGTCAACTGAAGTTGTGTTTCGTTGTAAATTTTATAAATTACATTTATGCCAGCTATTAACATTTTATAGCCATTTCATTATCTCATAATGAAACCAACGCCCCCGTTAACTCTTAACAGCATACCTATCAACTCTTGACAACTGTTTCAATTAATTTAAACCCAATCCGTTAACTCTTAATGGTGTTATCATCATTAACTATTAATAACGATTAATAATTATAGGTTATATCACTAAGTAAACTACTACACTCGGATATGCATGTGACTTTCTAAATTCACTACTAAGTAGCAATTAGAACACGTTAAATTCTTTGACGATGACCAAAACACTTTGATCTACAATAAGAATCTCTCAATCTCCTTGATGTACATCGAAAGACCCTTAGTGGCAATTACCATTATGCTAGGGCGATCTTACCAGTAATAAAGTCTTACTTTAAAGAGATCGTATTTAGGTATTCGATTCTCATGTACTATAATCCCTCCATCGACTAACATCCCGATTGAGTAAGAGTTATGAACTGATCAAACTCACTAATCAAACTCACTAACTCGATAACTATGTCAAGATCTAGCATGGTGTGATTGAGATGACACATAGGAACTTTTTCTAATATTGGAAACACCTTTCTAATCGTGTGTACCTTGGCTAGGGGTTCGAGCAATCACAACCACCACTGATCGCCTAGGATGTTCACCTCTACCAGAGGTCAATGGAACCCATTAGCAACCACTTGTGTAACGGCCCGCCTCCCGGAGCCCCCGTGCACAAAAAAGATCCGTGAGAGGGTCATTATTCGGATGATATAGAATAAAAACACCCTAACTCACGCACAACCCTTACAGACACCTTAACCATTTATCACGTAACATTTCATAATCATTCTTTCATAAGCATTCACATCGTGAACCCATCTGGCTTACATAATACACATACATCTCAACAACATAAGAGCTTTTCCCTGACCAAACAAAACGACACCCAAGACCTAGTCTTGGGAGAACTTTGCACTTCCTATCATCTGAATCCAAACCCCGCTGAACGAATCTGACAACTCTAACAAATCCCTGACTTGGAATGATGGAAAGCAAACGTGAGTCACAAGACTCAGCAAGCTCTAGAAAGAAAGGTTTTAGGTTAACGATAGACTCTTCTCATAACACTCCATGCAATTTGTGTCAATGCAATATCATACCATGCTATGTCCAATACCTGCCTTATCTCTAGATGCATAATCATATAGTAAACTTCACATAAACGGTCCTTGGAGCCCATATCAAACACATACTGGCGCCCAAGTCCAACATACAAACCTGTTAGTAGCCCACAATAGGCTACCATAACATCAATCATAACCTGTAATTACCCTTCATTCATCCATTAGCTTTTCCTTTCATCCATGCATTTTCCTATCACTCAACATAACATAACATCATATCATACCCTTTTTCTTGTTACTCATCATAACATAACATCATAACCTACTGTGGTTGTGAGCCATTTCCATGACATACATTCCGTGGTGGGCCACACCAACCCGTGGGCCACTTTCACGGCATATGTTCCGTGGTGGGTGACACCCATACTCATTGTAACACCCCGCTTTTCTTTTACGGAGTGTGTCACTATGCTGGGACCCAAAATATACGTAAATTATTTTTTTTCTTTCTTTCTCGATACATAACTTAACTTTAAGTATCAAATTCCAAACAAAACCCCCAGCATATCATTTAAAAATGCATAAGCGATAATCGAAACCTGATATAGCACATACCTGAATTTAACTTATTTTATATCATAAAGAATTCGTACCATATATTACATCATATCTTTAACAGTCTTAATACATGAAGAATCCATAATATTCTAACAAGGCTAATCATCAATAAAGCATCAGCTTGCTGAATCCATCAGCCACGCCATCACGTGCCGTCATATCCCAACTTGCTCTTTGCCCTAACTGCAAGTCTCAACTGGAACGTGGAATATTCCAAGGGCATAACCCATTAGAAGATGAAACTTCTAGTGAGGGTCCAAAACATATATATGAATGCATGATGCGATAACATGAACAACAATTGCCCTTAATGTAACTTCCCAGACCCACCAGCCTAGCACGAAATCCTAGGTAAATCCTGAACCTCTATAGGATAAGCCTAACGTTATTCCATCATCGCCCTTGGGGAATTACGGCTACACTCTGGGGGCAACATTCCATTCCCATGCATAGATATCAATATGACAATAATATCGTGCCATGCAAATATCATGACTTTCAATGCAATATGACAAAATGAACATTGCATTCATAAATAGCATGCATATAAACAATCATATCATGATTATAAGTTCCTGTGAGAAAACCACTCACAAAACCATAGGTAGGATAGGAAAACTCACCTTTTAAGATAAACTTGCATTTTCTCAAAAAACGTGCATTGCCTCGATATGTGTGCCCCACCTCGATTTCCGTGTCAACTCTCAAAAGTTGCACTAATCACATCATCTCGATCACCTCAATTATAAAATAATATTTAATCACTAAATATCCTCAATATTCTATTTATTTCATTTTTCCTTCATTTTCTTTCATTTTTCCTTTCCGACAATTCCTATAAATACCTCGGGACTATTTTCTCAAATCTAATTTCACAACAATTCATTATAGGCTATGAATTTCAAAGGAAAAATACTAAACTTATACTGATATTGCATTTTCATGCAAAACGAGGTTCTTTGATGCTAAAACCGAGACATCGGGAACCCTAACTTCAAAACTTTTTGCACAGATCTCCATAAAATATTTTTCTAGAATTTTAGGGATTTTTTTCCAATTTTTCAGAGGTCCCACGCGCCCACATGCGCCTGCACGCTTCTAGGGCGAGTGGTGGCTCGTGGAGGCTCATGCGTGATCGACACGCGCCGTTGTCTTCTCCGGCGACGGCGACGCTGAAAAATATTGAAATCGATGCCATTTGAACCCTCTCTTCAAGTCGATCAGGATGGGCTATCTTGGGCTTCGAAAGAACCACCGGAGGCTTAAAGCCTCGGCTAGGCAGACCACCTAGGTTTCCGGCGAAGCCTCGATCGGTCATCAAACCAACACCAAAACGCCTCAAAATCTCCAGAAATGATCTTTAACCCGTGGACAACAAAAGCCCCTTAATTTGGAGCTCCAATTTGTTCGTTTAAGCCCTCGATTTGAAGCTCCATTTCTTAAAAATTTCGGCCACTTCAAATGCCTATTTATAGGCAAATTCGAACGCCCCAAAGCCCTTGGCCGACCTACCCACTTGCCTTAGAGCTTCAACCTCCCTCAGATAGCCCTCAAACGAGCCTTATCCGACCATAATCATCGATTGTAGGCGCACGAAAAATTCGGCCACTTTTGGCCATTTTTTCTTCAAAATTCGGCCACCACGATGGCTTTTGTCGGGCAAGCTCTTTACAAAAGATGCTCCCCCGACCAAGCCTTATGCGACCCTGTGGCCAAAATAGGCCATGGCCGACTGGTCAAATTTGCCCATGCTAGCATTTTGTGTTTTTTGCACTTTAGCCCCTTCAAGTTTTGGCTATTATCACTTTAACCCATTTCACTTAACCCCTGAACTTTCCAATATTTCCATTGAGTCCCTCAAGTCCTAAAACATTCATTTGACCCTTGAGGATTCCGAAAAGATATCATTTCGGCCTCCCTCTAGCAATTTTCAAAAACTGCACTTAGGACCGAATCTTCGTTTTGGTCTCAAACCCTCTCGTTTCTTCCTGAAACCACCGAAAGATTGTTCCTTATGAAAAAACGAAGCCCCCTCAAGCTCCCGTTGACTTCTGGGAAGTCGTCTATAACAATTCGGTATTGTAGCCTAATTGGCAGCTACATTTTAGTTGTACCAAAAACTGTTCCCGATCTTATTTCTTTCGACGCTATAAATCATATCTCGAGGTGTTCATTAATGCCACGTCGTTTTCCTTTGGCATCTCAACTCCAGAGCATTCCCGGCAGTCGATTTAGTCAATTTTTTGGGCTATTCAGATACCAATTTTCTCTAAAATCCCATTTCTCTAATAAATTGTTTATTTTTAATTAACCCAAATTTCTCGAGTATTACACTCATCATTTAAAACTGAACATTCTCACCATGCAATGCAATAAATAGGAAATGCAATAGCTTTTGCAGCATAAACGTAATGACAAAGCCCCCCATAAACCAAGTATCAGGGCATGTTACGCACACATAGGAATTCACACATGCGATATGCTCTAAATGCACTGGCTCATCTAAAATACCCAAGTTGGTTCTTAGACCAACTGGGTCATGCAAATGCTCACACATCCTGTCACACACAAAGCATATCCCCCAAATGAATGCAACTCAGTCCCTGTGCAGCACACACACCATGATATGCAGAAAGCAAGGCGGGAGCCTGGCAATAACAGCTCTTCTAGCCCGTCTAACGCTTATCGTAACAGCCGATGACTCGCGCCCATACATCCATCCATCAATTGCCACGACCCACGGTCGACAGTCAGTGGCTTTGTACCCCATTCTCTTAGACCCACATAGATAACATTACATTTATATCTGTTAGACTTAGCATTTCATAACTTTTCTCCATAACTCTTCATGTACATAGCCACATAGACAACATCAACCCTATACACTTTCGACTTAACTTTTCTTAAGAATTTCCCATAATACCTCATGCACTCGCAACACAACCATCAACATACCATTCGTGTTCTCATCTCTTCTCATTCATAGAAAACTATCTTCACATGCATAGCAAACTCTTAACATAGTCCCATAATCTTGACCATAACCGACTCTTCTAAGAACGTAGCCCATCAGGTTCAGCATCATTCCCAAAGAAAAGCGGAACGATACGATGCCCCGTGACGGACGAAATGAATAACATCAAGACATCACTTACTTCACTTAATTCATTACTAATAGCCCCATTAATCACATATAAGACATAGGATGGTTGCCACGAGGATTTGCATTATTAATGAATGGAACTGAGTCACGGTAAGAAAGAGTTTAAAATACGAAAAACTATAAAGACTCTCACAGGAAATTAAGAACATGAGGGAAAGGTTAGGAACTTACCTTTACTTGGGCGATTTTTGTTTTTTCTGTCTCCCGATGCAAAGTAAAACATTTCCTAACATAAAATCGTGGCTTAAATTAATTAAACCCAACCGCATAGATTACATAATCCATCCGTATAAAATCTATAATTTAGATATATAACATTTTTAGTAATTTTACTCACTCATCGAGATATTTTTAAACACCAAATAGCTCATTAATTCATTGATTTCTTCCCTATTTCCTTCTCTTTTCTTCCTTTTTCCCCCTTTTCCCTTCACTGCTCGCGACCCTTGCTCCTTCCTCCCATTTCTTCTTCATTTTTTACTCACATAATGGCCAAAATCGGCCTTAAAAATGAAGCTGAACGGAAGCTTCTCGGGCAAGGAAAATAGAAGGCCGAGACCATGCCAGGTGGCGCATTTGCAGCCCTGCATGGCTGCCACCGCCCTAGCCCGAAATGATGTCATTTTGGGTTGGCCTTGCTGATAAAATCAGCAATTCTTTCCCTCGCGCACGCCCGCTCTCCCTTGGCCTCAAACCTGCGCTCACCTCCCTCGCACACACACATGCGCACTCGACCAACTGGGCTGGTTGCTTCCCTCATTAAATATGCGCCCTAAATTAATTATAAGGAGACCTCCTGGCTTTTCCCCAAAATTACACCAGCACCCCCACCAGTTCCAAAATTCGCACACACACCCTGCTCCCCATTTCTCTTTATTACACATATACCGCAAAACTTCTAAAAGATCCCATTTACACCCAAATTAAATAATTCTATAAATATTCCAAAATAAGATAATTAATTACCTTAATTTCCTATTTTCCCAAAACAAAATAAATAAATACTTTTTCTTAAATTTCTAAATATTCAACAATGACCTCAAACACCAGTTTTAATAATTATTATTTATCTCCAAATTTTGAGATGCTACATCCTACCTCCATACGTTACTGCACTAAGACCACTCCCATTTGAAACTGGGTGGTTCTTAGCAATGACAAATCTCAAACACCAACATATAAGATAACTATGTTACCTCTAGTTTAAGGACTAGTAACACAATCAAAACCAGTGACAGATCTTAGATACTCTTAACCATGTGATCTATCACTTGCATAACATTCAGTAGATGTTCCACTAACATCTACCCACATGTCTACTATATCTATCTCATGGATTATGGCATGCAACTCAGCATCATTTATCATTAGTACCTCATACTAATCCAATGTAATAACCCATGTGTCAATCCATAATATATTAATCATTCCCCTCTTCTGAGAAATCTAAGGACTGAAAAATCTTTAAAAAATCCTTAATCCAAAAGTCTTTGTCACATATTCTTAACACTTAAGAATAAGACTTTTAATAGGAAATCTAAAGGCTCATTCATATATACAAATTGGAGATGTATGAATGAAGATATAACCTTAAAATATAGAAGTATATTTTATTATATTTACAAGAATTACATCATTAATTAGTCCCATAATTATAACTATTATATGCTCTATAAATCTAGCATTAAGGCACTAATACTAACGGTAAAGATGAAGACTTACTTGAGAGGTCTCGACCTTTGGGATGTTATTGAGATAGATAGAGATCCTCCACGACTTAGAGCCACCCTACCATAACACAAATGAAGCACCATTCAAAATATATAGTAAGCCAAGAAATTCAAGGATTTGGCATGTTTGCAAGCAGTTGTGTCAGAAGCTATTTTAACAAGATAATAGCATGTGAGACACCTAAAGAAGCTTGGGACAGATTAAAGGAGGAGTTCTAAGGCAGTGAGAAGACAAGACAGATAGAAGTCTTAATTTTATAAGAGAATTTGAATTGCTTAAAATGAAAGATTTTGAGATAGGTAAAGAATATGTTGAGAAACTCTTAAGTGTGGTGAATAAGATTAGGTTGTCAGGGGAGATCTGTTAGAGAAGAGATTTATGGAGAAAGTGTTGGTGAGCTTACTAAAAGGTTGAAACAAAGATCTCATCTCTTGAAGATTTAAGAAACCTTAATCAAATCACCTTGCCAGAATTAATGGTGAATGCCTTGCAAGCACAAGAGCAAAGGAGATTGTGATTAGGCAAGAAGTGATATATTTGTATAGCAATGGCACCACGATCCAAAAGGAGAGGTGAATTGAGTTATTTAAAAAATTTTATTGAACTTGAAATCTTTTTGCTAAAAAATAAAGATTTAGTGCAAATGATGATAAATGGTGGGATTGCTTAACAAAATAAGTGGAATGAAAAATAAAAGCAATGAGGACACAATCAAGATTTATAATAGTTCAACCAAATTGCCTAATCTACTACCTTAACTCCTCATTGATGATTTCAAACACTTTATTATAAATCTTCCTACTTGAACATAAATAAGCCCTCTAATCCCCAAGTCTAGGAAATACAATCTTCTACTATTAAAGTAGGCACTATAGCAACCTTGCTAGGAAAATACATGATATTTTATAGTAAAAGAGAGTCTAAAAGATAAATCTCTTAGTTACAAGATCTCTCAAAAATTAAATGTAAGGCTTAAAATCAAATGACACAAATTGAATACAAAGCCTTTGAGAGAAAATAAATAAAACAATTGAGCACTTGAAAGATTTAAACACTTGAATGCTTGTAATAAATTTTCTTAAAAGCTTTAAATGATCCACCAGCCCTCTATTTATAGTGCTTAATGAGTGCTTCTAAAAATATGGTCATTGGTGGTAGTTGAGAGCAATTAATGAGCTTCCAGAACTAGCCGTTAGAGAAGTCTACGAAAAAAATGGTTGATAGATTCATAGAATCGATCGACAGATTAATGCAAAAATTTAAAAATCGGTAAACATTAAAAGCAAAAACAATCAATATATTAAAAAATAGTCAACCAATTTGAATACAGTAGTTGTCGACCGCTCACGACCAAGAGTCTAATTTTGACTTATTGACAGACTATTGAAGCCGATTAACAAAAAGGCCAGAGGTGGTCAAAAGCCTATCCTTTGCTTTTTAAAAGATTTTTCTTCATTTTCTCTAACACTTTAAAACTAATTTTGAAACACATATAAAAGAATCTTTTAAGACATAAAACTTTATTTTTTCAATCTCTATCAAGATAATTTGACCTTGAATAGTCCTGCAAAAATTTGCTTTCTTAAGTTGACTTTGAATAGTGCTGCAAAAATTTGCTTTCCTAAGTGTTGACTTTGAATGGTGCTGTAAGTTTATAAATTATTTTTGTAACTTAAGCATTCCATTGCATATAGAAACATTGGCTCCAATTTTTATGGAAATATATATATATATATATATTCCATTCCATTTTTTTTTTCAGCATTCAAAACATTTTAGTATCTCGGCCCACTGTGGACTAGCCCACCAAGTCCTTGGGCAGGTTGGTTGGCCCTCTAGAGTCAATATTTTTTCTTAAATTTAAAATTATAAAATAATATTGTATATTAAATAATATCTTAAAATATTTTTAATTATTTAAAATGTCGACAATTTAAGAAGTTCCCAAATTTTAGTTGTGGTCGCCTATTGATCAGTTGATGGTCTCTTTTTTTGGATTGGATGACTTAGCACTTCGAAGATTTTGCATATTTCGGCTTTAATATTAATCTTTAAAGCATATACGCATTCCAATGTATTCCCTTTAAACATTGATCTCCTTGATTAGAGGTGTTATATATATATATATATATATATATATATTTCATGTGTCAAGAGGTTTTAATATTAATATTGCTTTTGGTTAGTCAAGTCTTAAAAATTAAGTTTATAGATAGAACCGAGCTATATGTATGGACGGGATGATAAATCCGACAATCGAATCGAATTTTATCTGATGATATAGTCTAATCGAACTTCATAAATCAAAATTCATCATTGATTACCAAGGTGTCACGAACGGGAGAAACTCAAACTTTATGAAGCTCAATCAGGTTTCATCCTGGGATGAAACCCGATCAAGCTTGTTTCATGAAGTTCGGAACTTCATCCAGAAACAATAGTGATAAATTAAGTGATGTCACTTTTATTATTTGATGTCTTCGATCATCCTCTCAATAACTCAATTATGTATACAAGTAGCATTTTCCTTATATAAGATAATGTAATCTAGACCTAACAGGTTCGAACAAGTCTTTAAGTTTGGAAAACATGAATTTAAACCAAGCACACAATAATTATACATTGATTCAAATTAGTTTTTGGATCCCAGCTCATGAGATTAGGGGTGTGCAATTGGTTATAACAGAACCAAACTGACTGAATCATCTAAATTAACCGAAATAAGCGAAACTGAACTAACTGAATTTTGAGCCATTATAACCGAATCGAAATTTTTACCAAAGAAATAGAACCGAATCTAATAAAAAAGAACTGATTTGTCGGTTTAGTTTGGTTTTTAGGTTAATAATACCAAAAAAATCCAACTGAATAACCGAAATTCTTGAAAAAAAATAAAATAACCGAACCGAACCAAACTAAATAACCGAAAATCTTGAAAGAAATAATTGAACCAAATCACTACCAATAAAAAATTGAACTGAACCGACTAAACTTGTCAGTTCGATTCAGTTAGTTCGATTTACTCAAACTTTTGTTCACCCCTAAATGAGACCCATGTTTATACTATAAAAGATTGATTAGGTCTCTAAACTTAAATCTAATCTTATTACTACTTGGTGAGACTTGACGTATAAATTTGTTTCTAAATGAAAAATTTGTTTCTAAATTCATTTAAGACCCTTATACTTGAATACATCCGTTTAAATGTAAAGTACAAAATAAAATTCAAAACAAAACAATGAAATATGCCTTATATTTAATATATGACACATTACTCGGATCATATGTTTAACATAAATAATGCACTTAAATTGAGTTTAATTACTTATATTGTTATTAATTTTTGTTTTTTATGCATAATATAAATTTAAATAATATATTCTATATTTTATTTTAAACAAGTTCAAAAATATAATCACGTAGGAACTAGTAGATCTATATCTACACTATTTTATAATATCTATAATTATATTCAAAATTGGTCCAATAATACATTTAAGACCAAACTTAACTATATGGATTGAAATTGAACCAAATTCAAACCCGGACCAATTTATTTATAAACTTGGTTAAAATACTTAAAATTTACATCTCTACGAGATTCAAAATTTAAAGAGTTATTAAACAGTATCAATTCTGATATGGCCTAATAAAATCAAAGCTCTTAATTACGAGGAAGATGCCCACAAAGAATCCAAATAACCAAGCAAAGCTTCACAACGAAAAAGCAAGCAAATAACCCCCAAAAACTAACAAAGTCACAGGAGGCCAACCACCCACCCACCACCATGTTGCCTTGACTTGCTTGCGTCTCTGACTCTCTCCATCTCTTTCTTCATATTTCATCACACATCACAGAGTCTCACTTCCCTTCAACTTCGTCCCATGGCTTTTGGCCTCTTTTGGGTCAAAAAAAAAAAAGTAAAAAAAGAAGTCTTCCCAGTGTACCATGGTGTGGCTAGCAATTGTTGATTTTAATTTGCTTTTCCTCTCGTCTCACAAGCATTACCTAAAGTTCATAGGCCCCAGGAACAAGACTTTTCAATTGGGTCAAGCCGCCATATTATTATCTCTAGAGACTAAATGTGTATTTGGTTGAGCCTCCTAACTATTTTGCTAGACTAAATGTGTTGGTTGAGTATAGCCCACTTCTTCCTTCCTAGTTTAGTATGAGTTTAAGTGAAACATTAATAATATTATAAATGATCCCGATATTAAAACGTTCAATAAACTCTATAATGGAGACATTTTTGAGTTTCTTATACATTTTTTTTCTCGATAATATAACTTGAATTTTATCAAAATGGAACTTATATTGAAAGAAAATAAATTCCAAGTAATTGAATTGTCCAGAAATTATTTGCATGAAAAATGTCAATTAAATGTGCCTTGATTGACTCAATATTCAACCTAAAAATTGGTGTACTTTTTAATCTTTTGGTATTTGATTGTCATTATTTTTTATAAAAATAATCATTTTTCTTAATTTTTGTTATTTGATAGCCATTATTTTTCATAGAAATTAACACTTTTTCCATAAAAATTGACAATTTCTCAATCCCAAACTCCGCCATGGCAAGCAAGGTCTACCCTTCCACCAAGGCCCAAATATATAACGCCGCCTGCCTTGCATATTGCCCCCACACCGCAATCGGTGGAGTTGTTGCTGCTTTTGCTGCCTCTAGACCACCTTCATCCTTCTCATCCGTCGCGAGCATAGTCATCTGGGTCCTTTACCGTCCCCACCGCCCCTCATTTTCCATCCCCGCCCTCCAAATCTCCCAATTCAACCTCACTTCCTCGCAGCTCAATGCCAAATTCAATCTCTCCGTCACCATCCATAACCCAAACAAGATATAAATGTGACATAGATAGTTGTTTTCCATGAAAAATTCAATCTACCCCCCAAGCAAGAAAATGTTTTCTAGCATTGGAGAAAAATCAGGTCATGTGAGTAAAAGTTGAAAAATAAATTACTTAGAAAAAAAAAAACAAAAAAGCAATCAAACACCCCCAAAAATTGAAATTTTGAGTGAAAAGAAGGCATTTTTTTATCAAAAAAAAAAATAAATTTGGCCAATCAAAAACACCCCGTGTTGAAAAAGCATTTGGCGAGTAAAACTATAAAGATACATAAAAGTGTAGACAAATTAGAAAATGTATTTTGTAATTGTTCCGATATATATATTAATGACGTGTTGTGATGTTACCTAACTCAATTTGCGGCTGACATGAAGGGGTGGGTGTAACATGATTTGATTTTAAAGAATTAGAAGACTAAATTATAATGTATGATTCTTAAATTAAATTAAGCCATTTTTATTTAATAGTCATATTCGAAACAAAATATAAAATCATAGATAGTTTGGGGGGGTTTGGACAATGTGGATGTGGGGGTATATAATTTTAATTAAACAATGGTTTCTACCCAAAAAAAAAAAAAAAACTTGTATTTCATGATCAAATTGTATTGCCATCGCTAGTCACAAACGAAGGCGCATGGAGACACAGCGATGTCCGGTGTGTCTCAACGAATAACCATGTCCGTCCCTCATGTTTCATAACGTAAGTTAGAGATTTGAGTTTTTAAGAGCAACTACATTCATTTAAGGCGACTTTAGGAACGTGAGTGATGAATTTTAAAAAGGGTTTTGAAGATAAAAAAGAGTACAATTTTACGCTTTTGATTTGGATGGAGCATTGGGACCTTGGCTCCATCCAACCTCAAATGCCAAAAAATTCAAGATGGGTCATGGTCCGGTATTTGTGGCATATTATGGGGGGCTTGACATGAATGAAGAAGCCTCCTTTTTTTTAACTTACTAGTCATATGATTTTTTTTTGGTTTTGTGTGTGCATTTAGTAAGCGAAATTTATAAACTATTACAAGTATGAGAGACGCAATAACAAAAAGAAGGAAGAAATGCCCATCTCTCTCTCTCTCTCTATCTCTCTCCCAAGTCTCAAGGGACAAAGTGAGAGAGAGAGAGAGAGAGAAGAAAAGGAGTAAATGGAAAGACATAGAAATGCACTCCCACTTTGGCATCTTGCATTCATTGGAGAAAGACAACAAAAGGGTCTAAGATTCCTTGCCCATTTCTCCGCTCTTTCCTTGACAGCTGACCCCCCCATTTTGCTCCGCCTTTCACACCCCTTTTTCTCCCCACCACTTCAATCCCCATAAAATAATCCATCCATCCGTCCATCCATCCATCCATGATCCATCACCTCGTTTCAATTGAGTGCAAGAGAGGGGAAGAGGGTGGGGGGAGTCTAGTCTACTTCAAGATAGCCAGCTTCATTCAACCCCAACCCCATACTTAATTACTCTTTCATGATTAGAGAGATTCCCTATTTACTATTTAGTTGTAAAGAACCGTCCTAATTTTTTTTTTAAAAAGAATGAAAAATCATTACCACTTGATAAAAGTAAAACAGATAAAAAGGAAAGAAATTATCTGATTGAAGCGAGGATTGTCCTTCCTTTCCCCTTTTCTCAATCTCCTCTCCGAATTGTGCATTACAATTACATAGCAGCATTTGCCTCCATCAATTCCAAATTGTATACATATGTAGAGAGAGAGAGAGAGAGAGAGAGAGAGAGCAGAATTTTATATATGTATTACACTCATAAAACCGGCTCAAGAAGAACCTGATACTCGGGGCGACGTCACCGGAAAAAGGGGCAGCAGCCGGGGCTCTGATTCCCTCGGTGTATTCGCCGGCGACGGGTGCAAATAGAATCCCTTTTTCGCGATGGCCTGGCTCTCCGCCTCCATGTCCAACCCCGCTCCGCCAGACCCACACTTCGTCGTCCGGTTAAACGGGTCGGGTATGAGCGGCGTCACCGGGCTGAGCAGCAGAGACGTGAAGTCCAGAATACTCGGCGACAAAATCTCCGGCGTGGCCGGGTTCCGGGGCGATGCCCCGGAGCTGTGCCCGAGCCCGGGGACCAACGGGCTGATCTTGAAGTTCTTGAGGCAGTTTCGGCGCTCGTAGAGGCGGGAAGAGGAGTGTTTCCTGGGCCCGGTCTTGATGGGTGGGATCGGGTTCCTGTGCGGGTCGGGTCGCCCTCCCACGGCGGCGTGCTTGGCGGTTATTTCGGATCCGGTGAGCATTTGGACGACTTGCTTGAAGGAGGAAGTGTCGGCCTGGACGAAGGTGGTCGGGTACGGGTTGTTGGGTTCCGATCTGGTGACGGGCTTGGGCGTTGTGGGCGGCGTTACCACCGCCGCTGCCGCCGGAGGTTGCTGCCGGCTATTGCTGCTGGTGCTGCTGCTGCTACTCGAACTGTTGGGCGACGGAACAAGAGATGGGGCCGGATTCTCTTGCAGTTTACGTGACTTTTCCATTGATGGATCTGAGAGACAGAGAGAGAGAGATTTTCAGAGCAGAGAGGGAGAGAAGAGGGGGTTGAAGTTAGAGGAGGAGGATAAGGAGAGGGAGTTTGGCATATTGCACTTTGTGTGTTTGGTTTGATAAAAGGGAAGGGAAGGGAAGGTTTTTTAAGTTGAGGAAATGGGCAGGTTTTGGGGGGGTGGGGGGACATTTTGGTAATTTAGTGTGAAATTGGGGGGCCATAGTTAGTCATGGATTTGACAGTCTTTTCTTTGTTTGTGGGGCCCCCATGGGGCTGGGGCGGGGGCGCAGAGAGGGTGAGCGAAGAAGAAGAAAGAGGAAGAGGAAGCGGCGGCAGATGCAAGGGGGGATGACATTGTCAAACATGTTCGCCATTGACTTCAAAAGCTTGACTGTGGTAATGTGAATTTGTGGTCCTTCCTCTCCTCTCCTCCCTTGATGTTAATTGATTGCGACATCTACCTCTTAACCAATACTAGTTAATTATTATTAACTTTAATAATCAATCAAAGTGTTGCAATTGATGAATGACGTGTCCCTTCCCATTTTTAATTTCTTGACCTTTCAACCCTAACTTGGATAAACTTTTTATTACCTCTAACTTGGCTTCGCATGTTTATCCTCTAACTTACGCATTAAATTATTTATTCATCATAAACTTACAATAATTTGTGACAAAATTATTAAAAAAAAAAAATTCATCATCCCATCTCTTTCTTTCTTTCTTTCCAAATAAGGGTGAATAGGAATAGAAATAGAAATAGAAGAATTTTTTAACAAAAGCAAGATAGACATGAATGAATGGAGATAATTAAGAAATTAAAATTAATATAATTCATTTTATATGTTATTAAGTCTCTCTTATATATCAAACTTCGTACACTCTATGGGCTTATAGCCACAGAATTGAATCAATGATGGTGACATTAAATAGATAGCGTGTTGGGTATCATTGTAAAATTAATGATTACTGTATTATCTTTATTTTAATAATAATTTATAATTTAATTTAGTATAGTATGTATGATTATTATTATTATTATACACTTCAAAAGCAACATATATATATATATAACCTTTAAATATAGTAAATATGATGAGGCGTTGGATACAAATGAGGCATTTTGGGCACATCCGTCCAAAAATTGCCCTCACGTGGAATGTGTTTCCTTATTTTGCTGCCCAAACTCATATTTTCTACTCTTCTAGTTTTTTAATAGCCTTATTTACTTAACATTCATTTTTAAAGTAATAGTTTTGATTTTTTTTTTTAAGATAAATTATATAAAATTCTCCTGCATTTAGGGTCATGTGTAACTTACTTTCATGTACTTTTGATTGTATCAAAAAACTCCCCTACACTTTTAAAATGTTGCAATCAGCCA
Source organism: Diospyros kaki (assembly GCA_036245055.1). Taxonomy (NCBI): domain Eukaryota; kingdom Viridiplantae; phylum Streptophyta; class Magnoliopsida; order Ericales; family Ebenaceae; genus Diospyros; species Diospyros kaki. The sequence goes on along the minus strand of BSEG01000003.1, from coordinate 29,416,878 downwards.
TAATTTATTATTTTTTTACATAATTTTATACAATTTATTGGTTGATTAATACAAAATTTTATATTTTTTGATATATTAAAATTATATATGTAGAATTATGTATTTTGTATATAAATTATTATATAAAATTATGTAAAAAAATAATAAATTATGATTAATTATAATATTTTAAAAGTATAAATTTTTTTTAATATAATTAAAAATAAAAAAAAGTAAATTACACAAAACTCTAAATGCAAATGCAAGAGATTTCATATAATTTACCTTTTTTTTTTTTTATAGATATAGGATTGGAGTTTGTGAAAAGACATGTCATGGCGGCTTTTTTTAGGCTTTGGGGGGAGATAGAGTGCACATTTGAAGGCCAACTGCAGCCAAGCATTTGTTCTGCAAAGTCAAAGTGATTGATAGCGCACATTGGGATTGATGCTGCTGCTGCGGCTGCGGCTGCGGCTGCTGCTGCTTCCTGTCAGACTCCAACACACACAAACCAAAATCAAAATCAAAATCAAAATTAGCTTTTAGGGCATCAGCTTCTCTTACTAGTTGTTTTAAGCAAGCAGTTTTACTGCCCTCCAACTCAAAAGTCCCACGCCAGCCAGTCCATGACTTCAAATTCCATCACTTTTTAGGGGACCACTATACTCTATTTCATTTTTTCAAAATCAAAGTCAATCCGTCCAATTTATTATTGGAACAAAAGTAGAATGAAAAAGATTACCGGTTCAAATTTAATTTAAAGAGGATATTTTCTAATTATTTAAAAATATATAACAGTCGCCCCCCCATCCTCTTAAGCACTGCCATTTATTATTGTTTCGAGACTTTTGTTTGAAATTGATATTTAATAATAAGAAGTTTTGAGTGATTACATATCATATGATATATATGAGAGTTGAAAAAAAAAAAAAGAGAAGAAATGATGTCATACCAACATACCATATGCTTAAAATAATTAGTATTATTTATGTTGGGTGGCTTCCACACTTCAAAATGAGTAATGCTAAGGTACCATCCATCTTTTGTAAAAGTCTAATGAATTTACATTATACAATCTAAAAGAAAGTAATAATACATAATAAATGACAAAAAAAATATAAAAAAAACATGTAGCATTTGGTGAGAATGTATGCAAGAAGGCATCAATATTTTTTAAAATAAAATTAAATTAAAAAAAAAGAGTAAAGAAATTGGTTAGCTTTGGAAAATCAAAGAAACAAGAAGAAGGCCCAGAAAGTAAAAGAGTGAGGAAGGGGATAAAGCTGACATGTAGGAAATCAAACGTACACTTGATGTTGGAGCATCCAATGCCATGCCCAAAAGGGAATCCTATACATGTAATCAATTTTAGTGACTACTGGGAATGTGTTTAGAAGAGGGGAATGGGCTTGGGTTTTTAATTATTTATTTAAATTTAAAGTAAAAAATATATAAATATTGAGATCATATAGTCATATATAGATGTAAGATTTATTTGTAATTTTAAAACTCAAAAAATAAATATATATATATATATAAATAGACAAATAATAAAAATGAGCAGCCTATTCCTATCCAAAGTGAAGGGTTTATTTGTAATTCACACTTTTGTTTCCTGTTTTTTTTTTCTTTCTTTCGTGGATGGACCCCCTCCACCTCCCCCTGTCTTCTCTCCGCATCCATTGCCAGCCGATGATCACTCAGTCTTCCAATGCCTGCCCAATTTTCAAAGTCCAAATCAGTGCTTCCAGAAGTAGGTTTGGTTTGATTTCATTTCACTGCTTCAATAACTTTCTTTAGCTGAAAAGTTTGACTTCTTCCTGGTCTCATGTTCAGATGGAAGTTGGGCTTACTTCCTTCAATAAATAAAATTATCACTTTATGTAAGAACAATGAAAGATATTTAGAAAGCATCTTTTTTTTAGTATTTTTTTAAAAAATAAATATTATGACTTTTTCAAATATAAAATATTAGGATATCTTTAGTTATTATAAAATTAATATTAAAAAACTAAAAAAGAAATAGGCCCCAAAGTAGCCCAACCTTAACAAAGATTTTTCACAAAGTTGGGCCTTCAATAGGAAGGGCAAGATATGGACCTCATGGTCAAGGGCCCAATTTATGACCTCATATTATCAAAATAAATCTAATAACCCTTCTAACAGCCCTTTTGGTGGCAATAAGATTGGCAAATTCACTGAGAGATGGATCAAGAGAAAGTGGACTCCAATAAGAGGATGCGTACCAACTATCCTTATATATATTTTTTGATATTCAAATTATTTCCATCAAAATGGAATTTTAACATATGTCCACGTTTTTGTTTCACCAAACTGCTAATCTCCTCTAATATAATAATAATAATAAAGTGGGTTTGGTAGTGTTCCATCACCATCTCTCTTCTCTCGTCAATTTGTTTCACCAAACTAATTTTAGATTTGTGTGTGTGTGTGAGAGTGAGAGAGAGAGAGAGAGAGTCCGGTGAGAATGAATCACTGTTTTACCATCTCTGTGGCCGGTGGACCATCCCTCAAATGAAATTCTTGATTTGTTAGAAGCTCACCGTTTGGCCGCTATTTCTATTTTTGTTGTTAGATGTTTTCTTTCATTTCCTACATACCAATATACATATACATATATATTGTTGTATATGTGCGTGTATATTCTTCCTAACCTAATCAAGTCATCAGTAATCACCCAAAACCCACCCAAAGTGTTATACTACCTCACTAACTAATGATAAAATATAATAATACCTAACAAATAGTCTATGATTAAAATTGAATTACAAGTTAAATGACCCAACTTATAAAAATACACAATGAAGTAAAATTTCAAAGGCATGTTGAGTTGTAAAAATAAAAATAAAAAAAACATTTTTTATTGAATGATTAATTCTTTTATTAAAAAATAAAAAAACATTTTTTTAATTTTTCAAATAACTTTTTAAAAATAAATATTATAACCTTTTAAAACATAAAATGTTAAAGACATTTAATTAAAATTAAAGTTAAAAAATTTTAAAAATATTTTTTAAAACTGAACATGAGTATTTGTTTTAATAATTTACCCCCTCCTTTCATGTGGGGGCAAAGACAAACTACAAACTACACGTGTGGGGGATCCATCATCCAGTTGAGCAACTAAATGATGACCCAAACATACAAAACCATGCAAAAAAGGAAAATAAATTTTTATAAAACTTGATGAGCTGCTGTATCAACCAAATAAATACTCCGAAAGGCCTATAAAACCAACCAACCAACCATAATTATGGGGAAAATTCAAAAGTTGTTGGAATAACATCAAAATCAAAACCACAATACAATTCAAGTTAAGGAAGTATTATATTATACTTAAAAATTACCCACAAAAATAAAAAAAAAAAACCCAGTGGAAAGGGCACTTGATGGTCAAGATATTAAAAAGACAAAACTACTACAAATAGGGACAACAGTCCAAAACAGGGGACCCTCCAGATTATCTCTATGCCTCGCTGCAGCTACTTATTTTTCCTGAAAATGAAGATTACCCGGTTAGCATACTAAATTCATACAGGGACCACCATGCAAAACAAACAAAACAAAAAAAAAAAAAACAATTACAGAGAAAAAAAAGGATCCCTAGCAATCAAATATCAATTAGCGGTATTTGTAAAATCTTCGGGCAAATAATGACTTGAATATTCTCAACTCATGAACTTATAATAACTGACAATTCCAAGGGGAGCTGGAGTCATAGCAATACCATTTTTCCTAGTTTCCAAACAAGTAGATGAAGAAATACTCAACTCCATATCAGAAACCTAAGTGACAATTCGCCAACAGGAATAGCTAATTACTGATTGAATTCTCTACTTTGGATCACATGAGAAAACAGATGAAATGATATTTCTTCTCACATTATCCAAGTAGCTCTACTTCATTTTCCCCCGTGTTTGGGTGGGGGACATCTACTACCCCCAACCCCCCCTTTTTCTTCCTTTCAAGATCAATCTCAAATTCTCAACTAGCCAGCCTTAATAAGAAAACAGTGGAAGGTATTCTCACTGGAGCCTTTACAAAGACATAATCCCAAAAAACCTATCATGCCCTAACAACTAGATGCAAGCGCTTCATTATTCTTGATTTCTAGGCAAGCACCCAATGACTGGAAAACTTCAAACTTCCCCAACCACATTATGCCAAAAAAGACTCTGTGTGGCAAAATCACAAAGAAATCCCGTGTATAGAAGGAATTGCAGTCTGAGATTGATTGAAAATAACCAAAAAAAAGCAACATATAATGAAGAACATGCTTCAAATTGTAGTTGCTTCTATAGAGTGCCTGAAATTATTTTCTACTGTCCCTTGATGAATGAGGCCGGCAGTATATGTACACTTTCCAACTACTCACCAGCAGGATTAGAAGTGACCAATATTGATCTGAGTTATCTGAAAATGCTACATATGCCCATTAAATTATTATCAAACAATTGTGGTAATTGTCTTTTTCCAACACATTCTTTAGTTTAGATGAATTCAGGTGCTTTCCACACAGTATCAGGTTATTTGCATGCTGCAGATAATCTCTCCAGGCAGGCTGAAAATTCATTTCAGATCTTTGTATGTTTTGTTTTGTTGGGTAGAGAGGCTGGTGTCATGTACCTGAGTTATAAGGGAAGAGGTAAAAAGCCTATAAGCGGTATAGTAGTAGGGCCTTAATGTAATAACGGAAAGAAAGGCAGTTATGTAGATTTTGAATATTGGCGCCAAGGGATCAGTATATAATCTTGATCCCACGCTTGAAGGAGCATCAATGAATACAAATTGAATTCATTCCTCCCGCGTAGCTTCTCTATTCCCTCCTGATTCTTCTATCCATTCCTCCCTCATTCTCTTAATTTTCTCTCTAAATATCCCTAATTCTCCACAGTCCGGAGGAGAATTTTCCTTTGTCAGGACCGAGTCTGACAGCTGGGTAAAAGATCGGAATTTTCCAACTACTATTTGACGTTTGCAGCTAGGAGCATGTCATTAAGCTATAAATGTCATTAACCTGTCAGTGCCAAGCTCTTGGACACATGAAGCATTAAGAATTTGGGGCCCAACCTCAAAAACAAAAATTAATCCAGTAACATTAAATCGAAAGAACAAAATACAATTCCCCCCTCAAAATAAGCCTACTACCTATGCCTACAGATATCAGAACAGGGTACTGGTCAGCATGTCAAAAAGTGTGTAGAATATGCTCTATGGAATGTCCAAAGTGATGTTTCAGTTGTAGGTGAGAGTGCTTGAAAAGTTAAATTTATTTATTTATTTGAAAGCACTAAGCAGGATGGAATGCCCATATTTATTTATTTGTGAACACATTAAATGCACCGTGCCACTTGTGATCTAAGATAACCTTGCCAGTAGTTGGCACAAACAAAAGCGGATCAGACGATGGAAAATATAACCAACAAAGGTCATGTTAATTCTATTTTCCCCACCTAGAAGTATATATAGATTGTGTTTAGTGTTTAATATATATAAAAATATTTTGTTTAAAATTCTTTCTTCTTTCAGCCTAAACATCACTAATCATGATTTTCCTCAAGAAATGCTTCCAAACAGAAGTCTTGTATCCTTTTAAGTATTTTAGCCCACAAATATCCTCCCAGGGAAGCCCAATAATTATCACCTCCCTCCAGTCAATTATCAGCATCTAACAATTATAACTCAAAGTTTAACAGTAGCATAGCAACCTTCTATAATACCAAATGTATAACAAACTCTAATAGTATGATGGGAACTGGGGATTTGTGAAACAGCAAAAGAAAAAAGAACATATCTTTTTATGTCAACATAGAAAAGACTGAAGCAAAACAATCTAGTTCACAGTTGTTGACTATAACATTACCTAAAAGTCACATAAGCATGGTTAGTCATAACACCTAACTTGAGCTGTGGTTAGCATCCATCACAGCTAGCAATAGCCCTCCTCCATCTATATTATCCTACCCAGTATCCTACATGCACCTTCTCCCATGCCCTCAACATCCCTGTTTGTGACAATCATAAGCTGAACACAGGCTTATAGAAGAGGGAAAGAACCATATGGAGAATGATCCTATACACAACTTCTAAAGCAATTGGAGTGAATTAGTTAAATATATATCTAAAAAACACTTCATCCTACTAAATAGGTCAATTTTCACTAAGCTGTTTGGTAAATGGGATTTCAGCTCCTAGTGCATGACCTAAAGATGTAACACCTTCAAGTTCAGATAACTTGTTCCTCTCAGTTGAAAGTTGGAGCTTCACTACATTGACCAACGGTAAAGGATAATATAACCATGCGAAGACACATGGTCTCAAGGACTACATGAGCTCTTAAAACTTTATTTGGATGACAAAAAGCCACAGGCCAAAATGACTATCAAGAGTCCATATTTTTAATCTTAATATTTACTTTCATCTTAAGTAACCAACGTGCAGAGAAAGACATTAACTTCTTGTTTGTGATGCAGCATACTTTATAACCGTGAAGATGTACCCACAAATATCAATAATTTGCTTTGCCTGAAGAAAATATTTAAAGTTCTAAGATACAAGAACCGCCTTTTCATGATAAATTAAAATCAGGTGCAAAGTTATAAAGCCTTGACCAAAAGTAATTACTTTTAACTAGATTCTAGTAGATGGATATTCTAACAGTGCAATGTGCTACACAATTTATCGAGTAAATCCTAAAACTATCTCAACTCAAAACTCATCAGCAAAGAAATATGATAAATGACAATTGAGAAACAGACAAAAAAAAAAAACAAGTTATACATTTATTGTGACAAATAAGGAATTACAATTATGAATATACATAGCATTCTTCTAATATCTGATGACTGCTGAGTTATGTTCACTTTCCTGCGTTAGTATATGTCCTTTAGATCAGTGTTGTCAGAGGTGAGCTTATCACTTGCCTAGGCATTCAGGCACCTGAAGGCGCCCTGGAATAGCCGTGTCTACCTCTAGGCAAGACAACTTCAATCAGCTGACACCTAGGCAAGTGCCTTAAATGAGGCAATAATCACCAAAGGAGCTTGTCCAGGCGTAAAAACATGTATAAAAGAATTGACCATAAAAATAAAGAGTCATACTAAAAGGCAGTTACAGGCCAAAACAAAGAAGAAAATAGAAGCAAAATAGGAAAGAAGGAGATAACTGTCGAGCTGTTGCTACTGCTCAGGAAATCACCAAACATTACCTTCCCAATTTCTTCCCTCTTCTCTCTTTTTTTTTTACCTGGAAAGGTCACATGCATAAATCACAAGGATACAAGCTGGATAAGACTCACTAGAAGTCAGCTAGAGCTCTCACATGCCGCGGGGTTCCAACAAATGAAGTCACTTGCTGATGAACCTAGGGCTAGGCCTGTCAATGGACTGGATCTGGTCCAAATCCAGTCCAAATCCATTTTGGTCCATATCCACTAGATCCATATATAAATGGATATAGTGGATCTGGACCAGATCCATTACATAAATATTAGCTACAAAATAAAATTTTGTAATTTTTTAAATTTTACTATTTAATTATACATTTTTAAAACTATTTTACTCACATATATTTGTTTAAATATTTATATGTACATATATACATGCATTTATACATAAGCATACATAGATGTATGTAATGCATATATAGTATATGTGCATACATACATGTATGTATACATATAGGCAAAAGGCATAAACATGCCCTCAAACTTTGCCCAAAGAGCCATTTGGCCCCCTCAACTTTGGACCGAACCTATCATGCCCCTCAACTCTTGAATTTGGAACAAACACACACCTCACTTTGCAATTTCATTCCAATCATGCACCTCTTGTTCCTGTGAGCATGGTGCATGAAAGCACACGCAAATGAGGGTGATGGGTGAACAGCAGCCTCCAAAGCTTGGTGTTTCCTCCCCACCGCCAACGAATGAGGAAGACGACCGCTCGCCTCCCATGCCACTGGCCCAGATCTACCCACCCATGCTGCTGCTATCGCCGGCCCGCCGCTGCCCGCACGCATCCGTCACCAGTGACCAGCACAAGGAAGACGACCACTCACCTCCCACGATGCCGGCCCAGATCTGCCTGCCCACAACGCTGCTATCGCCCCCCCCCCCCCCCGCATCCATCGCCGACCACCAGAACGAGGAAGGCGAGCAACTGACTGGCTGCTCACCTCCCAGCTCTGCCCGCCCACGCTGCAGGCCCAGCTCTGTCTGGCGCGTGTAACTCACATGCACCCAATTGCAAAATGAGTTGTGTTTGTTCCAAATTCAAAAATTGAGGGGCATAATAGGTTCAGTCCAAAGCTGAGGGGGCCAAATGGCTTTTAGGGTAAAGTTTGAGGGCATATTTATGCCTTTTGCCATACATATATGCACATACATACCTTTACGTTCGACGTACAAATATATGTAGACACACACATATGTGAATAGGTATATATAGATATATTGTAAAATATATGTATGTACATATATTTCACATATGTACAAATATAAAACCATACATACATATGTATAACATGTACACGAATGTTATGTATGCATGTGTAATATTTATGTATTTATATATAGTCCATATAGATATGCACATATATTTACATAGGTACATACATGTATAATATGTATACTTATAGGCATATATGTACATGTATATGAATGAATACATTGTATATATATGTATGTGTATATATGCAAAAGCATATATATTAATATGTATATATTGATGTGCATATATATGTATATATTAATATATAAACGGTAATATGCAATTTGGATATTATTAATATATATATATGTGTACAAGTATATATACACGCAATTATGTATATACATATATGCATTATATATGTGTGTACTTATGTTTATATATGTATGTGTTTGAGTATATATAAATACATGTATTTACATATATGTATTTTTGTACTCTTGTATAAATAAAAAATACATGTACATATATATGTGTTTATATATAAAAAAACAAAGGAAAGTTAAAAAATGGATCTCTCCAGTCCAGTTATAAATGGTTCAGGATCAAAATGGGACTGGAGTCTGGATCAGATCATTAGTTATTGGACCTGGATCTAATGGATCTGGTCCAGATCAAGTCCATTGACAGGCCTACCTAGGGCACTAATGGCACGTGGTTAGCCTTCCAGGTTGCTAGGCACTGGCAAGCTCTCTGGTGGTAGGCATCCCTTTGATGGCCATATCCCCTCTCATCTACCTCTTGTTTGGTACTTGTGGCTTAACAATGCAACTGCCACCCAACCTCTATGCTTCTCCTCTCAAGAGTTCTAGTTCACTGCTTTTCTATGGGATTATAATTGGGCTGTTGTTGATTAGTTTAGTTTATGTTCATTCTTTATTTTCTTTATTTTCTTTATAATGCAGAATATAATGCCACAGCGCCTTTTGCCCATGACTACCTTGCTTTATTCCGAATAAAAGAAAACTAAACAATCATTTTTTCACTAAAATACACAATATTTTATAAGCTCACAATATAAACAACTAAAAACATTGCTAGATGGCAAACTTACAATTTTAGGAGTCGCTAGTGTGTTGCTCCGAATCAACAGTTATTGTACCTTAAATATAGACACTACGTGTAATACCACTAATAAGGCAGGAAATTTAAGCTAGCATTGCACAAATCAAATATTTGCTAGTCCTCACTACTGTCCCAAACCTGAAGACTTAAGTGCAGCTCAATTGTGGATGATATACAGGCATGGAAGGGCAACTCAGACTTGTGAAGCAACTATTTTGTGTTCTTAGCAAATCTTAAGCGATCAGTAAATAACAATAATTTGATGAATATAGGGTAATCACAACAATAAATGAGGTGCATATCCAATACTGTCTTCATACATTCCGCAGCTCCTGACACTGTTAATACATAAGACATTCACTAAATGCAAAATATCGATTGCAATGAGCCACTCATTGTAAGACAGTATGACTAAATACAGTATTACTCTTATATATTCATAATGGTACATAAAACACCCCAAATAGATTTGTCAAGTAAGGAGTAATTATACTTGATTATTTAGTTATTTCTGTCACTTGATTATTTAGTAATTTTACTTGATTATGAGTTACTGTGACAATTTATGATGATAATGCCGTGGGACCAACAGAAATTGTTATTGGAATAGCTACAGATTGTTATAATCATATTCTCAAGTCCTCTGCATAAATCTTGTCGCAGCTATCCCTTCTGCTGTAAAACTCTTGCAGAGGAACTAACAACTTTTATTTCTTCACCATCTATTATAGTTTGGTTTAAACCATGATAAATATTTCACAAACAAGTTACACATCTAGAAACATGGAGTAGGCAGTTCAGGTAGTAGCAAGGAGTAATACCTTTCAAGACTCAATCTTAATCTCTTTATCTTCCACATCATTTGTGACTGCGTTTGCCTCCCCACCTTCTGCATCCTCTGCAGGTGGTTGGGCTTGTTCCTCCTCTGGCAATTGTTCCTCCACATAATCATTCTCGAATGCATCTGCAGGGACCTCGTAAATCCTCACCTGGGGCTTCGATGGATCCTTCACAAGCACATACTTCCCTTCATTCAACTTCATGCACAAGTCCACAATGGACTTTACAATACCCCACATATTTGCAGTATTCAAATTGATCTGTGCTGCAAAATCTCTTGGCTTATATCCAACTACAGCCAATATGACATGGTTGAAGTGATCACGAGGATGAACACGTGAAACATAACCCAATTTCATCATATCTGCACTAGCCAAAAGAGCCTGGGCGGTCCATTTAGCCAACTTGTTGGCATTGTTCTTCAACTCAGTAGCCAATACCGCACCTCTCTGGGTCTCCAACTTCTGCCTCCAATCAACACCAGAATACTTGGAATCAAACTCATTTAGTGCATTTTGCGTGAGGAACGACCTCTGACTGTTAACCTCTGCTACACTCTGAACCTCGCACCTGGCTACGAGGTACATATCATCGTCAAGCTTCCAGCGACGATATCTATAAGCAACGGATGCCACCTCTTCGCCCTCATTCGCGAACGGGTTCGGCTCTTCGAAAGCCACCTTATTCCCATCTCTAATCAGAACCTGCTGCGAAAAATTCTGGTTGATATACGCAGCCTCAACGCTCAATGAGTAGGCGGAGTTTATATCGTCTTTAGCCTCGGGCAACGGCTCTTGGGAAGTCTCGTGAACAGCAAGCAGATCTAACTGCGATCCGTCTCTCTTGTCGAAGAACAACTTGTTTCCAACTCGCTGGATTACAATATCCCAAGAGTAAACCGACCTCGGAGCGCACATAAGAGTGGACAGAATCGAGTCTGTAGCAAAAACCGTGGCTTTGTCCTCGTTGGCGAGTCGGCGAATGACCGGATCATCTGAGGTTGTAACTTTGAAGAAGTTCCGATTCTTGAACCGCTCAAGTGGGCGAGCGTTCTTCGGCGTGATGCGATCGTAGGACCGGTCGTAGAACTCGAGCCCGCCGCACAAGAGGAGATCCTCGGGCTCCGGAACCGAGAACGACAGTTTGGTGAATGTTGAGAATGGAATTTGATCGAGCATGTTCCACTCGGGCTGGATGTCGACGGAGGACTTGAACACCGCCGCCTCGCGCCGAAGCGCGTTGCCGCCGGAGCGGTTCATGTGGTAGAGGCGGTCGCGGCGGGCGCGTTCCTTCTCTGCCTCGCGCTTTTTGGCCTCTACTTCCTCATCCCGCCGCTGCGGCAGCTGGTGGTGGCGCTGCTGCTGGAACCGCCATTTAGGGCCGAACTTGGGCCGCGGCGGCGGCTTGCCGTCGACGAGGCGGAAGGAGGAGTCCTCGTCGGCCGCGAGGCCGCCGAAGGACTCGTCGCCGGTGAAGTCGAAAACGGAGTCAGCAGCGCTGCGAGGGTTTCCTGCGTTCCTGCCAGGATTGTTGTAGTTGCGAGTCCAGTCGGCGATCCGGCCGAGCTTATCGGAGCGAGAAAATGGTGCGAACGGGACATTACTGGGGTGATTTGCAAGGAGAGGAGATGAAGATTCCGGCGGCCCCCAACCGTCCGGATTGAAAGGAACGGCGCCGACGTCGAATCCTACCATGTCTGGAATCAGAACCTAGCGTCCAAAAGCAATCAAAGACAGAAACGCCGAAACCCTAGATGACTTTAATACAGAGAGAGAGAGAGAGAGAGAGAGAGAGAGAGCACATTACCAAATGGGCTTCCATTTATAATGGACATGGGCCGGATGTGTGTTGTACCGTTTGGGCCTGTTATTCTCTCACATGGGCCCACACAAGCCCTCAACAAGATGGAAAAGAAAAGGTGATTTGTATGCTCAAGACATAAGTTGAGCTGTCAAATAAGTAATATGTCTATGTAAATTTAATAAGTTGTGAATTCGATCATCGTCTTGCACTTCGCTTCACACCTATAATTTATTTTTTCTAACGTAATCAAGAGTACAAGCATTAAAAGCCGCATAAAGACTATCATCTCAAAAAAAGATAATTTATATAATGAATTAAACCAATTATGAATTTAATATAAATATTTAAGAGAGAGGTTTTAGCCTTACTAGATTTTTCATTAATCCCAGTACTAAAGATTAATGAGCATATATATATATATATATATGTCCTTGTAACATCACATACACTCCCACGCCCTTGATTGATTTAGGTTAATCTCATTAATTATTGGTCCAATTTCCATTAGAACGCCCAGATGACATAGGCTTTGATTGTTCTGGACTTAAGACCAAAAGTAATTGGGCCTAAATTCTCTCAAATGGGCTGATCCAGGCCCAGCACATGATAATTCGAATTTTCGATTTTGAAAAAAGAATCTGATTTCCATAATGATATAGTTATTTAAAAAATATTAAATATTGAATATCTCGTCGTTATTCAACATGCAATATTCCAAAATTTTGTCCAATAATACACTTAAAAGCGATTGTTTATTTAATAATTAGTCATTATCTCCTCGCAAATCATATACATTAATTCATTTATAAATGAATATAATTATTTCTCTTCCCAACCTATTACTTTCAAATTATAATAGAACAAGAACAATCTTAATATTATATACAAATGTTCATCATTAATTGAAATACACTTAGAAAAAACTTCGATCATTAAACTTTTTTTTGCTAAATTTAAAGACTCATGTGTAACCATGAAATCACACCCTTAAAAGTAAGTTTTTATTTAATTTTTTCTTATTTTTCTTTTTTTACACTTATAATATAGCACAAACTAACCCTCTAATACCTATTAATTGAGAAAATACTGACATAAATTCTAGTTCTTCAATTTATCTACATTTTTTTTTTTTTGCTTTGGTTTTTGAACTTAACGAGGATATATATGAGATTAAATCCTCCACATCTATCTTAGATCTTTTAGGATTTGGCTTATGTTGATAAATGTGATCTCTCAAAAGGCTTGAGATAGGAACATATAACAAAGTTGAATTGAATTTTTTAAAGGGACATTTTAATAATTATACGACGCCACGTAAAAGAAAAGGTTATCTTTTATTTACTCGTATAGTTCACAAGAAAAATAAATAAAAAAAATCTACTTTCTTTCATTAATTTAACAGTGAAAGAGAAAATACAAATAAGTAGGAAAGCTATAGCATATTTTTATTAAAAAATATTGACATTCCTTCTCCCCATATTACACCCGGATTTGGGAAGAAGAGCGGGCTGGCTGAGGCTGAAGTCCGTCCCATCCCTTTCTGTTCCCTCGCCTTCCCTCTTCTATCCCCTCAATCCAAACAAATAAACTGGTTAACTTCAAAAAAAGAAAAGAAACTAGCTAGCAAGCAGCTACTTTGGATAAATTCTTCTTTAGCCTCTCCCTGATCCTTGCAGCTCCACAATAATGTTCCAATCCGGCCCCTGCAAGTGCAGTCTATACAAAAAATCTTAATCTCATATTTCTTCATTGTTCCACCAACTGAAACCAAAGACGAAGCCAAGTTTTTGCAGATAGTCAATGGTCATACATATAATATACCTTTGAGTGAATGGAGTGGAAAACTGCATGATCAAGAACAGAAAAGGCGGGACCGACAACCTCGGCTCCTTCTTCCTCAAGTACACGAATGGTTTCACTGAACATGAACTGGGAATCCAGCCCAGTGATCAAAACCAACTCCAGAGAAGAACCCATTTCATGAATCTCAAACTTTGGTGATCTGATGGTCATCACTGGCTGATAACCCACAGTTGCTTTCTTGCTGGCTTTAGGGCATCCCAATAAGCTTTTCTTCTTCTCTTTCATCTTCTCCACTTATTTCTTCAACTTCTTGATGTACTCTGCAGTAGGCCGGCCCTGAGATGTTAGGGCCCTAAGCGAAATTTTATATGAGGCCTCTATGTTTAAAAATAAAATTACATATAACGAATACAAATAAATTTATTTTACTATATAAAAATATTCAAAATTTTTACAATAATAGTTTAAAATTTACAATATTTCACTTTAAATTTACTCTTCTAGCATTTTTAGATGAAAAATCAACAATTAAACTATTACAATCAATTTGTTCTAACATATGTCTTTCAATAGACACCATCGTCAATCCATTCAATCTTTCTTGTGACATTGTTGACCGAAGATAAGATTTTATCAACTTTAACTTTGAGAAACTTCTCTCTGCAGAGACAACTGTAACTGATATGGTCAAAAGTATTCTATACGCGATCCACACATTCGGAAAACAACAATCTATCGTCTTAATGTAGTCTAATACTTCAATTGACTTCTTGGTCTCTTTTGGCAAACATCTCACAACTTTTAGCTCAGAAAATAACTCTTGTCCATTAATATCTGAATCCGACTTATACCTCAAGAATTCTTCTAACTTATCACATGATCTCTTCAAACAATCATCATCTGTAGAATATAATTTTTTCAAATCAAATAAAATTTCGAAAATATTTTCATATTCTTGAAGTTGTTCAAACTTACACTTAAGTGAAGAGAGGGCTTGATCAACTACATATAAGAAAATAATCAACTCTAAAAGATTCTTCAGCTGAATGTGTTATCTCATCATTAACATTTTCATCAAATTATTTTTTTCTATGAATAATACGTTTTTCTTGAAAAATAGGTTCAATTTCCATTTGAGCAACAATTTCTTTAGCAATAATCATGTCAGATTCAAATCCAGTTTCTCTATAAGTTTCAAAAAAAGAAATTAGTGCTTTCAAGTGACTTATAGCAACATCAATGATCATATCGTTACTTTGCAACATTTTGCTTACTCTATTAATAGCAGACAATATATTATACCAAATAACCATGCCAAATAAGAACTCAAAATCCATAATGTCATGTAATAGACTTTTAGTATCTCGAAATGTGTTAGGGTCATCACATATTTCCATCAAGTGAATTAAAGCAACTTTTATTTGTGGAGTTTAAAATCTGATTGCTTTAATACTTTCAACTCGACTTTCCCAACGTGTTTGTGATAGTGGCTTAAGTGTCAGGCCTTTCACATTATCTTTCAAAACTTTCCATCGTTTTGTAGATGATGAAAACAATATATATAAGCATTGCACAATTCCAAAAAAAGATTTAGCCTTTATGCAAGAATTTGCCATATCATATAGTGCAAGATTAAGATTATGACAACCACACGGAGTGTAAAAAGCCTTTGGATTTACTTCTAATACTCTTTTCTACACACCTTTATGCTTTCCTTTCATATTAGAACCATTATCATAACCTTGACCTCTTAAGTTACCAATATCAAGTTCAAGTGTTTGTAGAGCATTTATCAATTCATCAAATAATCCTTGCCCTGAAATATCGTCTACCTTAAGGAATCCTAAGAAAAACTCTTCTACCTTAACTGGATTTGCTAAGACATTTACACATCGTATAATTAGAGACATCTGTTCTTCATGACTTATATCTGGTGTACAGTCAAGTATTACTGAAAAATATTTTGATTCTTTAACTGTTTTAATAATTGCACTTTTGATCTCACCTGCCAACATGAGTATGAATTCATTTTGAATTTTATGACTCAAATAATGATAGTGAATTTCTTTTTCTTGAATACGTCGAACGTGTTCTTTCATAATTGGATCAAACTCAGCGATCATTTCAATCAAAGCTAAAAAATTCCCATTATTTTCTTCATATAATTTTTCACTACTTCCACGAAATGCCAAATTATTCTTACTAAGAAAGCTAACAATTGAAATTATTCTCGCAAAAACTTCTCTCCAGTGTTTTATATCTTTGTTAATTTGATCTTGCACAGTTTTATCAATTGTTAAATTATTTTGTAATCGTTTTTTCAATTCAAACCATTTTCTCATATTATTCATGTGCCCATTACTTGTTTCATGGCTTTTCAGTTTAGAACCAAGATTTTTCCAATCACTTGTCCCTTCATTAGCTAATTGAATATAGTTTCGTTCTTGTTTAAATAACTTGCAACAAAAACAAAATACTTTATCTAATGAAACGAAATAGATTAACCATTTTCTATCACTCTTTTCACCATTTGATAAATGACGAATGTAATACGTAGAAGAGAAATGTCTATTTTCTAAATTTTTAGGAAAATCAACTACATTACCTCTTACAGGATCTTTTTCTACCAACAAGTCTATAAAATTTTGATCAATATTTTTTCAATTATTTGGATCAATTATATCTAAAGAGCAACCTAAGCATTCTGTATCAACATTTTTATATTCTTGTTCATTTCTATTTTTAGTATCCCCTAATTCATATTGTTCCTCTTTATCTACTGCCAAATTATCGCACTCTTCATTTTCTATCGTATTACTAATATTTCTAGTGACAAACTTGTCTAAAGCTCCTACTTGAGATAGAATAAACTCTTGAGTTTTTTTTGTTTTTTTCTTTTTTCATTTCCAGATAAATATTTTTTAGTATACATAATAAATTAATTTAAATATAAAAATTAAAACAATATCAAATTCAAATGTAATTGAGAAACAATAGAACCTGAATAAATCTGATAATTGAAATTTTGAATTAAAATCTACCTGCAAAACAAAATATTAGAAGAACACAAGACAAGAGATAGAATAAAAGATATGTTATATGTAGAGATTAGAGTAGAAACAAAACAAAAATTACTATAAATATATATATATATATTATATATAATATAATCCTTCTTATTTCAAATCTTTTGCCAGACTGCTGTTGCTAATTGCTAAACAACCTAAACTGCTAGTGTGTTGTGTGTTGAATGCTAATGTTGTGTATTGACAATATTATTATTTGTTGTGTCTGTGTGCTATTATCACTATACTTAACAAAAATTACCATACAACTGGAAGCAAGAAGAAGACGAGAGGGATGCTGGATGGAGTAGTGAGCAGTCGCAACTCGCACGCACGCACGCACTGGAGAAGAAGGAGAGACTGGAGGCTAGAGCAGTAAAACGGAATAAAAGTTGTTTCTATTTCTGAAAATTTTATTTAACATATAATATTATATATATATATAAAGCTTCATTGGCAGAGAAAAGGGACGGGGGTTCAAATTTCTTCTTACAGGCATGATTGCACCTGCCACCACCATCAAATCAATTTAATATATCATCTCATTAGTTTATTTTTTTGATTCAAAATTAATTAAACATTGAATGGGCCCAAACTAATTTTAGATGGGCCCATGCTTTGAAGGTCACTTGGGCGGCTGGGCCTATATCAATAAAGGCAGGACCAACCTTGGTGGGGGGGGCCCAAGGCTGTTGCCTTGGTTGCCTAGCCCCAGGGCCGGCCCTCTGCAGCTTCATCTACCTGATCCAGAAGTGAAACTGTTCTCTGCTAACCGATGGTCAGAACTTCACCTTTCAGAGGTTGTTGCTTTTATTATAATCACTATATATATATATATATAGAGAGAGAGAGAGAGAGTGAGAGTCCAAAAACTGCATTAAGTTTAGGAGAATGTTGTTCCAACTCTTTGAAAGGTAACAAGTAGTGAAAACAGATAATATTTTTGTAAAATAATTGCAAAATTGCATACAAAGATGATCCTCTATCTCCACCCTTTAATAGAAAAACCTAGCTTTCATATGCATATAGCCATAAAAATATATATAGGAGAGGATACCTTAATTAGGGGTTGGTTGTAGGTTTGTCACTATATATATAAAGAGAGCCCAAAAACAACATTAAAATCTAACAGAATGTTATTCATACGCACACAAAGGTAACATGCTTGAGTAGTGAAAATCACATTTTTGACTAAGTGAAAAAAGAAAAATCACATTTTTACAAGACAAGGGCAAGATTGTATGTATATAAGAACAACTCTTTCCTGACTCTAGCATAGAAAATTCAAGCATCTGTATATGCATATAGCCATATAGCCATATAAATATAGAATAGAGATGTCCTAGTTTATCACAATTCAAACCATCTAAAAGATAATGGCATCTTCAAGAATGAAACTCAAAAGTAAAAATATAAATAAAAACGACTTCTACCTCTCTCCACTTTACCATATAGGAAACTCTAAATCTATACATATATAGACCGATATAAATGTAGAAGAGACAGATAACCTAGAGCGTAGATGAAGGGATAGGAGAGAGTGAGCTTGGACTAGAGGGCCTTCATATGATTTCTTCTATTTCTCTCAGTGGTCTTTCTATCACTTCTGATGATCTAAAGCCATTCTCCATCACTTGTTCCCAGCTCTCAACAATTGCTCTAAATGATGCATATATGCAAACACACACGTGTGCGCGTATATATATAATATATATTCATTCTATAACGACCCGTTTAATGAGTCTTAAATGATATTTGCATTTTTTAGTGTATAGCATTTCATGTGGGTCTTAATTGTTGTATGCAATTATATAAAGATAAAGTGATATTTGTGGTTAAAAGTTTGTTTGAAAATGAATTATTGTGTATGTGATATTTAAGGCGTAAAATGGTGGTTATGAAGTGGGTTTGGACCAAGGTTTATAGCCCAGAGAAAGTGATGGGTTGAAAGATTTTATGAGCTTAGCATGGATGGGCTTTTGAGTGGGCTTGGGCCATTTATAAGTGGGCCTTTGCATACATATATATGTGTGTTAATTGTGTGTGTAAATTGGTGGTTAAAAGAAAAGGAATAAGGAAAATGAAAATAAAGGCTAAAAGTCCATAACGGGCTTCATAAAGTGATGTGTGTGTGTGTGTGGTGTAAGAGGGCAAAAGAGGAAAGAAAAGGAAGCTAGTGGACAAAACTATAATTTGTGTTAAGATTATGCAATAAGGAAGCTAGTGGACTAGTGATTGTGTGTGCAAAGGTATAGTAAAAGGTCTTGGATTTGAGTCTTGTGAGGAAAATGTTGGGTTTTACTTTTAGCAAATGCGATAGAATCACCTTAAGATTAAAATGTGTACATAAAATGTTGAGGCAGCTTATAGCATAGGCGGTTAGCAAGGGGCAGCCAAGTGATGCAGGTTCAAGCTAAGGCGTGCACGAGCGGGTAGTGGAATTATTCCAACCACAAGGCATTGAAACGATGTCATTTTGGGGGAGGCCATGCACAGTCGCTGGGTGCCGCCACGTGGCACACGCTAGGAAGCCCTTTCTTGGCCCTGCCAAGTTATAATGTTTTTTTTTTACCTATTTAAGCTATTCTAGCAGCCGATTTCACCCCTACTGCAAGAAGAAAAATTATAAAAACTCTACCAATTTATACGTGCAAGGGAAAAATACGTAAATGAGATATATCTAAAATTGATTTGGTGGTATTTATTGGAATTATTCTCGTGCCTTATTATAATTTTATGATAATTTTGGTTAGAGAATTTCAAGACGCGACATCAGTAATTTCGACAGTTTAAAAAAAATCTGCAAGTAAAGCGATAAACATAAATTCGATAAGAGTTTAATATGTTTTGTGTGTAAATTATTCCATCATAACTTGCATATGAGGACGAAGGAATTATAAGCTTTTTGTGTCAAGTAAATCAAGTGTACTGGACCACCATACGTGCAGATTTGTGGGGACTATCGGAAAAGCAAGTTCTATTCATAAGAAAGTACATTAATGACATCTGAAAACAACTCACTAAGGGTTTGATGTGGGACATGAATCTACGATTCAATTATGGCAATTTTATTCGTGCAATTGAGCGACAAGCTATAGATTGGGAGTTGTGTGTGCCACTTGATGATCCAACAGGAATCAGAGCATTTCCCACAGCGCTTCCATTCGAGGTCGTGATATAGGGCCCAGAGCACATAAAGGAGGAGCTTGTGAGATCCCGCTCAAGTATAGGAAGCAACAAGGACCTCTCATATTTGGCTGACGAGGTTATGTCTCAGGCTGTAAAGGATGGCAAAAGTACTACTTAGTTAAGATGGTGCTAAATTAGTTGTGAAGTAGAAAATAATAGGGATACCGTTAGCCTTGTGTGTTGTACTAGTCTAGTTAATGGTGTGCCAATAAATTATAATTTGTGTGTTTGTATGAAATAGATTGTGTTTTTTTTTTTAGATTAATTGACCTTTGTTGTTGTGCTTTGATGGCATGTGTTTAACAAGGGGTAGTTATGGTGTGCAGATGGCATCGATTACACGACGAATGGCTCGTATGTTAGACATTTCTCAATTGAGAGGTGCTACTCGAAAGCTCTTAGTAGAGGTGCCAAAATACTCCAAGGAAGTCCAGAGCTATCGCATAGAAAGAGAATCATCTTGTGACCGACAAATGGATACTGAGGCTGCTAGTTGGATGAAAGCATTTATGGATCTACGACCCCCAACGTTCAAAGGCAGCTTCAAGATGACCCAAGCGTGGTAGAGTATTGAACGAAAGACATCCACTAATTATTGGAATACATGGATTACCTTAGGGGCCAATGGGTGAGGTGTGTTACCTTTGTGCTAATCGAACAGGCTGGGCTATGGTAGTGGTCGACGGTTGAGATGTTACGGGAGCAAAATGCTAAGTTAACAACCGCTGGGAAACAAGTATGTCCAGTCAACTGAGAACAATTCAATGAGGGTTTTAATGAGAAGTACTATCCCCATGACTGGCAACTCCAGAAGAAACGAGATTTTATGGAGTGTAAGCAATCACCCCATTTAACTGTGTCCCAGTACGAGGATGAGTTTATAAAGTTACTAAAGTATATCCCAACCTACATGTTGACTGAGGCGGACAAGGTCGAATGATTCATTCAAGGTTTGCTACCCGAGGTGCAACGAGGGATGACCTATGTGGAGACAAATACTTTCTAGGAGGCGATGGTCAAAGCCATAAATATTAAAAAGAAGTTAATGAATTATGGAAAAATCACCTAAGCAAATGAACCATCTAGTGAAGGATAGAAAAAGGTCATGTCAAAACAAGGATTTTGATTCACTCATCCAGAGGCTGTTAAATTCAAGAAGGAATTGAAGGCGTGCCCCAACTGTCATAAACCTCGTTAGTGGCACCCTAGAGTGGGGTCGAGGTGTCACACACGGTACACCCCTCTCTTAATCGTCACACAATGCATTATTGAAAATGCGCTTTTAATAATTTTGATTTTAGAAAATCATTGATTTTTTTTACTATTTTATAAATAAAATCTCCATAATAATAATAATATAAGATTTTCAAAATTTTCATTTTGGAATTCCCCCTAAAAAAGAGAAAAACTCTAACTGGGTGGTGCTTTCCATTCCAAATCTGCATATTCTGTAGTACATCATTAAAAATTCCAAACAAAGAACATGACAACAAAACAGTAAGAATCTAAGTATGCATTCACATTCCAAAATAGGCAAGACCCTAAAATCGGAAATATTTCAAATAAGAAAAGAGGCCCTCACCCTAAAAGCAGCTTTCGAAGGTTTTGTTTGGCTGTTCAACTTTGATGTGAAGTTGAGTGAGTCAGAATGTGAACACATTAAGATGGGTGTTTAGATGTCTAAATTAGTAGAGTGAGATGAATTTGGTGAGTTTAAATCTTTCAAATTCAACTTTACAAAAATATTGAGGTTGAATTGAGGCTGTCTTCATTGCTATGTACCTTTTATATAGTCTTAATTTTAAACTTTAGTAGCTAATATAACTTTTAGTTTCTCATGTCTTTTTTTTTAATTATTTTACTATTTCAACTTATGTCAATTCAAGTGTTTACCAAACCCTTCAAACAATCAACATTTATTTACAGAGTAAAATTTTAAAACTAAGTGCAAATTAATAGGCACAAAAAGAAGACAATTTTGGGTTGGGGGGAAATCTACATCATAATATGTCAACATTTATTTACACAGTGAAGGAAAGAAAAGGTATGGTCTAGTGGTTGGTTGATTTTATCAATGACAGGGACACCGCATCCATTAATAGAAAAATCAACTTGAGTTCTTTTTCAAGTGGAGACTTAGTGGTCAATCTTGCAAAAAAAATCAACTTGAGTTCCTTTTCAAGTGGAGACTTGTGGTCAATCTTGCAAAATCAAGCACTATGTGAGTGTAAAGTCTCTTTATTTGCATAACATTTTCAGTGTACTAACTTTTTTTTATTTTTTTATTTTGCAAATGTTAGAAGAGCAACATTTTTATATGTAATATCATCTTTTCTTCATAAAGAGTATTTTCAACAACGCAAACTTTTGACTTTTTAATTACAAAAAAACAACTTACTCTGTGTTGATAAAGCTAACCTTCTCAATTCATTAATGCTTAGATGCTAACAAGAAAATATCAATCAAGATTGTTTCATTTCAACTTTCAATGTTATTTTTTATAAGACTCCAAAGGAAATGATGGTGGCAAGAGACATTGCTTTCAACTTTTGCACATAATTGGTGGTTTGAAAGGGAAGGCTCGCTCTATGTGCAATCTTAAGGGGTATAGAGCTTGGTGTCTTGGGTGAGGCTTCTTTGGTTTTAGATAACTGGTGGGTGGTGTCCTTCCATCTCTAGCCACTAGTTTGTGATGTTCCAGAAGGATCAAGAACATCCTACTAATACAAATCAACATAAAACAACAATCACAATTCTTAATGCCACAACATAATAAATATTATTGCATAAATTCTGGATCTCCCACAATTTAATACAACATAGTAAAGATTATTGCATTATGATAGGAAACAACATCTTCAAATTACACAAATGATCTATTCAGATGTGGGAGTAAGATTATCTGCAATTCTGGATTTGATTCTCAATTACATGCTAATCACAATGGGGTGGACTTCAATAACATCCAGGGCATATGGGCCGCATTGCAAGCAGCTAAAAATTATGAAGAGAGGGAAAGTAGTCCTGGAAATCAAAAAACATATCCATATATGGCCTATAGAACATTTCTGAAAAGAAACCCACCAACAGGTCTACAATGTCTCAACGACCAGACAACATCCCCTTCCATCAATCCCCTCCAGAAATTTTTGGCACACCAATAAGATTATTACTGCTTTACCATAAACAGTGACTGAAAAAAGAAACAGAGTAAGATTATGCATAACTTCAAGCATGAAGTCATAGATGTATGAAAGATGGCAAAAGGATGCAGGAGGTAACAAAAGATGGGGTTAAGAACTCTATCAGGGAGTTCAGAATAAGCACAGGTTCACATGAATTGCAGGCAATAAAAATCCAAAGTAAAATCTGAAAGAACTTCCCGTCTAGCAGAAAATTAAAAAAAAAAAAAGAAAAGAAAAGAAAATGATCTCCTGGTGCACAAGGCTGGTTGCTTTTAAGGGTTGGGAGAGGGTTGTTTTTGTACACAATCTTACTCTTATTTTGCAAGGATATCACTTGCACAATTCAAACCAGTGAATTTTCAGTTGCAAAGGAGCAACTTTACCATCATTGTAATGCCCAAAAAAAAAAAAATAATCATAATAATAATAATAAAGAGATGAAATATTTATATATATATATGTATGCATGTGGGAAAGACTGCTAGGCCTAGTAGGAAACTATTGTCTACTTGATCTTCTTAGTCGATAGAACACAAAAGGGTGCATTTATTCTGAAAAGAGAGAACTACGACAAAGACAAATCAAGTTTGTTTAAAAAAAAAAAAAAAAGAACAAAAGATAAAGAAGCAAGGCACGGGGATTACTTTCCACCAGAGGACATCAAAGTTCTAGAAGGAAAGAAAAAACCCTATAAATAGGAACAAGATTTGCCCAAAAACAGTTGGGAAGGGGAAGGAGAAAGAGCGAAAGGGGAAAACTTACACTTTAAGCTGCTATTGTGTTTTTGCTATTTATGTGTTATTTGATATGTAATGACTGCTGAAATTTAGTGTTTGCAACATCAAAGTTGCCTTGACATTGATGCAAATTTGTAAAATTTTCCTTGTCCTTGGTCATGGTATATCTCATATAAGAAACATATGATGGGGGTGATTAATAACCTTGAAAATAAGAAGTAATTCGCTATCATCTCCCCCACACCCTAACATGTATGTAAGCATAAATATAAGTACACATTAACGACCAGCTTACTGAGTTAGAAGAAAGAAACAATATATATATATATATATATATTGCTAAATTCACACATTTGTTTGTTTAGACTTTTTACTTAATGCTCCACCCATCACCCCGTGAAGATCTGAGTTGGAAGAAAAAACAATATATATGTATATACATATATATATATAAATTCATATAGCTGTCTGTAATATATTATGCAAGAAAGGATCTTATCTTAGAATAAGGTTCTTCTTTTTCCCTTTTATTTTGTAATATATAAATATAATCACATTCGCACTATGCTTTGTATAAGTCTCATTCTTTTTTGTTACTTTTTCCTCATTTCCTAATATTTCATTCCTTCATTGCTTAAAAGCAAGATTTGAGCATTTTTGTTAGCAATAATGATAACAAATAAAGTATATATATATATAAATGCATATTCCAAATTTTTTTTTTTTTTTTATTACTCAGGTGTCCAAACTTCGCCCTACTAATCTTGGGAAGAGCAGCCTTCCTCTTTGGTTCACCTTCTAGGTAAATCCAGATACAGTTACAGCCTATACACACTCAGAGTGGACTTTCAGAAAATGGCAACTCTCCTTGAGGACCCCACCTTTACATCGTGCAGATAGGATCCCTGGAGGGGCAACAGGGCACACAATGACCCTGTCTCCACATGGGTAACTTACCTTCCAACCTTACTACTGTTTTCCAACTAATATTGCATTCCAGTAATAATTCTCCCTTCCAAAACGCTACAAGAGTCCCTCAATGAAGTTAGCAATGTCGTCCCAAATTTGGTTTGGGATAGGAAAGGGCTGCAAGAGTCCCCCCCCCCCCCTCGCGGGTGCTAAGGCCATATATATTTATTTCATTGGCAAACTGAGCAATCACTTACATACCGATCAATATCCCTCTTTATTCCCTGCCAACAGACATTTGTCGCCACCCTCTTGTAAGTTTTTAAGAATCCCGAGTGTCCCCCTACACTTCCATTGTGCCCCTCATGAAGTAACAATGGAATGAGAGTGAATCCATTTGTAAATTTTACCTTCTCTTGTAAAGAAAATGGTTGTCCACCAGCTGAAAGTTAGCGTGTGAAGTAGGATCTGCTTGGAGATCTTCGATAATTCCTTGCAACCTTTCATTTGCCTTTACCTCACTGGCTAACTGATCCATTTGGACCACTTTAGGCACTGTTAAGGCCATTATTGTTGCTGGGTGGTAGATTCATGACAGCCCATCAGCAACTTTATTCTCCAAACCCGGCCAATATTGTATCTCAAATTGGAACCCCATCAATTTCACCATCCATTTCTAGTATTCCGAACTCACCACCCATTGTTCCATCAAGTATTTGAGACTCCTTTGATCTGTTCGAACCACAAACTTCCTGCCTATTAAGTAGTGTCTCCATTTTTGCATAGCAAACACTATGGCCATCAGTTCTCTCTTATAAACAGATTTTTTCCTCCCTAACTGATTGAAAGCATGACTAAAATAAGCAATAGGCCTTTGCTCTTGCATTAATACAGCCCCCATACCTTGTCCCGAGGCATCAGTCTCAATGACAAAGGGCTTCCCAAAGTCCAGCAAGGCTAAAATGGGTAGGGATACCATTTTAGCCTTAAGTTACTGGAAGGCCTACTCGGCTGCCACATCCCAAAAGAAGTTATTATTCCTTAATCTCTTTGTTAGAGGCTTTGCCAACTTGCCATAATCCCTCACAAAACGTCTATAATAACCCGTGAGGCCAAGGAACCCCCTCAATTCCTTTATTGATGTAGGAGTAGGCCAATCTAGCATCACTTGTACCTTACTTTGATTGGTTGAAACCCCATGATGAGATATAATATGGCCTAAATATTCAATTTCCAGCTGCCTAAACACACACTTCTTATTGTTGGCAAAGAGCTGGTTATCCGCTAGTACCTTTAAGACACAACGTAAATGTTGGGTGTGTTGTTCAAAATCCTTGCTATACACCAATATATCATTGAAGAATACCAACAAAAAACGCCTCAAATATTCTCTGAAAATGTCATTCATCAATGATTAAAAGGTGGCTGGCACATTCGTCAGCCCGAATGGCATTACTAGGAACTCATAATGCCTTTCATGAGTCCTAAAAGCAGTCTTGGGAACATCCTCAGACTTGAGTCTAATCTGATGGTAACCAGATTTCAAATCGAGCTTGGAGAAGACCATGGCACCATGCAACTCATCAAGTAACTCCTCTATCACAGGAATGGGAAATTTGTCCGGCATTAGTTACCTTGTTCAATGCCCTATAGTCCACACAAAAATCCCACCCTCCCATCTTTTTTTTTTACCAACAACACTGGACTAGAAAATGGGTTGGAACTAGGCTGAACAATTCCAGCAGCCAACATCTCCCCCACCAACTTTTCAATTTCATTTTTTTGCAAATAAGGGTATCGATAGGACCTTACACTAACCGGTGTGGTTCCCAAAACTAGATTTATGGCATGATCCTTCCTCCTGCAAGGTGGCAGCCCCTCCAGTGTAGAGAAAACCCTCTCAAACTCGGCCAACACCCCCCTTAGCATCACTGGAACTTCCTTTTGAGCTTCTTTAATCTCTGCTACCATGGTTCCCAATTCTAGTGGCATTCCTTCCCCATTTCCTTAAAAGCTTTCACCATCGCCTTCAAGGACACCAAGGTCTTGCTCAAGCTAGGGTCCATGTTACCGTTATGCCTCTTATCTGAAATTTCATTGTGAGGGTCTTCCACTCCACATTCATTTTTCCAACAGCTGATAGCCACTTCATTCCCAAAATTACATCTGAGCTCCCCAAGTCTAGAGGTAAAAAAATCTTCTACAATTTGCAGATTTTGGAGATTAAGCTTCACTCCTTTGCAAATTCTAACCCTTTGCACGGCCATTCATGTTCCCATAATTACCCCATATCCTCTTGTTTCCTCCCTTGGTAAACCTAACTGCTGCACCAATTCAGTTGCTATAAAATTATGCGTTGCTCCTCCATCAATAAGCACCACTACTAGCTACCCCTCTATGTCCCTTTTGAGCTTCATAGTTTGTGGTGTAGTTAATCCAACTACAAAGTTCATTGAGAGCTCAAAGACCTTTCCCCTTTCCCCGGCTCTCCTTCTATCTCTTCCAACGTTTCTCCCTCAACTCCCGCCTCTTCTACCTCTTCATCATATATCATTATCACTTGCAGCTCTTTATTTCTACACTTGAGGCCTATAGTATATTTCTCATCACGTCGAAAACATAGGCCCTTATCCCTTTTTGCCTTCCACTCCACCTCACTAAGCCGTTTGAAGGGTGAGTTACTCCATCTCCCATTGACCTGTGGTCAATATGGGTTAGTAGGACTAACTGTCGTCAATTTGGGGGGTTGTTGTGAGTGTGACAGAATTCCCCCTCACTAGTAAGTCGAAATTGGGTTCAGCATGGCCTGTCCCTTGTTCGAACCCGATCCAACCGCACCTCCACGAACCACCTAATTCCGCTCCTCTACACATTGAGCTAAATCATCATCTGCTCCGAGCAACTCGGCCTCAACACCCTCAACTTGGCCTTGATATCAAGCTTTAAACCATTTATGAAATGCCCTTCCAACATGGCTTTCGGCAGGTTCTCAAGGGGTGATGCCAATGTCTCGAAGCATTGGCAGTACTTCATGATAGTTCCCTTCTGTCGGAGGGCTAGAAACCACTCTTCGACGGAGCCTTCTAGGGTGTGTCGAAAACGACTCCTCAACAACAATTTGAAGTCCTCACCCTTCGTCGCTTTTCTTCCCATTGAAACCACAAAAGTGCAACACCCTCCAAACACAATGCCGTTATATCCAACTTCTCATCATTAGTCAACCCATTCACTGCAAAGTACCATTTGGCTCGGAATATCCAACCGTCTAGATCTTCACCTTCGAAAAGGGGCATCTCCAATCGACGTCCTCGGATCTCCGGCCGCCAGCCCCCATCCGAACCACCTGCTTCAACTCATCGTACTCCTGTTTCCGGCGTTGCCTCGGAATCCT
Source organism: Diospyros kaki (assembly GCA_036245055.1). NCBI lineage: Eukaryota > Viridiplantae > Streptophyta > Magnoliopsida > Ericales > Ebenaceae > Diospyros > Diospyros kaki. The sequence goes on along the minus strand of BSEG01000003.1, from coordinate 29,388,402 downwards.
GAGTGAATTCCGATGGCTAGTCTCTCGACTTCTCCTCATTCTTCCTTTCCCGTTCCTATACTTCCCATCTCGTTCTCATCCTTGTGAACTGCTCCAACATGTTTGCGACATTCTTCTCCACTGATTAAACCTCACCCCTCATGGCATCAACTCCCTGTTGCATGCCTTCCATCCTCATTTCCAATTCACCTACTCAGTCCGTCAGGGTCACCACCAGGATCGGTGATGCTCTAATACCAAATTGATGCGAACCAGAAAAGAAATCACTAAAACTTGGATTCAATTTCACCAACTTCAATCAAAATTACAAGGAAAAACTGGGCATTTGAGAGGCTCTTAATTCTCCCTAACAACTAAACCCAAAATTTTATTTTCCTTACAAATTTCTCCCTCCCCCTATATTCTCTTCCCTCCTCCTCTAACCAAATTTGGTTTTGCACCTGCTGGGTTGTTACACAACGTAGCGGTTTTCCCACTCTACCCTTACGTACATGGCTGGCTGTTATGCTAGCCAACAAATTTACTCTCCAGCCCTTGCCCCTTGGATAGTCTTTGATACATCATGATTAAGCTTTTTGCATAGTAGTAAGTCCATAGTGAATCTTGCACTAGCCAAAAAATGCCAGAATTAATAATCTATTCCATATCTTGAAAAGGCTTCAAGAATAGGAACAAAACCTAAAATCATCAACATATGATTGAAAAAGTACAGTACAGAGGCATCAAGTGTGAAATAGCCGAAAGCTGAAAAGGCAAACAAAGCTTTAGCTGTAAGAAAAAGAAAATTACAAAAAATAATAAAAATAGAGAGAGAGAGAGAGAAGACAAGAGAAAGGCATCTAAGTAAGCAAAAAATCTTTATTCAGTAATTGGATAATTCATTGTCCGAGAGAAATCCTTGCACATTAAGGCGTACATATAAATGGATAAACACAAGACCATGGGCAATCTAGTTAGAATAGAGAACTGGAGAAAAGCACACTACAGAAGTTAGAAGATAATAAAACCTTAATGCAGGCTGTCTTGTTTGAGCTCCCTCATTTTCCATGGCTGAGAATTCTTTTAGAAGTTCTATTCATTCAGGAATTTTATAAGATTACTATTTCTGTTTTTAATAGGATTAGAAATTTGTTTCCTGATATTTTTGTTTTTCTGATTGTGTTGTGCCCCTATATTTATATATGGAACACAGTGCAAGGGATCATTTGAATAGTTCTGACACAGAATGAATATAAGAATTACTTACCTCTTGGAAATTTTCTCTCTTCTCAGCAGTCCCTTTCTCTCTCTGCTTTCCTCTCTCCCATTCTTCCCATTGTTGTTTCTCTTCATTCTCTGCACTTCTGTTTCTTCATCAAGACACATTTGGTCAAGATGAATTTATTTAGATGTTTAGGTGTAAAAGCCAGACCTGTCCCACATGGATGTGCTCCCAACAAGGTGTTCATTAATGGATATCCAATCTGGATACGTTGGCAATATTTCCAAAGTAAGAAAGCAGGTCGTCATTGAGATCATATATGCTTTCAAGCATTCTTCTTGAAACAAGAATAACTTCTCTTTAAATATAATAGGAAACATACCACCAACCATAAAAGAATCTTAAGACAAAAACAAAACCTTGTAGGAAGAGAGTAATTTTGCTATTTCATTTAAATTCTGTTCATGTTGTATGTTGTCTATGTACATGAAAATGAAAGGTAATTCCACATCAATGCACCTTAAAAGTAATACTAATTCATAAAGTTTCCAAAAAAATTAAAAAAATTAAAGGGTTTAAAAAATAACCATCTTAATTGCACACTGACCCAGCGAAACTATAAAAGCCAAAACACATGAAAGAGTCATATGAATTTAGGCTTGGGAAAGGCTAAACTGCTAGGCTGCATGGGACCAAGCTTCTGAATCCAGTGGAGAAGACCCTTCTTATGCTCCTGACATTTTGGGTTTTGCATCAGCTTGAGGGTTCCATCACGGGCAAGTGAAGACTTGAACTGCTCTAAAACATTTACAATCTGCCAAAATTCTGGCCTTTTCTCCGGATGCAAGGACCAACATTGCTCAATCAGAGCACCCATGGCGGCTGGGCAGTCTCCAGGCATAGCTGGCCTCAAATTCTGAAAGTTCCAAAGAGTTAGTGATCTTCAATGCATAATTCGAGTTTTTCTTTTTTTCCTGCTAGGTTGCATATATTAGTGTTTCAGAAAGTTTAAGAAACAAAAAGACGAAAATGACAACAAATTTTGTTAAGGGCAATGCTAACTATTGCCATGCAATAAATGCACCATGTTTTTAGACATGGTACATTTGTTGCACCTTGTTTTCAGCTACAAAACACTCCCATTGATTGATGATAAATGTATTGTGTTTTGCAACATTTCATCAACTAATAAGAGTGTTTTGTAGCTGAAAACAAGGTGCATTTACTGCAAGGGCAATGGTTAGCATTGCCCATTTTGCAATAGAAAAAGACCAACGACATAACAAGGAGAACAAAGAAGCCAAAGAATGTAAAAATTTTAGAAATGCGGTTTCAGTGCTAGGTATTAATTGCAGGACCTGATAGAAGCTCCTATGCTACTCTTGCCGACCCCATATAAATCTTACATAGCCTCTACAAGTAACCATTCACGTAGTCATGTGTATATATCTCTCATAGTCGCAAAAATAAAAAGTAGGCTTCCATTTAATCAAGTAATGTTTGCAATTTACTCAAGTAAAGTTTTAGCTTTAATCGAGTAACATTTATTAGTTACTCAAGCAAGGTTTTAACTTACTCAAGTAATCCTTCTTAGTTACTCAAGTAAGCTATCTTAAATTCTGATACTACTCGAGTAACGTTGTTTGGTACTCGAGTAAGTTCCTTTCACCTTTGTTTCATCATTTGTTCAAAAACCATCGTTTTACAACCAAAAAAAAGGGGAACGAAAATAAAAATGGAAATATCATAATATGCACAGTGGAGTTCTTAAAAATATCAAAGCAATAGATAAGAAATTCAGGAAACTACCTTGTTAACTACGGCAAAAGCTGCTTGGATTGGTGTCATATCCTCATAAGGAATGGTCCCAGCTACCATTTCCCATAGAATAAGTCCAAAGCTGTACACATCAACCTTCCTGTCATATGATTTACGTTTGACCATTTCAGGTGCCATCCAACGGTAAGTTCCAGGGTCATCTGCCAAAATATCACAGTATGCCTCCTCACAAGCTATACCAAAATCAGCAATCTTAATGTGAAAATCTTGATTAATAAGGATATTCTCAGGCTTGAGGTCCCTATGAATTACTCCTTGAGAGTGAATGTATTCCATTCCTCGGGCAATATGCAAAGCAATTGAAATTAATTTCTCTAATGGAAGAGATTTATGCTCAAGCTTATGAAGGTATGCCCTCAAGGAACCCTGAGAAAGATATTCTGTGATAATACAGAAAACTGGTGGCTTTCTGCGCGCTGCTACAAACTGTATTTCAAATAAACCGCAGACAACTTAAGTTAGAAGGGGTTTTGAGAAAAGCAATCCTAAAAAAACTTGTTTATTGAAACTAGTTAGTGACGTGCAATAACTAAACCAAAACATCAGTTGTAATGTCTAACCATTCATCAGAATATAGACCGCATGAATGCACATAAACGCTTAAAAGGAGACCGCATAAATAACAAATTCTGTAATGAACCAACAGACTGATCAGTAATGTCCTACTGGTGTATGAAGGAAGGACAGGGAAGAAACAATTACCTTTATGACATTTTGATGATGCAGCCGAGACAAGAGAGTGACTTCGGATACGTACTGCTTCTCCAAACTAGCAGCCAGACTGCCATCTTTGTCATCATCAGGTACCCTAATAATTTTCACTGCTACAGGTTCATCCTTGTATTTCCCATGGTACAGCTGACTATGAGCCCCATGAGCAAATTTAAGCCCAATAAACAGTTTAGAGAGGTCAACCATCCACTCATCTACTGTTTCCACAGATGTAACTCGGCCAACTCCATGGTCAAAATACTTTGTCCAATAGGATTCTTTCTTTCTTGTATGTTTATCACGAATCTTCAGCGGAGTGAAGTGCCTAAGTGGACTGGTACTTCTGATTGACTTGGACTTCGGTGCCTGAGTTTCTTGACAATCTTTGCGAAATAATTTGCCCATAGCTCCCTTCTCTTCTTCTCTTCTTTGAGGAGGAGGAGTAGAGAATCTCTTCTGATCAGATCGAGCTTCCTTAAATGCATCGGGAAGTGTAGTTTCAGGGAGAGGTGATACAGACCTCTGTTTGTTAGTGACGGGATTTTGCAGAATCGGTGAAACGGAAGGACTGGATTTTGCACCAACAGAAGGCTTTGCAGGTCTAGATTTTACCGCCAATTTCTGGTCTCGTGGGAAGATGAGAGGAACAGAGGCCAACCTTGTAGAATCCAACCGATGACACACTGTGTGAGAAAATTTTGTTCTCCTTAACCAAGAATTAGCCTCGTCCTCCATGGCCAACTACTAACACACTTGGTACCCACTAACAAACCTATTCTTGTATTCCTTCTTCTCTAGCTGAGAAGAAGGTATAAAATCAGAATTTTCCTCAGGAAATCGCATATGTTTTATAAGACTCCATCCATGAACTTCCTTCAACCCCATCAACAGAAAAATTCTTAAAATTCAAAATTCCAACACCATTGGGATTGAGAAATCCTTTGTGCAAAAATAACGATGCGCCAGAATATCAATTGTTGCCACCAAAAAGCAAACCACCCTATCTCATGCCATCAGAATCAGAATCGCCCGAAAATCCCATCAAAAATCATTAGAGGAAAGATCTACCAACCCCTATCTCGCACCCACCAACAGAACCCTGACCACGACCAACCATCAACTCAACAACGCACCCTATATCGCTTCAAAGTCAAACACCAACACCTTCAAAGACTGGAAACACCAAGAAACAAACACCAAACAAAAGAATATGAGCGCAGATAACCAAAGGCAATATTACGAGGCACTACAAAACAGTAAATTCATATGGCATGATAATCCTTGCTTTAAAACCATCACCAATCCATTGACCAATCAAAAAGTAAAAAAAGGAGGCCCTTTAGCTCAAGCTACGAATCAAAGTGCATAACCTAAAGATCTAAGCATACGGGATTCCCACTAAATGAAAAACAAATATCTATTAACCCGAACGGGCATTACCACAAACACAACACATGCATACACGAATCCAACCGCATAACGCGGAGATCTGCGCAGCAACCAAAAAGAATCCTGAACTGGGTTTTATCCAAACATCTTCAAATTTTCACAATTTGAAATCAAGATGATGATCGTACGTAAAACATACCGTATACGATATACGGCGTTGTTGCTGACGTTGCTTACGGTGGCGGTGGAGTGGCGTGGTGGACGGTGGACCCGCCTCCGGGAAAGTCAGAATTGGCGCATAGACAACGAAAAAGCAAAGCTTGAGGAGGAATAAATAAGGGGGAATCCAATTGGATTTCTTCAACCATCGCCATCACAGAATTATATTATTATTATATTAAAATATTAAATCAGAAGCATCTCCCTTCCAATTTCTCAACACATAAATATATTTTATTCTTAATTTTTAAATAAGTTTATTAGTTAATTAATAAATGTATTATTGTTACTATTATCCTTCCACGAATCATAATTAATTATAAGCTTTCAAATAAAATATTATTTCCCAAGCAAACTTAAAAATTAAATCACCATGTGACATGTCAATTATATTATGATAATATTTGTTAAGATAAATAAAATAAAATTATGTTAAGATAAATTTAAAATATTTTTCGGACCAACATATAGAATGGTTATGGTAAGATTAAAAAATATTTTAATATTTTTATCAAATTATTTGTTAAAATTTTTAAAATATACTAAAAGTCATATACATTATCTTTTCTTATCTATAAAATATAAGATATACTTATCTAATGGGAAGAGAGATTAGAATATCTAAAAAAATATCAGATAAAAAAAAATTATGCAACTTATTTTTTTATAATCATTAGATAAGTTTAATAAATATATTAAAAATAATAAAAATTTAAAATATCTTACGTATTTTACCTTTTTCGATCTATATCTTAATTAACACACTAATTGTTGGGGTAAATAACAATAATTATATATAAAATTAGTACAAGAAAGTTGTATATAATGGCCTATGAAGACAACACGATCACAATGAACAGGAAAATATTATAAATCGAGTCGCACAAACGCACTGTCTTGAAGACAAAATCGCCTTGCACAGACAGCTAGCAAACTACGGCGATAGTCTTAGCAAGATGAAATGATCTCATCAACAGAATAACAACCAAGAACTACTGGAGCTAGCATAACTTGAAGGGGTATTTTGCTCTCTGTTTTGGATAGAAGAAATATTGGAAAAAAAAAAATAAAACTCTCTGGTGAACAATAGAGTTTCAGGGGCAAAGACAAAGGGATGGGCTCTCTCATCTGGTAACCCTCGAATTGGACTTGGAAGCTCGAATTTAAACACATTTGAGGGGACAACTAGAGCAAAGCTGTTGGGACTGTGACAACACAGCTGGAAATTTGGGAGGCGCTAGACACGCAGAGCAATTTTTGAAATAGTGTCATGATAAAAAGAAAATTAAAAAAATAATATATTATTTTGATCCGACCAACTCATCGTCGACGCGCCCATGTGAGTATGGGTTCACTCACTCACAAAATTTGAGTACCCTTTGAGTCCAAACCTAATATCATAATTTAAACCATTTATACCTACTTAGAATTTTCCCAGCAAACAATGTGGAACAACAAAACTAAAACTAACTACAGATATCTCGACTGCATACATTCTTCGCAATTTTTTAAAAACAAAACTAAAACTATTAAACATGTTTAACCCTACCCCTCCAGTGGAGTTGAGATATATTTATTGAAAATAAAATATTAAACATTCCATTCCCATGGGATTGATTGATTGACTTTTTATTTTTTGATTGATTGACTTGACCGATACAAAAGCTGGCTTATTAAACGACGGAGGCGACGCCGTGTACAGTACGGATTGCACGGCAACGCGTCCTGCCGTTGACTGCAATTTACAATATTTGTTTGTTTTTTATAGTCTTTTATTTTATATATACATATTTAATATTTAAGCTTAACAATATATATTTTGACATTCAATATTTCACATATTTCTTGGTGTGCAGAAAAAATAAAAAATAATAAAATATTTCTTAAAAGATCCTTCCTCGTCTTAAAAATAATGTGCGTACAAAATTTATTACAAGTCATTTTGGTTATGAAATTAAAAATATTATATCAACTACATATGATATGTAAAATTACACAGATCTCATCGTGCATCATAATAAGCGTGGTTTCTTAAGAACAAGTTAAAAAGTATCTTTTATGTATAAAATAAAAATTAATTATTTTTAACAAGCATTTTAATATTTACCTCGATCATGTCAAATTAGAGTTGTCGAACTCCAATTTAGCCTTATAACATGTAGCCTAGCTCGATTCAAAAGTTAAATATCATGTGAGGTATTGAGCTTAAGGTTTGTGTCTCCCCACTTGAACATTGAACCAGTCTCTCATAGTGGCATGATTTAACTCAACCCTTTAGTTTGCCCAAACACAAAGCATGGGTCATGGTCTGTTTAGCCAATTAGGCTTGGTTAAAACAAAAAGTATTAAAAATTTATTTAAAATTTTTAAGTCAACTATTATTAGTTATTATTATGAATTAAAAATATAATTATCTAAAGTATTATTAATTATGAATTAATAAACTAGTCTTCACTTACTATTATTGTAACCCTCATTTATTTAGGTTTTTTTTTTTTTTTTTTTGAAGTATCATAAGCAAAAGTATGTCTGTTACTTTACATTTAAAATTGGATAAAATGCGATTAGTTTCTATGATTTAGATTATTGGCTAAAACACTTCTTCTCGTTTCAAAATACTTCTCCAAATCTTTGTACTTTAGTCTTTTTAGTGAATGTTCCTTCCTGACGAAATGAGGACGATCGGAGGCGGGGCACGGGTTCTGTTCGGGGGGGGATTGGCACCTGCAAGCACTCCGACGGTCGAGTAAGTAAGAGAGTAAGGAGAGGGAATGTATCAATAGGTCAAAGATTAGAACATACCTTGGCTCTAAAGAGAGCTAGTGGATATAGAAGGAGGAGATGTCCTCCTGCATGCATGTGTTATGCGTTTGCAGGTGATGGACTGGCTATCCAGTGCCGATAGAGGTTCCTAGGTGGTAGCATGGTGGCGACGGGACCCTTATTGATGTGGATGGGATCCTCCATTAATGAGGATAGGATCTGAGGCTGTCGCACGAATATCCAGTGGGAGTCGTAATGATGCCATGGCAGGTTGGTGCTGAGCCAAGCTGGGTCCAAGGGGATGATCAAGATTGGGCCTAAGGGGAGGGCCGAGATTGGGCCTGGACGGTCCACAAGCCCCCAGGTCAAATGCTGGAGTAACGAGCGTTCGAGCTAAAAAAAGGAAAGCCCGAGCAATTTTTGCTGTATGTGCTAGTTTTGGAGAGTCGGATTAAGTGGGATCGAGGCAATCGGTTGAGCTTATTTTGTCTTCGCTAGGATGGTGATTCTGGAGTCATTTCGAGGTTGGCCCGAGACTAGTAAGCAGAGCAATATTCTCTACGCGCTGACCCGCGTCCCGCATGGCTTCGGGTTTCAAATGTGTTTTTCTTGGAAGGTGATGGTGCTATCTGGGTGGTAACTAGCAATCCCTTAGATGCGTGACAGGTGGCGGCTTGGTGATGGTAGATCTATGGGATGTGTCGTAGGTATTCCTCAGCGATCTTTATAAGGATCCCCTTTGGGCTGGGGTTTCTTCGCTTTCTCAGTAACAGGAAAAATGAGACAATCGTAGAGGCGAACCTTACAAGTGACAGCCTATTCGATTGTTATTTGCGCTTGTGTGCTTTGTAGGGCGAATGGCTTTCGCATATGGTAAGAAAGATATCAGGGAAAAGATGGACATGCTTCACAAGGAGGGAGGTAGGGCTGCATCAGGCTCTGTTATGGAAAATAGAGCAACTGGAAGGCTTTTGTTGCGCCGGCACCTGCTACTCCCCCTGCGTGACCTGCTGCTATGGTTGCTGAGACCACGACTCCGAGCACAGGCCCTAGGGAGCTTATGATTTCTGAGGAGCTGGCCTAACATGAGAAGTGTCAAAAGGGTCCTAATGGGGAGACTCGATCACCCGGTGGTTCGAATCTTGTTGAGAGTGATTGCTTGGCTTCGTTTTAGGATCTAGAGTTTCAAAGTGACCTCTTTGTTGATGCCTATCTCAACCTGTCGTCGAATCAGAGAGGATTACTAGGTGTTGGGTTACCAGCTGTGTTTCATCAGATCGAGCACCAGGTGCTCTAACTCACTATGGACTGTCGCTTGCTCGAGGTGGATGTGGAGACTCGTTTCTCTAAGATGAAGGCGGACCACAAAGAGGAGTTTCCCCAGACTCGGGAGTCAATAAGTAGGGAGGTTAAGAAGCCCATGTACGGGGCTACCATCTAGGCGAAGGAACAGGTTGATGAGACCGGTCGCGCAATTGGTTTTCTTCAATTTCAATTGGATGCTGTCGAGGCAGAGTTAAAGAAATGGGAGGCGAATGTGGCGTTAGCCAAATCTAAGATGACAGTGACGGAGGCGAGAGCAAGGGCCAAGGTGGTTGTTGCTCAGTTCGAGATGGCGAAGGCGAAGACGGAAGTGAGAAGGTCGAGAAGGGACGGGTATGAAGTGGCCCTGTCTGATATTCGAGCTGCTTTCCTAGAGCTAGATCTTTCGGGTTTTGGCCCTCTCGAGGAAAGTCAAGTCTAGCCATAATTTTTATGGTAGTGTCGATTTTTGGCACTTGCCTTGTGACTTCGTTGAGTGCTTCTTGGTTAATAACAAATCGCATTTCTTTCCCTATTGGGATGACTTGTTCTTGTCTTTCTCTTCGTGTGTGTCTTGCCCGATCCTTGGAGCTTTGATGTCTTGGCTAGCTTATTGTGATCGTGGTTTTGGTCCGTGTGATGGGGTTGGACTGCCATTCCCTCAAGGGGTTTGGCGCCTGGACTTAAGCTTTTGGTTTTGGCGACCTCATTTGATTGTGCGGGGCTCCGTGGGCTTCAAGAATCGAGGCGCCTGTCCGAGGGTGTAAGGCTTCATCTGAAGGCACAAGCAGGCTCGCCATCTTAGGCAAGGTAGGTTTGTCAGAAAACTCATTGCGAGGCACGTGGCGGGGTTTCGTTGGCTGCTGGTCACCTATTCGGTACCTCTTGTGACAACTATTTGTATGCGTTGCCCCATGCGTGCATGTCCCTTACCTTCATTCATGAACCCGTCCTCTGCCTTAGGATTCTTGTTCCGACGTTTGATTGCTCTGCCTAGTTGATTAGTTAATTTTGTGGATGGTTATCTCTACTTCAAGCTCCGCTCATCCGTATGACTGGGTACTTGAGGAGGTTGCTTGGATCGCGTTGAAGTTCTCTACGGATTCATCTTTGGTTACGGTGAGGGGAAAGATCACCTTCTGGAGCGGAGAGGGAGGCAAGAAGGACGGAAAAAGGGGAAAAAGTTCATCTGCCTTTCCTGTGGCTAGGAAAAACGCGTCTGTCATTTGTCCCCAAAGTCTGGGTTCTTATATATGTACGAGGTGTTATTCACAAGGCCACGGTTGTAGCTTCCTCTAACTGAGTTCCAAAGTTTAGTATTGGAAGCGATGAATGTCGCCCTGACGCAACTGCATCCAAATAGTTGGGGCTTCATTCGCTACTTTGAGGTACTGACCGAGTTCCTTGGCCGCACACCCAATAAGGCGGTCTTCTTCCACTGCTATCACTAGAAATGAACTTATTGCGGTGATTGGATTTCTCTGACCAACTGTATGGGAAGTTGGTGCTGAACGCCTTTACCACATCCTTCAAGCATTTCAAGGATGATTTCTTCAAGGTTGGCTCGAGCGAGGAAGAGCTCAGTTTTTTTCTGGACGAGGAAGGCAAGGAGAAATACCCCCTATTCTGGCAATCATAACCAAATCCTCTTTTAGAGGTGGAATATGGGAATCTCGATCTGAAGGATCAAGCTCTGATAGACGCCTTCACGCTTTCTCCCCAGCTGGAATCTGCAAAGCTCGTGGAACTGGGAGATGATCTTCAGGCCTTGGCTGAGTATATGGGTACGTTGTTACTGCGTATTTGGGTTTTGCTCTATTTCAATAATAGTTCTTATTGGGACTTTATGTTTCATGGTCTTATGTTTCAGGGGAAAAGGCATCGAGTTTGAAGGCGAAAGAAATGGCGAGGCATACGATGGAAAAAGGTGCCGAGATATCATCCGGAGTGCTTGTGAGTAGGGCAAAAGTCACTGCTACGAAGCCGAGGAGTCCCATTCGTGCCCGATCGATTGCCACAGTTACCGCCGGCACTCCCTCTCCACCGAAGGTTGAGAAAGTGCCCCTCCAGCAAAAGAGACGCCGGGTAGTTTCCGAACCAGGGTCTGTCGGTCAAGTTCTTGACGCGTCAGACTCCCTAAACAAAGCTGTTGAGGTGCCCAGCTCTTCGGGTCCAAGGCCGACTATCGACGCTGCGGGCCCCTCGAGTTCAAATCCATTAACTGATGTAGCAAGCTCGTCAGGCTCAGATAGGGTGGATAGCGAGTCGGTGCCTCCCCAATTGATACATGCTCAGCAACCAAGCTTGTGGGGTTGCGATGACGCCGAGCAGGATCCTCAGAGTCTCTAGAGCCATGCCTTTCGACTAGGGAGATTTGTCCAATACCAGCTCTTCATGGAGGCCGATCGGAAGAGGCTCGCTTCTCTTAGGGAAGAGGGGTTGTACCCATGGGTGGAGATGTTGCAACTACGCGCTGCCAGTGCCACTCACCTTTTATTTATGGATTCAAAAATAAGAAAGGTTGAGGCCAAGGCAGATGCTAACAGCTTTTATGAGTGGGTTGTTTCGGTCGATAAGGAGATAAGGAGGGTATCGTTTGGATATCTAAGAGTGTCCAATCAAAGAGATGATGTTTGGTAGGGGTTGGTTGAGAGGGACGAGAGGATTAAGGAGTTGGAGGCAGAACTAGATGCTTCTTGCCAAGAAGTTGCTCGTTTGGAGGCTTGTGCAAGGAGGAAGGCTCTTCTATAGTATCTAGGGGAGTTTTAACGCGGCATTAGCACAAGCCTCACTATTTTGCTCGGGGGTAGATTTTACTGGGTGTGACCCTTCTAAAGAGGTAGTGGGTGGTCAACTTGTGGATCTGGGCTCGTCGGATCTAGTCGTCAAAGATGAAGCTTTGGAGGGGACTCAGAGGGTGGTCGAGGCTGAACGGGCATAAGGAGATATCGAGCAGCAGAGCAGGGTTTCCGATTCACCTCAGCCAGATCAACCTGCCCATGGTCCTTAGGGCGGATCTTACTTCTTTTTATTTTTTCAACATGTAACTGGTTAACATTGTAACCCTGGCATTATTTAAATAAAAGAGATATTTCCACATATAGCTCGCCTTGCCCTTTACCTCTTTCGCCTTGCTTTTTCTTATTGTCATGATAGGTTCGGGATCAAGACATTGAAGTTAATCAGTGTTGGGATGCCTAGATTGTGGTGGTTCGGGAGTCGTGTTGCAAGCACGTGTATGACATGGGATCAAGGCGTGTGACCTGAAAAGGCGAAATAACTGCTTGGTGGTGCAGAATGCAGCACATTCTGAGAGGGGCTTCCTTAGGAGGTGCGCTGGTTTTCTAGGGAAGAGTATTGACTGTTTAGGCACGTGGCCTTATTTTGATGGGGTTCTCCTGCCGATGGATGCTGGGCATTAATGAGTGGTGTTATCATAGGTGAGGTGGATGATGCTCGGTATTCTTTATTATGCCTATAAAAAGTGGTTGTTCCCTTTGCTTCTTGCGTACCCTTTACTCAATGCTTGAGCGTCCTCCTTTTAGCTAGATATCTTGGGGCCGGATGGTTGGTGATGTCAAGTTGAGTCAAGACTCTCTCGACGCACAGTACTATTTTCGACAACGACGTGGTCGATTCAGGTGATGCGTCGACGGCTGGAGTTAGCTGTGACTTGTGGCTCTGGTGTTCGCAATATGTGAGTTGGTAGCTCTCGATGGTCGCAATACGAGGGCCGACTTATTCCTTAGCCTTGAGGAGTTCGCCCTCTGCCGCTTTTGCTTTTATGTCGTCCTTGGAATTTTGGGCTCTTTGGGGCCCGTGATCGCCATACTGGTGTTGTCGCATTTCTTGGATCTCACTTTGAGGTCCTTGCGCATGCCTTCTCTTGCATGGATCCGCATCACTAAGATGTGGCTCGCGAGGGGGATTCTGTAACCTGAGTATGACCGAGGAGGGGGTCTCCAGTCGATATCTACTCAAGGTCAGCTATGATGTTGTCGTCGATTTTCTGGTGATCCTCACTGGGAAGCTACTAAAGGCTCTACGAAGGATGGGTATTTGACAACAGGGTTGGCCTTGTTGTGCCAAAGTTTGATTAGTTGTGTAGGTCATGTTGTGCTAGGATTTGACTATGATAGAATATTGAACTGACTCAATTGTATTTTTGTTGTAAGTGAACCATCAAAAGCATAATAAAAGTTTTATGTTGTGGACATACTTTGTAATGAAATGAAAGTTTTCCCGAATGTGGGTACCTTGTACTTTTCCTTCACTTTGTTTGTTGTAACGTTTGGTTTCTTAATCATTGTGAGTATCGAACGATTTAGGATTGCCACGTCCGTTTATTCTGTGGTGGGCTTTAACGGGACTGACGAAGCTTTCAATTTGCTTTTACTTGAATAGGCTTTATGTTGCTTTAAGTAACAAAGAAGGAAGTGTCGAGGTGACTCGTGAAATAGACCGAGATGATCCGGGCCTATTTGATACAAAGTTTTGTTATAAAAGGGCCGAGGTGACCGAGGTAACTCAAAATCCGTCGGGGCTTGTTTGATATAAAGTTTTGTTGTAGATAGGCCGAGGTAATTCAAGGCCAAAGGCAACAGACCGAGGTAACTCAAGATCCGTTGGGGCTTGTTTAATACAAAACTTTGTTGTAGATAAGCCGAGGTAACTCGAGGCCAAAGGTAGTAAACCAAGGTAACTCGAGATCTATTGGGGCTTGTTTGATATAAAGCTTTGTTGTAGATAGGCCGAAATAACTCGAGGCCAAAGGCAGTATACTGAGATAACTCAAGATCTATCGGGGCTTGTTTGATACAAAGCTTTATTGTAGATAGGCTGATATAACTCAAGGCCAAAGGTAGTAAACCGAGGTAACTCGAGGCTTGCGATAAGAAAGAAACTTTGGGTCTGGGCCCATATGAAGATTTTGACAGGTGATAAATGGAAGTATATATATATATTTTGAATGATTTACAATAAGATAGCTGTTCAACTATAATATTTTCACAGGCTGGCTGCATTCCATGACCTGGTCAAGGCCTTCTTGAGAGCTTGGCTAAGTGGTAAGCTCCTGCACCGAGGTTATTAGTGACTCGGTAAGGGCCCTCTAAGTTGGCACCAAGTTTCCTTTGTGAGGGTTGTTTTCTAGGGCCTTCAATCTTCCTTAGGACTAAGTCTCCTTCTTGAAATTGTATAGGCCAAACTTCTTTGTTGTATTTCTGAGCTGCTTTTTGTTTAGTAACTTGTGCACGAATTTGGGCCTAGTCTCGAGTTTATTGGACGAGGTCGAGGTCGGCTCGTTGTTCTTCACTGTTGGTGTCTTCCCGAAAATACTATAACCTGGGGCTAGGTTCCTTAATCTTGATAGGGATCATAGCTTCTGACCCATAAGTGAGTCGAAAAGGGATTTCCTTAGTCGAGATTTGAGCGGTGGTGTGGTATGACCACAAGACCATGGGGAGTTCGTCTAGCCAGACTTCTTTTGCACTGTCATATGTTGCACTTGCATTTTTTAGCCCAAATAACATGACCTGATAACATAAATTGGCATTCTCCGTGATGAATGTTTCTTTTTCTTCATATTCGGGGTGCATCCGTATCTGATTGTAACCAGAATAGGCATCTATGAAACTTAAGTACCTGTACCCGGAGGTCGCATCCACAAGGCGGTCGATGTTGGGTAGGGGGTATGAATCCTTTCGGCACGCCTTGTTTAGGTCGGTGAAGTCGACACAAATTCTTCACTTTCCTGAGGATTTTTTCACCATGACCACGTTGGCGAGCCATGTTGTGTATGGGACCTCTCTGATGAATCCGGCCTTTAGGAGTTTGGTTGTTTCCTCGGCGGCTGCACGCCATTTTTCTTCTCCCAGTCTTCTTTTCCTCTGGGCGACCGATTTGGCCTTCTGGATCTAGTGTCAGCTTGTGGCAGATGACAAGTGGATCTATCCCGGGCATGTCAGCGGGGGTCCAAGCAAAGAGATCGGCGTTCTGTTGAAATAGGCTAATGAGCCTCTCCTTTAGCTCATTTGATAGCATGGAGCATATACAGACGATTTGTTCCAGGTGAGGACCCAGGCTCACAGGATGGAGCTCCTCTGTAGGTTGGGGTCGTCTGTCTAAGAACTCGCTCCGCGGGTTTAGCTCAACCATATGCGTATGGTGCTGCGGGTCCTTGTTGTCGACGCCCGCTGCTCAATTGTTACTGGAGGCATCAGCTTTCTTCCCATCCTCACCAGGCTCGGGACCCCGGGTTTTAAGGCTGTCGTGGTAACATCGTCGGGTCTCCTTTTGGTCAAAATGGATGACCCCAACCTCGATGTTAGATATAGGGAACTTCATGGATAGATGAGAGGTAGATACTACCACGCCCAAAGCATTGAGAAATGATCAGCCTAGGAGTTCGTTGTATGGTGCCCGAAAATCCACCACCAAGTACCAGATAGTGATGGCCTTGACCAGCGGACCCGTCCCGAATGAGGTTGGCAGGTCAATGTAACCCTTGACACCTACCTGCTCTCCTAAGAAGCTAATCTAGTTTTCATTAAAGGGTTCCAACTTTCGTTCGAAGATGCCCATTCTTCTCAGGATAGACAGGTACAATAGGTCGCATGAGCTGCCATGGTCTAGCAAAACCTTCTTTATCAAAAAATTCGCTACGACAATCAAAATTACCATGGGGTCGTCAGAGTGCAGATCTACTCATTCGAGGTCTTTATCCGTGAAGCAGATAGCGGGGTGCCGAGCCATTCTTCTTAGTTTCCTTTTAGTATTGTCTATTGTCATGACCGTATGAGGGTATTGACCTTGTGCCGAGCTTGGCACTCCGTTGGTAAAACCTCCAGCAATGGTGTCGACAACCCCAGTTATCCGACTGGCTGGGGGTGGGTCAATACAGAAAAGGGTGCAGGCAGTTAGGTGATAGTGGTTGTCACTTGACCCTTGGGTATAGGCGTTTCCAGCTCGTGCCATGGCGTGGCAGCGGGGAGGTTGGTTTGAAAGGATTTTAATGAGCTTATGGGGTAGGTAAGTTTTACCGGGCCCCACGGTGGGTGCCAGATGTTCTTTCCTAACCAAATAAGGACCATCAGAAAGGGGGTGCGGGCTCCGGCGATGAGTCCATCCGGGGGGCAAGTGGCACCTGCAAGCACTCTGACAGTCGAGTGAGTAAGAGAATAAAGAGATGGAGTGTATCAGTAGGTTAGAGATCATAACATACCTTGGCTCTTAAGAGAGTTGATTGATATAAAATGAGAAGATGTCCTCCTGCATGCATGTGTCGTGCGTTTACAGGTGATGAGACTGACTATTCGACGCCGGTGGAGGTTCCTAGGTGGGAGCATAGTGGCGACGGGACCATCATTAATGTGGATGATATTCGCCATTAATGAGGACAAGATTTGAGGCTGCCGCGCAAAAATCCAATGGGAGTCGTAATGATGTCGTGGCAGGTTGGCGCTGGGCCAAAATTGGGTCCAGGGAAAGGATCAAGATTGGCCCGAGATTGGACCTAAGGGGAGGGACGAGATTGGGCCTAAAGAGAGGGCCGAGATTGGGCCTGGACAATCTAGTGAAGATACTTCCTATATTACTATTTTTGTTAAATTAACATAAATTTTTTTTGTTAACTATTAATTAAGTTAAGATAAACCCTAATGAAATAAAAATAACCAAATTAAATGAAAATAGAAATGAAAAAGAAAAAAAAAAACGGCCACTAAAACTTGTTGTAGTTGCCCGTCAACAAATCTTTAGTCAAAACCATAAATGGTTGGCTTTTTCTGAAAAACTTGTCCAATTATTGATTCTAAAAGAAGCACATATCAAGAGGAGTAGAACTTACCGATAATAGATTCCAAAACCCATTGTTGGTGAATTCTAAAAATAGAGGTAATTAAAAAAAATTATCAATTATAATATCATGGTACTTGTTAAAACAAAGTTCTTTTTTATCTCTTTATTTATTTATTTTTTTTATAATCCAGGTTTCGACCTTCGCCTAATTAGTTCTAGAGACGGATAGTCTTCTCCCTATTTTTTTCGTCAAGTAAATTCGAATATAGTCACAGTTTATATACATAAAAAATAAAATATTCAATTCACATCTCTTATAAGACAGAAATGATGAATTTAGGCCCACCTGATTCTTTTTTTAAGGGCCAGCCACTTGTCAAAGAAAATTTAAATTCAAACCTTAAGATTATTGCTGAATTAATTAATTCTATCAAAATAATAATAAATAATATGGTTAAAGTTTTTTTTTTTGTTGTTGGGGGGGGGTGGAAATCACTTACTCTAAGAAGGGGCCAGAGCCCAACCAAACGGCGAATTAAATATAATCAGCCCATGGAAGAAGCAGCAGGAAACTTACAAGAGAAATGATTATAAAAAACAAAATGCGGTGAGCGTGGATCGAACACGCGACCTTCAGATCTTCATTCTGACGCTCTCCCAACTGAGCTATCCCCGCGATGAAGATCCTTTTGCGGATTAATTAATTCATTTCATTCTTCCTTACAGGTTCCAAGACCGCAACATCTTCCCTTGTATGGTCTTTATCTTTGGTCCAACGTTTGCATGAGAAAGACCTGCATAAATCTGATAGAAATAATAGCAAATTAAAAAGGATCCCCTTAATTTTATGAATTGCAGTCGAAATTTTCAAATTTCAAAAAGGTCATTCTCCCAATCTCTTTATTTTTCTTTTTGTTTACCTCTCGTCCTCCTTTATCTATTATTGATCATGCAAATTGATCATTTTGTCTATTTTTAGAAAAACAATTCCCATCTCTCTCTCTCTCTCTCTCTCATACACACATACATGTCTTTACATTTTCACTGTTCATCTTTTCTATCTTTAATGAGTCTTCAATGACAAAGGGCAATAAGGTTCCTTCTATCTTCTTTTCTCCCTCTCTTGAAACCCATATGGGTTTCAATAAATTTGCATTTTTTAACGAGACACCAACTCTAATCACAGTGGCGCCATGTTCTTTTCCTCTCATTCTCTCTCATAACAAGTCTAACCGTTTTCACCATAAGGTTCCATTTGTAGAACCTATCCATCACAATCCATTGTTAATCACATCTCACAACAAGGTTTATCCACAATTTATGGTCACCACACTATAACAAAAATGATTTATTGAGACATTTTTTTTAGTGTATTTTTTAAAAAGTGCTATCTAAAATACCATTTTAAGACACAATCTAAAGAAAAGCTCCAATGTAATAACTCTAATGAGACAAAACAATTAAGTGCCCTAATAGACAAATCTACGTGCCCTATAAAATATTATTTTAAGACAATTTAAAGAAGTGTCCCAACAAAATAATTCTAATGAAGCACGATGATGAAGTGCCCTAACAGACAAATCTAAGAGGGTAGAATTTTTAAAATGTTCTATTAAAATAATTCTAATAAGACACTTTAATAAAGTGGCTTAATAAACAAATCTTGAGTGCACCAATAGAATAATTCTAATGAAACTTAAATATACTATAAAATTAATATAGACACATATATTAATAAGATGATGAGTAGATTAGGTGGTCACGTACGTGCAAGAAGAAAGAAAGGTTCAGAGTTCGAGTTGAGGAGAGGGAGGGGTAAGTTGGAGTTAAGAGAAGGCCTCGTGAAAGATGTGAAGAATAAATTTATAATGATTTTTTTGATATATTTTTAAGTCTCGCAACAAACTTAAATTTATAATTATTTTGAGACATATGTAAGTGTCTTAATACGTTTTGGGGACATAATTACACATGACATTATTATTAATGCCCTAAGAGTTAAAATACCCTAATAAATTATCTATTAAGATATTTTTAAATGCCTCTTAATTTAAAATTTATTATAGTGCCATTGTCCATTGTCATCAGCTCATCCCTCACTCCCACACATCTCTCACTAACATAAACTTGTGAGTCTCACTAACAAAGTTGCAACTCTAATCATAAAGCTTGTCATCATTGAGATTTCAAGAAGAATGAGAAAAGAAAGAAAGAATGAGAGTCGGTTTTAAATTTGGAATCACAATCAATTATGGGTTTGTTAGAACTTACTTCCAATGTTTCGAAATTGAAACCAACAGTGTAACTTTTTTAATTTTATTTTTTTATAATTTTAGAAAAGAAAAAGAATAGTATTCTGGGATTTTTTTTTTTTTTACGAAATTAACTATCTTTAGTTGACGATAAAAGATATATGTTGTGTGAAAATAATTTTGAGAGAGCTAGATGACATGTTTAAAAAACACAAAAATAATCAATACCCATTTTTGTCCTCAAATATATATATATATATATATGTTATTAGCTATCATTAGTCTTCATAAATATGGGAACATTATCTCTTCGCCATTTTTGTCCTCACATCCTATATTTCGCATCCTCCTACACTCATCTACTTGATTCTTCATCTCCATCTTTATTGTGTAACAAGTAGCAATTTATGTAAAAAAAAAAAAAAAAATTGTACTATCAACAATGTTTTCTCCTACCACATTAACGTTCCCATCTCACACTACTACTTGATTTTAAAAATAAATTAATAGATAAAGTAATTTTAGGATTAAAAAATAAAATTAGAACATTCAAAAGATAGAAGATAACAAATAAAATATCGTATAATCAAACTTCACAAAATAAGAACGAGAATGTCTAAAGATTGGAAAGATTTTTTTAAGCAAAATATATCTATATATATATAATTAGATAGAAATAAACAAATTGATATTTATACAAATTAAATAAAATTACTTAAAAATATGTACTGGGCATGTGAGTTAAAATGACCTTGTCCCTATTATCCATCGATGGATGAGAATTTTTTTTCTCAATCTACATCTATTTTCTTTTAATTTTTATCCAATTCAACTCAAATAAATTAATTCACTAAAGTAACATTTGTTAAAATGAATAAGATAAGGTTAAGAAATATTTTAAAATTTTTATCAAACTGTTTGTTAAATTTTTTGAAATGCATTAGAGAATATATGCGTAATTTTTTTCTTATTTGTAAAATTCAAAATATGCTTATTTGGAGAGAGAAAGATAAACATATCTAGACAATGTTAGAAAAGAAGTCACTTGACTTCTTTTTCAAATGTTACCAGATAAGTTTAATAAATATATTAAAAATCACAAAAGTTAAAAATATTTTTCATATCTTATATTTTTTAATTTTTATATTAATTAACAAATACTACCTAAATAAAATATCCATTATTATTCTCAATTTATATAGTCATCGCACCTTATAAACAAGATGAAAACTTTTCAATTCATAATTAATGATAGCCATTTCTTAAGACATCTTGAAGGTAAGGATGGGATGTTTTAACCTTTCATTCTAGTTCTTCATCTTCACAATGTGCAAAACCTGATAATGACGACTATACATGTATATATATGTATGTATGTATGTATATCAAGATGAATATTATTATTTGCATTTATTTATTGAATTTGTGTTTGGTAGAAATAACAATAGACAATGTATAAGTCGAGTGCCTCTTTTATAACATTGATTTCCATGACTAGGTGAATTAGTATAGCTAAACAAGGGGTGGGTTATGGCTCGATGATTGGACTATTATGGAATGATCCCTTTCTCCATGTTCTTGGTGTTTCTTACATACCAAAGTTTAGGACCATCTAGGGTTCTTTAGAAAAACTCTTCGATGACTATCAAGTTTTGGGAAAGTTTTTAAGAGATCTAATAATGGAAAAATAAAACAAGAGGAAAGAGAGAGTATTGAGCGTGAGAATTGAAGAAGAAGATTAGAAGATACATCATGATGTTAAAACTGACTACCAATTGGGTTTGTAAGACTTCCACAAATTTCAAACTTTGTCCTTAACTAATTTAGCCTTACACTTGCACAAATGAAACAAAAATGATTGTGTTGAAATTTAATTGAGATAATGTTACTTTGATATTTGAGTCAGCATAGTATTTTAGAGATAATTTATAGGCGTCAAGAATAGAGTATGATATCATACCTTGCCTATCCCTTAAGATTTTTATATACCTTTTGAGTTGAGTTTTGTGAAAAGGACAATAAGAATTAATTAACTCACTTATAACATAGAAGATGGGTTGATTCTCTCTAGTTCTATGAGTTTAGGAATGACATCGATTTGAATTATATTGGATAAGCATGGAATATCCTATCCCAAGTTCATGGAGATTAAGACATATGATACCAAAAAAGCTTGGAATGCCTATCTTGTGTTCTTCCTTATTTGGTTTGGATTTATATGCTTTTGAGATTGTATGGATTGCCTCACATTAAGGGCTTAAATTTGGGTAAAAACCTTTAGAAGATGGTTTATGAGATTGGTGTACTCATACCTTATACTTGAATTATATTTTGTGAAGAATATCTCTATCTCAGTTGGGAGAATACTTCAGTTGTTATCTTCTATTTTGATAGATTATCTCTAGATAATATTGTCTACCCAAGATCTAAATTCCTTGGTGTAGTTGGTTATTAGGGATTAACCTTTTCATTGATGAATATTTTGACTTTCAAGGTGGCTCTAGTTGTAACATCTCAAATTATTTTTAGACTATTTAGATGTTTAAAGAAATCAATTCAAATTCAATCTGGAGAATAATTTATTTAGTCAAATGACTTAAATATATAATAATAATAATAATAATAATAATAATAATAATAACTAAACCAAAAAAAAAAAAAGAGAGATGAAAAAAAAGAAGGCCCTATGGATTAGTTCATATGTCAAACCGCCAAGCACCACTTGGGGCGTGAGGTCTTTTTCCATGAAAGGGACCCATAGCCCAGCTTGGTCCAGCAAGCAATTGCCAGTTGCTTGCTGCATCAAAGG
The DNA here is from genome assembly GCA_036245055.1 of Diospyros kaki. Taxonomy (NCBI): domain Eukaryota; kingdom Viridiplantae; phylum Streptophyta; class Magnoliopsida; order Ericales; family Ebenaceae; genus Diospyros; species Diospyros kaki. Next base: position 29,366,120 of record BSEG01000003.1, on the reverse strand, counting down.
GTTACCTTAGGCTACCTTTTTGCAACAAAAAGGGATGGTTTGGAAGTCATCTCCATTGATCCCCATTAACTCCATTCCCCTTTTTCTTTTCTCTCATGTATATGGATACATTTCACAAAAAAGGATAAAAATAAAAATAAAAATAAATAAAAAAATCTCTCAAGTTAGTTGATTTTTATATGGAAAAAATTAGAGATGCTATAAAATGGGAGATGAGGAGATGATCTCTCATTTGAGATAGTTGAAGCAAGTGTAAGAGATGAGAGTAGATAGAGTAAAATATAAAAGGAAGGAAAGAAGAAGAAAACTAGTGAAGGAAAAAAGAATCTTCCATCAAGATGACCAAGGAGGTTAAGAAGGGTGAGTAAAATCTTTTCCAAAAATATCCCCAGGTCAATTTCTCCCATTTGCAAACTCTTATTTCATGGCATTTTCATGTTACATGACAAATCAATTTTGGAAATGTATTATGTTTGGCCTGTATCCATAATTATATATGGCCATGCAATTTCATGCTATATTTAGACTCAAGGTGATGTGGTAATGGACATTCCAAGAGATGCTTAGGGCATCGGTTGAGAAAACTCTTAACAGCATACAAACAATATCACAAGTGACATTACGGAGTAATGCCTTGTATTTTTTTTCATGTACTTATTTTATATAAATATTTTATTTGTGGGAGTTTCTTATTTAGAATGTTCATCCATTAGAATATTCAAACGTTTTAGGCAAACCAAGCAATTCAAAAAGAAAAAAAATCCTTGAAACATAGGTTTTGTGACATGTCATGTTTTGTAAATACAATATGTGATTTTTTATGCCATACTTGAAGTATGTATAGATTTTATTTTGATGATATCAAGTGTATCAAACATGTTAAATTTGTTGTAAGAACTAAGTTTTCTTTTAAAGCACAACATTTTATTTTATTGAAGACAAACAACTTTTATATTCATATATTGAGTTATAGTGACTTAAAAATTTATTCTAAGGGCTTTTAAAGATTCCTGGTCATGATGCTTGAAAAATTTATTTTTTCTTTTCTTTTAAATTTAGTATTTCAAAACAAATTAAAAATTTAGATTCCTTAATACAAATTATGAATTAAACTAAATTCGATCCATGAAAATAAGCATATATAAAAAGACCTCATTTTGATAAACTAAATCCAACACAATAGTTTAGATAGAAAGATAAGGCCATTAAAGGAAAACATCCCTAAGTGTCGCATAGGAAAATAATTTATAGTAAATTTGAAAAAAATAATTAATGAAAATAGAAGATTAAGTAAATGAATGTTCTGAAAATAAGATGTAAAATCGTAAGAATTGGCAAGGACTTTTATGAGAAAAAATTTCAAAAAAAAAAAAAAACCCCTCAAATTATGAAGTGAAAACACATTTTAAAAAGAAATGTGTTTCACTAGCAATATCACACTTGGTCCTACATGAAATTTTCTATTTTTTAAATATCATTAATACTTTTTTAAACTTAGGTTCACCAATTTATAAGCTCCTTATTTACTACTAATTAATTTATTGGAGTTAACAAAAGGATTTGGTTCACTTAGCCATGACTTGTGTCGAGATTTTAAGGTCAGCATGTAACATCTTATTTTTTAAGCGTGTTATAATTTTGAGAATTTGATTTTTTTTATCTAATTACATTTTTACTCCAAAAATTCTTAAAATTCCCCTTTACCCCTTTAAGACAACAATATCAATAAAATAAGATTAAAGGTACCTAATATAGTATAACACAAAATGTACTCTAGATCAAAGCTAAAATCAAGTATAACTTCTAATATTTATAAATTTAAATAGCAATGTAAATTTATTCAAAATACAATAAGATAAGAATAAATATTTGAAACTAGTAAACTATAAACATGCAATTAAATATGGAACTCAAGTGAGCAAATTATATTCTTCATGTCTTGTTCATTAGTCAATATCTTCATTTCATCTGTCACATCTACATATATATATATACTTTGTAAAGAAAATATATTTGGGGGTAAATTATATGTTTTGAAGATATTTTTACACAAGATATATGACATGAATAACCAATACCAACAAATGATAGTATCAAATATCACAAATTACACTTTCACATAAACTTTTCAATAATAGAAACTAACATTTGAATGTCCTTTTTTTTTTATACTTTATTGCCGTAATATTATGAAATCAACATAAGGCTATGTAAGACTTATTTCTACGAATTCATAGTATAAAAATATCATAGAACACACATTTACATGAATTTTCCCCCAAAAAAAATGATGTGTAAACTTATTTTTCACACTTTATTTTATATTACTCAACATAATGCTATGTAATCATGTATTTTTATGTCAATTATATAATAAAATGTTCATACCTCCTACCTTAATTATGTTTGGAGAAAAATTAAAAAATGTCGTTTTCAATTTCTAGCTTATTGTTTATGGTTTTGATGCTCACGAAAATATTTTTCTAGGCCTTGAAATATTGTTTGAGCACTTGATATATTTCCAAATATTTTTATTTATTTTTTTTATAATTTTTCTTATTTTTTATATATATATTTTTTCTTTCTTCCTAGTGTGTAAATATTTTTATATTTATATTTTTATATTTTTATATTTATATATATATTTTTATATTTTTAAAAGTTGAAAATATTTTTATATATATTTTCTTCCTAGTGTGTGGGGGCACACGTGCCTTGGCTCACATGTGTCTCACACACTCTGACGTATGTGTTGCATGCCTCTTACTTGTACTTTTTGATCGTCTTCTTTGGCGTGTTTTTCATTGTTGATGACATGTAACAGTCAACTTCTAGCACTTTTTTTTCTTATTTTTTTTTCTCTTTCTTTTTCTAGTTGAAAAAAGATTTTGTTACTTGTCAGACTAGTTTTTTTGACGAGTTTCTCGATTTTCCCATAACCCTCGAAATCCATCCAAACTATGTTATTTTTTCTCCATCTTCTCCCAATCTTTTCTATTGATCTCTTCTACAAAAGCTTTTATCAAAACCCCTCAAACATAGATCAGAACATAGTTGTTTTGTCTCAAACTTTTCGGCCAAAGTCTCAATCGTTCACTCCGCCCAATCCTTCAAATCTCAACTGTTTTATCACTCATTTCATCATCCCAAGGTTGAAACCTCGTGATTCGGCTACAACCGATAGCAGTGCAACCTGCTAGCAAGTTGTAAAGGTACAAAAAATTACACTTTGCCTTTTTTCAATTAGTCAAATACTAGTTTATCCCCTTAAGTTTGTCCTTCTACTTTTGACATATTATACTTATAAATTTTGTAAATTATACTTAAAACCCATTACAAGTTGAGTTTTCACGGAGCCTTGAAAATTTTCCAAAAATTATGCAAAAACCCCAATAACTTTTGAAACATTACACTAAGACTCTCATACTTTAGAAAATGACATAAAATGGAACCTCTTGACAAATTACCTAAAATACCCTCAAATTAAGACAAATTTGTCATTAAATCTATTTTTGTTTATTTGAAATGACAAATCTCAAATTTTCAATTTATTTTAATAATCCATGTTATCAGACTGCGGGTTCATAGCTAGTGTGGTGGCCACTTTAGTCACCTATGTGCCCTCATTTTGGTACCCATCATCTTTCATGTCCCTCACATCCAAGCGTAACAGTGATGTATCAAAATTTAGCATCATCACCTTTCTTCCATCTCCATTCTTACAATTTATTTCTTTTTCATGTAATTATATCGACACCCATAGAATATAACACTAATTAATATTTTTTATAATTGCAAATTTTTTAAAAAAATAATCATAAAGTGAAGAAAGATAAGTAATATAAGCTAAATAAGACAAACAAATATAAATATTATGAGTAGTTTAAGGTGAACGAACATTCCTAGACTCTAATGAAGTAGTTTGGGGTTGTAAATTTATTTAGCTCAAGGAGAATTTAAAAGTTGCCAAAATAAACACAAAAATTACAATAGTGAGTACCTATCATCCATTTTAGCCCATTCCTAGCCCATTGTAACATACCTTTGTTCATTGGAATGCCAATAATTATATTTGTTAACCATCAAATGCCTTAAAGCTACTTTTTTTATATATTTTATTCTTTTTAGTACAAAGTATATAAAATAAAGTCAAGACCCATTGAAGATAACTTTGAAGGATTAGAAAAGATTATGTTTTGCCTCGTAGCCTATCATGTTAAGACTTCAATATCAACATTATTTAGTTTATTTAAGTTTGTGAATTTATAACATCAAATCACTAAATATTAGAAGAGCTAAAAATTGAGGTTATAACCTTAAATTTGTAGCGTGATAGTTTTTTGTTGGACGTAATATGTTATTTCATATAAAAAATAGAACACACAATTAAAATAGAGTTAAAGAAATATTATATTCGCATTCATTTGAATTTTTTTCAAAGGTGAACTATTAGTCAGTATTGAAATATTAAAACAACACGAAGAGAATCACATATTATAATTAAATGTTTCATCTTCATTTTTAGTAATTATATGGAAGTTTTTCATTAAGAGGGTATTTTTTAATTAAGATAGGAGGGATAAAATGTCAGATATGGGAAGCATTCAGAATGTTTGGTTTTTCCAACATATTTGTTAAATTTATCTGACTATTTTCGAAAAAATCTCACATAACCTCTTATCTCCGCCTTTCAAGATAAATTTAACCAACCTCCCCACTCGGATAAATTTATCTAGTTCTTTCAAGATAGGGCTCAATTACTTATATGCCCCTTATATTATAATTAATGCCATTTAATGCATTTTAAAGATTTAAATTTATTAAAAAAACTTATTTATTTAAGTCTTATAATTAATATTATTTATTACATTTTTAAATTGTTATATGTTTTGACAATTTTTAAAATTTAAATGACATTATTCATTTAATTGATTTTTAAAATTTAAATTTCTCTCGCTCTCTATATATATTTTATTAACTAATATAATTCATTTCACCAATTTTAAAATTATTTTATTTAATTTTATATTTTATTATCTATTATGAAAATATGTTTTGGCCATTTTTAATTATCTAGGTGGAATTATTGTAATTCTAATAATAATTATTTCTATTTTTCAACTCCTTTTAAATTTATTTTTGAACATGAATTTAGAAAATAAAATATTTTTTTAATTTTAATTTAATTTTTTGATAATTCATATTAATCATAAAATAATATTTTAATTATAAGTTTAATAATAGGGATATTTTGATAAAAAAACTCTTATCTTGATACTTATCATATGCATTAACAAACATATAAAAAGAAAAAATACAACTAATAATGGATTCCAAAAAATTTAACAAACATTCTGATTGAAATCTTAAAATACTTTACACCCTTATCTTGATTCAAAATCCATTCCAAACTTATCTTGATACCTCTTATCTTGCTCATTTTAACAAACACCCCATAAACAAACAACCATAGAATTTTGGATGGAATAGGGACCTAATCTTAGGGTTCCTTTAATAGGTCATCCCATTAAATACTAAGATGGACAAAGGCCTAAAACTTGATTAGATCATTTAAATAGGTTTTACTATCTTATGATCTCATTTTTCATACCCCAAAATTTCAATTAGTGATCATTTATGTAATAATTTTCTACAATATTTGTTGATGCAAAGCATCAGTATCAGTTTATAGCCACGGATCAACGCTCGCCCTCAAAAATGACAAGAGCCCCATCGCACTTAGAAGTTCAATGGTTGCCCTTTGGGCAACCAATGAGGAATTGAGAATCGGTGTACAACACCACTGCCACTACCTCCCCCCTAAGTGTGGTGGCGCTCTTGCGTATAGACCATCTTAGGGGTGACAAAAGGTGGTTAGGTCAAGGCCTAAGGTCCAGGATTTCCCACAGACAACGCCAAATGTTGATGCAAAGCATCAGCATTAGCTTACAGTTACGGATTAACGCTCACCCTCAAAAAAGACGGTGGGGCTCTTGTCCTTTAGAGGGGAAATGCTGATTCGTGACTGTAACCTGATGCTGATGCTTTGTATCAACAATATTTTTCTTGACCTTTCTCTATTTGTTTCAATTTACCAATTATTCTCATAAGAATTTCTATTGATCTTTTTTTTTTTTCTCTCATGTAATGAAATTATGTTACACTTATTTTACACATTTTATCTTAATGTTAACGTGACTTTTATAAATATAAACTACAACAATTTTTTTCTAATAAGAAGACTGATTAAACATGTCAAGGCTCGCTCCCAAATTTTTTCGCTAACATAGGAAGTCTGAGAGAATGTCCATTAAGAATAGATACAGATGCTCAAAATTTTCAAAAAAATTCTTTTCCGAGCTTTCTTACTAACAATAGGAGCTAAAATCAATTACATGACATTTATTACATCATCATCAGGGGCTTATCACCCATACATTTTCAAAGTAAAAGGGCACTAAGGCTTTAAAAAAAAAAATACAATAAGTCTTCTATTTCTTGCCCTCAACATACACTCATGAATCTTTAAGGCCGGGATATCTCTGTACACATCTAACTTGAACTCGCCCCAAAATTAGCTATCTTCCATTACCTAGAATAACAAAAGAAATAACGTGAGCCACGAGACTCAGCAAGTATATAGCAAATGAAAGAATCCATAAAACGATATATGAATGCATGAATAATTTAGAGCCAAAGAAAGTCATTACCCAACATCCAGACATCCATTGATTTCATGCCTTCTGGACTGAACAACACATCCTCAAAGAAATATACTTCATTTTGGTTCATCGAACCCATATTTCAAAGTGAGCAATAAGTCTCGGCAAGTAAACATATATAATACCAGAAACACGAATGAAGGGATGGATAATAAAATAAAGTACACCCGACTCCCCAATACCATTTAAACCCATAATTCATTTCTCATTAATAATACTATTCCATAAGCAAGCATATATTACAACAAATGGAGCAATAGGATTAAGGCATGAATAAATCACAATAGAATAGACTCGACTTCCCAAGTCCAAGCAGCATTTTCCATTAGTTCCCATCGTTTAAATCATTCCCATGCCATTTCCATTAAGCATTTTATACATCGATTTATTTCTCATGAATATATATTTTTCTTCATACTTCACGTTGGCTCTCAAGGCCCTTTATTCACATGCATGAATGCTACATATATATAAAATCAATTTGCCACACATTGGCTTGAGCATCGTTTATCGGTTTTATGGCCACCTCACTCGAATCAGGCACTTTTTAGGATATCCTTTTCCTTTCCCATTTGCGGAACATAGCCACTGCGCCAAAATAATAACAATAGGGCGCAAATTATAATGCCATGCAATGTTCATGGAAACTCACATAAATGTAACATACATGTTCCTTTATAAAAATGTACACATCGTGCACATTTAAATATGTCAATAACATATTCACTCATGAGCCTATACATGCTCACATGCATATCTTCAATCACATCCTAGCATTTTGGAGGGTTGAGTGATGCAAGAGAAAGCAATTAACAATAACTTAGGTCAACAATCATGCTTAATTTGTTTTAAGGGAAGGCTTGACCCACTCAAATTATCATCAAAATATATGATATTATATATCAAATTAAAGCCCTCGAATTCTAGTTTATGAGACTTCAAACAGATCATAATTCTGAGTTATATATCAAAAGTTATGGTCAAAATAGCGCAACTTGGGTAGTGCTAAAAAAAATTGATTAGTTGACTTTTGGGAGAGAATAGTCGACTAAAGCTTAGTCGACTTAAGGAAATGTTTAGTCGATTGATGCTTAGTCGACTCATAAACACCCATTAGTCGATTGGGCCGAGACTGACACCGAAAACATGATAAAATAGATTTTCGATGAGTCGACTAAACCCCAAAAATAGTCGACTCATCACTCACAAACACGAGAAATGACCCCAAGACACCCTAAAACAATCCCCACTAACTTCCTAACCCACAAATTCCATTCCTTAAATGAAAAATGGGGTGAGCAAACCCCAACAAGACTAACACAAAGACCCAACGCAAGTTTTGAAATAACATACAGTTTGAAGAAAATATATAACCGATACCAAAAATACTTTTAACCATGACAAGATAAAGAACCATGAAGTATTTGACATCACAATAAACAAGAAAGAAACACTTGCACACAAGAAAACAAGAGTGCAAGGAGAACTTGCTTTTGATGACAAAAAATCCAAGAAGAAGAATGCACCCAGCTGCAACTTCACTTCAAGCTTCCATGGACATCAAAAATGGAGAAGAAGAAAGAAGAAAAAGATGATGAAGAAGAAGAATGAAAGGAAGAGAAAGGGAGAATGGAGAGAGAGAATAAGAGAAAGAGTGAATGAGAAGCAAGAATGAATGGGGTGGGAGTAGGTTGCCGCCAACTCCAACCCCCCTCCCCCCCCAATTTTCTCCTTCCCAAATTGTCCTCCATTACATATACACACTACTTAAATATCCAAGCCCCTTATGGACATTTCCATTTCATTTTATTTTATTTTTCATTTATTTCCTTCCACTCAAATAAATACATGGCTCAAGCCCAATTTATTGGCCCAATTAAAAATAATGGCTCATTCTCCATCATAAGCCCCGATGGGCTTTACAACTTCACTAAATTTAATATGCAAAAAATTTACAATTGAGTTTAACCCAATTTTAAAGTCCCAATTCATTAAGGCCCACAAGCTTAATTTACATCAACCACTTTCCATTTGGGCTCCACATACAAAGTCCAAGCTTTTTTTTTTACACAACTAATACCTTACATATTACACACATCTACTTATGTATTTGTACACTCTATTTATCCATACCCATTCTTAAAGATGATCAAAGTCCAATTAAATAAAATATTAATAAATTTTTAGACCCACTAACAAATCGTTATAAATCATCTCTAAGGCATTGACAAAAATTAATACAAAGAGTGAGTCAGTCAAAATTGATCCACTTCCAAACTGAAGAGATTAGACCCAATAAAACAAAAGATTGGTGGCTAATTGACCTATCCAATTCCAACCCACCAATCTTCTATTGGAATTGGAATGGTCACACAGCCTAATGGCACCTGCCATTGCGGCTTTATGTCAATTATTGCTCCCCCAAATGACGCCCCCACTTCACTTCACAACACTAACTTGATCTTATTATTTTATAGTGAATGGGTAATGTTATTTATCTATTTTTATTTTTAATTAATATATTGAGATCTATCTACAATTTAAATAAATAATATTATTTATTATTAAATAGTATATTTATGAGTACATGGACATTTTTTTACTGATTTTGATATTTAAGTGACATATGTAAAAATAAGAAAGTCGATGTAATAGTAAAGGGTGTGACATAAAAACAAAAAATAAGAATATAGTGTAGCAAGAAGAAATGTGATATAAAAATAAAAAAAATTACAATATATGTTGAATCTAAAAACACTAAATATAATATAATAGAGTTTTCGTGTTATTTGCATCATAAATTGATAAGAAGATGAAAAAATATAAAATTTTGACAAAGTTTAAGACTTGCAAATAACATGATAATAGATAAAAATGATTGAAAGTTTAGTATAACAAAATTGGAGAATTAAAGTTTGTAATTAATGATATTGTTTAATATTTTTCTTATAAAATATACTAAATAGCTTATAATTTTTTTATGAGAGTATATAATATATCGATAATCAAATTATGATGAGTGTAGTCAGTGGATAAATACGAAGACAAATTAAAATTAAATTTAATAAAAAAAAACACACACACAATTTACAAGCGGCAAGCTACTGTTCAGATAGCACCATGCGTTGGTACCACCGGCGGTCGTTCACTTCAAATAGGAAAATCAAATTAGCACATGTATTGCTATAAATAGACGACGAATTTCTGAATAATTATTTTGGTTTTTTGTTTGATCATTTTTTCCTGCTCATACACAGGGAATTCTTCGGCTTTTTGATCTTCGATTCGTCCCAAAGATTTTGATTCACGCGCAAAACCCCTAGAAATCATTCGCAAGCGTAGATGTCCATTTCTGTTTCGAGCATTATATCGAGCACATCTCATTGATCTGGGAGTGTACAGTCGTTCTTCATATTTTATTCTTGGGAAACCATTTTGGGCTGATTTGGGAAACCGTGTTCGGTTCATGTGGGTTAATGTACCCTCGCTCGTTCAAACTATTCTGATTTGTTTATACCCAGTTGGATATTTTTATAGCAATAAAAGAGGGAATTTTTGTTGGATTTGAGTTCAAGTTTCAGAGGATGTATCTTTGGCTGGTTGGTTGGCGCATTCCGTTGATTCTGTGAAAATTGAGGCGTGCTTTTAACTCGGGGGCCAATTTGGGTTACTGGGTCTGGATTTGGAGGTGAATTTAGAAGCGGAAAGAGGAATTGTGGTTTGTGGAGTTGGGGAGATGAGAAGAAAGAGAGGTGAGGGATTTGTAGGACAATAATGACAACACTGTCATTGGGTCTTCGGAGTTCAGGGAGTTATGGATCATTGCAACAGCAATTCCAGAACATTGTATCGCCAATCCAGACTACGCCGCCGCTCAGTGCCCGTAAGCCGTCTAAGATGAACAAAGATAAGGAGAGTTTGTTTCATAGGATCTGTAAATTTGCCGGCCGGAAAAAGGTCGGAATGCTGCTCTTGTGTGTTGTTTCTGCTGCAGTTTTTGGATGGGTATTGTATGTTGGCAAAGGTTCGATACCCCGTATTTCTTTTCGTTCTTTTTCAGTTATGCATGACTTGATTTTGGTTCAGAATTACATGGTGTTTCACGTATGCATGATTTGATTTTGGTTCAGAATTACATGGTTTAATCAACTTTGTTGTGGAAGCTCAGATATTGAATTTGAATACTAATTGAATCATGACTAGCATCAGTTTCTTCTTAACTCTCTGAGCTTGAGCAAGTCATCTTCGAAGTGGCAGCCATCTGTTTGTTTTCATGCTTGGACTGACAATAGTAGTGAAGCTTGTTAAATAATTACTGCCCCAAATTTGATGTCTCGTACAATAATCATGAAAATCAACCATATGTTGTTTCTTTATTGAGTTTGGGTTTTCATATTAATTTTTTTTTTTTTGTCTCTATTGGACTGTATTATGGCTTAAGTTTATTTGGAATTTTTTTGATTTCCACGTCACACATATCCCAGTTTAGTAATTTTCCCCGAGTGGGCCTTCAGCTGCCATAATCTTCCGTGCATGTTATTGATCAACAAAACTTCTCATGTTATTCATCAACGTATCTTCTCCTAATATTGATCACAATATCTCTTGACATGAATGCACAGCATTGTTTCCATGTCACAATTTTGTAAGTTGGTGTGGTTGTGTTTTATGTTGATTTGAGCAAAGAATAATTCAAGCATTTTTTTGGACAATTTCAGGTGAAGCTGCAAGCGATCACAGTCCTATAGAGCATATTACATTTAATAGAAGCAAGCCTTTAATCTATCAGAAATCTTCACTTCCAGATGGGCAGAAAAATAATGATAATAATATCTTATCTACTATGTGGAATCATATGGGAACAAACAGAAGTATATTGCAGCCTCCTCCTCCTCCTCCTCCTTCTCCTCCTCCTCCTCCTCCTCCTCCTGCTGCTCCTGCATATTTTACAGGATACAGTCTTCCATCTGGAAATCCATGTGAAAGTTTTACCCTGCCTCCACCACCAGCTGATAAGAAAAGAACTGGACCACGTCGTAAGTTTGAGGTCTTATAAATTGTAGAGATTCTTTCAATTTATTCTGAAAACTATGATGTTCTTTAGCAGTTGTAACTTGCCACCATGTTTTTTTTAATGGAAATGCATATCATTATTGTTGAGAACACAAATAGTGAAGAAAACCCTTCTCTAGTACTTCAAGATTATAGATGAAATAGCTGTTAACAATTCAACATGGAGGCTCTTCTTGCGCATATTTGGCCGTGCATTAAGATGTGTTGACAAAATAAAAAATAAAATTATCCATCTCTCGAATAAGCTAAGCTTTGAACTGAGTTGGAGTTTGCAATGGTCGAGTACCTGTTTTAAAACTAAGGAGGGCACATGTAACTAAAATGTTAAGTTTCTTGAGGTTTTTTTCTTTTCTGCCTTTCAGCATGTCCAGTATGCTACCTTCCGGGGGAAGATGCAATTTCCTTGATGCCAAATGTCCCATCCTTTTCTCCTATACTTAAGCAGTTAACCTACATCCATGAAGAAAATTTAACTAGAAGCGAGTTTGGAGGCTCAGAATTTGGTGGATATCCTTCTCTGAGGCAGAGGAATGATTCCTTTGACATAAGAGAGTCAATGAGCGTTCATTGTGGGTATGACATTCTTTTCCAGGAAATTCTATATGAAATGGTCATTTCATTACCAATTTTTGCTTTTTCTTAAAAAAATTGCAGGTTTTTCTTTTAAAGTTATTCAATGGTAAACCACATCATAGTGGCTTTTCTGCTGCCATCCTCTCATTTTTGTCCATTTTACTTATTTTTTTGGTTTTATCTACGCAAACAGATTTGTCAGAGGAGGTAAACCTGGACGCCAGACAGGATTTGATATTGGGGATCCTGACCTTCTTGAAATGGAGCAATGTCATGGGGTGGTGGTGGCATCAGCAATCTTTGGTATTGCTCTTGTAAGCCTATTAAGAATTTAATTCCTGTATTCAAACTTGTGGATTGCAATTCTAATAAGTGTGCTTTTGAGTCTTGACCAGGGGCTTATGACTTAATACAACAACCAGAGAATATTAGTGAAGCTGCTCAGAAAAATGTTTGCTTCTTTATGTTTGTTGATGAAGAAACAGAAAATTTTCTGAGAAATTCTAGTGCACTGGACAGTAGCAAGAGGATTGGATTGTGGAGAATTGTTCTTGTTCGTAACCTTCCTTACACTGATCCTAGACGCAACGGGAAGGTAGAAATTTACTTTTTCAGCCTTTATCAGTACTTGCTAAAGCCTTTTTATTCAATTAATATTGTTGAATGACATTGGTTTTATCCTTTTACTTCATGAGAAAACCATTGCCTATGCTGACACTCTCTTTTCTTAAACGATTTTGAGCACATCTACTGAAATAAGAAATTCTTTAATTTCATTAAAGTATTAGGTATTGTGTCTAGCCAACCCCATGTAGTGGGATTAAGGCACAATATGCTGTTCTTTTTGTTGCTTATTAGGTATTGTGTGTAAGATCACTTATCATTAAATAAATGTATCTAAGATCAGGTGGCTCGCTTGAATGGCTGCTATGCTATACCTATTCAACTCTTTAATATTAATTCTTATGCTAAGAGATACCTTGAGTTTGTGCATGCTGGCTGTCCAAATTTATGTTTCCACAAACTGGTAATACCCTGGCAAATTAACAGATTTGTACACTCATTCCAAAACATTGATTCTAGTGATCCTAGCAACCTTAATGGCTTTTCATATTTATTTCGTTAAACATTTTCTTAGGAGGGAAGAAGACATGAAAAAAAAATCTTCAGATAGGAGGGTTTTGGCTTGAAAAAAAAAAAAAAAAAAAAACCATGGTCATGTTCTGAGAAAATATGCTGTTCTCTTGATTAACTTGAAAAAGCAGTAACCTAGATTATGTTATTTTGCTATATATCTAATTGTCAAAAGCAATCTAGTTTTAGAAGTTTCTTGATTCTAATAATAACATATACAAGTCTTCCCCCATTTCACTACATTTAGAGGATGTGATATACTGCATTCTTTTTCCCATTCCATAGAAGGTGTATCTAGCGCACGAGGCTCCCGTTTTGCTATGGTTGGGGGAGGATATATTGTTCCTGGTTCAGGATTTTGGTTCTTTCGTTCTTGGTTGTTTTGGTTATTTCATTCAATTTCCTAATGGGCTTCTTCTTTTTTCCTTTTGTTTTATTTATTTATTTTAATTTTGAAGCGTCTAGATGTCTCATGCTCACATTCAAAAAACTATGTTGTTAGGTGCAGTTTATCTAAGATCTTAAATTTCCACGTGCCACTGCATTTCTTCCATCCAATCACATGGTGCCCTTGTCATGCCAGTTCCACTTCTCCAAGGAGTGGAGGGCCTACCTTTGCTTGAGTCTACCTCAATTTTAGTGTTTCCAATGAGGCTCACAACTATAGGAGTGGAATGATACATGAGGCCCTGTTTCTATATCACTTTGTGATGGAAACACATCCCAGAAGTTATTGTTGTAAGGTGTAGTTAAGTTAAAATTTTATATACATGACACTGTTTCCAATCAATGCGATCACGTGACATATCTAAGTTTTCTGAACAGCAGTTACTTCTTAGCCTGTATGCTACTTATCAAAATTTGGAAGAAATTTGTGACTGATGAGGTTCAGTTTCTTTTTATTGGTTCTGCACATCGTGGGTTGCCCTCTTCTAGCAGTGAAGTTTACTGTGGATCTGCTGGTTTTCATAGGTTGCTGGTTTGAGTCATTGCTAACTTCCTGCTGGCAGTCATATCCTTAGCATGTGATAGAAGCTCAGCCTAGTGCCTGCCTCTTGTTGAGTGCTCTTTAGTTTTGTAGAACTTTGAGTAATACACACTTTCGAAGGACAACTTATATCTAGCATGCATCTATAGCTTGTGTAGAAGAAAAGTAACTTGGACTATGGTGTTGATTTGTGATATATACTCTCAATTTGGATGTATTAGGTATTTTATGCTGAAAGGCCACATTAATGAAATGCTTTGACAACTGTTCTATGTTTGACAGGTTCCAAAGCTTCTACTACACAGGCTTTTCCCTAATGCCCGCTACTCTCTTTGGATTGATGGAAAACTTCAGTTGGTTGTAGATCCATATCAAATCCTTGAAAGGTACTTCTAAAGGATTTTTGTTTTTCCCTTTTCTCGTTTTATGTGTACATCTTTCTTGGTGTGCCCTTAGGATAAAAAAACTTGCAAAACCTAAGTCAAAAGGCAACTGCTCGGTTGATGATATTCAGTTATTTTGGCTGATTAAAAGTTATCCCTTTGTGTTGATTCTTTCAGGAATTATCATCCACTAGTGTTGCTCTTGCATTGCATGATTCCTTGTTGTGGTTCTTCATTGATCACCAACTGGCTGTCTTCCTTTTTTTTTTTTTTTTCTGTTCTTTTCTTTTTTGTTTTTTGGGTTTCAATTTTTTCTGTTTTTGTCAACAAACAGCTAAAGAAGCTTGCAAAAGTTAAGCCAACAGGCAACTGTCTAATTATGATATTTAGGTCTTAAGGTGGATCAATTGCACTGATCCCTATACAAATTGATTTCCCTCCTAAGTATAAGTAGTTTGTCTTCACCGGCATTATTTTGCTGCTCAGGTATGTCATCAGCCATCAAGTAGTTGGCATGCATCAGACATTGTGTTTATGGACACTTACTAGTAGGTAGATTTCAGAAAAGACTGAGGTTGGATCAGGCCATAGGTTATCTTAATTTGAACCCCATAGTAGAATTGATTGGTTTATCCAATCTGAATCTGACAGAGTAAACATTTTTAAATCTTAACTGAGATCTGAAGGAAATTAGACATTTACAAATTCATTTATTGCAAGATTCAGATAAAAGTTGAGATGACATGAACAAATGGCAGAAAACTTTGGAGAAATATAAATAAATAAATATATACATACATACATACATACATACATATACATATATATATATATATAAGCCACAAAACATATATTGAAGGAAAAACCGAAGTACCAATTTGAGAATATCCAGAGAAACGTTGCTGAGACATTATTGCACAAACAGACACAGTTATGACTTATGAATTTCCCTGTGCATTTGTGTCTATCCATGAGAGAGAGATGCTCTATCTTGGAATTCCCATACATTAGCATTCACGCAGGTCGTTATTGACATGAAGCTGCATAGCATTGATGGAGGCATGGTCCAGTTGCCAACGGCAAAAAGAGGATGATAGATCATAAATTCATTCATGAACTACTATTAACCTTCTTCTTGCTGCTATTTGATAAAAAACTGAGAAGGGAAAGAAAAGGCATCATGCACAAGAAAAGTAAGAATAAAAGAATTCACTGAGGGTGTGTGTTACTGACTGACAAACCCGAGGGAATTTCTCTGATAAATGCCTCCCACATCAAACTGTCTTCTTACTGCCACTTGAGGGAGGGAGAAAAAGGGAGAGAGTGAAACCTTTTGGTAGTAATGGTAAGGTTGCTCTTTTGTTAATGGAATGTTATGGGTTCCAGTTGTAGAAACATTTTCTTAAAAAAAGAAAAAAAGGCAAAGGGAAAGCTGTGTATACGACCTTCACAAAGCAGGAAGTTTCATGCACTGGAGACACCCTTCAGGTGAAAAAGGAAAAATAAAAATTTAGACTATTAGATGAAATAACACTTGCAGAATATTTCATGAAGCATAACAGCAGTAAATTTCTGAGCCATTATATCAATAAGGGTGTCTTATTGACTATTAAAATTGTTAATATTTTCTAGCTAATCATACCTCCTATGAGAACATCTTAGTGGGGTGTTTGTCTACCATTTTGCATTCTGATCAGCTTTGCAAATAGAAACTTTTAGAAACTTAAGAAAAATGTGGAAGTATTGGAAAAAAAATAAATGCCACATGAATTTTACTTTGTCAATAATTAATGATATTTTGAAGTACACATTTCTCTTTACGTAATAGTGTTGAAATAGCTAATCATTCCTTTTAGTACTTTAGTCTCTGATTTGCATTGTATTGTATTATTAGTCGCTTAAAAAAGAAAATATAGGAAATAACATAAGAAATGTAAGATGTTAGTAAATTATAGATGGAAAAAGAGAGAAAACAAGACATACCAACCACAGATTTTCTAATGTATCTACACCACAAGAGCATATCAAGCTGCAATCCCATTTGAGGGGTTGGTTACATGAATTGTAGCTCATCAATCATTTATATATACAGCCTTTTTTTCTGTCAGGTCTTTATGAATCATCCCTAAGAATTTCTCACCAAGTTTTTCTTGATCTTCCTCTACCTCTTTTGTTACAGACTTCTTCTTCCATTCACTCTCGTCACGAGAGCCTTTATTGGTCTTTATCTCATATAACCAAACAATCTTAATTTTGTCTCATGCATCTTGTATTCAAAATGAGAAAATTCAACCTTATTACAAATAATGTCATTCATAATTTTATCCTTTTTGTATGTCCATGCATTTGCTGTAACATCCTCATTTATGTTATGCCCTTATTTTGCCCGTGATGTGTTACTGTCCAACATTTTGTACAATACAACAATGTTGGGCTTATAGTCATCTTATAAAATTTTTCTTTTACTTTATGGAATCTTGCTATCACATAGAACGTTAGGTGTACTTTTTCATTTTAACTATCTTGGCTCTATGGGTAATATCCTCAATAATCTCTCCCATCTCTGTGGATGATTGATCCAAGATATCTAAATTGATATTTTCTTGGGATGAGTTGATCTTCAAGTTATACCATGAACTCATCCACATTTGTATTTTTACTAAAGTTACATTCCATATATTTGGTTTTCAATTTGCTTAATTAAAACATCTAGATTATAAAAGTTTTCTTCCATATCTCTAGCTTAGAAGTCACTTCTTCTTTTGTCTTATTCACCAAGACAATATCTGCAAATAGCATTCACCAAGACACATCTATCTAGATATTGTGAGGGCAAATAGATAGGGTTTAATGCAAATCCTTGATATAATCCAATTGTAATTGCAAAAGCCTTAGTATCTCATCTACATGTTTTCACACGTGTTTCTGCTTCATGATACATGCCTTTGGTAACATGCATATAAGCAATTCAAACTCCTTTATTTTCTAAAACCCTCCATAAGACTTCTCTAGGAACTTTGTCATAAGTTTTTTCTAAATCTATAAACACCATATGTATCCTTTTGTTTATAGATCTTTCCATTAGATTAGCAAGTATATAACTTTGATTTTCTACTTGGCAAGTTGGCATGAAACCAAATTGGTTTTAAAATACATTGGTTTTTTTTTTCTTAATCGTTTTTCAATTACTCTCTCCCAAAATTTCATAGTGTGTCCCCTTAGCTTGATTCCTTTATAATTTTCAAAACTTTAAACATCTCCTTTAGTATTTACGGATCACATTAAATAATATCGTTAATTGAAAATGTCCTATTCTCACATGCATTTTCATCCTTCTTTCAAGATATTATTTGGTCCAACTATCCACCATCCTTAAAAGTCTTGTCCATAATGACCCCTACTCCATTCCTGACCTAATTATTCTTTGAGCACCAAAGATTAGATTCTATCAACATTTTAGCCTCCTCTCCAGCCCATTTCATCTCTCTGAGGCACATAATATTAATTTTTTCTCATAATCAATAATCATCGTATCCACCACTTCCATGGATTTTCCTATCAAAGTCCTGATATTCCTAAATCCAACGCTTTGTTTATGATTCTAGACTAACTTCTTTATTTGCACTCATCCATGAAAATGTGAGAACCCTTGTATACTTAACACTACATCTGGGTGTTGATGCAGTGGCCGTAGCTCATCTTTTACTGCACTTAGGCAATGCAACACATTGCTAAGAGGGTTACACTCCAATGATTTGCTGATTTTATTGAGAATTCATATTGGTTGATCCTACAAGCTTTATGTTAATTGTCAGCTACCTTATGCAACCCTCTTCCTTTATATGGGCTTGGGACAGGTTGTAAATAGGAATCAACATGTGGAGTTTCTAAAGTATTTATGTTGACAAAGAAAATAATAAGTTACTTACACATGTTTGTTTTATCTTGTCATCTTTATTTCCATCTCTCCTCAACTGTTTCAGAGCTATTCTTAAACATTTTCTTTCAAGTTAAAGTAGTAAATAGAAATGACCACTTTTAGATCTCCTAAATGTTGAACTAACATATTTTTTTTTCCACATGAAAGAGGGAAATAGAAGTGATTATTTTTAATATTCTTGACAGTTGAAATACTTAATTTTTAGGTGCGTTTGATGGTGTTTGAATGTCATCTGAAAAATTTGAAATTGTGTTTTAACTAGTGTTTAGTTGAGTTACCTAGGAAATTGAAGCACTATGGTCATTGATGGGAACAAAATGAGGGTTTGTTATTTTCCTTCCCTTTGTTTTATTTGCTTTGTAATTGCTTTTCTGATTTTATTTTTTTCATTTTACTCTGAAAAACATTTCACTGCCGGTCCTAACCCGGATAAAGGAGGAGGGTTGCGTTAGGTAGCCGACAGTCAGCGTAAAACATAGTCGGATCCAAATATGAATTATAGACAAATTATCTGTTGGGACGTAACCCACATAGAAGTCTAGAATTCATGTAGCCGACCCTACATAGTGGGATAAAGGCCGGATATGTTGTTGTTGTCGTACTCTGAAAAACATTTCATCCACTTTGTGTAGAATTATTCTTTTTGAGTGAAGATTTGTTGAAATCTCATTGCTGATTTTTTCTTGTACCTCTTATTGTGATTCTTTGAGGAATTTAATTTACTGGTTTTCCGGGGGCGCCTCAACTAAGTTCATGACATTTTGGATCTCAATGTAGTAAAGAATAGAGCTATTTGATTGTATCTTTACTTTCTTGTGATGAAAAGGATTTGCTTTATAGCCTGGAAATACACCTGTTCTTTTAAGTTTATTCCTATGTCTTTATATCTGTTTTTCTGCAATACTCAAGCACCATTTGCTGCAGAATTTTGTTCACTTCCATCTTGCTGGTTCTCTTCCAGGTTCTTATGGAGGAAAAATGCCAGTTTTGCAATATCACGGCATTATAGACGGTTTGATGTATTTGTAGAAGCAGAGGCAAATAAGGCTGCTGCAAAGTATGACAATGCCTCCATCGACTTCCAGATTGATTTTTATAAAAGGGAGGGTTTAACCCCATATTCTGAGGCAAAACTTCCTATTACCAGTGGTAGGAGTATGGTCTTTATCATCTATTGCTATTGTTGTTTGGATCTATTTCCATGTTTGATATGAGTTTTGGTACATTAATGGCCTGCAGAT
This sequence comes from Diospyros kaki, assembly GCA_036245055.1. Lineage (NCBI taxonomy): Eukaryota > Viridiplantae > Streptophyta > Magnoliopsida > Ericales > Ebenaceae > Diospyros > Diospyros kaki. The sequence continues at coordinate 29,346,066 of BSEG01000003.1, read as the reverse complement.
GTTCCTGAAGGTTGTGTGATAATAAAGGAGCATATTCCTATATCCAACCTCTTTACTTGTCTTTGGTTCAATGAAGTTGACCGTTTTACTTCCCGAGACCAGATTAGTTTTTCTACTGTAAGGGACAAGATCATGTCAAAGACCAATTGGACTGTTAATATGTTTTTGGACTGCGAAAGACGGAACTTTGTAATTCAGGTAATTTTTTTGGATCCCTTAGTGATACAATGTCACCAAACCTGCAAGAAAGAGAGTAAGTCAGTGGGGCTTGCTTACGTGTTTTCTACACATTCTTGCTTATGTCATATGCACCAAAAAAAGTATCACACAAGGCTCCCTGCTTTGCTAGGGTTGGAAAGGGTTGTTTTTGTATGCAGCTTTTTTTGCAAAGAGGTTGTTATAGGCATCTATAAGTATGTTTTTTTTGTCCCTTGGGTTGCAAAACATTGCTAGTTCATCAAGTGTGGAAAATTTTAAGCTGTTCCATTTGATCACTTTATGCACCACACAGCATACACATCTGACAAGATGCGTAGGGCGGAAATTTTAATTTAAACGTCATAATTATGAATGTGGATAATTATGGAAAATGAAGGCTAGGTGACTGAAAATCTGAAACTTGCTACTACTGGCCAATGTGACAGTTCCCATTCTATTTTATTCTGCCTCATGTTTGTTTTTTTGCATTTTATCTTTTGCGTGTTTGGTTACTGTGGCAAATCAACACAATTTACTTCCTATTAAATGTCAATGAGCATTTTTCTTCAATTCTGTTGTTCTTCCACTCCTGCCATTCTTGTTGCAGTGTAGTTTCGTTCTGATTCTTCCACTGAAATGCAATGTTTTTTGTTTCCCCACTCGCTTCATGCATTCTTTTACTCTCTGGATTTTTCTGTGGCTGAATTAGATGCAATTCAATTACTCGTTTCTGGATTTGAAGTGATGGTTTCAGTTCCATTGCTTTCTACACCCTCTCTTTGCTCATCACTAACTTGTATCTCCTTGCAGGGGTACCATAGAGATATTCTAGAGCAGTGGGCACCTCCTCCTCCTCTCTCTGCTGTTGCCGCTATTCATCCTCCACCCCCTATTGAAAAACTGCCAAACAAAACGTCATCTGCCATTCCAACAGAAGTTATCCCAAAGGTTACAGGCAGGAAGACGCCAACAAAGCGCAGGAGAGAAAGGAGATCCAACGCAAAGCGCCATCGCAAGGTTGCTGCTGGCAACAGAGACACCGGTTGATGAGGTTAAGATTTTTGTTTCGGAAAATCTTTCATTGTTTGCCAGCCCTACCCGTTCAAAGTGATGCATAGCGGCGGGGTTGGGAACATGTACTGTTAGATGAGTGTTGTAGCAGTTTTCCAACAACACATCTCTTTAATTCTTTTTTACAATTTTTTTTTTCCTTTTTGGGTCTTGAATCGTCAATTTAATCCATTTTTTGTTGTAAATATAGCTGGGATCCCAATAATTATTACATGGGTTGTTACCATCTCTGGTACAGCCCATTTCGTGGGCTTACAGAAACCTTGTACTGGATCTCCAGTTCATTCTTAACATGTCTTCTTCATCAATGAAATTTTGTTTCAACAAAAAATCTCTCAACCTTCCCCTTTCATTTATTGTTTCTTTCATTTCAATTGTTGTATGTTCCTCTCCTTGTGGCTATGATATGCCTTGTAATGGCTAAAGATCAGGAAGATTTAGCTGTCAACATTACTGAATCCTTAGCTGTCTCATATGTTCTTTGTTACTAAATATAGCTTAGTCAACCTTTGCATTATAGGAAATAGAATATGTATAACTGTAATTAGCAGTAATTAGTTGTATAGATTAGTTAGTTTTCTATTCCAATTGTTTCCTTTTAGTGTATAGATTCGTCATTTATGTAGTTTTATAATATAGGAATAGGCTACATGTATATAAATAGCTGTACACACCATTTATAATATGTACAAACTTGTTCTCTCCTTCTTATGTATTCTTACTCAAGTAATATTTTCAATTAGTTAGCTAATTTAATTCTTACTCGAGTAAGCCTTCTAGTTAGTCAGCTAATTTCACTATTACTTGAGTAAGCCTTCCAGCTGATTTCATTTTTGTTCATGGTATCAGAGCCTCTTTAAAAGAACCCTAGTTATTCACCTTAAGCCCTATTCTTTCACTATATTTGAAATTTCATCTGAATGTATATACATGGTCTCAATCTAAAACTACCAAAACTCAGTCCAGTTTTGTCCATACCACCACTATCCAGTTGAAGGGTGATAACTTCCTACGCTAGTCTCAATCTGTTCAAATGTATATACATGGGTGTGACAAAATTGAATACTTAACCGATAACACGAAGGTGCTGAATGAGAAGGACCTAGCCTACATTATGTGAGATGCTGAAAATTTCATACTTATGCCATGGCTGGTGAATTTGATAGAAGAAGAAATCAATGCCACTTATATGTGCTATGCAATGACAATGGATCTTTGGGACAACGTCAACCAAATGTACTCGGATTTGGGAAATCAATTCCAAGCATATGAATTGACCCTCAAGCTAGGTGATATCCAACAAGGATGAGACAATGTTACTATTTATTTCAATTCACTAAAACTATTGTGGTAAGACTTAGATCTATTAACGACTACAAATGGAAAACCCCAGATGACTGCAGCTACTACAAGAAGATGGTGGAAAATCATCAAATTTTCAAGTTCCTAGCTAGACACAACATCGATTTTGATGAAGCTAGGGGGAGGATACTTAGTAGACAACCTCTTCCTTCTCTTAGTGAAGTTTTTTTTCTGAAGTCAAGAGAGAAAAGAGTCGTAAGAATGTCATGCTCGAAAAAAAGACTAGGAATACACATTTCAAGACTTCGACAATGGTTATGGATGATGCTAAGGTGAATAAGGCAAGCCAACAGAAGAAACCTTCAGTTTGATGTGATCACTGCAATAAATCTTGTCATGTACAGGAGACTTGTTGGGTCATTCACAAGAAACCAAAAAATAGGAAACCCAAGAACAACAAGAAACCTAGACACACTTATCCTATTGCTCATGAAGCTGAGACCATTCCATATGCCAAGGAATAGATGGATCACCATCTAAAGTTGCTAAAGTCCAATTCCTTATCTGGTAGTATTCCTAGTTTGTCAATTGCTCAAACAAGTGGTGATTATATTGCTCTATCTTGTTTTTCAAATTTTGCACCTTGGATCATAGATTTAGGTGCAATTGATCATATGACTAGTTCCTCCCACTTATTCGATACTTATTCTTTGTGTCTTGGAGATGAAAAAGTTAGAATTGTTAACGGAAGTTTCTCACCAATTGCTAAAAAAAGGCTTAATCAAAATTTCAAAAAATATTTACCTTAAATATGTTCTTCATGTGCCTAAACTTTCCTATAATCTTTTATCTATGAGCAAACTATCCAAAAATTCTAATTGTTGTGTTGTCTTTTACAAATCTCATTGTGAATTCCAGAACTAGAACTCAAGGAGGACGATTGGCAGTGCTAGGATGATAAACGATCTTTACTATTTTGATGACAACTTTTTCAATAATAAACATAATGCTCAAGGTTTGAGTAATGTTTGTTCCATCCCTATTTATGATCAAATAATGCTTCAGCACAGTAAACTAGGACATTCTAGTTTTCAATATCTTAAACATTTATTTCTAAGGTTGTTCAAAAATATGAATGTTTCATCATTTCAACGTGAAAGTTACTACTTGTTTAAAAGTCATCGCACTACATATGTTGCAAAACCATTTTGTACTTCAAAACTATTTTACTTGGTTCATAGAGATGCTTGGGGACCCTTTAAAGTTACAACTTTAATTTAAAGTAACAAGGTTATTTGAAGATTTTTCTAATAGGATTGAAAATCAATTTCAAACAAAAATTGGGATACTTCATTTTGAAAATGGAATGAAATATTTCAATGAAGGATTGAAATTTTTTTTAAAGGAAAAAGGAATCCAATATCAATCCACTTGTCGAGATAACTCTGAACAAAATAAAATTACTGAACGGAAAAAACAAGCATTTACTTGAAGTTACTCGCGTTACAAAAATACTTATGGGGTAAGACTGTTTTGACAACAACTTACTTGATTAATAGGATGCTTACTCGAATCTTGAAATGCACAACACTATTAGATTGTTTAAAAACCTACTTTCTATAATCTAGAATATAAGAAGGTATTCCTTTTAAGGATTTGGATGCATAATTTTTTTGCACATACTTGCTAAATTTAGGTCCAAACTAGACCTTAGGATAAAAAAATGTGTTTTTACAGGATATGCACTAAATAAAAAAGGGTACAAATGCTATAATTCTAAAATACAAAAAAAAAAAAATGCATATTAGTATGGATGCGACCTTTGTTGAAAATGAACTATTTTTTAAATATTCTCTTGAGGGAGAGAAAGAGAGAGAGGAAGATAATTTTTGGAGTAAAGTGTCTCTACCAAACACAATTCTGGAACAAACTTCAACAAATCCAATTTTAGAAAACCAAAGGAATCCTAGTCCAATTTTACAAAGCATAATTGATTTAAATTCACGAAAAGGAATACTACAACAAAATTTGGATTTTGAGCTTCAAGTTTATACTAAAAAGAAAAATCATACAAAAGAAAGGGACTTGCCTATTACACTAGCACAAGGCCAATCCAAATCTCATAGTGATGGGCTCGGGAATCTTCCAAGTAATTCCTCAATTCTAACTTTTATTTATTCAATTCCTAATTCCACTCCTAGTGAGCCTTCAGATCTTGATATCTGGATAGCTCTTAGAAAAGATGTCTGTTCATGTACTAATCATCCCATTTCAAAATACTTATCATATGAAAATTTCTCTAATAACCATAGAGCCTTCACTTCTAAGATTTCTCACTTGTTTATTCTAAGAGACACATAGATGGCTTTAGATGATCAGAATTAGAAGTCTACAGTTTTGGAATAAATGAATGATCTAAAGAAAAATGGTACATCAGAGATAGTTAACATACTAAGGGATAAGAAAACTGTGGGATGCAAATGGGTTTTCACTATGAAATGCAATGCAAATGGAAGCATACAAAGATACAAGGAAAAACTAGTGGCCAAGGAGTTTACATAGACTTGTGGAATTGATTACTAGGAGACTTTCGCCCCTGTCACGAAATTAAATTCAATCAGTCTTGCTATCTTTGGTTGTGAATTCCAACTAGTCCTTACATTAGTTGGATTTTAAATTTCTGAATGGAGACTTAAAGGAAAAAATCTTTATGAGTTTGTCTCTTGGATTTGAAGAGAGATTTGGCAACGGAAAGGTATGCAGGCTAAAGAATCCTTATATATCCTTAAACAGTCACCCTAGAGTATGGTTCAAATGCTTTGGAAAAGCTATAAAAGGTCACGATTATTGCCAAAGTCAAGCAGACCCTACCATATTCTATAAGCATTAAAGTGAAGGTAAAATTGCTATCTTGATTGTTTATGTGGATGAATGATGTAGTTGAACTGGAAAAGTTTAAAAAAAATCTTGTTGGTGACTTTGAAATCAAGGATTTGGACAAGTTAAATAACTTTCTCAAAATGGAGTTCGCTAGATCAAAAGAAGGTATTTTTGTTTGCCAATGCAAATAGATCTTTGATTTACTTGGCAAGACAAGTTTACTAGGTTGCAAAGTAGTAGAAACTCCAATTAAAGCCAATCTCAAGTTAGAATTAGGCTAAGCTGAAAAAAGCGGTCAACAAGGAACAATATCAACGCCTAGTTAGAAGGCTGATTTACTTGTCTCATATGCTACTCGACATTGCCTTTGTTGTAAGCATGGTGAGTCAGTTTATATATTCATCAAGTCCTGAGCACTTTAAAATTGTGTATAGGATCTTGAGGTACTTAAAAAGAACTCCCGAAAGAGGGTTATTGTTCAAAAAATATGAACATCTATAGATTGAAGTCTATACAAATGCTGATTGGGCTAGTAATATTATCGATATAAGATTGAATTTAGGTTATTGTTCTTTTGTCATAGGAAATCTTGTTACTTGGTGAAGTAAAAAGCAAAACATGGTAGCAAGAAGTAGTGCAAAAATCGAGTTTAGGGTAGTTGTTCATGGAATATGTGAGGGTATGTGGATTGAAAGGCTGTTGGAAGAATTGAAAGTATCTGACTTCACTTCTATGAAAATATATTGTGACAACAAAATTGTCATCTTCATTGCCCACAACTCGATTCTTCATGACAAAATTAAACATGTGAAAGTTGACAAACACTTCATCAAAGAAAAATTTGACAAGAAACTAATTTGTATACCCTATATTCCAACTAGTGATCAAGTCGTGGACATACTTACAAAGGGGTTGCATAAAAGACAATTTGAAAAACTGATAAGTAAGCCAGCCATGAAAGATATCTTAAGACCAACTTGGAAGGACAGCATGGAAAATCAAGAAGACTTGGCTGTCAACATTACCAAATCCTTAGTTGTCTCATATGCTCTTTGTTACTAAATATAGCTTAGTCAACCTTTGTATTATAGAAAATAGAATATGCAAAACTGTAATTAGCAATAATTAGTTGTATAGATTAGTTAGTTTCTTATCCCAATTGTTTCCTATTACTATATAGATTCGTCATTTATGTAGTTTTATAATCTAGGAATAGGCTACATGTATATAAATGGATGTACACACCATCTATAATATGTACAGACTCATTCTCTCATTCTTATGTATTTTTACTCAAGTAATATTTTTAATTAGTTAGCTAATTTAATCTTTACTCGAGTAAGCCTTCCAGTTAGTTAGTTAATTTCATTCTTACTCAAGTAAGTTTTCCAGTTAATTTCATATTTGTTTAGTGTCATGGAGAGTTTTAGCTAGTGAGAGATGTGCCTATATATATATATATATTTACACAAGATATACTACAGTAATAATCTCAAGTATCTATGGTCAGACTACATTAATTTTAATTTTTTTATTATTAGATGATCACATATTTTGTAATATAATTGTATACCTGTGCCTAAAGGTACTATGTAAATAATATTAAGATTAAAATGCAATAATTTTCATTAATATTGTAAAATAAAATTGTAAACACTAAACAAAAAATATAAATTAAAGTTATTATATATTTGTTAACGTTTTATAATAAAAAGAAAAAAAATTATTAAATCTATATAATAAAGCACATTAGTAAGTGCTCTACAATCTGAATAAATTAAATTAAAAATCAAATGTCAAAAAAACATACTAGCCACCGTCGAGGACCCTTGGAGCCTCTGATCATTGCTGGTCGGGGGCTTGCAGGTTATCTTGGACCACCATAGCCTCCCTGCCAGCCCTCACAACGCCTCGCCCCTATCCACTGTCGCCCTTCCCGCCCTTCCCATTGTTGTCTCACCCACCATTGGCTCTCCTTTCCCCCCTCATGCTGTTGCACCCGCTAATGGCGTGGTTGGGTGGGTCTGTGAAAGAAAGAAAGAGAAAGAGAGGCAGTGAGTGAGGGAATGGGAGAGAGGGTGCAACAGAGGGGGAGAGAGAGGCAGTGAGTGAGGGAGTGAGTGGTCGTCGCACCTGCCAGCCCTCTACCTACGGTCGTCCCTCCCGCCCTCCCTCACTGCCATCGCACCCGTCGGCCCCTCACCAGCTGTCGACCCTCCATTCCCCTACTGTCGTCGCACCTACTGATGGCGTGGGTAGGTGGATCTGTGAGAGAGAGAGAAAGAGAGAGGGAGAGAGAGAGAGGCAATGAGTGAAGGAGTGAGTGGTTGTCACACCTACTTGCCCCCCACCCATAGTCGGCCCTCCCTTCCCACCACTGTCGTCGGTACAAGCTGATGGCGTGGGTGGATGAGTTTGTGAAAAAGAGAAAGAGAGGGGGATAGAGAGAAACAGTGAGTGAGGGGTGGGTGGGTGGATCTGTGAGAGAGAAAGACAAAGGGAGAGAGAGAGGTAGTGAGTGAGGGAGTCAATGGATGAGAACATCATTCATCTCAACCAATCTCAACCACTGATCTATATTTAAAATTCATCTCAACCATTGAAATGTGTCTCTGAGATATTTTACATATTTTAATAATAAATAATTTTATTTTTAACATAAAATAGTGACATTTTAAATTTGAAATAAGAAATAAAAAATAAAGAAATCATCCTACAGACATTTTAAGGGTTTTTTTATATTTAATTTTAGTTTTATGTTATGAAGAGACTGTTTTTAGTTATTTACAATCGTTCTACATGATAAATTTATTTTTTTATTAAATAGTAAATCATAGCTGAACTCAGTGCCATACTCATTCTCTTTGCTTCATCACTAACATATTTTGCCATAAAATTTGATTGACAGTTTACGTAATATATTTTAGTCACATAATAAATTGAATATTTTTTTGTTGGGTTAAGTGGGCTTCTGGACAAATTGGGTCTTGATAAAGGATTTGTTTGGTTTTGAGCTTGAAGTTTTTAAAGTATATGAGAACAGATGATTACAAAAAATTCCATAGAATATATGATGATGATGATAATAATAATAATTTTATTTTTAACATCAAATAATGTCATTTTAAATTTAAAATAAGAAATCAAAAAATAGAGAAATCGTCCTACCGAAATTGAAAAATAAGAATATTTTTAGTTGTTTACAATCGTCTTACATGATAAATTTAATTTTTTATTAAACAATAAATCATACCTCAACTCAATGTCATATTCATTCTCTAACATATTCCATCATAAAATTTGATTGACAGATTACGTGATACATTTAATTAAATATTAACATACATACATACGCACACAAAAAAAAAATTACACGAAATATACGAAATGGAGTTACACACACATAAAGGCACGTGTGTATACATACATACATACACAGAATACATATATAAATATATATAATACATACACACACATACATACACAGAATATATAGAATACATACATACACACAATCCATAAATATACATACACACACAAAAAATATATTTAATTAATCGAATTCATTAACATATATTCATACATAGAATACATACATACACACACAGAATACATTTTTTTAAAATTTTTTTGATATTTTCTCCCTTTTTCCTATTTTTTCAGCATTTCTTTTCTTTTCTTTTATCTTTCTTTTTTTTTTCTCCTTCTCCCTTCATCTTCTTCCTCTCGCTTTTTCTTCCTGTAAGGCACGACCACCCCTTGGCCTGGCCAACGCTATCTCTGCCAGTCGTCCTCGATCATCGCCCTACCGTCGCCATCAGTTGTTTTGCGCCGCGGGCCACCTCTCGGGCCTCTGCCTGAGCGCACAGACCGTCGCACCCGCGAGCCCACCTCGCTCACTGCATCGTCCGCCACTTTTGGCCACTCGCTGCTTCAGGCTCCGTCGCTGCTACCTTCTACTCCCTCACCCATTGCTTGCTCTCTGTGTATGGGCGGTGCGTATATATATGTATGTGTGTGGGTATGCGTGTGTATACATGTATATGTGTATGTGGGCGGTTGGGCGGGAAAATTTTTAATCTCAGCCATTAAATGTATCAGAAATTATCCTAGCCATTGAAATGTAGACATTTTCAAAAATCTTTGTGTCTTATTATATAGATTTATTTTATGTTAAAGGGTTACTATTAGATTCTCTATAGAGATAAACAACTCTTGTAATTAAGATTACAAGGGTACTATTATCAATTTTGATAATACACCATAAAAATTACCACTTTATTATTATTTTAAATCTTAATTTTATTACATCATATTTCTTAAGTGAATTCGAGCTGATTGCTCGAATCGTCTCTAACAAGTTTGATACTAAAGATATTTTTAGAGAAGTGATATATAAATGTAAATTTAAGCATATTCTTGTCTAAATACAATAATAAATTTATTTGACTGGGAACATCGTCATCAAGTCGCCTGAACTTGCAAGAAAGAAATATTCAGAGGGCGTGGAGAGATCCCTGCGTAAACATTCTTAGTCAGACACTAAAAATAATAAAAACTGTATTAAAATTAGTTTTAAAGATGTACATTTTCATGAATGAATGCCTACTTATTTATAAAGGGATATGGAGTAATATTAATTAATCTAGAATTAGGATTATTATAGATAACTCTTATCTTGATTTTTCTTAATCTTGTTCGAATTAGATTTCTTCTAAATAACGTTTACCCTGATTTTTCCTAATCCGGCTGAGATTAGAATTGTTATGAATGTCGTCTATCTCTTGTAGATAATGTTTATCTTGTTATGGTTTGGGGATATAATTTCTTATTATGGATGATTATTTATCCAAATATTTCGAAATCTTATTAGAATTAGAATTCTTTATGGATAATTATTTTTTTCTTGGAATATTCGAAGGGATTTTTGAATGTTGGAGTTATCCAATTTGCACATTTATGTAAGACCCTCGTGTATAGTATATTATGCCTTTTAACCCAAAAAACTATTTTTGGGCTTTTGAACTTTCTTAGTATTTTAATGACCTTTTGCTTATGACACAACAAAGCCAAATGTGAATGAATTTATAATTTGAATTTAAACTAACTTAATTACAAGGTAAGTTGAACAACCCAACTCAATCAAAATTAGTTATGATTGGGTTCATAATCAAAAACCCATTAAAAATAAAAAAATCTAAAATCCAAAATAATTTTTTAGGTTAAAAAGGTGTAATTTTATCCTAATCAGCCAAGGGGTCGAGTAAAGTGCAAATATGATTACTCCGATATTCGAAAATTCCTCTGAGAGTTATACAAAAAGAATAAACATTATCCATAAAGATTCTAATTCTGATGGATCCCAAAATGTTAGGATAAACGTTATTTATAAGAATTCTAATTCTAGTAGATCATGGAATATTAAGTTAAACATTATTTGAAATAATCATAATTTTAGGGGATTTGAGAAAGTTTCATACTCCTCTATAAATAGATGAACCCTTATTCTAAAAGAGATATCTCTAATACTAGCTTTAATACAATTTTTAATTTTTTTAGTATCTTATTTAAGTATTAGAGTGTTTGTGCGAAAATTTCTCTATATCCTCTAATTGTTTTCTTTCTTGCAGAGTCAAAGTGGTTTGACGACGATGTTTCCCATTAATAAATCTATTGCAGTGTTCGAGCAATAACAATTTCAAAACTTTTACAATAAAAAAAAACAATATCTAGATGCCCAAAAATGTGCAATGAAAATTATGTAATTCATTTGAAAACCTAAATGTGTTTAGAAAACCTATAGAGTAATTTATTTGCAAATAGTTAATAAATGGTCGCGTAAAAAATAAATCTCATTTCATAAAAAAAATATTAAAAGAAATTTATGGGATTTTCTATTAGTACGTAGTAGGATAAAAATCTTCGAAAATTTTCACATTAGGTAATCGATTTGGTTTGTGTTTAAAAACTCGACCTAAGAACCTACACTCAAATCAATGGCAATTAAGTTAAAAAAATTGGACCACAATAATAGAACCGTTCAAGTTCTAGCAATGTAGAACCCATGAAGAAGGGGTGGGGGACATAGGAGAACTGGGGACAAGGATAGATCTGTTTGTGTTGCCTCTTTTTTTTTCTCAGGTAGTATTTGTTAAAATGAGTAAAATAAAATTATATCAAGATAATTTATCTGTAAAATCTAAGATAACTTATTTGAATGGGGGAGAGATAAATTCATCTAGAAAGTTTAAGATAAGAAGTCATATGACTTCTTTCTAGATAAATTTAACAAATACAATAAAAAATATTTTTGTTCGAGATGTTTTCATATCTTACTTTTCTTGATCTATATTTTGATTAACAAACACTACCTTAGAGGTTAAGGTTGTCTAATTTAAATTGTAACTCAAATGAGTTTTTAATAGAATATTAATATTTTAGTGAGTCTTTACACGTGATCATAACCTAAATATTGAGAGTTGTTGCCTTTCATATGCCAAGTAATCGATGCCACGTAGAGACGCTAAACTTGATGTTGCAATCTTTTTTTTTTTAGATTACGCCCTATTACTGGCGTCCTCAGCCACCCCGCCCCTAGAATATTGCAATCTTTTTATTTTTATTGGTGATGGTGCGCATAATTAAGTAATGAGTCTTGCGACCGTGTGTCAACTAAGAGGTTGTTTGGCTGTTTTTTTTTTAGTAGTTTATAAGTTGTGTAAAACTTAAAAAGTTAAGTAACGTTTAAATTGATAACATATTTGGATAAATGTGCTTTAAATTATCATTTATATAATTATGTGTTTGATTTGAAAAATCTGATGAACTATCAGAATTTGACAAAAGTCTAAAATGACTGAATAATACAAATAAAATTAATAAAAATACTAATTTTTAATAAAAATAAATTATAAATTAATGTCCAGTTGGTAAAATTGTTACCATTACATGTTGATAAATTATATACGATTATTAAAAAATATATTAATACAATATTTTATATTTAAATTTAGGTTTTGTGGTGCCTTAAAAAATTAAAAATGAAAAAGCCCAAGCATGGCGGGAAAGTCATCTTCGGAAGCTGCTGATGAAAGAGCTTCGGAAGCTGCTGGTGAAGGAGCTTCGGAAGATGCTGAGGAGGAGCTTTGGAAGAGGCCTTCGGAAGCTGCTGAAGATGAGCTTCGGAAGCTCCATTCGGAAGATGCTATTGGAAGCTACCTTCGGAAGACAATCTCGGAAGCTATCTTCGGAAGACACTCTCAGAAGCTACCTTCAGAAGCAGCTGAGGAAGGTTCCTTCGGAAGGTGCCCTTCGGAAGGTCCTTCGGAAGGCCCACGTTTGCTCCCTACTCGATCTTTATAAAAGGCCAAGTTCAACCCTCAAAAAGGGATCCGGACATCGATATTTCTCTCTCACTTTCCTTCCGAAGTTTGGTCTTCTTTTCCATTTCGTTACTAACTTGAGCGTCGGAGGGCCTTCGTGGGAGGAAAATCCTGCGAGCCTTCTAACCTTTGCTTGTCCCGTATAGACCTTCGGAAGCCTTCTTGTTCCTTCGAAAGACCCATCATGCTACGGAAGCCCAACTCGGCAGCAGGCTTCGAAAGCCCCCCTTATTTTCTTCGGAAGCCCCTCTTTTCCTTCGGAAGCCCCGTCATGCCTTCGGAAGCCCCATCATGCCTTCGGAAGCTCACTGCGATTGCCATCCTTCGGAAGATCACCTAGGCCTTCAGAAGCTCACCTAAACCTTCAGAAGCCCACCTGAACCCTTCGGAAGCTGACTACGAAAGCAACCTTCGGAAGCCCACATTGACCCTTCGGAAGGAAGGCTTCGGAAGAGTCTCTTCGGAAGCCCCCTCTTAGTTTTGCAGTCAAATCTTTGATCAAGTCCTAAGGCCGACGGCATCTACGTGCATCCCACTACTAAAAATTCTAATTGTTGTATTTTGGCAACAACAATTTGGCGCCGTTTGTGGGAAACGCAACAAAAAGCCAATCTTAGCGCAAAATGTTGAATGGGACCAGATCAGCTAGTTCGACGAACACGCATAACTCCACCTGAAGGAGCGCTCGTACCAGGATAGAAGACACAAGGGGCCCCAATCAGGTGCACCCTACAGTGCCAGAATTTTCAGAAGATCGCCATGACAATGAAATGCGTTCAGAAAACTTTCCCACGCTCGAAGGCAACCAGACCACTGGACTGGGCGGCATGAAACGTTCAGAGCAGGAGAAAGTACACATAGCTGGATTGAGGAGGCATGCAACAGAACGAGGGAAGCAAGTCCAGCATGCAACACTTTCTAGTCAGGAACAACACTTATTTGGACAGTCTTCAATTCCAAATAGAGACCTCGTGGAGACTTTAGTACCTCCAGAACCCTCTGGGATAGCCCCACCCACGGTCCTGCTATCAGATTATGAACAATTACAGAAGAATTTTGAGGAACTAAAACAACAAAATGATGAACTCAAGATAAACAATGAGAAGAATATGAGAAGACTACAGGGAATCACTACTTTGCTGCGTGAATTAATTCCCCACATGGGAAAAGTCGATACGAGAGGAGAACACCAGAGATCCATAGAAACCCCTCCAAGGACCGCACGACAGGGGGTAAGAGTTATAACTCCATGGCCGAATAACCAAGTCCCAGAGATGACAAACTTGGGAAGGGAACATGATAGGAGGATAGGAAAAGCTCCCATGTATAAAGAGACAACGGGAAGCACCTATGCACGAGCTTCTTATCTCCCACCTCCTTACAAAAACGAAGCAGAACAGGAAACCCTCAAGGCGTCTGACATTAAGCGCCTCATAAAAGAGGTGCTAGAGCAGAAACAGGTAATGATGACGCCCAAGAAAATGCCCCCGAAGGGGTTTCCCTTATCTGAAGAACTCCAAAGGCAACCAGTGCAACAAGGGTTCGAGCTACCACAGCTTTTGGTATACTTGGGGAAGGAAGACCCAGAGAAGCACCTACAACATTTCGTCGCAGTGGCCGTGCTACATGGGTGGAGTGAGGTCACTAAGTGCAGAGTCTTCCCGCTCTCCCTAGTAGGATAGGCTCAACAGTGGTTCACTGAGTTACCAGTCGGACATATTTGATCATTTAAACAGCTGAAGAAAGCGTTTCTGGAGGTGTTCACTACCTATGTCCCGAAAAAGAAGGGTGTTGTGTACTTGATGAGCTTGCAACAAAGGCCAAATGAATCCCTAAAGTGATATATTGAGCGATTTAGGGCTGCAGCGCAAGAGGTAAAGGACCTCCCTATCAGTTTGGTAGCCTCAGCCTTGCTTAATGGAACCGCCTATGCCCCGCTCCGAAGATCCCTAGCATTTTTTGAACCAGACTCAATGGCTGAATTGTTTGCCCGAGCCAAACAATTCATCGTTCAAATGGAAATTTTAGAAGCATGGGAAGGGAAAAGAAGAGGAAGGTCGAACGACGTTGGGTCGGACACATCAGTGAAGTTGCCGAGAAAAGAAGAGCCCCCGAAAGATGCAATTCTAGAGCTTTGCTCCCCTCACTAAGCCAAGAGTCGCTATCCTTTCCTCCATTGCACATGGGTAGGAACAGAGACTCTTTCTGCAAAGTTTCACGAGTCCCCAGGGCGCACTACAGAATAGTGTCAGGAGCTATGAAACCAGATTGAACAGCTAATCAAAGATGGAAAACTCAATCGATTTATACTAGATAAACCAAAAAATCATCAAGGCCGGGGGAAAAGGTCCAGGAAAAACAATCAGAGGGGATGTGAGCAAGACCTGGAACACTATGCACCATCAAAGGTATTCCCCTGCTCTATCGGTCGGAGCTAGCTATGAAAGATCTGAATCACAAGACATAGAGATGCGTTCATTGCAAGAGGCACTACTTGACTCCACCGTAAACTAGAGATCTTCCTGATTTCTCTATGTAATAATCCCCCTATAAATAAAAGAATATACCCCCTGTATTTTCGTGGAGTAGGCAAAGTATAAGCCGAACCACGTAACCTATACCTTGAGCATTTGTATGTACGATGAAATGTAATACAGGTGCAATAGCTCAGCGATGACCTCGATGAGATCAGGGTTACTTGGTCGAAATCAAGTGCATATGACCCCAGGCCGGGTCGGGATCATCGGATGCTCCGATGTCTGTGCCCGCAGACTCACCTGGATCCCTCGATCGAGTCTGGTGCTATGCCTTTCAGCTAGACCCGACTCCTCGATCGATCCGGCTCCTAGGTCTCCCGACAAGCTCGGACACCCGAAAAGAATCCAGAACTGGACTGGCTATTGAACCCTGATACACCGAGGATAGACTGACTCTCATGAGGGACAGAAGGTGGTGAAGCCGCTATATGGTAAGTCGAAAAGATGCCCTCGCCATGCGAGGTTTATGTCGCCTAGGTGCGATCTGGTTCCTATGACCTAAGACCAACTCGGGATCGTCGGATGCTCCGACGCCTGTGCCGGCAGACTCACCTGGATCCCTCGACTGAGTCTGGTGCTATGCCTTGAGATAGACCCGACTCTTCGATTGATCTGGCACCTAGGTCTCCCGGCAAGCTCGGACACCCGAAAGGAATCTCGGATTGGATCTTTGGCCAACTCTAGATCCCCTAGGACAGACCGGACCTCAAAGCAGTGAGAAGCTATGGTAAGTCGAAAAACACCCTCGCCATACGAGATTTGTGTCGCCCAGGTGCGATCTGGCGCACATGACCATAGATCAGCTCGGGATCATTGGATGTTCCGACGCCTATGCCCACAGACTCACCTAGATCCCTCGACTGAGTCCGGTGTTATGCCCCGAGCTAGACCCGACTCCTCGATTGATCTGGCGCCTAGGTCTTTTGGCAAGCTCGGACACCCAGAAAGAATCACGGATTAGATCTTTGGTTAAAGCCAGATCCCTCTGGACAGACCGGACCTCAAATGAATAGACGAAGAGAGTAAGAGATAAGATACAACCCTCGAAGACCTGACCGCCAAGACTCAATTTAACGCCTATGACAATAGACCAACACGGGATCATCGAATGCTTCTACGTCTATGCTCGCAGACTCACCTAGATCACTCGACTGAGTCCGGCGCTACGCCCCAAAGCTAGACCTCACTCCTCGATCGATCTGGCGCCTAGGTCTCCCGGCAAAAACTCGAACGCTCGGGATGAATCTCGCGTTGGATCCTTGACTCAATCCAGCCTTCCCATGGCAAATGAAACTGATGGAAAACAACAGGCACCATCGAAGACCACCCATGACGATAGATCAACTCGAGATCATCGGATGCTCCAACACCTATGCTTGCAGACTCACCTAGATCACTCGACTGAGTCCGGTGCTACGCTCCTAAGCTAGACCCAACTCCTTGATCGATCTGGCACCTAGGTCTCCCAGCAAAGACTTGGATGCTCGAAATGAATCCCACGTTGGATCTTTAGCCCAATCTAGGTTCCCTATGGCAAACAAAGGCCCCTCCTGAAAACGTTCGCGAAGGCTCGATAATCCCCCAATATGGACGAAAGCCAAGAGCTCGATGAATGTTGCATGAGTCTCGCAGTAATGTCAGGGGCGCGAGGCCTATCCCGAGTTTCCAGGGGCTAAAGAGCCTTAAAGAAAAGGTGTAGACAGGAGCAGAAAAAATTGAACTATTGTGGCTAATAAATCAAAGCCTAAAGAGGTATGAATACAAGTCGCCTGACCAACAAGCAAATGATGGAAACATGATTGAATTACATGGTGATTCAAATAAGACAAGTACATGAGGCACGTTGAAACAACTGCCAAGAAACTGCATTCATCCAAAGATGACAAAATGAAACGCAATAGCCAAAGAAATGCGTCAAAAATTCTAAGAGTGCTTTGAGATGAAACTAGCAAAATGATCGCTCCTTACATCCAGTTAAAAAAATAATGTAAATTATAAAGTCGGCACTAATCTTCGGCTAAGAGACGATCCACGTGACCTTAACCCACACCAGGGAGCAGGTTTTGAGAAGCATCAGCGCTAAGGTCCATCTCTAGGCCCTTCTCGATGATATGAGTGGTGCTAGACGTGCGACACTTACTTTGCCCACCTCGAGCTCAAGAACGTAAGAGCTCCATGGACATAGTATTGTCAAAAGTTACATTCGAAAAAATTCCTAAGGAAGGAAAATTCTTGGGGAAACAAGGTCCTCCTTTGGGAAGAGCCATTTCCGATTGTTGGCGCCCTATGCTTAGAAAATACTCTTCATTTTGTACCTAAGAAGAACAAAACAAAGAGTGGGGGACAATTGTGGTGCCCCAAAAAATTAAAAATGAAAAGGCCCAAGCATGGCAGGAAAGTCACCTTCAGAAGCTGTTGATGAAAGAGCTTCGGAAGCTGCTGGTGAAGGAGCTTCGGAAGATGCTAAGGAGGAGCTTCGGAAGCTGCTGAAGAGGAGCTTCGGAAGCTCCATTCGGAAGATGCTATCGGAAGCTACCTTTGGAAGACAATCTCGGAAGCTATCTTCGGAAGACACTCTCAGAAGCTACCTTCGAAAGCGGCTGAGGAAGGTTCCTTCGGAAGGTGCCCTTCGGAAGGCCCACATTTGCTCCCTACTCGATCTCTATAAAAGGCCAAGTTCAACCCTCAAAAAGGGATCCGGACATCGATATTTCTCTCTCACTTTCCTTCCGAAATTTGGTCTTCTTTTCCATTCCGTTACTAACTTGAGCGTCGAAGGGCCTTAGCGGGAGGAAAATCCCACGAGCCTTCTAACCTTTGCTTGTCCCGTACAGACCTTCGGAAGCCTTCTTGTTCCTTCGGAAGACCCATCACGCTACGGAAGCCCAACTCGGCAGCAGGCTTCGGAAGCCCTCCTCATTTTCTTCGGAAGCCCCTCTTTTCCTTCGGAAGCCCCGTCATGCCTTCGGAAGCCCCATCATGCCTCCGGAAGCTCACTGTGGTTGCCATCCTTCGAAAGATCACCTAGGCCTTCAGAAGCTCACCTAAACCTTCGGAAGCCTACCTGAACCCTTCGAAAGCTGATTACGAAAGCGACCTTTGGAAGCCTACATTGACCCTTCGGAAGGAAGGCTTTGGAAGCGTCCATTCGGAAGGAACCCTTCGGAAGACCCCTTAGTTTTGCAGTCAAATCTTCGATCAAGTCCCAAAGCCGACAGCATCTACGTGCATCCCACTACTAAAAATTCTAATTGTTGTATTTTGGCAACAATAGGTTTAATTTATAAAAATGTTAAATATATTAATACAATAGACATTAATATATATATGTATATACGTTATATATATATGTGTTATATATATAGTTGTTGTGGGGGTACCCTAAAAAATTCCAAAAAATCTTAAGTTCTCAGAGTCATCCGAGCCTAAATTACTTGGTGGCTTCGAAACTTTATGGACCCACCCAAAGACACCCATTAGGGCATTTTCACACTGAAGATATCTCCAGACCTTCCGACCTTACCTGATGCATCGTCCTAAAGAGTTTGAAGACTCTCATCCATGGACTCCACCAAATCTCTATAAATACCCATCTACTTCTAGGCAAACAAATCTTTTTGGGACCGCACTCAACCCACATTCATGTATTCTGCATACATTTACATTCTACTTCAAGACGTTTATGTTTGATTTAGGCATTAGAGGGCCCGAGTAAGGAAGATCCACGTGTGCCTTTTGATGACCTTTGATTGCAAACTTAGTCGGGATAACAATTGTAATACCCTAAGTCATTATAAATAAATAGTATATTGGTTTAAGTAAATTATGCTTATATGATATGTAATTGAACTCCGCCTGGGGATGTTATCCACTACCGATCCCAAGCTCGGATAAAGGAGGAGGGTTGTGTTAGGTAGCCAACAGCCAACGTAAAACTTAGTCGGATCCAAAACATGAACTCTAGACAAATTATAAAAAAACGTTTAGGCGTGGGCATAACCCTTCATTAGAGATGGAAAACGGGCCGGCCCGGCCTGCCACCAAGTGGCCCGCGGGCCGGGCTAAATCCGTCCGCTTAAAAATGGGCCAGCAAATTGCTGGCCCTAGCCCGGCCCGCCACGGGCCAAGCGGGCCAAACAGGCCCGCCCAGGCAGTGAGCAAGAGAGGGCGAGGGGCGAGACTGAGAGCGAGGGCGCGGGCGACAGAGGGCGAGCGAGGGCGAGAGCAAGGGGCACGGGCGAGGGTGAGGGCGAGCGAGGGCGCGGGCGACGGCGAGACAGAGGGCGAGTGAGGGCGCGGGCGACAGTGAGGGCGAGGGCGAGGGAGAGGGCGAGCGAGGGCGAGAGCGAGGGGCGCGGGCGACGGCGACGGCGAGGTGAGGGCGAGGGCGAGACGAGGGTGAGGGCGAGGGTGACAGAGGGTTAGGTCGAGGGAGAGGGCGGGGCAGAGGGCGAGGGCAAGAGGTGGGGTTGGGGGGTGTTGTGTGGGCCGTGGGCGATTGACGGGCCAAGCGGGCCAGCCCGGCCCGCCACCATTTGGCCCACCGGGCCAAGTGGGCCGGGCCAAATTGGCCCGGCCTTAAACGGGCCAGCAAAATGCTGGCCCTAGCCCGGTGCCGGGTCGGGCCCATTTTTCCATCTCTACCCTTCATAGCGACGCGCTACACTGCCCGCGTGTAGTGTCAAGTGAGCTAGGGCTGCTGCATCGGCGCCCGAATATAGTGACAAATGAGCAAGGGTTCTCGCATTTGCTTGGACGGATGTGGGTAAAGAAGTTAGTCCAAAATCAAAATTAAAATCAAAACAAAAACCATAATCAAAATCAAAACCAAAACCAAAAACAAAATCAAAATAAAAAACAAATTCAAAGTCAAAGCCAAAAACAAAATCATAGATTAAGGATTGGGTCATGGAACATAGGAACATTAATAGGCAAAGCTATGGAAGTGGTAGATGTGATGATTAGGAGAAAGATTAATATTATGTGCCTTCAAGAGACGAGATGGGTAGGGAAAAAAGCAAAAATTGTCAGAAAATGGATATAAAATATGGTACACAGGAAATGATCGAGCAAAAAATGGAGTGGGCATCATTATGGATAAAAGCTTAGTAGATGAGGTAGTGGATGTAAAGAGAATAGGAGATAGGATTATTATGGTGAAGGTTATTTTAGGAAGAATGACTATAAATATCTTTAATACATATGCACCACAAGCGGGGTTAGGTGAGGAGATAAAAGCAAAATACTGGGAGGACTTAGAGGGACTCATACAAATGATACCAAGAGGAGAGAAAGTGATTATAGGAGGTGACTTAAATGGTCACATGGGTAGAGATGGAAACGGCTATAGAGAGGTACATGGAGGGTATGGATTCGGGGAAATTAATAATGAGGGTAAGTCAATTCTAGATTTTGCAATGGCATATGGGCTCATCATAACCAATACTAGGTTCAAAAAACGGGACGAACACTTAATCACATATAAAAATGTCACATCAAGCACCCAAATAGATTACTTCCTCATGAGACAAGAGGACCGGGTATGTTGTAGAGATTGTAAACTGATACCGGGAGAGTGTTTGACTACTCAACATAGACTTCTAGTACTTGACGTCCAAGTAAGAAATTGGAAGAGAAAAAATCACATAAAACAAAATCCAAGAATCAGGTGGTGGGATTTAAAAGGGGAGAAACAACTAATCTTAAAAAAAAATTAAGGGGTAGAAGAGAATGGAACGGAGAAGGACAGACAAACCAAATGTGGAGAGAAATGGCTAATGCCCTGAGAAACACAGCAAAGGTAGTGCTTGGAGAGACAAATGGTAGAGCCCCTAACCTTAAGGAGTCTTGGTGGTGGAATGAAGAAGTGCAATTGAAAATTAAAAATAAGAAAAATTGCTATAAGGCTGTATATCAGTGCAACTATGAAGAAAATCAAAAAAATTATAAAGAATAAAAAAAGGCAGCAAAAAAAGCTGTTAGTGAAGCAAGATCAAAAGCATACGAGAATCTATATAAACGACTTGATACAAAAGATGGAGAAATGGATATATATAAATTAGCTAAAGCAAGAGAAAGAAAAACAAGGGATTTAAATCAAGTGAAATGCATAAAAGATGAAAATCAAAATGTATTAGTGAATGAGGGAGCGATTAAGGAGAGATGGAAGGAGTATTTCACAAAATTATTTAATGATGATAGCGACACAAGAGTTAGGTTAGGACATCTTAGTAACTCCGAAGGGAACGTGAGCTATATATTTTATCGACGCATAAGTTCAAATGAAATCAGGCAATCATTAAAAAATATGAAAAATCATAAGGTGGTGGGATCGGATAATATACCAATAGAAGCATGGAAATGCATGGGAGAAGAGGGTATCTCCTGGCTAACGAAATTATTTAACGCGATTCTTAAATCAAAAAAGATGTCAGATGAGTGGAGGAAGAGTACTTGGGTCCCTATATATAAGAACAAAGGAGATGTTCAAAACTGTAAAAATTACAGAGGAATTAAGTTAATGAGCCATACCATGAAAATCTGGGAGAGAGTAATAGAGCAGAGGCTTAGAAAAGAAATAGAGGTATCAGAAAATCAGTTTGGTTTCATACCTGGTAGGTCAATAATGAAAGCTATATACCTACTAAAGCGCCTAATGGAAAGGTATCGGGATTATCAGAAGGACATACATATGGTATTTATAGATCTCGAAAAGGCCTATGATAGGGTCCTTAGAGAAGTATTATGGAGGGTTTTAGAGAAGAAAGGAGTTCGAATAGCCTATATACAAGCCCTTATGGACATGTATTATGGTGCAGAGACAAGGGTCAGAACATGCGAAAGGGATACTGAACCGTTTAAAATTACAATAGGATTGCATCAAGGTTCTGCACTAAGTCCATACTTATTTGCTTTAGTAATGGATGAACTCACTAAAGATATTCAGACAGAGGTGCCATAGTGTATGCTATTTGCAGACGACATAGTATTGGTGGATGAAACAAAAGAATGAGTGAACACTAAGCTTGAGTTATGGAGAAACAATTTAGAATCTAAGGGATTTAAATTAAGCGGAAAGAAAACAGAATATATGGAATGTAAATTTAGTAAGAATGCAAGAGTGGAGGATGTTATAATAAAATTGAAAGACCAAATCTTACAAAGAAAAGACCATTTTCGATATTTGAGATCAGTGATTCAAAAAGATGGAGAAATTCACGAGGATGTCACACATAGAATTAAGGCAGGTTGGCTAAAATGGAGAAATGCATCGGGGGTATTATGTGATAGTAAAATCTCATTAAAATTGAAAGGAAAATTCTATAGGACAGCTATAAGACCAGTTTTGTTGTACGACTCAGAATGTTGGGCAGTCAAATACCAACATAAGCAAAAGACGAGTGTAGCGGAGATGAGGATGTTAAGATGGATGTGCGGCCATACAAGAAAAGATAAAATTAGAAATGAAGTTATTCGTAATAAGATAGAAGTAGTGCCAATAGAGGAGAAGATGAGAGAGACTAGACTAA
This sequence comes from Diospyros kaki, assembly GCA_036245055.1. NCBI lineage: Eukaryota > Viridiplantae > Streptophyta > Magnoliopsida > Ericales > Ebenaceae > Diospyros > Diospyros kaki. Next base: position 29,323,167 of record BSEG01000003.1, on the reverse strand, counting down.
GATGGTTTGGTCATGTGAGAAGGAGACCAAGAGATGCTCCTGTGAGGAGAGTTGATGAAATGGAACAATTAATAAAAAAAAGAGGCAGAGGTAGACCTAAGAAGACTTTAAAGGAGACATTAAAGTTTGATATGAAGTGTATGGATCTCAATGAAGATATGACAAAAGACAGAAATACATAGAAGTCTAGAATTCATGTACCGGACCCCACATAGTGGGATAAAGGCTGGATATGTTGTTGTTGTTATTGTTGTTGTTATGATATGTAATTGAATTATATAATAAAATGATACCAGAAATAAAATAAGCATGTGACCCTAAAAGAATTATAGAATATTAAGATAAATAATTATGTTAAATGGGATTTTTGTATGTATATATATATATATGTGTGTATAGCATGTATGTATATATGTATGAATGTATATATGTACGTATATATATCTAAAAAAAAATTCCAAAAAATTCGGATTTTGCAGAGCAGCGCGCGACCAGAGCATGGTTGCACCTGCGATTGGATCTTAGGGTAGGGGGGTCATTAAATGGCCGAAGTGACACCGGAATGGCCTCTAGGACGTGTGGCCGACGATGATGAGGCAAGGTACGTCGAAATCGGGCTATAAATAGCCAAGTTTGCACAAGCCCATTCATCCGAAAATTGCGAAGCTTAGATCGAGTGTTTGAGAGCTTGGTGAGTGAGATCTTGGTCCTTGAGTCGTGGGCATCGTTTCTGGAAACTTTGGTGGCCAACGGAGCGGCAAGGAGGGAGAATCGAAGCTCACCGGAAAGCGCACAATTCGCCGGAGCCGCGCCTTTAATCGACAAATCGAGGTAATTTTAATGCTTTTTTCCACTTTTTAAGGGTGGATTCGGGTTCGAGGGGATGGAAATAGGGGGGTAGGGAAGCTTCGTTTGAAGCTTTGAAGCTCGGTAAGGCCGCCGGAGAAGAAGAACCAGCACGGACGTGTGGCTGCACGAGCCCACGAGTAGGAAGAAGGCGCGTGCAACCCATGTGCCCGCCAGAGAAAATAAAAACAAAAGAGATAAAATTTTGCAAAAAAAATTTATTAAATCTGGAATGTTATTTATGATTTATTTGGTGTAGAATTTTTTGGAAATGCTAAATTTATTAATTATTTAAGTAGATTTTTCTATTATAGAAATAAAAAAAATAAGATTTTAATTCAAACTAATTTCAAGAAAATTTCAAAATGTTAGAAGTATTATTTAAGAAAGATTAGTGAAGAGAAATTGAATAAAATGAAAGATTAGATAATTATTATATATTTAGATATTAGGAAATAAGGAAAAAATAGGAATTTAAATTGAAAAATTCCAGAATGATAGAAATATTTTATAAGGGATATTAGTAAAGATAAATTAGATTTTTATGAAATACTAGATAATTTTTATGCAATTCTTGAAGAAATAAAATTTAGAAATAAAGAGAAATTATGAAAAAATAGTAAAATGATATTCTAAAATAAGTTTAATGTCTAGGAGTCTTTGAGGGCAAGAAGTGGCCGCTCGACACAAATTTCGAGATTGACACGTCTTTCGAGGCGACTTAACTGTAAGTAAACCGCTTGAACTTAGTATAGTTATTAATGTTAATGCTTTTATCATATTGGCATGCTATGATGTGAAATCAACACGTAGACTGCATCAATGACATGATTATGAAATGCATAAATACACATTGATACTGTTGATCACACACACATGAGGCCGTAAGGAATACGAACTGGCACCGCTGCCTTATCAAGGGTGCACCTATATACCCTAACTTCGAAGAGGTGACCACTAAAATGATAAGCAGCATGAGGGGTGCAGTTGACACCTACGATGAAAGACATTGCATACACTCATGACATTGCATTTGGTACCCTTACTTAGATGGTTCATCATCTAACTTGGGTTCGCCCTTGGAACATTCAACGTTCCAGTCGGGACTTGCAGTGATGATACCGAGGTTGGAGATGTGTAGTGACGCGAAACGTCAGGAAACGAGGAAATGTGCCATGCTATAAATAGTTTAAGAATTATGTACATTTGTTTTATTTTCAGAAGCTTATGTAATAACTTTGTAATAAATGCTATGCCCAGTTATTCGTGTATGTATTGCAATGAGCAGGTTCGATTCAGTTTCCGCTTTGTATTTAATTTCTAGTGTAAACATCTCGTCTAGCACTAGATAAGGTCTTAGGGAATTTCGGAAATAATGGATTTAGAAAAAAAAAATATAGACCTAATTTCCTAAGGCATAACACGCCCCGAAAAGGCGGGCTGTTACAGTTGGTATCAGAGTTCAACCAAATAGGGTACCTAGAAAGGAAAACTTAAGCCTAGTAGGTGAGAAGTACCAACTCGAGGACAGTTAGGGGTACTAACGAAAGTTGTGATGACAGGATGGCTGGAAACTTCTCGGAGCAAGTCTTGGTCGATCATTGGGCCCATCGTCTGGAGCATCGGGTCTCAGAGCCAAACGAGGGTATCATGGAACACCTAGTCCAAATGGAAGAAGTTATCGACAACGTACCACCCAGCTATCGACTTTGGCCTGACCTAGCTCAGTTCCAGATAAACATGATGGTGGGTGTCTTAGAAGGCGAGCTGTAGGAGTTCGCATACTGGGTCCGGCATCAAGACGAGTAGTTCCTTGAATTTCGTCTTTACTGCGCACGGGTTCGTGAGCTACTAGTAGAGATGTACGAGCTGGTACCAGTGGATGAGCCCAACGAAGACATGGAAGATCCGCTCGAGGAGGGAGAGGAAGAAAATATGGAGAAAGCCCAGAGAAGTAGGAGGTATGGGAAATCCAGTTGACACAGAAGAAGAAGACGACATCCTCATATTCTGGGCTAAAGATGACCTCGAGGACACAGACTCGGAGGATGAGGAAGAGATTGAGGAAGTAATGGACGATCCCGAGGCACCCCCGTACGAATCTGAAGATGAAAAGAACGTTTGGATATAGAGGTTATCAGGACCGAAATAGATCTATCTAAGAAATACTCTAACTATCTATGTGACTTGTATAGTGTTGTCTATAATCTATGTGACTTATGTAGCATGCACCTATGACATTTTGTAGCCGAATGTATAATATTCGTAGAATTAATGAAGGATTTACCTTATTGGATGACAAGACCCTGTTATCTAATCCAGGATGCTACTTCTTTTCAGATGGTGAATACTCAAAGAAGATTGGCAGTTGGACCCAGGATGCCCAACCCATAAGCTGGCGACGCACAAGGAAATACTAGTGGGCACCCAGAAGGCGACTCCAGCCAGGAGACCGAGAGTAGACGACTGGATCAAATGGAGCGAATTCTGGGAAGTGTGGTGGGATTCATACACGAGACTCACTCCCAAGACGGTCATGTAGCCAACATGCTTGACCTATACCGACAATAGAACCCTCCCGTCTTTCAGGGGAAACTTGGTGCCGACCCTAGTGAAGGGAAATTTTGGATCAAGCAAATAGAGAAGCTGTTAGGCCACCTTCACTGCGGGGAAGAAGAGAAAGTTAATTGTGCCACCTTCATGCTGCAAGGTAAGGCAGATAGATGGTGGAGAGGAGTCAAGAGAACAATGACCCCTCGAGCTAGGGCATCTTACATTACTTGGGAACGATTCAAGGAACTCTTCAACGAGAAGTACTTTCCCCTGAATTTAAGGATGAAGAAGGAGAGAGAGTTCATGGAGCTGAAACAAACTGGGGACATGTCTGTCGCCTAGTATGAGGACGCTTTCAGCCGATTGATTCGGTACATGCCTATTTACGAAGGGGACGAAAGGATCAAGGCTCAAAAGTTTTTGGGAAGGCTGAATCTGAAACTTCAGAGGGCCTTGAGTAGTGTAAGTACTCAGTCTTATGCAGAAGCGGTACTACAAGCCTTTACCACCGAGGCTAACCTAAGCCGGATTGACACTATCCAAGGAGAGAGTCAGTAAGGGAGCAGTCATAGGGCAAGCAAGAAGCTGGAACCCCAGAAATCGAAGTTCAAGCCTGGTGCCTCGTGCGCAAGATGCCAGAAGCAACACCCTGGAAGGTCGTGCCGACTCGGAACAAAGGGTTGTTACAATTGTGGAGAACTGGGGCATCTCAACCAAAACTGCCCAAAGAAAGGAATCACTTGCTTCAACTGCCAGCAGACTGGTCATTTCGCAAAGGACTGTCCCAAGATGCGACTGATAAGTCAACCTCAGGGGACGTCCAGAAACGCCAGAGCACAGCAAGGAAGGGTGTTTCACCTAACTCGACAGGAGGCGACAGAAGACCCAGCAGTAATCAAAGGTACCATGTTCTTATCCGGTATTCCTATGCATGTCTTAATAGACTCAGGAGCAAGCCATTCGTTCATTTCACATGCATTCACTGAAGTGCTAGGAGAAAAATCGAAAAAATTAAATTGTCATATGATTGTGGCAACCCCAATGGGGAAGTCTCTAGAAACCTCTTCAAGATACAAAAATAGGAAAATTCAGATAGGAGAAGTTGAGTTCCCGGTGGATCTGATCCTTTAGGAATTTCAAGATTTTGATGTGATTCTAGGAATGGACTTCCTAACTAAATACAATGTCACATTAGACTGTAAAGCTAAAACAGTCTATCTCAAGAGTGGAGACTTGAACGTCAAGTTTCGAGGGCAAATGAGGGCAAGTGAACAGAAATGGATCTCGGCTCTAAAAGCTGAGAAACTGTTACGTCAAGGGGCACAAGGATACTTGGCTTGTGTTCAAGAGAAAAGTAAGGAGCCCTTAAAAATCGAAGAAGTACGACTCGTTAGAGAATACGGGGATGTGTTTCTCGAAGAATTGCCCGGATTGCCACCCTAGCGAGAGATCGAGTTTTCAATAGAGATCATGCCAGGAGCAGGTCCAATTTCAATACCCCCATATAAAATGGCTCCTGCAGAATTGAGAGAATTAAAAACCCAACTTCAGGAGTCGTTAGACAAAGGGTTCATCAGACCAAGTATGTCGCCATGGGGAGCACCAATACTCTTTGTCAAGAAAAAGGATGGGAGTCTGAGGATGTGTATCAACTATCGACAGCTTAACAAGATAACGGTCAAGAATAAGTACCCACTCCCCAGAATCGAGGAGTTATTCGATCAACTACAAGGAGCCAAGGTCTTCTCGAAGATTGATCTAAGATCAGGGTATTATCAATTGAGGATCAAGGCAGAAGACGTGCCTAAGATAACTTTTCGTTCTTGGTGTGGGCATTATGAATTTTTGGTGATGCCGTTCGGACTAACCAATGCCCTAGCAGCTTTTATGAACACTATGAATCGAGTCTTCAGGCCATTCTTGGACAAGTTTGTGATCGTGTTTATAAATGACATACTGATATACTCTCCATCAGAAGAAGAGCACGAGTCACATTTAAGGATAATATTGCAAACGTTGCGAGAACATAAGTTGTATGCTAAATTCTCAAAATGTGAATTTTGGTTATACCAGGTAGTATTTTTGGGACATGTTGTATTGGCGGAAGGAATATCGGTCGACCCAATCAAGATAACAGCTGTGACAAAATTGGAAGCAACCTCGGTCAGTTACTGAGATTACGAGTTTCTTGGGATTGGCAGGGTACTATAGAAAGTTTGTGGAAGGGTTTTCAAAAATTGTAACACCCCTCACCAAGTTAACTCAGAAAGGGGTAAAGTTTGACTGGAGTGAACGATGGGAAGAAAGTTTTCGGACACTTAAAGATAAGCTGACAACCGCTCCCATACTAGCCATGCCAAATGGATTAGGAGGATTTATGGTATACACTGACGCCTCGAGAAACGGTTTGGGATGTGTGTTGATGCAGCATGGTAGGGTCATTGCCTATGGATCCCGACAGCTCAAGAACCACGAGAAAAACTACCCGTCACGATTTGGAGTTGGCTGCGGTGGTATTTGCCTTAAAGATTTGGAGACATTATTTATATGGCGAGAAATTCAAAATTTTTACTGATCACAAGAGTTTACAATACGTCTTCTCGTAAAAAGAATTAAACATGAGGCAACGAAGATGGATGGAACTATTAAAAGATTGCGACTGTACTATTCAATACCATCTCGGTAAGGCTAATGTTGTAGCAGATGCCTTAAGCAGGAAAGAAACCGCTTGTGTGGCCGGAATGATGGTGGTAGAATGGAAGCTGGTTAAAGCATTTAGCCTGATAACGGTAGGAGTAGTTTCCCTGGGAAACTCAGCCTACGCAGCTAGTCTCACGTTACAACCAGAATTAATGGATCAAATACGACAAGCCTACTCAAAAGACTCTCGAATTAAGAGTTGGGTTAACGGGCATGGGCAAGTAAAGAAACCAGAATTTGAGATAAGAGAAAACATCATTCAGTTTCAAGGTAGGATATATGTACCTCGCGTGAGGGAATTATGACAAGTTATTTTGGGAGAAGCTCATCAGTCCAGATACTCGATACACCCTGGCGCCACCAAGATGTACCAAGACTTGAAAGCTGTATATTGGGGGCCCGAAATGAAGAAAAGCGTGACAAGGTACGTTAGTTAATGTGACATGTGCTAGAGAATTAAAATTGAGCACCAAAAGCCTGGTGGGAGTTTACAGCCTTTGGAAGTTCCAGAGTGGAAATGAGAGCATATTACGATAGATTTCGTGACTGGATTGCCAAGAAGTCCTAAGAGAAATGACGCTATTTGGGTGATAGTCGACAGATTGTCTAAATCTCCTCATTTCTTGGTTATGAAAGTTAGCCACCCGATCAGCAAATTAGCCTAACAGTATGTGAACGAGATTGTTCGGTTGCATGGAGTACCTATAAGCATTGTATCAGACCGCGACCCAAGGTTCACTTCTAGGTTTTAGGGAAGTCTGCAAGAGAGTTTAGGCACTCAGCTTAGGCTAAGTATAGCCTATCATCCCCAGACTGATGACCAATCAGAAAGAACTATTCAAACCCTAGAAGACATGCTACGAGCTTGTGCTATTGATTTTCCAGGTAACTGGGAGGAGCATTTGCCATTAGTAGAATTCGCTTATAATAACAACTACCACAGCAGCATTGGGATGGCTCCCTATGAAGCCCTGTACAGACGAAAATGTAGATCTCCAATATGTTGGACGGAGGTAGGTGAACGTCAAATTTTGGGTCCCGAGATAGTTCAGAAAACGACAGAAAAGATAAAAATCATTCAAGAAAGAATTAAGGAAGCTCAGAATCGCCAAAAATCCTACGCAGATATAAGAAGAAGGAAATTGGAGTTCCAAGTAGGCGACAAGGTATAGCTAAAGATATCTCCACTAAGAATGGTGACTAGAAGCAACAAGAAAAAGGGCAAGTTAAGCCCCCAGTATATAAGACCATACGATATAGTGGAAAGAATTGGACCTGTTGCTTATCAACTCGCTCTACCCTTGGCTCTATCAAACCTCCACAATGTGTTTCATGTATCGCAACTTCGTAAGCATGAACCAGATTCCTCCTAGGTAATGCCAACTGAGGCTATCGAAATTCAAGAAAACCTTTCGTACATTGAGAAACCAGTTAGCATTTTGGATCGTAGGGATCAAGTCTTAAGGAACAAGTCAATTCCCCTAGTGCAAGTTTTATGGAGAAACCCAATGAGCAAGGAGATAACTTGGGAACGAGAAGAAAACATGAAACTCAATTTTCCATACCTATTTGAAGACTAGTTAGAATGAGTGAGGAATGATCAAATTTCGAGGATGAAATTTTTGTAAGGAGGGGAGAATGTAATACCCTAAGTCATTATAAATAAATAGTATATTGGTTTAATTAAATCATATTTATATGATATGTAATTGAATTATTTAATAAAATGATACCAGAAATAAAATAAGCATGTGACCCTAAAAGAATTATAGAATATTAAGATAAATAATTATGTTAAATGGGATTTTTGTATGTATATATATATGTGTGTGTGTATAGCATGTATGTATATAATTTAGTATGTATATATGTATGAATGTATATATGTACATATATATATATATAAAAAAAATTATGAAAAATCCAAATTTTGCAGAGCAGCGTGTGGCCAGAGCATGGCCGCGCCTACGATCGGATCTTAGGGTAGAGGGGTCATTAAATGGCCAAAATGACGCCAGAATGGCCTCTAGGACGCGTGGCCGATGATGATGAGGCAAGGCATGTCAAAATTAGGCTATAAAGAGCCAAGTTTGCATAAGCCCATTCATCCAAAAATTGCAAAGCTTAGATCAAGCGTTTGAGTAAGTGTTTGAGAGCTTGGTGAGTGAGATCTTGGTCCTTGAGTCGTGGGCATCGTTTCTGAAAACTTTGGTGGCCTACGAAGCGGCAAGGAGGGAGAATCGAAGCTCGTCGGAAAGCTTGCAACTCGCCGGAACCGCGCCTTCAATTGACAAATCAAGGTAATTTTAATGCTTTTTTCTAGTTTTTAAGGGTGGATTCGGGTTCGAGGGGTCAAAATAGGGGGGTAGGGAAGCTTCGTTTGAAGCTTTGAAGCTCGGTAAGGCCACCGGCGGTCGAAGGGGCGCCGGAGAAGAAGAACCAGCACGGGCGCATGGCTGCATGCGCCCGCGAGTAGGAACAAGGCGCATGCAGCCCACGCGCCCGCAAGAGAAAATAAAAGAAAAGAAAAGAAATAAAAGAAAAAAATAAAAATAAAAGAGATAAAATTTTGCAAAAAAAATTTATTAAATCTGGAATGTTATTTATGATTTATTTGGTGTAGAATTTTCTGGAAATGCTAAATTTATTAATTATTTAAGTAGATTTTTCTATTATGGAAATAATGAAAAATAAGATTTTAATTCAGAAAAATTTCAAGAAAATTTTAGAATGTTAGAAGTATTATTTAAGAAAGATTAGTAAAGAGAAATTGAATAAAATGAAAGATTAGATAATTATTATATATTTAGATATTAGGAAATAAGGAAAAAATAGGAATTTAAATTGAAAAATTCCATGAAAATTTCAGAATGATAGAAATATTTTATAAGGGATATTAGTAAAGATAAATTAGATTTTTATGAAATACTAGATAATTTTTATGCAATTCTTGAAGAAATAAAATTTAGAAATAAAGAGAAATTATGAAAAAATAGTAAAATGATATTCTAAAATAAGTTTAATGTCTAGGAGTCTTTGAGGGCAAGAAGTAGCTGCTCGACACAAATTTCGAGAGTGACACGTCTTTCGAGGCAACTTAACTGTAAGTATACCGCTTGAACTTAGTACAATTATTAATGTTAATGCTTTTATCATATTGGCATGCTATGATGTGAAATCAACACGTAGACTGCATCAATGACATGATTATGAAATGCATAAATACACATTGATACTGTTGATCACACGCACATAAGGTCGTAGGGAGTACGAACTGGCACCGCTGCCTTATCAAGGGTGCACCCATACACCTCGGATTCGAAGAGGTGACCGCTCAAATGATAGGCAGCATGAGGAGTGTAGTTGACACCTACGATGAAAGACATTGCATACACTCATGACATTGCATTTGGTACCCTTAGATGGTTTATCATCTAACTTGGGTTCGCCCTTGGAACATTCAACGTTCCAATCAGGACTTGCAGTGATGATACCGAGGTTGGAGATGTGTAGTGACGCGAGATGTCAGGAAAAGAGGAAATGTGTCATGCTATAAATAGTTTAAGAATTATGTACATTTATTTTATTTTTAGAAGCTTATGTAATAACTTTGTAATAAATGCTATGCCCAGTTATTCATGTATGTATTACAATGAGCAGGTTCAATTCAGCTTCCGCTTTGTATTTAATTTCTAGTGTAAACATCTTGTCTAGCACTAGATAAGGTCTTAGGGAATTTCGAAAATAATGGATTTAGAAAAAAAAAATATAGACCTAATTTCCTAAGGCATAACACGCCCTGAGAAGGCAGGCTGTTACAACAATCCCTAAAGACCATCTGAAGGTTTCCCTCAGAGACTCTTTGGGACCCTCTTGTCCTTGGTCCCCCGAAGACTCCCCTAGGGCTGATGACCTCGAAGCTCCAGCCTTCTTGGGCAGTAGATTAAGCTTAGACCCAATTGATCTCTCAAACGGCATCCCGAACCTCACTGCCTTACTAAGAAGCACTGCTCTAACTGTTCTCAAGATAAATAAATTTAATTGTTGTAATCTAGTAACAACAATTTGACATCGTCTCTGGGAAATGAGCAAAAAGTCATTCTCCTTTGTGAAAGCTAAGAGGTTCATTCGTGTAAAGATGTTGCCTCGACACCCCAGCTTGTAGTGCCTCTCAATGAATCATGCTCCAGATCCTCCAAGGACGTGTCGGGGGGCTTTCACGAGGTTTTGCTCCTACTATTCTAAAGCTTCCAAGGTTTTCCCTTACTATTATGATGGCCGATGAGGGAAAAATGTACCTTCCCATCATGTTTCTGGTAGTTCTTCATAGAAATGAACCAGTCTAGGAAAGTAGGAAGGTAGGGAATTGAGCCCTCTCATGCATGCCCTTCTTAAACTGGTATGTAATGGTGAGATTAATAATTCCTCAATCATTCCGGCCCCTGAGAGAGAACGAGCCTTGAAGTCATTCAAAAGTGGAGCACTCATTCCTTAGGGATGCTTGGGTCGATCGGTATCTTAGGTCTATCCTATCCTGATCCAAGCATATCATAGTACCTCGAGCTTGCCAGTTTCCTCATATATGCCTTTCCCTATGCCTAGGGGAACTTTAAGAGCAAATAGAGGCCTACATGTTCAATTGGAGGCAAGAGTTGGGGACCTGCATGAAGTGTTGATCAAAAGAGATTAATTATTAGCACTCTCCACAACATCTTATTTTTGTAACAACTCCTGGATTATTGTATCTTCCCCCTTGCCGAAAGATGTTGGCACTCAACGTAAATCTTCTCTAGCCCTGCAAGGGCGGTATAGTGCAATCAACTGCGATGAGAGTTTCTAATGACCTAGGCCATGGGTATTTCAAGGGCAAAAGGCTGCGCAATTATATTGATGGCTTCACGAGTGCCATTCTCGAACAATTGGAAACAATTTATGCCTTTCTAGAAGACGAGGAGTCTGTGATGCTAGCAGGAAGCTCTGAGGAGAAGACATCACTAACTTGAAACTAACTCCTTATAAACCACGAAAGTAGGTGCATATACCAAACTGGGAAAACAAAACTCATATGTAAAACAAAAAGAAAAAAATATGATAACATACATATGTGTGCTCTTTGTTTTATAACAATTTAGAAAAAGACTAAGAGTCTGACATGGTTCACACTGGGAAGCCATCGGGATGGAAACCCATGGGCTTAACCTAATATCAACCTCTTGTATTCAAGATTCAAAGTTGGAAGATTATGAATAAACAAGATCTTTATATCCGTGAGATTCCTTGGCATTTTGATACCTTGTGATAAGTTATCGCTAATTTGGAAAGGGACGACACTATATTGCAACATCTGCGCCTTGAAGAAAGGTATCCCTTGACATGGCCATTAGTTTAACTTCCATTTTCAGGATGTGATTGTTGACATAAGCATTATGCTGAACTGCCAAAACAAAATAAAGATATTCTTTCTGGTTGTAGATGTAGGTACTATGCCGAACTGCCAGAACAAAATATGGATCTTATCTCTAATGGTAGAAATAGGTGACGAACTAAACTGTCGAAACAAAAAATATGGACGTTGATATGATGCGGATGTAGGCGCTTCGTCGAACCGCAAAAAAGAAAAACATTGTATCTTTTTATCTTATTGCGGAAGTAGGCATTTTGCCAAACTGCCAAAACAAAAATATTTATACTTTGGTTCCAAAAGTTGACATCTTAAGCCGAACTGCCATAACAAAATATTTATTCTTATTGCAGATATAAGCATTGCACTAAACCACCAAACTGTTGAAACAAAATAGATATGAGGACGTAGATTAGCGAATCGCGTCATCAAAATAGAATGCCTCCAAGCATACTCTGTGCCAGTAGGAAGATGGGCCTCTATCCTCTCTATCTAGTATTCTCTTTCACATGGGCACATGACATGGTTTGCAAGATAGTTCCATTTGTCTTTGGACGCAAAGACGAGGGTTGCCCCCTTTAATGACTGCATCTCTTGCCCTGCACATTTTCATGCACCAATTGGTGGAAAGATCGGAGTTTAGGAAACATTCCTTCATGCAAGTCCACTGGTGCTCACCCCCTCCACTACACTAGGGTGTCCCTGTAGTGCGACCACTCTTTGTCGTCCAGACCTTTCCACAAATGGACTCTATGGGTCAATGTCCTCCTTCCCGTATGGCTTTAGGGCAATAGTGGTGACAACCAGGCTACGAATGAAACTAGCAGGTTTAAGGTGATCCAAGGACTCGGGCATGTTCATTACCCCTAGTCGTAGGTGGCGACAGGGGTATCCCCTGTTGATGCCAGATGATTTATATATTTTATTCTTGATTTTTGGGTTCTTATTAGGATTCTATCCATATATATATTTATTAGGGTTTGGTATTTCATAGTGCCCTGATAAGTATACCGATACCCTTGGAATTACTTTACTCTTTCCGTAATTTTATATATACAACTACCTTACCCTCCACAAGCTAGAGGCAGTTGGCATCCCCATTATACTAGGGAGCTAGATTTTCTTAATGTGTCTATGTGAACCCAGGTACCTATAGAACATGTGATTCTTCTCTAAAGTGAAGGCATGTCCCTACTAGTAACCGAGTATTGTTTATACTTCAATAATTTTATAATCTTGCTTCACTTTATTTATGCTGCATACATGCATAAGATTCATACATATGCTAGGTCCACGTACTTAGCCATCCAAACACCAATCCATCTCCCAAAAGAAGGCTCATTCTATGGATGTTTGTGTGAAAGATCACCCAAGATGGGGGTGAATTAAGTGTTATCAATATTTTTCAATATATTTAAAATATTCTACATTAAAACAGATTTATAAATACTTCTTATTGCAGAAAATGAGTTGCAATAGATTTATATGCACTAAAATAAATTTCATAAAAATATTTTTGACTTACTTCAAACATAGAATAAATGAACATGCATATATATAAAGATGAATGCATTTAAAGAAAATACTAAAGAGTCATTCTGGGATCAAGGAACAAAATAAGTTCCTAGAATAGAGCATCATATTTCATAAAAGATATATGCATATAAAAAAAATATGTATGCAAGTAGAAATGTTAGAAACTCTTTATGCTTGCAGTGAAAATTGAAATTGTAAAGATTTAAAAGCTTTTATATATGCAATGAAAAGAAAAGCATGAGAAAATGGTTGGAATGGTGGCAATGGCATCTTGCTTTCTTTTCTAAATCTCAATGTATGAGTTTTATGAACAAATATATATTTTAGATGAGAAACATGGAACATTACACTTAGAAAAAGGTTTTTTCTATGTGTTGTGTAACATCTCGCATCGAGCGATAGGAAGGACCGGAACAACTTACCCTGATGGGCCTATGCAAACTTCTTAGGGAGTCACCCATCCCTGAACTACTCCAGCTCAAGCACGCTTAACCTCGGAGTTCCTTGCCAACGTTCAGCCCAAAAGGTATTCAGCTGGTGTTGTTTCCTTTCTTACACTATCCCTGATATACTCTACCATTCTCTGGGCTCTTGGGGTATTACATTATCCCCCCCTTAAGCACATGACGTCCTCGTCATGCGACCTTACAAATGGTCCCAGACCTTCTCCCATTTGGAGGCTACCATCCTAGAAGCCTGCCAGAAGCCGCTTCTTGTACAGGCCCTCAAGCCCTGGCGCCACTTCCCGCCCTCATAGGACCGCCTTCACCAAGGGTCGGCTCTAATACCACTTGTAACATCCCGCATCAAGTGATAAAAATGACTGGAACAACTTACCTTAATGGGCCTACGCGAACTTCCCAGGGGGTCACCCATCCCTGAGCTGCTCCAACTGAAGCATGCTTAACCCCGGAGTTCCTTGCCAACATTCAGCCCAAAAGGTATCCAACTGGTGTTGTTTCATTTCTTACACTATCCTCGATATATTATACCATTCTCTGGGCTCTTGGGGTATTACATGCTGTGAAAAGAGAATCAATTTTGCATGATGGTAATGAAGATCTATCAACTATGAAAGCATTTTATGGTAGGATAAGAAACTAGAACATCTGAATTATAAAAAATATACCATATGAACACAAGATTTTAAGTGGTTCAGCCAACAAGCCTAATTCACTAGCTTAACTTCTCACAAAAGATTTTGAAAATATCCACTATGTGATTTTATTTTTTAGGGCCTAATTATAACCCTTACATAGTTTTTACAAGTTCAACTAAAACATCCAAATTTATCGAGTTAAGTAAGAACCTCAGTTTTTACAAGAGCAGCTGTAACCTCTACTTTTCATGAGTTAAGTAGGAACCCCAACTTTTACAAGAGCAGTTGTAACTTTTACACGTGATTTTTTAATACAAGGCTCAACCACAACCGTAATACTGCCTTTTAAGGATCAGACATAACCTTTTACAAGAGTTTCATATAAGATTTGTGAAAGGATTTCTCAAGAGAAAAATATAAGATAATATAAAGATTTCAACATTCTCTTGAATAATAAGAGAGTTCTAAGAATGTGAATAAATGAAGTACTCAACTCTCTTATATCTAATATCTAGTTTAATAATATCTACATGAAAACTTTACTAGATAATTGCTTGGAGTGAAGAAGGAATGAACATGAAAGACTTGTCACTCAAGCAGAAAAGTTGGCTTGTTGTGTTTAGATTGACTCTATGTTACTTTAACATCAACAACAATAGTCGTAGCAACATCAATAATGACAACGACCCCATTCCTTTACAACACTTGGCCTTTTATAGAAGCTTGAGACTTAAAATTTGTCTTAATACTTGCACATACTCACAACTTCTTTGATTTGACTAATAACAGTCAAATTTGTTAATATCAAAATGCATATTATAAAGATAATCATTTTGTACATTGTGTATAACCATATTTATCATTCTTATATAAGATAACATAGTTAGACTTCATAGAATAAAGAGATAAAGCTCTAACGGCTAAAATTGTCATCTTTTTCTTTTCTGAGTAACGATTATATTTTTCAAAATTAGACACCAATTACTCGACTAACATTTAAGGATACTTGACTAATATAGCTCTTCACTTGATTGGACATATCAAGTAATCAACTATATAGAAGGCTTACTCGAGTATGATCAAGTCATTACTCGACTAATTCAGAAGCCACAGAAAGTTTGCATTGTTTACTCGATTACTAGGCTAAGCTTACTCGACTAATAGATGCATTCACTCTGAGTATAAAAAATTTGATACTCGATTAACTTTAAGACTAGAGACTTAGCTAGAAACCAATCTTACTTCACTTGACTAACTTATATATTTACTTAATTGACAAAATACTTTAGTTGATTGATGATAAATCTATATTCGATTAAGGAGATGCTCAGAATTTTGATACCAAAAGATACTTGATTAAAAAATCTCATTACTCTACTAAATTTGAGATAATAGAGAGCTTGCATAAAGTACTCAGGTATGAGGATATTTATAGTTGATTGAAAAATATTTTGCTAAAGCATGTAATTGACTAATTTGAAAAGCACACTGAGCATTACTCAATCGAAAAATATGCTTAGGTTTCATAGTTATACAGATATTCGATTTTTTCAAAGGCTTACTCGAGTGGTAAGGGATCAATACTCAATTATAGAAAGAGTCATACTCGATTATAGCTTTTAAGAAATCGAGTTTTTGCAACACATGCTCGAGTAAGAACTTATGATAATCGATTAAGTCACTTCATTACTCGATTATTTTGAAAATGTATTGAGTAAATACTCGATTGGATTAAAAATTATACTTATCGATTTTTTCATAAAGATTTTCAATATACTCAACTAATACAAAAACATACTCGGTGTAATATTCTAGATTTTCTAAAGGGCTCAAGAGTAATTTTAATTTAGGCTATAGGTGAAATTATTAAAGATTAGGGGCTTAAGTATAATTTCTTACAGTTATAAGTACCGAATCGACTACAACGAATGCCCCAAAGTGTAAATGTCTAGGGAAAATGATATGGTCTCAATGAGCATTCCAATATACGATTTGTGGTATTAAAAGAAATTGGAATGAGATAGTTTTTGGTATAGATTCGATTCAGGTTAAAAAATTGAATCATCATAAGAGACTCCCGAGAAGTCAATGAAACCCTAAGGGGGCTCTGATTTTACATAAGGATTAACCCTAAAGTGGTTTTGAAATGAATCAAAGATTCAGTGAGGGCACAGGGATAAAATCGTCCTTATCGAGTGAGCCATGAGTTATTAACTGTGGATTTTCGATATCGTAATGCAAATTAATTTAACGTTTGAGGGTGTAATTATAATTAGAAAAGTACCTAATTGAAATAGAGATGAAATATGGGATTTAAAAGTGTAATTTTTCATATATATATATTAATGTAATATATGTATATAATATATATATATGTATGCACGTGAGGCGGACAAGTTTGCAGCATTTGAGGGGCAAGTTTGCAGGATTTAAGGGAGAGATTTTGCAACGGGATTTAGGGGAAATTTAGTTGCATGATTTGAGGAGATTTGTTTGATTATGTGATGTAGAATATATATATATATATATACACACACATATATGTGATGTGTGTGCGCGTGAGTTGCAGAGAGAGGATTTGGCTTATTGAGAAGCAGTAAGAAATGGAAGGAGAGAGAAAGAGAGCAAGTTTGGCAATGGATGTGGAATGTCCGAATTCGGCAATGGCAGTAGCCGCTCTAAACTACTAGGTAGCGGCAGCTATGACAAAATCGAGCGGAAAAGAGCGGCTGGCTGGTGGCGACTGGTGCGGCGAGCAGCGACAGTGTTTGGCCAAAGGCAGCAGGCGGCGACCATTGTTGCATCCTTCAGTCGCAACAGTCGTGAGGAGGCAGGGGCAACGGTGCACACAGGGGGGGCGAGAGTTGCAGCGGGCACAGGGCTGGCAAGGCGAAGTAGCGGCAATCAGAGCAGCAACTGGTGATGGCGCACGGTAACGAGTAACTGGTGGCTGGCCGGCATGGCTGGTGCGTGCAGTTGCTGTGCGCAAAAGGCAGAGAAGAAAAATAGAGGAAGAAGAAAAAAGGAGAAAAGAAAAAGAGAAAATGAAAAGAAATGAAAAAAATAAGAAAAATATGTAGAAAAATCTTGAGAAATTTTAGAATATTCTACGAATTAATTTGAAGGCAGAAGAGATTGTCGAAGCCAGGAAATTATCTAGACACATGTTTCAAGCTCAGGGTACGCATATCGATGAAGCTTGAGAGGTTAAGTTAAGATGAGTAAAATTTTCTAGAAAATTCCAAAAAATCAGGAAAGTTATTTTATGGATTGTTATGGATAAATATTTGAGAAAATATTCGCGAAATATTTAGTTTGGATTTATTGAGGAAAAATAGGATACTGATATCCTTGAATAAATATAATGGGCATGGTATGTTGAGGATCCAAATTGAGTACGTAGAAGCCTGGCACGAAAATCAAGATGTTATAAGATACGTTCGAGATAAGTGGTCCAACCCTAAACCCGATTTTATGAAAATGGTTTATCATGTTGTCATGCCTTAATGTGAGTATATCATGTAGATTACATTTACATGTATTGATGATGAAATATGCATATGTACATGATGATATTATTGATCACGCATTCGCATAAGGGTTTGAGAGTATGGGCCGGGACCGCTGCTCTTCCAAGAGTGCACCCATACACCTTGGCATGTTATAGGAAACCGTAAAAATAGGGAGTAGCATTAAGGTACGATCGGTTCAAACCGAAATGAAATGGAAAAGGATATTTTGTATCCACGCATGAAATATGTTTAATGTTCCCTTACTTAGATGATTCATCATTTAACTTGAGTTTTACCCCTAAAATATCCAAATGTTCTAGATGGAGATTGTAGTAGAAACGATGATTAATGAGGCATGAAATGGCACTTAACAAAGTGCATGATGTAATGATTGAATGTTATGTAGTCCATGTATTTAAGTTCTATTACTTTAAATTATGAATATTTTAAGGAATAATTATGTATAACTTTATTTATGGTTAATGTTAAAGTTAAGGTTCAATTTTAGCTTCCGCATTTGATATTATAATAATTCTCTTTCGAGATAAATATATGAAAATTTTGGGATGGATATGAGAAATAATATGATTTAACATTAGTTTTGAAGGAAAAAATTAATTATCCTAGAATTGTTCTAAGTTATAACATGCCCGAGAAAATGAGGTATTACACTCGACTACTTTGAAAGATATATGTATAAGCTTGAAGTTTTCTAATTTAAAAGAATTTATAAAAAATGTCTTGGAGATCATCAATAAACCAAATTTACTAAAAATATTATTTTTTCCATAAATCAAAATATAAATTTCTCAACAATATGTAATTCCCAAAATACAAAGAGTAAGAAAAGCCAAAAAGTTAAAGAAAGGCCAAGGCTAAATTAGTGTTCTAAGAAATCCGCCCTCTTAAGTAGGGAAAATTCAATTCCAGCCAGAGCATCAATCGTCTGTATCCTTTAAGGATCCATTTGACTTGCCAATGTCAGAGGATTTGAATTTGGCTCTGGCACATATGAACTCCATGGACTAGCAGGATTAGGTATATCCTTCATCTCATCATTTAGATAATCTTATGGAACCCTAGGATTGAGATCCTCGTATTATTGCTAGTCGCGAATGCCTCCCCTAACTTTCTCAACAGTGAAAATAACGTCTGAGTGGTCAACTACCAGGCGCATCCTCTCTAAATAATTTTAGGCTAAGGAAAATCCATATTTGATTAAGCATGAGGCATATCTCTCATTTTCCTCATGGCACGCCCTGGAGAGCCAATATTCTTTTATAGTCGCAGATCGGGTGGCATCAGGATTAACCTCCTTGAGTTGGCGAGCAAGCTCATCCGATTATCTTCTCGTCTCCTGGAGTTGAGTCCATGAGCTGTCCCTCTCCTCTAGGGTATGGATGAGTTTAGCAGCCATCGAAGTGCTAGTATCCTTCAGTGCCACCTCGACCCCCTGTTGTTTCTTTAGCTCGCCCTCCAACCACTCGACTTCGCTCCTCAGGGAATCCCTCTCTCTCTTTGCCTTCTCAGCCTTATGTTTGTGTCATTGGGCTTGGTCCCTATATTCCCTCAAGTCCTATCCTTGTGCTCTAAGCACCTCATCTCATCATTTTGGTAAAGGAAGTCATGGATCATCTTATCCTTGTCTGCCTCAACCTTGGCTAAACTCTCCCAAGCATTACCCGTCACAATCACTTGTTACTAGATTCCCTGCCAGTCAAGTAAAAACTCAAATATTAATGGCTACAATAAAAGGAGTGAAAGCATTAAAAAGAAATTCAAAACCTTTCATACCTTAACCAAGTGTTGCTCTGCCATGTTCAATTGATCCTGGGATCTTCTAAAGTACTCCAATTCATCACAGGGTAGTACCATGGCATAGATCAATCTTGCCCCAAAGCTTGGCTCCTTAATATAATTCGTGCCCTCTGAGTTGCCGATGCCTTAAGGGCACCACCCCCTGATGGATGGGGCCCATATATGGAAATAGGGAAGATGCCTTTCGAATTCCATATCTAGCTCTCTTCATCCTAGGCATTCAATCGACTATGGAAAAAAAAGGTTGCACACATCCCAATTTTGATCGTGGTGCCTTTCAAACTCGGTATGTGCCTTAGCATCCTCTCTTGCTACCTTGTTTGCCTTGCCAACCTCTAAATTGACTTGTGTTCTTAGGCTTAATGGTGATGGTGGTAGTGGTATCTCTCCTTCCGCAATGTATTCACCCGAGGGTTGAGGAGATGGTGGAAGATTTGGCAAAAGGAAGTTGAAGAAATCATCTGAGATCACAGTATCATCCCCTCTCCATCTGTTCTAACTCGCTTGTTACTTCGATCCAAGGAAGTCTCTCCCTTTTTAAAATGGGGAAAGACAAAGGCATCTTGTGGTTGCATCCTCTGGTAGGCCTCATGTGCCCACTGCACATCTTCCTCTAGCCTGCCCAATATTGTTCTTCGGAATCACCTCATCTCTGCATGCCAAAAATAATAAGTCATCAGTATGATCATCAAAATATCAAAGAAAGCAAAGCAACAATCAAAAAAGAAAACGCGGGGGGGGGGGGGGGAGGGCAAGGTGAGCACCCTTAGGGTCTTTCTCCCCTTTGCACCCTTCCTCCTCCTCTTCTCCTATCGCATCCTCATCCTACATTACATCTGCCTCTTTATTGATGTCCTCATCTCCCTCACTTTCCTCCTCTTCTTCGGTATCATTCGACGAAGAGGATAACAAGGTCGCAACCACCTAGAACTAAATCGGTCTCGGTGGACCGACATAATTGTCCCCATCAACAACCATCCACCTAGTTTCTATAATACGTTCTTCAATTGTTAAATCAGACAAGAGAATTGAACCCCCTTGGGCCAGCTTATTAATCTGTTCATGGTATTCCTTCACCAGCGAAATGGTGCCTGGCCATTCATGCCTTACGTTCTTTGTTTCCTCATTACGCCAATATTGTGACGACCTCCAGCATCCTGGGGCAGCGTAACCACCAACCACCTAGTCTCAAAAACTTCTAATTTCTTAGGACCACCCTTAAACAACCTAACCTTAATAGGTGTCCTCTACAAAGACAAAAATTCTTTCTCTATTTTTGTGGTTCAAACGTTGTAAAAACAATGTAATAGAGAGGTAGTGTGTTCTACCCCGCGCTCCTTCCACAAGGTAAAAAAATCCCGCTAGCACGACCCAACCATTTGGATGCAACTAGGCCGACACTAGCATTTCCTTCTCCAAAAATTGCATCCCAAAAAGGTGCAGTGGAATCATAAGTCTTGCTTTCAAGTTATCTGAGTGAATCACTACCTTGTTCCCTTCAATAGTAGTTGTTTGCTCTGTGGATTTAGGATCCCTTGGTTTCCATGATTGAGGAATGAGGTAAGCCTGTGCACAACGATTAGTTATTTCACCTCTTAGAACCTAGGGTTGCATCTGTGGGGAAATGGTATTTCAATAGGAGGTTATGAGGAAGCCATTTTACCTCGAAGTGTTTGTTTTTTGAGAGCAAAGAGTCTTCTAGAGACTTATATTCTCTAAGGGGCCAAGAGTAATGCAAAGTCTTTGGGGCAGTCGAAAGAGTCTTCAGGTGCTCCGAATGACTCTAGCTCTTCATAGGAAAATAGTGGCCCATCGGGGACTACTACATATTTATAGTCTGAGTCCTCAGAAGTCTAAGAGTCACCAAGAATCCCCCGAAGACTCTCCCCTTGTGACTCATATTAGGCATCCACATTTTTACTTTTCCCTTCGCCTTTTAACCCAAGGTAAGAGTGGGGAGCTATTGTTGTGGGGTGCCCAAGAAAATTCCAAAAAATCCTAAGTTCTAAGAAATATCCCATAAAATCTGAGGACCCCAGAAAGTATCCTAGGACGAGAGTCCCCTGGAGCCTCCAAAGTCCCTGGGAAGGTCGAGCCTCATACCATACATAGCCTGAAGACTCCTTCAGAGTCATCCAGGCCTAAGTTACCTCGTGGCTCCAAAGACCCTTTGAACCTACCCAGAGACACTTATCAGGGTGCTTTCACCCCAAAGATATCTCCAGGCCCTTCGGCATCACTTGATGCATGGTCTTAAAGAGTCAGAAGACTCTCATCCATGGACCCCACCAAATGTCTATAAATACTAGCCTACTCTTAGGCAAATGGATCTTTTAGGATCATACTCAACCCACATTCTCTTTCTAAAACCTCTCCCCCAAAGTCCCATACCTCATACACATATATATTATGTATTCTGAATACATTTGCATTCTACTTCAAGACATTTATATCTGATTTAAGCATTAAAAGGTCCACGTGGGGAAGATCCTCGTGTGCCTTTTAACGACCTTTATGATTGCAAACTCAAACGGGATAACAATTCTCAAAGACCAACTGAAGGTTTCCTTTAGAGACTCTTTGGGACCCCCTTGTCCTTGGTCCCTTGAAGACTCCCAAGGGCTAATGAGCTCAAAGGCCTCGAAAACCCATCTTGGCCCCCAAAACTTCAACCTTCCCAAACAACAGATCAAGTTTAGACCTAGTTGATCTCTCAAGCAGAGTCTTGAACCTCACTATCTTACTAAGGAGCTCTACTATGGTTGTTCCCAAGACAAATAAATTTAATTGTTGTAGTCTGGAAACAACAATAGTAAAAGTAACAGACGACAACGGCGAGAGGAGGCGACAATAGAGGTGACAAGGGAAGAGATGTCCAATAACGGCGATGGGCGGGATGGCGACCATGGGCTAGAGGTGGTGACAATCAATGCGACAAAAGAGGAGCTCACGATGATGGCGACGATGTTAGGCTTGAGGCAACAAGAAATTAGCTGGAGGCAACAATGATGAAAACTGACAATGGAAGAGGCGACCAAAGAAGGAGATGATAGAGAGAGAGAGTTGTAAATATTTGAATTGTTAGAGGGCAAATTTGTAAGTAATTTGGTCAACAACATAAGCTACCGGTAGCTTATTTAGAAAAGCTGGGGGTAGCTTATCTCAAATGCTATTAAAATAGTTTAAAGTTTAACAGTATTTAAATTTTAACAAACGCGTAATTAAATAAGGGTGCGTTTGATTGCAAGTATGGAATTTGCATGGAAAGAAAATAAGTTCTAGAATTGAATTGCCTAGAAATGATTTGCATGAAAATTGTCAATTAAGGGTATTTGATTGGCTTAATTTTCTACGTATAAATTGTTGTACTTTTCTAATTTTTGGTGTTTAATTGACACTATTTTACATGGAATTAATTTGCCACGTGTGACTTCCCCCCTCCTAAACCCACCTCATTTTTCCTCTCTCTATCTCTCCCAAATTTCACCCAAATCAAACATGCCTACCTTTGCCGCCGCCACACTTGTCCTCCTCGTAGTTGCCGGCCGTGCTCTTCCTCATCGCCACCGCTGGCCGCATTTCTCCTTATCCTCATGACTTTCGGTTGCGCTTCTTCTCCTCACGACCACTAGCCTTGTTGCTCCATCTCCTTGTGATCGTCGGCCTCATTGCTCCTCTTGGCAACCGTTGGCTTCGCTGCTCCTCTTCGCAACCGCTAGCCGCTCTTCTTCTCCTTCGCCAAATCGAGTCTTCGACACATATAGTTGAAAGGGGATGGAGATGTAACATCCTGTACTTTTATAAATCCCATAATTTTGGAGATAAATAATAGTTATTGATTTCGGTATTTGGGGTCATTATAGAATATTTGAGGAAATGGACAATTAATTATTTTATTTGAGAATATTTTGGAAATTAAAGAGAATATTTCTTTTTTATTTTTATTTTTTTATGCAATTGGCTTTGGAAATTGAAGGAATATGAATGATGACCCTTGGAAATTAAACTCTTGAAAATTAAAGGAATAAGCATGATGACCCTTGGAAATTGAAGGAATAAGAATGATGATGTTTCTCCAACCTTTGCATGGAATAAATTGGGTGAAGTGTAATGAATTGAGTGCAAAAATGAGTATAAATAGAAAACATAGATGTAAAAGAATTGAAGGAGGAAGTGAAGGAAAAGTAGAGGAATTGGCCATGACCTTGAGGAGGAATTTTGGCAGTAAGTGAGAGTATGATAAAGACGAGAATTAATCATTTAAAGGCAAGTTCTTTTCCTAGTTTTTGCAAGTTCTTCTTCCTTTTTGTTCCATTTAAGAGGCAAGATCTCAGTTTTCTTATTAATATGCAAGTTCCAATCTCTATCCTTGTTACTGCAAGTTCTTCTCTTATTTTACAAGTTCAGTTCCTCTTTTCTAAGGTTATATTTTAAATTACAGATTCTATTCTCTATCTCTTGTTATTGCAAGATTCTACCTCTTAATTTTTTAAATTGCAAGTCATTTTCTTATTTTATAAGTTATTTCCCTTTGCTAGTAAATTATTCCATGATTTACATTTATACCTATTGAGTCTTAAATAAGGTTTTATATCACCCTATCTTTCTTTGGGAATGATGCTTTATTGAGGACATGCAAGGGTTTGATGTTGTCTTACATGAATGTTTCCCTTTTGTGCTTATTACTTCCTTAACTGCATGACAGTTATATATGAAAAGTTATTACAAATATGCATGTTACAATGATGCATGAAGCATGTGCATGAAAATGGTTTTTAAAAATGTGTAAAGGCCTCATGATGCGCACAATGGACGAGTCTGCAGGATATATCCGCAAAGAAAATGTTGAGCTCAAAGTTGGGATTTGGTCCGAAGTTTATGTTATGGACTTCGATCCCAAGTTTACGTTATGGACTTCGGTCTCAAGGTTTCAGACTTTGGTCTCATGTTTATAGTTCTAAAAAGTACTGCATATGAGCATGGATGCATGTATCATCATTTTATCATGTGAAAGTACCTTAAATGGCATTCATGTCTCTTTTTCTTCTTGATACCCATGACTCTTATGCTCGCTTTCTTCTAGTTATACTTGCTGGGCCTTGTGGCTCATATTTGCTTGCATCATTCCAAGTAAAGTGCGAGCCAAGTGAATCAAGATTCATGGGGTAGCAATATGTACAGAGCCGTCTCAATTGAAGGTCCTTGGAGAGCGTTTTGTGGTGTATAATATTAAGTTTTGTTTGTTTATGTTGTACCCCTGAGGGGATATGGTGGGTTCATGGACCCTGATGTGGTGAGTAATATTGGGTTACTCTTGTTTATGTAAGCATGTGGACACTATTGTGTTGTCTATGAGTAAGAACGTATGAGTGTGGCTTCCGTTGTTAATATCAATAAGGATGTGTAATATTTTAATGGGTTTTAGCATTTGTGTCATCTTATTATGGGTCCCTGGTTAGGGGTGCCTACAATTGGTAGTATCAGAGCGAGGTTTGAGATGAGTCTCTATACACATAGAAATGTTGGGTAGAACTAAGGGTATTTCTAGCAAATAGATGTGAGACTATGTATGAGTTTATTGAGCTAGTGCAAGGAAGTAAGTCAGTGGCTTAGTATGAAACTGAGTTCATTTCCTTAGCTAGATCTGTTCCAGAATTAGTGTTGACTGAAGCAAAAAAAGTTGTAAAATTCCAGAGAGGTCTACAAGCTGACATTCGACATGCATTAGCTGGAGTAAGAATTTTGGATTACTCAACTTTTGTACAAAGAGCTTACGCCATTGAGCGAGAAAAGACCAAATTAGGGAATGGACAAGGGATGCAAAAAGGAATGGATAATAAGAAGAGAACGTGGGAAGCACATCAAACAAGCGGGATGAAAAAAAAAATTCCATCATGTGGTAATTGTGGCAAAAGACATAAGGAACCCTGTTGCTTTGGTAGTAGAGTTTGCTATTTGGGTGAACAGGCAGGACATATGCAAAAGGAATGTCCTTGTAGTCAAGATAAGACAATGGTTGACATAAGAGTGAAGTGCTTTCAATGCGGACAGAAGGGGCATTTAGCAAATAATTGTCCACAACTGACCCAACCTCAATATGAAAGGCAAAGATTCAAAGGACAGGGACCCCAACTTAACTAGAGGCTGATAGTAGCTAGGGCACAAGGAGTAGTCTCACCGATGATGATGTCGCAGCGCCCTGCTACTACAGACAAACCCCGTGTGCAGGGAAAGGTGTTCGCCTTGACGACAACAGATACAGAGTAAGGGAACAAGATAATTCAAGGTATTCTTTCTTTATATGGTGCAGATGTTCGTGTGCTTTTGATATCGGCTCTACGCATTCTTTTATTGCACCGCATGTTATATATCATGTTCCCATCCCTAGAACTATATTACCATATTATCTAGTTATGTCTACACCTAGGGATGTGATGCTAGTGGGAAGTGAGATACTCCAGAATTATAAGATTAAGGTGTATGACAAGTAATGTCTTGGCTACTCAGTGGTGTTAGGTATCAAGGACTTTGATCTTATTCTAGGTATGGATTGGTTATCCCGATACTATGCTAAGGTTGATTGTTAAAGAAAGGTGATTCATTTTGAGTTACCTGACTGCTACGCTACCCTGCACATTTATTTATCAAAACTACAACCAAATTCATCCGACGTCAATTCTTTTATTAAAGCAGGTATAGGGCGATTATACTCGCCAGTGTGCGAGTGTGCGTGTAGTACAATTTTAAATTTATATTTCGGTGAGTCCGAGTCGATTCACAGGGAGATTATTTATGGATGAAAATGAAGATCACACAATATTTGATTTTAGGAAGTAATTAAGATGATCTAAAGACAATAATTAAAGCTAAACTAATACTGAATTTAAGTAACTTGGGTCAAGATAATTTCAGTGTCAAAACCAATTAATTCCCAATTTGATAGAAAAGATCAGCAATATTCATCTGAACTAAGTTTCACAGCTCTGTTAGTAAATTTAGTTTTAAGATAATGGTAATTCTTGTTTAAGCAATATCCATACATGGCATGAAAATTCTAAGTTAAGCAATTACCAAAAATTGAACTATATTCCATAAACAGAATTTATAGATATAGATTAATCATTTAGGCTTGGGTATGAAAATATTTCCAGATCTAGCAATCTCCATACGTGGCATAAAAATTCTAAGTTAGGCTTATGCTCCAATCCAAACTTAAAGATACACTATACACACACTGCTCAAATTGAATCAGATTAATATTACATATTTTAAGCGTAGCTTTCTTTGGGAATCCTTGGCATTGGACACTGTCATTGCCTTAACCCAAGAATGGATTTAGCTACTCATCTTCATTTTAAAATAAATTGGCAGGAATTTAAATGACGGGAATTAAAAGACAGTATTTAAAAGACTATTTTTTAACCGACTATATAGGCTGTATATAATGAAAAGACAATAATTTGAAAGCCTATTTTTTAACCGACCATATAGGCGGTATATAATGAAAAGACAAAAATTGAAAGACTATTTTTTAACCGACCATATAGGCGGTATATAATGAAAAAACAATAATTGAAAGACTATTTTTTTAACCGACCATATAGGCGATATATAATAAAAAGACAATATGAATAACATAATACAACTATATGGAAACGAAGGTTAAAGATTTAATAGAGAAATTCTAAGAACAAAACTATATAGAAACTAAAGTTGAAAATTTAAGAGAGAAATCTAAAGATCACAACTATCCTTTCATTATAAGAAAATCCAATCCTTACAAATGCATCCTAAGTGCTCTATTTATAGAGAAAATGTAATGGAAACTATTCAATTATATAATTTAATAATACAAAATATCTAATTAATGATGTAAGCGATGATGTCACTCCAACCCATGATGTAAGCAATGATGTCACTTCAACCCAAGATGTAAGCAATGATGTCACCCATGATGTCAGCAATTTGTGGGACTTGGGCTTTCTTTGTGTTGGGCTTGGGCCTTCCTTGTGTTTGGCTTAAGCTTGGGCTTGGGCCTTCTTTGTCTTGGGCTTGAGCTTAGGCTTGATAATATTATAATATTATATATTATATTTATATATTTTTATATTTTATATATATTTTTATATTAATATTTTTAAACTTGCATGCAATCACAAAATGCATAATAATATTCAATTTAAACCATTTTAAGATCAAAATAATGGTGAAATTATAATAAAAATTTTACAAAATTGATCGCTAATCAACCCCCCAACTTAAACATTGTTAGTCCCATAGCAATTAGACTTTATACTGGCCAGATTTATTCACAATAATCACATGAATATAAAAATTTCAAATTCGAAACCGAAATACATAGAATAGAACAAGCTATCTGTCATACAGTCGAACATTCTAAATCAGATTTTGGTCAAAGGTTATACAATCTTAGGAACAGCAATTAGGATGATCATCATTCTACCTTATTCCCTCGAAGTTTTGACTTTAAACCTTACCGTAGGTTTTCCCTCCAATAAAAACGATTCCTTAGGTATACACACAAGAGGGTGCACCGTTATAAGAGTAAATGCAAAACAAGTTCAAACTCGGTATCATCCCAAATACAAAGAACGTATTTTCATGAAAGAACAGGGGAATTAACATAGCTTCATGACTGGAATAATGCCATAGATAAATAACTTTTGAATTTAAACAGAATTCCCTACTCCGAACTCGAATCCTGAGATCACATGATTTATAGCATCAAGAGGGACTAGATCGGGTTGTAATGGGGCTATGAGGTTAATACAGGTTGTCAAAGAAAAGGGTAAAATGTGCTAAAGGCGTGTCGGGATTTTTTTTTCTTTTTCTCTTTTTTTTTTGACACTAATATTAAACTAGACATACTATTTTCTTCAGCATTTATTTTGAAACACCTGTGTTAAATAGCTAAGAGAACTTCCTTTCTTTCTTTTTTCTTCTTTTTTTTTCTCTTTTTTTTTCTTTTTTTTTGTATATGAAAATACCAAGATAGACTGATTCCTAAAAACACACCAAGTTTGGACAAACTTCATATGGTTACGGTTTAGATGATGGTAAGAAAAGAAATTGTGCTAAGAACAACTCAAATGGGCCAGCAATGGAGGTTAATGTAAAGAAAGAAAAAGATTAATAGACCCAAATTGAAAGGAATTGATCCCCCTATCGTGCTTCTACAAAACGATGTTACTCAGTCAACTAATTCAGAGTTTGAAACTAGCCAAATTCATCCATTATCATAGTAGACATTCAAAGCAAATTGATGTTTTGAAGCTATTGAAAATATGAGATAAACAATAAAGCGTATTTAGAGTAAGTGTTATTTCACTCAGAATTAACGATTATTAGGCTCAAACACTCACTCGGGTAATAGTCTCTACTTCTGTTGAGGGATCATGCAGTATGCTAATCAGCTAATTACCATTGCTTTTGACTTTATGACCGATAAACCAATTTCTAATTATTAAACACCCGATGCATGCAAATCACCTATTCTAATTCCATACATATACGTTTTCAAATAAGAAATTAATACATTCATTATTCATATTGCAAATTCAACTGGTTATCAGTGTATAATTCCAAAGCTTTAAGGATAGCATTATTTAAAGCACACACATTTTTTTTTAATTTTTAATTCACACAAAACTACAAGCATGCAATTGCAAATTCACAGTTAAACATAGACCAGATAATTCATAAATATACCTTACTCCCCCCAACTCGAATTGCAGTAATAAAATAGGGTTGTTAAGAATACCTGTAACTCCATAAGTCTGTAAGTTTACTGTGAACTGCTAAATCTTTGATAAACAAGTGAAAATACCATACATATTTTTTTATTTTTTTATTTTTTTTCACACCGAAATAAGAAAAATTCATGCAAGTCATATAATAAAGAAATGCGTCTCAAGAGTACAAAAAGTACTCCTTACTCAGCTATCTTATCATAGACTTGCCTAACAACATTCCATAATTTTTTTAAACAAAACATAAAATAAATTCATGCAAGTCAAAATAAAGAAATACGTCTCAAGAGTACAAAAAAATACTCCTTACTCAGCCATCTTATCATAGACTTGCCTAACAATATTCCACAAATTTTTTTTTTTTTTTTAGAACACAAGAAAAGAAATTTTGTACAAGTCATAGGAGATGCGTCTCAAGAGTACAAAAAGTACTCCTTACTTAGCCATCTTATCATAGACTTGCCTTACAGGGATAATTCTAAATTAATCGAACCTTTTTGCCGCTTGTTTCTGATTGCCTTAGACCAATCTATCCGAGGCTCATAAGGATCGTGCTGTGGAATATAAGCATGTAATTTCTCTAGCAGCTCCTCAATAGTGGATGCAGAAATAAAAATCTTTCTTGCTGAAGGAGAAATGAACTTTTGGTCCACAGCCTGATCAATAAAAGAGAGCAACCCATCGAAAAAATGGTTAACATTTAAAAGTCCAATGGGTTTGATATGCAGATTGCTCTTAGCCCAAGAGATTATACAGAAGATTTCTTCAAGTGTACCAAAACCTCCTGGTAAAGCGATGAAAGCGTCTGATTGATAAATCTTACAAGCCATGCGCTCAGACATAGAAGTCGTTTCTATAAGTTGACCATGTGTAATCCCAGAAATACGTGGTTCAGCCAAAGGGATTGGCATTACACCTACCACATATGATTTTCCAAAATGTGCAGCTTGTAAAACATAACCATTCAATCCACGACTTCCCCCTCCATATACCAAATTAATCTTTTTCTCTCCTAATTTTTGGCCTAGTTCGCTTGCTGCAAATGAGTAACAAATATCACTCCCAAGTTGAGAGTCACAAAGTACACATGATTTTAATTCGACGAACTAACTGGCCTTCCATGTTTGTTCCTTTTGTATGCCCTGGAAAGAGGTTTGGCGATCAAAAGTAGCTATACAACAATTCAACAAGAAATAAATACGAACAAAAATCATGCATATGTACAAGTAGTTGTGATTGTGGCTCACATCTTCCTTTGGTTTTACGTCTAGAAACGGCTTAAACACCTTCTATGAAGTGGGGATAGGCTTCCCATCCAATTTTCTTAAAGATTGGCAAACAGGGTCAATTATAGTTAGATTCCCAAGACTATAGCGTTGGTGGTCACTTCTAAACTGGGTCCATAAAGCAAGAATTTCTCGTTGCACTATTCCACATGGATGCGTCTCAAGAGTCAATCGGATATCATCCAAAGACTCCTTACTCAGCCCATCCTTTATGAAAATAATTTTATCTTCTCGATTTATGGAAGTAAACCCCACATATTTGCATCGTGTGTTACAAGTCCATCGAGCACATTTGTGACAACCATTTAATCTTTTCGCTCTTCTTTTTTTTCGAAAAACTACTCTTTCCCAATCCTGGAAAGTGCTTAAAACTAGATGAAGTTTCGCTAAGAAATCGAACTTTTGCTTCAATCAACCAGCGAATATCTTCAGGGATATTTTTATACATCAACATCCTAAGTCTTTCACACCTAGTGGCATAAATCTTTTTCAAATCATTTTATAAGAGAGATGGATAGTACTTGCGAATTTTTAAGAGCACAAGATCCATTTTTCTTTAAACAGAACTATAGTAAGAGAAAAGTAAAACAAAATTATGAATCTTACAAAAGGAACGAGAGTACCTGATCGGAGAACAACACAAAGGAGAGAAGACTGAGCTCAAATAAGTGTGGCTTGCCTCATGCAGATACGAGGTCTCTTATAGGGCTATGAAAGTCACCATTCCAACAACCACACTTGGCTTGAGGCGTGCCACAAGTGTAAGGTTACGTCTGGCATCTCTTTTTTCAACGTTCGACGTCTCCTTTTTCAACTTTCGGCGTTTCTTTTTTTGACACTTAACGTTTCTTTTTCTTTATAGGGTAGTGTGTCTTTTTTCTTTATAGGGTAATGTGATTGCACTGCCCGAGAAGAGTGGTTGCCATTAGCGTTAAGTCTGTCTCCCTCTTTTCTTTATTTTATTTTATTTTATTTTTTTGTATATATATTTTTTATTTTTTTTATTTTTTTAAAAAAAACAAATTTTATTTTATTATATATTTTAATTTTTTTTTTAGAATTTTTTTTCTTTTCTTCCAATTAAGGATCAAATGAGTGATTGCCCACCTAATCATATAATAACTCCCATTCATTACACCACTTTTAAAGTTATTTTCAAAATTATGTAAATTAATTTTTCTCATAAATGCACATACATATTTTGAAAATATGTCATCTAGAGGTGTTGGTTTTATTACATCAGAGTACGACATATCAATTCGCACAAACACCTCACACATGTCTGGTTTAATTTGATCCTCAATAATATAGACTAACCCAAAAGACATAAATTTAGGCTCAAGTTTGACTAGGCCCATGGTATCTTCACATTTAGGCTCTTGGATTTTATCCTTTTTTTCCTCCCAGACTTCTTTTTTTCTCACATCATTTTGGCCCATTTTTTCTTCTATGATTGCTCGTACCATCCTAGGGTCATCAAGTCTCTTAATTGACTCATCATTCCTAGGGATGGGTGTAGATTGGACCGACTCTTGACTTATGGGTGTATTGAATGACGATTCCTCCCCAAGACCTACATAATTTTGATTAGGTTGGTTTGGAAACTCGTCAGGTTCACTCACGCTCAAGGTCTGTGTAAACTCGGTCAATTGTTTTAAAATGTCACCTATAGCCCTAGTGGTTTGTTCTTGATGTTCGACCACTTGTGCATTAAAACTCAGTTGACCTTGCATAAACTCCTGAAAGGTGTCCTCTAAAAATTTTTCATCCTGAGGTTGATAAGCATCAGATCTAACCCCTTGTTCTAACTCAAATTGGTGAGATGGTGGAGGAAAAGGTTCATGAGATTGGAACACAGAGTCATTGTTCCAAGGATAATTCCAACGGTCATAGGAACTGGGGTAATCAGTGTAAAGATCTGGGTCATAGCTCGACAGATAAGAATTCTCCCTCTGACTCTGGTTAAAAGAAAACTTCCCCTCACTGGGATCAGGATGACCAAATGTATTAGAAGTCACAGACATGCTGAAATATTGAGACATAGAGAATATGGAAATGACAATTCAACGGCAGATAATGATGTTAATGAATCAATTAATGTTTCAATAATCATACCTGACCGTAGTCTCTTGCACTATTTAGTAACTAAAAGTTATCTAAATATTTTTTTTTAAAAAAAATTAATTTTTTTAATTTATATTTTTTTATTATTTTATTATTTTTTTATTTTTTTAGTTTTTTTTTCAAATACATATTTTATATATATATTTTTGAAAATAATTTTTTAAATTATTATTTTTTTATTTTATTTTTTTTTAAACTATAAAAAAACAACAAAATTCAACCAAATTTAATTTCCCCGGCAACGGCGCCAAAAACTGACTGCTACACTACCCTGCACATTTATTTATCAAAACTACAACCAAATTTATCATACGTTAATCATTTTATTAAAGCAGGTGTAGGGCGATTATACTCGTCAGTGTGCGAGTGTGCGTGTAGTACAATTTTAAATTTATATTTCGGTGAGTCCAAGTCGATTCACATGGAGATTATTTATGGATGAAAATGAAGATCACACAATATTTGATTTTAGGAGGTAATTAAGATGATCTAAAGATAATAATTAAAACTAAACTAATACTGAATTTAAGTAGCTTGGGTTAAGATAATTTCAGTGTCAAAACCAATTAATTCTCAATTTGATAGAAAAGATCAGCAATATTCATCTGAATTAAGTTTTACAGCTCTGTTAGTAAATTTAGTTCAAGATAATGGTAATTCTTGTTTAAGCAATATCCATACGTGACATGAAAATTCTAGGTTAAGTAATTACCATAAATTGAATTATATTCCACAGACAGATTTTATAGATATAGATTAATCATTTGGGTTTGGGTATGAAAACATTTCCAGGTCTAGCAATCTCCATACATGGCATGAAAATTCTATGTTAGGCTTATGCTCCAATCCAAACTCAAAGATATACTATACGCACATTGCTCAAATTGAATCAGATTAATATTACATATTTTAAGCGCAGCTTTCTTTGAGAATCATTGGCGTTGGACACTGTCCTTGCCTTAACCCAAGAATGGATTTAGCTACTCATCTTCATTTTAAAATAAATTGGCAGGAATTTAAATGACAGGAATTAAAAGACAGTATTTAAAAGACTATTTTTTAACCGACCATATAGGCGGTATATAATGAAAAGACAATAATTGAAAGACTATTTTTTAACCGACCATATAGGCGGTATATAATGAAAAGACAATAATTGAAAGACTATTTTTTTTAACCGACCATATAGACGGTATATAATAAAAAGACAATATGAATAACATAATACAACTATATGGAAACAAATGTTAAAGATTTAAGAGAGAAATTCTAAGAACAAAACTATATAGAAACTAAAGTTGAAAATTTAAGAGAGAAATCTAAAGATCACAACTATCCTTTCATTATAAGAAAATCCAATCCTTACAAATGCACCCTAAGTGCTCTATTTATAGAGAAAATGTAATGGAAATTATTCAATTATATAATTTAATAATACAAAATATCTAATTAATGATGTAAGCGATGATGTCACTCCAACCCATGATGTAAGCAATGATGTCACTTCAACCCATGATGTAAGCAATGATGTCACCCATGATTTAAGCAATGATGTCAGCAATTTGTGGGACTTGGGCCTTCCTTGTGTTGGGCTTGAGCTTGGGCTTGAGCCTTCTTTGTCTTGGGCTTGAGCTTGAGCTTGGGCTTGATAATATTATAATATTATATATTATATTTATATTTTTTTATATTTTATATATTTTATATATATTTTTATATTAATATTTTTAAACTTGCATGCAATCACAAAATGCATAATAATATTTAATTTAAACCATTTTAAGATCAAAATAAGGGTGAAATTATAATAAAAATTTTACAAAATTGATCGTTAATCATTACCCCCAACAACCAGTTATCGTGTATAGGGGTATTAAGCCAATGAGTGCAATAATGAAGACAAAAAGGTTGGTACAGCACGGTTGTGAGGTATACCTTGCCTTTATAACCACCGATGGGAACAGTAAGGCAAAGTTATCAGAGCTTCCAGCGGTTTGTGAGTTCCATAACGTGTTCCCAGATGAATTGCCAGGATTACCACCTCAAAGAGAGGTGGAATTCTCTATTGACTTAGTGTCAGGCACCCAACCCATTTCAAAAGCTCCCTATAGAATGGCCCCGAACAAATTTAGCTTGAGGTTATTTGATGTTTAGCTATGTGTGGCTTGACTGATGACGTAAAATTTTCAGGCTTTGAAAGAGGTGATAATTAAAAGTCGATATTTTTGTCTCGATTTGATGAATTATTAAACAACTGCAAGAGGTTGAGATATTTTATGATCAACATGCAATCAAGGGTAAGACAAGGGAATGAGACATTAAAGTACCCAAAGCATAATTTTCATTCCATATGTTCAATACGGTTACAAAAGATCAAGCCATATAATTACTCAAAAGAAAAAGGCAAACCATAGAACTGATAATGATGTCGATGCTCAGTGGCAACAACGGTTGCCAAACACGATGAGTCCTAGCTCATCAATGTCATCTAGGAGTGGCATTTGGCTACTACTAGTTTTGCCAGGGTAAGGTAGAAGAGTAGCCTCTGGGAAATTAGGATGAGGGACGCCCTTTGGAATGATGGGAAGATCGGAGCTCTAGTTTGGGTTTTTGACCAGGTTGAGGAACAGGTTGGGGATGTGAAGAATAATATGTGAATAATGAATCTTACAATAAAGCTTGATGAGCTTGCAAGTCACTAACCTGCTGTTGAAGGGCAAGAATGTAAGACAACATCCATAAACGGGATCTTGAAGCCAGGCTTGAACTTCAATGAAGAGTGTATCGGCAGCCCAAAATCGGTCACTTACTAGAAGAGGAGATAGGAGGTTGAAGGCATTTCTGACACCAAAACCATCGCAGATGGCGACAAAACGAGTGGTACCATCCTTATGATAGAAGTAAGGGGCAAAGATGCACTGTGGATTGCATCCTCTATTTAAGACTATGCATGCCCCATATCGAGACCAAATTCTCGACATGATAGATCTAAGTTCTAACTAAATCTAAGGAAATCAGATATGGGTCAGATCTAATCAGATGGGTCAAATCAGGTATGGGTCAAACCCAAATCAGGTCGGGTTGGGTCGTACCTGGTCAGGTCGGGTTGACCCAGATTTGGCTTCAGATTCGGCAGCAGCGGGCAGCGGCGTTGATGGCTGGCAGAGGCGACGATAGTCAAGGTGACGGCTGAGGAAGTCAGGCGGTGGTCGGCGGTCGGTGGCTTCGCAAAGGAGTAGGTGCAGGCGGTAGCGTGGCCGGATCTGGCCAGCGGAAGGCAGCAGCTGGAGAGAAAGAGCGATTGATGGCGGCCGGTGGCTGTGACAGAGAGATCAGGAGGCGGTAGTGACCGGCGATCGCACGACAGTTGGAGGCGGCCGGGGGTGATGGTGGTCGGTTTCAGCGGCTGGGGATGCTATGTAACACCCTATGTTACCGGTGTTAGAAAATAAGAGAAAATTTCCAAGAATGCTCTTTGAGAGAGAAACCTGAAATGAAATAATGGTGCCCTAGGGGAGGGGCATTTTGGTAATTTGGATAGTGAGCGGTCTGGCAGACCCTAATGTCAGTTTCGAGAAATGAATTAACAAATTATCGAATTGATGACAGGGAGTGCCTTGGGATTTGGATGTCTAGGAAAGAGGGCATGAGATTGGTGAGCGTCTCGATGTGAGGTTGATGACGCTGAAAGCAATCAGATCAGGAATAATTTTTGAAACAAATTCTGTATAAGCCTAAATTGGTACCAATACCAAATAGTTGCAAGGGACCCCCGGGAGGCTGATGGACCCTAGGGGTGACCCAGTTTTGTGAGCGAGGAAACCCTGAGGTGTCATCGGGTAGAATAAAGGCCTGTGCAGGTAGAGGGATGAAATCGGTATTCCCGAGTAAAAGTCGGATATTAATTTCAAAGAAATCAAAAATGTAAATGGTTTAATGATAATTAAATTAAGCTTTGGAGGGTCCAAGAGCAATTATCAAAAATTTTCAAGTGTAATTAAAATTCCTTAAGTGAAATTATGGAGAAAATAGGGGATTGATATGTAAATTATGTAATATATATATATATATGCGCATTGGATGCGCTGGAGCAAGCCATCATCAGTGGCTTTTCTTTGGATTCAAAATAGAGAAAGAGTAGAGAGAGAGAAGAGGGATCGTGAGTGAGAGATGGAGAGAGATGATCAGTGAAGGTGGCCGACCATGGCTGGCTAGATACACGAGCAACGGCCGGCGACAATAGCGATAGAAGCTGGAGCAGTACTCGCCGAGACGCAGCAATAGAAGCCAATCGGCAAAAGCAGCGATGGCAGCCATGGAAGCCGGCATGAAGCAACATGGCCAGTGATCGAGGCCAGCAACGGTGGCACGATGGCATCGGTGGTCGAAAGTAGCCGAGCAACAGGAGCTGCTGTGCGCGCGAACTGCGCTGAAGGCGATCGGTGGCGATGCTGTATGCGTAGCTAGTGGTCGGGGAGTCCTGCTCGTGGCAGAGGCGACCAGTGGCGATGGTGGCACGGCTACCGTTGGCAGCTGTCGGAGGCGAGCTACAGCACAGGAAGCGCCAGCGGCTGGCTGTTGTACGCGTGTGAGAGTAAGGGTTGCAGAGGAAGAAGGTGTAAGGAAAAAGAAAAACAGTGGAGGAGAAGAAAATAAGAAAAGAAGAGAAAAAAAATAGAAACAAAAAAGAAATAAGAAAATAAAGGAGAAAAAATGGAAAAAAAATACTAGAAGATTCTAGAAAAATGGGAGAAAATTTTGGAAAGTATTTTGGGGCTC
Organism: Diospyros kaki; assembly: GCA_036245055.1. Taxonomy (NCBI): domain Eukaryota; kingdom Viridiplantae; phylum Streptophyta; class Magnoliopsida; order Ericales; family Ebenaceae; genus Diospyros; species Diospyros kaki. The sequence continues at coordinate 29,285,743 of BSEG01000003.1, read as the reverse complement.
GAGAAGCGTGTCGGAAGCTTGAAAATTTTGAGCGTAACGTGATGTCCCATGAGGCAACGCCGATATGAGAGTTGGGCCAGTTTTCTCCTCCTGATTTAATGAGATAAAATTAATTTAATTATTGTCTAGTTATTTGCATTAAGCGAGATAATCTAGAAAAATTATTGGTTGGATAAACTCTCAGTTGGGGTTTATTAGAAGTTATTGATGGGTGATTTTGCGGTGTATAGCAAAAACATAAACCTTGGTTTAATTTCTGTTATTAGGTTTGTGATTGCATCTAGGGTCGACCAAGGAAGAGGTGATCCTAGAAGAGTTCGAAGTTCGAGCTAGCGTTCTCACCCGTAGCAGAGATAAGACTTCGAGCCAAGTAAGGGACGACCCCAATGGTGGCTACCATGCGAATGTTTTGTAATATGGTTAAATATATGTTGTGTGCAGTGGTGTGTTGTGCATGTTCTATAGGTAGTCTAGTGGAGTCCTATGGCGTGCTAGGGATAATATGGGAGGTAAGTATCTCGAACAAGTAGGTTCGGAGAGCAGTGATGCCTCGTAATTCATGCATATTTATTTGTCATTGCATTTCATATATTATCTTGTTTACATTCATTTGCACCCTTACAGGGTTATTATTGTGACTCATGAGGTTTTACCTCGTGTTGTAGATGTTGCTAGTCCAGATGTAAGCAGGGATTATTTCGAGAGGTTGAAGTAGCGACTAGTGTTGTTGTTGCATTGTAAATTTTATTATCTCCTATATGTATTCATGTGGTGGTATGCATATATATATATATATATATATCCTTGTGGGTGAATGTGTATGTTGTTGGGCGTTGGATGGTATCCAGTTTGTTATAATTGGTATAATGTAGTATGTGATTGTGTAGACTTCTAGTTGTTAGTGGCTTGTTTGGTGGAGCCACGTTTTAGGATCAGGTAAGAATCAAAGAGGTACTTCCCATAAATCTCTAATACTCAGTAGATATTTGATATACTAGTTTTGTGCCCGAGTCACCTTTGGCTTGTGGTGAGACGAGCTGAAGAAATGTGAAGCTCACTCGAGTGTTGGGTCACATCCGCTGTGTTTCTTTTTATGTTTTGGGACCCACTCCTTGAGTGGAGCGAAAGGAAGGATGATGACTAGTCCCCACCTAGGACATTTCTAGATGAAACATAATCCATCTCTTCATTAGTTTAGTGTTGTGTGTGATTAATCCAGCCGATTATTCACCGATAGCGCCCGTAGGTGGGAGCGAGTCGTTACATTGTATGCGCAAGAGGTCTCGATCGATGGCAGATCAGGCATTGGAGGCGGTTGTAGAGCGGCTAATGACAGCCGTCAGAGGTGGTGGTGACGCTGGAAGGCAACGGCAGCCGATTGCTTTTTGCACGAAGGGTTTGTGAGTTGTAGAGGAAGGAATAAGAAGAAAAGAAGGAAAAGAAAGAAAGAAAAAGGAAAACAAAAAAGAAAATAATTTTCTCCTTTTTATGAGAAAAACGTGTTTTATTATTCCGGAGATTTTGGCAAGAAGAAAAAAATTATCCAGACACGCGAAAGTTAAGTTCGAGACTTTTCGGGTATTTATAGTTCCAAACCTATATTTCGAAACATGGTGCAACGTAAGGTTCAAAATAAAATTGTGGGAATCAGGTTTTGAAATAGGATGCTAGGATATTTCGAAATAAGATGTTTGTCAAGTCGGTGAGGGTCGTGATGGAACACTCCAAAATAGTTGTGCCCATAATAGGACTCGCAAGAAGAGTTTAATGAGAATGATCTGTCAGATGCAATAAAAGCTTGTGATAGCTCAAAGGATCGAGTTGCGTGTTAGTGCAACATGAACGAATGATTTCGTGTGGATTACACCAAGGCACAAAGTGAACTACCCTATGTAAGACTTGGAGCTGGCAGCTATGGTATGTGCTTTTGAGGTTATGGAGGCACTACCAGTACAGTGGGGCATTTGATGTGCTCACGAACCACGAGGAGCCTAAGGTATGTGTTCTCGAAGAAGGACCTGAATGAGAGGCAGCGACGGTGGACAGAGTTCCTTGAGGACTACGACTGCACCACTTCGTATCACCCAGGGCGTGGCAATGATGTGCCTGACGCTTTGAGTAGGAATATGTCTACTATGACTGGGTAGATAGCCATGAGTGGCAGTTGTTGGAGGCTTGTTTGGCATGCTGACTATAAGTGTAGTGTCGAAGGGATCATTTATTTTTTATCGCTGGTCTAACAGTTTAGCTGGATCTAGTGAACGAAATATGAAAAGCATATGTGGTTAACAAGTGTACTTGTCTATGGATTGATGATCATGACCAGCCCAAGAGTTCAAGATGCAGGATGGCATTTTCAAAAGTGTCGAGGTAGGGTGTACGTGCTTAAAAATTTTGGAAGGTGTGTAGTCGTCTGAATAGAGCCACAATGGAAAATTTTATAAAAGACGCGGTATGCTCGTAAGCGTTGGACGTGTAATCAGTGCAAACCAGGATGGTTGCTAGGGTTGAAATTATACGTGGTCAAGGTGTTCAGGTAATAAGCTGATTTTGGCCTTAATTACTTAGTTGGCCATGTGCAAATTTCAAGGATAAAATTTTATAAGGAAGGGAGACTGTAACATCCTGTATTTTTGTAAATCCCATAATTTTGAAAATAAATAATAGTTATTGATTTCGGTATTTGGGGTCATTATGGAATATTTGAGGAAATGGGCAATTAATTATTTTATTTAAGAATATTTTGAAAATTGAAGAGAATATTTCTTTTTCATTTTTTTTTTATGCAATTAGCTTTGAAAATTGAAGGAATATGAATGATGACTCTTGAAAATTGAAGGAATATGAATGATGGCCCTTGAAAATTGAACCCTTGAAAATTGAAAGAATAAGCATGATGACCCTTGAAAATTGAAGGAATAAGCATGATGATGTTTCTCCAAGCTTTGCAGAGAATAAATTGGGTGAAGTGTAATGAATTGAGTGCAAAATTAAGTATAAATAGAGAACATAGATGTAAAAGAATTGAATGAGGAAGTGAAGGAGAAGCAGAGGAATTGGCCGTGAGCTTGAGGAAGAATTTTGGCAGTAAGTGAAAGTGCGATAAAGACGAGAATCGGTCATTTAAAGGCAAGTTCTCTTCGTAATTTTTACAAGTTCTTCTTTCTCTTTGTTCTATTTAAAAGGCAAGATCTTAGTTTTCTTATTAATATGCAAGTTCCAATCTCTATCGTTGTTACTGCAAGTTCTTCTCTTATTTTACAAGTTCAGTTCCTCTTTTCTCAAGTTATGTTTTAAATTACAGATTCTATTCTCTATCTCTTGTTATTGCAAGATCCTACCTCTTAATTTTCTAAATTGCAAGTCATTTTCCTATTTTACAAGTTATTTTCCTTTATTAGTAAATTATTCCATGATTTACATTTATACCTATTGAGTCTCAAATAGGGTTTTGTATCACCTTATCTTTCTTTGGGAATGATGTTTTATTGAGGATATGCAAGGGTTTGATATTATCTTGCATAAATGTCGCTCTGTTGTGCTTATTGCTTCGTTAATCGCATAAGAGTTACATATGAGAAGTTATTACAAATATGCATGTTACGATACATGAAGCATGTGCATAAAAATGATTTTTAAAAATGTGTAAAGGCCTCATGATGCACACAGCGGACAAGTCTATAGGATATATCCGCAGAAAAAGTGTTGAGTTCAAAGTTAGACTTCGGTCCCAAGTTTATGTTATGGACTTCGGTCCCAAGTTTACGTTATGGATTTCGGTCCCATGTTTATAGTTCTAAAAAGTACTGCATATGAGCATGAATGCATGTATCATCATTTTATCATGTGAAAGTACCTTAAATGACATTCATGTCTCTTTTATTTTTTGATACCTATGACTCATATGCTCGCTTTCTTCCAATTATACTTGTTGAGCCTTGTGGCTCATGTTTGCTTACATCATTCCAGGTAAGGGTAAGGTTAAAGTAGAGTGCGAGCCAAGTGAATCAAGATCCATGGGATAGCAGTGTGTACAGAGTCGTCTCAGTCAAAAGTCCTTGGAAAGCGTTTTGTGGTGTGTAATATTAAGTTTTACTTGTTTATGTTATACCCCTGAGAGGATATGATGGGTTCATGGACCTTGATGTGGTGAGTAATATTGGGTTACTTTTATTTTTATAAGTATGTGGACACTATTGTGTTGTTTATGAGTAAGAACGTATGAGTGTGGCTTCCGTTATTAATATCAATAAGGATGTGTAATGTTTTAATGACTTTTAGCATTTGTGTCATCTAGTTGTGGGTCTCTGGTTAGGAGTGCTTACAGGAGATGTGGGTTGCTTTCCAATTCCTTGGAAAATTTGATCTATCCCCCCGAGAAAACCTTTTCTAGCAAAAGTGAAAAGTGGGAAAATAATTTGTCTGAAAAATTTAGATAATCAAACACTTCAAAAGCTAGAATTTAGGTGGAAAATAGTCATTTTCTATAAAAATATGTGACCAATCAAATTCTAGAAAAAATATTAATTGAAAGTGTTTGATTGGCTTAATTTTTTACCTATAAATTGTTGTACTTTTTCAACTTTTGATGTTTGATTGTCATTATTTTTCATAAAAATAATTACATACACACATGTAAATAATCCATAATCAAATACACAAATTAATAATCAATTACATAAAATAATCAAATATATGCATATTAAAAAAATAAATCAAATATGCATACACAAAATATTCAAAAAATAAATCAAATATATATACACCAACAAGTTTAGCCACAGCCGCTGCAAGTCGTCGATGGCCACCGTCGTCACCTAGCCACAGCTGTTGCAAGTTGCCGATGGTCGTTGCCTGGCCACAGCCACTACAAGTCGTCAAATCTAATCGATTTGTCTCTTTTTCAATAATGGACGATCGCCACTGCAAGTCGCCAATTATTAATTCTAATCCTACAAGTCTCTTTTTTGTTGGTGGTCAATCCAACGTGGATTTTCTATTTCCATGAAAAATTGATTCTAACCCCCCATAAGAAAACCAATTCTAGCAAAAGTAGAAAAAAAACATCACGTGATCACAAGCTAGAAAATATTTTTCATAAAAAATTTAGTCAATCAAATATCTCAAAAGCTAAAATTTGAGTGAAAAATTGTCATTTTTTATGGAAAAGATGGTCAATCAAATAGACCTAAGTGTAGTTTATAAATTGAAAATAGAGCTGAAGAGATCAAACCAATAGATAAAACAAAAATTGTATCAAGTAGGCGAAAATGTTTATTTGAACCCTTGTTACAAAAATGTAATCAAAATCATTTGGGTCTCTCTTGTAGAGAGAGAGAGAGAGAGAGAAAGAGTTAACGAGAACCACGGGTTCCGGAAACATCTTACGTTGCAGAATCTGATAAATCCCACGCAAGACACCTGCATGTCCCCACAGCACAAGATCCGGACTCTTCCACAGGACAAAGTATCTGCGTAGTCGTAAGCCGCCTCGATCAGAATCTCATCTTCACACACACACACACACACACGCGCGCGTCAACCATCTGTAGTTCTGAATCACTGTTTGTATGTATATGTATGTAGATACGAAGAAGGCAAGTGCCTATTTGAAGTAGCACTAGGGCTCGATACATGCTTGATTGTGCAGAATTAGGGTTCAAGCTATCTGATCCATAATTTGAGACCCAAATTGACTTCTGGTGGGGCTTTGATTTCGGAATGCGCGGGCAACTCTGAGCGATGGCTTTATCGCTCTTCGTCGTGGTCTGCATCCTCCACTCGGCGATCGCCTTGACCACGGGCGTTCTGATGGTGTTCTTTATGGAGGAGATCTACACCTTCACGCACGGCACGGTGGCGGCTAAGAAGATGCTTGGCTCGACGCCGGAGGCCCAGCTCCTGATCCGGACCTCCGATTCGTTCTCCGGCTTGCTACTGTTCGCGATCGGGTTGCTCCTCTTTATGGTGGCCTTCGTTAAGGACCGAGATTTCCAGAGCTTCTTCGCCAAGGGGTGTGTGTTGCTTCACGTTTCCATGGCGATTTGGAGGTTTAATTTCGAGAGGAGGGTCGAGGATTTGGCTTGGGATTGGCTCAGGCAAATTGTCGGCGACATCTTGCTTGCTCTTTCGTGGGTTTTCTTTCTTGTCTATTCTTGGAAAGTTAAGTATGACTAATTTGGCAAGATTAAGATGGCTGTGGATTTGGGAAAAATGCTGGAATCGTAGTTCTTGGCACTTAGTATGGGAATGAGATTCATATTGAGTTATTGAGATGCTAGATGCGTACAAGGCTTATGGCTTGCTTCAAGTTCTGCTCCTTTAAGTATATTTTACTCTGAAGAAAAGAATCAATGAGTTGTTGAAGTAGTTATGTACAGGAGGGTCTTTGTAAAGTTCCTGATTTTATGGATAATGTGATGAATTATTTTTTGTTTATGCGGAATTGATGTTGTAGGGTGTATTTGTGTTTTTTCAATTCAAGGTTGTTTCTGAAAGATGTCTATGGCAATACGAAAATATTGCCTTCTGTGGAGGTTGGAAGATAGATGGGGTGTTATGGTACTGCATTGATATTCTGGACCTTCATCTTCAGATCTGTTGCGATTATTATGTTTGTGGTGATTTTTCAGAAATGAGGGCGGTGACTTTGGTCTCACTTGACTGCATTCTTTGGCAGCTCAAAGCCTAAATTTAGGTGATTGCTAATTTATTGCCGTATGTCAAATGATCTGAAGGGCTAGCAAGCAGAAATGTGCATGGCAGGATCTATCAACGCCCTCACTACTGTCAAATAGTTCATCCAGTCCTGGAGCCACTCTACCAGTTCAATTCTTGAAAAAGTCTTTCAAGGGTAAGTTTACCTTGGATTACCATATTATTTTAGTTCTTGGCCTTGCTCCTGTATATAGATACGGGATTGACTTTTTTGGCTGTAATGCCGATCACTCACCTCTGTGGCCTTTTCTATTATGGATTCTGACTCTATGCATTTATACTATCATGTATATCACCTGCACATTCTCTTTCTTTCTTCATGTATTTTGACTTTGAATGTTCTATGTTCTCTTCTTGCAATATCCATGCAAACTAGTCCTGTGAAATACTTCACTCTGGATCTAAGTCTATGCTTTTGTTGGTACTGTTGACACATACTACTGGCATCTATCTGCAAGTAACCCGAGGTCATGAGCTTGGTATGAGCAGCTCATATGAAGAAATTCTAAACCAGGAGCCGTTCCTAAGGATTTGATGAACTTGTTTTGATCTCCACTGAAAATCTACAAACCATGTTGATAAGTTTAGGGTCATCTGACTAGGTGACTAGGCTGGCAAGTCTTGTCTTGGTAATCTGGTTGGAACGTCCTGAAATCATCACAAGCATAGCCATGAGTTTTGTTCAACCCCTTGTGGATCAGCTGCAACATCTGCACAGCCCCAGTCTGCTTCATGCAGTAATTTTCATGGTAATAGCCATCAATTTGGGACATATTGACCATCAGGATGCTGTTGTTGCCCTGTCAAAATATTTAAGTGGGTACCAGTTCTATTTGTTTGTTTATTTTCCATTATTGTTGGTTGGTAATGAGACTCAATGAAGAGGTACCAGTAGGATATCTGGGGCTTCCAATGGGCTGGTTCAACCCCGGCGCTAGTGATTTTATAATCTTGGGCAACTGGGACATGATTATGACCCTTGTAACTTGTAGGTTTTTATAGTTAAGTAACCGCATTCTTTTACAAATGACCATGATGGTTGATTTCTCTTTTGCGTGTGTGCATCTCATTTAATGGAACAGTGGATGACTATAAAGTTATACTGTTGTAGTGAAGATTTCTACTGCAATGGCCTCTGGAGTCTGTATTCAGACTCCCAGCTGTTAAGTGTTCTGAACAGTTCCAATTTTTGGGCTCTTGGACAATTTTAACATGGCTTCTTTGTTTTGCTTGGCCTGCATTGTCTCTTTAGCATGAGAAAAGAAATTCTTTTTAGAGCTCTGAACAGAAAAGGAAGATGGGAGCATCACCAACACCCTGATTATTTGAAGGCTTACATTTTTATGCCCTGACCTGACTTCAGAAAGAGGCAATGAGGCATGTTGAAAATAGGGAGAAAAGACCAGCGGAAAGGAAACTAAAATATAACAACAAAGGAAAAGGTGACTCATGCCTAAGTTTTTTCATTTACTCATTGCCATGCCTAACAGCTAAGCCATAGTGGACTGATAAGTTGCTCTTCTCCTGCCTTCTTCAAAGGCTGGAGTCTTGAGAACCTTTTCTGTAAAGGTCCTGAGGAAAAATCCATTGATAATTCTCATGCTTTACCTCTTTGGCCACTTTAACTTGGGATAGAATTAGAGATAGAATACATTATCCTAGGGCCTATTTATCGTGCATCTGCATGCATAAAGTTGCTACAGGATAATGATGATTGACCAGCACATTGAGTAGAATTTAAGGGGATAGAACAAGGGCTTGAAAAGATGAATCTGTAGGACACGGTTGTGGTTAGGAAAATTCTCCATTGTTTATGTCTATCCTCTCTTATGTGCACGAATGTACCATACATATTGACAAGTAATGCATATTGTTAGGAAAATTCTCCTCTCTATTGTTCTCGTATTGTTTATCCATAGGTCTCTTATGTACATATTGGTCCTAACTCATCCATTTTGAGATTTTTTAGAGTTTTCAGGTTTTTTAATATATCTGTAAAGGAATTCATTTTGGCTAGATTGCCAGGAAGTCTTCTAAATTCATTTTTCCTTCACACATTGATAACTAGACTGCTGCAAGCTTGTCTGCCATATACCCATCTGCCAATCTTTTTCACATTTTCAGCTCTGTGGAAATACAAATTTTAAATGCAACTGAATTTCATAATAGTTCTCATTTCATGAGTTTTTTGGAAGTTTATTTATTCATAAAGGATCACTTTCTTGTTTAGCTCTTCATGTTGGACAAATATTATGAGAAAATATTTATACCCTAGCCATTTTCAAATTGGTTCTTGCATTCTGGAACATGAGATTGTTCTTTGTAAAACGGTAAATTTTAGGATTAGAACTAGAAGCAATCCCGAGGTTCCCTTTTATCTTCTTAAAGGTTGGGAGAGTTGAGTTTCTGCTTTCTGGATGTCTAATTGCTTAGCCTCCAACAGTGATATATATATACACACACACATATAAGTGCATTTGTATAATGTCACCATCTCATCCCACACACAGGAATGATATGTGGATCTTTGTAGGTTACATAGAGTTGGGCTGCAAACAAGATGAGCTATTGAGCTAACAGTCTTATAGAAAATACTTGGTTTATTAATCTTTTTGGAAGGCTTGACCAATTTTGCCTGATGAATGCCAATATGGAATTATAGGAACAATTTTTTTCAAACAGCACGATATGCTGCCCTTATTAATGTCTTAAGGGGCAGCAGGATTCTTTTCCAGGTCATATTTGTGTCTTTTCACGCCCAACCCATTTATGTTTATGCTTGTGTTAGTATGAGTACCTTATTTTGTAAAATATCATGATTTGGTGCTTCGAGATTTCTTTTAATTCATATGTACCAGTGTTGCAATCATGATGGAATGACTTGAAAAACACTTGTGAGATTTTAAGAGCAGATTCATCAGAAGTGCCCTTTCCAGTCCATCATCGCACTAACGCACTGCAATTTATGTAGGAACTATCAAATTCATTGATATAGTTACACTTATAGCGCTTCTTCGATCCTTTTCCTGTTTTTTTTTTCTTTTTTCAATTGATGGCTTAATTCGATTTTGTTCCGGAGTTATAACTGTTAACTGAGTTCTTGCAATTGCAGCCAAAAAGATGGCTAATTGAAATGACAGAAATATAGGCCTGTTTGGACTGGGAGGAACGAGATGCGAAGGACACAAGAATATGACAGAGATCTTAAATGATGACATGCGCCAGGCATAACCAAAGGTATTTCCATTTTGATTTAAGTAATGTGAAAACATAAACAAGCCACTCTTGTTTTCTGACTGCTAATACCTTGAATTTGAGTAGAGGAAAAGTGGGGAGGTAGTTGAGGCACACGCAGATGCAGCAGATGGATAGATTCAGAGGGAGCGGTGAGGTTTCTATTGGCTCGTTGCAGTACAGGCGGAGCCTGCTTGGTCATCGCTAATCCCTCAAAGAAAGATGAGCTTGGCAAAGGCAGGGCAAAAGAGCAAGCAGGCTGGCTAAAACTGAACATCCATTGGGCTCCACTATGGCTTGTCCTCTGGTTGAAGAGGTCATTCAGCTGGATTACAAGGCTGAGAGGTTCCTTGTAGCTTGCACCCCTGTGGCTGTGAAATATTGCCCCATGAATTGATATATCCTGAGGCTTCTCTTCTGCTCGAAGATTGACAAGAAATTGATATTTTCCTCTGCTGCTGGAAGAAGATTTCTTCTTGTTACTGAAGCCTTATCATACCTTGTTCCACAAATTTGAAGATCTATGTTTGGCCAACAGCCAACAGGGATGAACCATCTTCGTACAAAGCTACCTTTTCACCTGGGTGTTGGTTATGGGTACTCAGGAGTTTTGAGTAGACATCATAGCAGTAATCAATGTGATTGGGTTAGTATGGTTTGGGGTTTTTTCTAACTTGGTTGAGTTAAGACTATCCAGCCTACAAATCTGTTTTGATCTGACATATATAGATAATTGTTAAAATTGTGTTATTTATTACTATGCTTTTACGCTCTTTTGTTTTGTAGTCTCGTATTAGGCATAACTGGGGAAACCATCCTCATCGAAAGCTTAACTTCATATGTTTTGTAGTCTCTGTTTCATGTTTGGATTTATTCACTCTTTGGTTCTTTCTTCCATGTTTTGGCAAGTTACTCTTTACTCGCAACAAATCAACGTATTAAGATTTTATAAATTTATTTTGATATAAATTATAAATTAACGCTCAAGATAATATAAACAAACTAACAATAGAAAATAGAAAAAAGGGACCCCTGAGGTTTAAGGAAAAACTTTCTTTTATGGCGCATGAAAATAGAGAAATGATATTTTTTTGAAAAAATAAAAAATAAAAATATGGGGTAAAATGTAAATTTAAAAAATATAACATTTTTGAGTAAATATAATTTTTAAACAATATATCAGTAAACGAATGCATTATATATTGGCATAGAATTTCCTCCTCGTTCTTGCTTTCATATTCATTCAAGGGAGAAATTCATAATTAATTTAAAAAAAAATTATAAAATTATTTTTAACCACTTTCTTAGAAAAAAAATATTTTTGTATAAATCAAACAAACTAATTGCACTCTATAACCATTTTTATATAAGATGTCTAAAATATCCTTAATGAGATTTTAAATTAGAAAGCCCATATTGTCCTTATTTTCATTTATCAAAATATTCTTATCTCTTTTACTTTAGCTTTCCTCTCTTTTCTCTTCCAACATTCACGCTCTTACTTTCTTCTCCGTTGTTGAAAGCATTCAAACTCAACTATTCTTCCTACATTCAATATTTTACTACTTGGATTATTCAATCTTCTTCATCAATCACAGTTAGAACTTCTTTAAATCCACATTTATCAAGTTTCACCATCTTTCCTCTCCAACGAGCATTCTCAATCTTAAGGTATCGATTATGATTTCTATTAGGGCGTGTTTGATAGCCAACTTTTTTCATAGAAAAGGCTAATTTTCCACCTAATTTCTAACTTGTGCATTGTTTGACAACCATTTTTTTCAGGAAAATCATTTTTCTTGCAATAGTCACGTGAGGGTATTTTTCTTCAAATCATGGAAATTAAATTTGTTAAGGAAGGAGGAGGAGATGGAATTTTCTTGGCAATTAAACGCAGGGAGTGGGCGGTGGCTGGGGGATGAGGGAGAAAGGCATAAGGGTTTGTAAATTATTATATTTTGTATTTTTAATAAATATAAATATATAAAAAGGAAAAATAAAAAATTGTGTATAAATTATTTCTTTGGAAAACAAAAAAAAAATAATTTTGTAGTTTTATTTCTTTGAGAAAATAATTTAATTAATTTAAAATACATTATTATTTTAATTTTTTTGTACAAGATTTAATATTTTTCAATACATTTTCACCATTGAATTCCATGAAAAATGATCAAATTCTATGAAAAATATTACCAATTAAACACCAAAAGATGGAAAATAACATCATTTTCTATGTAGAAAATTATATCAATCAAACTGGTTAAACTTTCAATTTTCAGGAATTCATTTTTCCTACAATTCAATTCCCTGGAATTCATTTTCTTTCCACTCAAATTCCACCTTTGCAATCAAATGCACCCTTAAGGTTTGCAATTATGTTCACATTGCTTATTAAGCTGTGTAGAATGATTGTGATTATGAGTAAAAAAACATATGATTAATATATTATTTCAGATCTGAAAGGATTTGTGTGGAAGAAAAAAAATTTTGGATCTGCACAACGTAATCGAGTTTCGCGGGCCACAAAACCCGGTATCGATTTTCGCGAGCCACAACCGGGTCAACCAAAGTCGGTACCGGATTTTGTGGGCCACAAAACTCGATACCCACAAAACCCGGTATCGAGTTTGGTTGGGCACCAAACTCGATTGTGGCCCGCGAAAACCGGTACCAAGTTTGGTGGCCAACCAAACCCGGTATTGAGTTTCGTGGCCCACAAAACCATCAGGGACATTATTTATTTTTATTTTTGTCAGAAACTATAAATTGAATTGTTGAGAAATCACCTGTGTAAACCAACACACAACCACGCGGCCAAGACCAAGAAAAGTACCAAGAAACGATACGAAATCGGAAGCCAAAACAGAAACGAACATCACAACACAACGCACCCAAAAATAAGAGATATACGTGTTTGGATTCGAATGAATCCTACTCACGGCAGAGGCTCCGCCTCTAGTCAATCCACTATATGAATATAAACAAGGATTTACACAATACACGCACAAGATCCTCACGGCCACTCTCAAAGCAGAAACGAAACAAAAACAAGAAGACAAAACAACCAGAGTACAAAGCTCCAAATAGCCGAGCAACACATGCACTCAAAACTCACCAATCTCTCCCTCAAACCACCCAAGCGATTATGCACTTACCGGGATTCGAGATCGGAGACCGCAATCGTCTTCTTCTTCGTTCTGCCCTCTCTCTGTGCGCGTTCTTGATGCCCGATTAGGGCTTCTCAATTTGTGACTGATTCACCACCCTTTCCCCCAAATGCCAGCCTTAATATATATGGGCCAAGTGACAAATGGAAATAACAAGAAAGGAAGCAAGACACGGGCTTGGGCTTTGGCCCAATTCAATTTATAAACATATACACAAATGCAGCCCAAATGTAAAATACATTTTAATTACTAATGTAATTAAAATTAGTAATAAGATTATAGTTTTATAAGTCAAAAATCATTTGAATTGTACAAATATAAAAAAACAAATAAGCCTTTTATACTTACTAATAGTTAAAAAGAATTGGGGAATTTAACTTATTCGAGTTTAATAGTCTAACTTCTTACTTTGAATTTTGCAGCTGTTATGCCTGACAAAAATATTGGGTAAAATATAAAAAAATGGTGAAGATGATGAATTGCCATGTGGCAAGCCAGCCATGGGTGGCCTCACAGGCCACCCTGGTGAGGCTACCACCCTCGAGTGGGGGTCACTCAAGGGTGGCAGAAAAGGCACCCTTCGAGTGCGACACAGGGGGGACGCAAAGGGCGACCCACTTGCGTGTCTAGTCGAGTGCCACGTAGCAGGCTAGAGGGGGGCACCCCCGCATACAACCTTGGCCCTTAGTAAGGGCATTCGAGGGATAATCTACCCCCGAGTAGGTGTCACTCTGGGGTAAGGCACCCCAAGTGCCCCCACTAGGAGTGTCGCACCTAATCGGGTGCGGCCCCATGCACCCTTGCTCCTGGCCCCGTGTGCTGGCTCGCACGACCTCATGTGCACAGCCCCATGCGCATGCACTCTTCCTTACCCACGCCTGCATCATCGCCCGTGCTCGCACACACCCTCGAGTGAGGGTCATCGGGGATACCAGGCCCGCATTCACGTGCCCCACTTTCTCACGCCAACACCTTCAATAGAATTTGCCTAGATTACCCCTGCGAGACTCGGTCAAAGCCTCTCCAAGATTCTTGTCGTGGAGATTGGGTCACACGACACATGGATGCCCCTCTCATCGCTATAAATAGGGGGTTTCTTCGCCTCATTCGATATGCAATCTCTCGCTCTCGCACTTACATTCTTACCTTCAAGCACTTTACTTCTACGAGAATCTAACTTAAGTAATGGAGGGTCCGCGCGGGGACTTTCACCCATGCCCCTAACTGATTTTCTTTCCAGCAGGTCATCTATCACTCCCAACCTAGCTGAGAGGCTCATCCATCGTTGTTGCTACCCCTAGGAGACTCATCCATCACTGCTGCTACCTTTGGGAGACTCATCCATCGCTGTCACTCCACCCTGGGAGACTCACCCATCTCTCCTGATAAGTATTCATCAGTTGGATAATCCACACGTCACCCATTGCCCGAATGAGTCATCCATCCCCCGAGTAAGTCATCAATCACTCAGATACACCACACGAGAGTCATCCATCATTCGAATAAGCCATACGAAGGTCATCCATCGATAGTTTCTCCTTTTCACAAATTTATTGTTGTAACAATGTAACAACATTTGTCGCCATCTGTGGGAAACGCAAACAAAAAGCTACAGAATGACTCTCTCGTCATGGCACAAACCTGAAGTAATCGTCAGACTCTCTCTCGTGGTGCCCAATTGCCTCGAAGAGAGACCCTCCCTCGGGCGGAAGATCAACATCAATCGACTCACGAGGGCCAGCTACCCCTCATCCATGGGGCTCAATCGTCCCTCACCCATCAGTCCCCTCGTGAGGGTCACCCATCCCTCACTCATCAGCATCCGACTCTTCCAGAGCCTCCTCACCCATTGGGGGTTCAACTTCAAGTGTCGCCTCTTACTGCCTCACATGTTCTCTCAGGACCCTACTCAGGTATACATATCCCATATATCGTTCCTTGGGCTAAGTACGAGACCCTACGACAACAACATGCCGAAGGAATACGAGCTCTTCAGGAAATGACTGGTATATTGCAAGGTTTGGTTCCTCATGGGTCAATCCCAACCGCATTGAGAAAGTTCATACCGGAAACAGCTCCGTCCCATAGGGCTCGTCAGGAGGTACTAGGGAACAGCTCCTATCGAGAGGTGAGCCCTGAAACTCATGCTCAACATATCCCTACTCGAAACAATCAACCAAGATCTCCTTTAAGAAAAGCTCATAGCCAAACTTCTCCCCATCGAGGAAATCATGGAGGAACTGATCGTTGAAAGATAGAAAGGTGAAGTCCACAAAGAGGAAGATATTCTAAAATGGTAGCCAGCACTCCCATGGAAAGAGGTCGGGATTCCAAACCCGCAACCAAACAAAATGATGGGTCTGATGATAAACCTACTGCATTTAGTGCACGAGAACTAGCCGACATGAAAAAAATGATTGAGCAGGTGATACAACAGAATAAGTTATTACCCGCTTCTGAGGAACAATCCCCAGGAAAGCTACCATTCGTGGTAGAAGTAATGGAGAAACCCCTTGCCGAGAAACTTTAAGATACCTCAAATAAACCCTTATTCAGCAAGGATGACCCTTATGATCACGTGCAAAATTATGAATCTTTAATGATGCTTCATGAATGAGACGACGAGATAATGTGTAGGATATTTCCATTAACCATAACTAGGCACGCTCGGGCCTAGTTTAACGATTTACTCAAAGCATCCATTTCTTCATTCGGACAGTTAAAAATGGAGTTTATTAAGGTATTCATTATTAACAGTCAGAGGAAGAAGGATTCAACATATCTTCTTAGCATTCTACAAGGGAATAAAGAAACCCTACGCCATTATGTGGACAGATTTCGGAATGCCACACTTGAGATCTGTAATCTACTGATTGAAATGACACTGCCCGCTATATTCCAAGGGACATAACTAACTCCCTTGCAAGAATCATTGTCTCTAGACCCTCCAAAATCTCTGGCAGACTTGTTTATCAGGGCTAATAAGTACATACTCCATATGAAAATAATGAGAACTGTAGGAGGAAATGAAGATGGAGAGAGAAAGAGAAAAGAGCAAGATAATGAAGAAGGATCAAATCAACGAAAAGAATAGATCAGGAGATTGGATATAGTTGGACCACAATTCTATCATTACACTAGGCTCAATCAACCCCAATCAGCTATACTGGCAGCAGTAGAGGGATCGGGCCTTCTCCAACTTCCGAAGAAGGCAAACCGGCCCATGGGGAAAAATCAAGAATAACACTACAGGTATCATCGAACTCAGGGTCACTCTATTGATCAGTGTGGGGAGTTAAAAAACCAGATCGAAGCACTCATTCGTGAAGGACACTTGCAAAGGTATGTAAGGACTGAAGGAAGAAATGACTGGAAACGTCAGATGAGGGAAGAAAGGCCTAAGGGTTAAGGCAGATGAAATTTGCGGCAAAACAAAGGGGTAAGGGATGACAAAATAGTGGCTCCCCTTGATAATGAGCCGACACATCAAGCCATTCATGTTATCTCCTGAGGTGAGACTGGATGTGATAGAGACATTTTACCATGCAGCATACAACTATACCAAAGTAGAGTGTGATACATACTTGACAGAAATACAGTCTATGCATCCTCAAGCACATCTGACATTGGTGGAAGCAAGAATGGAAAAGTGGTCAGGTGCATATTGTTCAAGAAGAAGATATTCTATGATAACCACCAATATTGTCAAGTCTTTCAATAAATGCATGATGAAAGCACGTTGATTGCCTATAATGAGTGCACATGAATTTCTTAGACATATGCTTTAGAAATGGTTCAACGACAGACATGTTACTGTTGTCAGACTCAAAACTGAAATTACCTCTGCTGCAGTAGCACATGTCAACTTTACCTATAGTAAAACATTAAATCGAGAATATAGTGTAGTTTTTATAATACACAGGAATAAGTTCCTCGTAAAACATGTCAAGGAAGGCGATGGGATTGTTGGCATTGCTGCGAATACATGCAGTTGTCGTAAGTGGGACCTTGATCAAGTACCATGTCTTCATGCAGTTGTTGCTGGCAAGTACCACGTTTGACTTTATTGTTCTTATTACATTCATTATTTAATGTGATATATTAACACTATGTCTTTATTTTATTGTATGTGACAGTTTCATGCTGCACTACTATTCATTTTGACATCCATATTACACCTCAAGATGGGTCAGAAAAGCATCTGAACTTTTCATCAATCTGGTCCTTAACAAGTCCGCTTGGGTTATTCTTGTGCATATCAGATGGGTGGTTGTACAGCTACCCGTACAAAGACAACTTGGTAGACCGAGAAAGGGTCAGATTCCATCCGCTAGGGAAGATCGTCGAAGAAAAAAATGTAGAAAATACGGTGCACATGGACACAACCGTCTCGGTTGCCCTAATGAATGGTCTTTCTCCATTGGAGAGTCAAGCACAACCACTACTCTAGAATTAAGAGACGTTGCCATAGCCACTACAAGGACAAGTCAAAAATACAGCATTTGTAAATAGACTGGACACACTCGTCGTCGGTGCCCTGTACGGTTGTTCAATCGAGGTGATGATAACCTTGGCAACGATGTAGACAATTAATATGCATTAACTCATTCAAGTATGATAATGTCATCACTTATGTTATTAATTAATAGTTGTTAGATCGTTTGAACAATAATGTGATTCTTACTCGCATTTACAATGTGCTTGGATTTTTTACTGACCATATGTTCATGTATCAACAATGCTCAAAAATCACTGCCACAGGAGAAAAATGATGACCAAAAGGCTTCAAACACCGCATCAATCAAATATTTTTGTCGTGCTCCACCAAAAATGAATGTTGTTTTTTACATTATTATTTGTAATAGGAATATTTTAGCAACGGTAATCTTTTGGTTTCCTTCACCTAAATTGTGGTTGCATCAATCAATATTTGTAATGAACTGTGATTGTATGTTATTGGACAAAGAGACTAAGTCTCTAATACAGGTTCAATGGAAGGAAAACAAGGAAGATTCTGCCGAAATTTTCTAAAATTATATCAAGAAAGATCTCCCAAATGATTGTGTGGAAAGTGCAGTGCATGATATGTACACATTTCATTTCATTATTTTTTTTTTTTTAGTTTTACCAACCATGGGTTCCAATACCAATAGCCTTAAGAAAATAATCTCAAGTTCTAACTACTAACATTAAACCAAAAATGCACTTCCTAATCAACTTCTTCAATTCTTCAACTTCATGACTCTGCTTAAGGCGGAGGCTAAGGAACACAGTGAAATCAACTAAACTAGCAATTCATCAAAAAAAAATCTTTTATAGAAGTGGAGAACCTTCATAAACAATAATTTAAGTTAATGTTGTTGTGCGTATTGGTTTCCATAAAAAAAATAAAAAATTTTGGGTTTGGTGGCCAACTAAACCCGATTTCGAGTTTAGTGGGTCACCAAACCTGATTTTGAGTTTAGTTGGCCACCAAACTCGAAAATTTTTATTTTTCTCCTTTTTTTTTTCCTTTTTGTGAGTTTATTTACCTCAAAAATGATATTTTTTTACGTTTTACGAGTTGATTGAACCTAGGGTGCACAACAAATAGAGATCTTGGTGTTTGGGAAAATTTGATAATCAATCAATCAAGTAATACATGATCAAAGTGTTCTAACAAGTAAACATGAACCTTGGATAAAGATGATGTTATGATTATCTAAAAAATGATAGTGTAATTTATAAACAATAATTTAATTTAATTTAATTTAATGTTGTTATGCGTATTGGTTTCCATGAAATAAAACGCAAAGGAAAAAAAAATGGGGTTTGGTGGCCAACTAAACCCAACTTTAGTGGGTCACTAAACCTGATTTCGGGTTTAGTGGGCCACCAAACTTGAAAATTTTGATTTTTCGCTCTTTTTTTGTTTTTTTGCTTCTCCGTGAGTTTATTTATCTCAAAAATGATCTCTTTTTAACGTTTTACGGGTTGATTGAACCTAGGGTGGTGCACAACAAATAGAGATCCAGGTGTGTGGGAACAATACACTATTTGCTATGTCAAAATTATAAAAAAATTCGAGAGAGACTACCATGTTTTCATGCCACTGAACCTACAATAACACAAACAACAACCATCAATACAAACCACATACCATAAACACAAACTACAGCCATCAACACAAACCACATACCATCAACCATTACCCTCTACAACAACACAAACCACATACCAACCTGAACAATACACTATTTGTTATGTCAAAATTATAAAAAAATTCTAGAGAGTCTACCATGTTTTCATGCCACTGAACCTACAACAACACAAACTACAACCATCAACACAAACCACATACCATAAACACAAACCACAGCCATCAACACAAACCACATACCATCAACCATTACCCTCTACAACAACACAAACCACATACCAACCTGAACAATAAACTATTTACTATGTCAAAATTATAAAAAAATTCGACAGAGTCTACCCTGTTTTCATGCCACTGAACCTTCAACAACACAAACCACAACCATTAACACAAACAACATACCATCAACACAAATCACATACCATCAACCATTACTCTCTACAACAACACAAACTACATGCCATCAACCTGAACATTACACTATTTGCTATGTCAAAATTATAAAAAAATTTGGCAAAGTTTACCCTGTTTTTATGCCACTGAACCTGCAACAACACAAATCACAACCATCAACACAAACCACATACCATCAACCATTACCCTCTACAACAACATAAACTACATATCATCGACACAAACCACATACCATCAACCATTACCCTCTACAACAACACAAACAACATACCATCAACCTGAATAATACACTATTTGCTATGTCAAAATTACAAAACGTTTTGGCAGAGTTTACCTTGTTTTCATGCCACTGAACCTGCAACAACACAAACCACAACCATCAACACAAACCATATACCATCAACTATACCATCTACAACAACACAAGCCACATACCATCAACCTGAACGATACACTATTTGCTATGTTAAAATTACAAAAAAAAATTGACAGAGTCTACCCTTATTTTCATGCCACTGAACTTGCAACAACACAAATCACAACCATTAACACAAACCACATACTAGCAACCACTACCCTCTATAACAACACAAACTGCATACCATCAACCATTACCTTCTGCAACAACACAAACCACATACCATCAACCTGAACAATACATTATTTCCTATGTTTATACAAAATAAATAAACAAAATAAAAATAGAATATACATCAAGTACTAGTAATCACTATAAAACTAACTAATATATCAATCTACTACAAGTTTGCTATGTCTATACAAAAATATTTCAATCTGTCTACGAAGAGTATAGACATTCGGATTCGGGTTTATCTGCCAGCCATCCTCATTATGCCTACGGATGTTCTTGATGTGTTTGATAACAAAGCATCTGCAGCTGGCACTGTATTAGACATACAGGTTAATTGTTGTTTCAACTGACAAAATATATTCAAAAAATCTCTATAATATAATTTAATAATTAATTTACCTATCCACTTGTTGAGGCACCTTCTGAGTATCAGTACCCTCCACATCTCATTCTCTGTCTAAAGTCGTAGTTGCAGTTACATGCTTGTAATATCCACTATTCTTCAGTAGAATGGGATAGTCGTAGTTGCAGTTCCACTATATCGGGATAGTCGCCGTAAAAGGATTGAAAACTTTTCCATTGTCCCCCTCGTATTCTTGAGTCAAAAAATTTGATATATATGACTATAATATAAAATAAAAAAATATTAATTATAGACTAAATTGAGATATAACAAAAGAAAAAATGAGTAATAATTGCAACACTCACAAATAGTATGGTCAACATGATAGCATAATTATCGCCATATAGAGGACACAATTGTATATGTATGAGGCAATACATGTAACTATCAATGTGACACTTGTCCAACCATTCGCTCATGTCTTCTATGCACCGGAAGTCGGTCAGGGATAGATATTCACGATACCTGGTGTCACGACTACAATAACTAAGAATTAGAACTTGTAAATGAGAGAATGTATTGTTAATGTAATTCTATATGGTACTAGTTACTTACAAAATATTTTCTTTGGAGGCTATGAATTCAATGTAACCCTCAAGAGGGTTAAGATCATCATCCCCCACTTGCGGCACTGGATTTGACCCCTCCACCGCGACATCCATCTTTTTCTTCTTTGGTCGGATAGGATCAGTGAAAGGTGTCTTACAAAATTATGATTTTTTTTTGTCTCGCACAGGTCGCTTGCTGACCTTAACTACATCCTTTTCCTGCAACTGTACATAAACTAACTATTACAATATTGTACTTCAGATTTTGATATATAAACGTATAAATTTGAAACTTACTATAGATGTAGATGCCTCGTCCTCATCATTGTGATAACTAGGATATATCCGATCACCACCTTGGTGCTATTCATCGCCATCATCGATGTGAATTGGGAATGGTCAATATGCAGACTGCATTGCGCCCTCTCTAGTTGCAGCAACTGGACCCTCATTTAACCCATTTTTTGGTCAAAATGTGTCCTCATTTCAACCATTTTTGTCCTCATTAGACTCATTTCCCCGTTTACCCTTCTCAACATCTAGGTTGCACGGAAACAGAAATGGGAAACGTTTCTGATAAGAAACGAAAATTGGAAAACGACATTTTTTCAAAAAGGCAGGAAATAGAAACGCGGGGTAAATTGTAAATTTAAAAAATATAGGGGTATATGTGAAAAATAATTAAAAATATAAGTGTTAGAATAAAATAAATAAGGGTATATATGAAATTAGTTTATAATTTATATGATATAAATATTATTATAAGTTGCAAACCCTAATCAATTTTGCAGGTTGCAGCCGTTTGTTGAAGCTGAAGGTTTGGAGCAGCTATCGTTGCCATCGACTCGAATCTGTTGCTCTCGCCGACAGCCTGCCTCGTTGCAAGCCCATCTCGCCACCTCGCCGTTAACCATCGACCCATCTCACCACCTCGCTGCCAACCGCCTAACGTCGAGTCGTCAACACATCGATTCACAGCTCTAGTCGTCACCTTGCCTCTCACTGTCAATCTGTCTCGCATCTCGCCCTCGACCTCTCCCCCGACCGCCGCCTCACCTTTCTTGCTGCTACATCCTCCGATATGGCCGCCACCTAGACTCTCAGTGGCTGTTGTAGATATGGTGAGTGACGACCCTCATCTTTTCTGCTATAGGCGATTGCTTCACCACAATATTCAAAAAAGTGTTTCTAGCAGGAAACACGTTTCCCATAATTTTTTGTAAATTACAAAACGTTTCGCAATTTACAGAAATGACCCAAAAATGTTTCTGGGACGTTTTCGCCATTTCCGAAAAGGAAAACAGTTTGGAAACGCCAAAATGGTATCTCCGAGCCGTTTTTGTGCTTTAGAGCTCAACATCTCCAGCGTTTGAACTAGCATCTCGATGATCTGCAAAAGGAAAACACACAAATTTTTAAACATTAAAAACAATTGCGAAAAAAATAAATAAAAACCATTACTATAATAATAATAATAATCATACATTGTGTTCATTTGGTCTGTGTTGTGGACTGTCAAGGAGTCTTGCCTCTTGCCTACCTTATTTATCTGTCTCTTTATGTACAACCTCCTCCTTATCCTTCTCCTCATCGTCCTCCATTCTCTGCTCATCTCCATGGCCATGTATATGCTCCTCTTCGTCACCACCCTCCTCATCCTTGTCACCCTCTTCACCCCCAAATTTGAATAGGTACTCTTCGACCGAGTGCTAAAGGTTGAAAAACCTCCAAAAATCCGTTTCCTGCTCAGCATCGGTGGGCTTAAGTATCGGACTCAATTCTCGTACCTACAACATAGTATTATTTAGATAGATATTACCTAAAACAAAAACAAAAATAAATGAAATTTAGGTTAAGTTGCACATTTACTTCATTCATGAGACAATTGTTGTAATTTTTTATTTGTAATCTTTTTTTTTATAACCATTTTCTGCACCTGGGAATGAATGCACTGGGTAATGGGATGGCCCATTTATTTTGAATCCATGTGAATTTTTCGATCAACCACCACTATAGAGAAGAGAGTAAAAAAATTTTATAATAGAAAACAAAAAACAAACAAAAACAAAATAAACATTTAGTTAGTATAGACAACTCATATACAATATTGTAATGTGAAACAATACGAAGAGAGTAACTTGTACTTGAAATGCCCACACAAAATCATAAATTAATTTTTATTTTTTTCCCAACTCCACCACTCAACTCATCCTCGCTCGTGGCCATTCGAATGTAATGTTGACTCTTACTGTACATGTATGTCCCCCAAGGGAAGGCCTCAAATACATCTAAATCCTCAACCATAGTCCACAAAAAATCATCTACACGTGCACACTCATCTAGGTTTAACAATAACAGGTTAACCACAACAACGTAAACCAAACTTATGATATCATTTGAAACCAGCTCCTCTCTCTTATTAAGTAGGGTTTTGATTTCCTTTCCAGACACTCCTTTTTGGTGTTGCAGAAATAGTCGTGCATGTAAATTATCCGGCGCACTAGGCCTCGTTTCAAGGATTTCTTTATCAATTGCCCCAAATTGAAGTCCGGTAATAAGTATGAACTCCTGCTTCCCGTACTTGTATGCCCAGCCACCGATCTCAAACCACATTTCATCGTGGCGAGCACCCGGGAATGTGACCTCCCTAACCAGAATATTATATATCAATTGCGGTACAGTCAAATGGAGTGATGGAGGGATTTTTAAGAAATGTCCTAATGGGCCCTCTAGGAATCTATCCAATGGCTTATATCGATTTAGAGCAATCCTCATTGTCTCGAGGTGTTCGATCCCGCAGTGAGTAGTAACCCATGTTCCGGACAGTATTGCTCAGTAAGTGTGAACATAAGTAAATTGCCTAATTTGTTGGCCAGCCATTTATAAGAAAAAGAAAAAAAATAATAAAAAAATAACAATTGTCTTGGTCAAAAAAAGATTGACAAAGTGTGCAAGTAGGTGTATCCATTCACTTATTGAAGTGACAAATTAAAATAAGATACAAGACCACCAGATATTCAAACCCAATATATTTTGTTTGAAATAACAATAAAATTATTAATTAACAAGATTTTATTGAAGCAGTGTAAAAGGACATATGTGCAGAGATTCAAATTCAAGATCTTGTTGTTCTTGAAGTAGTGTAATAGGCAAATTGAAATAAAAATAAAATAAAATGAACAAATAATATATTTTCTGTTTACATTTTTCAATATTGAAGTAGAATAGGACATATGAGTAAATTGAGATAGAATTAATATTAATTAACAAGATCTTATCAATTATAAGAAAAGAAAAATAAAAAATAAAAAAAATAAAATTTGTAATTTTTCTTTTTACTTTTTTATTTTTTAGAATTAAAATATTTAATATTTATTTACTTTAATAATAAAATAATAATATTTATTTACATAAAAATAAATATTTACATTAATATTTATTTTCATTCATATTTTATTTAATGTAAATAATAAAATAGGTAAATTGAATTAATACTTATTTTTCTTTTTTCAAGCTTCGTCTTTTCCATGGAAGCAACGAAGCCCGAACCCAGGCTTCGTTCGAGACGAAGCCTAATGATGGGCTTCGTTATCTCCAACGAAGCCTTGGCTTCGTTGGAGAAGACACCATCGTCCTCACCAAAGACGGTGGCGATGGGGCTTCATTTGAAGGCCCATCAACTCCAGCCCAGTCGAAGCCCTATCACCTTTATCGACGAAGCCCCAATCGAACGATAGGGCTTCCTTCGAATCGCCATCAGTTGGCGTCGATGGGCTACGAACAAAGCCCCATCGACGCCACCCAACCCACCGTACTCACCCAACCTAACTACAAAAAATCTGAAACGTTGAGACATACCTCGTGGAAAGACGGTGCTGCTCTGGGGCTACAGGCGATTGGAAATGGTGGTGGTGGTAGCCGCTGTTGTAACACCCCACTTTCTCGGACGTGTTATAATTTAAGACAATTTTAGGATAATAAATTTTTTTCAAAAAAATTATTGCTAAACCATATCATTCCTCATATCCATCCCAAAATTTTCATACATTTATCTCAAAAGAGAATTATCATAAACATCAATTGCGGAAGCTAGAATCGAACCTAACATCTTAACATTAATCACAAATAAGGTTATACATCATCATTAACCATAAATGAGATTATACATCATCATTCCTCATAATGTTCAGAATTCAAAATAACAGAACTTAAATACATGGGCTACATAACATACATTCAACTCATCATTCAATTTATCATGCACTTTGTTAAGTGTCATTTTATGCTTCATTCATTCTCGTTTCTGCTACAATCTCCATCTAGAACGTTTGAATATTCTAGGGGCAAAGCCCAAGTTAGATGATGAATTATTTAAGTAATGGTACATAAATAATTTTTTGTGCATAGATGCAAAAATGTCCTTTTCCATTTCATTTCGGTTTGAGCTAACCGTACTTTATTGCTACTCCTCATTTTTACAACCTCATTTCTAGGGCGAGATGTATGGGTGCACCCTTAGAAAAGCAGCGGTCCCTGCTCGTACTCTCAAACCCTTATGCGAATGCATGACAAAGAATATCATCATACACATATGCATATTTCATTATCAATACATGTAAATGCAATTTACATGAACATATTCACATCAAAACATGACAACATGATAAAACCATTAACATAAAATTGGATTTTGGGGTCGAACCACTTACCTTCTCAAACTTATAAGGCTACCTCGATATTTGCGTCTTGCCTCGAAATACACGCATCGTCTCGATTTGCGTGTCATATTTATTTAAATAAGCATTAAAACCTATTTTTTCATAATTTATTACATTTTTTATTTTTCTCTCTATTTCTTCCTATTTTTCTTCAATAAATCCAAACTAAATATTTCTCAATTATTTTCTCAAATATTTCACTATATTAATTTATAAAATAACTTTCCTAATTTTTTAAAATTATCTAGGAAATTTTATTCACCTTAACTTAGTCTCTCAGGCTTCCTCAGTATGCATGCCCTGACCCTGAAATGATTGCAAATTCTAGATTCTCGCACACCATCTCGATTTTTGTGCACCCCTCGATTCTCGTGTACCACCACGATTTTTGTGCACCGCGTAGTTTTTTGTGCACTGCCTCAATTTTCATGCTTGACCTCGAAATACGTGTCCAAACAATTTTACTCCCCTAAATCTCTGAAATATTAATAAATCTCCATTTCCTATTTTTGTAGTATTTTCTCACATTTTTTTCCTTTACTTTTCTTTTTCTTTTCCTTACTTTTCTTTTTTTCTTTTCTTTCTTCTTTTTTTTCCCTTCTTCCTTCTCTGCAACGCATCAGCCATGACATCCACCACTACCTAGCTCCACCGGCCACTGCTATTGTCGGCTCCGCCATTGCCGGCATCGCTGATTGCACCAGCTTGCCACTGACCTACCGCCAACACCGCGCGCGAACCACTGCGACAAGCAGCACTGTGCGCGAACCACTGCGACAAGCAGCACCGCGCGCGGCCATAGCTGATCGGCCTCCGCTGTAACCAACCCTCCCATTGCCTTCGATTTCTATCATTACCTGCCAATAGCTCGCCTCTGTCGGTTGCCGTCATACACCCTAGCAGCCACTATTGCATTGTTGTCGGCTCCGTTTGCAATCGTTGTAAGCTTGCAGTTGCTCCTCTTCATCGTCAGCCATGGCAGCTGCTGCCATGGCAGCTGCTACCATGGCCACTCGCCCTTGCTTCCTTTGGCCGACATCTCCCTTTCTTGATCTCTCTTTGCTCTCTCTCCCAAGCCTTCATCTCTCTCTCTCTCACACACATTTTCTCTTGGTCAAATCCTCTCTCTCCCTACTCTCTGTTTCTTCATATTTCCTCTGTATATATATATATATATATATATATCGAGAACACTTAGCTGTTAGCCATTACTGCACCATTTACAGTTGGTCATCATTCTCTCTCTCGACATTTCTCTCAAACCCTCTGCAGTCTTTCATCCCAATGCCCTCAATTGGTGCAAAGTTTGTCCCTTAATTGCTATGAATTTCCCCCATCATGCATATACATATATACATTATATATCTCACACATTTAATCCCCATAGTACATCTTTATTACCCTTAGAAATTTCTTAAATTTCAAATACACCCTCTAATGTCCAATAAATTTGCATTACGATACTAAAAATGCAAAATTAATAATTCATAGCTTACTCGATAAGGATTAATTCACCCCAGTGTCCTCACCGGACTATTGATTCCTCCCAAAACCACATCAAGGTTGATCGTTATGAAAAATTGGAGCCCCCTCAAGGTTCCGTTGATTTCCCGAGAGTTTCAGAGTCTCTTACGATGATTCGATTTTTCAACCTGAATCGAACCTGTATTTTAACTGTACTGAAAACCATCTCAATTCCATTTTCTTTTAATACTATAAATCCTATCTCGAAATGCTCGTCGAGATTATATCTATTTTCTTAGACAATTACACTTTAAGCCATTCCCTACAGTCGATTCGACACTTATAACTGTAAGAAATTACACTTAAGTCTTTAATCTTTTGATAATTTTACCTATGGTCCACGTTAAAATTACTCTTGAACCCTTTAAAAAATTTGGGATATTACAGCTGTTGGCATCGGCGGTGGCGGTGGCGGTCGCTGTTGGCATTGTCGAGTCTGTGGTGGTCGGGTTTGGCTTTGGAGAGATGATCGAGTTTGGTTTTGGGGGGTGGGTTTCAGATGGTTAGGGTTATTTTGGTCTTTTTGTATTTTTATTTTCATTTTAAATATTTATATAAAGTGTTGGATTTAAATATTAGGTAGTGAGGTCAGAATTGAGAAAGTGGTTATATGATGCAAATAATTTATTTGGATAGGACTAAAATGTTTTTTTTAAAAAAAGAGAATAAAAACGAATTTATTATTTCTGAAGTGGTTAATTTGTGTAATTTTCACTTCATTCAATCAATCTGATGATACGGTAGCCGATCACCCTTTTCTGCCTTTGCCAAAGCACTTGTAATGGAGGCGGGGACTTGCTTCTCGGGTTATCCTCCGACGTTCAAGTTAGATTCTCATATCAAGAACAAACTTAAGAATGTATAATTCCTAGCGTTTTGAGAATTAGAAGAGTTCGATCCCTTACCTCCTTCTGGCCTCATTCCTTTTATCCTCTTGTTGAGATAAGAATTCTTTTAAAATTCTCCGAGATCTCTATCCCGTTCTTCTCGAAATCTTATTGATAGGAATTCCATAATCATAACCGCCCCCGAAGAGTTTGGAGTAGCTCCTATCTCTGTGATCCTCGGCGGGACAGTCGATTCTAAGAAGTCCGAAGAATTCTCGCCAAGCAACAGGCCAGCTAGCGCGATAATATGTGTCTGCCATGTGTCCCTTTTGGATTCAAGCAGGATGACATCAACAGGTTATCTTCTTTTGGGTGTGGGGCACGAAGCCAGTAGCTATATTTTTCGGAGTATTAGAGTAATTATAGATCCAAGAATATTCCCCTCATCACAATCAAAAGTGGCCACTATCAGAACGTTAGAATCCGAGAAAATTCAATAACATTTTAATATTAATAAACAATAGAGATTGGTATAAATTATATAAATTAGATCAGATCATATCTATAAACTTGATTAACACAATTTAAATACAAAGAAAGACACACACACAAAAATGCACACAAATATACAAAAAAGAAATCTAACACTAGCAGTCATATTATTCTAGGTTGTCAAAAGCTCTATTAATGTAAAGACAAACCCAAACATAACCTATAAAATTACAAATGAAGACAGAGAGGGAGAGGGGTGTTTACTTAGAGAAACAATCGACAACAACTTGAAAGAGAACGACAATAGTTATTGACAACAAGACTTTGAGATTCTACCAACGGTGAGACTTCAAGATTCAACTCCAAGAGAGGGGCGATCTTCTGCTGAGGAACAACAACGAGGGAGCACTTGGAACAACAAATGCTCAACTAAGAAAAGGGATTTGGGATTCGTCGATTTGGAAATAAAGCGAAAGAAGAAAAAGAAAGAAAACTAAAAATAAAAGGAAAATGGGGCTCGACCTTTGGGATGCATGCATGAGTGATAGAGTGAGCACCTAACTGAGGCGCTGTCATTGGAAACTTGTTTCCGGGCATTTACATAAATTGAGAAAACGACCCTGACATGTTTTAGAATTTATAAAAACAACTCAAAAAATGTTTCGAATTACTTTCCCATTTTCGAACTATTTTCTCCATTTTCGTGTTTCAAAGATTGCACACAATAATCCAATTTAAATATTTTAACTTGGAAGCTGAAGGTCTAACATAAATTCATATTTAGTGGCAATCAAGTACAATTTTTTGAAATTAGTCCAAACCCAAATTAAAACCAAATTTAATATATACAAATAAAAATAAAATTAAAATTAACATTTAAAGTTATATCTTATTGTTTATTTAAGTACAAATGAGATGAAACTCGATTAGGCCCAAATTTTCATGTCAAAAATTGTAATTCATCTATGTTATATTATTTCAGTGTCTGTATTTATTTAATATACAAATACAAAATTAACATTTAAAGTTATATCTTATTGCTTATTTAATACCTTTTAATTTCAAACTTTTATTCCATTCTCTTCGGCTTCTTGGCCTAACCAAGCAAGCAGCAAGACACTGTTAAACCCCCCAGTCTTAGATGCTCTGAACCTTCCAAAACCCTTCTGCAAACATAAGCCATTCAACAACAATGGCGAATAGACGCTGCCTCCACGCTCTAACTCGCCAATACGCTTCCATTCTCTCCTCATCAAATCCATCTTTCCAATCTCCCAAAACCCTAATTCCTGCCCTCGAACAAACCCTAGCCCCACCTAACATTCTGCCGCTCCAACCCGCCAAATCTGGCCACATTTTCACCAATCTCAGAACCATTTTGTACCCACAGTACACCCCGATTTGCCACTTCTCTTCTCGTCAAAGTGATGACAGCGACCGCGAAGAAGAAGAAGGAGAAGAAGAAGAAGAAGAAGATGACGATGGCGATGACGATGATTATGGGAGCGATTCGGCGTCAAATTGTGCTGTGAAGAGGGAGTATACTTTGGAGGAGAAAGAGAAGGAGGCGGCCGCAATTGGGTATAAAGTGATTGGCCCTTTAGAGCGGTCCGACAAGGTTTTCAAGCCATATGAACCGGCGTTCGCCGTCGTTCAGGTTCGATTTTAGTTGTTACGCGTCGTTTGTGTTGTTTTAGGAAAATGAAAATTTGATTAAGCTATGAGCATTGGTGGCTGGGATCGAATGCAATTTGTTTTTGTATTTGAATTTTTTTTATATATCTGTCTTTGGTCTTTGTGTGTATATTTGATCCTTTGTCGATCGTTCATATAGATTGGTTCACACCAGTTTAAGGTGAGCAATGGGGATTCCATTTACACTGAGAGATTGAAGTTCTGCGAAGTGAATGACAAAGTAAGCTGCACTCCTATTTAATTATAATATATAGCGATCATATTACCTGTATAGTCTATACTTCCTACCACCCATCTTTTTTGTTTTCATTTTCTTTCTTTTGGTTCATTTTACACTGTGTTTTCTGACAGTTGATTTGGATAACAACCATTCTTTTGAAGGTTGTTGCGCAATACTTCTGATTCTGAATCTTGTTACTACATTACACCAGCATTTCCACTGGAGTTACATTATTGGTTCTCAGTGTTATATGCAGCTACTGCCCCACTGTTTTCCCAGCATGAACAAAAGGTTGCATCTTGAATACAAATCACTGTTAAGAGTAGATTACTTTTAACAGGACCACATCTGCTAGCTTTTATTTTTGTGAAGATGAGCAATTCTCTTTTTTGTTTTTTTCTTTGTGTTTGGTTTATTATAACAGCCCCTAAAATTGAATCTCATCCTTGTTAGTCAGCTTTTTTTTTTTCCTTTTTTTTGGGGGGGGGGGGGTGTTGGGATCCCGGCATTAGATATCTTCAACCAACTACTCTTATTGGAAGTTGCTCTAAATTTGCTGTGAGTGTAATTTCAAGGGTGTTGACTCTTAAATTTGGCAATTCCTAAGGATGTCCTTTATTGCAGTCCTTATGAAATTGAATGTGGACATATAGGAAGGAATTTGTTGGAGGTTTTTGTGAGGTTTAATGTGGTGGGAGTTGAGAGGTTTAGTTTTTGGAGGCATTTTGTCATGTGGTGAGGATAGTCTAGAGGAAGATATGCTCTTTGATTTATTATTGACAAGGGCAATGGTGGCAGAAATTTCTCTTTCTATATTTTGTATTAGTAGCTTCTAGGAAAATTCTTACATTGGTAATTGTATTTGGAGATAGATTATATTTGATATTTTATGCCCAAACAAGTTAGGAAGGTAGTCAATCACTGTCAGGATCTTGTCCTGACTTAGGGTTTGATGAAGAACAAAATGTAGAATGAGATAGAGAAAGAGAAAGAGGAGGGAGAAATAGAGAGAAAACAAAGAGAGAATTGAGAGAGAAATGAGAAACTGAATTCAAGTCTTCATTCATATGTCTCAATACAAGGTGGTTGTCATGTACCTAGAGTTTAGCCTGGGGCTGGATTGGAAATTGAAAGAATCCGAATGAATTGGGACCAAGAACAGAAGAGATTGGAGGGAGAATTGAGCAGAATTGGGGGAGATAGTAGACGGAACAGAGAAATGGGAAGATTAGCAGAGAAAGAGGAAGATTAGCAAAGAAGTAGGGAGGAAATCTTAGAGAATTTGAGAGAGGGAAATAACGAGAGAATTCAATATCATTCACACCCTTCTTTCCATCCTCAGGTGTGGCTTATATATAGCTTAACAGCTTCCCACATGCACCCAAATAGCCTAACTGCCTATAGCTAAGGACAAAGCCCTATAACAGAAAATTGAAAAGGAAATTAAAATTATTGTATGTTGAAGTTTTGCATAGAGTATTTTCTAGAAAGCTTAGAAGGAATCAGGGAATTCAAGAGTGATTCAAGCAACAATATTAGTTAGGTTGTTCCTAGCGATAACAGTCATATGGGGGCATTTTAGACATTGTGTAAGTCTTATGTTGTAACCTTGTATTGTCCACCCTAATTGTCTATAAATAGAAGGCAAGGGGTAGTTGTTTGAGCATCATTCATGATTGTGTACGAGTGCAAGTGATTGAGAGAAAAATCTAGAGAGAAAGATAGCCTTTGTAATCTTGGTTTTCATTATGTACTCGTGAGGGACTCTTGTGTACTGATTCTTTGAAGATTTCTAGTAGATTGCTCTCATAATCTAAGGCTGGATATAGGATTGCATTCTGCAATCTGAACTAGGATAAATCATTGTGTTCATCGTGTGGTTTGCATGTCTCTTTCCCTATTTTCAATTATTTTTCGTTTCTGATTTATTGTTTCTGTTGTTGGGGTTGTATTGTGTGTATGTGTGTGTGTGACTATTATTGGCAATGATTGAGTGTTCCTAGTGCTCCTAATTTTAACATTGTATAATGCATGAAGACTCCTACTATTATATTTACTAATCTATCCTTGGGGATCTTTGGTGTCATGACAATTCCCCCCTCCTTGAGAGAGTTCTCGTCCCCAAGAACTTGCAGCAATTGGGCCACTGCTCTTATCCAATACCAGTTTTCTCTATCTGTTTTATTTCTCTTTCTTTCTTTCTCTCTCTTTCTAGGCCTCTTCTTCTTCGTTCTTAGGTTTCCAAGATCAATTCCAGGTATAATTTGGCCCAGAACTTCAATTGAAGCAACCTGATCGAGTTCAAGCCCACTACAACCACCTCCTACAATAGCTGTCCAATCAAAATTGGTCTCCACTTTAAGAACATAATCAGCCATCGGTTCATCCCTCAATGCAGTAGATAGCAACTCGGATTTGCTTGTGGGATTTAAAACCAACACAGTAGAGAGTTTTGATCCCTTCGGCAAAACCTTTGATTTGTTCCACTATATCCCTTAGCTTTCCTCCAACTAGTGCTGTCTTCACCTTCTCGTTGCCTATTTTAACCCAAGCCACATAATCCTCAACTTTTCCCAAAATCACATCCCCCACATTAGCCGGTTTATTGAGCTGCAAATGTATCTTTTATGTTAGGGATCATTATCTCATAATTGTTACAAAACAAAGAAACGACATCCAATAAAGATTCCCATCCATTGTCTCATTATTTGTAATTATTTTTTGGTGACATCAACTAGATGCATTGCATTTACAGTGTCTTGATCCTTTCTGTTGCAATGCCTGAGAGAAGTCATTGGTAAGTCTCAAGACATTCTTTATCAAGTGTAACAAGAATACGAATTCAAAGCAGTGCATAGACTCTATCAACTTATTCTCTTCTTTGTTCTGAAAATTCTCATACTTGTCAACTACTTAAAGTACATGAATCACTGATATCACCAAAAAATGAGTATCTCTTGCACACTTCTATGTTTCCTCCTAATTTAAACCCTGTCCTATCTCAATTTCACTACTACAAATTCCTTCAATCAAGTTCTAAAGTTGTTTCTCACGAAGAATATCTCTTCATTTGCATGAGATCCCAACAACATTTGACAGACTTATAACTAAGCTAAAGAAATAAGCAATCATTTGGTGATTTTTTGCAACAACTACAAGCATCAATTGTAATTGATGAGTAAAGCAATGGACATAAAACAAGGAAGTTCTCTGTCGTAATCAAACTTTTAAGACTATTGAATTCACCTTGCATATTGTTAGCTCCATCATAACCTTGTCTGTTGCCCCCTAAAACTGTGCACATGTGGTCCATCCATGTTTATCAAAAAGATCTTTAGTAGCTACTTTCAGTGATAGAGTACTAGTGTTAGTGTGCACAATACTAAGAATGCATTTAATAACATTGCCCTTCTTGTTCAATAATGTAAAACAACAATAATTTGTTCTTTGACTATATCATAAGACTTACCAACTAAAATTGAGAACAATTCTGATAAGTCTCAGATCTAAGACTTAGAGCAATTCCAGAATATATTGTAACTATAGGAGAAATTTGAATAGGGAGAGAATTTGAAAGGAGGAAGGAGAATTGAGAGAGAGAAAAGAGAGGGAAAGAAGTTTTGGAGGGAAAGAATTAGTGTAATATCTCACATAATTCCCATTTGTCATGACCCAAGGGTCCTTTTTGTCATTTTTTTAAATTTTTGCAAGTAGCAGTATAACTAACAGGCTAGTCTGGCGTGAGGACTATTATGCCTCACGTGCAAGTTGTTATGGCCCAGTGCATGGCCTATAAAAGGCTTATAGGCGAGAGGATGGGGATTCATTCATGAAAATAACATTGAATTCTTTCCATTTTAATTCTCCCTCCAAATTCTATCTCCCTTTCCTTCCCATATTTCTTTCTCGTTACCCATAACATCGGAAATTCAAGTCTCGATCCAAAGGCTTGACAATTGGTATCAAAGTCGGTAGTCTTAGGCTGTGAATTCGACTTAGTGGACGATTATCAGAGGCGACTCGGATGACAGAAGTCAGAATGGCTGAAGGAACGCGAACGAAGCAACTGGAGAATCGGATGGAAGCAATGGAGTTCGGGCTGACACAAACGCAGGAAGTAGTGTCTCAAAGCCGAGAGGAGGTTTGATCCATTAGAGAAGAATTGCGGGAGGACATGGCGGCTTCTCGAGATGGAATGATGAGAGAATTAGCTCGACAAAGAGAATCATTGGAGCAGCGGATTAGTAGTGTGATCAACATGCTGTCGGCACTTCCTCAATTCAGGCTACCTCCTGAATTTCCCCCTTGAACAGCACCAGAGACAGAAATGTCGGGGCAAGGAATACTTCATAGGCCCCCAGGAGCGAGGGAGGCTGATAATACACGCACTGAAGAGACATACGATTAGGTAAGGGATCTTAACTCTCCTAGAAGTAATCATAGACCTGTACCGAGGTTGGAGACACCTTTGTTTGAAGGATCCAAACCAAGATGGTGGATCCGGAGGTGTGAGAGATACTTCCAGTTTTATAGCATCCCTGAGAACCAGCGAATCACGATAGCTTTGGCTTACCTTAACGATGTAGCCAATTGTTGGTACCAAGGATGGTCGAGATCGAGAGGTATGGGGGCGAGGTGGATAGACTTCGTAGAAGAGATGTGTGTGAGGTTTGGGGAGAGGAACATGGCTGATGTAATAGAGGAATTTAATAAGTTGAGGCAGGAGGGAACCATGATTGAGTACCAAGAGAAGTTTCAAGAATTGGGATCACTCATGTGGAGTGCGCAACCCACTTTAACCGACCAATACTTCGTGTCCAGCTTTATCAGCAGCCTCAAAGACGAATTGAAATCAATGGTGAAGATGGTGATGCCAACTACGGTGAGGGAAGCGGCAGAGAAGGCAAGGCTTCAAGAACTAATGCTTGAAGCAATTTTCAAAAAGAACAAGTCCATGACGAAGTCACCCACTATGGGGGGTCCCTTCATCGGAGGAAATTCAAAGGTGATGGTGCCCGTAGTCACCTCAGGGGGACAAAAAGGGGGATACAACACGGGACCCAATAGGAATACCACTTTGGACCAAAGGAGGATGATGGGATTATGTTTCAGGTGCAGGGAAAAGTATAACCCCGGGCATCAGTGTAGGAGACAATTGTTCAAGATGGAAGGTGGCGAGGGGAACGAAGAAGAAGAGCTGGATGAGGAAGAAGCAGATGAGAAGAAAGAGGAACAACCACCAGAAGTACTGGAGGAAGAACAAGCACCAAAAGGTGGGGAGATCTCTTTCCATGCATTGAAAGGAGGACTGATGGGGAAGATCATTAAAGTCAAGGGCCAACGGGGTAAAAAGAAACTCATGGTACTAATAGACAATAGAAGTACCCATAGCTTCCTTAATGAAGCTACAACCAAGGAACTGGGATGTAAGTTAACCCACACCAACCCTTTATCAGCAACCGTAGCCAACGGACATAAAATGTATAGCCACTGCAAGTGTGTAGGGTTCACCTGGATGATGCAGGGTAACGAGTTCAAGGCGGACCTGAGGGTCTTAGAGTTGGGCGGGGTGGATTGGATGAGGACAGTTGGCCCCCTAACCTTCGATTTCAACAAGATGGAAGTCATACTAGAAATGGGTGGCAAACGGTTAACATTGGTGGGAAGTTTGAAACAAGGGGAGTGCAAAATGATCAAGGGAGACAAGCTACAAAAGCTGTTGACAAAGAAAGGGGGACAGATATCTCAATTGTACTTGATACATGCCATCGAGGGAGATGAAACAGATCAAACAGATGCGTTCCTACCCGACAAGAAGGGAATGTCCCGCACCATGCCCCAAGAGGTAACTACTTTAGATAGCTTGCATGTACTAATGGAAAACTTTAAGGACCTCTTCCAAGAACCTAACTCCCTACCTCCGCAAAGGCCTTTGGATCATGCCATAACCCTTAAACCTCAAACCGTTCTCGTAAATGTTAAAGCCTATTGATATTCTCCTACACAAAAGGTAGAGATTGAAAAACAGATCTCTAGCATATTAGCCACCTCATTTATACAGCCTAGCCAAAGTTCTTTTGCATCTCCTGTTTTGTTAGTTAAAAAGAAGGATGGGACTTGGAGGTTTTGCACAAACTACCGCTAACTCAACTCACATACCATAAAAAACAAGTTTCCCATTCCCCTCATTAACGATCTTCTAGACAAACTGGCCGAGGCCAAACTATTTTCTAAGCTGGACCTGAGATTCGGATACCATCAGATTCGAATGAAACCAGTAGATATCCCAAAAATTGCATTTCGCACTCACCAAGGCCTCTATGAATTTGTGGTGATGCCCTTTGGGCTCACCAACGCCCCAGCTACATTCCAAGCCCTTATGAACCAGATATTCGCTCCCCATTTACGAAAATTTATTCTAGTCTTCTTTGACGACATCCTCATTTACAGCCCAAACATGGACCAACACCTATCCCACCTTAAAACAACATTTGAGGTCCTTAGAGCTAACCAATTGTATGTGAAACTATCTAAATGTATTTTTGCCAAAGATGAGGTAAACTACTTGGGACATATTATTTTAGGAGTCGTCAAAACCGATCCCAGCAAGGTCACAACAATGGTGGAGTGGCCTAGACCTCGGACAGTGAGGGACTTAAGGGGATTCTTGGGATTAACAGGTTACTACCGCAAGTTCATTAGGCACTATGGCTTGATCAACAGACCTTTGACGGACTTGCTCAAGAAGGATGGATTCGGCTAGAACCCCCAAGCAGAAGCAACATTCTTAAATCTAAAGAATGCTATGACACAAGCCCCTATATTGGCCCTACTAGACTTCAGCAAACAATTCGTGGTGGAGATTGATGCATGTGAAAAAGGGGTTGGGGTTGTATTAACGTAAGAAGGGAGGCCTATCGCATACATAAGTCAAGCTTTGGGGCCTAAGCACTAGGGGTGGAGTGTATACGACAAAGAACTACTGACAATATTGAAGACGATGGATAAATGGAGACACTATTTGGAGAGCAACCCATTTGTGATCAAGACAGACCACGAGAGCCTAAGATTTCTGTCCCAACAGAGGCTGCAATCACAGTTACAAAGGAAATGGGTGTCTAAACTAATGGGATTAGATTACACCATTCTCTATTGGAAGGGTAAAGAAAATATAGTCGTTGATGCTCTATCCCAGAGGGATTAGAGTGAAAATAAGGGTCACTGTTATAGCATCACTACAATAATACCAGAATGGGTGAAGGAGGTGGAGCAGAGTTATGAAAATATAAGATGGGTGCAGGCTCTCCTGACCAAATTGGCAGTGTAGGCAAGGGAAGAAAAGGGCTACTCCCTATCTAATGGCCTCCTTAGGTTTCAAGGGCGCCTAGTGATAGGGGACGACAAGGAGCTGAAGACAAAGATTTTGAAATCTCTACACTGCTCGTCAATAGGGGGACACTCAGGTATTCGGGCTACTTACCACAAAATAAGACAATTATTCTTCTGGCCGAAGCAAAAATAGGATGTAGTAGATTTTGTACTAGCATGTGAAATATGTCAGCGGTGCAAACATGAGCAAGTTCCTTACCTGGGACTGCTACAACCTTTGGGAGTACCAGAGCAAGCATGGGAAGATATCTCCATGGATTTTTGGAAGGCCTACCTAAGTCTGAAGGTAAGGATGTAATTCTAGTGATAGTAGACAGACTAACGAAGTTTGGGCATTTTCACGCGCCCCTTCTCGGCACAAGAAGTGGCTCGAGTGTTCCTTGATTCAGTGGTCAAACTGCATGGGGTCCCGAAGACCATTGTGTCCGACAGGGATAGGATCTTTACTAGCCATTTCTAGCGGGAACTTCTTAAGAATTTGGGAGTCGGATTGCACCTATCAACAGCCTACCATCCCTAATCCGATGGTTAGACAGAGAGGGTGAATCAGTGCCTAGTTCACCAAACTAAGAAGCTGGAATAGATGGTTATCACTGGCCCAATGGTGGTATAACTCTTGTTTCCATAGCGCCATCAAAAGAAGCCCTTTCGAAGCAATGTTTGGTTACAAGCCACCTCTAGTACCAACTATAGCAAGCGGGTCATCCAATCTGTCCATGGTGGAGCACTACTTACAACAGAGGCAAGAAATGTTAACTATCCTAAAGAGAGAGCTAACTAACGCCCAAAACAGAATGAAACAAGCTGCAGACAGGAGGAGGAGTGATAGAGAATTTGAAGTGGGGGACAAGGTGTTTCTGAAAGTGAAAAGGTTTCTGCAACAGCCTTTCACGACCACACCAATAGCCAAGTTCAATCCCAAATACTTCGGGCTCTGTGTCATAGAAGCTAAAGTCGGGAAAGTGGCTTGCAAGTTGCAATTACCAGAAAGGTGCACCCTGTATTCCACGTGTCTCTACTTAAGAAGTCCATTGAACCTGGAGCACCCACAAGCCATCAGCTACCTGAAATCGAAGATGAACTGGAAAAACAACGAGAACCCCGAGCTATGCTAGACCGGAGAGTGGTCTACCAAGGCACAGTTCCCCTCATCAAAGTCTTGGTTCGATGGTCACACTTGCAGCCAGACCATACTACCTGGGAATACCTCCCAGAGTTACTGAAGAAGTTTCCCAGAACGACAAGCCTGTTTTGAAGACTTCTTGAGGATAAGAATGCTGCTGAAGGGGAGGGGAGTGTCACGACCCAAGGGTCTTTTCTGTCATTTTTTTAAATTTTTGCAAGTAGTAGTGTAACTAACGAGCTAGTGTGGCGTGAGGAGTGTTATGCCTCACGTGCAGGTTGTTACCACGTAGTGCATGGCCTATAAAAGGCTTATAGGCGAGAGGATGGGAATTCATTCATGAAAATAACATTGAATTCTTTCCCTCTTAATTCTCCCTCCAAATTCTATCTCCCTTTCCCTCCCATATTTCTTTTCTCGTTACCCAAAACATCGGAAATTCAAGTCTCGATCCAGAGGCTTGACACCATCCTCTTACATCTAATTCCTTTTATAGGCTTCTAGGCGCCTCTGCAGTTGTAACTTCCTAACCGAAAGGGTACAAGCTATCTAAGCCTCAACTGCTAAGTACAATAGCTACAACCATCTTTTTATTTACTAGCACCAATTACAATTATACCCCTCGTACCCCCTTAGGGTTGTGACATTTTTCCCTCCCCTTGAAAGTTTTCTTGTCCCCAAGAAAAGACAGAAGATGAGTTGCTTGCGAGAACTGTTTTAGTAAGTCTGGTAGATATTCTCAGGTGGTGTTATTTGGTGTAGGTGACTCCATTGGACCAAAACTTGCCGTGAGTGGGATAGTGTCCTTGTAAGTGACACTCATATCCGCAATGGCCTAAGGCTCCATTACTACTTTAATGTCTTAATCCATTGGTGGAAGATTTGGGTTGATTGTGGCTTCTGGTTCCACCGCTTTCTTAAGCAATGATACATGGAACGTTGGGTGAGTTGGTACTCCATCTAGTAGTTGCAATTGGTAGGCCACCTTTCCCATTTTGGCAATTATAGGAAATGGCCTGAAGTACTTAGGGCTTAGTTTAGATGTCGGGGTAGCTGAGAAAGAGTGTTGGAGGAACCTTTTCACCTTGAGATAGACTTTGTCCCCTTCATTAAAAACTGTCACTTCTCCTCTTGTCCGCCACTTGTTTCATTTTGTTTTGGGTCGTAGTGAGCTCTTTCTTTAACAATTGTAGCTCCTTTTGGCATTGCTGTAGGTAGTCTTCCATTGTTGCCACTGTTGTGGGGGTATTTTTTAAAGCTGGTTGAAGGGGTGCCTTGTACCCAAATAATGCCTCAAATGGGGCCTTTTTTATGGCACTGTGGTAGCTTGAATTGTACCACCACTATGCCAATGACAACCATCTATTCCAACTCTTGGGCTTGACAAAACATATACACTGTAGGTAAGCCTCTAAGCATTGATTAACTCTTTCAGTTTGCACATTAGTCTCGAGGTGGTACGCTATGGACATGTGCAGCTCGACCCCCAAGCTTTTGAACAATTCTTGCCAGTAATGACTTGTAAAAATCTTGTCCTTGTCAGATACTATTGATTTTGGGACCCCGTGAATCCTTACTAGCAAATCTAAAAATTGTCTGGCAATTTCCTGAGCTGTGTACTGATGAGTGAGGCTTATAAAGTGTGCGAATTTAGTCAACCTGTCCACAATCACCATAATCACGTCCTTACCTTTTGACTTAGGAAGCTCTTCTATGAAATCCATCGATGTCCCTTCCCAAGCTTGCTTTGGGATAGCAAGGGGCTGGAGTAAACCGTGGAGTGCCACGTGCTCATGCTTGCAACACTAACAAGTGGGACAGGCCATCACAAAATGTACTACTTCTTTTTTGAGACCTAGCCAAAAGAAAAGTTGCCTTACTTGATAATAGGTGGCTCTAATTCCTGATTGTCCTCCCAAGGGAGAGTCATGAAGGGATTGCAAGATTTTGTTCCTTAGCAACCTGTCATTCCCCACCACAATTCTTCCCTAGAATCTTATTAGTCCATTAGAAAGTGTGTAACTTCGATTCTTGATTGGCTTGACAGCTAGCTGCCCTTGTAACTCCTTAAGCCAGTCAGTGTTCTCATAGTTTTCAGTTATCTCCTTCACCCAATTCGATATGATGGCTATAATGGCCTGACACTTACCTTCTCCTTCTCTCTTGGATAAGGCATCAGCCACCTTATTCTCCCTTCCTTGTCTATAGTGTATAGTGTAGTTTGAGCCTAGTAGTTTGGAAACCCCCTTCCTTTGCAATTGGGTATGCGGCCTTTGCTGTAGCAGAAACCTCAAGCTTTTATGATCTGTTTTTATGATTAAATGACTGTTCTCCAAGTAATGCCTCCATTTGTCTACTGCCACGAGCATCTCTAGCAACTCTTTGTCGTACACACTCAACCCCAAGTGTTTTGGGGCAAGAGCTTGGCTAATGTACGCCAGGGGTCTCCCTTCCTGCATGAGCACTACTCTCACCCCCACATAACATGCATCTGTCTCCACCACAAACGTTTTTAAGAAATTAGGTAGGACTAGGATTGGGGCTTGTGTTGTGGCCTTTTTGAGTGTTAGGAAGGTTGCTTCTGCCTTGGTGTTCCACTGGAATTTGTCTTTCTTTAGCAACTTTGTCATGGGTTTGCTAATGATCCCATAGTGTTGAATGAACCTCTTGTTGTATCCAATCAGTCCAAGAAACCACCTTAACTCCTTAACTATAGTAGGTCTTAGCCACATAGTCATAGTCGATATCTTCTTTGGGTCGGTACTAACCCCTCTCTCCCGAAATCACATGCTCCAAATACTCTAGTTCTCTTTGTGCAAATAGGCACTTGGACAACTTAACAAACAATTGATTGAATTTAAGAATCTCAAAAGCTATGTTTAGGGGGGTAAGGTGTTGTTCAAAGTTTGGGCTGTAAATGAGTATGTCATCAAAGAAAACTAGTATAAACTTTCTCAAGTAAGGTGCTAA
Source organism: Diospyros kaki (assembly GCA_036245055.1). NCBI lineage: Eukaryota > Viridiplantae > Streptophyta > Magnoliopsida > Ericales > Ebenaceae > Diospyros > Diospyros kaki. The sequence continues at coordinate 29,243,571 of BSEG01000003.1, read as the reverse complement.
CAATTGGTTCATTAAAGTTTGAAAAGTGGCTGGGGCATTAGTAAGCCCAAAAGTTATGACGAGGAATTCATATAGGCCTTAGTGGGTGCGGAAAGCTGTTTTAGGGGCGTTGGTCGAGTTCATTCTGATTTGATAGTATCTTGACCGTATGTCTAGTTTAGAAAAAATGGTTGCTCCATTAAGGTCATCCATCAAGTCTTCTATGATGGGAATAGGGGATTTGATCTTGATGGTAAGGGTGTTAAGTTGGTGATAGTCTACATAGAATCTCCATGTGCCATCATTTTTCTTGACAAGTAGGACAGGTGAGGCAAAAGGACTTTGGCTAGGTTGTATAATTGAGGAAGCTAGCATTTGTTTGACTTGTTTTTCGATCTCGATCTTTTGTATAGGAGAATATCGATAAGGTCTAACGTTTACTGGTTTTGAATTTGGTTTGAGATGAATGAAATGGTCTAAGGTTCGGGTAGGAGGTAGGGATGTAGGCTCAGCAAAGAGATCCTTAAATTCAATCAATAGTAACTATAAAGCATCAGAATGTGTTACCTCCTCGAAGGGTTGTGTAGGGGCTGACTTTTCCTTCTTGTTGTGCCTCTCTTCTGTACACTCCTCCTCCTCTATCTCCATAGCTTGAATGGAGAATATTTGAGAGATCTGAACCTTCCTTTTCTTCAGTAGTTTCTGTAACTTCTTGCCAAAAATCAACTTACACTCCCCTATTTCGAGGCTGCCCACCAAGGTCAGTTTCTTCCCCTCAATGTCTGCTATAACTTCCAATTTATTAAAATCAAATGTCAAGGGACTAATTGTCCTTATCTAGTTCACTCCCAGGACGATATCACATCCTCCTAGCTCCAAGACCCTCAAATCCATTGTGAATTCTTGCCTTTGCATCACCCACTTGAAATCAACACACTTATAGTAGTTGTACATTCTATTCCCATTCGCCACCATTACTAATAATAGAGTGGTGGTTGTCATTTTACACTTAAGTTCAGTGGCAGCGGCTTCATTCAAGAAGCTATGGGGGCTGCCACTCCTCCTCTATTCCATTGTGGTACCTTTGGTCAGAGTAGTTCCCACCTTAGGAGGTCCCACAATCACCCTTGTAGCTGTTCCTTTTGGATTTTTGTTACAAACCTAGGGGTATAAGGGTCAATTGGGCTATAACTATTGTAACTAATAAGGGGTGAATTGTTGTATACTATTAGGGAGTTATAAGATAGTAGTTGGGTAGTAGTTGAATGTTGTTAAGGGGTTACAAGATAGTTGAAGAGAAAGATAGTTGAAGAGAGAGCCTCTAAGAAGGTGGGTGTAATGGTGGAAGGTAGCTTTTGGGATAACATAATCCTTGTACTCTCTTTCTCCTCTCTCTCTCTCTCTCGATCTATCAATTCTTTTCCCAAATTCGATTCTATTCTCAGTAATTCTCCAAGAATTACTTAATTGATTGACCCTTCATCTGAGGTTGTGTCAATCCAATATCAGAGTCGGTGATCCCCAGCGGCTTCAAAGAGCAATTCGAAGACAAAGGTGGAGTTTTGACGGACGACAGTAGATTCAAGCGAGACCAACGACTGGGAGGTGACAATTGTTCCTCGGCTGTAAATTCGATTATTCTCGGAAGGCAGTAATAGAGTTGGTTGAATTCCGTCACTGATTCACTAAAGGAGAGCCCGACGGATTTTGGGTCGTGATTTTTGCGACATCTCTCAAATTGCAATAGGTCGAACGAAGAAGAATCAATACTTGAAGATTGGTCTTAGTAGTGATCAAAGGCGGCTCTCAGTGGAAGTTTTGGCAATTTTTGTCGACATTTGAAGGCGAGCAAGAGCAACAATCTAGGGCAAGGAAGAATAGACAGACGCGAGCAAGAGCAGCGATCAAGATTATCGAAATTGGCTAAGAAGATAGTTGCGATAAGGCTTGATGAGATTGGTATTGGCCAAGAAGACAATTGCGATAAAGCTTGACGAGATTGCAAGATGGCTGAAGGAACCCGAATGAAGCAATTGGAAGTACGGATGGAGGCACTAGAAGTCAGGTTGTCCAGACACAAGAAGCCATGATTCAGAGTTGAGAGGACATTTCAGCTATCAAAGATAGCATACAGGAATTGGAGAGGAATAGAGATGTGGTGGAACAATATGGGCAGAAGATCAACAACTTGTTCAACATGCTGGCAGCATTGCCCCAATTCCGTCTTCCGCCAGATGTCCCTCCAAGAATGGGTGGGGACCTGATCTTGATCCATGACGACATCCTCCCTAGGCCTGATGAAGGTCCAAGAACAAGAGATCAAGCTACTTTGGAGCAAGGCAGCCAGGTGAGAGGGATTTCATCTCAACCTTCCATTCATACTCCCATGCCTCGACTAGAAATACCAGTATTTTAGGGCTTGAAACCACGGTGGTTGATCCGCCATTGTGAAAGAGTTTTCGAATTTTACCGAATTAACGAGGTACAGAAGGTTATAGTGGCAACAACCTATCTCAACGATACAACGGGTGTAAGATAAGGGCAATACATTGAATTGGATGGAATGTGCGGGATAATTTTGTTATAGGTTTGGAGAAACAAATATGTCAGATGTAGTTGAAGAATTCAATAAATTGAAGCAGGAGGGTTCGGTGATCGATTACCAGATGAAGTTTGAAAAATTGAGGGCGTTATTGAGGTTGTGTCAGCCAAGTTTAATTGAGCCATACTTTGTATGTAGCTTTATTAGTGGGTTGAAGGATGAATTGCAACCTATAGTTAAGATGATGATGCCTACAAACATGAAACAGGTGGCTGAGAAGTCAAAGCTACAGGAGCTTACATTGTAACAAGTGTGAGATTATGATCCCTACCTAAAGTGGAAGATACATTTGTAGCTCAAGGAAGCTTGTCATAGACCTGAAAAGTTAACAAATCTTCATTACTATCAAGTTGAGATATTTTTCACAATGATTGATTTGAAATTGCTTGAGCTAAATAGCCAGTTTAATGAAGTTAATATGGAGTTGCTTCTGTGCACGGCCTGTCTTGATCCAACAAATTCATTCTCCCCATTTGACAAGAGAAAGCTGATGCGTTTGCAGAGTTCTGTCCTTCTGAGTTTTCCCAATAAGAGCTTATGCACTTGATATTGAACTTAAAAACTACATTGCTTATGCCTCCTCAAAACGTGATTTTTTTTTTTTTTTTAACAATGTCAAGGATTGGGGAACTTGCTCAAAAATGGTGCATGCAAGGGAAATGTTTTTGCTTGTGAAGTTGGTACTAATCTTATCGGTTGCAATACTAATAAAAAAAATCTTATTGGTTGCAACAAGTAGTGTGGAAAAAACTTTTCCTGCTATGAAATATTGTCAAGGCTTTATTGCAAAACCAGATGGGAGATGATTGGATAAATAATTGCCTAGTCACATATATAGAAAGAGATATGCTTGACACCATTGATTATGAAGTTATCATACACTGGTTCCAAAACATGAGATCTTGTAGAGAAATATCAGCATGTTCTACACCAGATGGGAGATGATTAGATAAATAATTGCCTAGTCACATATATAGAAAGAGATATTTTTTACACCATTAAATATGAAATTATTATACAATGGTTCCAAAACATGAGATCTTGTAGAGAAATATTATAGATATATATTGTTTTTGTAAGAATTTTTTACCAAAATATTGTTGTCCCCACTGAACTAATTTTCTGTTTCCACCACAGTGAAGAACAGGATCTGCACTTTATAGTAATGAGCAAAATGTAGGACATTTAAAGTCTACCCACCAACTGCATAGGCTTTAACCCTTTTTTGAGAGTTATATATTATCTATAAAAAAATGAATAAGGTTATCTATAAAAGAATGAATAAGGAAAAAGAAATTTATTCCCTTCTCATGTGTTGTGTTTTATGATGAACTAATATTTATGGCGGGTCAATAAATAGGTTTAGTGGACCTAATGTAAGGTTTTAAGGCTGCATATTTTCTGTCAAATAAAATGGCTTTCTTTAATCCATTCCAATGTTGTTGGTTGTGACCTTGGTTGCCATCTCTCTCTCTCTCTCTCTCTCTCTCTCTCTCTCACACACACACACACATGTGTGCACATGTGCCTGCGCCTGCGCAATAGATCAAAATATGCATATAAGCTTCCTGCATGTGTCTTTTGTTGATCTCCACAAGATCTTGTAATATCTTTATGAATTATAAGTATTGCAAATCTTTATGTAGTTTTCCTTTTAGTGATCTAGCCACTATTGCAAGGGGTGAACAGTGCTCAAGATCATGAACAAATGAACTTTTCCCTGAGGAACTAGGAGGCTCTCTTGAGCATCATTCACCATTTTTTTTATTCTATTTTATTTTTGCTAAGGGGAATATTCATTTTTCGAAATGTTATAAAGGTACACCTTCTGCATAATTAGATCCTTTACATGTGTAATCGAAACAAAGCTGAAATACTGCTGTCTAGTCTTTTTTTTGTTCATTGATGTTGAGGTCAAGTGTAGGATATGGAGTTTGACTTCATCAACAATGAAATCTCTATAGCCCTAGAAAGGAAAGCAATATCCTTCTTATTTGGACTGTTTATCAATCTTTGAGGTCTTAACATCAACAGAAGCAGGGTGATTAGCAGATTCCATGGTTCCAAATTAAGGGAGAGAAGAAGGATTCTTCTGTGTGATTGGAAACAGGAAGTCCCTGAAGTAATGGACTACTGTTGGCTGCATTTCTTTCTCTGTGAAAGTTACTGTTTGATGGAAAGACCCTCGGCAGTTTTGTCCCCCCTTGACACAAAAATTTCTAGAAAATGGAAAAGGCGATCTGTGGTTCTGTATCTGTCCTCTAAACTGACGAGGACAATTACCACAGCAATACAATATCAATAAAAGAAAGGAGCTTTCAGGGTTCAGACCTTTTTAATCAATATCTCATTGTATAAAGATTCTTGACTATGACCTATCTTTTACCCTTTGCCATCAGGAATTGATGTTTCTGTAGTTTGCTGGTCATTGCTACACTTGGATTAAATGTAATGCCATTTTAGCTGAATCTTCTCTGCATTTTCTATTGCAGCTGATCTTAAACAGGGTTCTCATGCTGGGTTCACAGAATCAGACCATAATTGGCAGGCCCATATTGCCTGATGCTGCAGTTCATGCAGTTGTTGAGGAGCATGTAAGTGCTTTATTTGATATATTTGTCTATGCCTAAAGCATGCCACAAAACCAAGGTTACACGTTCTAGTTGCAGAAAGTGAAAGATCCTTTGTGTTCAGAATTCAGACGGTGGAGCGAATCTCCCATTCCCTTGACAATTAAAATATAAAATAAATGGTGAATCTGAAGTGTTGTTAGAGGTGAAGGTTGTACAATGGGGAATGATCCTTAAAGGGGTATGTATGGTAATGACATATTGGAACTAATTGAAGCATAAGCTTATGTTTAATTGAGATTATATGAAGGCCCTTTCATGTGGACCTCTGCGGTAGGAATGTGGTATTTTGGAATTTAGATTGAGATGAAATGTATGCCAATTGTTAAGACATGAAAAGTCTGATAATCCAGTGGTCAAAGGCGCTTATCTTGGTCAATATAATCAATAAGGGCTTTGTCTTCTATTGTTTGGATATGCAGTTCTAGAAATTGTGATATCTATTTCTTGTGCCCTTTTTCCGGACAAATTAGCTGCAGAAAATCATTTCTTTCTTTGTGTTTGGCTACTAACTGCAGGTCCTTAATCATGGGGTTTTTGTTTCTTGTTGCTATTTCTTTCTTCTGGTCTATCCTGATTAGCTCAATAAGTTGCTGATATTTCCACAATGACGATGATTTCAGAAAGTTCTAGGGGATATTTGCACAAATATTTTGGCTAGACGCATTTGGTTAATATAAATTAGATAGTTGGACTGGAGGCCTCTTATTTTTTATTTTTTATGCTTGGTGAGACCGCCATTTAGATAGTTGGACTTGAGGCCTATTATTTTTTATTTTTTATGCTTGGTGAGACCGCCATTTTGTTTAAGTTGTACTGTCTGTGCATTTAATTGCATGTTAGTGAATTTATTTCAATTTCTTTTTGCTTCCAGGCTTTAGATGCAAAGGTAATTATATTCAAGAAAAAGAGAAGGAAGAATTATCGACGGACCAAAGGGCATCGGCAGGTAAGTTAAATTAACCTTATAATTGGATTCTCTATGTTGGTGGCATGAGCGTGTGAGAGAGAGTTATGGATTTATCATATGCTTAACATTCAATTTCCTCCGTAGGAACTAACTAAGCTGAGGATAACTGATATTCAAGGAATTGAAAAGCCACAATTGATGTCGGCCGGTAAGATAGAAAAATCAGCTGTCAAAAAGCCAGAAAAGGTTGCTGTACCTGCTTAGAAGGAGACACACTGGATTAATTCCCCCAAGTTTTTTATCCAATTTTTGAAAAAAAACATGTTCTTCTCCTGCCTGAGTTTTGCCCCATGTACATCTTGAATATCATTTTAGGCAAATATTTCTGGGTTCTGTTATAGGCTTGAATATATTGGATGATGCGGGTTTGTATTTTGTTGTGCAAATCTGCTATCCTAGAACCTTGAGCATTGTTTTCTATTTTTCTTTTCCAACCTGCCAAAATAGAATAATCTCGTAGCTTTATGGTACCATTAGCACAACTCTGAAAATTCGCTTCTTAATTGGCAATGTTGCCCCTGGCTGTGCACTGTAGATCCATTTATTTCAAATGACATGTTCATTTTTGGAATATTGGAAAGAGAAACTGTAAGCTTTTTGAGCCTCAGTCCTTGTATGCAATCTGGACATTGTGGGTGGATTTTGCTTTAATCAAGTTTCAACTTACTTGTTCTTTTGGGCCCAAATTCAAGAAATGCGATGCAAGCTGGGGTGCCCCGTTGCTCTGCTGTCAGTGGCATATCAGGTCAGCTACAATACCCAGAAACATTAAACTGTTGAAAAGATGTTCCTAGATGAGCACAGAAAACTGTTATCTATGATTAGCACTAACTTCTTATTATTTCAACACTGTTTGAAACATATAGATGGAGGCAATCGCATGCCACCGTTTTTTGATCATCTCCACTAGATAGGTCCCACCATTGACCTCCCACTGCAGATTGCATCCCTTTGGTTGACTCAGCCTGGTTGAATATCTTCCACTTTTCTCCTTTAGTGTTGCATTTTTCTGATTTCCCTTGGTCTCTCTTCTTTTGTCAAATTGTTTAAGAATCATTTGTTCATAGTTCAATCCAAAGCATAAGAAAAATTATGAGGGTGATTCCAATTTTATAGTGCAACTAGCAAGATGTTCCTGTGCATTGTGCTTTGCATCTTCTTCCCCCTTCTCCTTAGTGTTACACTGCTGCCCATTTGCAGCATGGAGGACTCCTCATGGCCACTTGTGGATTTTTCTTGTGAAACATTTCTCCTAGTTCTTGTTTGATCATGTTGTGGAAGGTGTAAAAGTGTCTTTGAGTAAAAGAAAAATGCTATTAGGTGTTGTCTTTTGGATAAATTACACTTCAACCCTTTGTTTTTAGGGTCATTTATAATATCTTTTATGATTTAAAAATAGATTTAAAGTTCCTTTTAACTTATTTTTTTGCTTGAGCACCTCATCTAGAGAATACCTTGGGGGGGGGGGAGGAACTTGTACCAACCTCAACCCAAACATAAATATATAAATATATATATAAGCCCCCTGTCAAGTCTCAAGGTTTGGTCTTGAACAATTATGGTACGTAGCTGTAAGGAGAAGAAAGAAAGAGGGAGAGAAGGAAAGAGAGAACTAGAAAAAGAGAGAAGAAAGAAAGAGGGAGAGAAGGAAAGAGAGAACTAGAAAAAGAGATTGAAAAGATACTTCTGTTATTCGATAACCTTTCATCCCTCCAACAAATTACATTTATATCACTCTAACAGAATTACCAATAGGCAAGGGTTTGTTACGACCAACTCTCACCTTGTACAATGACTAACTAACATATAAAGGAGGACTTATTCCCTAACTACCCTTAGGGTTGTGACAATTCTCTTCCTCTTCGAATCAATTCTTGTCTTGAAGAATTATAAGAGTTCGGTAGCCTTGGGAAGTTGCTGCAAAAGTTCGAGCAAGTTTTCCCAAGTGGTATACTCTTATGGCTGATGAGTCCACTGAACAAGAACTTGAGTGATAGGTAGGCTTCCCCAATATATAACCCTTTTTTCAACAATGGCGTGAGGCTCCACCTCTTCTTTCACTTGCTCTACTACTAGAGGTTAATCTGTGCTGGCATTGGGTAGTGGTCCTCTAGCGGGCTTGAGTAATGAGATATGAAAAACAGGATGAACTTGCACTCCCTTTGAAAGCTGCAACCTATAAGCCATGGTTTTCACTTTGCCCAAAATAGGGAGCGACCCAAAATACTTAGGACTCAACTTAGAAGCTGGAATTGTGATGTAAGGATGCTAGAGGAAACTAACCTTAAGATAAACCTGATCACCCACTTCAAACGATCGTTTGGTCTTTCTTTTATCTGCCACTTACTTCATATGGTTTTGGGCAATGGCTAATTCCCTTCTCAGAATTGATAACAACAATTGTCTCTATGAAAAATAATTGTCCACTGCAGTCATAGTGGGAATAAGTCCTGATATTGCAGGTATGAGGGATGGTTTGTACCCAAACATTGCCTCAAAATGACTCCTCTTAATGGTACTATGATAACTGAAATTGTACCTTCATTGAGCTAGGCCCAACCATTTATTCTAACTCCTAGATTTTGTGAAATACATGTAGCGCAAATAGTCTTCTACGCATTGATTAACCCGCTCTGTTTGACCGTCAGTTTGGGGATGATATGCAGTTGACATATGCAATCCTATCCTTAAATTTTTGAATAATTCATACCAAAAATGACTGGTAAAAATCACATCCCGGTCGAACACGATAAACTTGGGCACCCCATGGATCTTGGCCATTGAATCTAGGAATAACCGAGACACCTCCAATGCTGTAAATGGGTGGGTTAAGCTAATAAAGTGATCGAATTTGGTCAGTCGGTCCACTATCATCAAGATCACATCCTTCCCTTCCAATCTTGGTAACCCCTCCACAAAGTCCATTGATATCTCCTCCCACGCTTGTTCAGGGACTACTAAGGGTTACAACAGGCCTGGGTAAGGAACTTGTTCGTGTTTATACTGTTGACATATTGCACAAGACAACACCATTTGCACAACATCCCTTTTTAGCCTCGACCAAAAGAAAAGTTGTTTCACCCTTTGATAGGTGACTCGTACCCCGAAATGTCCCCCAATTGGTAAGTGGTGTAAGGCTTTCATAATCTGGTCCTTAAGTGTTTAGTCCTCTCCTACCATCAATCTGCTTTTGTAACAAAGCACCTTATTATTTAGGGTATACCCTTGAGGATTCCTAGGCTGCACTGCTAATTGGGCCACTATCTTTTTAATCCATTTAGTGGTGTCATAGCTTTGTACTAGTTCATGAATCCACACAAGAAGGGTGGCAGATATTGCATAACAGTTGCTCATTTCATCCCTCCTTGACAATGTATTAGCAACCACGTTTTCTTTACCCTACTGATATTGGATTGTAAAGTTCAAACCCATAAGTTTTGAGATGTCTTTCTATTGTAATTGCGTATGCAACCTTTGCTGTAATAAAAATTGAAGGCTTTCATGGTCTATTTTAATCACAAAAGGTGACCCTTCCAAATAATATCGCCACCTTTCCACTGCTCCCAATACCGCAAGTAGCTTTTTATCATAAACACTCAAGCCTAAGTGTTTCGGAGTTAAAGTCTGGCTAATGAATGTCAATGGTAACCTTTCTTGCATAAGAACGACACCTATCCCACTATCACATGCATCCATCTTCACGATAAAACCTTTAGTAAAATCAGGCAATGCCAGCACTGATGCCTCAGTCATAACCCTTTTAAGTTCTACAAAAGCAGCCTTAGCTCTAAAGCTCCATTGGAAGACATCCTCTTGAGTAACTCAGTTAGAGGTCTGCTTATTAACCCGTAATGCCAAATAAACTTCCTGTAATACCTAGTTAAACTGAGAAAACCCCTTAACTCTTTTACAACCGTTGGCCTTGGCCACTCCACCATGGCAACCACCTTAGTGGGATCAATCCTCACTCCATCTCCGGACACAATATGGCCCAAATACTCCACTTCAATTTTAGCAAATGCACATTTAGACAACTTGACATACAATTGATGAGACCTAAGGACTTCAAAGGTAATTTTAAGGTGGAAAATATGTTGTTCAAGTTTAGGGCTATAGATGAGGATGTTATCCAAAAAAATAATGATGAACTTCCTCAAGAAGGGTTGGAAAATACAGTTCATTAAAGCTTGAAAAGTAGCGGGCACATTGGTTAAATCAAAGGGCATGATAGTGAATTTGTACAGCTCATGGCGTGTTCTAAAAGCAGTTTTATGGATGTCATCAGGTGCCATTCGAATTTAGTGGTAGCTAAATCTAAGATCCAACTTGGAAAATACTTTGGCATCACATACTTCATCCAACAAATCTTTGATTAAGGGTATAGAAAACTTGTTTTTGACAGTGTTACAGTTAAGTTGCCTATAATCAATGCAAAATCTCCATGTACCATCTTTTTTCTTGACAAGGAGTACAGGAGAGGCATATGGACTTTGGCTGAGACGAATTATAGAGGTTTTTAACATAGAATTGACTTGTTTTTTGATTTCAGATTTTTGAATGGAAGAATATCTATAAGGCCATATATTAATAAGGTCCGAATGGGACTTCAAAGGAATGGAATAATCCAAAGAACGTTGAGGTGGCAAAGAATGAGACTCATCAAACAAGTCCTTAAAATTCATGAAAAGTAGGCGCAAGGTATTCGAATTATGTACCTTTTTAGAAACTTGAGATTCAATAGTCTGATCAACTGGTTGTTGGTCGTCATTATCCTTGGCATCGTCCTCCATTGCTACAGCTTGTATAGAGTACAACTGTGTTATCTGTCCAGCTTTAGTGATCATCATCTTTTGCAACTTACTACCCCTGATCAACTTGCATTCATCTTGCTCCAGGCTGCGCAACAAAGTAAGTCTTCTACCTTCAACTTCCACTATCACCTCCAACTTATTAAAATCAAAAGTTAAAGGGCTAACCATCTTCATCCAGTTTAACACCGAGGACAATATCGCATCCCCTTGACTCAAGAACTCTGAGATCAACCACAAACTCTTGACTCTGCATCACCCATTTAAAACCCATGCACTTGTAATGACTGTATATCCTACTACAATTAGTCACTGTCACGGATAAGGGAGTAGTTGTTGTTAAAGGCCATTTCAAGCTTTTAGTTATAGTTTCACTGATGAAACTGTGGGTGTTCTCACTGTCAATCAACACCATCAGCCTTGTTTTTCCTACCTGACCTTTTACCTTAATGATTTGCCCCATGGGACTGCCTTTTAATGCATGAAATGAAATTCCACCCCCTTTCTCATCTTGCAATTCCCCTGGACACTCTTCTTCTTGACCACTGCTTCTTCTTCTTCTTTCTCCCCATCTGATCCCTCCGTTTGCATTAATTATTTCTTACATTGATGCTCAAAACTATACTTGTCGCCACATTTGAAACAGAGTCCTAACTGTCGTCTCTGTTCCATAATTGTATTCTTGGGACCACTAGGGTTATACGACCCCTTAGGTGTCCCTTGAGTCACTAGTGAAGGCATGGCCTTGAAATTACCCCCAACTGGTTGGCCATTTTGGCCTGATAGGCACCTTATGTTTTGTGAAAATTGCTTCTAATGTCAACTCTTGGAACCTAGCTTTCTTAACCGTTTGACTCACTGTCGCAGGTATTTAGGGTTAGCAATGGTTCGGTTTGATTTCGATTTTTGTTAAAATCATAACCAAACCAAACTTAAACTACTAAAACTAAAATCAAACCATTACCCATTGGTTTTAAAAATTAAAAACTATAACCAAACCATTCAGTTTTAGTTTTAACCATAGTTTTTTCAGTTTAATCCATAATCTCTTGCTAGGTTTTATTTTTTTAAATATTTAATTAGTTATTTTTATTAATAATTATTTGATTGATAAAAATAAAATAATTTAAGATTAGGTTTTATTTTTATTTGTTAATTACTTTATAAATGTTAAATATTTTATATATTTGTAATGCATTAGTTAAAATACTTGTAAAAAAAAGCATTAGTCAATATATATATATATATTATGAGTATGTATAATATATTAAATAAATAAATATATATTATATATATGTATATTCGGTTCGGTTTCGTTCGATTACCCACACATTCGGTTCGATTTCAGTTTGATTTTTGGTTTGAATTTAGTGAAAACCATAACCAAATCATATTCATTGAAACAATGTTCGGTTTTTTCCCAAACTAAACCATTATCCAGTCAAACGGTTTTTAACCACGTTGATCAGTTCGGTTTCAATTCGATTCCTCACGATTTCGATTGCAATTGCCATCCCTACGGGCATTATCATCTTCACCATTGAGCTGAGTTCATATCTCAATCCATTTATGAACATAGAGACCAGCTATTGCTCCGTTAATCCCAACTGAGCCAAGCACATAATGGCTCTCAATTCTTCAAATCATGTCTGGTAATCCACTACTGACCCTTTTTGTTTTAGCTTACTAAATTCCTCTATTACATCCCTAATGCTCCTTTCCCCAAACTTTGCACATAGCTTTTTTGCAAAAACATCCCAATTCCTTTGAAGGCCGTGATCTTGGATCCACCCTTAGTACCAATAATCAGTTGTATCATTTGGATAGGCTATACCCAAGCTAACCGTCTGTTCCTCCGACACCTTATACAGCTGAAAGAATCTCTTACAACGCCTTACCCACCACCTAGGCTTAGTCCCCTCAAACAGAGGAATTTCTAGACGTGGAATATGAGTATGGTTATGAGGAACATATTAAGGGGCTGCACTTGGGCTTCTTGATTTGGTCGAAACCTTTCCACCTCCAGATGGCCTTGATTTGGTGCATGGTCCTGGGTTGACAGTAAAGGTTCTGAATTACTCCTAAGAAGGAACTCTGACGAGAGCTGGAACTACGGCAAGAACGATAAAATGCCCAAGACACTATTCAGCCCCTGCTCGTATTGCTCCTACGCCTCACGAGTTTTCTCCGAATCCCCCTGCATCACTTCCTTCATCGCGACCAATTCCTCCATTGTCTGTGTCATCACCTCTTGAGTCTAGTGCATCTCAAACTCGACCACCTCCATCTGCCTCGTTAGTGTACCCTTGGCCATTCATTCCGACTCAATTCCACATTTGTTAGTTGCAATCCTCCAGTCACCCATAGTCAGTTCGACTGGCTCTGATACCACAATGTCAAGTCTCAAGGTTTGATCTTGAACAGTTATGGTAATTAGCCGTAAAGAGAACAAAGAGAAGGAGAAAAGGAAGGAGTGAACGAGAAAGAAAGATTGAAAAGATACTTATGTTATTCGATAACCTCCCTTCCCTCCAACAGATTACATTTATATCACCCTAACAGAATTACCAGTAGGCAGGGGTTTGTTACGGGCAACTCCCACCTTGTACAACAACTAACTAACATACAAAGTATGACTTATTCCCTAACTACCCTTAGGGTCGTGACACCCCCTCCCCTTGATCCCTCCTGGATCCGCTCTTGTCTAGAGACATTTCCACAATCTAGGGGTTGTCCAAGCAAAAAATAAATCACATGGATGTTTTTGCATAAATGGTCTAAACAAAAGTTTTGAGTAATTTATAATCTATTTTATTGTTAGGGAAAATAAAAAAATTACAATTATGTGCGTGATCTTAAGTTTAAGTCTCTTCATGGACAACTTCACTTGCAGATTTAGTTGTCTATTGTAAGATTATCTTAAATTTTAGTTGTCTATTGTGAGATTATCTTAAATTTTAGGATTAACATGTTAATTAAAGTTATGCTAAAACTTAATGGATATTGTTAGTCTCATGAGTGACACTTAATGCTGTAAGAAAAGATTAATGTGAGCTTGATTCAACCTAAACTAATTTAATAGGTGAACAAGGGATAGAGCAAAACACTTTTCGGATAAACATTTCTTGCAATAACAAAAAATATTAGAGTAACGCCAAACCGCCCGAACCTCAGCCTTTCTTTTTTCTTGTAAATAAATCTCTCCCTGTCTCTCTCTTGGGTGTATACATGTGCGCGCGCGCGCGCGTGTGCATGTATATATGAAGTGTGGGTTATGGGTGGATTGAAGAAGTTCAAACCGTTGTTAATGGAGGATATTAAATACTCAAGTGTTACTAATTAAGTGGACTCACCCTTCTGACCTCTGAGTCACTTGTTTTGCCCAACTATATATACATTTTAAAGTCCTCTAAGTGCTCCTCACTCCCTCCCTAGTGTTTTATATTATTAATATAGTTGTGCTTATGGAATTCATAGTCATATATATATATATATATATATACACACGCTGTTGATTAATACCCATATCATTGTTTGCTGCATACAATAATCATCATCTCTCTCTCTCTCTCTCTCTCTCTCTCTCTCTCTTATTAATGTAGTTGTACTAATGGAATTCATAGTCATATATATATATATATACGCGGTTGATTAATACCCATATGATTGTTTGCTACATACAATAATAATCATCATCATCTCTCTCTCTCTCTCTCTCTCTCTCTATATATATATATATATAAATAATAATGTTTTATTCACACGAGGGATAAGCCCATGATCCCTGTTTTCAAATGAACAGCAGTGTTTTTGACGGAAAGCCCATTAAAACCCAAAAGAAAGCTGGAATAACTGAAGCAAAATTATGAGGTTGTCTCCTTTGGCTTGTCGTGCATCCAAGTTCCACAAATCATTAGTTAGAAGATAAGATTATGCCCAAAGTGGGCAGTAATTCTTTTTCTCTTTCAGCATGGTTTATATAATACTCACCTCCAACAACTGGTGCTTCATATCAATTTCAGAATATTCTTCTGAATTATTTTTCACTTCTTCCTCCAATTTTTTCTTTCTAAAGGATTTTCTCTTTCATCTGTCTATTCCCGTTATAGTTAAATGCAGTTCCTTTTGCAAGAATATCTTTTTAAATCATAAATTCTCTAATGATACTTTCTCTCTAAATTTACACTCACTACTCGTCAAGTATACATTGAGTAAACTCACTAAATATAGACTATGATCTGCAAATCATGTATATCAAGTAAATATATACAGAAATACGTGTGTAAAAGAAAAAAAAAAAAAAAAGCCCACAAAAATTGAGAAAGGGGAATAAGAAGAAACTATTGGATAGCTGCATCATTTGTATGTAAGAAGCTGACTAACTTTATTTTCTCTGCTTTACCTGTGGATGTGGTGGCCATGTCATATCAGTTTTTTTGCTTTTTAGATGTTAAGATCATCCCATTCATCTCATTTCGGGATGCCACACTGTCACTGTGACGGAAAAAAATCTTTGTCCATAATGTGATGAGAATGCACTAATTGCGTTGGATGTCAGGGAAGAAGACTATAGCTTTTTCAATCTAGAACTTGCTGAAGCACTTCTGTGATTCAAGAAAAGGGGCCATTCTTCCACTAACTTCAGACTGAGCAAATGCAAAAGCTAGTGATGCCTGAAAGGTGTTTGTATAAATTACAAGCTATATATTATGAGAAAATATGATTTTTTTTTTCCAGATGTACATGTCTATTTCTAGGACTCCTCAGCATCCACATAAACCATTAAAGGAAGTTTTTTATTTATTGAGGAAGAAAATGGTCTTAATTTAATTTGTGCCTGATTGTGATGGATCCTTGCGATTACCAAGGGCCAGTGGAATTTGGATCAAGTTGAGGACAGATTCATAACAAAGTGCTCCAAGAACTGGACTGAGCAATCAACAAAAGTTGAAAGATAAACAAATAATAAAGCCTGAACTTAGCGTGTTCATAATTATCTAAATTCATATATAATTTGGTTTGATATTTGATCCCAAAATGATTAGAATTGAAAGCTAATCTAGTTTAATCTTGATGGAAGAAAACCTCCTAATTTGTTGCATACAACATAAATTTCATGGATGCTGCAGATCATTTTCCTTGTTTAGTTAGTATGAAGATTATCTTGTTTAATAACTTGTTATGATGGATAATTATTTGTTTAAAAAACCATTGATGTATTGTTTGACACTTGTTCAATTCAAAATCAATAATCAATCTTTCAAAAGCTTGTGCTTTAATGCTTATGTTTATGAAAACTATTTTCATTTCTTTAAAATAGAACAAACAAGAATTGATCCACCCCAACCCCCCCGGCGGGGGGGTGTTGTGGTGGTATTTAGGAACCTATTTTGCAAAATTTGTTAAGAGACATTTCTTAAAAAGGCCATGGTATCTAGCAAGTAGTTTTAAATTGTTTTATGATTCTGGAAACAAGATAAAGGCAAGAACATTATTAAAATGAAAGTTTCTTCTTTTCTTTATATTGTTTCTGTTTAAAAATGCAAAAACAAAATAAAATTATGTGTGGAAATCCAATGTTTCCACTTTGGATATACATCGAGATACTGTTGCTACATTCTAATCGTATTGGATCAACAGTTGCTTCGATCTAATTGGATGTCAAATAAAAAAAGCACTTAAATTATCTACGGAAGGAACAGGAGAGCTTCTATAGAGAGAGAAAGAGAGAGAGAGAGAGAGAGAGCAGTGTTTCTCTGCAACTCTGCCATGTTTGAGAGGTTCAGTCATGGCGTGATGGAAGGGATTTGGAGAGGGACTTGGCCTCTCTGAAACTTCCAGTTCTTTGGCAGCCTTTCTTGCCTCTGTTCCCATCTTCTCTCTTTTCCTGGAAAGAAAGTGAAAGAAAGTGCAGGAAAAAGGAAGAAAACGGCAGGGAACACTGCATACCATCATTTGAAGTTCTGGGTTTGGCTCATTTAACCAGCTTGTGGTCTCTCTGGGTGGTTTTCTGGATACATTCGGCCCCATTGACAACTCCCCATGGGATTCAAATGGTCTGAGGAGCTGCAATTGGTAACCCTTTTCTACTCTGAGAATTCTTATAATTCAAAATTTTATTGAAATACTATCTATAATTTACAAGAAGGATTAACCTATTATAATGATGACTTTCTGCTCTTTGTTATCTTTTCTTGAAATTTTCCGTTGTTTAAGTTTACACATCTTGTAATCTGTATCATTGTATCCATTTCTTAATTTAAAGCTGTTGACAGAATTCATAAAAATTTTCTGCACGAATTAAAATTTATCATGCCCTTGTTCTAATTTGAACCTTTTCAATGAAGTACCATACACAAAATTGAAATTTGAACTCAAATTTCTCAAATCCTGTCAAGTAAACTATTTACTCTCTTCTATTTTCACCATGTATTGGCTAAGTTAATCCAATTTTTAATCCTGATTTTGTTTCAGGTTCCACGTTAATCAATGAATTGGGCACAGCAGCTCTCTTAGACTTTCAGTTTCAGGAAATAAAGATGGTTAAAACAGCTGAGTTCTACAACTCAAGCCAGAAGCTACATTTTCCTAGTTGCTGTTTCTGTTGGGTGGCTTCTACTTCTACCCCTTAATCTGGACTTTCTATCAGTTCTTTTTGGGGCAAATCTCCTTTGGCAAAACTTACAAGTTTCTCTATTTGAGAAGTTCTTTCTCCTAGAAACTTCAGTCCATCCGTTGGGCAAATCTCCTTTGGCAATCAGGAGTCTTGAGCGGACTCCCTAAAGCTCTATTTGGGCAAATCTCCTTTGGCATTACAATCTCTCCAGCTTCTGGAAAGATTCTATCCAGGTCTCTGCATCCAAAGATCAGATTGACCTATAAAATCACATTTTTCTTTTTTTGAAGATATATAGCAGTATTCAGTATCATATAATCAATCGACTCGTATCATCAGCACTAGTAGATCCTCTCTACAATACATCCATCTGAAGATAACATTTGGGCTGGTAGAGGTGTTTGACGTTAAAGGTTATTGCAACTGATGGATTTCTTCAGTGATTCAGACAGCTTTAGTGAGAGCAGCATCAGTGAGGAGCAGGATGACAATGAAATTTTGTATGGTGGGCAGGCAAGAAGCATTCTGTCGAGCCTCAAGGAAACCATTGGAAAGATTGATGATTTCCTCTCGTTCGAGAGAAGGTTCACACGCGGTGAATTTGTTTGTTCTGTGACTGACCCTTCTGGGCAGATGGGCAGAGTGATCAATGTTGATGTGTTTGTGGACTTGGAGAGTCTTCATGGCAAAATAATCACAGATGTGAATTCCGAAAGGCTCCAAAAGATCCGTTCCATTTCTGTAGGGGATTCTGTGGTGGTTGGGCCATGGCTTGGAAGAGTGGATAAAGTAATTGACACTGTAACCATTTTGTTTGATGATGGTTCAAAGTCCAAGTTTACAATGGGTTCAGGAAAGCTCTTACCTCTTTCTCCAGATTTGCTTGAAGATTCAGAGTACCCATATTATCCGGGACAGAGGGTGAGGGTTGAGCTCTCTACAGTTTCCAAGCCAGCCAGATGGTTATGCAGTAGATGGAAGGAAAAACAGGACAAAGGAACAATTTGTTCGGTGGAAGCAGGTTTTGTGCATGTCAACTGGCTCGCCTGTGCTCTGGGCAGTTGCAAAAGTGTACCTGCTCCACCATGTTTGCAGGATTCAAAAAATGCGACCTTGTTGTCATGTTTCTCTCATGAAAACTGGCAACTTGGTGATTGGTGTGTACTTCCAACTGCTGAACTTAAATGTCCCATGCAGCAGCAGGTTTTTCCAAGTTCATCTATTTGTGGCGTCACTAAAGAGCAGAATCAATATCAAGGCGGCCAGGAAATCTTTGTTATTGTGAAGACAAAGAGCAAGGTTGATGTTCTATGGCAGGATGGCAGCTACTCAACAGGATTAAGTTCGCATTCTCTGTTTCCTGTGAATTTTCTAGATGCTCATGATTTTTGGCCCGGACAGTTTGTGCTGGAGAAGGGTACCGGTGAGTATCCACATGATCTTACTGGCCGAAGATGGGGCACCGTAAGATGCATGGATGCAAAGGAACGGATAGTCAGAGTGAAGTGGAAAACTCTTCCAGCAAATCAAGTGATTGATTTGGAGGGGGGAGAACAGATGGAGGAGACTGTGAGTGCTTATGAACTTGTTGAACACCCAGACTATTCCTATTATCTTGGTGATATAGTGATTCGGTTGGAAAAGAACCAGTCAATCAACAATGCTGAAGGACAGATCTACGAAAAACACAAGTTCAAAGAAACAGTAGTTGATGAGGAGGCTGATCTTGAAAGTGAAAAGTGCAATGGAGAGAACAATGGTTACTTGTCCCATATTGGCATTGTTGTGGGCTTGAAAGATGGGGATGTTGAGGTGAAATGGGCGAGTGGTCGTATGACAAAGGTAGTTCTTCTCGACTTCTGTTTACATGTATTTGTATTTCGTTGATTCAAATGATTAAGGTACTAGATAGAAATGACTAGTGAGCTCAAATTCATATAGTCGACCTACATAGTAGAATAAAAGGCTTAATATATTGTTGTAAATGAAGGGTACTAGGGACTAGGAATCCTTACTGGAATAACAATTTAAGATAACCTGCTTGCACTTTCTCAAGTTATCGGATGTGAGAATAGCATATCGTATAGCTGTCCAAACGAAAAAGCTAACTCTAGGAGGATCCGTCCTTAAACAGATAGATAGCTCTTTCAGGAAATAACCTTTTTATAGAGTAAAAATAAGGTTTTGCACAAATATAGACTTTCTTCTACTGTTTTATGCCGGTGCAAAACATTCTTAGCTAGTTACTGATATAAAGAGATTCATTAAGATGAAACAATCGTAATCTATGATTCGTTAGACTACAAACTAAGTAATCTGGCGAGGATGTCATGTAAAGGATGTAAAACCATAGGCTGTCACACTATTTGAAGTTAACTTTGGATTTGTAAGATTAAGTAATATATTCAATACCTACCTAGCAAACTACCAATATGGGATTGAATCGGGATAAGCCCTTTAATCAATATCTTTGCTTACACCCACTTAATAGTCATCTCGAGTTGGCTATGTTATCACTCGTAACACTACAGTGCCCTGACCCAAAAAGGTGCTAGATGAAGTGAACTTTTGGGTTCATGAGACCAAGTAATATCTCTAAGGCCTTCTTAATAAATTACTGATATGGTGTTTGTCAAAGGATTCAATGAACCGAAAAGACACTGCCCTGCACCATATGAACTCTAATTGCAGCTGGGAACCTTGCAATGCGTGTTTTTTCTTGCTTGTTTGGATTTACGTACTACTTATTTACAAGAACACCATGGTGATTTAGTGTTCATGTAATGCTGAATAGTTTCTCTTTTTCTTCCCCTCTTTATGTAGTTTAGTATAGTTTTTTCAATGCTTCAACATACTTCCAGGTTGCACCTTATGAAATCATTCAAATTGATAAACATGAAGGTTCTTCTCCTGCTCCAGTGTTTCAAGGTGAAAATATTGAGCTATTGGCTCAAGAAATGACCACCATTGACATGAACCCAAAAGTAAAGGTGATGCCTACTCTTGTCTTTCTTCTCCATGCTTTTCACACTGAAAGGCTTGCTAGAATCAGGAATCAGCTATAGTAGACCTGCACGAAGCTGAAAAATTCTTTTACATGCTCAGGAGTTTTTCAACCCAGTTCTCTATTCCCTCCCTCAAGCTGCTATTGGGGTTTTCATGAGCATTATGAGGAGTATATTTGGCTCTTTTGGTTCCATCTCGCCCACAGGCATACCTGACCTCATGCTAGAAAGGGGGAATGTATCAGAAGGGCATATATCAGAGTCTAACAGTGAGGGAGATGTGCCAGAATCTTTGAACATGAGCACAGAAGAGGAAGAAATGGTAGAAGATGACTTGCAGTCATTTGGGAAGACAAATTTGGAGCAACAAGTCAAAGATATCCAGGAAGAGAAGGCCCCTCTATTCTCATCAGATTGCAAGTGTCCAGAAGCATTTAAGCAATTTGATATGGTTACTGATTGCTTGGACCATCACTTTGTCGGGAATTCTTCAAATGGATTAATACTGTCACAGGTTTTCCTATTATCCTAAATTTGTATTAGTTAGTGCATTCAACCTGGGATAATTGTTTGCCTATGCTGCTTTATCATAGGTGAAAAGGGGTTGGTTGAAGAAGGTTCAGCAAGAATGGAGCATTCTGGAGAAAAATCTTCCCGGTACGTCATTTTAGTTTGTTCCCCGCTTTAGTCTGTCTTGTGGTATTAAATAGTTCATGAAGCAGCAATCCACTCATGCCCAGAGCACAAGGCCTCCTGCTTTATGAGCAGGAGGGTCGTATTGTAGAGGTTGTTTCCACTACTCAAACTTGTCATCTTCTTGTCACAATTTTTGAGTTTGGGCTAATGAAGTGTGGTCCTAGAAAAAGTAAATAAGAGAACAATCAAAAAAAGAAGTTTCTATAGAAGCCATGAAAGTTGCTAATGCAAGCAATGTAACTGAGAAGGCCATTTATCAAGAACAATACTTGTGGTCTGACAAAATGTTTGAAGATTGAAATATGCAATCTTACAAAGCTAACTCATGTAATTAGATTGATCATGTATCTTGACCAGAAACAATGTATATCCGCGTGTATGAGGAAAGGATGGATTTGTTACGCGCAGTCATCATTGGTGCACCTGGAACTCCATATCATGATGGACTCTTCTTCTTCGACATTTTTCTTCCTCCTGAATATCCTCATGAACCACCTGTAGGTCTTCTTCTTCTTCTTCTTCTTCTTCTTCTTCTTAATTACTAATCCAATATTTGAGTAAATGACAGTAGATTTGAACAAACATTGCAATGTTAATTTTTTTTTTCCAAATATAACTCCTCAAATTCAAATCAGATTGAGATAGATGTGGACTCATCTGGTAAACAAAATCTTATAAAGATTGTCTCTCGGATAAAACTCAAATTGATTATGAATAGGGACAGAGATAGGAGACCCATTCTCATTGGAGTTGCTGCCCAACCCCACCCCCGGCACAGGATAGTTTTGAGTGACTACACTGACATAACCCCGTTATTGGAGTTGTGCGTCTATGGTGTGTGCATGACTCAATAATCAGTGTCATCTAACTTATGTGATTGTTTGTGGACTCTAAACATCACGCAGTTGGTGCACTACAAATCCGGCGGTCTCCGTGTCAACCCCAACTTGTACGAGTCAGGCAAAGTCTGTCTTAGTCTCCTGAATACTTGGACAGGCACTGGAACTGAAGTATGGAGCCCGGAGAGCTCCACTATCCTCCAAGTCCTCCTATCCCTCCAGGCTCTTGTGCTCAATGAAAAACCTTATTTTAATGAAGCTGGATATGATAAGCATATGGGAAGAGCAGAGGGAGAGAAGAACTCAATGAGCTACAATGAAAATGCATTTCTTCTTAGCTGCAAGTCCATGGTATATCTACTATGCAATCCTCCCAAGGTACATTCATTTACTCGATAACCTCTGTCCATTCTATTGTTGCTGTGGTTTTATCTAGGGCCTTACAAAAAATAAGGCCATAAAATAGAAATGTTGTTTTACAGCAATCACAACAGAATGCCTTTGCATCAGTATTTTTGAAAAAATTGGTAAGTCCGTCTCTCTGTTTCCACAGCATTTTGAGTCATTTGTAGAGGACCATTTCAGCAAGCACGCCAAGAATATTCTGTTGGCTTGTAAGGCATATATGGAAGGAGCTCGAGTTGGATGTGCTTTTGGATACAAAAAAAGCGAGCAAGAAAATCAACAGGGCAGTTCTACAGGCTTCAAGATTATGCTCTCTAAGGTCCTTCCTAAACTAGTGGAAGCATTTTCTCACAAGGGAATTGATTGCAGCCAATATACTTATCAAATGTGATTTCCGTAAGTATATATATGTGTGTGTGTGTGTGTGTGTGTGTGTGTGTGTGTAAACATGCATACAGGCAAGCCTTGGTAGCAACACTAAGGTTGCTCCTTTGTGACCGGTCATGGGTTCAAGTTGTGGAAACAGCTGTTTTTCACACACACACACACACAAAAAAAAAAAAAAGCAAAGCTGTGGACAGAACGACTCTCCCCAACCCCCATAAAAATAAGGAGCCTCATGCACTGGGACGCACCTTTTATATAAACATGCATGATCACCACATTCCTGGCTTATGTATATTTAGTGTGCGCTGGATAAAACCCTTCTGCCAATGTTTCTCCTTTGTTAAGTGTTGTTGTATGCAAGTATGTTTGAGAAGAGGGTGGGAAAAAGTTGGACACCTGTTGTGGACAGTGTGTGGTTATTTGTATTGTGCGATGGTTTGTTGAATTGTTGATAAGAAGAAAAGGAATTGGATTGGTGTGTGTTTGATGCTTTCTGACTCTTTATGTGTGAAAGAGTACTTTATAACGAACCATTAGTGCCTCAACTTGTTTATAAATCTAAACTGTTTCCTTGGCTCTTAAAGGAACTAATTTCCTGAAAGGTTACACCGATGTTACAAGTTATATTAAGTGCAAAGGGGTGTTGTCTTGCACTCTCTCTTTCTCTCTCCAGCTTTGCTAGATTAATGGATCTCTCACTTGAAAGCTAGTGAGGCTCTTACAAATGGATTTGATTCCTTCTACGAGGTTCCTTGTGACAAAGAGAGAGGGCAATTCTTTCCTCAGAAAGCAATTCAGAATCTGATTGTAGAGGGAGCGAAATCTTTATCAAAAGGCACCTCTATTGCACAATATTGGAAAAGGATAATTTTTGCATGCAGCTTTATCTTACTTTTCAAAGAGGCTGTTCCTCTAAGAGCTATCTGTCAGTTCCAAGACTTAGATGAGACTTGCAGAATTCAAGAGTCACCCTTTTTGTTTGGAGTCTTTAGACAGCTATCCCAGATGCCATTCTCACATTTGATATCTTGATAAAGTGTACAGCTTTATTAGTAACTTTTCATTATGACTATGACAGATAGAACGTCATTTTGCTAACATCGTATCAGTAATTAATTATATCATGGCACGTGTGTTGTTTAGATTATTGAGGTGCTGTTAATGGCACAATATAATAGAGAGTTAGAGAGAGAGAACCTGGCAAGAATTGTAACAAGTCAACCATAGTCGTTAAGATTCGTGTTTACAAAGTGTTCGATCTTTCTTTTTCTTCCTTTCCCTGAAACATCCATGCTCTCCACAATTTGAACTCTGCTAAGGCTATGTTTAGACCGACTATTTTAGAACAGAAAGGTAAAAGAAATAATGACAATTTATGAATATGCACTTCGATCGTTTATTTTCCTTTTTCTTTTTCTTCGACAAATCCTAGCTCCAGACACAGGATGAGACAAACCTGGTCGAGCTAATGACCTCTTCATGCCACTAATCATCTCTTCCGTTTTCACTTCAAGCATTTGTGGCTTCCATGGCAAAGCTGGCTTCGTCATCAGCTAATGCGCTGATTCAAGATGTTTCAGTAAAGGTACACGTAATCACTGTACATGTGGGCTGTCATATTCAAAGACTGCAGCATCACCTCTCCTCGCTTGTTGAAGTTAAACACAGTTATTCCACCATTATTGATGTCTATAGCTCGGAATCTGATCAGAAAAATGAGTTTTAATGAAGAATAGAAGGTAATATTTTGCAGGAATTGTCATGAATTGGTCTCAATAGCCACAAAATGATAAATTCCAACACATACCTCTCTGGACCGAGCCCAAGAGCCGTGCAGATCAGTGCCCTCAACATTGATTTATGAGTGACAACCAAAAAATTCTCTCCCTGATAAAAAAACATGAACTCCCGTACGTTGGAACCAGAAAGTATGCTAATGTGCCATTTTGTTCTAATTTACCAAAATAAACGGTAATATTTATGATTTATTCAACAATAGTAAGCTTGCTCCTTTGTGACTGAAAAGCCATGGCTTCGAGTTGTGAAAATAGTCTTTTCCCCCAAAAAAACAAAAGTAATGGTAAAGCTACATAAAAAAAGGTCCTAATCTGGCTCTTAGACAGCGGGGAACTTTGGGATTACCGCCCTTACACGGTTCCCTACTGCTTGTGCCCTCGATTTCGATAGATGAGATAAATCGCAAGTGAAGAGTTTGCCTCATTATGCAGAATAAGGAATCGAACTCACGATCTACTAGTGTGAATCCCAACTTATCGTGCCCCAACCACATAACCTATGTCATGGGGGCAACAATGAGGAACCTTGTTCATTGTGGATGCCCTAAAAATAAAAAAACAACAAAGAAAAGTAAAATGCGGGATGAGACTTACAGGTGTAAACAAGATTTCCTTCCAAGCCTCATTCGCTCTCCCCCATAGGTCTTGAATAGGGTAAACACCATTCACACAAAAATTAGATGGATCTTCTCTCCACGTCATAAATTCCTTCGGATACCTTTTCCTAGCATCCACTGCCTCCAAATACTGAGTGAGTTGGTTCAGTGCATGTATTACTCAGCAATGGCCAAAAACCAGAATCAATAGCAACTCAGACTAACATTTATAGCATTGCATTAGTTGACAATCCTACAAAATCATATACCATATTGTATGTGAACTACTGTATGTATAACTATATATTACATATCATGCCTAATTTGTCTTGCAGTAAAGACAATCATTTCAGTTAAGACTTTCGGAAACGCACCATTTCTCATGCCTTCAAGAAAAAACAGATGGGCTTCCTTCAATGAGTCAAGAAATACCAGAGGCTCTTCCCTCCCTTGCCATAAAACTTCAGCAGTGGACTGCATAGAAAGATGTTGTGTGACTAATTGTTTGAAATATTGAAAATCCTCGACGTACCAGAAACATAGACATTTGCTAACCTTAGCACGAGATATAGGACTAGAGAAACATTGGTCAAAGTTTATATTTACTAAGGCCTTCCTGCACCTCTCTGCTTGCTTAACTCCAGTTTCTGTTAAAAGCGAGAGGTCCGAACTTCCCTGAATGTATGAATTTTGTCAGCAGCTGCAAAAACTAATAAAGAATTTGCTAATGAGTGGATAAGTAAAACTAGCACACAAAAAACATGTAGAGACGCCATGATTTTCTCACATTTCGGAAGTAGAAGCAATTGAGAGGACAAACCTGAACTCTACTTTCTTTATTCCAAGAGCTAAGCCCATGCCTTACAAGAGTCACCTTCTTTGGTGAAGACATCCACTTTTGAGTAAGAGAAATTGTTGCTTTCTCAAAATCAAAAGCCCCACCAGTCACCAGTGGGTCATTCTCAAGTTTCTCTGTTGAATATTGATGGTCAGGCCGACTTTGAGACAATTAACAAACATAGGAGTGATGTGCAAAATGTTTAGGAATAACTGAAGGAGGTATAATATTTTTGCAGTGGAAAACGCAAAAAACTGCCCGCAAATGAGTCATGCAAGAAGACCTCCTCCATCTTTTCAAGAGACCATCATTTATTAATGCCGATACTGGTTTACCATACAATAAGTTCATTCAGGCATTGCCACAAAGAGGTAATATGCTTGCTATATAGGCTTTGTGGGGAATGAATTTAAATCTTCTAAAAGATGACAAAAAGCATAAGAAATAACTTCACCGAGAAATGTAAATACAGATAGGTAAATGAGGCTCCAGCCCTGCCAAATTGGCTACTTTAGGAGGCTGATGACATCACTTACAATGGTTCAAATTTCACAACCATTTAGAGAAAACCCATTTGGATTGGAATTGAGCATAGGTCCAACTGATTTCTACTGGGACTATTCGTAATAACCGTAAATCTAACCACTTTTTTTCTTTCCAAGGAAAAGATTCAACCATCCATGAAATAAAATCAAAGAACTATTCATAAATTAGTGAACGGTATAAGAAACGCCCACCATGTAGAGCCTGCTTGATTTAGAATGGGGAAAATCATGTGGTTCTATGAAACCATGTGGTCTCATCTGATAGTTTAATTAACCAGAAGTTAAGACGACCCAGAAAAAAAAAATTCATTTTGGACTAGAGTGAATTACGAAACACTTTTATGCTATGTTTGGAACAAGGATTTTTGGAAGGGAAAAGGAATGTTTTTATGTTTCCTTTCAATCAAAAATCCCTTCTTCCAAAGATAAGCAAAGGATTTCAATTGGGTTATTGAAATGTCACATAAGCACAAGAAAGAGATAAACAAAAAGAGTAAACCCAAACATGCAATTGAAATCGAACTTGCTCAGATTGCACTAAACCCATCATTCTTTCACCAACTCCAGTCCTGGGATTTCAGTAAAGACCTTACATCTATCAACTCAACAACAAGAGGATGTTTTTTTTTCTTCGTGACAGAAGGAAAGTTGAACTCACCTGCAGTCAAGTGGACGTCTGAACTAGAAGATGAACATTGAATTGGAAATGTGGCGAGAGGTGAATGAATGGTTTGAAGCCTGGGTGGAGGTGCCCAGAACAGAGGCGAGATGGTGGTGGCGAGGAGGGATCCAGAACTCACCATCTGAGACTGAGAGAGCTCACTGTAAAAGTGGTGGTTCCTGTTCTCCCTTGCTGAAATGATGATAAAAGTGGGAGATGCAGATGTTAATGCCGATGGAAGGGGAGGTGCCATCTCAAGGTGGGTCCGTTAAAGTTAGTTTATTAAGAGGCTGTTTGGCCTAGCGGTTTGACCGCGTATAAGCCATTACAGAAGCTGATCCACTTGGCAGCGTTTGAAGCTTAAGTGTTTGGCTGAGCATTTCAGCGTATGCACTATCATGCGGAAAAGTTGCTATAGCAGTGTTTATCAAAAACTGCTACCCCCAGTTTTGTCAGAAAACGCTGGTAAATTGACCAATAAAAATACAATATTACCCTTAATTATTTTTTATATTTACACGCATACCCTTCATTACCATTGATACATCTTCTCCCACAAAGCTTTCTTCTCTCCCATCATCTTCTCCAAGACCTCTGTGCTACCAGCTGTTGCGCCGTCGCCCCTCATTTCTTCTCATATCGCCATTGTCGTCGCCCAAGGGCTCGCTTGAAGCAGCCTCGTTCCAGATCTGAAGAGTTGCGCCATCACCGATCCTTCTTCCAAATTCGTCGCTGCAAGCCGCCGTTGCTACCTCCTTCTCCAGATTCATCGCTGCCGCCTTCCTCTTCTCCAGATCTGCCGAGCTCCTCTTCAGATCGGCGTCGTCGTTGGTGGGTCTCTTCCTTCTCGCGCCATTGCCGCCTCTGCTCCCAGTCAGGCCGTTGCTAGCCGCCAGTCGCCATTATCTCCAGCAAGCTCCTTCTTCCAGCAACCTCCTCCTTCCAGCAACATCTTTCTTTCTTCCAGATCCTTCCCTCTCTGGTACATCTTGCGAACTCCTCCTTCTTCTTCTTCTTATCAGTTTATATATATATATGTTGTGTATTATTTTTCTTTTCTTGTATTTATATGTATATATTTTTTATATACAATTTATTTCGAGACTGTTTGGATCATCAATTTATTTCGAGGCTGTTTTTAGATACAATTTATTTGGAGGCTGTTTGGCTGTTTAGTAATTAGGTTTCAGTCTACAAATTGACTTACGAGGTAATAAAAATTGGATATTGAATTCTTATACAATAATTAGGTTGTTTGGCTGTTTAAAAATTGACTTATGAGATAAAAATTAGCTGTTTGGCTGTTTAAAAATTGGCTGTTTAGTAATTAGGCTGTTTTTATATAGAATTTAATTCCAATTTTTTATGTAGTAAGATATTAAATATTTTTAATTGAATAGGTAAGTCACATACAATTATAAAATTGAAATTCATTTAAAAAATGTCTAACTTAGAAATGCATTTGAATAGGGTGACATGTAGTCGAAAATGAATTAATTAATTAATTAATAATATATATAAACCTTACCTCGAATTAAGTAGTTTGTTATTTTCTATTTTGTGGTCCCATTCTTAAGGGATGTGCTGCCATTTGACCTGGCTTTTAGTTGTCAGCCAATCTTTAGGATTGTTAGCTGTGGGCTGTAGTTTCTTTGTTTCAGTTCTTATGTATGGCCATTTTCTATGTTACACGAAAATAAAAAAAAAATCATTTTTGATACGAAATGTAAATGTAGAAATGTAGAAATAGTACTTTTTAAAAAAATTAAGAAACAAAAATGCAAGATAAATTGTAATTTTTAAAAATGTAGGGGTGTATGTGAAATTAATTTATAATTTATATAATATAAATAATATTGAGTTGTAATTTTGTAAACCATTGCATATCAGTGTTCACTCTTTGCTCTGAAAGAGACCCACGCTGTTGATCTGTAACACCTCGCTCGCTGTCAATGGTCGACCACCGCCGCTTCTTCCATCTCTGCCACCGTCGTCGCCTCTCTAGCTATCGACGCTTCTTTTGCCCTCGCCCTCACCGTTGATCTCGTCTCTCTCACAATCAACGCATCTCTGCCATCATCGTTTCTCTCACCATCGATGAGTCTCAGTGTTCACCCTCGTCTTCGATCTCGCCTCTTTAAAGTCGACGCGTCTCTGCTACCATCGCTCGCCTCTCTTGCCATCAATGAGTCTCTTGCCCTCACCCTCACCTCTCTTACCGTCGACGCGTCTCTGCCCCTATCGCTCACACCTCACCCTCGTCGCCGACAGCCCCCTCACACTCCATCTCTCGCCTCACCGTTGACTGTCGCCGCACACTCCATATCTCGCATCGTCGCCGCCTCGCCTCTCAGTGACCATTGTCTTCCTCGTTGCAAGCGACCGTAGTCGTTGGAAATGCGTTTCCTACTTTTTTCTATAAATTGCGAAACCGCCCTGAAATGTTTCACAATTTACAAAAACGGCCCGAAAATCATTTCAAGTCATCTTCCCGTTTTCGTGCTTCATAGGCTATTTTGTATGGCTACTGTTGATCCAACTTGTATTATTATTATATTTATTTTAAGATTTTGATAATTAACAAAAAGACCAATCTTAAATTATGTACAAATCATTAACCCTCAATTTTATTTTTTAATATTTTTTATGGCTCTAATTCAAATAAAGTATATTTTATTTATACAAATATATTAACAGAGAAAACTTATTTTTAACATTTTTAGTTCATTAGTCGACTATCTATATAGTATTAGTCGACTAAGCAAAGAACATCTCTGTATAAATGTGTTCTCTCTTGCATCATTAGTTGACTGGGCCGAGAAGTAATTTTTCATTAGTCAACTAAACCTCAAGAAAGTCGACTATTGAGTTTCATTAGTCAACTATAGGTTCAACAATAGTCGACTAAAAGCTTTGAGTAGCCGACTATTCAGGTATAACGGGCAGAAAAGTTTAAAAGGAAAGCAGGTCGTCCTAAAGAGTATA
This sequence comes from Diospyros kaki, assembly GCA_036245055.1. Taxonomy (NCBI): domain Eukaryota; kingdom Viridiplantae; phylum Streptophyta; class Magnoliopsida; order Ericales; family Ebenaceae; genus Diospyros; species Diospyros kaki. The sequence goes on along the minus strand of BSEG01000003.1, from coordinate 29,213,213 downwards.
AAATCTCCTTAAGCTCGATTTGAAGCCTTCCTAATCATGTTCAAGCACTCCAAGGGCCATCAACAAGAAGTTCTAAAAGCCCTTATTTTTTTATTCAAGATTCAGAAAGCTTGTGTGCTCGATTGCTCAATCAACATCAAGTCCAAGGCAATTGAAAGTTGAAGCACTGAAAAGAGATCTATTTTCTTCTCCATCAATTGAGGGTATAATTAGTTTATTCTCTTATTGTCTTGTAATATTTTTTTGTGATTTATTTGTGTTCTTGTGAGGACGATCTTTGTAATTGTTAAACTTTTGTGTGGTTTGCTTTCGTTTCCTAGATTTGTTGAAAATCTAGGTGTTTGTGTGTAGTTCCCAAGGTAAACTAAGGGAAAACCTTGGCATTGATTGAATTAGTGGAACCCTAAGAATGGTTGAGATCTTGGGAGAGTGGATTAAGTGTTTGAGATATATCGAACCACAATATATCACCATGTCTATCTCTTGTTCTTTATTGTTTTCATATATGCATCGTTATTTGTCGTAAAATAAATATATTTTGATATAGGGTGAATAATCATCTAAATAACTGAATAAGAAAAAAAAGTTTTATTTAACCACTCAATTCACCTCTCTCATCCTGAGTGGCCATTATCTAAGGGACCGATAGCTATTTATAAGCCATAATATTTATTCAATGGATTATTCTCCCAAATTTCTTGCATTTGCACAAAGTATACTTAACATTTGGTATCAGAGACATCACTGGGTCTGATTGAAACTTAAGCAGCAGTAGTCTTCTAAGCTTGTAACAGTAAGGAATGGCAACTGAAAGTAGTTTTGTCTAACCAGCAATTCCAAAGCTCGATAGACATTATGATCATTGGTGTATGCTCATGGAGAATTTTCTTCGCTCTAAGGAATATTGGAGTTTGATAGAACAAGGGATTCCTAAAGCAGGAGAAGAAAGAGCATTCATTGAAAGACAAAGGAAAGCAATTGAAGATGTCAAACTAAAATACTTAAAGGTTGAGAATTATCTATTCCAAGCCATTGATTGATTAATTCTAAAGACTATTTTGAACAAGGATACAATGAAGATCATTTGGGACTCCTTGAAGCAAAAATACCAAGGGACAACAAGGGTGCAACGTGCACAGCGACAAGCTCTTTGAAGGGAATTTGAGGTACTCAACGTAAAGGTAGGGGAACCTGTAAATGAGTACTTTGCTCGAACCCTTACATCTAACAAGTTAAGGAATCATAGAGAGAAGATGATGGATGTTGTGGTTATTGAAAAGATTCTAAGATCTATGACTCCAAAATTTGACTATGTTGTGTGCTCAATTAAGGAGTCTAATGATCTAAACACCTTATCTATTGATGTCCTACAAAGTAGTCTTTTGGTGCATGAACAACGCATGAATGGACACGCTGTGGAAAAACAAGCACTGGAGGTTACTTATGAAGAACAATCAGGAGGAAGAGGACGAGGTCGTGGTGGATTTAGAGGAAGAGGCCGAGGCAGAGGTTGGCAAAGCTTTGATAAGTCTACCATAGAGTGCTACCATTTCCATAAGCTTGGAGATTTTCAGTGGGAATGTCCAAACAAGGCGACAGAGATAAAAGCACACTATGTAGAAATGTTGTTAATGGCATATGAAGATGTCAAGGAGGCTAGTAAAGAGGAGTTATGGTTTCTAGATTCAGGTTGTAGTAACCATATGTGTGGCAAGAAGGAGTTTTTCTCAAAACTTAATGAAAGTTCTAGCACTTCTGTGAAGCTAGGAGACAATGTGAAAATGGATGTGAGAGGCAAGGGGCACCATACGAATGCTAGTAAATGGAATTATGCAGGTCATTACTAAGGTGTTTTAGGTCCCAAAATTGAAGAAAAACCTGTTAAGTATTGGTCAACCACAAGAAAAGGGCTTGCAATTCTCATACAACATGGGAAATGTAAGCTTTATCATCCTGACAGAGGATTAATCATGGAGACCGCAATATCTTCAAATAAGATGTTCATTTTGTTAGGTTTGAAATGCTATGGCACACACGAAGAGAGGGGTGAATTGGTATATAAAAAAAAAAAATTCCCTTAAAGTTTCTTTTGTTAAACAGAGATGTCGTCTGTGAAGACCACGATTTCGTTAAACCTCAAGACCTTAAAATGGCACGATGAGATATCAACCATATAAAAACAATCTCGTCTTAACAATGAAGAACACAAGATTGAAAATTATGAAATCCTTTTCAATTAATGGTTAAATACATGAATCAAGTGAGAAATATAGAGATGCTTGGAAAGATAAATAGATCAAAGAACACAAGCACAAGAAAACACAAGGATTTATAGTGGTTCGGCTTAACTCAAACCTAATCCACTACCTTAGCTCCTCATTAAGGATTTTGCAAACAATTCACTAAAACCTCTTACTTAACCAAGTAGGCCTTCTAGTCCACGACTAGAAAATTACAAACTTCTTGCTTATACAAGCAAACCCTCTAGTACCTAGCTAGGAATTACAACCTCTTGCTTCAAAGAGTAAGTCCTCTAGCACAACAAACTAGGAAATTAAAAACGATACAAATGAAAGAGAAAAGTTAAGAGTTAACACTCTTAGTTATAAGTTCTCTCACAATGAAAACAAGGCTTAAAAATATATTAACAATAATAGAACGAAGCCTTGGAGAGAAAAATATAACAATGAAAGCACAAACACTGTCAACTCGAATAAAAAGATTCGTAATCTTTAGATTAACTCGTTCCCATCCATTAGCCTCTTCTTGATCATCCTTGAGTTGTATATATAGGCATCCCACAAGATCTAAGAGAGAACTAGTTGTTTGTGACCGTTGGGATTTGAAAAACTAGTCGTTATAGCTTTCTGCGAAAAGAGTTAGTCGACAAATAAAAATGGTTAGTCAACAAAATCAGATAAAATAATAAGCTTGGTCGACAGACAAAATAGGTTAGTCAACCAAGTCATAAAAACAACATGATACTTAGTCGACCAAGATAAAAATAGGCATGGCACTTAGTCGACCAAAACTATCATTCTGTTGACAGACTTAAAGAGTTAGTCGACCAATCTTATACCTTAGTCGACAAATCCTATAACTTAGTCGACCAAGTCAATATATTAGTCGACAAAGTGAAAGCATGTAATCGACAGATGAAGCTTGATGATACAAAACATTACAACATATTTACATTTCTTTAGTTTAAGTAAATGTAAATAAGAAAGTATCCCCTATTTGGATTCAATAAAAATATCTAAAAAATCAAAATCCATAATAATAAGAAAGTAGAATTTGGGTTTTAGTACAAACTCAAGATTTAACAATATTACCACATCCAAAATACATATTTTTTATTTTTTAAAAAAAATATTAAAAATTATTTTATCACCAATGAATATTAGTTATTGAAATATAGGGAGATAGTTTTTTAAAATGAAAACATTTTCTTATATGTCTTCTTATAAGGTGCTAACCTTCCAGACTTAGAAAAATATTGAAACCTTATCAAAATGAGTCTCGAAACATGATGCATGAACTAAAGGATTTTTCAGACATTTGAATTTCAGGCCAAAACCTTTCATGCATGTTTTAAAATATAAAAAACTTCTTTTGAAATATGATATTAACATAAATTATTTTTCATACTTAAAAGATTCGTTTTTCATCAAATACATTTATGTTCTAGTTAGTCTTTTGCCTTAGAACAATTTTAACTCTATGTTGACCAACGACTTTAAAACTAATTTGAAAATCATTTTAGGATATTCTTTTAAGACTAAATACTTGACTTTACAAATCTCCATATATATAAGAATGAACTTAATTTGGTTTTCATTTGAACAAAATATAACTTAATATTAAAATTGATATATATTGAAAACCATAGCCTTAACTTATGACTAAGGAATTAAACCAATATATGTTTTTCATTATCAAAACTAATATATAAAAGTCAAACAACACATTTTACCTGCTCAAATGTAGTCAAAAGAAGAAATTTGCTTTAATTCTCACACAGAATATCATCAAGGTTGACTTTGGCATTGCAGATATGGACATTTAAGCTTCAATGGTTTTAAAACTCTTCAACAGAAAAACATGGTAAATGGACTACCACAACTTAAAGCTCCTTCAAAGGTATGTGAAGATTTTTTAAAAGGAAAACAACGAAAAGATTCCTTTCCAAAAGAGAGCACATGGAGGGATTCTTAGATTCTTCAACTGGTGCATACCAACATCTGTGGACCAATTAACCCCACTTCAAATAGCAAGAAAATGTACATGATTACTTTTATCAATGATTTTTGTCGCAAAACTTAAGTTTATTTTCTGGAAGAGAAGTTAAAAGCTTTTGTCACTTTCGAGAATTATAAGAGTCGTGTTGAGAAAGAAACTGGTTCATATTTAAAATGTCTTTGCATTGATCATGGAGGAGAATTTACAGCACTTGAGTTCACAAATTTTTGTATGAAAAATGGTATTTGTAGACAATTGACAGCTCTAAATACTCCTCAATAGAACGATATTGCGGAACGGAAAAATCAAATCATTATAAATATGGTTTGCAGCATGCTGTCAAAAAAGAAAATTCCAAAAACTTTTTGGCCTGAAGCTGTTAATTGGACTGTCTATGTTCTGAATAGAAGTCCAACTCTTGCAGTAAAAAACATGACTCCAAAGGAAGCTTGAAGTGGATCTAAACCATTAGTTGATCATTTTCGGGCGTTTGGTTGCATTTCACATGTTCATATTCTTGATAGTACCAAGGTTAAGCTTGATGATAAGAGTGTGAGATTCATCTTACTAAGAGTTAGTGAGGAGTCGAAGGCATATATATTGTATGATCCAGTTTCACATAAGATAATAGTGAGCAAAGATGTGATATTTGAAGAAGAAAATGGTTGGGAATAGGACAAGAGTCATGAGACAGCTATTACAACTATTATGGACTGGGAAGAAAGTGACAAAGAAGCAATCACATATGACAATAATGGAGGAGTCAGAAGCAATCATAACACCGAAATTGTTGATCATGATAATACAACAAAAGATGTAATGGGTGATGAGTTAAATGAGTCAACTGATGAGCATTCACCTAGTTCTAATGAAGGAAGAGACAGAAGGGTACCAATTTGGATGAGAGATTATGCAAGTGGAGAAGGTCTTTTTGAGGAAGAAGACATCGCATATCTAGCTATATTTGTAGGCAGTGATCTAAGATCATTTAAAGATGGTGTGAAAAGTGCAAAATGGAGAAGCAATGGATGCCGAGATAAAAGCTATATAGAGGAATGACATGTGGGAATTGACAAATTTACCTGTTGAAGGAAATAAGGTCAGGGTAAAATAGGTTTACAAAACTAAGCTCAATGAGAATGGAGAGGTGGACAAATACAAAGCTCGGTTGATAGCAAAATGGTACACTTAAGAACATGGGGTAGATTATACTTAAGTTTTTGCACTTGTAGCTCGGTTGGATACGATTCGGATGGTGATTTCTATTGTAGCTCTAAAGGAATGGACAATCTATCAGTTAGATGTAAAATCAGTTTTCTTACATGGTGAACTAAGTGAAAAGGTTTTTGTTAAGCAACCTCTTGGCTATGAACAGAAAGATAATGAGCAAAAAGTGCACAAATTGAAAAAGATTTTGTATGGACTTAAACAAGCTCCTCGAGCTTGGTATAGTCATATAGAGTCCTATTTTGTGAAAGAAGGATTTGAGAAATGCATATGTGAACATACTTAGTTCATCAAAATAGGAAAATGAGGTAAGATCTCGATTGTGTGTCTCTATGTTGATGATCTTATATTTATTGGAAATGGTGAGTTTATGTTTGCTAGGTTTAAGAAATCCATGATGCTTGAGTTTGATATGATTGATCTTGGAAAAATGAGATATTTTCTTAGCACTAAAGTGATGCAAAGAGCAAATGGCATATTTATCAGTAAAAAAAAAAATATGCAGTGGAGGTGTTAGAAAGGTTCAGCATGGACAAATGCAATCTAGTTCACAATCCTATAGTTCCTGATTTCAAGCTTATGAAAGATGCAGGAGTGAAGATAGACAGTACTTTTTATACGCAAATTTTGGGAAGTCTTATGTACTTGACTGCTACTCGACGCAGATTCATGGATTGCCCTACTGAACTTCATTTGCAAGCAACAAAGAGATTACTAAGATACTTGAAGAGTACCATTGACTTTGGTGTGTTCTACAAGAAGGAAAGGAGTGAGGACCTAATCACTTACACAAATAGTGATTATGCTGGGGATGTGGACAATAAGAAAAGTACTTCTATTTATGTGTTTATACTGAGCTCAACAGCAATGTCTTGGTCCTCAAAGAAGCAACAAATAGTCACCTTGTCCACTACTGAAGCTGGCTGCACTCTCACCCTGCAATTAAAACACAAAACAAAACACAATAAAAATTTTATATATTTTTTTATATTGGTGAGAGGTTTATACTCGTCAGTGTACGAGTGCAGTTGTAGTCCAAATTTAAATTTATATTTTCTGGATGAGTCTAGGTCGTCCACTGAGAAATTTATTTATGGCAAATTAAAAAGAATGTCACACATAAACACACACACTTGGATAAATTGGCAACGAGGTTTTTTTTATGGTTTTTTAGACAACATATACGAGGAAATAAAATAAAGCAGAAATTGAAATAATTACTAAATGTAAGAATATGAAATTGGATAGTACTTGGGTTAAAACAATTTCAGTGCCAACCCGTTGATTCTCAAATTTTAATAGACAAAGTTAGTAACATTAATTTAATTTCAGATATGAGGGTTTGTTATTAAATGCAATTAGAGATGATGATAGTTCTAATTTAAGCAATCTCCATACATGATATGTGAGATTCTAGTTTAAGCAACTACCATAAATCCAATTACAATTAATACACAAAATAACTAAATTAATCATCCGAGTTTAGGTATGATAGCATTTCCAGTTCTAGTAACTTTCATACATGGCATGAAAGCTCTAAGTTAGGCTTATGCTTCAATTCAAACCTAGTGATTTCTTAATTTAAAAATACACACTCATAGTGAAATTTAAATTAATGTTACTCTTTTAAAGCGTAGCTTTCTTTGGGAATCATTGGCGTTGGACACTGTCCTTGCCTTAACCCAAGATTGGGTTTAGCTACTCATATTTATTTGTAAATTAATTAACAAGAATTTAAATTGCGTAATTTAAATGACAGAATTTAAATGACAGGAATTAAAATAGCAGAAACTAACCGACCATTTAGGCGGTGAATATTTAAAAGACAAGAATTAAAATTGCAGAAATTTAAAGGCATAAACTAACCTGCCATTTAGGCGGTGATTAATAAAGTAACAATAAATGACATAAGAATTTAAAAGAAGAAAGAAATGAAGTAAGATCACAAGAGAAAATAATAAAGAAAAAGAGAAAGAACAAGAACAATTCTCAAAGAGAGAATTATAAGGAAACAACTAAACTTTTATTCAAGAATAATAATCACCCTTACAAATGCAATCAAGTGATCTATTTATAGGCCACAAGATGCAATACAAACCACACAATTTCAATTATTCAACTAGACATAATTATATCTAATGGACACTCACACACTTAAAGTTAAATGGATTTTAACTATAATACATAATTAAACTTAAATGGATTTTAGCTAAAATACATACCTAATAAAGCACTCATAAAGTTAAATGATTTTAGCTATAATACACAACTAATAGTTAAATGGATTTTAGCTAAAAGACACACTTAATAAAGCACTCACATAAAAAATAAAAATAGATTTCTATAAATTGATTTTTAATCTTCATTAAGATTAAAAATAATCCTTTGGCCTTCTTCAAATGATATCTTTCATGGGATGCTCAAGTTGGGTTTTAATTCTTCATGGACTTTAATTTTTTCATGGACTTTAATTCTCCATGGGCTTGAATCCTTTTTTCTTCATGGGCTTGAATTTTTCATTCTTCATGGGCTTGAATTCTTTTTAGGCTTGAATTCTTCATGGACTTGAATTCTTTTTGGGCTTGAATTCTTTTTAGGCTTCCAAGTCCACCTTCTTCATACCTATAAATAAGTAATTTATTAATAAATCATCTATTATATTATATATATATTGATATGATATATTATATGGGATATTATATGCTTGTATATTATATAGATAATCCATGCATGCATTTCATTGAGTATATATATGTATTATATTTACATGTTTATTATAATATATTATATATTATATATATAGATATATATTACACATAATTATTCAATTAAACCAATTTAAAATCAAAATGGGGGTTATAATTATAACAAAAATTTTACAAAATTAACCACTAATCATACCCCCCGACTTAAACATTGCTAGTCCCTTAGTAATTAGACTATACACTTGCCAAGCTTTATTCGCAATAACTGTATGAATATAAAAATTTCAAATTCGAAACCGAAATGCATAAAATCGAATAAGTAATTTAGCATTCTAAATCAGATTTTTGGTTAATGGTCATACAATCTCAGGAATGGCAATTAGGATAATCAACACATAGAATTACTCTTTCAAAGTTTTGACTTTAAACCTTACTATGGATTTTTCAATAAAACTGATTCCTCAGGTGTACACACAACGGGGTGCACCGTTATAAGAGTAAATGTAGAACAAGTTCAAAACTCGGTGTCATCCCAAATACAAGGAACGTATTTTCATGAAAGAATAGGGAAAATAACATAGCTTCATGACTGGAATAATGCTCTAGATGAGTAACTTTTGAATTTAAACATGATTCCCTACTCCAAACTCGAATTCTGAGATCACATGATTTATAGCATTAAGAGGGACCATACCAGATTGTAATGGGGCTATGAGGTTAATACTGGTTGTCAAATAAAAGGGTAAAGTGTGCAAATGGTGTGTTGGAATTTTTTTTTTTTTTTACCATTAATATCAAACTAAACAATTTTTTTTTTTTGAAACACTCGTGTTGAATAGCTAAGATATTTTTTTTTTCTTTTTCACTTTTTTTTTCTTTTTTTTTCTCTTTTTTTTTCTTTTTTTTTCTTCTTTTTTTTTTCTTCTTCTTTTTTTTTTTTTTTTGTAAATATGAAAATAGCTAGACAGACTAATTCCCATAAACACACCAGGTTGGACAAAATTCATATGGTTGAGGGTAACGAAAAAAATTGTACTACAATTGGCTCAATGGGCTAGCAAGGGAGGTTAATGTAAAGAAAGAAAAGGTTAATAAGCCCAAAATGAAAGAAATTGATCCCCCTATTATGCTTCAAAATAATGCTACTAAGTCATCTAATTCAGAATCTGAAACCAGTCAAATTTATCAGCTATCATACTAGACATTCAAAGTAAATTGATGTTTTGAAGCCATTGAAAAGATGAGATAAACAATAAAGTACATTTAGAGTAAGTGTTATTTCACTCAGAATTAACGGTTATTAGGCTCAAACACTCACTTGGGTAATAGTCTCCACTTCTATTGAGGGATCATACAATGTATTAATCAGCTAATTACTGTTACCTTTGACTTTATGACCAATAACCAATTTTAAATTTTGAATACCCGATGAATGCAAATTACTTGTTTTAATGCATATACGTTTTCAAATAAGAAATCAATGCATTCATGTTCCGTATTGCAAACTTAACTAGCTATCAGTGCATAACTCTAAAGCTTTAGGAATAACGTTATTTAAAACACACAAACTTTTTTTTTTATTTAATAAAAGCAGATAAACATAATCAATTCACACAAGACTACAAGCATGCAATAGCAAATTCATAGTTAATCATGAACCAGATAATTCATAACTAGATCTTACACCCTTCAACCTGAATTGCAGTAATAAAATAGAGTTGTTAGGAATACCTGTAACTCCACAAGTCCATAGATTTACTGTGAACTGCTAAAACTCAAACAAACAAATGAACATACCATATAGTTATATATTTATATTTTCATACCAAAATAAAAATTGCATGCAAGTCATAAGATAAACAAAATGCGTCTCAAGAGTACAAAAATACTCCTTACTTAGCCATTTTATCAAAGACTTTGCCTAACAACATTCCACAAATTTTTTTTTTTTTTTAAGAACACAAGAAAAGAAATTTCATGCAAGTTGTACAATAACTAGATGCGTCTCAAGAGTACAAAAGTACTCCTTACTCAGCCATCTTATCATAAACTTATCTAATAACATTCCATATATATATTTTTTTTTTTTAGAAACACAACCAAGAAAAATCCTACAAGTTGCACAATAATTAGATGCGTCTCAAGAGTACAAAAAGTACTCCTTACTCAGTCATCTTATCAAAGAGCACTCCTCACAGTGATAAATCTAAATTAATCGGACCTTTTTGACGTTTGTTTCTGATTGCCTTAGACCAATCTATCCTAGGCTCATAAGGATCGTGCTGTGGAACATAAGTGTGTAATTTCTCTAACAGCTCCTCAATGGTAGATGCAGAAATGAGAATCTTTCTTGCTGAAAGAGAAATGAACTTTTGATCCACAGCCTGATCAAGAAACGAGAGAAACCCATCGAAAAAATGGTTAACATTTAAAAGTCCAATGGGTTTGGTATGTAGATTGCTTTTGGCCCAAGAGATTATACAGAAGATTTCTTCAAGTGTACCAAAACCTCTTGGTAAAGCAATGAAGGCGTCTGACTGATAAATCTTACAAGCCATGCGCTCAGACATAGAATTCGTTTCTATAAGTTGACTGCGTGTAATCCCAGAAATATGTGGTTCAGCCCAAGGGATTGGCATTACACCTAACACATATGATTTTTCAAGATGTGCAGCTTGTGAAACACAACCATTCAATCCACAACTTCCCCCTCCATATACCAAATTAATTTTTTTCTCTCCTAATTTTAACCCAAGTTCGCTTGCTGCAAGTGCGTAACAACTATCGCTCCCAAGTTGAGAGCCACATAGTACACATATGGTCTTGATTCGACGAACTGACTGACCTTCCATTTATGTTTGTTCCTTCTGTATGCCCTGAAGAGAGGTTTGGTGATCAAAAGCAATTATATAAAAATTCAACAATAAATAAACACAAATAAAAAAAAATCATGCATATATACAAGTAGTTGTGATTGTGGCTCACATCTTCCTCTAGTTTTACGTCCAGAAACGGTTTAAACACTTTCTATGAAGTGGGGATAGGCTTCCCATCCAATTTTCTTATAAATTGGCAAACAGGGTCATTTTTAGTCAGATTTCCAAGACTGTAGCGTTGGTTGTCACTTATGAACTGGGTCCACAAAGCAAGAAGTTCTCTTTGCACTATTCCACATGGATGCGTCTCAAGAGTCAATCGGATATCATCCAATGACTCCTTACTCAGTCCATCCTTTATGAAACTAATTTTATCTTCTCGATTTACGGACGTAAACCCCACAGATTTGCATCAAGTGTTACAGGTCCAACGAGCACACTTGTGACAACCATTCACTCTTTTAGCTCTTCGTTTCTTCGCAAAACTACTCTTTCCTAAACCTGAGAAGTGCTTAAAACTAGGTGAAGTTTCGCCAGCTAATCGAACTTTTGCTTCGATCAGCCAACGAATATCTTCAGGGATGTTATTACACATCAATGTCCCAAGTCTTACACACCTACCAGTATAAATTTTTTTCAAATCATTCATTAGGAGAGATGAATAGTACTTGCGAATTTTTGAAAGCTGAAGATCCATTTTTTTTTAAAAAAAAAAGAAAACTCTAATAAGAAGAAAAATAAATAAATAAAGAACTATAAACTTTACAAAAGGAATGAGAGTACCTGATCGGAGAATAACACAAAGGAGAGATGATTGAGCTCAAGAAGGGTGGCTTGCCTCATACAGATATGGAGTCTCTTATAGAGCAATTGGCATCACTATTCCACACTCGGCTCGAGACCTGCCATAATTGCGCTGACACGCTTGGCGTCGTCTGGCGTCTCATTTTTCAACATTTGGCAATGTGTCTCTTTCTTTATAGGGCAGTGTGATTACACTGCTCAAGAAAAGTGGCTACCCCCAACGTCAATTCTGTCTCCCTATTTTTTGAAATTTTTTTTTTAATTTTTTTTTTAAATTTTGTTATTGTTGTTCTTTTTTTTTTAAATTTTTTTAAGAGGTTCAATAAAAGTATGTATACCACACAAGTTAATATTATCGAGTCAAACAAAATTATTTGCACAATGGATCAATATCAATAAATCAATTCCTAAGTACACCTTACCCCTTAACTTGAATTGCACATTGTCCTCAACCAGCAATAAAAGGATAGAAGATAGGGATACCTGGCGGTCTTCAATGTATAAACTCGTATGCAAAAATTTTGTTTAGACTGCACACAAAGAAACACTATTTGAGTCAAAATTAATTAAGTAATGCAGAAAAGGAACAATATATATTTATATATCTTTTTTTTTTGGGTTTAAATATATATTTATTTATTAAAAAAATAATTTTTTTATTTTATTTTTTAGATTTTTTTATTTTTTTTTTCTTTTCTTCCAGTTAAGGATCAGATGAGTAGTTGCCCACCTAATCGTATAATAACTCCCATTCATTACACCACTTTTAAAGTTATTTTCAAAATTATGTAAATTGATTTTTCTCATGAATGCACATACATATTTTGAAAATATATCATCTGGAGGTGTTGGTTTTATTACATCAGAGCACGACACATTAATTCCCTCATATATGTTTGGTTTAATTTGATCCCCAATAATATAGACTAGCTTAAGAGATAGAAATTTAGGTTTAAATGTGGATAAACCTATGATATCTTTACATTTTGGCTCTTGGTTTCTATCCTCTTCTTCCTCTTGGGCTTTTTCTTCTAAACTTGTTTCTTTTTTGTCCAATTTTTCTTCTATGACAGGGTGCACCATCCTTGGGTCATCGGGTCTCTCAATTGGGTCATCACTCCTAGGGATGGGTGTTGGTTGGACCGACTCATGACCTATGAAATTTTGATTAGGTTGGGTTGGAAACTCGTCAGGCTCACTTACGCTCAAGGTCTGTGTTAACAATGTCAACTGATCTAAAATATCACCTATGGCCTTAGAGGTTTGGTCTTGAAATTTGGCCACTTGTGTAATAAAACTCATTTGACCTTGCATAAGCTCTTGAAGGGTGTCCTCTAAAAATATTTCATCATGAGATTGATAAGTATCAAATCTAACCCCTTGTTCTAATTCAAATTGGTGAGGTGGTGGAGGAAAAGGTTCATGAGATTGGAACACGGAGTCATTTCTCTAAAAAGAATTCTGATTATCATATGAGCTGGGGTAAGGGAAAAGATTTAGGTTGTAACTCGACACATAAGAATCATCCCCCTGACTCTGACTCTGGTTAAAAGAAAACCTATCCTCACAGTGGTGTGATTGAAAATCAGATAGTTGCCCCTTCAGAAATCTTTTAAGAACAGGTATGGTAGGACAATCATCTATTTGATGATTTAAAGACTTGCACACTGAACATCTCACCTCTATCTCATTAGAATTTTGAAAATTTTCCAACTCTAACAACTCCATTTTCCGGGTTAAAGAATCCAACCTAGCACTAAAATCATCATCCTCATTAAAACTCGGTTGTGAATTGACATGATTTCTTAAAGGATCTAAGGATGACAATTGGGTAGTACGCGGGTCGAATTTGAGACTATAAAAACTGACCGGATGTTTGATGCATAATGGAGTTGGTTGCTCAAGAAAGAGCAAATAATCCCTAAGAGGTCTAGACTCATTTTTCTTTATGGGATCGGGATAACCAAATGCATTAGAAGACACATAGCTACTAAAATACTGAGACATGAAGAATATGAAAATGATAATTCAACGACAGATAATGATGCTAATGAATCAATTAATGTTTCAATAATCATACCTGACCGTAGTCTCTTGCACTGTTTAGTAACTAATAGTTATCTAAATATATATTTTTTAAAATTTTTTTATTTTTATTTTTTCTTTCATACCAAGATTTTTTTTCTTTTTGTTTTTGCCTCAATCTCCCCGGCAACGGCGCCAAAATTTGGCTGCACTCTCACCCTGCAATTAAAACACAAAACAAAACACAATAAAAATTTTATATATTTTTTTATATTGGTGAGAGGTTTATACTCGTTAGTGTACGAGTGCAGTTATAGTCCAAATTTAAATTTATATTTTCTGGATGAGTCCAGGTCGTCCACTAAGAGATTTATTTATGGCAAATTAAAAAGAATGTCACACATAAACACACACACTTGGATAAATTGGCAACGAGGTTTTTTTTATGGTTTTTTAGACAACATATACGAGGAAATAAAACAAAGCAGAAATTGAAATAATTACTGAATGTAAGAATATGAAATTGGATAGTACTTGGGTTAAAACAATTTCAGTGCCAACCCGTTGATTCCCAAATTTTAATAGACAAGGTTAGTAACATTAATTTAATTTCAGATATGAGGGTTTGTTATTAAATGCAATTAGAGATGATGATAGTTCTAATTTAAGCAATCCCCATACATGATATGTGAGATTCTAGTTTAAGCAACTACCATAAATCCAATTACAATTAATACACAAAATAACTAAATTAATCATCCGAGTTTAGGTATGATAGCATTTCCAGTTCTAGTAACTTTCATACATGGCATGAAAGCTCTAAGTTAGGCTTATGCTTCAATTCAAACCTAGTGATTTCTTAATTTAAAAATACACACTCATAGTGAAATTTAAATTAATGTTACTCTTTTAAAGCGTAGCTTTCTTTGGGAATCATTGGCGTTGGACACTATCCTTGCCTTAACCCCAAGATTGAGTTTAGCTACTCATATTTATTTGTAAATTAATTAACAAGAATTTAAATTGCGTAATTTAAATGACAGGAATTAAAATAGCAGAAACTAACCGACCATTTAGGCGGTGAATATTTAAAAGACAAGAATTAAAATTGCAGAAATTTAAAGGCATAAACTAACCGGCCATTTAGGCGGTGATTAATAAAGTAACAATAAATGACATAAGAATTTAAAAGAAGAAAGAAATGAAGTAAGATCACAAGAGAAAATAATAAAGAAAAAGAGAAAGAACAAGAACAATTCTCAAAGAGAGAATTATAAGGAAACAACTAAACTTTTATTCAAGAATAATAATCACCCTTACAAATGCAATCAAGTGATCTATTTATAGGCCACAAGATGCAATATAAACCACACAATTTCAATTATTCAACTAGACATAATTATATCTAATGGGCACTCACACACTTAAAGTTAAATGGATTTTAGCTATAATACATAATTAAACTTAAATGGATTTTAGCTAAAATACATACCTAATAAAGCACTCATAAAGTTAAATGGATTTTAGCTGTAATACACAACTAATAGTTAAATGGATTTTAGCTAAAAGACACACTTAATAAAGCACTCACATAAAAAATAAAAATAGATTTCTATAAATTGATTTTTAATCTTCATTAAGATTAAAAATAATCTTTTGGCCTTCTTCAAATGATATCTTTCATGGGATGCTCAAGTTGGGTTTTAATTCTTCATGGACTTTAATTTTTTCATGGACTTTAATTCTCCATGGGCTTGAATCCTTTTTTCTTCATGGGCTTGAATTCTTCATTCTTCATGGGCTTGAATTCTTTTTAGGCTTGAATTCTTCATGGACTTGAATTCTTTTTGGGCTTGAATTCTTTTTGGGCTTCCAAGTCCACCTTCTTCATACCTATAAATAAGTAATTTATTAATAAATCATCTATTATATTATATATATATTGATATGATATATTATATGGGATATTATATGCTTGTATATTATATAGATAATCCATGCATGCATTTCATTGAGTATATATATGTATTATATTTACATGTTTATTATAATATATTATATATTATATATATAGATATATATTACACATAATTATTCAATTAAACCAATTTAAAATCAAAATGGGGGTTATAATTATAACAAAAATTTTACAAAATTAACCACTAATCAAAAGCCAAATTTATTGTTGCAACTTCATGTGTCTGTCAAGCAAAATGGTTAACAAGAATATTGGAAAGTCTCAATTATGCTCAACATGATTCTACAACATCTTTTTGTGGTAACAGTTCAACAATAAAGGATCTAGTGATGCACGATTGTAATAAACACATTGATGTTCGCTTTCATTTTCTTCAAGAGCTCACAAAAGATGGAATTGTGAATATGGTTTATTGTCACACTCAAGAGCAAGTTGCAGATATAATGACTAAACCTTTGAAGCTTGATGCTTTCTTAAAGATATGTGATATTTTGGGTGTTTGCTCAAATCCAGGTGTAAACTAATTGCTAAAAGTATTCAATTTAAGGGAGGACGTTAAAGTTATTAGTGTTTAGTTTATTAAGTACTTTGTTATTTTATGTTTTGTGGTCCCTATTGTTAAGGGATGTGATGTCATTTGACCTATTCTTTAGTTGTTTGCCACGTCTTTAGGATTGTTAGACGTGGGTTGCAGTTTCTTTGCTTCAATTCTTTTGTATGGCTACTTATAAGCCATAATATTTATTCAATGGATTATTCTTCCAGATTTCTTGCTTTTGCACAAAGTATACTTAACAGAGTCCATCTTCATTTGGTTGGAAGGTGGAGATTGATTTGAGCTCTTATCGAACGAGTCTTCTTGCTTCTTGACGATTGCCATTGTAGTCTTTTTAATCATGGATATGCTTGCAAAGGAACAACATATTCTTCTTGCCATTGTAGTCTTCTCGATCGGTATTTTGCACAATCCCAATGCTTTAACGAGTAAGGTAGGTTTGTTAATGAAGATATATATCAAAAAGGGTAAGATATGAAATGTTTTTATTTTTTATTAAATTTATTTGGGAATTTAAAAAAAAAAAGATCTCGTGATTTTTTATTTCATATTTTCTAAATATGCTTATCTCTCCCCCTTTAGATAAACATATTTTGAATCTTACACATAAAAAAAAAATGGCACATATATCCTCTAGTGCATTCAAAGAATTTAATAAATAGTTTAATTAAAATTTTAAAATCTTCTAAGATTTATCTTGACCATTTCATATCTTAGTTCAGAAAACATTATAATCTTATCTTAATATAATCTTATCTTACTCATTTTAACAAACATTACCTAAAAATATATCTAAGATGTTTCCTAATGCTTTTATCAAAGTTTGGAATTGCCTTTTCCATTTTTTGAAACCAAGAGCATGACCTTTTCTAGAATCAAAATTAAAATTAATTATAATTATATTAATATGAATGAAAAAATAAAAAATTATAAATTTTAAAACTTATTAATAATGTTAACTGGAGAGTGACTCAAGTCCTAGGGTTTTTCCAAAAACTTTCGAAGAATATATCAAGAATAAGTGAGAATTAGATGAATAACTAGATAGAATAAGAGAGATAATAGATATAATTTAGGAAGGAATTAAAAAGAGTTCAAAAAAAATGACAGAAATTCATATATATCAATTCACATAATCCCTTCTTTATATAACTACTTTCCTATTTAGGTAATTTTTCTCCAAAGTAAAACAGAAAATACTACCACCTATTATATTTACTATTGTATCTTTGGACCTCGTGCTATTACTGCTATGTATATGTAAATAAAAAGAAAATAAAGAATTTCAAATGAATGTTTTGTGCTTAACCGTTGCAGTTTATTTTTAATTTTATACAAAATTTTAAATAAAACAAAATTTACTATAATAATAAAAGAATAAAACTATTATGACTATACTTGTTTTTTATATATGGGTTATGAAATATTTTAATCCCCTTAATAAAGTGTATAAAAACAAAGAGTCGTAAAGAATATTTAAAACATTTTATATCCTAGAATATAAAAAAATAAGTATAATTCGAATTGAAAATAGTCAATTTTATGATAAAATTATTCAAATATGTTCAAGTTTCAATTTATCTTTATTTATTTTTGTTTTTTTAAATCTAAAAAATAGTTTTGAAAAGACGAGAGAATTGAATGATTACCTGTTGAATGAACTACCCTTCTCACTAACAAAAAAAGAGAGGATAAATTGAAATTTTTACCTTTTAAGTCCTCTCCCCTCTTTTCCCCCTATAAATTGCATATACAAATTTTATTTGACAACAAATATATTTCCAAAATATAGCGAAATCTAATTTCAAATTTTAAAAAATAAGATGACTAATGTTTATAGTGGATTCATACATAGGGCTGACTCAAGGGATAGGTTACTAAGACATGTGCATAGGACTCCCAAAATAAAGGGGCAAAAAGATTTCAAAAAGCCAGTTATGTTTGCTGGCTGTTGTATAAAATTATTCTATTTTTAATGAATAATTAAAAAAAGAGAGAAATAATTATAAAAGAATCAAAAATAAAAAAAAATGAAAGCTGCTGAAATAAAATAATTATTTTAATTTTATTATTAAAATAAAATTAATAATTTTTTATTTTTATTTTTATTTTTTATAAAAGATTTGGGGCTCTAAATTAATAATGACCTAGAACTCTCGACCTTTTGAGTCGACCCTGTTCATACACAATGATGAAAATGAGAATAGTATAAATAAAAGATTTTTTTTTAATTTTATATTTATATTTATATTTTTATCTCTATCTTTATAGTTATACTCTTAGAGTATTTTATGTTACCCTTAATCATTATATTCTTAAATAATGGGTACCCAATAAGTACTCGTGGATGTATAGAAAAAAATAAAAAGAAAATTGTCAACAAAAAATATGACATTAATACAACTCAACCACCAAAAATAAGTATAAAGAAACATATGGGTGAGCAAAGTTTCGATTAACCAAAATAATTGAATCGAATCGGTTGAAATTGGTTGTTGGGTTTGATTCAATTTGTAGATTATTTTGATTTATGTTTTAAATTTAAAATTTTCAATTATTTCGATTTAGTTCAATTTTTATTAAAAAAAATCAAAATAACTAACTATCAAATTTATAAGATTTTTTTTAATTAGGTCAATGAACCAAAGCAAAAATTGAAATCCACATAGAAGAGTTAATAAGTATTCACAGGCTTGAAAATGGGACAAAAGTTTGTTTGGGGCTTGTTTTGTTATACAAATTAGTTTGACAGCTCAAAATGAGAGCATGTTAAGAAAATAAATGAAAATAAAAGTGCCCATTATCAAATTTTGTTGGTGATATATCATAATAAAAAGAAAAAATTAATTATTAAGGAGAAAAAAATATATGCCAAGTAAAAGGCATTACCACGGCCCAAGGCCATGCCAAGCCTGTGGTTGAGAAGTTATAACCTGTAACTTGACAATTCAGATGGCTTAACGATAACCTTTTATAGTAACTAAATTTATTGTTGTATCCTAACAACAACAGTTGAAAAATTTTGAAGGCATCTTCACTTGGGTTTTGCAAGTATATTATTAAAACAAATCTTAAACTTTCGCCATGTATTAATTATATAATAAATTTCAAAAATTATGAAACATATACTAAGACTTTTAAATACGTATTGATTACATAACAATATTAGATAAAACTCAGGGACGGATCCAGTAAGGTGGGATGGGTTGGGCTAGGCAAAATTGGGGGTGGGCTGGGCTAAATTAAGGCTGAGCTAGTACTAAAAAATTAACAAATTTATATTACAAAAATAAATTTTCTTATGGGTTGTCCTGGGCTTACTAGTAAATCCGCCTTTGATAAAACTAATGAGATTAATGTTTGCTTGACCAAATTTTGCTCGGTCATTTTTTTTTAACCCATTTTCGATTATTAAATTTTTTATATATATATTTAGGTATTGTATGTTTTACTTTGATGCATGCGCACACATATATAGATACATTTTATTTATGATAATATATGAAGACAATAATGTTTATACAACTAATAAATAAATAAGATATTGAATACTAAAAGTTCGAGAAATTAAGTAGCTTATTTCAATATTTTGCAAGTCTAGATAGGTTAAAAGTTGTTAATTTACATTGCTTTGTGTTAGGAAAAATGATATTTTTATGCATTTTTTTGGGTACAAAATATGTTATTAAAATAATGTAATGATGTCCTTTTATAATTATGATGATTTACTTTAATTATTAGGTTTTTTCTATTATGCACAATTATCTGTGAATAATATAACTTTACATAAAATTTATTTATATAACATTATGCCCTTAAATTTACGCCAACAACATATTTGATATTTATATTCCTGAACTTTTTGTTGTTCAAAATATGTTTATAAATTGTGTAAAATTAATCATTTAAACACATGACTAACAAGTGATACGCACACTGACATGATAGCTTCTTAACGTGTCCTTAACTGTATTTCTTTCTCCAGCTGCATCTTATCTCTCTTCATGTTCTCTGATCAAGCTATGTAAGCCAATCTTCTCCTGTTGGTTTAGACGATCACTGGACGTACCCAAGTCGTTGATCGCCCCGCCATCTAAGAGGATAAAAAATGGGGTTAGTATGGGGTAGCATTTATTGCAAGAGACACAATCGAAGGAGATGCAACTGAATGAGACACAAAAAACGTCAGAAAAGGATGAGATGCAAGTTGAGAGAAAGATGGAATTGAGGAGACATTGGAGAGAGAGTGAGAGCTAAGGAGATGACATCAAAAAGATAGAAAGAGAAAATTAAGAAAATGCTAAAAAATTGCCACGTTAGTGTATGTGCGTATCACTTGCCAGCCAGTGTTTAAATGAGTGATTTTGTTCAATTCGAGGATATATTTAAAACTACAAAAAAAAAGTTTAAAATTTTACAAGAAAACAAAACACAAACGTTCAAGAGCATAAATATACTTTTGGTCTAAGTTTTGGGATACATCTAAAATTATAAAAAGTTTATGGTTCCACCAAAAAATCTGCAAAGTTTAGAAACATAAATAAATTTTTGATCTAAACATTTTAGATGTGTGTGTACGTAAGGGTCATGCTATTTGTATAGGGGAAGCTTTACATGTGAGATATATCACAATAAATTAGTGATATTTTGAAACAAATTATCACTATAAATTGGAGAAAATGCTATCTCCTTTCTCTTCTCCCCAGCAATCGGCGATGATGCAGTGGCGAGACAACAAGGGCCAAAGGAAGACACGAAAGGTAGTTGTTGAAGGGGTAAGAGAGAGGAGATGAGAGAGAGAGCGAGAAAGATTTAAGTCAATCTACATATGGGCAAAAATGGTCATTCACCACTCACCTGTAAATCTCCTCCTATACAAATAGCTTTATCTATATATGTCATTAAAGCGCATGGAACCTAAATATATAAAAATAATAATTTTAATATCTAAGAACATGCAACAAAAAAATAGAGAAAAAAAAGTAAAAAAGTCAATCTAGAAATTAAAATACCCTTATCTTTAGATAGTGTTTCTAATCCCCAATAATGGCTTGATAGGATGGCTCTAACACAATATAAATTTATACAATCATGTATATATAAATTTAAGCCACTTAACCCACTCACTTTGTCAACTAAATTTTTCTTAAAATTAAGTTTGAGTTTATTTAAGTAAGGTTTTAAAAATTCTAAAATTATTTTAGAGAGTTATCAAGATATTCAATTGACTCGAAAAAATACTTAATCTACCGAACATTGACATCATTAATTTTATTTAATCATGTTATAAAATTGAATCTTTAAAAGTTTAGGTATATTTTTGATAATTTTTAATATTCATCATATAACTAATGCATGAGTTAAAATTCAAGATTTGTTTGGTAATTTATAATTTTTTATTATTTTACATTTCCTAAAGTTTGGTTAAATTAAAGTGCACCCCTTAATTTGTATAAATTATAATAATCATTCCAATATAGTTAAAAAATATTTAATGATTATTTTACCCCTAAATTTTTCTATTTCTCTTCTCTATTTTTACTCTAATTTTTTTTTTTGCCATAAAAATAAAAGATAAAAATAAAAAATGGTGGTCAGTTGACCACCAAACATTAGCATTAATGAATTTGGTAATTGAACTTAGTGATATAGAGTATAATTTACCCTATAATTTAAGAGAAATTGAGAATAAATTTAATTTTAATATATCATTGCTGTAAAAACTTTATTAATAAATTATATTTTATTATTGCTTTGGGGGGTTTAGGGGTCCCATTCCATTAATGTTCGGCTCGACCATCTCACGTGTTCACTAAATACGGATTTAGTGTTTAGGATTCACCTCCGGTTTAACTATTCACGAAATTTGTTCCGTTACCGGTTCGATGGCCGGTCCAGCTTTAGGAAACCGGCTCTTCTTTATTGCATATATAATGCCCCGGAGTCTCAGGTTTCCAACACAATTCAACCCCTCTTTTCTCTCTCTCTCTCTCTTCAAATCCCTCACTCCGCGGGCAGAGCCCGAAAGCTTGCAGCAATGGACTTGGAAGAAGAGTATGATCCATCCTACAACGAAGATGAGGAGGAGGAGATCACTCAGGAAGACGCGTGGGCTGTAATCAGTGCCTACTTTGAAGAGAAGGGACTGGTGCGGCAGCAGCTCGATTCCTTCGACGAGTTCATCCAGAATACGATGCAGGAAATCGTCGACGAGTCAGCCGACATCGAGATTCGACCCGAGTCCCAGCACAACCCCGGCCACCAGTCCGATTCTGCCGAGGTGCTGCAAACCTTTCTTCTTTAATCGCATTTTCTAGGTTGAGAAAATGAAACCCTCTCGGCAAAATTGGCAATCGCGTTAGAATTAGAAGATATATATGTTAGATATTCCAGTGGAAACCTAATCTATGGAGGTTCAAAAAAGTTCAGAAGCACGAAAGTATTGTGAATTTACTATTTTATGTTGTTCAGAAGCAACTAAAACTATTCATTCTACGGTTGAAGAACGTGGAGCAATTTTTTGTGGTTTTCTTGTACTATAATTTTGCTCTAGGGTTTTAACAATTATGAGTTCTATGCAGACCATATATAGGATCAGTTTTGGTCAGATATATTTGAGTAAGCCCATGATGACGGAGTCAGATGGAGAGACTGCAACTTTGTTTCCCAAGGCTGCGAGGTTGAGGAATCTGACATACTCAGCACCCTTGTATGTGGATGTCACGAAGAGGGTTATAAAGAAGGGACATGATGGCGAAGAGGTTACTGAAACTCAGGACTTCACTAAAGTCTTCATTGGGAAGGTATATGAATTTAAATTCCAATTCCCTGATTTGATGGTTTTGAGTTCTGTAGATTGGTTCATCTGCTGATTTGTCGCCTTGTCTTTTAAGGTTCCCATAATGCTCCGGTCCAATTACTGTACCTTATACGAGAATTCAGAGAAGGATCTGACTGAACTTGGAGAGTGCCCTTATGATCAAGGAGGGTACTTCATCATCAATGGCAGTGAAAAGGTTCTCATTGCTCAAGAGAAGATGAGCACGAATCATGTTTATGTGTTTAAGAAGAGGCAACCAAACAAGTATGCCTATGTAGCAGAAGTTCGGTCAATGGCAGAGTCGCAAAACCGGCCGCCCAGTACCATGTTTGTGCGGATGCTCTCTCGAGCTAGTGCCAAAGGGGTAATGGAGTGAAATTATTTGCTTGGGGGCATAATGGATAAAAGCCAAAAAAATTTCCCCAACAGCTTGAGTTGTTCATAGAGTTTTATTTTCTTATTGTTTTCTACATTTCCTTGACTGCAGGGCTCTTCTGGCCAGTATATTCGTGCCACACTTCCATATATTCGAACAGAGATACCTATTATTATTGTGTTCCGTGCTCTTGGCTTTGTTGCTGATAAAGACATATTAGAACATATATGTTATGATTTTTCTGATACTCAGATGATGGAGTTGCTGCGACCCTCCTTGGAAGAAGCATTTGTCATACAAAATCAGCAGGTATTGTTCCTCTTGCAAACTTGTACTCTTCGTTTGAGGTTTGTGATTTGTAGTATTTTTTACATGTTAACAATGGTGTCAACGTGCTACATTTTTGTTTTTTCTCCCTTCATGTCTTCTGTTTGAAATTCAGTACATGTTGTTAGCATATCCTATAATGTCCCGTCTTAGTCATCTAATATGTAAGATTTCAAATTTCCATTTTACCATACTTGTTACAGAACCAGCTGGATGGTTTAGTTTTTAGGGTTGAACTTATGATATATGTATGAATCTTTAGCAGCTCCAACTCCGTTTTTGTTTGAAATTTCATTTTCTAGATCGTGAATTTTGGTTTCTTCTTAAAATGCATATTCCGTGTAACTTTTAGTCTTGCATTCTTTCTTTTTCATTCTCTTTGTTTTATTTATCATTTAACTTTTTTATATGGGGTTGATGGTGGCTGCTTGCCCTTATGTCTTTATGATGGTCTCTCTCCTATTGTAGGTTGCACTAGATTACATTGGGAAACGAGGGGCCACGGTTGGTGTCACAAGGGAAAAGAGAATCAAGTCTGTCTTATTTTTAATGGTTTGATGTGCATTTCAAGCTGTTTGGTTCCCCTTTTACATTTTGATGGATAATTTGGTACATACGAATTTTACAGATATGCCAAAGAGATCCTTCAAAAGGAAATGCTTCCTCATGTTGGGGTTGGAGAATATTGTGAGACGAAAAAAGCTTACTATTTTGGGTAGGTTATGTATTTTGGATGCAAGTATGCTTTTTGTCACCTTGTAAGTTATGAATGAATCTAAAGACACCTACTATTTCTGTCAGATACATCATCCACAGACTTCTGCTATGTGCACTTGGACGGAGGGCAGAGGATGATAGAGATCACTATGGCAATAAGAGACTGGATCTTGCTGGCCCTTTGCTCGGTGGACTGTTTCGAATGGTCTGCTGTTGATTGATATTTTAATGGCCACCTGAAGTTGGTAGCCCTGTGTTACAAATTGGATTTCTTTTTTATTTTTTCTTCTAATTGGTTTTTGTTTATGTGCTACAGCTGTTCAGAAAGCTAACCAGAGATGTCAAAGCTTATGTCCAAAAGGTTCTTTCTGATGCACAGCCATTATGTAGTTTACCATCTTTATTTTTGTTGATTGTATTTAAGAATTCTTGTCTTTGATTCAGTGTGTTGATAACGGGAAAGACGTTAATCTTCAATTTGCAATCAAGGCAAAAACAATTACCAGCGGCCTCAAATATTCGCTTGCAACTGGGAACTGGGGACAGGCAAATGCAGCTGGTACAAGAGCTGGTGTTTCACAGGTTTGTCACTGCCTTCCCACTTGGCAAGACTAGCTCCCTTAATCTATATTTCCAATTCTTTTTTTAACTCCTATTTTGAAATGTAACCTGCATGGGTGACTCAAATCATTGATGGTGCTAGTCTTTGGGCAACTTGGAAACTTAAACGCCATGTTTTGACTCTTGTTGGCTAATGTAGTTATACCTAGCATGTGTGTCCTGTGGATTGGTGCATGCATCTAGTATGCGCCACCAAAAAGAAAAGAAAAAAGGCTAATAGTTGCTTGTTTGACTGTGATCTGATATTGTTTAGGTGTTGAATCGGTTGACTTATGCCTCCACTTTGTCGCACTTGCGAAGATTAAATTCGCCAATAGGGCGTGAAGGTAATTTTAGTTGCTTCCGTTGGTTTTAATATAATTATATATATATATATATATATGTCATTGCAGTTACATGTGGATACGGTATATTATAACCATGTTCCTTGGTCATTTATCTCTCTGTTTACTGTGCATGCACTACAAAACAACAAGCTTAGATGGACACATGCTGAAAGCTTCATTGTTTTGTTAGCTTGTTGATTTTTGTTTGTCCTTGTATCTTTCCAGGGAAATTGGCAAAACCGCGTCAATTGCACAATTCTCAGTGGGGCATGATGTGTCCTGCTGAAACACCTGAAGGACAAGTGAGTTGTGATTTAGGAAATTTATAATATTATTTGCTACATGGTCTTTGTTGTTTTTAACTTATGGTTTGTCTGGTTTGTACGTTAGGCATGTGGGCTGGTAAAGAATCTTGCATTGATGGTATATATAACAGTTGGATCAGCTGCATATCCCATTTTGGAATTCTTGGAAGAATGGGGTACCGAGAATTTTGAGGTTAGCACTTGAGTGCTCTGTGAATGCAATTACATTTTTCTTTTTTCTTTTTTTTTCTGGATTTATTTTCTGCCTTGATTACAGGAGAAATCTCTGGATTTATTTTCTGCCTTGATTATAGGAAATTTCTCCTGCGGTGATTCCCCAAGCTACAAAAATATTTGTTAATGGTTGTTGGGTCGGCATTCATCGTGATCCTGACATGTTAGTGAAGACACTAAGACGGCTGAGGCGACGGGTGAGTGCAAACTTAGTTTAACATAGAGAGGTCAGTCTGTGTTGGTGAGATGGCTACCTTAATGATACCTTCTGTGATTGAATTGTAACTTTACTAGAAGTAGTTATAACTTGTTAAAGGAGTGCACTGTTTCTTCATGTCATTTGACTAGTCATGTAAAACTGTACTTTAAATTGCACAGGTTGACGTTAATACCGAAGTGGGAGTTGTCAGAGATATCCGCTTGAAAGAACTGCGAATCTATACTGATTATGGGCGTTGCAGTCGTCCTTTATTTATTGTGGAGAAACAACGACTTCTAATAAAGAAGAAAGACATTCAAGCATTGCAACAAAGGGTAAATTAGTGGGACATTCTTCTCTCTCTTATATCACTGTTGTAATACTTGATTTTCAAAATTTTGCAATTACATCAATGGTCAAATTTGGCCCCTGCAGGAAACCCCAGAAGAAGGTGGCTGGCATGACCTTGTTACGAAGGGATTCATAGAATACATTGATACAGAAGAAGAGGAGACTACCATGATTTCCATGACTATAAATGTGGGTTAGAGGAATAGTTTTGCTAAACTGAAATCAATCTGCCCACTGACTCTATGAAATCCTTACAAGAAGCTAACTGTAATTGTTTTAGGATCTCATCACTGCTAGGCTTAATCCGGAGGAGGCCTATTCAGATACTTACACCCATTGTGAAATCCACCCATCATTGATTTTAGGTGTATGTGCGTCAATTATTCCATTCCCTGACCATAACCAGGTAAGTTTGCTATGCTGATGAATGTTTCCTGATCTAAAACTTTGATTACTATGTCACTCATTTATTGTTGGCTCAATCAGTCTCCACGTAATACATATCAATCTGCAATGGGCAAGCAGGCCATGGGTATATATGTCACCAACTACCAGTTTAGAATGGTATGAATTGATTCCCCAAGGGATAATACATGTTTCATCAGTTCATCTTGTCTTCCATGATCTATATGGTTTACTCATTGTTTTGTAATTCATACAGGATACCTTGGCCTATGTGCTCTACTATCCACAGAAGCCACTTGTTACTACTAGAGCCATGGAGCACCTTCATTTCAGGCAGCTTCCTGCCGGAATTGTAAGTATCAGACTTGCATTTCTTGTTTAGTCCTCATTCCAAAGGTGGTTCTCACAGTTTTATGTCTTTTACTTGCTCTAGAATGCAATCGTTGCCATTGCTTGCTATTCTGGCTATAACCAAGAAGACTCTGTCATCATGAACCAATCGTCAGTAGACCGAGGGTTTTTTAGATCACTTTTCTTCCGTTCTTACAGGTATGGAAAAATTGAGGAAAACCTTTTTTCTTGAAGATGTCCCATCATTGTGGAGATACTACGCAGTTAAATCTTTTTTCTTTCTCAGGGATGAGGAGAAGAAGATGGGAACACTTGTTAAAGAGGATTTTGGTCGTCCAGATAGAGCGAACACCATGGTAATTACTGAACTTTCTAGAAAAATCTGGCTTTTATGCTTGTTAATATCTACCTTCTGACTCAAATTGGGTTTACAGGGGATGCGGCATGGTTCGTATGATAAATTAGATGATGATGGTCTTGCACCTCCTGTGAGTTCCTAGATCTTTCTTTTCTCTATGTTATCCTGCATGGTGGGTGGATTTTCCTGACAGCAAACTGAAATCCTATTTCAGGGGACAAGAGTTTCCGGGGAAGATGTGATAATTGGGAAAACAACTCCAATCTCTCAGGAGGATGCACAGGGTCCAGCTGCACGTTATACACGCCGCGATCATAGCACAAGCTTGCGCCACAGTGAAACCGGGATAGTAGATCAGGTAATCCTTCTTTTAAACCATTCCTTTTTGAAGGACAATTAAATATTTTATTGGACCTTATTGATATTGTGAAATGAATAATCTCTTGGACTATGCTTGTGCTTCTGGTTGCTGTTATCTATATATACTTCCACAATATGGGTCCCTTTATATTTTTATTATGATGGTTCTGTAGGTTTTACTAACAACAAATGCGGATGGGTTGAGATTTGTGAAAGTAAGGGTCAGATCAGTGAGGATACCTCAGATTGGGGACAAGTTTAGCAGTAGGCATGGGCAGAAAGGAACAGTTGGAATGACATACACACAAGAAGACATGCCGTGGACTGTGGAAGGAATCACCCCAGATATTATTGTGAATCCCCATGCTATTCCTTCGCGGATGACAATTGGGCAGCTTATTGAGTGTATTATGGGTAAGGTTGCTGCTCACGTGGGAAAGGAAGGGGATGCGACTCCTTTTACAGATGTCACAGTAAGTTGCACCACAAAACTTGCTTCCTTCAAGTTACTGGATTGCTTTGTCGTGTGATTCTTGCTACTGTCAAATGTACTGTCGAGCTAAACTGTATTATCTTGTGCCTTAACATTTAAGTGCACTACTAGTTTGGACAGTTACCTTTCTTCATGGTGCATTTATCTGCTGTTCCTGATGTTGCAGGTCGACAACATCAGCAAAGCTCTCCATAAATGTGGGTATCAAATGCGTGGGTTTGAGACCATGTATAATGGTCACACAGGGCGCCGGTTAACAGCTATGATATTCCTTGGTCCCACATACTATCAGAGACTGAAGCACATGGTTGATGACAAGATCCATTCCCGTGGACGCGGTCCTGTACAGATCCTTACAAGACAGCCCGCCGAGGGACGTTCTCGTGATGGTGGGCTCCGATTTGGGGAAATGGAAAGGGATTGCATGATCGCACATGGCGCTGCTCACTTTCTCAAAGAAAGGTTGTTCGACCAAAGTGATGCGTATAGAATTCATGTTTGTGAGCGTTGTGGGTTGATAGCCATTGCAAACCTCAAGAAGAATTCTTTCGAGTGCAGAGGTTGCAAGAACAAAACTGATATTGTTCAGGTGAAAATCTGTCAAAACTCCCCCTCCCCCTCTCTCTCTCTCATATGAACAATTTTGCTTAGTATTTGTTCACTCTGATGCAGGTTCACATTCCATATGCCTGTAAGTTGCTTTTCCAAGAGCTAATGTCTATGGCTATAGCGCCAAGAATGTTAACAAAGGAGATTAAACCAGCCAAGGACCAGAAGAAGAAAGCAACTTGATGTTCTTCAGCTCCAAGAAGCTAAACCAGCAGAATAACAAAAGAGCAGTGTTTTTTGTTACTCTGGCGTTCATGAAGTTATCAATACAAAGTGCGAATGTGTTTCTACGGATTGTTGTATAAAATACTTGGTGAGATATTCGGAGCCCTTGTTAGCATGGTTTTAGCTTCCACTTATATATATATATATATATATATGGATCTCTTTGAGGTTTTGTACCTAAGGGCAGGTGGTGTGAATGAGCAAGAGCTTCACATCATTGCAGTTTGTTGGTTTAAGGTTGGGAGCTTGCAAGGATTTTGGACGACCGCTGCTGCCTGGCTTAAGGAATCAGCACAGTGGATTTCGAGGTCTACTACACCTGTATCCTGGGATCCTGAAATTTATACTAGTCTCATGTAGAAACACCGGCGAAAGACGGTTTTTTGCGCTGTAGTTGAGGACTTGCATGGTTTCTCCAAGGATATTATGAAAAAATACGACACTTTCTGTTAGAAATTTTATCCTAACATTGTCAATCTTTATCTTCTTCACTGTAGAGGCTTAGTGCCTATGTGCTTACATTAACATTAACAAGCCTTAATGCTTTACTTGGCTAAAGAAGATATCAAGCCTTCATCCCATTTCAGTGAGGCTGGTTTTGAGTCTAGGGTTTTCTAGCTTGCCAATCATTTATACCCATGCTGACATGTATGTCATGCCCCAGGAGTTTTTCACTACATTTTTCCTGGTTTCCTTTTGTCCTCTTTTTGTTAAAAATTTATTTCATTCCATCCACTCTTGTCATTAGCGTGTTTATTGGTCTTGTTTGCCTCTCAAAGCCATGGTATGGCATTTGATGGAAGCATCGTTGTTAACCAATACACTTAAACACACCTGGAAAAAGCATTTCGAAGCAACTTCTCGGCTCAAAAACAAATTTATCCTCAAGCGCGCCGTTCAATCATCAGGTGGGAAATCTTCATCTGAGGCATTTTCCAGGAATGAACCTAGCGTCTTTCTCAAAATGCTGAATGCTCTATCATCCTGCATCCAAAGAACAATGTTCTTTTTACAATTTCACAAATGCGAGAGAGAGAGAGAGAGAGAGAGAGAGAGAGAGAGAGAGAGCTCACATGCTTTTTCTTCTTGAGTGACTCTTCCAATTCAGCAATTCTATTTGCACAGTCCTCCTCATGTTGACAGATCATGTTCTTCTGCTTCATTCCTGAAATCACGAGTCAGTGTACTGTGCTCTAGGGAAAGAGGTGAAGTGAGTTGTTGCTTACTTTGTTGTTCATATCGAAAGAAAAATTTTTCCTTCTCTTCTTCGTGCTTGGAAATAGCATCTATCAAACACAAACTAATGGCAGTTAGCAGTAAGCACAACTTGAAGCAGACATTTTGAAGTGGGCTTGTCCATGTTTGGCAGGGGATGATAAAGGGTTGTTCAGTATCTCGTTGATCATGTCTTTCTAGGAATGTCAACAAGTTAAATATAGATATCTAGATGGGTATACTAGGGTTAGATGTGATTTATTATTTTGTTCTTTTCTTGACCGGGTCTTTAGTATTCAGATCCCTACTTTTCCTCATCCACTTCCTCAATCACTCTCCCAAACAATCTCAAATAACTGGGAAGATTAAAAAAAAAAAAAAAGAAGATCATTACTCCCTTGCAGACGGCCTTCTATTCATTTTTTTTTTTTTTACAGAAAAATAAATTGGTAGGGGAAATTCTATTGCACAAGAGCCTCTGGAAAGTTCAATGTACCTTGGGTACAGGCCTTTTTCTAAACCTTGTTCATATTCACTTACTAATATTCTCTTTGATTAATTAATAGAAAATACTTATCTCTATACTTTTTTTTCTAACACAACCTTGTAATCTCACTAATTCTACATAATAAATAAGAAAGCAAAGTCATTGTCACAAATCTTAATTCTACTAGGTACGGTTAACTACATGAATTCATGCACATAACATGGTAACTCTCCCATCTTGTCTAGATTTCATTTTGACAAATTTAACATTTACCTAATTCAATTATCCTCCTTTATCTAGACTTAGAATTAGCTATGGTAAGAAGTAATACTTTTAACACTAAGAAAATTCTTTTTAATGTCAAAGTTAAATTGGATTTTAATGCTCTAAATGTTTAGGAAGTATCCTTAGCAAAAAACCGTAATACATTACCTTTAATGGGAGTAAATAGCTACTCTGCAATGTAAATTTGGCGGCGGTAACATAAATAATTCTAAAAAGAAAAGTGTCGCTTAGGGTCTTGACATCTTCACCCCCTTTCTTATCTCAAAGTTCTGAAAGTAGAATTATAAAATTCTTTTTTTTTTATAAAATTCTTACCTCAGCTAAACTCATATTTTAATCAAGTTGGCATTCAATTGCCTAACATTTAATACAGATCTAAGCCCAATTAGAAAGTTCTTCATTTTCATTTATTCTTCAAAAAATCTGTAGCTGTATGTGGAGAAATGCTGTTGGTTGAACCACAAACTTTCAACTGAAACAAATATGATCTAAGTTACCTTTTAAAGCCTGCAAATGTGATTGCTTTTCCTTGCAAAATCTATCATAAACTAAGTTGAACTTTGCAGTCTCCTTCTTTAACAAATTTTCACACTGCGGATAAAATCAGATACATTTAACCCATTAAATGGTCTTACAATTTAAACATTAAAATAAGTTATTTTCTTCCCTGCATACCTCTTTTGAGCTCTTAAGAAGTGCCTTTGCAAGAATTTGCCTGAGAATTGAAGATGTGAAGATAGTGATAAAGCTGCTGTTTAAAGATTTAGACCCAAACCAAATATGTCTGTTTAAAGACTCAGTTTCGAATGTGCGTGATTTGGAAGTCATAATCACCTTTCTTTCTCAAATTTGCTCTTCAATTCATCAAGCTTCGTTCTCATCTCTGCAGCGACACTGTGAATGAGCCATGGTAGAGTAATTTTTAGTCATAATTGAATTGAATTGAGGGGGCCCAAAGAAAATGTGAAGGAACAAGCAAAAGCAAAAGAAAAAGAAGAAAATACATTGAAATCAATCCTTGCCTAAAGAAATTAAAAGGTCCGTTTTATTTGTTTTTCTAGTTAATAGAATTCAACCAAGAACAAATAAACTAGGACAAGAAAAATACTCCGAGAAACTATATAAACTGTGTATAAACCGGGTGTCTCCTTGTAGAAACACTAGTAGCAGAGACTGAATCAAACAAAATTCTTTTTCGTAGCAAAAGAAAAAGGAAATGATCACCACCACAATCACAAATTTCGACTTCCATACATTCATATCTCACAATTTTTCACTTAGCTAAAGATGAAAATACATCCGTGAGACTCAAATTATTACAGTAAGTGCCCTATCAGATTCGCCGCTCACAATGTTCTTCTGTACGTGTACGCAATACATGCATGTAACCAGGGGCGGATGCAGAGAGGGGACTGGGGCTGGGCTGTCCCTGAGCTTTTATATATTTATATATATATTTTACTGTTTAATATATATATTTTTACTGTTTAATTGGAGCTGGCACGGGCAGCCAGTGCCAGCCCCCCCCCTACATCCGCCCCTGCATGTAACTAAGGGTAAACATTCTTTGCAATACTCGTGCAATCATACCTGGCGAGATAATATGTTTGTGTTTCCCAGCGTATGTATGTGTGCATAACTAACGCACGTATCATGAATGAGAATTGAAATACAAAACTCGACAAAAACACAAAGAGAACAAAACTGAAGAGTTCATCGGATCCTGTTAAAACTACAAAGCCAATTAGATCTCGATTTCGCTTCATCAGTAAACTTCAAACATGCAAACATTCATACACCATTTCTAAAACGTAAAATCGTTTCACCTTGAAATTGTCTCCTCGTTCTTCTTCTGTCCGTCCTTGTGGGCGCGCTCTCTGATCTGTTGTAGAGCGGAGACTATCCCTTTGATATCACTGAATTTCAAACAATTTCAAACTAAACCGCAAGTTCCAAAAACGACATCAAATCACTGAAGAAAATATACAATAAACCGCGAGTCGAAGACGTACTTGGAGAGAGCTGCATCGAAGTCGTCCTCCATGGCGTCGCGCTTCAGTTTATTCGGTTTAGAAGTCTCGGATTCTGACGCTCGTTTCTTCGCGCTTGATTTGACGGTTGACATCCAGAATCGGTGCCTGCTATGCCAAGACTTGGCGATCTAGAAGACAAGAACACTTACACACGCAGAGATGAGAAGGTTTTACGTGTATAAATTCAAATTGAGAGAATGGTTTCAATTGGCGCGAGGCAGAGCGCAGCCAGTTGAGAGCCGCTTAATGAACACAAAATATTTAAAATAAGGATCAAGAGATCCGAACGAATCAAAATCTGCACATAAACCCTAAATTACATTTAAGTACCCCGATATTTGTCAAAAATGCAAAAATGTTCTTTACATTTCTAACAGCTTTTGATTTTACCTCTCTAATTATACTTTTTTTGTTATTATTATAATTATTAATATAACAAAAATACCCTTATATTGTTATCCAATGATGTTGATCTCTATTTAAACATAAGAAGGGGAGGATAAAGAGAGAATAAGAGAAAAAATAAGAATATGTAAATCATATTAAAATTTGATGAGTAAGTTGAATGGAGAAAAAAATTATATGACTTTTAATTGTAACTAATTTTTTAATTTATGATTATCATTTATCAATGTTTCACAATTTTCTCCCAAGCCGTCTATTAAAAGTCACGTCATTATTCACGTTATCTTTCTAAATCGTTTACTAGGTCATCATTGAATAATAAGTGCTAATAGTTTCTAACAATAATTTATGATTATAATAAATTAATTAATAAATTTTTAAAATTAAAAATTATTTATAATAATGTCATGTATAGAAAAAGTAATATACATCTTCCCATACTATTTTGTAATAAATCGTACTAATTTGTTTTGTTATCTAACTCTAGCTTACATAAATAAAAATGAGAAGCGTTTCCAATACGAAATAAAAATAAGGAAACGTCGTTTTTCAAAAAAAAAAAAAAAAGTAAGAAATGGAAACTAGAGTTAAAAGCGTAAATAAAAAAATATAAGAATTTTTTGTAAATATATTTTTAATATAAAAATTATAAAAAATAGTTATTCAATTTAAAAATAAACATAAATTCATTTCAGAATGCATTCAAACAAACATAAACATAAATTTTATAATGGATTGCATTCAAACAAACATAAAGTCTAAAATGCATTCGAACAAATATAAAAGAGAAAAAATAATGGCAACCTCAAATCAACAACCCTAAATAAGAAAAATCCTTACTCTGAATAATAGATTATAACACAATTAAATTATCACAATAAAAGAAAAAGTATTAGCTTATGGATAGGAATCACCGTATTAGAGTTAAGTAATAGATGGCATAACAGGGTAATCGTCGACGAGACAAAGTAGTCGACAATGAGACACAGCAATCGACAACAACACTGAGCACAAAAACTTTAATTTGTATCACTGATGTGACACCGCACAATCGGCGGTTAAAGAGAACTGAGCAATCAAAGTTGGAAACGCGACGTTGCGAGCAATTAAACGTTAAGCAACCGGGCAATTGGAGTTGTGAATCGATGGAAACACCAAACACCGAACAACTAGCTGATATGAGGAATGACGATAAAAAGACAATCAAAGAGTTGAGAATCAAGAAGAAGAAACTAGGGCATGAGACTAAAAAGTGATAAATGATAATATGTGTGTTGGTTAGAGACAAAATTTCTCGTTCATCCCGAAAACGGGTTTCCAAATCAGAAACATGTTTTCGATATTTTGAGCTTATTACAAAATGGGCCTGAAACGTTTTTAAAATTACAGAAATGACCTGAAAACGTTTTTGAATATTTTAAAGTTTTTAAAACAAAAAAACGTTTGAAACGTTGAAACGACATCTCTAAGCTGGTTTTGTATATTAGTGATCAAACTAGCACTTTGAGCTTATAATTTAAAATATCTTGTATAAAATATCATAAATAATTTAAGTTATCTAAGAAACACTGAGTTTTATTTTAAAATATTATAAATAACTTAGTATAAAATATTTTATTTAAAACACTTATTTAATATCTTACTATTATTTTTAGTCATTTTGTAAATCTACAACACAATAACAAAGTGTTTGATTATCTAACACTACATGTATGAATATTACTTTCATGACACAACAATAATTGATGATACCATCACAAATGCTCTTAAGAAATTTATGATCTAAACTCACCAAAAAATGCCTCAAAGCCAAATTTGGCAAGTGACCAAGACACTCTTTCGAAGTCCTACAACATCACAAAGTGCTGGCTCAAGACTTTTCGAGATTGCCCTCCAATTATTAAGTTAGGAGAGGTTACAGTTTAAAAGGACAACTTAGAAAATTAGAGAAAAAATACATGTGAAAGCAAACAATTTTTTTTTTTTTTTTGCTTGGAAATTTTAAGTTTAGCCTTCTATACTTGTCATTTTGGTCATGTCCTGTAACCTATGATACCATGTTTTATCAACTTATTCTTGAATTTCTTGTAGAGTATATTAGGGTAATTGGCAATCCTTGTGATTTGGATTATTTACACAATGTTATATTAATTTTTCGCACCACTTCTTATGGACTAAGCTTAGTATAGCAAGCCGGCTCAATTACTTAAGGCCCAAGCGGGCTCACCAAGGCAAATCCATAGATCAATTAAATTTGAGCTCATATCGCGAAATCGAGCAAGACTTCTAGCGAGCTCCCAGTGATTGATTCAACGAACTCCCAATAAAGCCCTTGGTTCGCTGGCTCAACCGCCCAACTTGCCTGTCTAAAAAACCTTCAGCTCCCATAAACAACAAAGCTGCTAAATAACCAGAGACGAAAACTCACTTACTTTATCTAAGGCAAACCATACTCCTCGTAATGAAGATCTCACTCCCTCATTATATCATTTTTATATTTTATATCTTATACAATTGTAAAGGCTCTCGTGATAAATAAAGGTCAAAAATATCATTGAAGGGAGGACGACGAGAAAAATAATCAAACACTGTCATTCTAGAAAATCAGATGATAATCGTGGAGTAGGTATCGTTCTATCTTTCTATTCTTGTTTCCTCCTCCTTGTGTCTTGAATTCATTTTACTCATTGCGACCCAAAACGAATGACAGTCAATTAGAATTGATCGTCAACACACAAAGATCCCTTATAATTTACAATTATCACTGAATGTCTTTGTTATTTACTTTTTTTTGCCAAACACCCCTTATCAGTTAAAAAAATGTCTCTGAATAAGGTATTCAAGCAAAAAAAATTAAATCACAAGCACATTTAGAGACATGATTAAACCACAATGATCTAAAAATTATCTTTGTATAATGCACTTGAGAAAAAAAAATAAGTTATAAAAAAATATACAAATATTTTTAAATTATAAAAGACTAGGGAATGCCCGTGCCTAAAGGCACAGCTTAAATAATATTAAGATTAAATTCTAAATAAAAATAAAAATTATATAATATACTAAATTTTAAATAAAAATAAAAATTATATAATACACTAAATTAATAATTTTAAAATATCAAATATCAAATGTACAAAAAAATAATATGATACACATAATTAAATGTACATAAAACAAAACAAAAAAATAATATGATACACATAATTAAATGTACATAAAACAAAACTAAATTAAATTAATAAACAAAATCAAATACGCAATTAGATACACACATACACATAATCAAATACACTAAATTAATAAACAAAACTAAATTAAATTAACACTAAATTAATTTACACTAAACTAAATTAAATTAACACTAAATGAATTTACACTAAACTAAATTAACACACACACACACACGTGTATATCTATATAATTTTAAAATATCAAATGTACACAAAACATAAAACACTATAAAAAATACACAAAATAATAGGATAGAAATAATGAAATGTACATAAATTAACACACATATTTGTATGCATAAACTAAACTAAATTAAATTAACACTAAATTAATTTACATTAAACTAACACTAAATTAAATTAAATTAAATTAACACTAAATGAATTTACACTAAATTAAATTAACACACATCTATTATATCTATATAACACACATCTAAATTACATTAACACACACGTAATAAAATATCAAATAATACAGAAATGAACTAAACTAAATTAAATGACAGTATAAAAAACCAAAAATGAATAATTAATGTTATATCTATATTAATAATACACTAAATTAATAAAACAGTAAAAGGATACACATAATCAAATACACACATAAACTAAACTAAATTAAAATTACATTAACACACACACACACACGTGTATATATTATATTTTAACACTAAATTAAATTAACACACATCTATTATATCTATATAACACACATCTAAATTACATTAACACACACACGTGTATATATTATATCTATATAATACACTAAAAAAATACAGAAATGAACTAAACTAAATTAAATAACAGTATAAAAAACCAGAAATGAATAATTAATATTATACATATATTAAACTAAACTAAACTAAACTAAATGAATAAACTAAACTAAATTAAATAACACTAAACTAAATTAAATGAACACCAAATATAGAAATGAACACCAAATACACGTGTAAATCTCTATATATATATAGAGAGAGAGAGGACCTAGGAAGTGGGCGGCGACGGCGTGGCGGGGGGCGACGGCAGTGCGCAGCAGGGGCGGCGATGCAGGGACGCGGCGGCGACGATGGCGGCGAGAGAGGGAGAGAGACAGAGAAGGGGGCGGGCGAAGGGCGACGAAGATGGGGTGGGTTGACCGCGGGTGAGAGAAAGAAAGAGAGGTGAGGGGCGGCGACGATGGCGGCGAGAGAGGGAGAGAGACAGAGAGATGGCCGCGGGCGAGGGGCGGCGACGATGGGGCGGCGACGATGGTCGTAGGTGAGAGAGAGAGAAAGAGAGAGGGAGAGAGAGATGCAGTATGGGCGAGGGGCGGGGACGATGGCCGCGAGCGAGGGGCGGCAACGATGGTCGCGGGTGAGAGAGAGAAAGAGAGAGGGAGACAAAGATACAGTGTGGGCGAGGGGGGGACGATGGCCGCGGGTGAGAGAAGGAGACAGAGGGGAAGAGAGAGAAAGTTTTGGGCGGGCGGGTGGGAAACAAAGAAGGAGAGAGAGAGGCAGAGAGGGAAACAAAGAGACAGAGAGGCGTGATGGGATGGTTTTGGGCGGGCGGCCACGCCGGGAGGGAGGGGAGACATGGATCTCAGCCGTTGATGGATCTCAGTCGTGGATCTCAGCCACACAAACATAGATTGTCTCTACATATTTTCAAAAACCTTCTTGCTATATTATATAGATAATTCATTCATTTAAATTGGCGAGATTATGAGTTAATTTATTGAGAAATAATTTGTTTGAGATGTGTCCATACAACATCTCTTAATCATACACACAAAGGCACATGCTTAAAGACACGGTGTTTTATTATATATCCCAAATGAGAAACGATTACATACATTTAATTAACAATGGAGCATCTTTTGTTACACCGTGTTTGCTACTCATTTAATCTTAATAAACATACATTTAATTAACAACGATTAATATACATAAATGCTCATTTAAGATCTTGCATATATATGACAAAAATGCTCATTTATATTATTCCAAACGAAATGTGCATATATATTACAGAAATGCTCATTTATGCACAGAAACGAACACCATGTATGTTGGCGTACATACATATATACAAAGAAAAAACAAAGAACAACAAACATTAGATTGCTTCTGTATAAAAAATTTACCATTATATCATTCTTCTGATATAAATTAATAATTTTACCAATATATAAAGAGGAGAATGAAGTTGTTAAAAGGTAAGAGGACTAAGAAGAAGGTTATTGTGAAGACAGAAGAAGTTATGTTGGTTTTTGAGGACCTTGGAGCTGATCTGTTGGATGAGCTCCTAAGTTCATCATCAGAGACTGTTAGTTCATTATCTGAACATATTGATTTACATATATCAATATTCCCACAATCCACTGATTGCACTTTCATCTCTTGTTCAAATAATTCCTTTTGAACAATTCCATTACATGTTCTTGACCTAAGAACTAAACAGTAATACTTATGTTGATTTGATTAACAGTTTAGTCTGAAAATCTACAAAATGTACATGTCCTTGACCTAAGAACTAAACAGTAATACTTGTGCTGATTTGATTAACAGTTTAGTCTGAAAATCTACAAAATTTGAGACAGGCTGTCTGATGCTTTTCATTACTTCAAAACATCTTCATTGCTGATACAAATTGGGTATATATCGTAACCTCAAAACAAATTCTTGCAACAAATTCTTGCCGAGAACAAAGAAAGAATCCTAAGAGGTTATGTTGTAAAATAGATTTGAGATGTATTGTTTCTGATGGTAAAATAAGGGGATCAGGGGAGGAAGAAGAAGAAGCAGCAGCTCCAACATTATTAAAGTTTAAAGTTTGGTACCTGATAATTCATGTTAAAGTTTAATACTACATACGTAAAATTAAAACATCTTATTCAAGGTTAAAACAAAAGTATCTGATGCTTCATTGATCTCATAGCAAACATTAGATTGCTTTTGTATTCCAGCAAACAAAGAACAGCGTACATATACATATACATACATAAAACATCTTAAACGCTGTACATTTACAGCAAACATATATTTAAAAATAAGATGTACATTTCCAGCAAACATACATTTAAAAATAAGATTTACATTTACAGCAAACATACATTTAAAAATTAAATACATACAGTTTACATTTACATACATACATACATTTAAATTTAAATGTAAACATCTTAAACGCTGTGAGCAGCGAACATACATACAGACACTGTACATTTACAACAAACATACATACAGCGTGCCTACAAAAATAAGCAGCGAGCACCCTTGTTTCTGGCGAACATACAGCAAAAAATATATACAGCATACATACAACAAACACACAAAATATATGTATACACAAAAAATTGAGTAGCGAACACCATCACATATACCCGAGAGTGGGACGACGGGGACGGCGAGGTGAGTTGCGCTATGGCCGCAGGGGCGGGAGAGATAGAGAAAGAGAGAGAGGGAGAAGGGGAGGGATAGAGACAGAGCGGCGAGTGATGGGTTTGGTGCTTTGAGAGAGAGAGAGAGAGAGAGAGAAGGGGGCAGGGGGCATGATAGAAGAAGCAGATGGTTTTGTGTGAGCTGTGGGGATGAGATGGTTTTGGGGGGGGGGGGGGGGGGAATAAACTAATCTCAACAGTTGAAAAAATATCCCTCTCACATCTGTGTTATATAATTCAAAAACAGTCTTGCCTTATTATATAGATATATTGTTTAGCGAATAGTCAGAGTAAAATCTTGTAAGATCAATACTTAATGGCATGTAAGTGACAATTAAATAACGTGATATTAAAACTTATCACCTGATTACGTATCAAGTCATGATACTAACAATTAACGTGTCATAAATCAACCTTCATCCAACTAACTTACTTCACCAAGACTGCCTTTAGAAATTTTAAAAACGAGAAAAAAAAAGTAGTTTATAAGAAAAATAACAAAAAAAATGAAGGAGAATTATCCTACTTTTGCTCAAATATTAATAAAAAAATAAAGGGACCTTTTTTTTGGGTACGCTTTTATATTTCAAAACATCTTCCAAAAAAATAAATTATTTTCCCCTCCCTCTTTAAACCACCCATCCAAACATAGCCTAACAAAGTACAGTTACATTATCAAAAGGCCAAATACATGCACTCCTGTCTATACAAGATAAGGACCATAAGGTCGCATGCATAAATCATTTCTATAATGATTTTGTGCGTAAATAAAAGGTCAGATATACATCACTTGTGATCTGTGTCCAGAAGGCCTGGATGGATTGACTCTCTGTCCAGAAAGAAGAAGCCATCCTGCTTGGTGCGGTCCTTCCATACTAAGCCTAACCGTTGAACGACCCTACCCTTGCGTGTTGCTCACTTCTCTAATTCATGTCCCCCAAGTCTTCACCATACATAACAATTATTTTAACGTGATTATAATAGTCTAAGGCATCTTTGATAACACGTAAAATACATAAAAAGAATATCACATCTAAATAATTAAGTTTTATCTTTGATGTTTGAAATATTATATTTTTTATAAAATTAAATTTTATGGTACAATCATTAAAGTATATTTTTACCTCTTTTTCATGAAGAACTGTATTTAGGAGAGAAATGATTTTTGTTTTCCATACAAGTTGAAAAATATTTTCTTTTCTAACTAAATGCTATCAATTATACCCTAAGAGAATGTCTGACTTAAATCACAATTATTATAAAAAAAATAATTATAAAACTTAACTTACCGATATGTACAACAATAAGTCTTATATTTGTCCCAGAACATGGCGCAAGTGGTAATGGTCTCAAGTTTCCTTAGAAGCGACAGAAAAATAACTCTTGGTAGAGACAGAAATACTTCATTTAGTGAGGACTAATCGCGTATCTACTTAAAAATATATAAACTTACGATCGCATCCAATTTATTTAGGATCAAATCAAAAGAGAGCCGTCAAATTCAAACACTTAGATTATAAAAAAAAAATAATAAGTCCCATGTTTTGTTAAATAGATTTCGTGTTTAAAAATGGATCTCTAAGTCAAAATAACAAGGAAAAAACGGGTGATGACTCAGTTACCACCTGAGTGATATAAATTTGTTTTCTTGGAGCCGGGTCGCCCGCACAGTTGAACTAACTTCCAAATTCTTCTTTCTTTAGTTGTTGTATCAATCTAGCCGTCCATCGTTTTCAACGGCCCAGATATCTTGCCACGCAAATTGAACCGTTCCAGCCAGGACCCGCCTTTTCAAGGGCCTTGACTACGCAACACTACGACCCTTCTAGTCGTGGTGGTAGAGTGAAACTTTATATTATTATTATTATTATTATTATATAACCTAGCAAGAAAGCTATATTAAAATAATATTTCTTATCTTAAAAATTAAGAAAATGGTACAAAATTATATAAAAATAAAACGAGTGTTTGATTATTATATTATGTAATATCTTTTTATATTAATAACAACAACGATAATAATAAAATATTAATATTATTGTATCAGGAGTAAAGACTCATTAAAAGCCCAAGAACCTAAAATGATATTTTGAACTGAAAGATAACAAGATAATTTTGATATTCAAAAATTTATCTGAGAAGATAATCAATTATTCATAAAAAAATTTAATTCTAAAATAATTTTAGAATATTAGGATAAACGTCGTAAGAGATAAACGTTATCCATAATAATTTTAGTTTCAGTCAAATTAAAATTAAACAAGATAAATATTATTTATAAAAAATATATGTCACCTATAACAAATCTAATCTCAATTAAACTAAAATTAATAAAGATAAACGTTATCTATAAGAATTCTAATTTTATTACACCTGAGATCACTCCATATTTCTATATAAATAAGCAGGCATTCATTCCTAAAGAGGTACAACGTCTCTAACACTGATTTTAATATAATTTCTTTCATCATACACCATGTCTGACTTAAGCATCGAAGTTTTTTCGTTCTCGTACCCTCTGATTATTTTTTTATTTTTGCATATTTAAGCAACTTGACGACGATATTTTCAATCAATTAAATTTTATTATTATATTTAGGTAATAACAAATATTTTACTATTTATAATACTAATATATAAATTATTAACTTTAAAAAATCGAGATCTCCCACATATATGGTATGATTATAATG
The DNA here is from genome assembly GCA_036245055.1 of Diospyros kaki. Classification (NCBI taxonomy): domain Eukaryota; kingdom Viridiplantae; phylum Streptophyta; class Magnoliopsida; order Ericales; family Ebenaceae; genus Diospyros; species Diospyros kaki. The sequence goes on along the minus strand of BSEG01000003.1, from coordinate 29,169,948 downwards.
GCAAACATTTATGTAGTATGATGCAATCTTATAAGATATGATTACTCTCTGTTAAATCTTAAAAGATATTATTTTTTATCTCTCCTAAATATCTTGATCTTGTAAAAGGATTTTGTATATCCTGTGATTACGATAACTCTTAATTTTTTATGCACCGTCGCTTCTTAAAATATCTGTTAGAGATCCACATCTTAATTAATGGGAGTTGTTTAGGATAGCATTCTATTCTGTTAAGGATGTATAAATAGTAACCGGTTAGAGATCCACATCTTAATTAATGGGAGTTATTTAGGATAGCATTCTGTTAAGGATGTATAAATACTAACCGGTTAAATCGAATCGGTGAATAAAACTAAATCGACTGGTTAAATTAAAAAATTGAATTAATTGATAATTAAAAAAATTAAATCAAAGAAATATAAAAAAATTAAAGAAAATTAAAGTAACTAATAAAAAACATACAAAAACAAAGAAAGTGACGTCCTTTTATAAATATCAAAATAATATAATTTTAAAGTTCGGTCAGTATAGTTCTTTTAACCAAAAAATTAAATTAAAAATTAAATTTTTTAAAAAAATTAACCAAACCGAATTGATACAAAAAAATAATAAATATCAAACATTATTTCAATTTAAATAAATATCGGTCAAAAGATTTGTTTCTAAATAAAAATAAATATCGATATAATAATTTGTTTTTTTATCAAAAATTCTTTTTCTAAGTTAAGTCTTATTTTTGGAATAAAGATAAATATAGATATGATACTTTTTCTAGAATTATATATTTTTATAATAATAATAATAATAATAATAATAATAATAACATTTGATATTATTATACAAGAATTTCTCCTATAAAAGTCCCACTGGGTTACGGAAGCTCTCTGCTTAGGGGGTGTTTGGCTTACCGTTTTTCAAGAATCTCTCTCTCTCTCTCTCTCTCGCTTGCTCGCGGATCTTTTCGATATTCCGGTACGTACGCGCGTAATCGTGTTCTTCATCCAACTATGTTTAGATTCTTTACATTTATCATATACGAATCTTCTGTTTTCGTGTTCAAGAGGCTGACGTTTGTTTGTGGTTGAAACTTGAATCGATGAGGTAGTCTGTAAACGCTATGTTTGGAAGTAGGATCTCTCAAAAATGAGAAAATGGACGAACTGTTACATGTATTTTTGTGGTTAATCGAAGGAGAAATGATTTTCTTTGATGGATATCTGTTTCTTCGCTTCGCATTTTGGTTGTGAGAGTGAAGAGAGAAACAACCTTTAGCTCGGTTGAGTTTTTTTTCTTTCTGTTTATGTCCAGAAATCCTGAAACTATGATTAGTGCAAATGTCTTGAAATGGTGGAGGCCTTCAGCCTCTCCGGAATTATGATCATCTCGCCTAGAACCCTTGGAAGTCTGTCCTTTAGACTGAAAATACGAGGTTTCGGTGGCCGCCATTTTTGGGCTTCGTTTGCATCAGCAGCTGCTTTTCACTAGCTGTTTTGAACGGTTCTTTCTTTTTTCCACACTTCTTTGAGGGTTTTGGTAAAAGGTGTCCCTGAGGCTTCTGGCTTCTTGCTTTTCGAGAGTTATGATGGGTACCTTTGATTTACAAAAGAAGTTGTTTGAACAACTGGGGCATGTCTATATGAAAGTCGAATAATCTATTCTGTATTTTAGTTCTTGTCCATACTTTCCTGGATAACCCAGATCTGCTAGGGAAAATAAAAGAAAAGGAGTTTGATATAAATAATAAATAATAAATTGTCATATGTTTAAATCTTACCTATATAATAAACTGTCATGTTTGAATCTTAAATATATGATGACTATTTTAAATATTAAATTATCAAAAATCACCAATTTATTATTAGATGTAATAACTTGAGTTTTTAAGACTGTGTTCTCTTTGCTGTTTTTAAGTTATTTTTAGCTTTTGATTTTTTAAAATAATGAAAATACGTTTTCTTTACTATTTTTAAAAATATATTTTTGAAAATAAAAAAAAATTATAAAAAAAACTCAAAACAATAAAAAGTTATTTTTGAATGTTTTCATTCAAAACAAAGTTTAAAGTCAAAACACATTTATTTATTTATTTATTCATATTTTATTATTATAATGAAAAAAATATTATAAAATTTATTAAATTTAAAATTTATATATTTTTTAATAATTTATAAACATTAAATATTTTTAATTTACTGAATAATCAAATTTATTGAATAAAATATTATTAAAAAATTATTTTCAAAATTTTAAAGAGAATTTGTTTTTTAATTTTCTGTTTTAAGAAATAATTTTTTAAAATGATAAAAAAACGTATTTTCAATTTTTTAAAAATAAACTATCAAAACAAAAAATTAAAAATAAATTTAAAATTAAAAATTAAAAATTAAAAAACAAAGAAAACGAAAGCTAAATTTTTTAAATATCCTACCATCCAACCAAAATAGTGGCGGGAGATAAAACAAGAGTATTGATGGGTGATGGCGGCAGCGGCAAATGCGGATGGCCCCACCGAAAGATGGGTTGAGACTGGACAGTGCCCAGCCACCTTCCCTTGTAGCCATCATAAGCATTGAGTTTGAGCACTCTTTAATGGACTTTCTTTCTTCTACTGTCGGCCAAGCTGTTTGACAGTTTGACACTTGAATTTGATGTACATTACAGCATTAAGGAACCTTCTCTCTCGCCTTCACACACACAACTCAATAATATGTATTATTATACATTGATGATTTGCAGTGCCGGCCCAAGGTCCAGTGGGGCCCTAGGCAATATTTTTTTTTTTGGGAGAGGGTGGGGTGTTGTATTTTTTGGAGGCCCCAAAATTTTTTTTTTTTTTGGAGGGGGGCCCCAATTTTTTTTTGGAAGAGGTGGGGTGGGCTGGTTAATTGTCTCCTGCTTGGGGGGAGGGGGGTAATTGGCTCAACTGGTTGGGGGGTTGGTTTGGGGGCCCCAAATTTTTGGGGGCCCTAGGCATAGGCCTCAGTGGCCTATGCCTTGGGCCGGCCCTGTGATTTGAATACATTTTAATGGGTGAACGTAAGTTAAAAGTGTGTCACTTGTTGATTCATTAAAAAGAAAAGTTAGGCAAACCTAAGTTGAAGATTCCTGGCTCAAAGAGAAAATTTGGGATCCAAAAAATGACAAATCAATTAGGGGGTGTTTGGACCAGTGATGACATTTTGACACTGAACTGTGTGTGAGACTGATCTGACTGTCAATATAGGGATTGAAGTGATCTAGAAATGGAAAATTTCATTTGTATTGCTGATGAAAATGATGCCATATTATTACTACTTCAATTATTGACAGAACATATACCAATTACAATAATAATGATATAATAATTTGACATAACTAGAATAATGTAAGGGTAATTTATTTGACCATTTTACTGGAATTTGGTGTTTAAAATTTTAAAATAGAAAATTTAAATGAATGTCATTTGAAAACATTTGAAATGTAAGTATTTTTTCAAAATACAAATTTTCAAATGACACTAATTTGAAAATTTTCTATCCAAACACAACTTAATATTAGTATTGTAATAAATAATTGTCATAATAATTCAAATTTTGTTTCTATGGTGCAAATCTGAGTTTTCAAATGGGAGTCCCATTAGAAAAGAAAATGTACAAGACCCTATAAAAATAAGGCGCAAAAATCTGCTACGTAGTGTGTGATAATCATCATTTTCATAAAATCATCATTGTAAAAGTTGTATCTTATACACACAATTTGTTAAAATATTGATTATGTCTTATATTGATTATACTGAAAATAAAAGAAACTAAAAAAATGTGTAATTCTTTATCTTTTGGTAACGAGCAAGTTAATAAAGTAATTTATATTAAAGATAAGATGTATAAAATATAACTAAAATAATTTAACCACATTAAAAAGGAAATTAGTAAAGATTCACTTGATCAGAATAAATTAAATGAAACATGCTGTTATCAAAAGAAATAAATTATAAAGACTTTATAAAAAATAAGTTCATAAATATAAATAATTAATAAATTAGAATTTATGTTATTAACCCCCCTTGATAAAATTAAGGATTAATATTTCCCTGCCCAAGAGATTATTTTAACTTCTTGCAAGTAAAAAAGATAAAAAAATAAAAATAAAATTAAAAAGTGGGAGCCAAATGAATCCTTAATAATAACATTTTTTTCTTGAACAATAAAACAGTTCAAAGTTTAGAATTTATGGTTTCAGATTTAATACAATTATCTTATAAATTTATGCAAGCACACAGATGGGATAAGACTCCACCTAAAATTAACCCCACTTGTGTTTGGTTTGACTCAAAATTCTTCTCACAACGTTAGGAAGGAAACTGTGTTACTAATGACAACTAAACGAGGAAGCAAATACCAGGAACAATGCAGCAGCAAGCAATAACCTTGACAAAATAGCAAGTTTCCATGAACAGTAAACATATATTGTTTGCAGCCACAGACTGTATGCTGACAACCATTAAAATGTGAAGTCATTAGGGAGGGCAGGAAAGTGATGCCCAATTATGCATTCATGTTGCCTAATGCAATGTGACATGAATCGGGCTCAAGCAGCTTTGTCCCACATCACCACACCATGGCTACTCAGAAAGGGTGGATTTCAGTTCACCATTGTTCCTCAGCTCCATCACAATATCACAACCTCCAATCAGATCTCCTTTATAAAAAAGCTGTGGGAAGGTTGGCCAGTTGGAGAAGGTCTTTAGCCCCTGCCGCACCTCTTCGTCGGTTAGAATATCGAACGACCCAAAACTCACGCCCTCGTTTCTCAGAGCATCGACCAACTTGGAGCTGAAACCACATCGGGGATTATCCGGGGTGCCCTTCATGAAAAGCATCACCTGGGAAGAGCCGACCAGTTTCCTCAGTCGGTCCTCGAGAGTTTCTTTCTGAGAGGGGATCCCTTTCTCCACCAAGACCTTCTTAAGCTCGCCGCTCTTTTGCATCTCCAACACGATGTCTGATCCCCCAATGAGTTCACCCCTTATGTACAGCTGTGGATAACTGGACCAATTTGAGTAGACTTTGAGACCTTGCCGAACTTCGTCGTCAGTAAGGATGTCAAAACCCTGAAAGTCAACCTTTTCTTGTTGCAGAATTTCAACTACCTTCCTGCTAAACCCGCATTTGGGCTCTTCTGGCTTTCCCTTCATAAATAGCATAACTGGGCTTGAATTGGTCAGATTCTTGAGCCTAGAGGTCAGGGTTGCACTCAAGCCAGTGGATTCAGTGATGCCAGCCTTTCTACCAACATCGTGGGTCTTTTTCCCGTTGGAATCATGGATGTTCTCAATACCATGATCTTTGAGCACTTCTTTTAGTTCACCACTCTCGTGCATTGCTATTACTATATCACACCCACCAAGAAGCTCTCCCTTGCAGTAGAGCTGAGGAAATGTCGGCCAGTTGGAGAATTTCTTCAGCCCCTCCCGAACTTCGCTGTCTGTCAGGATATCAAAGCTTCCAAATTTCACCTTTTCTTCCTCCAATATACCAACAACTTTTCTGCTAAAACCACACTTTGGCTCTTCAGGACGTCCTTTCATGAAGAGCATAATGGCATGAGAATCAATAAGCTGTTGAAGTCGCTTTTTCAATCCATCACCAAGTCCAGAAGGCAAATGAGTTTCCACCTGAGATGAGCCATTGCCTTTAGCAAATTCCCGGACTGTTTCCAGAACAGTAGGTCCTGCAGCCATTCCTAAACTGGCAGGAGCCGCAGGTTCTCCAGGCGTGATTGACCCTGCAACTTTAGCAACTTTGTTGGCCAAACTAGATGGATTTGCACCCTCCAAAGTATCAACAGCCTTGCCATCCTAACAAAAGAGTTAAGAAAAAGAAAAAGAAATTCCTTTTAAGGCTTTTTTTCTCTTTTGGATTAAAGAAAACAATATAATTGAAGACTCCCACACCCATCATGTACATAAGCAAGTTGACAATTCAAGTTCAAGTTACTGCTCTTAATGAGAAGGATATGAATGCACAAGACTCCCACCCCTATGCTACATAAGACAATTGGTACAGGTATTGGAGTACAGAATGTAGCAAGCCACATGTTCTAAAGTACAATATAAAAGACGAATTACTCTATTAAATGTAACATACTTCTAACATAACTCTTTTTAACAATTAGACATCCAACATACAAATTAATGAGAGGAAGTACATATGTACACCTTAGCATGCAAACTTGGACCAATTATAGTCAAGCAAAAGAGACCAATACTGACGATTTTTTAAGGCCTCACAACCATAGGCCACTCTTCAAGATGATAGCCCCTTGGTTTCTCATCATAAGAAATATAATTAAATATGCATCAAACATGCATAACCATCAAATGTCATGTCTTTACATACTATGTGCATGAAAAATTTGGCGGGGGGTAGAGGGGGTTGACTTTTTTGAACTATACAATCCCCCCAAAACAGTGTGTTCTTACCCCTTGGCAAGTATTAGAAACCCAAAATCAATCACCAACTCTTCAAGAATAGTGCTCCCTCCCACTCTCTCTCAAATCAGCTAACACAAGAATGAGAAGTACAGTCTCTCTTGCAAGTATTATGCTTTTTTAGGAGCATTTTTTACGCTTCCTTTTGCTCTCTTTTGAGGGCCGTTTGGTAAAAAAGTTGTTCCTCCACAGCTTTGGTCTCCTCTACGGCTGGTATACATCCATTTTGCAGGAGATTTCAGTCTTTTTTTGCAGTCTAAAAGCCATGGGACAGTTGTCCCCTCTGAATTTGTCTCTTTTGCTTGATTATAATTAGCACAAATTTGCATGCTAAGTTATACATATGCACTCCTCATACTGGCACAATTTGAAGACTAAACCAGGGTTAAAACCCTGCCCAAATTGGATTAGTTTAGCTCCTTGGTCCACAGGTTACCCAACTTTGGTTAAACATGCACTTAACATAATTCCCACTTTAAATAATAATTTGACTTATCAAATGATCAAATCCTTTCATTTTAATACCACCAAAAAGTGAGTGATATCGCAGTAGGACCATGTTTAAAAGGTTAACAAGCAAACTCTCAAAATTGAGTTTCAACTCACATGTTTGATCAATAATTGCAAGGCTAATTTTTGGCTTCAGCAGACTTCAGTTTCAAAACTGAAAGTTTTTGTTTCAAAACTAACCCTTTAGAAAGCTAGGTTTCAAAACTAAATGGCCTGCTTTCAAAATCAGCCCCTGTTCCAACATTCTGTCCAACCCACTTTCAAAATCACTCTCTTGGGTTTCAAAACCTTGTATCGTTGCCCTGTTTTGAAACCTTCTTACATTGTGACTTCAAATTTTTGATTTCCCAAGACCATTCTTCTTCAATTTTAAATATTTAAAATAAATAAATAAAATAAGGGTCATCACACATATTTGTACACAACCTTCCCCTTTTTCGCAAAGAGGTTGTTTCCACAATTCTAGCCTATGACCTTGTGGTCATAAAAAAGTAAACTTCCCGTAACTACCCAAGCTCACCCTCTTGGAACTAGGATTTATATAAGGAAAGGGGAAAAAATGAAAATAGCATAACATATGTGCATAAAGAACATTTATTTCCCTTTCCAGCCACAAAACGAAGTGCTGAATTATCATTTCTAGAACATGCATATCAATTCAGAAAATGTCTAATACTAGCATTTTCAGGGGACACTAGTGTTGGGTTGGGTCTCCTCCTCCGTGGAGATGGCCCAAAATATTAGTTTACTATTTAATAGTAAAACCCATTTGAGTTAGGCTCATATAGAAGACCTAAGGGCATTTTTTTCCCTATAAAAATGCAATCTTTAAAAGGGTTTTTTTTACCACTTTTAGTTGCTGGCTGTTCTTGGAAAAACTGGAGAGAAATAACGTGCAGAAATTTTTGTGTTGAAGAGGTACAACCCAATTTTGATCAAGAGACTGTTTGGAGATCGATCTGTGGTCCAATCTGGCGTGTTCAATAGACATAGCTCTACAATCTGAACAATGGCGATCAGTTTTAGAGTTCTCTATCAACAAATTTCCATGGTAGTTTGCCGAGTTTCTATTTGGTGAGATCTCCCCTATTTTTCTTATTGAAGTTGTTTGGTTTCTATGAGTGGTTATTTTTGAAGATATATTTGTTGAGATACTATTATATGCCTCTAGTTATTGATAAATAAAGAAGACCTTCATTATTTCTTTAATAGTAGAAGATTTAGGTGGACTTTGCTTAATTTGACTCCAACTAGGTTCACACAAGATGGGAGTGTGGAAGCATGTAGCATTTGAGTAGCAGCCTTTTACTTATGTTTGATGATTGATAACTGTAATGTTTATCCGTGCAGCTTTTGTGTTAGTATAAGGGGTTGTTTTGTTAGTTAGGCTGTTAAGGCAGGCGAGCTGTATATAAGTGCAGCTGCGCGCTCTATCTCATGTATCTTTAGTTACATTCTTATTTCCAGAAAGTTGGGCGAGTTTCTTTATCTTCGTTTCTCTGCTGCTCTCTTCTTTTCTCGTGCCCTAGGGTTTCATTACATGGTATCAAAGCCATTGTTCTATCTCGATGGCCTCCAATCCAGCTCTTAGCTCTTCCTCTTCTCCACCACCCCGTTCCTCTTCTTCCTTGTCATTCGCTTCGCAATCAGATTTTGTGGCGGTGGCTAAGGCTTTTAGATTCATTCCAATTAAGTTGGATCCCAGCAATTACATTTCCTGGAAGGCTCAGATTCTTGCAACGATTCGAGCGTTTGATTTGCTGCCATTCCTTAACAAATCACCACCTCCGGCAAAGTACTTGGCAGATCTAGAGGCAGGCAAGGCTGGATCTCTTTTGGTCAATCCTCATTACTTGAATTGGATCAGATCTGACCAGTTGTTGTTCGGATGGCTGTTTTCTACCATTGATAAAGAGATATTAGCACAGGTGATTCACTGTGAATCATCTGCAAAGGTGTGGTATTCTTTGGAAAACCTCTATTCTCGACAAACTATAGCTAAGTCTTTTTAATTGAAGCAGCAATTGAGGTCTATTAAGAAAGATTCACTTTCTGTTAATGATTACATCTTAAAAATCAAGACGATAGGGCATGCTCTTGAAGCCATTGGAGAACCTTTGAATGATAATGATCTTTTGCTTGCTATTCTAAATTGTTTGGATCATGAGTATGAGATTGTTGTTAGTCTCAACCTATCAAATGGATGATATTGATTTAGAGAATGTGCAATATCTATTATTGATGCATGAGCAAAGGTTAGTAGCTAAAAATTTGCCACAATCTTATGCTAATTTTGATTTTGTTATGTCTTCAACTATGAACATTAATGTGGCATCATCTTTGTCGAGGAATGGTAGTGGATCTGTGAATAATAGAGGTGGTTATGCTCCAAGGGGTGGTGGTTATGTGAACAAAGGAGGCAGAGGTCGGGGTAGAACGTCAGGTAAGAGAATTTATTGTCAGCTATGTGGGAAACTAAGGCACTTTGTAGATAAATGTTATCACAGGTTTGATAGAAATTTCCACCTAGCCAAGGGTTTGGAAGATAAAATATTTAGTCAAATTCGAGAACATATATGGCCTCCCTTAATGATTCTAACGAAGCCTACATGAGTGAAATAGGATCAGTACAAGGGGCTCACTATGGTAACTTTTCTCAGCCTTCAAAAAACTTGTCTCAATTTCTTTGCCAGACCCCTCATGGTTTGTTGATTCTGGAGCAACAAATCACATCACTTCTAATCTCAACAACCTATTCTTGCATGCTCCATACAACGGTGTTGACAAAGTGGCCATTGGGAATGGTAAGAAACTTCCTATCTCTACAGTAGGTCTCTATCAATTATACACACAAACCAGACCTACATCCATTATCACTACCTAATGTTCTTCATGCTCCTAGTATGAAGAAAAACCTAATTAATATTTCACAGCTTACTTGTGATCATAATGTTGCAGCTAAATTTCACTCTAATTCTTGTTTGATCAAAGACAAGGGTTCCGGGCTAGTGCTACTTCAAGGACACCTTAAGGATGGGCTTTATCAGCTGGTTCCAGCATTTGATCATACTGCTCACAGCAACTTGGCCCAATCCATCAAGCCTGATTTGTTTGCTAGTCATGATTTTTCTTTAAATAAATGTAATAGACATGACTCATTTTATCATGAGTTGTCACATAGTGTCAATGTAGCCCAAAATACTAGTGTGTGTCAACAATGGCATGCAACATTAGGGCATCCATCCTTCAATGTATAGTAATTTGTTTTGAATAAAATTCATGTTCCTTATTCTCATTCAGCCCTTCCATTTTGTGATTCATGTGAACTTGGAAAACTGCATTAGCTTCCATTTACTGATTGTGAAATCAAGTCAAATAAACCATTGGAATTGGTATATTCAAACCTATGGGATCCTTCACCTGCCATATCTACTAAATGGTACAGATATTATATTGTCTTTGCATATGCATACACTAGATATACCTGGCTATATCCTTTGAAACTTAAATCTGGTGTCTTATCCACCTTTACGATTTTTCATAAATTTATTGAGCTTCAATATCAAACCAAACTTAAAGCCTTACAAACTGATAATTTGGGGTGTTGGGGGGGGGGGGGGGGGGGCTTTTTACCCTATCTTCATAGCAAAGCAATGGCATACAACCTCGATTTACTTGGCCCTATACTCACCAACAGAATGGTGTTGCTAAAGGGAAACATAGACATATAGCTGAGATAGGTCTCACTCTATTAGCTCATGCTCACATGCCTCTAAAGTTCTGGGTAAAAGCCTTTCAGATTGCAATTCATACAATCAACTTGCTACCAGCTTCTCCCATCAAGTTTAATACACCATTTGAATTACTTTATCACAAACCACCTAATTATTTCTTGCCTTAGCATCTTGGTTGTGTTTGTTTTCCTTATCTTAGACCCTATAACAAGCACAAATTTGATTTCCATTCCACCAAATATGTGTTTCTTAGATATAGTCATACTCAAGCCAGCTACAAGTCTTTGCATATGTTGGGAAAGGTTTATGTTTCTAGGCATGTGCAGTTCAGCCCTAATGACTTTTCATTTCCTACCTTGTTTTCATCCACTTCTACATCTCAGTCAGTTCCTAATGAGTTTTCTACTATGTTCTTTCAATCTCTTCCTTCATTCTCTTCTGTCTCTCCTTCTCCTCGAGTAGCACAACCCCAACTCCTGTCTTGTCTACCTTTGTTCCTACTGATTCTCATATTTCATCTACTGATTCTTTGTCTCCTGATGATGAGATACAATCTCGTCATTCTCAACCACCTGCAACTAAAACTTATTTACCTAGAACCAAAGTTGCTCTAGCTCCCTCCATTCATCCTATGCTAACTAGATCAAAGTCTAAACAACTTGTAGCCTCTTCACCTCATGCCTTAGTGAGTACTCTTGAACCTAATTCAGTTCACGAGGCTATTTTAGACTCACGATGGGTTATGGTTATGAAGGAGGAATTTTCAGCTTTGCAGCGCAATCATACTTAAGATCTTGTTCCATTTTCTAAGGATATGAACCTTATTGGCTGCAAATGGGTATTTGGGGTCAAGTACAATTCTGATCGGTCAATTCTTAAATTCTTAAACACAAGGCCCAGTTGGTAGCCAAGGGATTTCTTCAAAGTCCAGGGGTTGACTATGCAAAAACCTTCAGTCTTCTTGTTAAGGCACCAACTATTAGGGTGTTGTTTTTCTTGGCTGTCACCTTTGGATGGGATATCCAACAGGTAGATGTGAATAATGTCTTCCTCAATGGTGACTTGACCGAAGCAGTGTTTATGTCACAACCTAAGGGTTTAATGAGCTCTCAATTTCCCTCACATGTGTGTAGATTAAGAAAGTCCCTCTATGGTCTTAAGCAAACTCCTCAAGCTTGGTATATAAAGCTGAGAGTTGCATTACAGAGTTGGGGTTTTTCTAGAGCTACTTCTGATGCCTCTTTGTTCTTTAAATGAACTTCTGGATATGTGTTGTTTGTTTTGGTGTATGTTGATGACATCCTTATTACGGATTCAGATTCTGTAACACTTAAATTGTGCATTCAGGACTTTGACACTTACTTTACTCTTAAAACTCTAGGATCAATCAATTACTTCCTAGGGTTTGAGGCGTATAGAGATGATAGTGGCATTTACTTGACCAAATCTAAGTACATTTTGGATTTGCTGAAGAAGGCTGCAATGTAGGACTGTAAACCCTGTGTCACACCCATGACCTCAGGCATTTCTTTGACTGATGAGAGTGATTCATTTTCCAATCCATCATTGTATAGGACCATCATTGGTTATCTACAAAATTTGACATATACAAGACCGGATATTGCCTTTGTGGTTAACAAGTTAAGCCAATTTTTATCTGCACCTAAGCTGCAGCACTAGTTAGCCTGCAAACGGTTGCTTAGGTACCTTAGGGACTATTGACTTGGGTTTGTTGTTCTCTCCATCTCCTAATGATCTGCCTCTAGTTGCGTATATAGATGCTGACCATGCAGGCTGTAAGGTTACAAGAAGGTCCACTAGTGGGCTTTGTGTGTTTCCCAAGGAAGCAGTCTGTGGTAGCTAGGTCAATTGGGGAAGCTAAGTACCGGGCAATTGCATAGGGTGTTACAAAGTTCTTGTGGTTTAAGTCTTTGTTTTTAGAGTTGGGATATCCGTGTATTACTACACCAATTGTGTAGAGTGATAATTTGGCTGCAAAAAGTATTGCTGAAAACCTATTTTTCATTCTCATACTAAGCACATCGATATTGATGTGCATTTTGTTCGAGAGAAGATGGAGAATAATGAAATAGAAATTAGATATGTTCCTACTTCTCATCAACTGACTGATATTCTTACTAAAGGATTGCCAAGGAATCGGTTTCTATTTTTGTGTGAAAAGCTTGGGCTTAAGCTGTCACCAGTGCATATTAGCTCTAATGATTCTACAGGCGTTCCAAAGATCAAAAACTCTCCTTCTACTATGGAGTCTGGTTTGAGGGGGAATGTGGAAGCATGTAGCATTTGAGTAGCAGCCTTTTACTTATGTTTGATGATTGATAACTGTAATGTTTATTTGTGCTGCTGTTGTGTTAGTATAAGTGGTTGTTTTGTTTGTTAGGCTGTTAAGGCAGGCCAGCTGTATATAAGTGCAGCTGCGTGCTCTATCTCATGTATCTTTAGTTACATTCTTATTTCCAGAAAGTTGTGTGAGTTTCTTTCTCTTTGTTACTCTCTTGCTCTCTTCTTTTCTTGTGCCCTAGGGTTTCATTACAGGGAGAAGTTAACAATTTTTTGGCACCTTTGTGTTAAGTTGTTACTTTACCGTATTCTCTCCCATTAATAAGTTCAACAAACACACAATTTAGGAAGCATCGCATACATACCTTAGCTAGGCCTGCGCAGACAGTGTTGTAAAACTAATCTCATCATGTTTATCAGGCCTTTATGAAGTGTCCTATAACACATCCTACTAAGCCAAGCATGGTGTCCAATGCCCACAAAATGCACTCAAGCTAGATGCCCAAGTTACCTTAGCACATACTGCTGTCAAAACTGATGGGAGAGAATACAATAAAGTAACAACTTAACAGAAAGATGCCCAAAAATTATTAACTTCTCCTTTCTTGGGTGATCCTAGTCAAAGTCAAATCAAGCAAAATATAGAACAATATGGATTAAAGTGCAGCAATAAATCAACCACAAGAATGCCAAAAGTTACATAAGAAACCCCCATCAAATGCTAGGAGTAAAAACTACAAGATCAGTGTCCACCCAAATCTTCCACTATCAAAGAAATAATGGAAATACATGAAGTTCTTCTCTAGTTATCAACAACTACAGGCATACATGAATATCTCAATAAATATATCTTCAAGATAACCACTCTTAGAAACCAAACAACTTCAATAAGAAAAAAGGAATGATCTCACCAAATAGAAACTCAGTAAACTACCACAAAAAACTGTTGACATATAACTCCAAAACCAATCTCCACTGTTTAGAGTCGTGCGTTGTGAACATGCTGACCAAATTTTAGCCAATTTGGACCATGAATTGACCTTCAAACAACCTCTTGATCAAAACTGGATTGCACCTCTTCAACACAAAAAATTCTGCACTTTACTTCTCTCCAGTTTTTCCCAAAATGACCAGCAACTAAAAGGGGTAAAAAACACTTTTTAAAGATTGCATTTTTTTGGGACAAAACTGCCCTTAGGTCTTCCATATGAGACCAACTCAAATGGGTTTTACTATTAAATAGGAAACTAATATCCACAAAGGAGGAAACCCAACCCAACAGAAACATGACCTATAGCCACACTTTCATTTACAGATATTTTCTTCCAGAACCTCAGGTCCATTGGACAACTTAAAATAGGGCTTTCTTGTCCAGCTTGCCTCATATATTAAATGTCCTGTATTTTATTTTTTATAATTGTTGGAATAGCCATTGTGACCACTACTAAAGCAGGCTCCGTCCCTCTTTGCTGGACAAGATTTGGCAAGTGCCACAATCAGTCCTTTGGTGTCTTTTTAGCCCATAATGGGGTGTTTGTGACACTGTCATAGCACCAGCAACCTGCCCGAAAAAGATATGTTTTTCCTTTCTCTAAATTTATGATGTCACCATCCCCGACCAAAAAAATGAAAAGACCACAAGGCTAAAAAGAAAAAAGAAATCTACTAGAACTTACCTTAAAGAATACAAAGTAAGGCACAGCAGAAATTGAATAAGCTTCAGAAATCTCAGGCTGCTCTTCTGCTTCAACCTATAATACACACAGAAAAGAGAGACAGAATCAGAAGACCATTAGCTAGTGGCAAACAACCACATTAGACAAATTACTCTCCACAATCCACATGAGGACATATTTGAAGACATTTGATATTTGAATGACTATACATACACATATAAGAACCAACCATCTCTAAAGCCACATTGGAGAAAACTCTTAACCTAATGATATAAATGTTGGTCCCTTAGGGTATAGCCACTCAAGAGGAGGGGTGAATTGAGTGTTTAAATTTTTTCTCAATTTTAATAAATATTCTTGATTAGTGATTTTATTAGAGAATATATATTTGATAAATATAATAAATTATGTTTGAGAATAATAATAAATGCAAGCCACAAGATATAACAAGAATAAATAAAATGAGGCACAAGACAATTTATAGTAGTTCGGTGTCTCCACACACACCCACTCCACTCTCTCAAGATCTAACCCCCCTTAGAGTTCCACTAAACCAATTTCACCAAAGTTTTCACACTAGCTCACTTTGAAAATTAGATACACACCTAGATTACAACGGGTTCTAAGAAACCACTACACCAAAGTTTATACCCTACCTTACTTTGGAAACTAGATTCACCTAAATTTTAATGGTTCTAAGAAACCTGTACAATCTTCAATGATAATTTAAATGTTTACAAATAATTTGTCCACACTTGGACACAAATAAGTACAAAATATACAAAGCAATAATATTTAAATAAATAAACGGTGACCTCGGTTTGAATGGAGAAGATCGGATTTGATTTTGAGATCTCTTTTTCTCCTCTTGCCTTGTGTCTCTTCAGTGGATGTGCAATGATGCTTTGAGAGCCTCGAATTGCTTGGATGTTAGCTTGGGAGCGTTTGGGATCTTTTGGATATGCAATATGTGCAAAGAATAATCTTAAAAATGAGTTTGGATGTATTTATAGGCGTTTGGAGCACTATTTCAAACGGTCACTTTTCTAACCATTAGGCCGAGGGTTGACATTCGAAATAGGAAGGGTCTACCTTTGCTTGAATTTGCAACGGTCAAAAATTTGATCGTTGGGCCGAAGGTTGACCTTTGTCCCATGGAGGGTCAACCTTTGCTCGAAAAGTCAACTTTCGAAAGCCCGAGGGTCGACTTTCTTGTAGCGTACTGTAGCAAATAGTAAATCACTGTAGTGAAGGGTCAACCTTCAAAAATCAAAGGGTCGGCTTTCATACAGTAGCGAAGGGTCGACCTTTTGAAATCAAAGGGTCAGCTTTCGCACTATAGCGAAAGGCCAATCTTCTAAAATCAAAGAGTCAGCTTTCATACTGTAGCGAAAGGTCAACCTTCTGAAATCAAATGGTCGGCTTTCGCACTGCAGCAAACCGTAAATCACTGTAGCAATGGTTAAAAAATTATTTTATGCATTATAAAATTACTTGAAAAATATTTTTTATGGAAAATAAAATTGTTGGTAATAAATGTACTATAAAAAAATATTTTATAAATTAATCAAAAATAATTCGATAGTATAATTAGTATATTTATTCAAAATAACATTTTTGTTTATCATCAAAACTTAATTAGAAATTAAATAGAGCAAGTTGGCTCAACATTCTCTCCCTTTCTTATGATGAAAAAAACATGATTTTTAAGATGATTAATCTGATAAAATATTTTTGAACTCCCCTTTAATTTTATACTATAAGCTCTCCCTTTCAAAAGTACTAATAGCATAAGTAAAGGTGATTTCAATATAGCTTAATAGATAAAATATTTTTCAAGAGTTTAAGGACCAAACCTGATTGCCTTGATTGCCTAGCCTGATTGCTTATCTCTCAGATATACAATTTCCTCACATACAAGATCTCTCATATACATAATAAATTTCTCATACATTCTTCTCCCCCATACAATTATTTGCAACTCAAAAATACAATCTCACTCTCATACATATAATCTCTCATCTCATAAAATCTTATTTTTCTCCCCCTTTTTGTCATAATCAAAAAGAAAGTGTTAGTGGAGAGAATAAAGATGTAAACAATGTAATCCGTAAGAGAAACTAACCAAGCATAATCCATATAAAAATATGATGGATGATGAACAAAAGGTACTGAAAATCTAGCTGTTGCATTAAGTACTAGAAACAGTTCATCATAACCATCATGAAAAAAAAAATTACTACATGAGATGAAATATGAAAGAATTTTGAAATTATGATGCAGTAAAAGCTATTTAAAAATAGTATTTTTTGTAAAAATATTTTCGCATTTAGCATATATTTATCATTCATATATAGGAGGACACATTTAGACATTTTGAAATAGATAGATAACACACCAATGGTCAAAATTGTTCTCAACTATTCAAAAAAGGTTTATTATCCCCAATTCCCTTCGAATAAAGTCAAATCTTTCTTGCGAAAAGAGTTTTGTAAAAATGTCCGCTAATTGTAATTCCGTTGGGACAAACTCTAAGAGATATTTCTTAATATTGGACATGGTTCCTACAGAAATGATGTCTAACCTCTATATGCTTTGTTCTCGGATGTAGCACTGGATTCTTAGAGAGGTTAATTGCACTGATATTATCGCATCTAATGGGGGTTTCTTTAAAATTTATTCTTAAGTCGTTTACTTCTTGATGAATCCAAAGAACTTGAGCACAACAACTACTCGTAGCTATATATTCAGCTTCAACAGTGAATAATGCTACCGAGTTTTGTTTCTTAGAAAATCATGAAACCAACTTGTTTCCTAACAATTGACAAGTTCCAAAAGTGCTCTTTTGGTCTACCTTGCAACCGGCAAAGTCTGCATCAGAATATCCAATCAATTCAAAATTATTCCCATTTGGATACCATAATCCAACATCTTGCGTTCCAATTAAATATTAGAAAATTCTTTTAATGGTCAACACATGCGATTCTTTGGGATTCGATTGAAATCTAGCAAGTGAGACATACATTAAACATGATATCGAGCCTACTTGTCATTAGGTAAAGTAATGACCCTATCATACTCCTATAGAGTTTTTGATCCACACTTATCCCTTGATCATCTTTATCTAATTTTGTGAATGTACTCATAGGCATGCCTATTGCTTTAGCATTTTCCATCCCAAATTTCTGTAACATTTCTTTTATGTATTTTACTTGATAAACAAAGATTCCTTCTTTTGTTTGTCTTACTTGGAGGCCTAGAAAATATGTGAGTTCTCCCATGAGACTCATCTCAAATTCACTTTTCATTAAATTTGCAAAATCTTTACGAAGCTTTTCACTTGTTCCTCCAAATACTATAGCACCTACATATACTTGAATTATTAATATATTGGATTCTTCATGTCTTATGAATAGAGTTGTGTTAACTTTTCCTCTTGAAAAACCTTTCTCAATAAGAAATTTACTCAATCTTTCATACCAAGCTCTAGGAGCTTGTTTGAGACCATATAAAGCTTTTCTTAGTTTATAAACATGGTCCTCTAAATGAGAATCCTCAAAACCGAGAGGTTGTCCCACATAAACCTCTTCATTTATGTAGTCGTTTAAGAATGCACTCTTCACATCCATGTGATATAACATGAAATTCACGTGAGAGACAAAAGATAAAAGCATCCTGATTGCTTCTAACCTAACTATGGCGACATATGATTCTTCAAAATCGATACCTTCCTCTTAGTAGTATCCTTTGGCTACAAGCCTTGCCTTGTTTCTTACTATATTTCCATTTTCATCTAATTTATTCTTGAAAACCCACTTGGTTCCTATTATAGATTTGTCTTTGGGTCTAGGAACTAATTCTCCTACTTCATTCCTCTTGAATTGATCTAATTCTTCTTGCATAGCCTTAATCCAAAATTCATCTTCTAATGCTTGATCTATGCAAGTTGGCTTAATTTTAGATATGAAGACTACATTATTGCAATATTAATGCAAGGATGTCCTAGTCCTCACACGTTGACTTGGTTCTCCAATTATTTGATCTATTAGATGATCTTGCACAAATTTATAACTCTTGGGTAGCTTACCTAAATCATTCTCGTCTAATGGTTTCTCTTGATTTTGTGATTGAGAACTTGATGGTTCATTTATAGATTCTTCTTGAATATTTAGTTTCTCAATCTCCTTGGACAGATCTATTGATGTCTCCTCTTCATCTTGATTCTTATTTTTGTCTTAGGAAACTCACTGAATTTTACATGTATGGATTCTTCCAAGGTATTTGTTCTAATATTATATATTCTATAAGCCTTACTAGTATTTGAATATCCAAGGAATATGTCTTGGTCACTTTTAGCCTCAAATTTTCCTACATTGTTCTTTGTGTTCAAGATATAGCATTTAAATCCAAAGGCTCTAAAATAGTATACAATAGGCTTTTTATCTCAAATGGTGTTTTCTTGATAGCTTGCCTTAAATTAAACCTATTTAGAATATAGCAAGCAATATTGACCGCTTCGACCGAAAAATAGGTAGGTAATCTATTCTCCAAAAGCATGGTTCTAGCCATCTCTTGAAGAGTCATATTTTTCCTTTCAACAACACCATTTTGTTGTGGGGTTCTAGGTGTGGAGAATTGATGAAAAATCCCATGCTCTTCTCAATATTCCCACCATGATCACTTCTTAGAGAGACAGTTTTATCATCTTGCTCTCTTTGAATTCTCTTAGCTTTCTTGACAAAGCCTTGAAAAACTTCATCCTTTGAAGACAAAAGCGTAACCCAAGTAATCCTAGAAAAATTATCTACTACAACATTATACATAATGTTTTCCACACAAACTTCTAGTTTGTGTGGATCCAAATAAATCCAAGTGTAAAAGTTGTAGACTTATTGGTTAATATTTCATTCTTAGATTTAAGCTCTAGTTAGTTTACTTTGACAATAAGCATCACAAAATATTTCTTCACTAATTTTCATCTTAAGCAGCCCGACAAGTAGATCGAAATTTTCTTCATTAGGTTTGAATTTGAATGACCTAATACATCTTTTATGCCACAAAAAGAATATCCTCATTCTTTACTATTAGGCATTATCTCCAGAAAGTGACAAACCTTCCTTCTTTGGGAGTGAGATCTATAGATCTCTCCCACTAGTCATGTGTTATGAGCATCCACTATCTATATACCATTTGTTTCCCATTGTGGTCCTCACGCATATCTACATATTTGATAAGATCGCATTTTAGGTCTGGACACCCATCTATAGACATGTCCCTTGAATTTTACTTCATTTGGATCAAATAATTTAATTATTCTTGATGCATTTGAATGAGTTGTAGCATTTAAAGTTTCATGATCTAGAGATCTCATTGTTTGGACTACACTTTTGGGTATCCACATTTGCACTTCACTATTTCTCTTAGGTTAAGGTCTCCATCTAGGTTGTTTCCATTCCCTTAGGTGTTTTGTGCCTTGGTTTGAGTCTTGAATTTTTCTTTGAGATCAATGTTGCTAAGGTTCTTTCAATAGCATTCTTTTCTACTAATAATTTATTATTTTGAGTTTTTAGGGATTTGTTTTCTTCTTGATGTTTAATTTGATCATCTATTTTATTTTCATTTTCTTTCTTTGATTCTAGTGATTTTTCTATTAGACTCTTTATTTCATCTTTTAATTTATCGTTCTCTTTTTTAAGAGTTTTCTTGGTGTTTTTTTAATTCTTTCTTAGTAGATTGATATTTTCTACACAATTGTTTATATGCTTCTTCGAGTTCTTCAAGCTCCATGTCATCTTCCTCTTCTTCATGTTCTTCTATAGCCATAAAGCACATACGTATCTTCTCTTCTTTTACTTTTAGGGCTAAGGTTTTCTTATCTTTCTTACCCTTCATATCTTCATTCATTTTATTTAAAAGTAGTTCATGAGTTAATAGAGTTCCTATGAGTTCTTCTATTTTTAACTCCTTAAAGTTTCTTGCTTGAGATACTGCAGTCACTAAAGGTTGTCAACCTAGGGATAACGACCTAAGTATCTTCTTAACTTGCTCTTCTTCAGAAATTGCTTTTCCTAGCATTTTAAGATTGTTTATAATCTTTTAAAATCTTCCATTCATTTCACTAATGTTTTCATTTTGGAGTAATTTAAACTCCTCATATACATTAGCAAATTAATCCTAGTATCTTTCACTTGGTCCGTTCCTTCATAAACTACTTCTAATTTTCTCCAAATTTCATCAGATGTGGAGCAAGCAGAAAGGCTTTAATATTCACTTGGAAGTATTGAACAAAAAATTATGTATTTTGCTTTATGATTCATTTGATATTTTTTAATATCTTTTTCGGTCCATTTTTCTCCTTTAATTGAAGTTGTAACAAAACCATTTCTAACAATTTTCCACATAATAATCTATTGAAAATAAATATGACTACATCCTCATCTTTCATAGGGGTGTCAATGGTTCAGATTGGTCCAGTTCTATAAGAATCCAATAATCGAATCATTTTTAATGGTTCCAAAAAAATAAAAACCGTAACCAAACCATTACATATATAAACCAAACCATGACCAATCTGTCACACTGGATCGGTTTCAGTTCTATCCAATTAACATTTAGCTTCAAAACATTTTCGCAAAATATGAAATTACAAACAAATTTTAATTAAAAATAAACCCATAACTTCATTAATGCTTCAAGTCTTGAAGTAAAAGTAGAACAAAATAATTCATAGACTACCTCATGAAATGAGATTACATCGACCATTTAGTATAGCAAATGCGCATAAAATTCTAGAAATAAAAGAGTTCTTGAATAATAATAACCAACAACAACAAAAAAATAAACAAAAACTAACAGATTAAAATTATAATATATATATAAGTATAATATCGGTTCTGGTTCAGATCGAACTACGGTTTGATAAAACAAAACCAGTAACCAAACCAAATATATTGGTTTTTAATTTTTTAGAACCAGAACCTAACATTTGAACCATAAAACCAATCCAAAAGGCACGGTTCAGTTCGGTTTGGTCCGATTCACCGATTTTCGGATATTTTTTGACACCCCTAATCTTTCAATAGACAAAATTTGTGCTATCAAATAATGGTGGTCTAGAGGGTGAAAGTCTTTCGACTATGGCTTGGTTAGTAAATGAGATCATCTAGATCTTGTGAAGTATAAACTAAGGGTTCAACTATTTTAGAAGTCTACTCTGATACCAATTGTTGGTCCCTTAAGGTATGTTTATTCTCAAACATAATTGTTGGTCCCTTAGGGAGGCAAATTGAATGTTTAAAATTTTTCTCAATTTAAATAAATATTCTCGATTAATGATTTTATTGGAGAATATATATTTGATAAATATAATAAATTATGTTTGAGAATAATAATAAATGCAAGCCACAAGATATAACAAGAATAAATAAAATGAGGCACAAGACAATCTGTAGCAGTTTAGTGTCTCCACACACACCTACTCCATTCTCCCAAGGTCTAACCACCCTTGGGGTTCCACTAAACTAATTTTACCAAAGTTTTCACACTAGTCACCTTAGAAACTAGATACACACCTAGATTACAACGGGTTCTAGACAACCACTACACCAAAGTTTCCACCCTACCTTACCTTGAAAACTAAATTCACTTAGATTTTAATGGTTCTAGGAAACCTATACAATCCTCAATGATAATTTAAATGTTTACAAATAATTTGTCCACACTTGGACACAAATAAGAAATTAAGCACAAAATATACAACCCAATAATATTTAAATAAATAAATGATGACCTCAATCTGAATGGAGAAGATCGAATTTGGCTTTGCGGTCACTTTTTCTCCTTTTGCCTTGTGGCTCTTCGATGGATGTGCAATAATGCTTTGAGAGCCTTGGATTGCTTCAATGTTAGCTTGAGAGCGTTTGGGATCTTTTGGATGCTTTGGATATGCAATATATCCAAAGAATGATCTTAAAAATGAGTTTGGGAGTATTTATAGGCATTTGGAGCACAATTTCAAACGGTGATTTTTCTAACCATTAGGCCAAGGGTCGACCTTTGCCTGAATTTGCAACGGTCAAAAATTCGACCGTTGGGACGAGGGTTGACCTTTGTCGCATGGAGGGTCAACCTTTGATCAAAAAGTCAACTTTTAAAAGCCCGAGGGTCGACTTTCTTGTAGCGCACTATAGCAAATAGTAAATCACTGTAGCAAAGGGTCGACCTTCAAAAATCAAAGGGTCGGCTTTCGCACTGTAGTGAAGGGTCGACCTTTGAAAATCAAAGGGTCAGCTTTCACCCTGTAGCAAAAGGTTGACCTTCTGAAATCAAAGGGTCGACTTTTACACTGTAGCAAACAGTAAATTACTATAGCAATGGTTAAAAAATTATTTTATGCATTATAAAATTACTTGAAAAATAATTTTTATGGAAAATAAAATTTTTGGTAATACATATACTATAAAAAAATATTTTATAAATTAATCAAAAATAATTCAATACTACAATTAGTATATATTTATTCAAAATAACATTTTTATAAATCATCAAAACTTAATTAGAAATTAAATAGAGCAAGTTGGCACAACAATAAATACATGGGAATTTATTTAATTACAACTCAAAATAGCCCTCTTGATGATTTTACAGAGAATTAACAAGCAAAAAAGAAAATTTATAGAACTGCAATAAATTGCATACAACAATTTGAAATGGGCCAAAATGACGTTCAAATTGAATGTGTATGATGGCTGAGTAAAGAATAAAAGAATGTGGATCCAAGGAGATCAAAACTCAGAAACCAGGAAAATAAGCAGTAGTCCAAACTAATCCATCATGTAGCCAAAAACACCCAAAGTTAAATCTCTGATAATTTTCAACACAAAACCAAGCCACTGAGCATTCTACTTTACTAATGCATCAAATCTATGGAATCTCCAGTTCTGCTCTACTGCTTGAAAAAAAAAGAACTAATAAAGAGTAGCAACAAGTTCAGTAGTTTCTTTTCCTTTGTAAGTGTCAATAAATTTGGAAGTGTCAACAAATTCGGAAATTAAAGCTTGTGCAACTCAAGCATAGAAAATCTGTAGGACTCTGGTAAATGTATAACTTTAACAAAATGTGAAGTTTCAAACCAACATCAGTTCCCAAAAGTAAATAAGTTGGGGAGTTCGACATCTTGTGCAAATCTTAACAGAAACAGAATAGATGTTTGTTTTTAGTGACAAATTAAACAAACAGGCAGAGGGGACAGCTAAACATTGGCCATGCCAACGAAAATGGAACTAATACACAACTAGACAATTCAACAACTTATCACCTTACAGAGACCTTGTAACACCCCGCTCTTTACTTGGATGCTATTTGTCACCCAATTTTCTGCGGTATTTTTTTTAATAAATAAGTAATTTTATTTAACACAACAATACATTCCCCGCTTAAACCCCAAACATCCGCATTGGGTTAAGTTTACCATCTGAACTTTCGCAGGCGACACCCTTAATTTTATTCCAATTAAGGGAAATAAATTATTTAACTTACAAAAGCATAGGATTGAACCTCAAAATTTAACCGAAAATAAGAATTAATCTATTTATCTTTAGTAATGACCCTTTTGAAATTTTTTATTTCCAAAATGCATAACATTTCAATTTACATATTAATATCCTTTGTTATAATTTATGTTATATCTATATATATACACACACATATATAGCATACATATGGTAAGGCCACCCTAGGGTTGTGTGCCTTTAAGTGTGGTGGCATTTGCTACCCTTTATTCCTCACACTGGGAGCACATAGCTCCCGGCTTCAGTCTTTTTTTCTTCCCGAGGGACGTCCCTCAGTTGCTCAACCAATGGTTACCCCTTGGGTAGTAGAAATCTGTTTTTTTACTTTTGAACACCTCATCCCAAGCTTGACACTTTCCAATGTTTCCATACAAAATTTAACTTTTGTTATATTTAAGCCCCAAATATTCCATTCAAGTTTTCCATTGTACCGAATAAAAATCAATCAAAATAAACATTACATCAAGCCTCACTATCTTACTACACATTCAAAAACTGTATAACCATTCTAGTCACAGACACTGGATGGCCCATTCCTAGCTGTTTTTCTGTTAATATCACAAAATGCGGTCCAAATAAAGGGCCAAAATATGTATATATGTGTGTGGGTGTTTGCATATATGTATATATAGCTATAAGAATAGCTTGCGTATAAATGAAGGTAAGCATTTAATGCTTGATGGACAAAAATGATGATTTTAAATGAAAAGAGAGAAAAAATAGGCAATGATTGCCTATTTCAGAACATTGATAAGTCTAGCAAGAAAATAGGAGAGGGAGAGCATGGCTAAAGCATGCTTGCACAAAATCCAAAGGAGTGAGAAAAAATGAGAAAAGGGAAATTTTTAATTGATGAAAATGCCCTCAATTCCTTAGTAGTATAAAAAGGCCCTTAGAGAGCCATTCTTCTACTTTTAGCAAAAGAGAAGTGAGGGTTCGACAGTGGACATGAGCAAGGAAGAAATGAAGAAGAAGAAAGAGAGAGAAAATAATAGAAGAAGAATCCAAAGCTAGTGTGTTTGTTCTTCAATTCTAACCATTGTTTTATTTAAAGTAAGGGCTATGAGCAATTTCTTTACAAGCATTATTTTGACATCATAAATAGATTGCACATGATTATTTTGAATATCTTGTACAGAAATGTTGAAAATAACCATGCATGTGCTAGTTTGATATTCTTGGAAATAATGTATGTGTTGAAGTCGCAATCTATGAAAGCTTGCATTTTGGGTTGATGAAATGGTATTCATGTCAAATGTGTTCATACATGATGTTTGAGTAGGGTGACACTTGCCACCCCTTATTCCTCACGCTAGGAGCAAAGTGCCCCAAGCTTCACTGCTTCCATCATGGCTGAGGGTGGATTCAGCCATGTGGCCAGAGGTTGCATCCCAGTCTATTTTCTTTCTGAGGAACGTCCCTCGATTTGGCACCAAGGGTCTCTCCCTCAGTTGCCCAACCGATGGTTACCCCTCGGGTAGCACAAATCTATTCTTGTACTTCTAAACATCTCATCCCAAGCTTGACAATTTCCAATGTTTCCACAAAAAAATTCTCTCTCGTAATATTTAAGCCCCAAATATTCCTTTCAAGTTTTCCATTGTACCAAATAAAAATCTGTCAAAATAAACATTACATCCAGCCTCACTATCTTACCACACATTCAAAAACTATATAGCCATTCTAGTCACACCCACTAGATGGCCTATTCCTAGCTATTTCTCTGCTAATTCACAAAATAAGCTTCAACCTTGCAAAATCATTACAAAAATCAATGTAATCACATTTTTCTCAGTGAGTTTCTCCTTTCCTTTGGAATGTCCTGGCTTGCGCATCTACATATGTATACATTTATACAAAAATATATTTGGAGGTGACCTATACATTTAGCAATTATCATGTATAAACACATTTGACATGGATAGCATTTCATTAACTCAAAATGCAACAAAGTTTTCATATATTGCAATTTCAACACATTATTTCCAAGAATATCAAACTAGCACATGCATGGTTATTTTAAACATTTATATACAAGATATTCAAAATAATCATGTGCAAGTGTAATCTATTTATTATGCCAAAATAATCCTTGTAAAGAAATTTCTTATACCCCTTCCCTTAAATAAAACAATGGTTAGAATCAAAGAAGAAAAAGTTGGCTTCAGCTTCTCCTTCTTCTCTTATTTTCTTTCTTTTCTTCCTCTTTCTTCTTCTACTTTTCTTCCTTGCTCGTGGCCACTGCAAATCCTCACTTCTCTTCTGCTAAAAAGTAGAAGAATGGGTCTCTGAGGCCCCTTCTATACTACTAAGGAATTGAGGGCGTTTTCATCATTTAGAAATTTCTCATTTTTTGATCTCCTTCAGATTATGTGCAAGCATGCTTCGCCCATGCTCTCCCTCTCCTCTTTTCTTGCAAGAAATATCATGTCCTAAAATAGGCCATCAATGCCTATTCTTTCTCTCTTCATTTAAAACCATAATTTCATCCACTAAGCATTAAATGCTCTCCTTCCCTTACACTCAAGCTATTCTCATAGCTATATATACATATATATATATGCACACAACCACATATATATGCATATTTTGGCCTTTATATCATCTTCACTGTTGTTCTTTGCACTATGATGTATTTTTCCCTGAAAATCATGCCCACAGCACGTTTCTCCGAAACCCATATAGTTATATGTCTACGGACTCATTCCGACGTGAGGAATCTGAATATGACATTTATTTTCCAGATTCCTTTAATCTCTTAGTGCAATACCAAACTTCATAAATTCAAGCCCACAGTACCCAACTGTGACTTCCAGCAGTGGATCTTACTGCCCTGTTGGATTTCTATTCCTAATAATTCCCATCCATTTAATAATTGGTCCAATCTTCCATCTTGTCTTAGACAAGTATTTATGCCTCCAACAGTTCAAGCAGTACACAGAATCACGAATTTTCTTGAAATTAATTTCCACGAATTTCATAGTGTGGCTCATTAACTTGATTCCTTTAGAATTTCCACAACTTGACCATCTCCTTTACTATAGTAAATAGTTTCCAAGCTTTAATGGGAAAGATTTTTTAAATCTCCATATTCAAAGTTTCAACTGCAATACCACGGGTCCTCACCCAAAAGTGCTAGCTAAAGATAACTTATGGGCTCATAGGACTAAATAATATACCCAATACCTCCCTAGTAAACTACCAACATGAGATTGAGTTGTGATAAACTCCCCTCTAATACCTAGCGTCCTTGCCAAGCCATAAATCCCATATCGATCAATCTGACCCAAGTCAAATTTAGAACACTTACCTGGCCTGCACCCACACAATAGTGGTCCCAAGCTAGCTTATTTGTAACACCACAAGTCCCCACCTCCCCAATAGACTACCAAGTGGGATTTGATAGGGCTTAATTTTATATATATTTTTATCTAATTCCCGTCTTAACTTTGTACTATTTTTCCTACTTAAAATGTGAGTTTATATAGATTTTACATAATCTGAATTTCTCTTGTAGGAATCAAGCAAAGGAAATAAATTCAAAGAATTAGGCTTTAAAGAAGGGGAAGAGGAGATCAAGGTGGAGATCAAAATAATTCAAAGAAAAGGAGGAAATTGGAGCTGAAGATAAAGATAAGGAAGAAATCAAATTAGAAGGTGGAGATTAAAATATTATCAAATTGGATGAGGATTAGGGTGGCAGAGGAGAATTAAAGGAATACAAAAAGGGAGGAGGAGGCAGCCAAATATTATAAGGAGGGAAGGAGATTCTCGTGGAAAGGAGGCGGAACAGAACACAGAAGAACGGAAAAGCAAACGCAGAAGCCGCAGCAGCCTCTTGCAGCACGCAGCCACCGCAAGCAGCAGCCACATGGTGCAGCACACAGGCATAGCCCATGCAGGCAATATGCAGAGCAGATCAGTTTCACCCAGATCTGTTCCAGATCTGGGCAGGGAGCTTCTTCTTCTTCATTTAGTTTTTATTTTAACTATGTCTAGCTAAATTCTTTTAGCTAGGGTTTAGATGGATTTTAATTTTGGGATTATGTTATTATTTGATTAATTCAATTCAAAACCCTATTGTTATTTGTATGAGAAATTTATATTGTTGTGCTTAATGCTTTAAAAGAATTGGCCACCTTTTAATGATTTGATATTTTATGCACAACTAACTAAAGTATTGCGATAAATTAGATCCCTAGGCAATATAAATCACATGCTAGACTATAATATTGAAAGATAATTAGCTCATGTGTGGGAATTGAGGAAGCTTGGTGAGTCAAATCCCCTTCCAAGATTAGAGATTTTCAAAGAACTTAATGCTTATTTTTTCTTTTGACATCCGCTTAGAAATTTGACTATATAATTGAATTAATAAAGGATTAATATGACTCGAAAAAGCTTATTAATTAATTTAGGGAAATCCACCATCACATGCAAATAATTTTAAAATACTTTAAGGTATTTTTGGTTTTGAATTGGATAGAATAGATAATTATATAACCTAGAATAAATGAAATCTAAACCCTAGTTGCATTCATTTATTAATTTTTCCCAAGGAAGAATTTAGTTTTGCATTAATCTTTTCTTGATAGTTTTTATTTTTTTCCATCCAATTAATTAATTTAAAATTGATTTGGTATTGTGATCTAGTCTCTATAGGATTGACATTCATTTCATCACTATATGCATAATTGACTAGAGTACGCTTGCCTGAATTAATTGTGCATAAATCACACATCAGGATTGGATCGTAACACATAATTATTCTAATAAGATCATAACAATAAATATGTTCTCAATTATATTATAAGTCTTTAATCAGCCCTTGCTTTGCATATATCTTCACATTGAACTTGCCAGCTGAGGGAATGTGACCAGAACATCCGACCTTCAACCGAGCTGTCTATGTAAACTGCATAGAAAATAATTCTTCCAAGTGACACCAATCATTACACAGCGTTGGTAAAGTGCTTCCATAGTTAATGCATAAAGAATCATATCATTTTTTGTTTTCAAGAGAGATTTTACCCAAAACATATTGCGTTATGCTTGCAATCATAAACCAGGCTATAGTGGTCTATGAAATTTCAAAAATGACGTTCCATGTGATACTACACACACCAGTACATAAAAGGAAAGTTATTTCTCCAACTTCAAGAGTCAATTTATTTACATTAAAATATTCTCCTAAAACATTTCATTTTTTTCGGCTGGTTGGCTTACACAGCATACATTAACATATTACACAGAAAATTGATGAAAAACAATTCATTGATCTAACTTTGGTATATTACCCTCCAAGAAAGGTGAACATCGCTGTAAAAACAACCCAGCCATCCAACCCCCGCACAAACACAGAGGAAACATATGGGATAAAGTCTCATTCACTGACCACACATAAGTTTAATTTTGGTTGTTATGTGGGCTGAATTCATAATGAAGTCAATGATATAGTCACTGGTGCACTTTCAACTTTGTATAATGGTTTTTCTGTCAAGCTACGGGCACTAGGTATCATGTTTCAATCAGTGTTTAACGGTATAATTCAATCAAACACCATAATTAAAGTAAAGCTTCTTCATAACTTGAAACGTTTTGTATATTGGCCAAACAACAGAAATGAGAAGAAATATCTAACTTTCCACTTAAACCTTTTTGGAATGATAAAACCTTTTTATGTAAAATCTTTTATTGAGGTATACATAGATGCACAGGTGAAAAGTTTTACATCAAAGCAAATGGAGCACGTGAAAAGCAAATGCAAAAAGGATCTGGAAACTTTTCTAGGTCACCCTTCTCTTGCTTTTCCTTCTTGTATTCAAACATATCCCATCTTCTATGTCCTGGGGGTGAGGAAAACTAGTTATTACCCCATAAAAAAATTCATGATATAACTTGAAACTAAAATTTTCCTGTTGTTGCCTCCAATGATTGAAGAAACTAATTGTTCCCACTAGAATGAAGTAGCATCAGCAGCATCCCATACTTTTATTGCTGGTACTGCTCAATTTCACAGCTCAAGCGTGGACGCTTTGGATTGTTCTTCTTCATCTTCTCTGTCATTTGTTTGCAGGCAGTAAAAGTTTCTGCTGGTGATCAGAAACTAAGGGAAGCCAGTGAATTACCAACTAGTAACACTAACTTATTCTTGGGGAATTACTGTCAAGAACTCCAATCCTAGGTAATTTCAAAAAACATTCCAAAGAATTGGAAAAAAAAAACAGGAACAAGGTGCCCCTCGGCATATAGATGTTTCTAAATAGTGGCCTTCTACAATGGAATGCCTTCACTTGGACATGAACTCAGAGAAAAGCCTCAATCAAACTACTGTTGATACTGTAACTACTAAATCACTACTTGATGGTCTCGTAAAATCCCATTTATTTTAGAAACCATCCATCCCTTATTAATCCATGCAATTTTAAACAGCTATCTGTGCCCATCAGTTCTAAGAATAACAGCCGATCCTGACCAGACTGTTCCCACGTCAGCAAGGTACCTACCTCATCTAACAACTAGACAGAGTTGGAAAACTACTTACAACTCTGAAAAACCCTAGGACTTACAAACCCCACACGACCAAAAAAAATCACTCCAACCACAATCAAAAACACAGATGCTCAACATTTCGACATAAATATAGCCAGAGACAGAGAGAGGGGAGGTACTTGTAAGAAGAGGGCGTGAGGGAAATCGGTGGAGAGCTTGGAGAAGACTTGGTCCATCTGCTTGGAAGCTTCGCACCACGAGGCCCAGAAGTGCAGGATCGCCGGCCCACCGCCGCCGATCAGGCCGTCGAGCTCGGTTTTTGACTGCACAGCCTTCACAGAGCCACCGCCCGCCATTTTCGATCCCCAAATAACCAGAGCGAGCGAAGCCAAAGAGAATTTCGGCAAGAGAGAGAGAGAGAGAGAGTCGATAGATATGAAGAAATCTATATATAGATGCGGCTCTGCTTTGCTCTGCTCTGCCCTTCGTTTGGATTCGCAGAAGCGCTTTTCGGAAATGGCTGGCGAATGAATTGAATTCATCATTCATCGTTGACCGTTCGATTGTTGTGATCCCCTTTCTGGATGCACGACACGTATCCCACTGGAACAGTGCTTATTTTAAACCGAAGGAAAGGGTTGGAGATGGGGGCGGGCGGGGGGTATTAGAGAATTTATATATACTAGGGAATGCCGTGGCTAAAGGCACGGCTTAAATAATATTAAGATTAAATTTTAAATAAAAATAAAAATTATATAATATACTAAATTTTAAATAAAAATTATATAATACACTAAATTAATAATTTTAAAATATCAAATATCAAATGTACAAAAAAATAATATGATACACATAATCAAATGTACATAAAACAAAACTAAATTAAATTAATAAACAAAATCAAATACGCAATTAGATACACACATACACATAATCAAATACACTAAATTAATAAACAAAACTAAATTAAATTAACACTAAATTAATTTATACTAAACTAAATTAAATTAACACTAAATGAATTTACACTAAACTAAATTAACACAGACACACGTGTATATCTATATAATTTTAAAATATCAAATGTACACAAAATATAAAACACTATAAAAAAAATACACAAAATAATAGGATAGAAATAATGAAATGTACATAAATTAACACACATATTTGTATGCATAAACTAAACTAAATTAAATTAACACTAAATTAATTTACATTAAACTAACACTAAATTAAATTAACACTAAATGAATTTACACTAAATTAAATTAACACACATCTATTATATCTATATAACACACATCTAAATTACATTAACACACACGTAATAAAATATCAAATAATACAGAAATGAACTAAACTAAATTAAATAACAGTATAAAAAACCAGAAATGAATAATTAATGTTATATCTATATTAATAATACACTAAATTAATAAAACAGTAAAAGGATACACATAATCAAATACACACATAAACTAAACTAAATTAAAATTACATTAACACACACACACGTGTATATATTATATTTTAACACTAAATTAAATTAACACACATCTATTATATCTATATAACACACATCTAAATTACATTAACACACACACGTGTATATATTATATCTATATAATACACTAAAAAAATACAGAAATGAACTAAACTAAATTAAATAACAGTATAAAAAACCAGAAATGAATAATTAATATTATACATATATTAAACTAAACTAAACTAAATGAATAAACTAAACTAAATTAAATAACACTAAACTAAATTAAATGAACACCAAATATAGAAATGAACACCAAATACACGTGTAAATCTCTCTCTCTCTCTCTCTATATATATATATAGAGAGAGAGAGGACCTAGGAAGTGGGCGGTGGCGGCGTGGCGAGGGGCGACGACAGTGCGCAGCAGGGGCGGTGATGCAGGGACGCGGCGGCGACGATGGCGGCGAGAGAGGGAGAGAGACAGAGAGAAGGGGGCGGGCGAGGGGAGACGAAGATGGGGTGGGTTGACCGCGGGTGAGAGAAAGAAAGAGAGGTGAGGGGCGGCGACGATGGCGACGAGAGAGGGAGAGAGATAGAGAGATGGTCGCGGGCGAGGGGCGGCGACGATGGGGCGGCGACGATGGCCGCGGGTGAGAGAGAGAGAAAGAGAGAGGGAGAGAGAGATGCAGTGTGGGCGAGGGGCGGCAACGATGGTCGCGGGTGAGAGAGAGAAAGAGAGAGGGAGACAGAGATGCAGTGTGGGCGAGGGGGGGACGATGGCCGCGGGTGAGAGAGGAAGAGAGAGGGGAAGAGAGAGAAAGTTTTGGGCGGGCGGGCGGGCGGGTGGGAAACAAAGAAGGAGAGAGAGAGAGGCAAAGAGGGAAACAAAGAGACAGAGATGCGTGATGGGATGGTTTTGGGCGAGCGGCCACGCCGGGAGGAAGGGGAGACGTGGATCTCAGTCGTTGATGGATCTCAGCCACACAAACATAGATTGTCTCTACACATTTTCAAAAACCTTCTTGCTATATTATATAGATAATTCATTCATTTAAATTCGCGAGATTATGAGTTAATTTATTGAGAAATAATTTGTTTGAGATGTGTCCATACAACATCTCTTAATCATACACAAAGGCACATGCTTAAAGACACGGTGTTTTATTATATATCCCAAATGAGAAACGATTACATACATTTAATTAACAATGGAGCATCTTTTGTTACACCGAGTTTGCTACTCATTTAATCTTAATAAACATACATTTAATTAACTATGATTAATATACATAAATGCTCATTTAAGATCTTGCATATATATGACAAAAATGCTCATTTATATTATTCCAAACGAAATGTGCATATATATTACAGAAATGCTCATTTATGCACAGAAACGAACACCATGTATGTTGGCGTACATACATATATACAAAGAAAAAACAAAGAACAACAAACATTAGATTGCTTCTGTATAAAAAATTTACCATTATATCATTCTTCTGATATAAATTAATAATTTTACCAATATATAAAGAGGAGAATGAAGTTGTTAAAAGGTAAGAGGACTAAGAAGAAGGTTATTGTGAAGACAGAAGAAGTTATGTTGGTTTTTGAGGACCTTGGAGCTGATCTGTTGGATGAGCTCCTAAGTTCATCATCAGAGACTGTTAGTTCATTATCTGAACATATTGATTTACATATATCAATATTCCCACAATCCACTGATTGCACTTTCATCTCTTGTTCAAATAATTCCTTTTGAACAATTCCATTACATGTTCTTGACCTAAGAACTAAACAGTAATACTTATGCTGATTTGATTAACAGTTTAGTCTGAAAATCTACAAAATGTACATGTCCTTGACCTAAGAACTAAACAGTAATACTTGTGCTGATTTGATTAACAGTTTAGTCTGAAAATCTACAAAATTTGAGACAGGCTGTCTGATGTTTTTCATTACTTAAAAACATCTTCATTGCTGATACAAATTGGGTATATATCGTAACCTCAAAACAAATTCTTGCAACAAATTCTTGCCGAGAACAAAGAAAGAATCCTAAGAGGTTATGTTGTAAAATAGATTTGAGATGTATTGTTTCTGATGGTAAAATAAGGGGATCAGGGGAGGAAGAAGAAGAAGCAGCAGCTCCAACATTATTAAAGTTTGGTACCTGATAATTCATGTTAAAGTTTAATACTACATACGTAAAATTAAAACATCTTATTCAAGGTTAAAACGAAAGTATCTGATGCTTCATTGATCTCATAGCAAACATTAGATTGCTTTTGTATTCCAGCAAACAAAGAACAGCGTACATATACATATACATACATAAAACATCTTAAACGCTGTACATTTACAGCAAACATATATTTAAAAATAAGATGTACATTTCCAGCAAACATACATTTAAAAATAAGATTTACATTTACAGCAAACATACATTTAAAAATTAAATACATACAGTTTACATTTACATACATACATACATTTAAATTTAAATGTAAACATCTTAAACGCTGTGAGCAGCGAACATACATACAGACACTGTACATTTACAACAAACATACATACAGCGTGCCTACAAAAATAAGCAGCGAGCACCCTTGTTTCTGGCGAACATATAGCAAAAAATATATACAACATACATACAACAAACACACAAAATATATGTATACACAAAAAAATGAGTAGCGAACACCATCACATATACCCGAGAGTGGGACGATGGGGACGGCGAGGTGAGTTGCGCTATGGCCGCAGGGGCGAGAGAGATAGAGAAAGAGAGAGAGGGAGAAGGGGAGGGATAGAGACAGAGCGGCGAGTGATGGGTTTGGTACTTTGAGAGAGAGAGAGAGAAGGGGGTAGGGGGCATGATAGAAGAAGCAGAGTGTGCGCGTGTGAGCTGTGGGGATGAGATGGTTTTGGGGGGGGGGGAAATAAATTGATCTCAACCATTGATATTCTTCAAAACTAATCTCAACAGTTGAAAAAATATTCCTCTCACATCTGTGTTATATAATTCAAAAACAGTCCGCAATTTCATAAGTAATCTAAAACTTAATAGTATTTTTATAAAGTAGTTTATAAAATACCTTTTTTTTTGTTTTATTTTAATTTTTTATTATAAAAATATATCTTTAAACTATACAAAATATATTTTAATTAAAAATATAATTATAACCTAATACATATATTTTATGGATTTATACATAAAATATGTTTAGGGTGGAAGCCAGCAAATTAACAATGTTGGCCGCTGCTAGAATCGTTACACACATAAATATATAGTTATAAAATAGGTATATTATTGAAAAATTAAACATTCCTTATAAAATTGAAATATAGTTAAGAGTTTCATATTTTTTGGTAACTTACCCATTTTTATAAAATAATTATACGTTTTTGTCAATTCAATTAAATCTAAAATTAATTTTGTATCTAAATTAAATTAAAAATCAATAACTTCTTTTTCTATATATCAAAATTGAATCGAATTTGATCACATGAGTATTTGTTGGTCTAAATTGATATAGATTTTAATCAAATATTATTATTTATAAGTCATTAGGAGTTGGTCTAAATTTATCTGTTAATAACGATTTTGCTTTCGTATAACTAGTCACAACCTTTACAAGAATAATAGTATATATAGAAACCCGCAATGCTTGTTTTTGTGAACTTATTAATTGTTGCTATGTAAAAGGTGATTTGCATGGTTACAAAAGTCTCTCAAGTGAGTATTATGCGACAAGTGAGTATTATGCGACAAGTTAACCTTGTCATGTATCGAATTATATCAAACAAAAAGTTTAATAAAAATCCAAATTATATTAATCAATATTTATAAGGTATATATGGAAATTGATTTTAACTAGATAACGATAATGTTAATGTTAGCACTTAGTAATGTCATTGATCCACATCCCTTACTTTGATTTATAGGCTTCATAGCATAAGATTCACTAAATAACATTAATAAGTTTTGTAAATTTGGCCATAACATTGATTTAATAAATGATGATATCCTACATTCTTAATTTATGACTTAGTTTAACTAGAGATATCTTTAAATCAAATTGGATAAGTAGTTAAGACGCCCATTTGAGGTATTACAATGATATAAAAATTTGTTATAGGATTCTCAAAAAATCCTCTTCAATTATTAAAATTAAGACCCCATTTGAGGTATTACAATGATATAAAAATTTGTTATAGGATTCTCAAAAAATCCTCTTCAATTATTAAAATTAAGAATGTGAGATATAAATAGAAACATTGAGACAATAGAATAAATAGTTTACAAATCAATTTGTCACAATCTCCCTCAAAAGTTATCTTCCATCATATTTTATCATCAACCACGTCATATTATTTTAATCTAATTTCAAAATTTTCATAGAAGATACAATAAACAAACTCTATTGAGACTTAAGCTGCATAAATAAACGAAATACGATGTGAAATAAAAATAAAAAAAATACTTTTTTAAAAAAATTATAAAATAGAAATGCAGGAAAACTTGTAAATAAAAAAATATAAGAGTTTTTTTTTAAATATAAAATTTAATATAAGAGTTATTTAATTTTAAAAAAATATATAAAATTCATAATACATTCAAATAAATTTTGAAAAAAATAAAAAAATCTTGAGTTAGAAACAAAAAAAATTATGTCTAAATTCAAAACACATTTTAGATATTTTTTTAATATTATGAAACAAACGTAAATATTTTTAAAATTATAAACATAATTTAAAATATTTTTGTTTTTTTTTATATTTTTAAAAAAATATTTTAAAAAGGTAAAAATAACGCCTTTATGTGCATCATAAATTGAGACCATTAATAAATCATTATAAATAGATTAGGCTTCAACTCTGTTTACGCTAATTATAGGTAGAATAATAATATGCAACATAATAAAACTCAATGCATCAAATCACATGTCAAGTGATGGCTGACCGTCCCATGTGTCATTCTCCATCTCCTCACCAACACCAATAAAATAATATTCCTAAACCCTCTTAATTATTACTAAATCTCTCGTTGAGCAATTCAATTCATTATTTCACAAAATAAATGTATTTTCACATGAAAAAATATTTATGTCTAAAATATTATTTTTAGTCACCCAAAGAATGAACATTGCCTCTTATAAATTTTTTGGGCGTCATTTATAATTAAGAAAAATGTTAATAAATAATATTGAATAATTTATTAATAATAAATATACGTACACACACGCACGCGAATTAACCAACGCGAACAGTGTGAAAGGTAACGTCGCGGCCGTTGTCCGACCACAATCTTCTCTCTCTCACATTTCAATCCCAAC
Source organism: Diospyros kaki (assembly GCA_036245055.1). Taxonomy (NCBI): domain Eukaryota; kingdom Viridiplantae; phylum Streptophyta; class Magnoliopsida; order Ericales; family Ebenaceae; genus Diospyros; species Diospyros kaki. The sequence goes on along the minus strand of BSEG01000003.1, from coordinate 29,132,363 downwards.
GACGCACAGAAAAGACGTCGAAGACGAAGAAGAAGAATGCTTCCGCAGCAATGGTCGCCGCCGTGTGGAAATCATTGCACTCAAAAATACGCATCTCTCTTGCAGATTCCATGTAAATTTCCCCCCTCTATCTCTCAATATGAATATATCTTGATATCCGTACATTTCCCGTTCTTTTAAAATATACGCATCGATGAGAACTGTGCGTCTTTTTATGAGTTCGAACGTCTTTGAATTGGCCATTTTCGAACTCACGATTGGTGATTGGGCACCTGAGAGTGGATTTCGTTTTTTTTTTCGTTTTGTTTTTTGTTTTCATCGGAATGCGCCTAGGCCTGGGATGGTGATCCAGGTTCAAATTTGGTGGATGAGTGTAAGCAATAGTGACGCTACCAGATTTGAGGCTCCTATAGTTCTGGATATTCTATTGTATTCGATCGGGGGAAGTTCAAACCTGGCATCAAATGTGGACATGGACACGAAGAGATTACGAGAATAATCGCAAGGATAAATTCTCTCCGGATCTATTTGATGTTACATAGTATTGCCAGGCCAATGTGTCCCTCGGGCGCGAACTAGTTTGATTTTGGTGGAGTATTTATTAATAGCTAAATTATTTTTTCTGATTAATCGCTGTCTGATCCTAACGAGGTTAGGTATATTTGGTATTATGGCTTATTTTTATGTGGAGTTCTTTGAATATATTTAACATGGACTCAGGAACGTATTTGTATATGGATATTAGTTGACTAATTTGATAATCTTAATTTGTTATGCACTTTATTTGAAAAATAATGCATCTATTGAAATCAGAGAACTATATATTACAGTTAATTAATTGCCGGAAGAAAATTGCAGAATTATAGTTTACTAACAATGTAAGCATCTATAATTTAAAGAAGTTCCCTTCCTGAAGCTATCTTGTCAGTTAAGTTGGGGATGGGTTGTTCGCAGCAATACAGGGCATATAACATTACTAATTTTCAGTTCTCTTGATGAGGAATTAGGAGTATTAAATTTTAGTGTTTGATATTAGGATTTAGATATATATCTTTTGTTTTTTTTTTTTTTTTGGGGGGGGGGTGTTAAGAAAATTGTAGTTGGGCTAATAACGCCTTTGATTGATATTGAATTCACACTGATGATTTCCTCACCCTAATTTTCTTTTTTTCTCTCAAACTTATTCTTGTTCAACTTCTTGTTTTCATCTTCTATTCTCCCCTAATTCTTCCCTTCTTTTTCTATCTTTATCAATTTTCTGACTGTTCTGCATCATCTCCCTTAATACATAATATGTGTTTTGGTTCATTTCGAGGGTTAGGCTTGCAGCCATGCCTAGGGGGCAAACAAGTCTCTTCCTAGTCTTTTTTTTTTTTTTTTTCCTGCAAGCATTCCTTACGTTTGAATAGTTGTGTTTCCATGTTATACAAGTTGATTTCACAATATCAACTGTGTGATAAAATACAACCATATTAATTATCTTCATTCAATGTCATCTCATAACACTTTTCCACATGAAGATGTTATTGGAAATTTGTCTCATTATTCTCTCGCTAGAGGGTTGAATCAAGAAGGGCATTTGGCATAAAATTTTGCCACATTGTTCTTTTACATGGATTTATCCTGTCAATTTAGAAGTCAACTGATATTTTTGAATGCTATGCCATTGACCCTAACTTGGTTAGGATAAAGCGCAGTTGGTGATGATATTCCTTGTGCTTGAAATAAGTCCATCAACTTCGATAGTTGAATGTAATCATGTAAACCTTTAATTGAAACTTAAAATTGTTTGTCTGTTCTGCATTTGCATCATGAATAACCATCAAGTTGTAGTTTGGTACCAGCTGCATTTATGCCGTTTCATTACTTTTTGTGAAATTTCACCATAGATTTTCTTTGAAGTCTTAACAATTTGATCAATCTTATCTTGTTTGCCCCGATATTTGTAGGGAGAGTATTTTGCAAAAAAGGTTGCGACTCTGATGGTGAGACATGGGAAGAGTGTAAGTATTTATTTGCTCTGTTCCACACTTGTGCTTTTGGACTGGGTATTATCCAAGTGGGATCAGCAAACAGTTATTTTAAAATTCAAATACTTTAGAACAAACTAGACATGTGTAACTCCATTAAAACCAAGGGGGGAAAAGAAAATTTATTTTTTGCTTTTTTTTCCATCCCCCTAATTTTTTGTCATATAAAGAAAATGAAGATGAAATATAGAGCATCATACTTATTTGATTATTGAAATGTTGTTTCCCTCTTTTGTTTTGACGATGTACACAATTTAAATTTTGTGGTTTGTTATCATTAACAAATTCACAAAATCATGTTACCTCTTTTATTCACTAGCCAGTTTCAATCTGGATCATTTGAATTAAATATATATGATTTGTCCTTTCCGAACCTCCTGATATTTAATCCTAGTTGATTCTAAGGTTTTAATGTGTAGCAATTTTCAAATTTTGATTTATAGGCTTAGAGGAGTGCAATGAGATATGCTACAAGGATCCAGTTTTGAAGGACCAGCAGTGGAGTGCTTACATTGACCGTTCTCCTGGTGCTGCTAGTTACTCAGAGGTTTTTCAATCTTTCCTCTATTCTTTTTTCATACTGTTCATTTCATCATACATGGGACTATAGATATTAATAGAAATCATTTATCCCTCTTTGCTTTACCATTGAGGCAATGTGTAATTACACCTACCATCTTGTTTCCATTTAATGATTACAGTACAAGGCGGGCTTTTTTTATGATATGTTGTAGACTTCATGACAACAATAGAGAGATTGCTTGATATCTCTGATAGTAATTTTTATCCAACTTCAGCACTACCTTTAGATTGGAGACCTCTTGAGATAGAAGAAACTGAAAAAGAACAGGACAGGAAATTTTGGTGTCAGATCTGGTGCTGGATATTTACTCCAAAACCGACCCAGCAGATAACACTAGTTTTCTACAGAGGATTAGTAATGGTTGATAAAATTTGTTTATCATGTCTTTCATCCTTGAAACTTGAGCTAAAATTTCAAATTTCTTGATCTTCAGATATCTTCTTCCTTTTATAGCCTGGGTCACTTGGAGGTTGAGCATATACAGGGAAAATTGAAAATTCAGGAAATTGTCTTTTTTAATGTGCGTCCATGCCCATGTATGTTGGGGCTATAGGATTTGTATATGTTCATAACAAGAAGAATAAGCCAACTTCTGTTGTAGATGAAAAGAACAGTGCCAATTAGCAAAAGGCTAAATTTGAAGATCCAAGCAATCATCTTGATTCTAGGTAAGTTATAGATCTGATAAGTAATGGTTTGTTTCATATTTTGAACTTCAAGCAGCATTGAAGCTCATTGTAGAACTTGCTTGATGCTCAGAGGAGCATGTTTAGTCTCTTTATTTTTATAAGTTGCCCCAAGTTATGCATCTCTTATCTTTGTCAGTTCCCACCCCTTTCCTCCTTTTTTAATGGTTTATTTCCAGTATGAATGTGTGACAGTGTCCTGCTTAAATAGACAAAATAAATAATAAATAAGAGAATAATAAAGATCCAAACCTCTACATGGGAAACAACAGACATTGTTAAAGGTTCAACAGTTATACATATATACGCCTCAAAATGATACTGGTTCAAGACACTGAAGATGGACATCCTTTGATTAATTAACATTTCCATCATCAAAAACAGCATTATAACATGTTCCTTCAGCTTTTGATGGTTTAGTGTTATAGCCTCCCAGATTATTGCTTGCATGGACACTACAAGGATACAACATGGATATCCGCACGACAATCAACACTCTACACCAACCTAAAGTGCAATTGTATAGAGGCAGTATCCTAGAATGTTTTAGGATAAGGATGAACCATAGGTGTTTCTTGGGGTTATTCTAGAGGATAATTGCAGGCAGCCATAGGATAAAATTGATCCAAGCTGTCTATTGGGGAGGTTGACAAGTACAAATAGGGGCATCCTCATTTATAATCATCAAATTCAAGAGTTAAAAGTCTTTTTGTACAAGAGCATTCTTTCATTCTTCCTTTTTCTCCTAGTTCTCTAATTTTTCTTTCCAAGCTCAAATAATGGAAAAGGCATAATTGGCCACTTTCAGAGAGGGAATGGCAGTTTAAGCAGTTTGGCAGTGATCAGTAAATTCAAACCTGGGATAATTGGTATCAGAGCTAAGGTTTTAAAGATAGAGATGGTGATGGGATCAGAAGTCATTGCAAATCATGTTGATTGGGAGAAGGATCCTAACCCTAATGGAGGCAAGCTAGTTTCAGGGGATGGGTTGGCAAGCTTAGAAGGGACTTGCAAAAGTGGAGCTTGCCATGGCTGATAGAGCAGGTAAATTTGAGGAGCTGGCTAGCATCAAGGAGCTCACATCACGGGAGGAAAAGCTTTGAGGGGAGATGCAAGGTGCCCTTAACTCTTTAGCAACTCTAGGAAGCTAGATTAATTGTGAGAAGGACTTGCTTCAAGCCAAGATTGTCACATTAAGGGAAGAAAAGATAAAGAGAAATTGGGTCCCATGCAAGATGCTTGATTACCTGATAATTTTGTATGGAGTCTCAAGTAGTATTCCAAGGCTACAAAAACTGTCAACACAGAAAAGAAAACTATGACTGTGCCCTTCTAATTTGTGGATACAGCTATTTTGGGGTGGCAAAGTGACATTGCAAAAGACCTTCGCACATTGAAGACTAGTGATGACTTCAAGGAGGAGATCAAGAGGTAATTTTATCTAGAGAACTCAGTGCATGAAGCACGTTCAAGATTCCGTAGACTATCTTATAAGGGTAGTATTTGGGAGCAAATCAAATAATTCTCTATGTTGCTGGTTGAGATGCTGAGCATACTCAAGGAGTTCTTATTTCCCTTTGTGGACAGATTGCACCGTGGGCAAAGGTAGAGCTACAATGCCAAGTGGTACAAGACCTCACTTCCACCATAGCCACTATTAAATTTCTCTTCAAATTCAAGAAGTCTTAAGCCATCCGAGCCAAAGGCTAGATATTTGATGAAGGCAAAGGTGGGGAAAACCAAAATAAACCTAATAAAGGAGGAGGAAGCAATCCACCCACATTTAACAAGGATAGACTTATTCATACTGCCAAGTTAAGTCTTGATGTAAGTTAAAGCTGTCGACCCTAATATTGGGGAAATTAGAGAAGCCTTGACAAATGAATACCAAGATAGGGTGTCTGTAACTCCCTACTGCCATAAAAAATAAAGTATAGATCCTAAAAGGAGATAGTAGAGGAAGGTACATCTAAGTCAAGGTAAACAGTTGTGCACGAGCTTTAGTGGATATCATGCATCTCACAACTTTGTTGAGATAAATGAAGTAAACAGGTTCTGATTAACGTATAAAGGGGAGAAAATCTGGACAAGAATGTTCTGACACCTCATACTAGATTTAATGACATAACAGCCTGTTTGGTATGCAGATAAGAGGATGACTATACCATCTAATAGCGTATAGCCACGTTTGGAATCTCAAAAGAGTTAGGATTAAATAAGCACGGTGTTAATTTATCCCATAGAAGTGGGAGAAATTAATCCCTAAGTGCCCCCAGTATAATTTATCCAACTTTTATGGGAACAAAATTCTGAATCAAATGGACATAATTGTCCCTTGTCTCTCAATTTTCTTTTCATTAACTCTCCTCTTTCTTCTTCTTTCTCTCTTCATAAAGATTTGGGACAAACTAGTCATCTTCTCTCTCTCTATATCTATCTATCTATCCATTAATGTCTAGCTATATGTCATTCAAGATCTGTAATACCAAACATGGGATAAGATAAGTTTATACCCCCTTAAAACATAGGATACCAAACACGGGATATGATTATTTAGTCCCATCACTATTTTATCCATTTTTAACTTAGAGCCTGTTTGGCCATGCTGTGATGGAGGGAAAAACTACTTGTTTTATGGCAAAAGTGCTTTTGCTATTTTTTGTGCTGTTTGGCCAAAATTTAGAAGTGCTTTTAATGACAGCAAAAGCAGTTTTCCTGCTGTACAATAGAAGTAGAAATTTGGAGCTTTTGCTGTACAACAAAAGCAGATGCAGAAAATTAAATTATTAATAGACAAATTAACCTTAATGAACATATAAATTTAAAACTATTGCCCTTTTTATATATTTTGAATATATATATATATATCCAAATATTTACTTAAAAAATATATTTTATACATATATATATTTATATAGATAAAAGAAAATAGTGGTGGCAGCTAAACCCTGTGTTTGTTGCCACCACTATTTTAATTTTACTTAAAAAATATATTATATATAAAATATATTTTAGTGCAAAAGAAAATAATAAGTTTTTTATAATTTAAAATAATGTTTAATTATAAAATTTTAAAAATATTGAAAGCGTTTTAATAAATGAACAGTAGTAACTATAAAAATATTTTTGTCAATATCATTTTTGGTAATTTGATTATTAAAAGCACTTTTTTCATTCGTTAACCAAACACGTATAACAACATTAAAAGTGTGTTTAAATAATTTGGCAAACGCTAAAGTACCTTTTATAAAAACAATTATTGTAAGAAGTGCTTCTCACAACAACAAAAATTTCGCAGCAATACTAAACGTGCTGTAAATGAGAAAAAGTATATGAAGAAGTGGTGAACTGACTTGAAGTCATGTTCTTATCGACTGTCTATGCGTAGTGGTGACAATTGACCATTAGTCAATGAAGAACTTGATTGAGGGAAGGAATTAAGGATTGAGGCCAACCATCAAGGCAATGGTTGAGTGTTGGATCGAGTACCAGAGTAGCTATACTGAATCAGGTAAATAACAGAGTTTAAGTTCGAATTTGAGGGACTTAATGAAAGGGGTAACTAGTCCCCATCTTTTTGGATATGTTGTTAGGCACAATGTGAGGTTTATGAATGTATATATAAATGATTAATTTTGGTTAAGATTAAGGGTTGTTGAGGCCATTCAGGTTAGTAAGTGAGATTAACCGAAGACCTCAATAACTCCAGCCCATTCTCTAGAGATCTAAAGGCGTCTAAAGCAAGCATAAGCTGGTTAGGGTTGTTGAAGCAGTTCTTGCGGTGTGTGGATGGGATTCATGAGAATTGGCCACCAAATTAGGATTAGTTGACAAGAAATGGTATAATCATTTAGCAAGCTGCTTCAGCGACTTGTAAGCAACTTGTGGTTATCTAGAAATAGGCCTCAACTCGTTCATTCTCAACAAAAGCAAGTAGAGAAGCTCTCTAATAACTAGGGTGAGAGAGTGCTGGAGGAAAGGAAAGGAGGGAAAGAAGGAAGAGAGAAAGTTGAGAAATGGGGAAATTGTCCTGAAAATTGAGAGAAGGCTGGAGGAACAAAGTCTTAATTGAGGTAAGTGCATGTTTATGGTGCTTTTCACTTGGCATTATACCTGAAAATGAAATGTTTTATGGTAGCTTGTTGCACATTATAATAAGAAGATTTACGTGCATTTAGAGTGTGCATTGTGAGCATGTTGCATGTGTGTCGAGTCAGACATGCTTTGTGTGTGGTGGTTCATGTAGGGGTGTAAATGAATAAATATGCTCATTGAACAGCTTGTGAATGAGTCCTGTTTTGGTTTATTTATATGTTTATTAACTAATTGAACAAATTTGAACAAGATTTTAAAGCTCGTTTTAATAAAGGAGCCAAGCTTGAACATAAGTTTGTTCAGCTCAAATACATTCATGAACAAGCTCATTTATTATTCATATATAAACTTGTTTATAATTCAGTTATAGCTCATTTATTGTTCGCTTAAAAGGGGTATGTATATATAATATAATTTTATCTACATATGAATAAGTTCATCTGTCGTTCACGATCATCTTTTTGCTCATTAATAAATTTGTTTTATTATTCACAAACAATATTAACAGGTTTGTTCCTTGTTCACAAACAAGCTCAAATTAGGCTCCTTTAAGTTAAACGAACCAAGCTCGAAAAATATAACATGTTAATGAATAGTTATAATAAGGTACAACTATAATATATATATATATATATGAATATTACACATATACCTTAGGGTTGTCTGAGTTCATATTTGTATTGAAAAAACATAATACATGAATATTACACATATACCTTTTATAATACACCTTATTACATAAATTTCCATTAACAGCTTCCTTATTGTATGCAGGAATGCTTCCGTGCTTGTGTAGCTGGCTGTGGTTACAAGGTTGGTTTGATTTCAAGGAAATTTGGCTTTTGATTTTGTGCCAGTCATATTCTGTCCATTTTGAACTTTCATCAGGCATGCTTCATGGTATTTCTATTGCAATATTTTTCTTTTTATGATATCAGTTGTGTTGCTTCAACAGAACCCAGTGTGAAAAGCAGTCTTTGCATTCTTCACAGGAAGTTAAAGTCCTTCAGTTACTTATATTATATCTGTTAAAGCTTCTCTCCGTTCTTAGTTATCTGTGTGAGTGATTGATTTTCTACTTAGTGTCATAGTGTTTGGCTTTGCATAAAGTTTCTGTGTTTTGCTGACTAAAATTGCTTGTCATTTTTTGTGGTTTTCCTTGTAGAAGTCATAGGTATTTTGATGTACTTCCTATTTTTCATGAAAATTTGATGGCTTGTTTTCTCTTTCTTGCTTAAATGAAATGGATAGGGGTGCATTTCAGATTTATCTTGCCCACTGATCTTGTGCAGACATACTAGACACAAACTAAGGCATCTACTTATATTAGGAACTTTCAGATAAAAGTTTGAAATAAATCAAATAGTGGGGATGTGCCATTTAGAGAACAACAACCACAACAATCACAAAGCTTTAATCCCACTAGGTATGGTGTCATTTAGAGAACACTCGACCTTTTTTAGATAAGCAACATAGCCTGATGCTGTTGATCTTTGATACATGACCAAGAAAAAATAGGATGAAAAATGAGGCAAGCTCTAGAAACACATCACTCGAAATGGAAAACAATTTTGTTTCCCTTCTTTTCAAGGGACATGCTTAGCCTGCATTCTCCATTGAGTTCAGGTCTCGTCATCTTCACAAATCAGGGGAAAACAAAAAGGAGTTATACTTCTGAACATTTGCATATAAATTCACTAGAATAACATGGAAATAAGATCAGTGTTATCGAAAAGGCTTTCTTAATGAGTTCATTTGAAGTGATGGGCTTACAATTCAACCATCTTAGTTTATATAAAACTAGGCGTTATTCCTCGCGATGCATGGGTTCTTTTGTAAATAGATAATAGTGATATTTGACTTATATTTTGTTATACATATTTCCTGCACCACTTCTTATGAGTTGGACTTAGTCCAATAAGTCGGGCCAATCACCTAAAGCCCAGTAGGCCCAGCCTAGCTTGTCAAGGCAAGCTCATACATCGCTGGAATCCGAGCTCAGATCGAGAAACCAAACAAACTCTTAGCAAGCTCCCAGCAAGGCTCCTAGTGAGCTCTCAGCGATGTACCCATCGATCTTCAAACAATACTTCTAGCTCGTTAGCCTAATCATTTAGCTCGTATAGGCAACAAAGCTGTTGAACAACCGGAGACAGGGAGCCACTCACTTTATCTAAAGTAAGCCAGACCCCTCGTAATGAGGATCCCACTCCCGGTTTTATGCAGATGATAAGGACAACTTGTCTCCCATTATATCATCTTTTTACTTTTATATTTTATATAATTGTAAACATCCCTTATTACAAATAGGGGTCAAGATACCTTTGTAAAGGAGGGACAACAAAAATAATCACATATTGTGACTCTGCCAGGGTACCCAGAGAACAGTCGCGGAGTAGGCATCTTTCTGGTCGAACCACGTAAAAATTCCTTGTGTTCGTTCTATTTTGTTTCTTCCTCCTTGCATTTTGGCCTATCTATTCACTGCGGGCCTATGAATCACGATCGGCTGAATTTGAACGTCGACATATTTTTTGTAAATATTGTTAGTATTAATTTTTAATTTTTTCAAAATAAATTTTTTCTTGGAATATATCATAGATTTTTTAGCTTTGTAAATTAGTGTGAAATATTTTCTATTGTTTTATTCTTGTTGTTTGATATTTTTTTTGTATAATATATATTTTTTTAAATTTCAATATCGTAGTTGGATGATCTGTTTGGTTTTTTTTTTTTTTGTAAGATTTGAATTGGGTTTGTAAAAATAAATAGTATACTTTCAATTGGAAAAAGGTTTTAATAGACATAAAATGAATCTAGTATAGTTATAGTTATGTGTGTGTGTGTGCGCGCGTTTTTTTTTTCTTTTTGCAATTAGTTTTTAGTATAGTACCATTGTTGTTATAGTTATGCACCATTCAATGTTTTCATAGTAAGTGGATGTGTATAATTAATGTGTGACTATTGACATGTATTTTGTTGATAAATGTTGAAATTTAAAGGTTTATTATGTTTTGATGGTGAAAAATTGAAAATATCATAAACCATGTTTGAATTGTAAGAAATTGAAAATATCATAAACAATAAAAAATATCATACATTTTTGTTACTCACTATGAGCACTTAGGCAGTTACAAAAGATAGAAATAAGATATGAAACCTAACACTATAGGTAATTTACTAACTAAATTGAAAATTTTAATTTTAGATAGGAATTCTAAAAGATATGCGGTTTGTATTAATATGTAACTTGTGGGTACAAATACTTTGGCTTCATAATATCTGATATTTGACTTTATTGCATTTTAAATAACAAAAGTCTATCCAAGGGTGTAAATGTTATCTGCAAACTTCGCTATTAGATATTAACTTGAAAAAGACTCGAGATTGACTCGATTCAAATTCAATTTTAAAATTATTAAAAAAAAAATTGGTGAGTTATTGAGTCGAGCCAAATTGAGCTCTAACTTTTAGAGTATTTCACCGAATCAAGCCCGAGATCTAGAAATAAAACTTGATCGAGCTTGAATAGAGTTTTGAACTTTGTAATTGCGTTGAGCTTGAGTCTAGCACTATGTCAACTTGACTCAAGTTGATTATAACTCTAATTCTATATTTAAAAAAAAAAATTAACCCAAAAAATCGTCACATGTTTATACATTTGGACCCATACAAATTATACAACTGTTATAATGTTTGACCTATTTGTAAACCATTATCGCTAAGGCATCACTACTGCTATTATATCTAACATCCCAACCACACAGAGGTTTTTTGTTGTAAAAGTTAAGTAATAATAGAGTAGCAAAAATTTTAGATAATAATTTGTAATGGAAGAGTATGTACTTCTGTATATTTATTAAAAACACTTAATAAAACTTACAATTATACTGAATTTGTAGTCACATGTCATTAAATTACAAAACATTTATCATAAAAGGTATAATACTCTATCTTATATGATATCTAATTTGAATAGATTAATTTTCTCTTTTTCCTTTTGTTTTGTTGTTCATCTTTGTCTTCATTGTCCTGGTCCAAGTCCACTTTGTCCTTTATTTTTTGTTCTAAAATATTTGAAATTTTCAAGTGATGCTGAAATCTTGCAATTTTTTTTAATTGAAAATTTTGTAAGTGACTTTTTTGATTAAGAAAATTGAGTTTAATAAATAAAGAAATGAATTACCTCAAACTCTTCAAGTTCCTGAAGCTCAAATCCTTTGCTTTCTTTGACCTGCAACCGATGATTAGTAATGTACATTTTTAAAATAAATGATTCCTATCATAAGTTTTTTTTATAAAATCTTGAGGAAAGTGATATAAATGTATAACGATGGCATCAATACTCAAGAAGGATGTGAATTGGGTTATTTAAAAAAATAATTGGACTTAAAAATCTTTTTGATGAAAAATGAGATTTTAGTGCATGTGAGGATGATTGAAATGCTTTGAACAATAAATGAAATAAAGCGGACAAACAAATGAGGGACACAACGATATATAGTGGTTTGACTTAAATCAAATTGAATCTGTTACTTTAGCTCTTCACTAAGAATTTTTCAAGCAATTCACTATAATTTTTCTATCACTTCATATATGCTTTCTAGCAACAAGGTAGGAAAAACAATATTCTTACAAGAAATATAGGCCCTCTAGCAAAACAAGGTAGGAAAAACATATCTCCTACTCAAACACAAGTAGGTCCTCTAGTTAGATGAGTTAGGAACACGAAATTGATACAAGAAGAGATGATCTAAGAGTTTGCACTCTTAGTTACAATTTCCTTCAATAATTAATGCAAAACTTGAAATAAAATTATACAAAATGAATACAAAGTCTTGGAGAGAAAAATGAATAAGTAATGAAGCACAAAAATGAATGAGCACTTGAGAGTTTGTAATGAGATCACTTGGGCACCTTGAATCATTCATCTACCCTCAATTTATAGTGCATAACGCGATCTTGTGAGAATATAGTCGTTGGAACTTTATGCGATAGAAACAGTCCATAGGTTCAATAAATCGGTCAATCAGTTAATTCAAAAATTTAAACAACGATTAACAGGTGAATCAAGGCGGTCGATCGTTTCTTAAGAACGGTCGACAAGTCCTGATGTAGAAGCGGTTGACAACAAACTACAGATATCACTCAATTCAACCAGTCGATAACCTACGAGAGCCGATCGACAGCATGGGGCAACACGATCAACCGTTCCGTAGAACTGATCGACAGCTTGTCTCATGATTTTAAAAGATTTGCTTCATTTTCTCCAACTTTTTTAGAATCGATTTTTGAAAAACATTTTGAAAGATATGTATTGAGACAAATCATTGTTTTTCCAATCTCCATTGTGCCAAAGAAATAAGTTGTTTGAATGAAATTTTATTTTGGTTTGAAATTGATTTTGTTTGCTTGAGACATACAAGACTAATTGTTTTTGTATCATCAAAACCAAAACATTAGAAAGCATATTGATACCTGTTTTGCTTGTTGGAAACTGTAGTCTGATTCTAGTTTTTCATATGGTTGGTAAATTTTTAAGATAATGTAGTTTCTCAATCATTTCTTTAAATTATAATGATTGACTTTTATTTTGAACACAAAAGTTTTTCTTGATAAGTTTTGGATTTGCACTGGTAAAGTTAAACTTTGTGGGCCTAATATGTTTAAAAGTTTATTAGCAAAGATATCTAATAATCTTTCTGCTTCATTTACGAAGTGTTACTTGGATATGAAGTTTAAGTGGAATAAAAAATCATTAGGTTTAATAATATCATTATATTATAGTAGATAGATTCAATATATGTGCATAGCTACATTCAAAGAAATGTACATATAGTTAATTAATAAAATAAATAATTTAAACATTTAGAAATCACCACAAAATTAGAAAAATAAAATACTCATAAAAAAAGATGTTAGATTCAGCTTAAATTAGATAGATTCAATATATGCACCTAGCTACATTCAAAGAATATACATATAGTTAATTAATAAAATAAAAATAATTAAATTACAAATAATTTAAAATCTTAAAAATCTAGAAATCATCACAAAATTAGAAAAATAACTTATTTTAATAGTAATAAATATTTATGAATACGAAGTGTTACTTAGATGTGTACAGTTTAAGTGGAATAAAAAATTATTAGGCTTAATAATATTATTATTAGATTAGATAAATTCAATGTATATACCTACCTCAATTCAAAGAATGTACATATAGTTAATTAATAAAATAATAATGATTAAACTATAAATAAGTTAAAAATCTAGAAATCACCACAAAATTAGAAAAATGAAATACTCATCAAAGAAGATTTACTCAGATAACTCTTCATTTTCTTCCTATATGCAAATCGTAACTAATTAAGTAGGTGATATATTTTGTATTAATCTTTCAAATGGTTATATAGAAATCTAAAAATCACCACAAAATTAGAAAAATAAAATACTCATCAAACAAGATTTACTCAGACAACTCTTTATTTTCTTCTTATATGCAAACTGTAACTAATTAAGTAGATAGTATATTTTGTATCAATTTTTCAAGTGATTATAGAGGTGCAACTTATTTTAATAATAATAAATGAATATTTTTGAATACAAAGTGTTACTTTGATGTATAAAGTTCATGTGGAATAAAAAATTATTATGCTTAATAATATTATTAAATTAGAGTAGATAGATTTAATATATGCGCCTAGCTACATTTAAAGACTGTACATATAGTTAATTAATAAAATAAATAATTTAAAATTTTAAAACTTAAAAATCACCACAAAATTAGAAAAATAAAATACTCATAAAAGAAGATATTAGATTCACCCTTAATATATATATATATATATATAGATATAGATTCTATTTACTCCTTTTTAACCTTTAAATATATGTTAGCCTCTTTTTGAAATAACCTGTTTTTCAGGCTATTAGCCCTTCTTTGGTGGCTTGTTTTATCATATCTGAGTACCTGTTCAAATTCAACCCCCCCCCCCCCCCCCCCGGGTGGGTGATCCGCCTTGCAGAACTTCCCATCTTCAACTACTGATGCAGAGATACTCCAGACATTAATTGCATGCTACCATGTCTTCTGTGATCAAGCATGCTTACTTTTTCCACACAGTCTATTGTATATGCTACCATAGTTATTCCATACAGTCTGTTGCATATGCGACCATGTGTTCTGTGACCAAGCATACAACAGATAATGAAAAAAAAAATATCAGAATACGGGAAATTCTCTATCTACACTTACGGTGCACTTGTTGAAAAGTATGGGAATTTGCTTCATACACCCTATCTTAGATATCTTCTGTGACCGCCTTAAACTGCTGCTCGGCATCATTAAGGAGCTGCATCATTATAACACAAATGTGTTGTTTATTGCAGTTTGAGATTTCCCCAGAGAAAGTAGGTGAAGTTCACCCGAACAGGCCAAGCAAACCTCCTCCTGTACAGAAACCCCCTCCAGCTACTGCTGAAGGCAGACCGGCGCCGTCTGAATCCAGTAAGACTACTGAAGACATACTCAGCTCCTCTGCATAGTGAGAGAGCACACACGTACAGCACATAAGTAGCATACAAGTTTTGCTTACTACATAGTTTGGAGGAAACTTCTTACTGCCGCATGAGCCTTGCTTCAATCAATAGCATCTCCCACTTGCCCAATGCTTATGCTGGCATTTTGTCTTGCCCTGCTTTGAACTACTAAACTCAACCTTCATGAAAACGTTAGAAGTTTACTGAAAAAGAGTTTCCTTTCTCCCTTGTTGGTACTGCAGACTGACATTTGAGACCAATCTAGTGGTTCCATATCCTTGAAAAACTCTTTGCATTCTCTAATTTTGATCTCTCTCTCTCTCTGTCTCTCGCTCGCTCTCTCTCTCTCTCTATATAAGTGTGTGTGTGTGTGTACGCCCGCGCGTGTGCATGTATGCATTAAAATAGTGAATACTGTGGCAACAAAAGCCAATTTAATATTGGATGTCGATATGATTCTTAATGAACTTAAAACTGTAATTTAATAACAAAAGTACATCAACTCAAAATAGTAGTCTAAATTGCACTGTTATATCCCAATAAAAGTGGAGACTATACTCCACAGGTGGTGTTGTCACTGCGTGCTAAACAGTACAGTTGGTTTGGGAGAGAGGTGGAAACAATTTTCATTTAATCTCTTCAAAAACCTTTTCCCCCAAATTAGGAGAGAATGAACTGACGGGTTCAAAAATGGATGAAAAATATTATTATTGTGTATTAACAATATTAACAAAACTCTAAATGTCATGTCGTTTAAGTTTCTTTTATTCAATTTATTTTATCTACTGTCCAAATAAGGATAAATTAATTTATAATGAATAGGATGGCAGCGAGTATTCGAAGATGAAAGGGGGAAACCTCAATTATTGTTGGTGATGCAACCCAGGATCGAACTGGGGCCCTTTGCTGTGTCAGGCTTCTAAATGTATAATAATATCTTGATATATTCAGTAATACCGGATAAATTCAGTGTTGCTATGAAATTGATAAAAATGATTTTTGAGGATAATTTTAATTGATCCGAAAATTTTATTTTTTTTGCTTTTACTCTTTTTTTTCCACATAAAATATTTTAAAATGGTGATTGATATTAACACACTTAAATGTTATTTATACATCAGATATAATTGAAAAGACATAAATAAATTTTAATGATGACACACTTAAAAAGTGTTAACTTGCGTTCTCCTAAGCATATTTGTGTTTGGTTTATAAACAATAGTTTTGAGTGTTTTAAAAAAATAATTTTTACTCATAACAAAAGTATTTTTTTATTATTAGTTAAACAAGACAAAAGGTGGAAAAGAAAAAAAACCTTCTGATTGGGCAAAAACACTTTTCTACCACCCTACACCCTACAACATGACACAATCCTATTAAGGTGTAATTTTGTTATTTGTTTCTATTAATACCTAAAAGTTTAACCCAAATTAATTGGGTTAGGGGAAAATCTTAGCTCTTAAAGTAATTTCCTTGCAGCCCCAAGACAAACAAGCTATGGTGCCACCCCTTATTTGTCAGCACAGAAACAAAGTTATGTGAAGATTGCCAACCCAATGTACAAAAGAAACAAACCTGAGACAGTTTCTAGGAAATTTCCTTTTTTTCACATCACTTTCTTCTTCTTATTTCAAACATTGGCTCCAGAATTCTCTTATATCAGCATGAAAAGTTTGGCTCTTGATTTCCCTACTCAGATATATCAAATTTGTATAAATTTTCATCTTCTTCTTCACAGATGCATTCATGATTCATCACCCCAATTTGAATGTAAGTTCATGAATTCCATAGTAGAGTGCATATGATCTGAGTGTGTTTGTGCAGTTTTTTTGGTTCATCACAATGCCGAAAACTGTCAAGGGTTGCCTGCAACTACTGCTCAAACTTGTCAACTCGACCTTAGGACTTGTTGGGCATGCGATGATTTTGTACAGTATTTGGATGGTTCGAGTTTGGCAGCGCGACATGGAAGATTCATCTTTCAGCTTTTCCAACCTTTCTCTTCCATGGTAATTAAGCTCTTTCTTGTTAGAACTAAGTTTATGCCAATCACCATATATAATTTAAAAGCGGTCTAGTGTGTTATGCGTTTGATGAATAAATAAACACGTTGCGTGATTAAGACTTGTGATTGTTGTTGTCACTGCAAAAAATACAGGTTTATACATGTTTTTCTGGGCACTGGAATAACTTTGTGCGCTATAACATGCCTCGGTCATATTGCTGCTGATACTGCAAATCCTCATTGCCTTTCTTGTGTATCCTTTTTGTATAACATGAACTAAGAAAATCTAACAAAATGAGAGAGATAATCCAGCAAGTTCAATTGTTGCTTCCGTGATAGTAACTTCTTGTTTGAATTCAAAGAGAAAATAGGGGAGAAAACAACTTTCCTCTGAATCAAATTCAAGAAAATGTTGGCCTTCACAGAGAAACTTAAGTACATTGTTGTGATCTTTGTGCTTCTCCTGACGGAGACCTTACTGGTAGCAGATATAATCCTGAACTCCAACTGGGAGAAGGTATGTTGGCCTAAATGAGCTCCTCCTCGTCTTCCCAAAAGTTCCCTTTTATCACTTTTCCCCATTGAAGCTTCAAATTTTCTTCTTCAGGACTTGCCAGAAGATCCCACAGGAAGGTTTGATGATTTCAAGGACTTTGTGAAATCAAATTTTGACACTTGCAAATGGATTGGCTTGTTCATTATCTCAGCTCAGGTACCTCAACATGTATCTTCCATTCAAAAGATTAATCTTCTGTTCGTTCTTTATGAAAGCGTGAGTCTCATTTCTTACTCAAAAAGTGTGGCCATCATAGAACGACTATTTTGTCAACATCAAACATTTGTCATAGATCATCAGTATCATTAGCTTCATTTGTAATTTGGTGTGACAAGATGGAAAATAGTTCTGCTTAATGTGTTGCCATCTGCAGGGATTTTCAATACTTCTTGCCACAGTTCTAAGGACCCTAAACACGGATGTGGGCAGAAACTACTGCAGTGATGATGACGATTATGCACCACCAAGGCTCCCACTTCTCAACCATCATGTGCAGCCTCTTCCTTATGAGGTTGCTGACTTTCCCTTTGCCTCCAGAAATGAGACCTGGAGGGTAAGGAAGGATTCACAGTAAAGGCAGAAGCTTTCGGGATGATTGACGACTTAGAGTTCATTTTGCCAGCCCACAGCCCCACCTTGTGGGATTAAGGCCTAGTATTGTTGTTATCATTGTCGTTTTTTAAAACTAAACTTCTTTGTCTTTCCCTACCATTTTCTAATGTCTTATTTGGATGAAAAGTGAACCAAATTGCTCCAAGGTGCCAACTATGGAGGAAGAACAGAAAGGGGAGCAGCTGTATATTGGTGACAACACAGATAATCTCCAAAATAAGACTTCCAAAAGCTGTGGATGAATGTGGTGAAGGTGTTCTTGATGTTGGAAATGGATTAACATGTAAAGCAGTGAAATCCTGTAGGTTTACTCTTCTTTTAACTCTATAAAGAGAGCAGCTTGAGTTGATCTTGGCCTTGCAAACGACTTGTTTAAGGCATACAATTGCTGTTAATTAACAAAGTAGATCAATATGGACCCTCATTTAGTGTCACTTCTTGGTTCATGAAGAAGGAATTAAGAGATACATAGATTTTTGGTGACAAATTAGGAGTGTTCATGGGTTCAAGTAGACTCAAGAATCAGTATGAATCAATGTGATCGGATCTGTTTAGTTTGGGTTTTTTCTCAATTTGGTTTGGTTTTTGGTCTAATTTTCTAGACCTGATTGATATTAAGTTGGCCTGAGTTAGGCGGTCAGGTTTAAAAACTCGATCCGACCCAAATTTACAAAAAAATATAAAAAAACCTTTATAAAACTGTTAAAGAAAAATGGTACCTTTATGATTTGAGTTGTTTTAATGAATTGATTAGATAATTTAGAAAGGAGAGGAGGAAACCAAAACCCAAGTAGAATTTAATTGGGTGGGTTGGGTTGGCTCTAAATCTAAACTTATTGACCCTATAATCATAATTGGTTCAAATCTAGGTTAATATGAAAACCGAGGAAAGCCTCCCTATATATGGACAGACCTACTACAAATGGGGGGATGAACTGTTAAGAAACTCAGGCAGAAGATATCAGCGATTTCAGGCTTAGCAGTTGGAATCTCAAGACATATATGGCACAAAAAATTTACCAAGCAAGAGTAGATTTATAAGAAAGAATGTCAATAAACGCATATCCAAGTATTGTCTAATGAGAGATACAGAACTCTGGGAGTCAGGAAACAGAGATTACATGGATAATCAAAATGCTTTCTCATGTCTCAGCAATATAGTTTAACATGAAATTAAGAAAGCTTTTGCACATGGTTAAGCAATAACTCAACCACTCAAATCCCAATATCTCATAATAAAAATTGCTCAAAATTCTACAAACATTAGATTCAAGCAAAAAAAGAATTAAGTATCTCGCACTGTATCTGGAAAGAAGAGGGCAAGAATGTGAAGGGAAGGACAGCTTATTCGGATTTCTTAGTCTTCGTTGATAGCTTTCTTTTTGTCCGGCTGAAGGGTCCAACTGTGCGATCCATAATGTACATGTAAATGACCTGGCTCCAAGATTTGTATGATTGTAAACCCTCATAATACTCTGGTGCAATCTCCTTCAGCTTGTGAAGGTTGCTTCCCGCAATCCTGGGGAAATCGTGGTGCTCGTTGTGGTAACCTACGCTCCATGTCATAAGATTCAAGGGTCCATAGTATGAATATGTCTCTTGGTCCTTGTTGAATACATAATGTTCTGAGATGAAATGACCGGCCATTGGGTGCATCCCACCCCCGACAAATGTTGAAAGGATCAAATAGGCGAAAGACTTCCAACCCCAATAGTAAACCATGGCAGTGTCAAGGCCCAGCTGGATGATCAAATTGATGAACTCCCACATGCCAGGGGGTTTTGGTTTGAGAAATAGGGGTCGGAGAGCATAGAAGAAAAGTTGCAAGATGACCCATATGGATTTAGAGAAGGCATTTCTTACAACATGAGCTTCAGCGAGGCTTGGAACGTCCATGTCAATTCCATCAACTCCTTGGAAACGATGGTGCTCGAGATGGTACTTTTGGAAGGTTACCGACATGGGCACGCCAATGGGGAGGTTAGCAAAAATTCCAAGCCAGCGGTTGTAAACCGGGGTAGAGAAGGCAAGATTGTGACTGAGCTCATGAATGGCTAAGAAAAGGTTGTGGTTGAGAAAAGAGCCAAAAAAGTATGCTAGTGTTAATATCTTCAACCAGCCAGCATCATGGACGAAAGTAGCAGTCCATAGCTGAAGTGAAACAACCATGGTAATCTGCAAAAAAATAATCTTGAAGACATCAACCAAAAGATACTACTGACGATAATTGAGATGATTGTTAAACTTTTTCTTTATAATTCAAGATCACTGTTAATTGCCAAATATATACTAGGCAGAATGGTTTTAATACATATATTTGTAGCAGTTAAGAATTAGCCAGCTTAAAGAGATGGCTAACTGCATAAATTCAGCAAAGCTAACTAATTGTGATGATATCCCCAGCAACAAATGGAGATGCTTTGCATGATCATGAGTCTTCAGTAAGTTAACCACCAGGAAAAGGCGAACACCATGATAGGAAAAAGATATAATACTTTAGTTATTGTCATGTGTTCTAGGTCAAGTTTAGGCAGTATTCCATACAATGGCTTTATGAAGCCTATCAGAAAACCTTGTGACTACGTTTATTTGCATGACATCCTTTGGAAGGGATTAGTTTTTCTCTAGGAACAGAGTAGGATTTAAATAAGGAGCAGATTACAACACCAACGTAAAATTCTAGTCTCTTGTTTATTTGGCTCCAGATAGAACACAAAACCAAGTAAAATTCCATTTTGCCCAATGTTTGTTCTAGTAAAGGGAGGGGACCACTAATGACCTGAAAATAGATCACTGTTCCTGCATAGAGAACACACAATTCCTGCCACATCTAAGCCAGGTACTAAAAATACCCTGCTTCGGGCAATCAAAATCCCCTAACATCAGGTAATGGAAACCAACATTGGCCAAAATTCTCAGCACTCACAATTTTCCAGCAAAGTAATCAAAGCCTACAATTGCACCACAATTCCATATAATTTCCAAGCAAATGACTGGGGGACAGGCAAGAGAGAGAGCGAGAGGAGAAGAAGAAGAAGGAGGAGGAGGAGGAGGAGGAGGAGTATAATGTGTCTATAAATAATCAATCCTCTTCCATCTTCACTTCTATCCTCTTCATTTCTTCCTTTCTTTCTTCTCCTTCTATACTTATGTCAATAATCCAGGTTTGACCGTAGCTATTATCCAGAAACCAAGCATACCGAAAGACTACAATTGTACCATTTGTGGATCTATGGATGATATAGATCCTCGGGGGAAAGGCTAGTGCTGACTTCTTGTTTTTATTGGTGAAGCAGCTAAAGTTTAACATAACTTAAAGAAGAATGGAAAAAAAAAAAAAACAGCCTTTCTGTCTGGTCCTAGACATGGATAGTCCTACCAAGATTCAAAAACAAACAATAAATTCAAAAAACATACCCCCTGTAAACTACTAAAAATCAAAGCTTTTTCATCAAACACTTAACACTAAAAGAGGAAAATCAAGAAAAGGTAAAAACCTGTTCCATGAATACAATCTTATTTCATATCATTTCTTCAAAGAACAACAATACCCCCACAAATCTAGACAGCATTTGAGGACAAAAAAAACCAATAGATTATATCCTGAATTCACCCACATTGCCACAGATCTGACTGAACCCACCCTTAAAACCCATCAATTCATTCATCATACCCACCAAAGATCACCACCATCATCAACTCCACTTTATCGTAGTCAATGACACAACATTCATAATGTTAATTGACTTCTAAAAGTGGCATGAACAATATAAATTGACGCAAAAAAATAACCTTTCAAAATGTTAGTCCAAGTGCCATTCTTGACGCAGCTCTCCAGCCGGGGAATATATCCACAAAGCAGATTTAAAAGAGAGAGAGAGAGAGAGAGAGAGATTTAATAACTGTTTATGTACCTTGAGAAAAGCCCAAGGATCGGGACCAAAGAGTTCTTTGACGTGAGGGTACTGAGAGAGGATCTGTCGCCGGCGGGAAGCGTGAGGTTCGTCGGTGTAAGACCAGAAGAAGTCCGTCCCCATTACTCCTTCTCTCTCCTCAACTCTTCCCATTCTCTCTCTCTCTCTCTCTCTCTCTGACCCCTCAAATCCTTTTCTATCCCTTTCTCTCTTTTCTCTCCTGATCTTCTCCTTCCCCCCTGTTTCCTCTGATTTCAAACAACAATCACTGTCATCTAGCTGTGCATCTATCCATATCAGCCTGTTAAATTTAAAGATATTCTAAAATGGGAAAAACAATTTGGCAAGGAATGGCCGAGGTTCATCTGGTGGTGTCGTCCATATGTATTTCCAGCCAGGATTTTCATTCCGATCTTCCCTCTTCACTCTACAACATTGAATAATAAAATTATAAATTTTTGTTGGTTATGCACCCACCATTGCACAAAATAAGACATAGCAACTTCATGAGTGTTCTTATAAGGTTTTTTTTTTTTTTTTTTAGAATTTTAAATTTGAATCATAATTATTGTTGAAAAGATAAGTCCGCCACTCTCGTTTTACTAATGCATATAGAGATGGTCTTGTAATCAAAGTCTATTTTTTACAAGCAAGTTTTGTGTTTATGAGAATTCGATCTCATAATCCAAAAAAACACTGACTTATAAGAGTATTTTTTTTAGATAAAATGTATTTATTACAATTATTGTTGCTCAAATATAACAATAAATTTTTATTTTTTTTACAGCAGGAGTGTATTTCCATCAGAATATACAAGTAACCTACAAGGAAAAAATCGATTAGGGGCCCAAGTGACCTCCCACATGAGCCTTCCAATGCTTAATTTAGTTTCTGAATAAGAGTGAAAAATGCTGAGAAAGTAGAGTTGTAGTCTTAGTAGAATTGTGAGTATAAAATGTTGAGAAAGTAGAGTTGTAGTCTTAGTCTCTTGAATGGTGGTGTTGTGAGCTGGAAAAGTTCCGAGCAGACAATCACAATGGATTCAACCACTGAACCCGAGTATGTTGTGGCATGTGATGCTACTAAGGAACCTGTTTGGATTCAAAAGTTTTTTTCGGAGGTTGATGTGATTTTGACCATTCTATCACCAATACCTTTATATTGTGACAACAATGGAGCTATCGTGCAAGTGAAGGAACCCAAGTCTCATCAGAAGTCTAAACACATTAAGCGTTGGTTTCATTTAATTTGAAAGATCATAGCACATGGGGATGTGCAGCTGCAGAGAATAGATTTAATGGATAATATAGTTGACTCACTCACCAAATCTATGACTTAGTCATAACTGGATCGATATCTTGAGAAAATGGGTATCTGATTCCTACTAATGGTGTAGTACTAGATGTACATGTGATATAAATTTAGCATTAGTGCAAGTAGGAGATTGTTAATGTTTTATGGCCTGATGTTAGATCTGAATGACATATAGTGGGCTTGTTTTTATGCATTCATTATATCTTTATATAAATCTATGAAAGACAATGTTTTCTTCATTCATATTTTTTTCAATCAATTGTATGAATGAGTCATCGGATCTTCTATGTGAAAATCTTATTCTCAAGGTATTGAGACCGTGTGACAAGATTATCTGATAACAGAACTTTTAAAACTATTTATAGTCCTTAGATTCTTTGGATGAGGATTCTGATTAATTAAGTATGGACTAGCACATGGGTTACTACCTCGTTCAATATGGGGATACTAATAGGAGAATAGTGTGTCACGTACCATATGACATGATATGTTGCTAGTAAACTTGTGAGTGGTCGTTAAGAAACGATCATTCGAATGTGACGTCAATGTCTGACCACATACCCTGGTGGATAATAGTCATGTCATGAGGTTGCGATGGTATGTTGATCTTTAAACTTGAACCAACATGATTGTTTTGTATATTGATGTGCGAGATTTGCTAATAAGTCGAACCATTCAATTGAGATATTGAAACGTTTATCTATGTGGTTCCGTATTATTGGTATATGGAAATAGGTGTTGACAATAGGATCTGTCGCCCTTGTTGGTATTTGATGGGATGAACGTCCTATGTGATCTATTATTAATGTGACGGGACAGTCCCTAGACAAGGCAGATTGAAAGTCAAGAAATGTGTTTTTTGAGGTGTCATTTGGTCACATTAATGAGGCTTGACACAAGGCAGATTGAAAGCAAGGGATGGTGTTTTGCAGTGGCCCTGCCATCTCTTAAAGTGCTTACATCATTTCTTTGTGTTATAATTGTAGGGCTTCATACTTCGTAAGAGGAACCATCGAAAGAACTGGTTCAGATGTTCCTAGGAAACTAGTGGGGTGAGTCTTCTATTGGACTTAAGAGTGAGTCTCCCATTAAGGTCTAGTGGAGTAGGAAAGGGGCTTCCACAATCTTGGTTGGTTTTTGAGAATTTGAGCCTTTGCTTCCTTGGGACTTTTTCGGTTAGTAATGTTTCTTGTTTAAGCCATCGTAGACTAATTGGTTGGCTTTTTGATCAAGCTTCCCATAGGTGACATCAATTGTTCTTGTCCAAATACAACAATAAATTTCTTTGTAAAGGGAAAGTGTCTCAATCAAAGTATATGAGTGACCTGCAAGGAAGAAATCGGTTAAAAGCGCATGGGACCCTCTAATCTTAATTCAGTCTCTAAACGAAAGTGTAAAATGTAGAGAAAATAGAGTTATAGTTTGAGCAAAATTGTGAGCATACCTTAATTGAAGGAGAGTTCTCATATTTATGAAGATAGGGATACTAGGAAGACCACATTCTTTGGCAGGAATATTGAACACCCATCCAAATTTGTAAGCAGGCACATTAGACGTAGATTTAACTCTCATGTGAATAATATTTAGAGATCAAGTCTCTTAAGGTCTATAGTCGCTCAAAAGGGTCTCTTGGATAGTTTGGATAGAGGCTTCTAGTTTTAGGTTGTCCGCGAGAGTCTCCCAAATGTAGATCTTTTTATGAGTGAATAACCTTTGCATCTCTCCCAGAAGAGTTTCTCGATGATATTGAGAGAGGCTTCCAGAGTCTTTCAGTCAATCGATCTCTTAGTCTCTCGATCAGTTACTCAACTAACATCTCAGTTACTTTACTAACATCTTAGGTCTTGTTCTCTTTGTTATTTTCAACTGGTTTTGAATTTTTAATTTTTCAAAACACTGAAAACGTGTTCTCTTGTCTGTTTTCAAAAACACATTTTCAACAACAAGGAAAAAAGTTGTAAAGAAAACTCAAAACAACATTTGTTGTTTTGGGTGTTTTCTGTGAAAACACACACAAAAATTGAAAACACGAAAAACACACACAGTGACACAGCCTTCCCCTCCACCCCTCCATTCTGACATCGCTTCTCTCTCTCTCTCTCTCTCTCCCTCTATCTCCTCAGCTAAACATCGCGCCCTTCATTTCCGTCGCTGTCGACCTCACTCGCCACTGCCGAAAGCCGCCATCAACCGCTCCCCTTCCCCCTGCCATTTGATCTTCTCTCATGTCTCATCTTTTCTTTTGATTGCCTCTCGCCAACTTCGTCATCGCCACGAGCAGCCATTGATTGTGCCTGCCATCTCCGTTGCCGCCACAAGCAGCCATTGACTGTGTCCGCCATCTCCGTCACCACCACGAGCAGCCGTTGACCTCGCCCGCCGCCACCGAAAGCCGCCGCTTGCCATTAGATCTTGCTGGTTCCATCCTCTCTCATTTCTTCTCTCAACTGCCCTCTGCCATTAGATCTAAGGAGATTTGGTCGTTGGATCTTGGTGGTTTTTAGGTATGTTGGTCGATGGGACCTTGGGTGTCGGGCAGTTGATTCTGATTATTGGAAACCACCGGCCATAGTGGCCGGTGGCGACTGGCAGTGTTGAAAGATTTAGGGCGCTAGAGGAAAAGAAGAAAAGAGAAAAAATAAAAGGAAGAAAAGAAAAAAAAAAGAAAAAAAATCAAAGAAGAGAAAAAAAGAATTTAAAAAATTATTATTAAATTTTTAAAATAAAATTATATATTTATTTAAAATTTTAAAAATATAATATATCTATATTATAATTAAAAATATAAGATAGGATATATCATATTATTAAGTGTATAATTTAATACAAATTATTGTTAAGATGTGTGTTAATAATTTATTAATTAAATTTATTATTTTATTTTAATAATAAAATTTTATTTAAAAGAGTTAATTTTATTATTTAATAATTAAATACATTGAATAAAATATCATAATAACAAAAAATGAACAATTTTTCAAAATTTTGAAGTAAACGTATTTTCTAGTTTTTTGTTTTGTAAAACAATTTTTTAGAATGATAAAAAGAACACATTTTTAAAAATCTCAAAACAGATACTTAAAACACAAAACTAGAAATGAATTAAAAACTCAAAACTGAAATACGAAGAGAATACCACTGTAGTTACTCTCTTGATTATTTGACTAACCTCTCAATCACTCGGTTGGCTTCTTGGTTACTCAATTAATCTCTTAGTCACTCAGTAGTCTCTTGACAGTCTCTCGATTACTCGGCTAATCTCTCTTATTAGTCACTCGATTGACCTTTTAGTCACTCAACTTACCTCTTACTTACTAAACTAAGTCTTTCGATTGTCACTCGCCAAGTCCCTTGATGGGTTGTACTTGCCTACTTGGGCTCATCATTGGACATAACAACAACTTATTTTTATCTTTAAATTTTTTTATTAATTGATAACAAATATATCATATTTTGAAACATTCAATCAATCAATAAAATTATTTAGAAATTAAAAATAAAATGTAATAATACACTTTGTTTGAAAATATATAGCGCACTCATGCCCAGTAATGGTTAGCATTATCTATTTTTATAACATAATAAATTATAATTCAATCAATCTTAATATATAGCGCACTCAGTCCTTTGTTTGAGATGGTGCTTGATTTATTTAAGGGTTAATACATATGACTGACTTTTTAATAATTAAAAAAAAATGTTTAGTCTTTGAAGTAAAAAATGTTAAAATTTGATATTTAAACTATTAAAAAATATTATTTTTAGTCATTACCATTACGAAACATTCACACATGCATAAATACGCCCGTTTTGACGTATGAACGCTATGTTAGTGAGACACATTAAATTAGGTTTAATATATAGATATACAACTTTTAGTCCCTCAATAATTAAAAAATTTGATATTTGGTTTCTAATATAAAAAAAAAAAGAAAATTTGATAAAAGAAAAATGCCTAAATTTCATTAAAAAAAACCTAAAAATTTTAAACAAAAAGACATAAAAATACTCAAAAAATACCTAAATTTCATAAAAATACCTAAAATTTCATAAAATAGAACTAAAAATATTCAAAAAAAAATTGATGAAGTTTATTTTATCACTTCTTGTTTAAGACCTTATTTGACAATTTGTGAAAAAGATTTATGGATTCAATGAAGTTTTTGTTTTTGTCATTTAAATTCTTGTTATCACAGTTTCCATTAGGTCTTTTTAAAATATTTTTAGGTCTTTTTTTATGAAAATTTAAGATATTCTTATAAAATTTTTATGTATTTTTTTTTTGAAATTTAGGTTTTTTTTGAATATTTTTAGTTCTTTAAATGAAATTTAGGTATTTTTAATATTTTTAGGTCTTTTTATAAAATTTAGATATTTTTTTTATCAAATTTGTTCTTTTTTCATATTAGGGATTAAATATCAAAATTTTTAATTATTAATCGACCAAATATCATATTTATATATTAAGTGTAATTTGATGTATTTTGCTAATGTGATATCTTATGTGATATAGATAATGGATTTGTTTACTCTCAATTATAGTAAAAATTTAAAGTAACTATTTGTAATAATTAAGATATCAAATCTTGATATTTTACGCATTAAATATAAAATATTAATTTTTTTAATTATTAAAAGGCACATTGTCATATTTAGCGATACTTTGCAATATTCAAAGCTTTACTTGCTTATAACTCTATGCTTCATCTCCCAACTTGCCTTGTGACATTAAACTTTCACTGAAACATGACAGTATTCTTTTATGGCCAAAAACAGATTTATGCCTCTAGTTTTTTGTATTTTTTTATAAAATCTTAAATGTTTTGTGATTCCAAATGTATTCTTAAATTTAGGCCAAAAGTATATTTATGTCACTGAAGTTTTGCATTTTTTTTATGAAATTCTAAACTTTTTGTGATTCTAAATATACCTTTAAACTGCGTAAAATAACTCATTTAAACACTTGGTCAGTAAGTGATATGCATGCGTACTAACATGACAATTTTTTCTACATCTCCTTAACTTCTCATTTTCTCTCTCTCTTTAGTGTCTCCTCAACTCCCTTTCTCTCGAACGACATCTCGTTAACTCTTTCTCTCTCTCTCTCTCTCTGACATCTCTTCAACTTCCTCTATCTCTCTCTTTGATTGCGTCTCCTCTGTCTCTTACATCTCCTGTAAAAAAATGCTACCCTATATTGGCCCATCTTCAATCCCCACTAGTGGCGGGGTGATCATCAACTTGGACATGTCAATAACCCATCTAACCCAATTAGTCTACGTGACCCAACCAAATGAGATGTAACGACGTCAAACAAGGAGGAAACACAGCTAGAGAGAGAGAAAGAGTGAGTGTTGGGGAGACTCTAAAAAACTATCATGTCAATGTGATTGCGTATTGGTTGTTAGCCAAGTGTTTAAATGAGATAATTTTACACAGTTCAGAGATACATTTGAAATTATGAAAAATTTAGAAACATAGATATGCTTTTGATTTAAATTTAGTGACACATTTAAAATTGCAAAATATTTAAGGTTTTACAAGAAAAAAATATAAAAATTTAAGAACATAAATATGGTTTTAGCCATCCTTTTATCTATATGTCTTATCTATTGATGGCACATAATTTATATCAACATTAATTTTATTTTAAAATCATTAAATATTCTCATATTCTTTCAATTTTCAAATTCATTTAGATTCTTACGATGGAGGTTCATAGCATATTCCCTCCTTCCCACATTTTCTTTTTTACTCAAAAAAAAAAAGACTAGAGAAAATATGCTTAAACATATTTTCAAATCTTCCCTTTAAATCCAAAAATTTGTTATATTTATGAGTTAACCACCCAACTATTTGCAAATCTGAAAATTTTTGGCAAACAATATTTGAAGGCAATTTTTAGAAAATTTCAGCATTAAAAAAATATATTAAAATAATGTGATTATTAATAAAATTTCTAATTCGTATAATTATTCAAACCACCACTATTAGCAGCAGCTACCATAAATATATAACTAGGAGGAGATTAAATTGCTTTAATCGCAAGCAAAGAACCCATGTTTTAAATTACAAGCATAAAATTTTTAAGGATGGAAGTATCTTTTGGTGGAATTTCTTATCTCATTCATGGATAAAAGAGATGAATATTATATAGAAGAAAGCTTATTAAAAATATCGATAGAATTTTAATTACAACAAAAGAATATAAGGTCATCACTAACACGTGGGGCAATTGCTTGTCAAATCAAAATTTGATGAGGTAATTGTTGAAAATCATCTATGACGGGTCTCTCTATTTGTCTTGTGGCTTCTCAAATTTTTATTGAGTTTCAAATGGTTTGTTAGAATTGATGAGTGAAAAATTACTTTATATTCTTCTTGTCCCAATGACTCTCTCTTATAGATCTAGAATTGGAAGAAGACATCAACAACGAGCAACAACAACAGCAGCCTTTGTGAGCAGAATGACGGTTGAGAGTGAGAAGTCGAAGTCGAATGAGGAGGAAGATAGCAGTGCAGATGTAAATGATGAAGAAAGTGATATAGATGAAGTGGATGAAGAGAGTGATGCAAATTTCCAAAGGAGTAAGTGAAGATCGAAATTTTTAGAAAGTGGGTTTGTGAGATTTTGATATTTTTTTTTATCTATCAATGTATTAGGTGATTGATATTGTGTCTTTAGTTGTTGATTTGTATATTTAATTATTGATTTTTTGTATGTGTGTATTTAATTATTAATTTTGTTTATTAGTGTATCTGATTATTTTGTGTATTTAGTTATTAATTTTGTATATGTGTGAAAATTATAAAAAAAATAAAATAAATAGAATTAAAGTTTATTAAAATAAATAAATGAAATAGAGAGAAGAATATGAAATATAGTTAGAGTACGTACAATTTTCAAGATAAAATCAGAATATGAAGTGAATTATTTATAATATAATAGAGAGATGAACTGGAGATAGTTTTAAGGCAATTAAGCCTAATGAAAAAAAGCCTAGAAGAAGGCTTCCATACCATAAAGAATTTTGTGGTAAAATTTCTTTTTTCGTTCATTGACAAGAGAGTTGTACATTATATAGAAAAAAAAATTATTCTAAATATAGATAGAATTCTAAGAAAGTATCGATATATTCTAAATATGGATAGACTTCTAATTATACAAAAAGTATTAATCTAGGGAAAAACAAATAAAAGGAAATACAAAATTAAAGAGATAGATTCCTTAACTAAAGTACTTTATGAATTTAGAGTAGAAAATCTACGAATAATTTCAAGAACAGTAACAATGACACCCAACATGAAGAAGTCATAAACATCCCTTTATTACTACATTTAATTTGATGAAAAGTAAAAATGTGTTTTGAAAATAAAAATGAATATGAATTACTATTTTTTGTATAATAAATGACAATTTTCAGATTATTTTATTTAGTTAGCTAACAAGGAATTTGACTTTATAATTCTCAGGAAAAAAAAAAATAAAGAGTTTATAATTTTATAATATTTTTTGAATTTAATATTAATAAATATAATACTACACAAAATTACCAAAACTCTGATTTTATATATCAATGCTTTCACAACATAGTAACAGCCAAACAAGCCTAAGCGGTGACACAAAAGCAATTTTAATGCTAGTCGTCACTTCCCTAAGACAACTTTTATTTTATCCTAACTTCAGACCAGCTATAAATGTGAGAGAGAGAGAGAGAGAGAGAGAGGTAGGAAGTAACATAATGCTCTTCAATAGAAGGAAACTGAGCGGTAGTAACATAATGCTCTTCAATAGAAGGAAACTAACTGTCTGGGTATATGCATACATAGCTACTCAAAGAGAAGCAACACAATTTCATTCAATGAAGTTCAAGCTATACATAGATGTACAAATTTGGCTAAATACATTACATTCACCAAACACCTTCCAGTCAGACAATCTCAAGATGGGTTATTCACTTCCAAAGCATTGGGAAATTTCTCCAACTCTTAAACCTAACCTAACCTCACCTCACCAGTCGCCACATCCACATGAACATTGGTCTTTATGCAGAATACAATCAATGAGGCACTCTCTGCTCATATGGAGGCCATCGCATATTGCCTGATTCAGATGGTGCCAAGCGCCTACCTTGTATGAGAATCATAAGGGTCCAGAGCTGTATCAGGAACGACCACAGGCAACTTATCTATGTACATGAACAGCCTTTGAAGGTTCTCCTCTGCAACGGTTTCCATGTCAATTATGTCCCTAGCGTCCAGGAGGACCCAGAGGTCACCCGAGTTCACCCTCTTCAGACTGTCACGGCAGAAGGGGCACGACTGAGATCGTGTGCGCCTGTAATATGTCCTAAAAGATTTCAGTTTCACATTCTGAAAATATGAGGGGAATATCTTATAATCAAGCATGGCAAATAATAAGTTGGAAAGAGGGAATTCTGCAGACGTGTGAATGTTTGAGGGCAGTCACCCTTTGCTTGGGCCAAGGGCAAAGGCTAAGGTTGTCATGTGCGAGAAATCAAGTAGAAGAAAGTTGTTCACAAAAATAGAGCCAAAGATCAGGTCATGCCTAACGCCACTGTCTGTGGTACACCACATTGACAAGGAACAGCGGCAGCAGCATAGATATAGCATTATTCAGTGAGAATGCTACAAAACAGTTTTCAATTGTAACCTAGGAGCAGTTTTCTTCTTACTAAACTAAAACATGCTTTACAGTTTGACGTCTGGAAATCTCTAGATCCCACAAATCAAGAGATACTGGTAACAATCCATAGCGTTCTTCTATTAACTAAACGTGTTCCAATACTATAACAACCAGAGCCTTAATCCCAATAGGTGCGGTTGACTGAAATTCATTCAAGTACTTGCCTTTTAAAAAACATCACGGGTAAGTTATTTCTTTCCAGTTAAAAGGAAAAGAAAACTGATAGAACATCAAATCACCATTTTATTTTTTTCTTTTTTTGGAAAAACTAAAAGAGATACCAAATTCAAAGAAAAATAAATCAACTCCACATACAGTTCAGATCAGAACAAATGCAATTTGATCTGGTTCAACAGTCATACAAATCCCTTCACCGTGTAGATGGAACATTGCCAATGATAGCATTCGTCAGCAACATTTTCTGATGCCCACATGGGGAAGGGGAACAAGTTGCTAACAGCCTAGCTTTCTTGGGGTTTTAAAGTGTTTTCAAACTGCTCCGCTTCCTGCTCCCCTGGACCTGTCTTTCTTTTGTTGTTTTTTTTTTTCCCCCTCCTAGGAAGATTCTTCTTCCCTTCCCCCTTCTTGGTATTTATTTGTTCACAAATTATGTAAAAAGGTAAGAAAAGGACAAGCATCCTAGCATGGGAGTATAGAAAGGAAAACCATATATCATTAGTAAGAAGAGAACCCCCCTAAACTTGAAAAAAACTTTTTTTCTTCATACACAGTTTCAACGTCTACAGGGTAGCACCCAAAACACCATTAGATAGCAAACACTGGTAAAATACTTTTCAAAGAACACCTGAATGGACCATCACCACCTTCTAGACATTAATCTACCTTTGAGTCGGAACAAACCAACTAATTCACATAATGGGAAAGATACATCATTGACTGCAATTACCTTGCCCATCTATTGCATTTGCATTTTGCCTTGCCTGGTCACCATATGCATCTAACATGCAACCATTATTCAATATTACAGATAAAACAAGACTTAAAATGGGTAACATAAAAAGGGGAGCCAAATAGCAGTTTTGGAGACCAATGTAATATAATTGGTAGGATTAATTCTTTTCCAACTATTTGGAGTGGGTCATATGTATAGATCTAGTCAATTGCAGCATCTCTAAGACAAAAATGATGAGGACTTAATAGAGGATAGGGAAGACACTTGTTCCTCTCACAACCACTCTTACCAAGCTTATAGCTCCATAATATGTCTTTTTTCACATTAATATTTCTGTGGCTAACATCTTCTTATTCAAAATCCACCATCTCAAATATTTGAGGATCCTAATATACACTATAGATAATCTCTCTTCTTCTCCCCATACCTTTCCATCAGATTCCTTAATAGACTAGTCAATTATATTGTTGGCCTCTAAGGTAAATCAAAATTATTTTTTTTAAATCTGACTTAATTAAATGTTTATTTACAAAAGTATCTATAAAATATTACCAATAAGACCAAAATGATTCTGTCATAAAAAGGGGTGTCCCCAGTGCAGAGGCTTCCCTCTATACGACGGTCAAGGGAGGATCCAATTTATATGCAACCTTGCCCATGTTTTTTTTTTCTGAAAATAGATTGTTTCCACAACTCAAACCCATGACCTTCCGATTACACAAGAGCAACCCTCTAAACTAAACCATGCAAACATAGGTTCCAATGGAGGAAAAAAAAAAAGAGCATGGGATTTTGAGGGCTAAACCAGATGAGGATATGGGTTGGGTGCTGGGCAAAGTTTCTAATAGAGTAGATTTCAGGCTGATCTCTTGATAAACAACACATTGCCATCCCTAAGTAAGAACATAATGGCAATGCATCACATATTGTAAAATTTTTCACTGCATTCAATTATTTACTTTTTCTTTCTTTCATTTTTCTTTTTCTTTTTTTTTTTTTGCTAACCACATTCAATTATTTACTTTACTTCCGACCATTTTTATTCTATAGAAGTTTTCCAAGTGGCATGATTTAATAGATTAGCGTAAATAGATTAATAAAGAATGTTTAGCAAAAAAAAAAAGAAAAGACAAGAGAAAGAGGTTATCGTGATTATTATCCTACAATTTAAATTTACCCAATAGTTAAAGACACAAAAGAAAACCATGCAAAGAAGATAAAAGTAAAAGAAATGAGGAGAATAGTTTCCTGATTTTATCTTTCCTTTTTTATTTTTCTGGCTGGTGAGAGAGCTATGGGTATGATTGAGAAGAAGCAAGAATGGCAAAGACAAAGCATTACCACTAATAATGGCAAAACAGAAAATATACAACTGTTTTGAACAAATATAGGACCATCACTTGAATAATGGCCTACTTTCAAATTCGAAATGCACATTAGATATATAAATAAATAGATTTGGGGCTTGGGAGAGAGAGAGAGAGAGAGAGAGAGAGAGAGAGAGTACCACTGGCGGTAGCATTTCAAGCACATGGCATGGTTACAGTTGGGCAAGACAATCTTACTATTCATCTCCATGCAAATTCCACATTCTTCCTCTCTTTCAATGTCTATATCTGAATATTGTTTGCGTTCTTCATCATCTTTCCTTCTGTACCTTTCCATGCATAATGCCTTTTGCCTCTTATCTTCTTTGTCAGTAACACCTCTTTGAAGTTGTAGTAAAGAGGGATAAATAACCGCTGGCCAGGAAAAATTCAGATATCAACAAGTAGACAGAGACTTCAGGATGCTAACTTTAAGAAACATGGCTTCAAACTAACACAGGATTCAGAAACTTACCATAGAATTCTCTTATGCTAGCTTTCCTTTCATGGGTAGACATAGTTGTGGTGCCATCATCGTAAACCTGGATTACGAGGTAGGTCAACAATGTCCATCATCAAGGAGCATTCAAAAATTGAGAAAACCTTACTACGCAAAGCAACCTTGTAAATCAGGATTCTCAGTAGCCCAAGTGCACCAGCAAGGTTACAGTCCGTCCACTGTACTAGGAAAAGGAACAGGTGTGCAGCCGGACTATAAGACATTCTCATTTGGAGGCAAGCACCACCATAACCCCTGGGAAAATCAGACGCCCTGCAACTTGCAAGAAAGAAAAAACAAAAACTTTAGCAGAAATATCTAGTGTGATACAGTATCAACTTGGCAAGTCAACTATGAATCAAATGAAGAAAATGCACAAACAGAGCTATACAGAGATTCTATAACTGTAAACATGACAGTGCACCAGCTTAAAATGTAGAGGTGCTCTGATTATCAGTGGTGATATAGTTATTTCTCCAATCAACCTGATTATAGCATCCCTTTCCTCTTTCCACACCATCCAAAATTTTTTTCACAAAAACAGTAGTTCAAAGCCAAAAAGCATGACTTTTATGCTAGCACCAATACTTTGTCACAACCTATTTCCAACTGCAACTAGGTAGCCAAATGCAATGTTGCTGACTTGATTAGCCGCAAGTCTATAATCAAAACCTAATACAAGTAACTGAAAATACTCATTTTGGGATTTCAGGGAACTAGTGAAGTCGCTTATCAGAATGAAAAAGGAAGCAATACCTTGGTTTAAACAGGAGAATTATTTTGTGCCTCTAAGGCACCACCTCAGCGGAACACCTTAGTGCCCCAAAACAATGAGATGTTGCCACATTAGTGATAAAGTTAAATTTGTAAATAATCACGTGAACTCTTTTAAAGTATACACGAATTTAACCTTATTGCTAACACATTGCAACACCTCATTGAATTGAGGCACTAAGGCCTTTTGCCGACGTGGCACCTTGGAGGCATAAAATAATTTCTCTCCAAACAGAGACGGGCAAGGTGATATAATAATGCCTCAATCTACCTTAAAAGCATTACAATGGGAATTTCAACCATATCATCGAATGTAGTAGTAGTAGTAACAATAATAATCATGAGCGGCCCAGCAGAAATATTTCATCCCCGAATCCATTGAGGTAAAGGACCCGGCATAATCACTGCTCAAAAACGATACCCAGAACAATTAACTAATATCTTTCCAATTAAATTTGGAAGTGAAGAACTCTCAAACAGATGCAACGAGCCAGATAATTCAAAACAAACCCACTTACCTAAACCGGTAAGAGAGAGAAAATCCTATAAATATGACAATTAATGATTAACTCGGAGCAGAAACAGAACCCTCAAACCATATACACATAAGGCTAACTAAAATTAAAATAGAGTTTCGGAGCAGAAACAAAGCCCCGGCAGCTTGATTCAGGCACAAGAACAATTACAAAATAGAACATAGACAATAGAAAAGAAAAAGCAACACCGACAAACCAAAATGGTCCAAGACCTGGAAATCGATTTAGAGAGAGAGAGAGAGAAAGCTTTACTGACAGGGTATTGGCGTGCTGAATATCGGCTTCAAGACCTTTGAGAGAATCCTTGAACGTCTTTCTCATGGACCCAACGTACATCCCTCCTCCTCTTCCTCCCCCTCCCACTCCTCCTCGTTTTTCTTTTCGTTACGCAAATACCCAGAATTTTCCCTAGAAACAAACAACACACAGCATTGAACGATCACTCCCTATCTCTCTCGGCTCTTGCTCTCAGACTCCAAAACCTAACAAATTTTCATCCAAACTGCGAAAAACCCTCACTCACTCACAGTCTCTCTCTCTAGAGTTGAATTGCTTGTGGACTCGGCGTTCTTCTATTCCATTCTGTTCAAAAGACGATTTCTACAGACCGACGTGGCCGATTGGAACGGCCACGTGGGCCGTAGCGGTGCCCCGCACTCGTCCAAACTATGTTTACATATCCCTTCCCAATATTATATTATAATATTTGGGATGATTATTGTTGTATTCTCATTGTTCGTTCTTAATTTTGATAAAAAAATAAATTATAAATATAAATTTTTATTTTATTACACAAAATAAAAATTAAACTCACGACTCATTGATACAAACTCGACATATCACTTATCGATCACTCAACTTATACTCTTGAATCTATACTATAATACTTTCTTCTTATATTAAGATTCAAATTACATTTTCATTATAATACTAGTAATTTGCATATTAGTATGGTATACAAGTACCCCAAAATTATGTATATATTAGTTTGTTCTTCTCATAATGATAGGAAACGAATAAAATGTTTTAAATGATAATTTATTTTAAATGGCGGCATTTAATTTTTTTGAAATATATTGTAATTAAACATGAACTTTAATATAATCGTAAAATTATTTTTAAGTTTAATAATTGTATTGTTAAGTGATAATTGTGTTGTTTGAATAAGTTAAACAAAATATTTAATTGAAAGATTAAGACTGATGGAAAGTTAATTGTCAATTGAATCAATTTAATTGCCTTAAATTTATGCAATGTACCTAAAGTTATGGGTAATTGGGTATCTAATGATTAAATGAATCAATTTAATTGCCTTAAATTTACCCAATGTACCTAAAGCTATGGGTAATTGGGCATCTAATGATCAAACGAATCATCTTAAAGCTCTCATCTAAGCATGCCTAATTAAGATATTAATCATGGGTTTTTGGCATTGGTTGTTTAATTTTTAGCTTTATAATTTTTAGCATAAAATAGAAAATAATATTTTAATTACTTGTCTACAGTTTAAAAATTTTTAAAAACTTTTTAAAAGATTAAACAACAAATTATGTTTATGTAATTATTAATTTATTTTTTCCCTCTCCAAGTGGTTGATAATAGTTCTAGACGTCACAGAATTTAGAAGTCGTTATTTATCTAATATTTTCGATTGTCGAACAGCAGGAATAAGAATTTAATAGAAAAAAAGACAAAACAAAAAACTTATGAAAAAACAAACTATAACCATGATGTAATCTTTTATTTTTTAAATAAAATAAACTAAACACGAAAAAATTAAAAATAAATTCGAAAATATAAAACTCATTTACTACAGTTTCAAATTTCATTTAAGTTTTGTCTTTATTAAAAAATTATAACATGGGATTTGATAATATTTCTTCGCTTTCAGTTTTACGTTTACTTTAGTTTTAAAATATTTTCTTCATACTTGTACTTTACAACTCTTATAATGCATTACTGATATAATTCCTAAAATTTTATAGAAATTGTAGCAATAACTATCATAAACGTTTATACTAGTTTGCATGGAAATGTGTATGATAAATAGACACGATATGAAATAAAAATAAAAAAATTATATTTTTTTAAAAAGTAAAAAATGAAAACACAAGAAAATATGTAAATAAAAAAATATAAATGTCATTTTTAATATAATTTTAATATTAAAAAATAATTATTCTATTACACATAAACATAAAATTCATTATTTATTTAAATAAATATAAACGCAAATTACTTCTATATCAAACATGGTCAAGAGGATATCAAAAATAGAATTATTTTCATCTCTACATGGTCACATAATAGAAGCACATTTCTGAATCAAAAATGCATTTTTATTATTTTTCTAATAGACTAATATTACAAAACAACCCATAAACTTATTTTAAATTAAAAAAAGGCTTCAAACCATTTTTTTAGTATTTTTTTCACGTTTCGAGGTGAGAAACAATAAAATTTCAATATTTTTATGATTTAACCTTATAAAAAATAAAGAATAATTCATGAAAATTCACAATTATTTATTTTTAAATGTATATTAAATAAACTTATTTACCATATATATTAACCCGCATGTTATATGCACCGATAAAGCTCAAATTACATGCCCACAAATGCTAGTTTGCCAATAATATTTGTTTATGGTCATATATACTCATTTTTTATATAATAAAATTATCTTAATTATGTTTTGAACATTTATTTTTAATATAATCTCATTTTTAATAATAACATTTTTTTAAATGGATGGATGCACATCCTTGTATTTTACCAAAAATGCTACATGATATTCCAATTTTTAAAGTACGCACTAGTAAGCACGTTTAATAAGGACACTCCCTCTCTTTTTCTTTCTATAACGACATCTCCTTAACTTTCACACTTTAGTTGTATATCTTCTAATATATCACATGTTTATTTGGCGTCTCCTTCAATTACATCTCTCTCTCCAACGTCTCTTGTGAAGAATCTTCTTCTTTCTTATTATCAAAATCAAGTGACGGTGAATGCGACAACATTCTAAACATGAAAACATAAGCCCAACCACCATTAACAACCATCAAATAATAAAACTAGAGACCACCTTCCAATTACAACCAATTCAAAAGCCATAAATGGTTGTCATTAATATGGTTACGTCTTGAATGATTGCTTGATTAATGATTTTGTTTTTACTGTGTTTGGATCTTGAGTTTTTTCTAGTTGCTACAAATTATAGGATTTTTTATTTTCACTTTTGGAAATGTAAATACTTATATATAGATTCATGGTTGAAATGAAATAGCTATGGTGTTTGAAGTAACTATTGCATTTGCTTGCTTGTTCATTCACTGAGCATGGCTTGTACTATGCTATGTTCTTCTTGCATTCAATATATTTGTTAACAAGTGCAAGGAGCAGCAACTACTTTAAGGTTTCGAATTCACGAATTGAGACACAGTTGGAGAAAGAAATAAGGAGTTGAGAAGATAATGCTAGATAAATAAAATGAGTTAAAGGAGATCTAATCAAAGAGAGAGAAAGAGGAAGACTAGAGACACCACCAAATCTGAGGTTATGTAGCCATAAAGAGAAATATAGTTGAGGAGATGTGGGAGATAAATGAAACGTTAGAAGAAACGTCATTGGATAAGACACATGAGAGAGATATGAGACACTGGTGGAGATGCAACCAGAGAAAAATAAAGAGTTAAAGATATGCTGAAGAGATAGAGAGAGTTGAGGAAACACCACATTAGAGATAGAAGGAGTTGAGGAGATGTTAGAGAAAAAGAGAAAAGGAGTTGAAAAGACATTGCAAATTTTAATTTCTTTTAAATTTTTATAGTTTTCTGCCATATCACCCATGATGTCCTCATCCACGAAACTTCTGTGCATGCATTTCACACTTTCAAACTATTCCTAAACAGTGCCTAATGAATGTTTAATAGTTTTATTTTTTTAGAGTTAAGAAGTCTAATAAGACATTTTAAAAGTTCGAGGTGTCACACGACAATTTTGATAAAGTATAAGGGTATTTTTATACCTTCTCCCTTTTACTATATTTATAAGTTGTATATATTAATGTCAACTACTTAATAACAAAACTAGGACAATAACCATCATATTATATGTATAATTTTATTTTGTTGACTTTAACAAAATTTTACCATCACATAAATAATTGATACATTTCTTAAATTTTTAAGTTCCTATATTTTAATTACGTGAGAAACATCTTTAATAATATCCATAGTTAATTGAAGATGTCTACATTCACAATGATGATATAAAATAAAATTAATACATAATTATGATGCATTATTACCACGAAAATTATATCCTAATGGTAACTAGCTAGTAGTTCTGTAGTCTTGTAAAGCTTCAATCACTTCCTAAGTATGAACAGTATAATCTTACTTATTAATTAAAAATGGTAAAGAGTTAAATAAATCACTATATTTAAGTCTAGAATCAATTTAACTACTATATTTAAGTCATTATACGTTTAGATATAAGGCTAGATTAGTTATTACAGTAAACACATAACATACTGGGCCAGTTCATCTAAGGGCCCATGTATTGTTTTGTCGATCTTATTGACACTACCCAAATCCAACAAAGGCCCATTTGGTGGGCCAAAAAGCCCAATTTGGATTCCCCAATATAGGGTCGTTTCTGAGATTTTTCTCCTCTATGATCGATCCCGATATCCGACAGAAAACAGTGAAAAAAGTTAGGGGCAAGAGCTAGGGTTTGCTTACCAGTTTCGATGTCTAGTCACGACGACGATGGCGACCGGCGTACCAGAAGGGGAGGTGATCACATTCGTGGAGGATCTCCTCCGTATCATCACAGGGTCAGTTTTTTTTTTTTCCCCATATTTTTTGAAATTTAATGGCTCATTGAATAATTAGAACTATGGTTAGCAATTCTGGTTCGTGTTTCATCTATACCATTTGGATGAATTGGTAGCTGGTATTATTTTCTTGATTGATTACACAAAATTTGCGAACCTTTCTTGTTGTCCACGTGATACTTTTGATTTGTCGAGTTGAAGGTGGTTAAGATGGTGGTCTCTGTTATAAAGGGAGGAAACTGCTTTGATGTTCGATTTATGTCGAAAGATGTTTCGCTATTTTAAGATGTGAAATGTGTAAGAATTTTAGTTATTTACTAATTTAATCAATTTCATCTTCATTTTGTATCGGAGCAAATTATGGAATTGAACATCTGATAACTGTATTCAAGTTTTTCATAATTCTTTTAGCTGCTGTATTTCTTAACATATTTGTAGAGGAGAGTTGTGAACTTAAAGAGGAATAAGAGATCAAGACAAATTTTAGTACATATAATCTGTGCTCTTCACTGCCTGTACATATCGAAGGAAGTTTATTTTTAAACAGAACCTTTTATCGACAATCTTGAAAGTTGTAGGGCGAAGTGCCAGGGTGGTGTATACTTTGGCCTGTGGGCCAGATTGACCCTCATACTTTCAAAAAGGCTAAGGAAGCCCTCCTAATTTCAAACTAAGGGCCACATTTTCCCTTTTGTTTGTTTGGAATGGATGGTGTTTAAACATCTTCTAACACCATTTGACTTTGACCTATTAAAAGGGTTTCATTCCTTCACTTCATTAACAGAAAATACATCTCTTTTAAACTCCTTCAAGGATCAAACCATCTTCTTATGAAGATGATAGAAACTAGGGTTTGAGGGTGGAGTATGGGATGTATAGAATCATGTGGCTACTCTACCAGCTATTTGCCTATAGCAGCCGTTAAGGATTGTTCTCTATCGGTGCCTCCAACAACCCCCCCCCCCCCCCAAAAAAAAAAAAAAAAAAAAAAAAATCCACTCACAAGCACATCAACAGCCATTTCAGATGAGTTTTGTGTAGGTGTGTGAAGAAGAACTGCGTGGTTCTTGTCATGAAACACGACACAATCATCCAGTGACCTGGGCAGCAACAAAAGGTTCCCCATTGTTCATCTAGAGACTAGATCTTCCTCTTTAACTTTTCTAACCCCCTCCCCTCCTTATCTTGACTAGTTATGGGAGACCAACAATTGTAGTTGTGGGTCTTTGTTTTCTTTTTCCTTTTCTCTGTCATCTTTCTTATGAAAATTAGATAGTCTCCTCGTATTGTTTTGTATATATATTGATTCAACAACCAAATCTGTGTATATTTTATCTCTGTGTGTGTGTGTTGGGGGTGATGGTGGAGGTGGTGGTGGGTGTTCAGGTTTGTTGTTCTTGGTTTCTAATATCAAAAAATTATTTTTGTATTCTATACATTGATTTAATCAATTCTTTTTCAAGTGTGGTTAATTTTAGCTTTGTCAATGGACACAAACGATGTTGGAAGGTGTTTAAACGTCATTTCCAAACAGCCAAAAGGGCTAACATGGCCGTTAGTTTGAAAGTAGGAGCGCTTTGTTGGCCCTCTCAAAAGTTGGATGGCCAATCTGGCCCCAGACCAAAGTACAAGGGCCACCTTGGCACTTCTCCCAAAGTTGTAACAAGAAACTTGACCCGAATGACTATTTCAGTTATGAACTCATCATCATTCATCATTAACTGCACCTTATCCTGACGTAGGGTCATTAACGCGACATTTGTAATATCAATTGACTTCTAAAATTCTCATTGGCAATACAAATCCATGCAAAAGACCAAGGTGGCTAAATTTTATACCGGATGCTCTTCTTGACACAAGCCTCTTGTGAGGGAATAATGAGATAAAGTTCAAGTACCATCTTCATAAAGAAAAGTTTTATGAGACGGTGATGAAGGTAATTGATATGGTTGTGTTCCATCACATAGTTGATATTGTGAAACTAACCTGTACAACATGGAAACATGACACAAAACCTATGTTCATGATCTTTGTTTCAAGTAATGGACAAGATGTTGGCCATTGAAATAGCTAGAAACATTTCAATTCCTTGAATTTCCAGTGCTTTTATCAGAATATATTAAAACACTTTGGAACATTCCAAAACATTGAGTTGGTCTGACGCAGTAGGAATATTTTAGAAGAGT
Source organism: Diospyros kaki (assembly GCA_036245055.1). Taxonomy (NCBI): domain Eukaryota; kingdom Viridiplantae; phylum Streptophyta; class Magnoliopsida; order Ericales; family Ebenaceae; genus Diospyros; species Diospyros kaki. The sequence continues at coordinate 29,089,201 of BSEG01000003.1, read as the reverse complement.
TATTTGGGTTTACCTTGTCCGTTTGGAGAAAATATATATGGATGAAAAGAAACAAAAATTAGAAGGGCTTAAATGTACTAGGAAATCTTATGGACTTGAATGGAGTGAAGGGTGAAGTGAGGTGGTAATGAAGAAAGAAAACAGAAGAAACTGAGAAGGAAAATGAAAAAGGAGAGAGAGAATTTTTTACTGAATGATAATATCTGTTCTCAAGTTACAGAAATAAGGATTAGCTGAGTATTTATATTCAGCTAATCCTTGTTAACAAACAACTTGCAAGTTGCAGCAAGTTACAACAAACTAACTAACAAGAACTAACTGCCACAACAGAATTAAACAACCTAACAGCATCCTAACCATAGCATAACAATAAATTACTGGTAAACAAAATTATTTCTCTTCCACAAAGGGGACAGGGAAGTGAAAACCTTACGCTTGATTAACATTATATTCTTTACTTTTCTAATCCTACTATCGTTAGATCTAGGCTTTCTTGAATATTGATGTTGCTTTTTAGTCATTATTGCTCTTGCTCACTATTAGAATGAGAGGGGAATGTGAATTCAATTCTATTCAAGCATATCTGCTATGGCCATGGCTGCTGGCTTATATACCCATCCTCTGTGGGTTGGCGCCAATATTTGAACTACAAGTTGCTATTCCCTTCTTCTAACTGTCGATTCTTCTACAACCTTCGTTCCGTAACCATCCATCCTTTATTACAAGAATACCCCTTGTCACATGACAATTTCCCCTCCCCTTGGATTTCTTCTTGTCCTCAAGAAGGATCAAAGTAATCCCACCGCCTTAGGGAACTGCTTTACTAAGTCGGGCAAGTACTCCCATGTGTTGTTTTTCAGGGTGGAGGGTAGACCAACGCATGAGCACCTACATGATAGGTAGCTTCTGCTTGTAGATAGCTCTGTTGCCCATAATGGCTATAGGCTCAGCCACTTGTTGCACCTCTTGGGCTGCTGGGGGTAGGGTATTACTTATAGGGTTGCTTCCCAGAGATGGCTTGAGAAGGGACACACGAAACACGGGGTGTATGTAGGAGCCTTCTGGTAACTGTAGTTTATACACAACTTTGTCCACTCGGGCTAACACCTTATAGGGCCCATAAAACTTTGGATTGAGCTTAGTTATTGCCTAGGGAGATTTAGTCTTCAATTGAGCTTGCCTCAGCTTCAAGTACACCCTATCCCCTATTGAGAAAGACCGTTCACTCCTCTACTTATCCGTATACTGTTTCATCTGATTTTGGGCACTAGCCAACTCCTTACTTAAAATCTGCACTACTTGCTGTCTCTGAGCCAAGTAGTTGTCTACGGTGGCCACTAGATTAGGACTCCCACTGATGGGCAATAGTGGTGGCTTATACTTGAAAAATGCCTCAAAAGGGGTCATTTTTAAAGCGGTATGGTGGTTGGTGTTGTATCACCATTGTGCCAAGGACAACCATTTGTGCCACCCTGTTGAATGCACTAAGCACGCACATTTGAGGTGAGTCTCCAAACTTTGGTTGATCCGTTATGTCTGCCCATCCTTTTCTAGGTGGTAGGTAGAAGACATGTAGTTGAGTTCCCAATGACTTCATTAGCTCCTTCTATAGTAGGCTTGTAAAGATGTTGTCTTAGTCAGATACTATGACCTAAGGCAACCCTTGCTACGTCTTGGGTAGTGAAAGGATGTGCTAGGCTCAGGAAATGGGTGTATTTTGTTAGCCTACCCACTACTACCAGTATGCAATCTTTGCCCTCTGACTTGGGCAACCCTTCCACAAAGTCCATGCTTATGCTAGACCATGCTTGGTCCGGGATGGGCAACGGTTGTAGCAACCTTGGGGGATGAATGTTCTCATGCTTGCACTGGCTTGTTATATGTATTCTGGACCCTTGAATGTCCCCCAATAGGGGAGTCATGTAGGGTTGTCAGTACCTTCTTCCTTAGTGACTTATCATCCCCAATCACTAATCTTTTCTTGTACCTTAGTAGTCCGTTCCTCAGTGAATAGCTTGCCCTGCTAGCAGGATCTAGGGTTAATTGCTCCATGAGTTCTTTAGTCTAGTCCCCCTTCCCATAATTGGATGCCACTTCTAGATACCACTCAAGTGTAATGGAGGTCATAGCAACTGAGGTTCCTTCCATACATCTGGAGAAGGCATCAATTGCTTTGTTCTCATATCCCTTCCTGAATTGGATAACATAGTCAAGACCCATTCGCTTGGACATACCTGTTAGGATTAGGAGCTCTTAAAAACTCAATCAATACTCGGTTTTTGCTAATTCTCTATGCACTCCTCACTCGAAATCAACCAACAACAGAAAATATAAACTGGAAATGAAAGAACAAAATTCAACAAAGAAAAAATGAAAGAGATATAACCAAACCACACAATAGGCGCACAATTTATTCTGGTTCGAACTGATCAAAGATCAGTTCTACATCCAGCCGCAAATCCCGAGAGTAATCCACTAGAAATCTAGAGAAAATAGTTTACAAGAACCTTCAACTCTCTATCACATGAGTACACTGCCCTTTAAGATTACAAAGACTCTCCTCATAAAGCCTTTTCTCTCTTCTCAGCAATTTCACTCATATACAGAGACATAAATGAATCAATGTTTGTTCTATCCGACTGCCTAACCAACGCCTTCTATTTATAAACCATAGGAGGCGTTAATTACAAAGTGTTGAAGAGATTGTTGACTTAGTATAGCTGTTATTGCTTTACACTTTATGTAATCTCTTATGTTGTTATTGGTTGGTTGTATTTCTATGTTATGCTTGTAGCTGTTGAGGATTAGATTTATCTTAAATGCTAATGTGTAAGATGTGTAAGTAGCGGTTAGGGCTAGTATATAATCTAGCCTTGTTTTTGTTTGTAATAGAGGTTGAAGTCATTCAATTGCATTTCTCAGAACTCTCTCTCTCTATTTTTGACTTTTATTTCCCATTTCATTTGTTCCTGAGCTGCCTACTTTAGTTCCTATTGAATCAACTCCCTCGTCATTTCCTAAATCTAACCCTACTTCAGTTCAAGCTGCTCCAGCACCATCTGTTCATCCCATGCTCACTAGATCTAAAGCTTGACAGCTTTCCCTCACTTCTCCTCATGCCTTAGTGAATTTTTAGAGCCCAATTTTGTTCAAGAAGCTCTCTTAGACTTCAATTGGGTCAAAGACATGGAGGAGGAATATTAAGCTCTAAAAAGAAACAACACTTGGGATCTTGTTCTCTTTTCTTCAGATATGAATCTTATTGATTGTAAGCGGGTGTTTCGAGTGAAGTATAAATTTGATGGCTCGATCCTAAAATACAAGGTTTGTCTAGTTGCAAAGGGATTTCTTCAAACACCAGGAATAGATTTCGCTAAAACTTTCAGCCCAGTTATCAAAGCACCTACCATTCGGGTGTTTTTTCCTTAGCTGTAACATTTGGCTGGGAAATTCAACAAGTTGATGTGAATAATGCGTTCTTAAATGGAGATTTAAATGAGGTAGTGTTTATGAAGCAACCAGAAGGTTTTATTGATCAGTCTTTTCCTTCTCATGTATGTTGGTCAAAGAAATCTCTCTATAGTATAAAGCAAGCTCCAAGAGCTTGGTATACTAAGTTGCGGTCAGCCTTACAGGATTGGGGTTTTGTGCGGGCAGTTTCTGATGCTTCTTTTTTCATCAAAAGAACTCCTAAGTTTGTGTTGTTTGTATTGGTGTATGTTGATGATATCTTGATTACTGGGTCAGATTCTGCTACTTTACATGATTGTATTTGCGAGTTGGATACTCAATTTCTCTAAAAACATGTGGTGCAGTGAATAATGTCCTAGGGTTTGAAGCTTATTGTGACTCTACAGGCCTTTATTTGACTCAATCTAAATACACCCTAGATTTACTGAAAAAGGCTACAATGTCTGAGTGCAAACCATGTGCTACTCTTATGAGTGCAACCACTTCTCTAACTGATGATGGAAATTTGTTCTCTATTCCTTCTCTTTATTGAACTATTGTGGGCTCTCTCCAATATTTAACATACACCAGACCTGATATATCATTTGTTGTGAACAAATTAAGTTAGTTTTTGGCCTTTCCTAAGGATCAGCATTGGTTGGCTTGTAAGCGTCTATTGCGGTATCTTAAAGGAACCATTGGTCTGGGTTTGATTTTTACTCCATCTTCGTCTGATCTACTATTACATGTGTATACTGATGCTAATCATGCTGGCTATAAGGTCACAAGACGTTCTACTAGTGGTTTATGTGTTTTCCTTGGAAATAATTGTCAGATCCTACGGGTCTAACTGATCTATCTCAGGAATTTCATAAGGAATTCGAGAGAATTCTAATGAGAGATCCGATCGTGAGGGAGATAAGAAGAGAGAGAGAACGAGAGAGAGAGAAAGAGAGCGGGAGAATTGAGAGAAGACTTTAAGATTCAATTCATTCATGCCTTGAGAGTGAGACCAGTGTAAATTTATACTGATCTCCTCCGCCCAGTGGGCAGACAAGTGGGCCATTCGAAAAATGAATAGCTCTGCCCAAAACCCCCATACAACTGCTAACTACCATGTGCTATGACTATCTCTATTTCCCGCCTTTTATTTAATAGGCACATGACAGTTTTCCCACCCCATGAAACATTTCTTATCCTCAAGAAATATAAAACAAACTAGCTACTCTCGGGAACTATGTAAGTAAGTCAGGTAGATATTCTCATGTATTGTGGTCGTTATGGAGATGTGACCACCTCACTAACACTTGAGTTTTGGGGGCTCCATGCCTGTAGATAACCCTCTTATCTAGAACAGCCACGGGTTCTGCTTGGGGCGTACTGCTGCCGGTACCCTGGGGCAGACTTGCACTCACCTACTGACCTCCAACACCCTTCTTCAATAGGGATACATGAAACACTGGGTGGATACGGGAATTCTCCGGTAGTTGGAGCTGATGTGCCACCTTACCCAATTTTGCCTCAGTAGGGAAGAGACCATAGTACTTGGGGCTCAGCTTAGTCACTGGTGTTGAAGGTAGCGCACGGATGTGGGTTGGACTTAGCCTCAGATATACCTATTCCCCTACTGCAAACTCCCTCTCGCTTCTTCCTTTATCAGCCTGTCGTTTCATTCTATTTTGGGCCATCACTAAATCCTTCTTTAATTGTCCCACAATTTCCTACCTTTGTTGGAAATGCTATTTTCTACAGCTGCCACGATAGTAATCTCTTGGATAGCAGGAAGTAAGGGGGGTTTATACCCAAATAAGGCTTCAAATGGGGACATTCTAATAGACGTGTGGTGGCTGGAATTATACTACCATTGGGCTAATGACAACCACTAGTGCCAACTCGTGGGATGGTGGAAGCATAAGCACCTCAAGTAGTTCTTTAAGCATTGATTGACTCTCTTTGTTTGTCTATCAGTTTGGGGGTGGTAGGCCGGTGACATGCTCAGCTTAGATCCCAGGGACTTCAGTAAGGACTGCCACATTAGACTGGTGAAGACCTTGTCTCAGTTAGAGATGATGGTTCTCGGGACTTCGTGTATCTTGACGACCTGGTCCAGGAATACTCTAGCAACTTCTTGGGTAGTGTATGGGTGAGATAGGCTCAAGAAGTGAGCAAACTTGGTGAATCTATCCACCACCACTAATATGCAATCATTCCCTTCTGATCTAGGTAGACCTTCCACAAAATCCATTGATAAACTCTCCCATGCTTGTCATGGGACAGCTAAAGGTTGTAGCAATCCCGGTGTCGCTACATTCTCATGCTTACATCTCTTACAAGTATTGCATGCCATAACAAACTTAACCACTGCTTCCTTTAATTTAGGCCAGAAGAAGAGTTGTTTTACCTTGTGGTATGTATTTTGAATTCGTGAGTGCCCTCCCAGTGGGGACTCATGTAAGGTTTGGAGTATCTTGTGCTTGATGTCCTGTCTGTCCCCAATTACTATTCTCCCTTTGTATCGTTTGACCCCATTCTTGAGTGTATATCCTGGTTTGTTGGAGGAGTTCAAAATCAACTGTTCTTGTAACCTTCTTATTTGCTTGTTGTAATCGTAATTGGTGGCCACCACTTGGTACCAATCCGGTACCAAAGCAGTTATGGTTACTGCTTCTCCCTTTTCTTGACATCTGGACAATGCATCAACTACAACATTATCCTTTCTCTTCTTGTATTGTATAGTATGGTCAAGACCCATCAATTTTACCATACCTTTCTTTTGTAATTGAGTGTGTAACTTCTGCTGCAGCATAAACTTTAAGCTTTGGTGATCAGTCTTGATCACGAATTGACCCCCTTCAAGGTAGTGCCTCCACTTGTCCACTGCCATCAGTACGGCTATAAACTCTTTCTCATAGATGCTTAGCCCTCGGTGCCTGGGAGCTAAGGCTTGGCTGAAAAAGGCTAGAGGCCTTCCCTCCTGCATCAACACTGCTCCAACCCCAGTTTCACATGCGTTTGTTTCCAGCACGAAGGTCTCGTGAAAATTAGGTAGGCCCAACACCGGCGCTTCACTCATAGCCTTCTTAAGTTGTTCAAATGCTGCCTCAGCCTGATCTCCCCATTTGAACACTTCTTTCTTCAGTAATTGAGTTAAGGGCTTACTGATGATTCTGTAGTTCTTCACAAATCTTCTGTAGTATCTCGTTAGACCTAGAAACCCCCTTAAAGCTTTCAGGGATGTAGGTCTTGGCCAGGATTGCATGGCCGATACTTTCTTCGAGTCCGTATTGACTCCTTGACCTGATATAATGTATCCGAGGTACTCCACCTGCCTTTGAGCAAAAGAACATTTCAACCTCTTAATATGCAATTGGTTGACTCTAAGGATCTCGAAGGTGGTCTTAAGGTGTGTCAAGTGCTGATCAAAGGTTTGGCTATACACCAGTATATCATCAAAGAATACTAAGATGAAATTCCTTAGGTGAGGTTCAAAAATGAGGTTCATCAAGGATTGGAAAGTAGATGGGGGCATTGGTAAGGCCAAAGGGCATTACCAAGAACTCATAGTGGCCTTGATGGGTTTGGAAGGTAGTTTTGGGTATGTCTTTTGGGCTCATTCGAATCTAGTGATAGCCAGCTCTTAAGTCGAGCTTAGCAAAAATGGTGGCCTCATTTAGTTCATCTAAAAGGTCTTCAATAAGGGGGATGGGGTATTTGTCTTTGATAGTCATGGCGTTTAGTTGACGATAATCTATGCAAAAATGCCACGATCCATCCTTCTTCTTTACTAGTAATACCAGGGATGCGCAAGGGCTATGGCTAGGTTGGATTAGGGACTGTTGTAACATTTCTTTGACCATTTGTTCTATTTGTGTTTTTTGGGCAGGAGGGTATCGGTAGGGTCTTGCATTAAAGGGTTCCGAATTGGGTTTCAAATTAATGGAATGGTCATGGGTTCTGGAAGGGGGTAGAGTTGTTGGCTCCTTAAAGAGATCCTCATATACAAACAAAAGCATATGAAGTAGGTCGAGTTGATTTACCTCCCATTTTGATTGAGAAGGGTTGCTGACTGCCACGAGTAATTCACCATCTTCCCTTGTATCCTTCTCCTCTTCTTCCATTGTCTGTATAGAAAAAAGTTGGGCCATTTGAGTTAGCTTATGCGTAAGCATCTTTTGTAGACGTTTTCCCATGATCATCCTGCATACTCCAGCTTCCTTGCTGCCCACCAGTGTCATTCCTTTCCCTTCTCTCTCAAAAGTCACCTTTATTTTGTTAAAATCGAAGCAGATGGGATTCACTTGCTTCATCCAATCCACCCACAACACCACATCACATCCCCCCAATTTTAATAACCTCAAGTTTGCCTCAAACTCTTCACCCTGCATCTCCTAACGGAAATTGGCACAAGCTGACTTGCCCATCACTTTACTCTCATTGGCCATTGTTACTGAAAGTGGCTATGTGCTAATCAGGGAGCACTTCAATCGTTTGGCGGTACTTTCATCCAAAAAACTGTGGATACTCCCATTGTTAATGAGGATCATCAGCTTACTTTCTCCGACCTTCCCTTCCACCTTGATGATTTTGTTATCTGCCAGCCCTCTCAAGGCATGTAGAGATATCTCTCCATTGTCTTCGTCTCCTTCCTCTAGCACATTCCCCATTTCTTCCTCTCCTACATCCTCCTCTTCTCCTTCCAATAGAAGCAGTTGCATCTTGGACTGATGCTCGGGGAAGTATCTATCCCTGCACTTAAAACAAAGATTAGACTGCCTCCTTTGTTCGATTAACCTCTCGCTTTGTGTCTTCGAGCCTAATGCTGGTAAATTTCTCACCCTTGTACACCCTTCCAATTTTCTCTACCCTGAATCTTCCCAACGGGAGTCAACACATTATGTGTTCCTCCTTTGTTCATGATCCGTTGTTTCTTCATGAGCGCTTCCACCGTCAGCTCATGCAATCGGGCATTATCAGTGGCATGCTTAAGGGTTTGTGGCAGCAACACCTTCACCATGGGCCTTAACTCCTCATTTAATCCACTAATAAAACTAGAGACAAAGTAAGCCTCTGTCAAATAAGGATTATGGTTAAGCATCAACGCCTTTAGCTCCTCAAACCTCATTTGGTACTTAGCCACCGATCCATTCTATTTGATTTTGTTAAACTCCTCCACCACATTCGTCATCCCTCTCTCGCCAAACCTTTGGCAAAATTTTGCTACAAATTCTGCTCATATACATTCTCCTCTCATTTTGGCCCATCCTTGGTACCAATCATCCCCAACATTATTAAGGTAGGTCGCAGCCCATACTTACCTTCTAATGCTCCGGTATCCCAAACCATTCAAGGGCCCTCTCACACCGTCTAATCCACCACAAAGGTGTACTCTCATCGAACATAGGGATATCCAATTTTGGCATGGGTATCCCTGGATGGCCAAGACCTCCATTCATTCCTTGCCTTTGTCCAATCACATTTGCCCCTATTTCTCCTAGTTCTTCCCCGACCTCAGAGGTTCCCAGTCTCCTTTGATTCATCCCATGGCCGGGAAGAATCGGATATGCTCTCTCCCTAGGAGGAAAATCTGGGGAGAGGCTTACCAGTTGTTGTCGCGTGAACATTACCATGAAGCCTTGTAACTACTCCCAGATTTGCGCTCATACTTCTTCTCGGATTTGATTGACCGCCTCGTCCAATTTGCAATCAACGGAGATGATCACTTCATGATTGCGGTTGGATCCCAATTCTAGCTGATTAACTCTCGCCTGTAGATCCGATATCGTGGGACCAAATTGGTGTAGTTGCGTCTCCATGTTCTTCATCCGTGTGCCGTCTGCCATCACCAATTCTTCTTGTAGCTGCGCCTGGCCGGGATAACTCTGATACCACATTGTTAGATCCTATGGTTTTAACTGATCTATCTCAGGAATTTCGCAAGGAATTCAGGAGAATTCTAATGAGAGATTTGATCGTGAGGGAGATAAGAAGAGAGAAAGAGAAGGAGAGAGAGAAAGAGAGCGGGAGAATTGAGAGAAGACTTTAAGATTCAATTCATTCATGCCTTGAGAGTGAGACCAATGTAAATTTATACTGATCTCCTCCGTCCAATGGGCAGACAAGTGGGCCATTCGAAAAATGAATAGCTCCCGCCCAAAACCCCCATACAACCGCTAGCTACCATGTGCTATGGCTATCTCTATTTCCCGTCTTTTATTTAATAGGCACATGACAATAATCTAATTGTTTGGAGTTCTAAGAAACAAACAGTTGTTGCACGGTCTGTGGGTGAGGCTAAGTATCGTGCTGTGGCTCAAGGTGTAGCAAAAATCTTATGGTTGAAATCGTTGTTTTATAAGCTTGGGTTTTCATGTCTCTATACTCCTATTCTTTGGTGTGACAACTTAGCAGCAAAATGTATAGCTGAAAATCCTATTTTTCACTCAAGGACCAAACACATAGAGATTGATATGCACTTTGTAAGAGAGAAGGTTGAAGGTGGTGCAGTTGATATTAGATATGTTCCTTCCTCACATCAAGTTGCTGATATATTCACGAAAGGATTGCCTAAAGATAGATTCTTATTTCTATGCGATAAACTTGGTCTTAAAATTCCTCCCACACATCAACAATTAGCAGCTACAGTTCCTATCTCTGGGAAGTCCAAATTAAAGGGGCATGTAGAAAAGATTGTTGACTTAGTATAGCTGTTATTGCTTTACACTTTATGTAATCTCTTATGTTGTTATTGGTTGGTTGTATTTCTATGTTATGCTTGTAGTTGTAGAGGATTAGATTTATCTTAAATGCTGATGTGTAAGCTGTGTAAGAAGCAGTTAGGGCTAGTATATAATCTAGCCTTATTTCGGTTTGTAATAGAGGTTGAAGTCATTCAGTTGAATTTCTAAGAACTCTCTCTTTCTCTGTTTTTGACTTTTATCTTTCATTTCACAAAGCCTGTTATTTAGCCTACACAAAGACTAAAATATCCCTTATAATATAACATCTAAGTTATCTTCTTTTAAATTTAGAATTCTAGTCGCATTCACTCACCTAAAGGGATCTGTTGTTCTCTTTTCTTCTAGACAGATTCCTCAATGCAGAAAACCCAACAATACCTTTCCTTTGGAGGTGAGTATGGAATTTCTGCTGCAATAGGAACTTGAGACTTTTGTGGTCAGTTCTAATAATGAGTTTAACCCCCTCTAAATAGTGTCTCCACTTCTCTTTTGCTATCAGGACAACTAGTAGTTCCATCTCATACACATTGAGGCCCAAGTGTTTAGGGGCTAGTGTTTGACTGAAGAAAGCTAGGGGTCTGCCCCCTTGCATCAACACTCCCACCCCCCTCCCCCCAAAAAAAAAAAAAAAAGATTGGCATCGATCTTTAATACAAAAGGCTGATTGAAATCCGAGAGGCCCAATGTGGGAACCTCACTCATGGCCCCTTTTTAGTCTTTCAAAAGCTGCTTCAGCCTCCTCACCCCAATGAAACCCCTCATTCTTTAACAATTCAGTTAAGGGTTTGCTGATGATGTCATAGTCCTTAACAAACCTCCTATAGTAGCCTGTAAGGCCCAAGAATCCCCTTAGGGCTTTCACATTCATCGGTCGTGGCCAAGTACTCATAGTTGCCATCTTCTGGGGGTCTGTGTTCACTCATACTCTTGATAGAACATGGCCAAGGTACTCCACTTGGGTTTGTGCAAAAGCACATTTAGACTTTTTGATAAACAACTTATTGGGTATTAGTCAAATCAAAGGACATTACCAAGAATTCATAGTGCCCTTGGTGGGTTCTAAAGACTATTTTGTGGATATCTTGGGGGTGCGTGCGAATTTGATGATATCCTGAGCGAAGGTCCAATTTAGAGAAAATTTTGGCCCCATGTAGCTCATCTAACATGTCCTCAATGATAGGGATAGGGAACTTGTTTTTAACGGTAAGGGAATTGAGTTGGTGGTAATCAATACAAAACCACCAACAACCATTTTTCTTTTTGACTAAGAGCAAAGGGGAGGCATATGGGCTGACGCTGGGTTTGATAATGGACACGTGTAGCATTTCTTTTATCATGCGTTCTATTTCAGTTTTTTGTTTTGGTGGGTACCGATAAGAACAGATGTTAACTGGTTCAGAATTAAACTTAAGGTTAATAGTATGGTCTAAGGGTCTGCGTGGTGGGAGAGCCTTAGGCTCCTCAAACAAGTCCCCATATTCAGCTAAGAGTGAATCAAGCAAGTCTATTTGGTTTACCTCCCACAGAGTCGAGGCAGAATCCTTAGAATCCAGCATTAGCTTCCCTCTATAATCCGGTTCCTCTTCTTTTTGCTCCACTGCCTATATAGAAAATAGGTGGGCCACTTGTGTCCACTTGTTTTTGAGCAACTTATGCAACCTCTTCCCTGTGATAAGCTTGCAAGTGCCCATCTTCGCCTTGCCTGTGATGGTCATTGTCCTCCCCCCTTTTTCAAAAGTAACTTCCATCTTGTTAAAATCAAATTAAATGTGACTTGCTTCTCTCATCCAGTCCACTCCCAAAATCATATCACAACCTCTCAACTTAAGAAGTCGTAAGTCAGCCTCAAAATCTTCCCCCTGCATCTGCCAACAAAACGCCATGCATGCTGATTTGCAGATTACCTTCTGCCCATTAGCAACCATGACTAACAATGGAAGAGGCCCCGTTAGGCTGCATTGGAGCCTCTTAGCTGCTGCTCCATCAAGGAAGCTATAGGTGCTTCCATTGTCAATAAGTATTGATAGGTTGTTATCCTTGGCTTTCCCATCCACTTTTATGATCTTACTAGTAGACACCCCTCGTAAGGTATGGGGGGGGGGGGAGATCTCCACCTTCTCTTCTTCCTTCTCCTCCCTTTAATTGCCTGCTGCTTCAATCTCTTCTTCAACCTCTTCAGTTCCCTCTAGTAGTAGTAATTAGCGTTTGCGCTGATGGCCTGTGGTATACTTATCCCCACATCTAAAACAGAGGCCTGCTAACCTTCTTTGCTCTCTCAAATTTCCCGTGAGTGAATGAGAAAGTGCTAGTAGGGCCAACCCCTTGCTGCCCTGTCTCCATGTCCCACCATCCTTATTCCACCCTCGGCTGCTTTGTTGTAAGGTGGTTGCTTTGTTGTAAGGGCATCACCTGCCGTCCCTTACTCAGCCCTTTTTGCTTCTTCACTAGTGCTTCTACTGTTAGTTCTTGCAGCTTGACACACTCTGTGGCCTATTGGACCGTTTTTGGTTGGAACATCTTAACGGTGGGGCGTATCTCTTCGTTTAAGCCGTTAATGAAGCTTGACACGAAGTATCCCTCTGTAAGAGTGGGATTGGAGATCAACATGATGTCATGACCCTAGGGTTTGGATAGGGTTTAGAAAGGAAATTAGAAGAATTCGGGAGAGAGAGAAGAATCGGAGGGAGAGTCAGAACTAAAACAGAGAGAAATGAGGGAAAACAAGGGAGAACGAGAGAGAGAGTTAGGAGAGAGATCTGATTCAACATATCATTTCAACATACACTTCTCTACATATTATAGCCTATTTATAAGCCGTTCAACTGAAAGTAGAATTTAGAAACAATACCCATGTGCACTTTAACATAATTAATAGCATCTCCTAACAAAAAATTATATTTAATTATAGTATTGCCCCTCTAATTTCCCTTGGGTCGTGACAATCCCTCTCTTCTTGAATGGTTTCTTGTCCCTAAGAAACTTACAGCTGCTGACCCTATTCATCATCCAATTCCAGTCTTCACAATCTGATTTCTTCTTCTCATTTTCTTGTTCTTTTCTCCTACTTGCTTTGGCCTTATTTTATTTCTCCTTCTTGGCTTTATCTGATGAAGGAAGAGGAAACAACATCTCTTTGTTTAGCAGGTGAGTCAAGCTCTCTTGAAGTACCTTCTTTATTTTCCTCTGCAAAAATCAGCACCAACTCCTCTGTATGTTCAACGACTAAGAAATATCCAACACTATCATTTGCTATGATTTCCTTGGTGGTGTCTAAAAGACCAACAAAATCTTTTGCCAAACTTTGACATTCCTTAACTTCTTTTTCTTCCTCATTGGCACTATTCTGTAGATCCTCAAAAATTAGCTATGTATTGTCATCAGGTATTGGAGGAGTACCTTTTTTTTTTTTTCAAGAGAAACGGACTTGAAGTTTTCAAAATCCAGAGTTGTTGTGATCATATCCTTTCTCGAGTTCTTAGCATCTGTTAACCTTAGGACTCTAAGATTATACCCTTAGGCGAGAAAACCCTCTCATAAACCCTCTTCAACCCTCACGGATGTAGTGTAATTATAAGAACAGAAAAATGAACAACAGAAAGAAATTAACAGAATTGAAAAGATTAAACCATAAGGGAGACACAACAAATTTATTCTGGTTCAAGCCAATTTAATTGGCTCTATATCCAGTAGTCCAACACTCCAATCAATAGCTTTTATTGAGAAGAAACTGATCAGTACAAAACCCAAGCCCTCTCTCAATCCTATCACTCAAGTACAATCCCTTGTTCACTCCAAAAAAATCCAAGAACTCAATACACAAGTCTCACTTTCTCTAGAACAAAAGTACTTAACTCACAATAGTAATCGAGAACTTGACAAGAGAGAAGATGATCTTAGACTACCGCCTTGCCCTCTTATTGATAGAGGAGGCAGAACCCCCCATATAACTAATCAAGTATGGGATGTTACAGTTAGACCCCAGAGTTTACATTAATTACACTTGGGCTTAAAAAACCTACTTGTCTAATAGCTTCTAGCCGAAAGCCACTAACGCTCACACTGATCTTCCAATAAAAAAACTCTAGGCAAACCTCAACGACATCTTTTACTTCCTCATCTACCTTAGAGGTCTCACCAATCAGAGTATTTCTTACTTCTTGAATTTTCTCATCCATTGTAGGAAGTTCATCAACTTTTTGCTGAAAACAGAGCCCCAATTGCCTCTTCTGATCCATATTTAGGGCCTTAGCTGGGGTTGGGGGAGGCAAACTTCTCACTGTCAATCCATTCCTTTGCCATGATTGATTGTTTCCATTAGTCATTACCCCACTATTACCATAAGAATTCTCCTCTCTGTTTCCCTTCTGCTTCAATTTATTGAATTCTTCGATAACATCAGCTTTGGTCCTTTCTCCAAACTGGGTACACAAGTCGCTTACAAACTTTGGCCAGCTCCATTCCACCCTCCCTCTACACAAATTTTGGAACCAATCATCAGCTCCATCATCCAAATACGCTGCGACCATATTAACCTTCTTTCTTTTTGTCACTCGGTATTGATAGAACACCTGCTCGCATCTCCTGATCCACCATCTAGGCCTATCTCTTTCAAATGTGGAATGTCCATCCGTGGGCCCAAGGGTGTGGAGTGAGTTCCCCCATCTCCTCGTCCCAAGTTTTCCTCCTTTGCAGCATCCATTCTTGATCTCAGGGACACAACAACCTTAGGAATACTCCCAATCTGTGGGTTACTCTTAGTATATATAACCTTTAGGTTGTAGCCTATGCTTTTCGTTGCTCTCTCATATCCCATCTGAATTAAGGGAGCAGAATATTCCTTAGAAAAACATTCAGTTGGAATTCTAACCTAAAATTTATAAGAATATAGGATCAAAAAGTCGTTTAGCTATCTACTGAGGTCCTTGATTCATTTTCTTGTTGAAGCAACTAGTCCTTCAGCCATCTCCTTTGTTCAATTTATTGAAAATTCACCGTTGTAACAACCTCTTGCTCAGCTTCTAAGGATCTCTTCGAGAATTTATTCTGGTAATTCAACCAACGTCAATTGATTGGAACCTAAATTTTGTAACCTAATCTGCCTCAATCACTACTTCAAGTTCAGCTAAGAAACAACCTATAGGCGTCACCTCTGAATCACCCGAATCACAAATTTTTCATGACTCAATCGACTTTGTTGAGTTTTTTTGAGAATCTCGCACTAACAGCTTCCAAGGACAGCCTTCCTATATGTCATGTACCGCCTAAATAACTAATTGTAACTTGGGGAATTAGGAGGGAAATAGAATAACTAATGTGCACATGCTTGTTGCAAGTGGTGCTGTGTAGTTAGGATACAAGTTGCAGTTTGGATACAATCTCTCTCTTTCCTCCTCCTCCTCTCTCTCTGATTAAGTTTCTTCTACATAACTCTCCAAAGTTCCTTGTGGAATTCTTGAGACATCCTTGTCAGATCCATTAGACCTGACACAGTACTCAATTTAGCAAACCTAAGTCCGCCTTGTAATCGGTTCTATGAGTCGCTTATCAAATTGGTGCTCTAATTGCAATAGTTATTGCTGAAAATCATCTGGATCTGCTTCGCCTCGACGTCAACTGATCACTGCTAAGATTGCCTCACCTCTAATTCGACAGATCATTGCTAAGATCGCTTTGGGAGCTGCCTGACTCACAGCCGAGGAACGATTGGCTCCGTTACAGTACTTCAAAGTCGCCTCCAGATCTCAAACGAAAATCATCGCTGGAAATTAATAATAGAGAAGTATCTTTCCACTCGCTGGAATTCACCACTGGAATCGCCTGGGTATGCTTCACCTTCACACGTCTTCAAATCTAGGCTGAGATTAGCGAAATTCCCTGCCATGAGGCTACCATTGTGCCACTCTAATTTGCCTTCCAATTCAACTCAGTATCATTACAGAACTCTCCTAGCCTGCATCGTCTTCAATTCCAAGCAGAAGTTGCTTTGCTTGGCTTCGCTTTTCAAATCCGAGTTTGCTTTGCTTGACTACGCCTTCAAATTCGAGTTCAATTCTGCCTTGCAACTGGTTGTTTGGTTGGATTGCCTAGCCCACTCAATTTAGGTTTGCCTCTTCTACCTTTGAGTTGACTTCTCCAAAATTGACAGCATGAGAATCGCCGCTAGTGGAAATCTGCTTCTGGGCGGTTTCTGGTTTTAATTGCCCAAGGCTTTGCTTCTCATTGTGACTTCCTTCTTGCCAGATTTGGTGCCTTCTTCCCTCACCCAATCACTGTCCAAGGCTTGGAGAACCACTAGCTTTGCTGCAATCTTCTTGGAGTCACTGTCGCCACCCAATCACTGGCCACTAAGTTGGAATTCACCTAAATTCTTGTCACGACCCTAGGGTTTAGCTAGGGTCTAGGAGGGAAATGGGAAGAATTCAGGAGAGAAATAGAGAAGAATTGGAGGGAGAGACAAGGCATAAATCAAGAGAAAGGAGAGAAAATAGGAGAGAACGAGAGAGAGAAAGTAAGGAGGGAAATTTGAATTCACTATATCATTCCAACATACTCCGCTTTACATACTGGAGCCTATTTATAGGCTATTCAGCTAAAAGAAAAATCTAGAAACAACACCCATATGTACTACAACAGAACTAACAACATCTCCTAACAAACAATGGTAACTAATTACAGTATTGACCCTCAAATTCTCCTTGGATCATGGCAATCCCCCCCTTGAAAGGTTTCTTGTCCCCAAGAAACTTACAGTTGTTGACTCTGTTCTTCATCCAATTCCAACATTCACAATCTGATTTATTCTTCGCATTTTCTTATTCTTTTCTCGTATTTCTCTTTTCTTTTGCTGTCTCCTTTCTTTTTCCTCAACTATAACAATATTATGACTTGCTGCAGCACCAAGTCCAACCATCCACCTCTTCCCTATTGCCATTGAAAATAGTTCCAATTGAGCTGTCATTCTTGTAACCATATCATTTCCAATTATAGAAAGAAATTCAAACTTCTCTGCTAGCCAAACATTATCCATTACTTCCAACTCTTCTGGCTGCAATGTCATCTCAACTCTATCTGATTTCTATCCTTTAAGCAAATCAACCCTTTTGATAGTTGCTGTCTTGTCTTGTGTGCTCGTGCCCATGACATAGGTATGAGATGTTCCAAGCAAGGTGCCCAGTGCAATCCTTTCTTCTTTCTCCTCAAGTACTTAGTAAAGAGGCTTTTTAGGCTCCTTCATTTGTTTCTTTCGGAGATCAATAGCATCAGGAGTCTCAACACCAGTGGAAGTGCTTGAGAGGCTGTCAACTATTTGAATGCCATCCTCCAATTCCTCTTCCTTGATCTCTTCATCCACCTCTTCTTCTTCCTTTTCTTCCTCCCGATCACCCTAATGTTTGGTCTTATTAACTGGTTCTTTCTCATAGTTGGGTTGGTCTTGTTGCAGGACCCTAAAAACATCACCATAGAGCGGACAACCATATTTGTAACATCCCACATCGAGCGATAGGAAGGACCAGAACAACTTACCCTGATAGGCCTACGCGAACTTCCTAGATGGTTACCCATCCTTGAGCTTCCCTAGCTCAAGCATGCTTAATCAGGGAGTTCTTTGCCTACATTCAGCTTAAAAGATATTCAGCTAGTGTTGTTTCCTTCCTTCCTTATTCTTGACATATACTACCTTTCTTTGGATTCTTGGGGTATTACATTCTCCCCCTTAAGCACATGATGCCCTCGTCATGCGATCTTACAACTAGTCCTAGATCTTTTCTCTTTTGGGGGTTGCCATCCTAGAAGCTTGTTAGAAGCCGCTTCTTGTACAGGCACTCAAGCCCCGACGCCACTCGCCGCCCTCATCGGACTGCCTTCACCAAGGGTCGGCTCTGACACTACCTGTAACATCCTGCATCGAGCAATAGGAAGGACCGAAACAACTTACCCTGATGGACCTACGCGAACTTCCCAGGGGGTCACCCATTCTTGAGCTTTCCCAGCTCAAACATGCTTAACCAGGGAGTTTTTTGCCTTCATTCAGCCCAAAAGGTATCCAGTTGGTGTTGTTTCCGTCCTTACTTATCCTTCACATATACTACCTTTCTCTAGGCTCTTGGGGTATTACAATATTCATCAACATGAGGTTTGCCCTAACCACCTAGATGATAACCAAAACTAGCTCTAGGAGAAATAAGAGCATTCAACCCCTAAATTTTCAAATGCGGATAAGAAGGGGGTAAACCATATCTCTGCATGTTGATGAGCCCTGTGGAAGGAGCACCTTTAGGCATCCCAAGAGCTTCTCTTAGTTCATGTGACAACATCCTAGGCTTCATCTCTGTCATGATCCTAGGGTTTAGCCTAGGATTAGAATGGAAATCGGAAGGATCCGATACTGTTAAAGTCAAGAGCAGAATGTATAGAAGGGAAATTGAAGAAGAATGGGGGAAGAAAATTAGAGAGAATTGAGGGAGAATGGCAGAAGAATGAGGGAGAGAGATTAGAGAGAAATTGTAGAGAGAAATTGGAATTTCAATTATCATTCAATATATGACAATCCCCTCTATTTACATCAGCCTTATATATGCATATTTGTCTCCTAACAGCCTTGCACATGTAGCCATGTGCACCTAACTAATTGCTAAAATATCTAAAACAAACTATTCTTCCCTATTACAATAATACCTCTTTATTCCTCAAGGGTCATGACAATTCTCCCCTCCTTAAGAGAGTTCTTGTCCCCAAGAACTTGCAACAAATAGCCATGGCTCTTCATCCAATTCCAATCTTCTCTATCTGGTTCATCCTTCTTTCCTTCTTCCTCCTTCTAGGTCTCTTCTTCATTTTTTGGTTCTCAATTGAAACAAAAATGATAATCATTGCAGGTAAGGCTGCATCTTCCTCCAAAGAGTAACATACTATTTCCCTTGGGTTTGCAATAGCTACCAAATTAAGGTTGCTAGTACTCATAGTTTGGGGATCCAATATAATGCCAAAACCTATCACTGTTTTCACATTAAATGCCTTCAATGAATTTAGCCGCTCCTTGTCGTAGGTAGCAGCTGAAATCTGCTACCCTACAACCTTCAAATGTTGATCATTCCGAAACTCTAACCAACCAGCTACCTCATATATTCCCCTCCTCTCATCATCTTCAAAATTGGCAGCAATACAGTGGCATCGTTTAGGATTAGCAAGTCTTCCTTTTGCTAGTGCTGTCTTCCCCTTATAGTTTGATAAAGAACCCTTCACGTTATCTAATCCTTTAGTCCATATATTACATGCCAAGGGTAACAAGTTGGCCTTGGTTTTGTTGGTCACTCGATCAAATACTTCCCAGCTTTCCTCTTGCATCCTTTTGGTAATTTCCCTTTGATGTATTAATTCTTCCTCTATCTTGTCAATCTTAGTCGGATAATTTTTTTTCAACTCCAAAAGCTCCTGGCTGCCTTCTATTATCTTTATCATCCAGTTAGCTGCATCATTCAGCTCCAGTTTTGGCCTTCCATGAGTATCATTTGGAACATCCTCATCAGGAACTTCATTTCCGAAGGAACTATTGTGTTCCTTTAATTCTCCTTTTGCATCCGCTGTCCTATCCACCTGATTGTTATCAATTTTCTTTGGATAATGCCAATCATCCTTCTTGTCATTGTTGCCTCCATCATAATGCTTCTTTTTCTGCTCAAAGTCTAGAGTAGGCAGTGAATCGGTGGTTCGTAATCTTGTCTCCTCCTTCGGCTGCTCCACTCCAAGGAATTTCTTCTTGTTAAAACTTCCGTGATAATCATAAAAGTATTCCACCGAAAAGTTGTAATGATACTTCTTAATAAGTATCATCGCAAACTCTTGCAGCTTCTCGCGTATCATAAGGCCAAATTCCTTGCTCGTATCATATATCCCATTGTTGGTTCCTTTGTCCCTATTGCTGCCAACTAAAATTGCAGCCTTCTTTGGCTGCCATTGAGGCTCCATTCTAACTGAAAACGAAGTATTCTTCTGCTACAGTTGGGACTCCATTGGACTCCTTCGTGCACTACTCCTCCTGGCTGAGATCTCACTAGCTGGAGAAGCAATAGGGCAAGAAACAACAGCTCTTCCCATCTTAATTCCCTTCTGTAACTGCCTCCTCCAATCACCTCTAAAATTGATCCAATAAGTGGCAAAATGCAGCCACTGTTATGCTTCAAGATCAAGTCTATTGTAACAGCGGAAGAAATTGCACACTTACAGCGACTTGATCGACCTTCTGGAGTCCTCTAGATCGTCTAACTGTTAGCCGAAAATTACAATTGGAATCACCGCAATTGAGGATCGCCAGAATTCGCCAGATCTGTTGGATAAGAAGTTGTTTGAAAGTTCTGTAAAACCACTGTAGCTTCTGAACCAAGAATTACTACTCTCTTTCGGTTACGATCGGTCTCGATTTCAACAGCTGAGATCAATCGAACTCGTTGGAATTAGCTGTCGGAAGTTGTTGAATTCACAACCAGGAAGCGTGGGTCACTGGATTACAACGACCTAACTTAGATCAACTCCACTTGTTCCTCCAATACTCGCCTAATCGAACCTCTCAATTGTGCCTTCCAAACACGAGCCCAACCATTAAGATTTGTCGGAATCTCAAACGGATCTGCCTGGCCAAGGCGCATTTCAATTCGGAATTGCCCGGCCTGCTCGTTTGGAATTCCTAACACTCAGTAAATTCACAACTCAGAGTCACTCTTCCTCATCGTTTCCAAGTTTGCGCCGAAGGTTACTTGAATCGCCTTATGGAATCGCACCCACTGTCTAATTCGCCTTCCATTTCGAGCCGAGTCGCCTTGCTCTTTCTCTCGGTTGAATTGTTCTTTACCCTGCAATTGATTGTCGGCACTGTTGCAACTCTAAAAATCACGCCAAGTTCTAACAGCGACTGTGGATCAGATGTTAAGAATTTCTAAACTCTAGCCGAGGATAACCTCACTATGTGATGCCATCCAATTTGGAACTTCCGGTGATCGGAAATTAGCAGCCCATGGTGTTGGAACTCAATGAACGAATGAAGTCGGAGGAATTTGCCTCTTCGAAATGGAATCTGCCTACACATCAATCCAAGATCCCTTGTACCCCTATTGATTTCGGTCAATCCTTAATTCTTTCCGATTTAGATTTGAATGCAAAAAAATCCACTGTTCGGACACTTTTACAGGGTTCACCACGCTTCTGCAGCTCCATCACTTTGGCAGAGTCGTCAAAATTGGCCTGTTGATCGAACAGATGGCTTCCAAGTCCTCCTACGTTGCTATCGATGCCTCCAATAAAATTGAACAACTCTTCCAGATCACAAGCTGTGATCACCTGTAGCTCAGCTTACCCAATCGTTTCCTGTAACTCTATTGGCTCCGAAAATTGTCCTCCAAAGTAGCCTCAATTCCGTCTAGAATAAATTGAAATCACAGCCGAGGAACATGCTCTGATACCAATTTGTCATGATCTTAGGGTTTAGCCTAGGACTAGAATGGAAATCGGAAGGATCCAATACTGTTAAAGTCAAGAACAGAATGTATGGAAGGGAAATTGAAGAATGGGGAAAAAAATTAGAGAGAATTGAGGGAGAATGACAGAAGAATGAGGGAGAGAGATTAGAGAGAAATTGTAGAGAGAAATTGGAATTTCAATTATCATTCAATATATGACAATCCCTTCCATTTACATCAGCCTTATATATGGATATTTGTCTCCTAACAGCCTTGCACATGTAGCCATGTGCACCTAACTAATTGCTAAAATATTCAAAACAAACTATTCTACCCTATTACAATAATACCCCCTTATTCCTCATAAGGTCATGACAATTCCCCCCTCCTTAAGAGAGTTCTTGTTCCCAAGAACTTGCAACAAGTAGCCATGGCTCTTCATCCAATTCCAACCTTCTCTATCTGGTTCATCCTTCTTTCCTTCTTCCTCATTCTAGGTCTCTTCTTCATTTTTTGGTTCTCAATTGAAACAAAAATGATAATCATTGCTTTCTCAATGCCTCGTTTCTCCTAATATTCCTCCATCGTTCCCTTGTTTTTTAGCTTATTGTCACTTCTAGGCTGTGACAATGGTTGCTTTCCTAATTCGGTGAGAATCAGGAAGTTACAACAATGAAGAAACAGAGTAGAACGGATAGTGAGAAAGGGAAAGATAGGAAAGTGAGTTAGGGAGAGACGAGAGAAGGTTGAGAGAGAGATTTAGAATTCCTTGATGATATTCGTTTCACTCTTCACCCTCCGGCGACCTCCGAATGTGTTTCACCTTGTCGCTTCTCGTGAACGACCTTCGACGGACTGCCGCTTCAATTGTGATTTTCTTCCTCGCTGGATTCGGTGTCTTTGTCTCTCACCCAATCATTGTCCAATGACTTGTCGGAATTCACCTGAATTCCATGACTCTGATCTGCAACTGTATTGCCTATCAGAGCCGATAATTGCAATGGACAACAACCTATGGGCTTACATGTGATTTGCTCCCGATTGCTACAGATTCAAGATCGCTCCTACGTTCACCTCAAGCCTGGATCGTCGAGAATCGCTGCTTCAAATCCAACCTAATTGCAAAGTTTTGCCGGAATCACCGGAATTGAATTCTCCCTCTAATTTCGAGAATCAACCTCCGTTGGACAACATATGTCGATTCGTAAGAAATTAATCAATAGAGAAAGCCGCTGAGGAACAGTGGCTCTAATACCAAATGTCCCAACCCTAGGGTTTAGCTAGGGTTTGTTGGGATTTTCAGCGAGAAATGTTAATTAGTCTTGAAGATTATTTTCTATTCATAATATTGGTTTCCTGTTTAGTGTGTAATCCTATTTACTAGTCAGTTGTTAGGTAAGGAAACCTTAATCTTGGTGAATAAGGAAACTAGTCTATAAATATGATACTTGGTTTGTTATTCAAAGTGTGCAAATCACTTGTGAGAGACCAGTGAGAGCTAGTAATTGGGTGTAATTGAGACTTGGGTTTGGAGAAAGAATATTGAGTTTTGTAGTTGTAAACTTTAATACATAGTGATATTTTTCTTTGCCGTCTTGACGATCGTGATTTTTCTTTTTTAGGGTTTTCCACGTAAAAATCTTGTGTGTTTTGAGAGTGATTGGATTTTTTTGTTTTCCATCTTATTTTTTTCCCAATAGGGTCTAGGAAGGAAATTGGAAGAATTCAAGAGAGAAACAGAGAAGAATTAAAGGGAGAGAGAGGGAGTAGAAATCTAGAGAAAGGAGGGAAAACAAGGGAGAGCGAGAGAGGAAAAATAAGGAGGAAAATATGAATTCACTATATCATTCCAACATACTCTTCTCTACATACTAAAGCGTATTTATAAGCTACTTAGCTAAAAGAAAAATCTAGAAACAACACCCCTATGCACTACAACATAACTAACTAACATCTCCTAACAAACAATTGTAACTAATTACAATATTGACCCTCTAATTCTCCTTGGGTCGTGACAATTCTCTACTCTATCATTTTCGCCGAGAGTCGTCAGAATCAACTGCTAACAACTTTCAGATCATAGTCGAGAATTGTCGGCTCTAATACCAAATGTCATAACTCTAGGGTTTGGCTAGGGTTTAGAAAGGAAATTGAAAGAATTCAGGAGAGAAATAGAGAAGAATTGGAGGGAGAGTTAGAACTGAAACAAAGAGAAAGAAGGGAAAACAAGGGAGAGCGAGAGAGAGAAAGGACTAAGGAGGGAGATCTAATTCAACATATCATTTAACCATGCACTTCTCTACATATTATAGCCTATTTATAGGCTGTTCAATTGAAAGTAGAATCTAGAAACAACACCCATGTGCACTTCAACAGAATTAATAGCATCTCCTAATAAACAATTGTAACTAATTACAATATTGCCCCTCTAATTCCCCTTGGGTCATGACACATGAGGGCCTTCAACTCCTCAAATCTCTGCTGATAGGCTTGTATAGATCCCCCCTTGCATAAGCTTATTAAATTCTTCCACAACATCTAGCATTCCTTTTTCCCCAAACCGCTCACATAGGCCCTCCACGAATTTCCCCCATGGGCACTCCTCCTTCACTCCCATCTAGCCCTGATACCACACATCTCCCACATCGTTCAGATAAGCCGCTACTAGCGTCATCTTCTGCTATTCAACCACATTGTAAAGGCTGAACACTCTCTCATAACACCTCATCCACCACCTTGGGTTTTGGCTATCGAATAGAGGATCTCCATCTTGGGCATAGGTAAACCGATCTGACTCGATTCGGTTGCAGTGCCTTGCCTCCTTACCCCAGATTCTCTTCCATCACATGTTTTGTCTCCGACTCCGCAGATGCCTTTGATCTGAAATTTCCTCCCTGGCCATTTAGGATTGGCTCATATCTCTCCCTTGGAGGAAATTCCAGTGAGATTCGTACTTGATTTTGGCGCAAAAGCATCAACATGATTTGTCAATCCTCCTCTCCATCGAATTCTCGAACGCCTCCATTTTGTTCTGCATCTCTGACACCGTTGTTGTCATCTGTTGGAGCTGCTTCTCCATTTGCTTCATTCTTGTTTCGTCCACCATAGCCCAACCTGATCACCCAAAACTTTGTTCTGATACCAAATGGTCATAACTCAATTCTGACAATGGGAGTTCTCTCGCAATTCAGTGAGGAATTGTGTGGGAATTGATGAACCCAGAGGGAGAAGGGAGAATAGAAAGACAGGGAGAGAATTGAGAGAAAGAGGGAGAATAAGAGAATGAGAGGGAAATGTGAATTCAATTGTATTCAAGCATATCTGCTATGGTCGCGGCTGCTGGCTTATATAACCATCCTCCTCTGTGGGTTGACGCCAATATTTGAATTACAAGTTGCTATTCCTTTCTTCTAACTGCCGATTCTTCTACAACCTTCTACCTGTAACCACCCATCCTCTTTTATTACAAGAATACCCCTTGTCACATGACAGTTTTGTTCTTTATTTTTTAAAAAGAAAGACTTGCGTAACTTATAATTTAACAATATAGGCTTGTTCTTAACTTACTTTCAAATTTTGTACCTGTTATTTGTGTAAAGATATGCACAGATTTACAAATATTCAATGGTTTGTATTAATATTTATGTGTCCATTACGTTATTTTTTTTAAACATTTGTATATGATACTCGAAACACTGATCTACATCAGTCTTTTGAGAATGAAAAGAGTTCACGTCTTTATTTCTTGGGATTTGTAATAAAAGAAACAAGCCCTTGAAAAATTTTGCCATCTTTTTTCTTGCCTTGGATGTTAAATGAACTCTCATTTTACATGAAGCAAGGGAGACTGACCATTGTCTCAATAGGTTGTTGAATGGTTTGAAATAAAATGCTAAATCCAGCTTAATATGTGCTACTTTTTGATGCAATTGATTGCTTTCCAAATACAAATTTCTCTTCCAAATGTGATTCAAAAATGAAACAAATAAAATAAATGGAAGATGATACATAAGAAACTTTTGATTACTGTATGATATCTTCCCTTAGTTAATTCATACCTTCTTAATGACCTTATGATGTTAACTTCTTGTAAATTTTGTTCTTAAATGAATTCCCATTTGCAGTTGAATCCTTGTTATATTCTGTTTGTTACTCTTGTGATTTTTTAGTTTTTTGTAATCTTCATTTCCCCAGTCATAGCATATAATTTCTTCTTTTTTCCTGTGATGTTTTGATTATATATCAGGCCAGCAGCTAATTATGTAAATTCTTGCAGCACAAATCTCGTGAGTCAGATCATGATAGGTCAAGGACAAAGGACCATAACCGAAACCACCATCCAAGGGACTACAGAGAGAGAAATGTGAGGGACAACAGAGGAAGACGCAACAATAATTATGGCCGTTCCACGTATCGTAATTATGAAAGGTTTAGATAACAATTTGCTGGTTTCTTGATTTTCCTTTTTTGTTTATCTATTTATTCTTATCATAGTTTAGTTCTTCTAAAGCAATGTGTGGGCATTTTGTGTTCAAAATTATTTGATAGTTTTGCCACATCACCTGCAAATTTTTGATACTAATAATACATACACCATGTTGCATAGAATTTAGTATAGATGTGCTAGTATTTGTTTTAGTGTTGAACTCGTCAAATTTTCATGTCCAAGAAGGCAGGGGTATGGCTATTTTTTATACCCTTTAAACTATTTTTTATTTATTTAAGGTAAAATGGTGTTTGTAAACTAGCGTAGAGCTTTTAATGCATAACATGAAAGTTTTATATGTAGTTTTTCCTTTCCCCTCTAAATGTACTACATTTATTGAGTTTATATCCAATTAGCCTCCGTGGATGAATGTATTATCTCTAGTGTCTAGCTCTTCATAGGGGTGTTTTGCAAATTTTGGTGGAGTCCAATTAGCACTGTACATAAATGGTTGTTTCTTGATGACACAAATGTAATTTATGTTATATATTGTAAATATTTGCAGCATAATTTTTATTCTTGATTTTGATACTCTTGTAATGGCTGTTCCTTTTGCAGGCGCCGTGATTATGATCAAGAAAGAGAGAGGCATAACAGACATAGATCACGTTCCCGATCAAATGAAAAATATAGAAACAGATCTATATCTCGCTCACGTTCAACTTCTCCATCCAAAAGGTCATTAATGTCTTTACCTAAGTGCATATGGTCTATTTGATGTTTACACCTTTTGTTGAACCTTAAAATGCTTCTTCATTGATTCATTAATAACATAGATGCCATGCATTGTTTGACAATTAAGAAGCCACTTTGTGAGTTTTCTATGCATATCATCTTCTGTCTACATAACACAGACTGTTAAAGCTGTGGTTTTAAGAATAAAAATCTGGCAGTTGTATTGTTAATTGATAAATTTGACTACCTTTTTGATTGTTGACAATTTTTTGAAACTTTACTACAATTAAAAGTCAGGATATCAACTTGCTAATTGATGTCTTGTCAAACTTTTGAATTCCATAAGAATGGACCACCTTAATAATTTAGGTCTCTTACCCAGCACCTTAAGCAAAAGGCTACAGTATAATGACAACATATCAAACCTTAATCTCACTATGTGGAGTTAACTATAGGAATTCTAGCTTGCTAATCATTGGCCTTATTTTTTGTAAGACACTTGTATCATACTTATGTATCTTTTGCCAAGTTTTTCTGGTCTGCCTGAAGCTCTTTTGCTCAATATTTGTTCTATTTTAGTTTCATCCATTCTCCTTTCAGGAGCCTATATTGATATTCTTCTCACGTGACCAAATCACCTTAAGCGTGTTTCACTTATCTTTAATGCGGGCTACTTTGATCTTATTATAAACTTCTTCATTTCTAATTTTATCTGTTTTATATGGCTGCTCATTCATCTTAAAATCCTTAACTCTTTTATGCTTATATTTTGCACATGTTGGTTATTTACTGCTCTAACATTCTATGCCATGCAACAAAGCTGGTCTCATAGTTTAGTCTTATGAAATTTTCCTATTAGCTTTAATGGAATCTTACTACCCAATGAATTAATAAAATATTAGATCCAGTTTTTCTATTTTTAACTCCTGCTTTAATTCTAACATCCTAATTAATTTCTCTATGAGGATTGATCTAAGATATCTTTATGATATCCACACATATTTTTACTAAAGTAACATTCCATATATTAGTTTTTCAATCTGCTAAGCTGAAAACCTCTAGATTCCAAGGCATTCCTCCATACCTCAACCTTATTATTCATGTCTTATTTTGTCTCATCCATCAACACAACATTATTTGCAAACAGCATATACCAAGGCACCCTTGCCTAGATAGGTTTAGTGAGTATATCATTGGTACGGAAAATAGATAAGGTCTTAATGCAGACTTCTGATGTTATCCAATTGTAATTGCAGAAGATTGAGGAGAGATACCATGTGTTCTAGCATGTGTTTCTGCTTCATGATACATGCTTTTAATAAATTGTATATAAGCCATCTGGACTTGCTTTCTAAAACCCTCCATAAAACATCTTTAGGAACTTTACCATAAGCTTTTCCTTAATCTATGAACACAATGTGCAAATCCTATTGTTTTTCACTATACCTTTCCTTTATGCATGCACTTGATTCCTTTATATTATCTGTAACTTTTAAACATCTCCTTTATTATTGTAAATAGGCTATAAAGTGCTCTTCCTCCACTCATCCAACATCCTTTTTGATTTAAGGATCACATTAATTTCATTAACAAAAAAATGCACTCTTCTTCCATGAATTTCCTTGCTTCTATTGGTATTGTATTTGGTCCAATTTCTTTACTATTCTTTATCTTTTTCAATGCTTGCTTTATGTCTGCGCTGAAACAGAAACCTAGGGCACGAAAAGAAAGATAGCGAGAGAAGAAGAAAAAGATCTCGCTCAATTTTACTGAAAAGAAAAATGTAATCAAAAGTTACAAGAGAGAGTAGGTGTAGCTGAGTTTTATACTCAGCTGGCCTTAATAACAGATTGCTGTTGCAATCTATAACAACCAAACCGCCTAAGCAACAGCCTAACTAACAAACCATTACTTATAACAATACAACAAGAATATATATAAACATTACAATTATCAACATCATAACATAAGAAATCTCAAGCATTATGTTCTTCCACAAGTGCTAGAGCCTGACAATGAATCCCCTCTAATTCGATGTGAATTAGAGTGTGCTGGACAGAATAGCAGAACAGAAAGAGTAGAAGAAGAATGATAGGAAGAAGAGATAGTTGAAGAGAGAGAGAGAGAGAGAACAATTCTCATTAACTTCTCGATACCTCAATCAGAGGGATCAATTAGTTTATATACTGATCTCCCCTGTCCCATCCCTTTAATAGGGATGCAAGTGGGTGTCATTCCCGCCAAATTCATTCTTCTGTAAGCTTCTACAGTTCTAACTACTTTCATGTCTAACAGTCCTACCCAATTGAAAGTACGTGACAACTCCCCCCCCCCAAAAAAAAAAAAAAAAAAAAAACAAGTTTCTTGTCCTTGAGAAATGTTGAGGAGGCTGGCCACTTGGGGAAATTGCTTGAGTAGGTCAGGTAAGTACTCCCATGTATTATTATCCGCATAAAGATTTGGCCACTTCACTAACACCTGGATAATTGGGGCTCCATGTTTGTATATAACACGTCTGTCCACTATAGCTTTTGGCTTCATAGGGGAGTGATTTCCCTAGGGAGTGAGGGCAATGTGGGACTTACCTGCTGCGTCCCCACTGATTTCTTTAGAAGAGATATGTAAGCACCCTCGCCCGGATATCTCAACCACCCGGTCTATCCGAACGGAAGCGCTTACCTAAGGGAAGAGAAACAAACACAAGACAAAAATACCCTGGCATGCATACATAAGAAATACAACAACGGAAGCAAAATGGTAAACATGCATGCCTACAAGTACCCTGCTGGAACAACAGTCAAGGAGTATATATAGAA
Source organism: Diospyros kaki (assembly GCA_036245055.1). Lineage (NCBI taxonomy): Eukaryota > Viridiplantae > Streptophyta > Magnoliopsida > Ericales > Ebenaceae > Diospyros > Diospyros kaki. Next base: position 29,059,587 of record BSEG01000003.1, on the reverse strand, counting down.
TATATACAGACACCTGTGCCAACAAAGACAAGATACAGGGAATAATCCGGCACAGTCAAAAATGAAAGACAAAATACCGACAAAATATCAGAGATAACGGGGGCGGCTAACTGTACACCGAACCAACATGGCCGGCTGCTAAGTGGAACGATCCTCGCCCTCGGCCTTCACTTTACCCTTTCCTGGAATGATGGAAAGCAAGGTGAGTCGCAAGACTCAGCAAGTTTATAAGAAATGAAAGGCTATAAATAGAGAAGAGATCACCCCAAACACAGCCCCACAAGTACACACAAGCCATGAGACGCTACAACACAATAGTGCAGCATAATAAAACATATACCGGTCCTTAGGGCCCACACAAGACACTTGACACCCAAGTCCCATACCAACCTGCCGCTGTCCTGGAAGGCAACAAATATCCTCAACAAACCTGTGCGCACTGTCTCGGGTCGGTACTCCCGTCACCCGTATCCACGTCGGTACTCCCGACATCCGAGCCATAGGCTCCCTCGGAACGGTACTCCCGTCCGAGAACTAAATACTACCAGTAACCATGCAATGCACATAAAATGCAATGGCGTAATGAGCATCAATGTGATACAAGACGCCTATACATCCAGGCATCAGGCCATGCTCCGCCCATATAGTAAGCCACACGCGATGCATATGCCCGTGTTGGATGCATCATAATCAAGCTAAAATGCCCATGACCAAGTATAACCAAATCATGTTAATCCCAACATGCAACCTGTACTCATGTGCACATCAAACCATGTAACAAGAATAAAATATAAGCAGGCATGCTATAATCACATAACGGCTAAGCTAGTCAGCAATGTCTGGCACCGGTCAACAGTCAGTGGATAGGAGAGACTCGTCGGCGGCCTAAGGTAGACCGTACGACAGTCACTCCGTCACCGAACCATCGATCCTAGCCCCCACTGCACAACCGCTCTAGCCGGTAAACAACCAAAAATTCAATGATAACACCCGAACCGCTAAGAACCTAGCCCTGGGTGAGTACGACATCATTCCCAACAGGCAGGGGGGTGGCACAAACCCCCGTAGGCAACCAACGAATAAAATTTTCGAGACCAGTTTAATAAATTAAAATTTTAAACTAACTATTTAAAAATTCCGTAATTAATTAATAGCCGAAATAAGCGAAGGGAGGTCAAATAAATTGCCAACGAAAGAATCGACGAGGTAGGTAAGAAGAACTTGCCTTAACAGAGATATCCTTATGCTCGTTTGGTCCAAAAGCAGTAAAAATTATACAAACTGCAATATCGCATTAATTGCCCAAATTAATAAAATTGGCCCTCAAACGAAATTCCAACCTTACAAAATACTTATTATTAGCTGCTCTACATACCTGACAAATTAAATCTTCGATTAAACTTGGTTTAATCCTGATTTTTCCACCAAAATCATCAAATTTTCTTGCTCGCGTGCGCGCTGATTTTCTGGAATTGCTTGTTGTTCGTTTGCCGTTAAAAGCGCCCGAATTTGGGCTTAAATATAAGCAAAAGGAATGGATGGGAAGCAGTCGCGTTGCAGTTGCTTGGACCAGCTCTAGAGGCCACCGCCTCTTAAGAAAACGACACCGTTCTGGTGCTTTAATCATACTGGAAATTAATTTCCCAGCAACAACCAGCCAAACAACCCCCCCTGCCAGCACCTCACGTTGCCAACAATTCATTCCTATAACCTAGATGTATATATTTAACCTCTTAATCCTTATACACTCCTAAACTCATATGTATTAATTATAGTTAAATCTTATTATTCTTCTACTTATTATTATTATTAATTTCAACTAAATATATTAATATCTCATTTAAAGTAAATTAACACATTAACTAATAATTAAATTAAATTATGATTTACGGTCGTTACAAGATACATGGAACATTGGGTGAATTTGCTAGCCTTCAAGTAGTAGGAGCTTGTAAGCGATCTTTCAAATCTTAGCAAGTATGGGAAATGGTCCATAGTATTGGGGGCTTAGTTTAGTCACCTGCCCCTGTGTGATTGACTTGAGATGAGGGTGCTTTAGCTTCAAATAGAAGAATGACTTGAGATGAGGGTGCCTTAGCTTCAAATAGACTTCTTCGCCTACTGAGAACTCCCTCTCACTCCTCATTCGATCTGCAAATTGTTTCATTCGGTTATGAGTCGAGGCTAACTCCTTTAATTGTTGCAAGACTTGTTTCCTATGTTGCAAATAATCCTCCATTGAGGCCACCGTAGTATGTTCCCTAATAGCAGGCAGGATAAGCGGTTTGTAACTGAATAAGGCCTCAAAAGGTGACATTTTAAGCGAGTTGTGATGGTTGGAATCGTACCTCCACTATGCAAGTGACAACCACCGGTGCCAACCTTTGGGCTGTAGAAAATAGAGACACCGTAAGTAGGTATCCAAACTCTAATTCACCCTTTCTGTCTGCTCATTTGTTTGTGGGTGATAGGCCGTAGAAATGTTTAGCTTAGTGCTTAGGGCTCTCATCAATTCTTGCCACAACAAACTAGTGAATATTTTTTCACGGTCTAAAATTATAGATTTAGAGTGTCACGACCCTCGGGATATGATTGTAATTGGGGAAAAATCCACGATGTATAAACTGTTAGGGCTAACTGACGAAGTTTAGAGGTTAGGTGAGAACAACTCTCTCTTGTATAAACAACTAGGAGGGCTGTTAGAATAGTTAGTTGGTTGTGATGTGGCTAGAGGTTCTTTAAAAGAGACCTACGACAGATTGGAGATTATCGAATGAATATATGATCTGTGTTTTTTCCCTTCCTCACTCTCTCTCTCTCTTTCTATCATTCTTCCTTCTTCCTTCCTCATACTATTTGTTTTCTTCCTAAAATTCAATCCTCCTTTCTAGAATTCAATTGAATTCCTTCCATTGTCCAGCCCACAATTTGAGAGCTTGACAAAGTGGTATCAGAGCTGGATGAACCAGCTATGGGGGTAATCACTGAAAGTAGACTTGATTGAAATTCGGAAGTGAGGAGCCTGGGCTTGGGTAGGTGAGCATGGGCAACGGCTCTCAGTCCAATTTGGAAGTGGTAGTCACAAGCAATCAAAGGAGTAGGTTCAAGAAGATGGACGTGAAGCAGATGCAGGTTCAAGAAGCAAACTTGGTTGAAGCTGGGTGGTTACTGGACCCCTGTTCTTGGGTTATTGCATGGTGAAATTCAAGAATTCAGGTGAATTTTGACCGATGGTTAGTGATTGGGTAAGAAGTGGACGCAGACTTGGGCAATCTTGAATCTACAATGTAGAATGGGAGGCTGTGACTATGAAGATTCTTGGGATAGAAAGTTGAAGGCGAAGCGGAAGCAGAGATTGTTAATCCGGTGGTGGAAATTCTTGGTGGAACCACCACGGTGAGAAAGGCGTCAGAAGCGGCGAGGAAGGTGTTGGAGGAAGCTAGTAATGATTGCTTTGGTGCGGAAAGGGAAGAACAAGCAATTGCAGGGCCTAGTGCAATTGAGGAGCAAGACGTCATGACCAAGGGTACACGATTGAAGCTACTGGAGATCATATTGGAGGTTATGGAATTTGGAATGACCCATACTCATGCTATTAGGGAAGGCTTAGCGGAATGGAAGGAAACCTTGCAAGCTGCAATGGAGAAGCAACAAGAAGCTATTGAAAGGTGCCAAGAATCGGTGGAGCAACAAGGGCAGAGGGTCAATAGTATGCTAAACATGTTGTCCTCCTTGCCCCAATTCTGATTATTGCCGGAATTCCTGCCAAGGTATGCCAATGGTCCAATTTGCCGCATTAGGTCAATCGTTCCAGGACGCAAGGGGTTCTTAAAGAAGCGGATCAGGCTAAAATTCAAGAAAACCAGATGAGGGATCCACAACCTTTTAATCACACCCATACCCCTACACTAAGATTGGAGATTCCTATATTTGAGGGGAAGAAGCCAAGGTGGGGGCAAGGAGATGTGAGAGATTCTTTCAGTTTTATCGGATTTTAGAAGAGCAAAAGATCAATTTGGCTGCGACCTACTTGAATGATATAATGAACTCTTGGTATCAAAGGTGGGTTCAAGATGAGGGAATGCAGGGAAGTTGGACATAATTTGCTGAAGGGTTATGCAAGTGTTTTTGGGAGAAAATTATGGTGGATGCAGTAGATGAGTTCAACAAATTGAAGCGAGAAGGGACCATAGTGGAGTACCAAGGTTGGTTTGAGGAATTGAGGTCCATGGTGTGTACTGTGCAGCCAGAGCTCATTGAATAGTACTTGGTATCTAGCTTTATTAGCGGATTGAGGGAAGAATTACAGCCCATGGTAAAGATGACGATGCCCACATCAGTGAGGCAAGTAGCAAAAAAAAAGCTAGACTACAAGAGCTGACATTAGAAGCCATTTTTAAGAAGCATAATATTCCCTAGAAGCCGAGTTTATTGGTCGGGAAGTACAGGGGTGGTAACTCTAGCCTTTTGCTTATAGGGCCTAATCAAGAGGCAACCAAAGCACCTTCCTATAATAATGGCACTAAGGGTAATCTGGTAGAGCAGAGGAGGCAACTAGGGCTATGCTTTTGGTGTGGAGACAAACATTGCCTCAGTCATCAATGTAAGAGGCAGATGATGAATATGGAGGGTTATGATGGGAAAAAGGAAGAAGAAGAAGAAAAGGAAATAAGTGAGTGCAGGGTGATCCTCGAAAAGGAATCATAGTTGCAATGTATATAGCTTGAAGTGTTTAAAGGGAAGGCTAAGGTGGAGGTGGAACAGTTAGAGGCAGTGAACACTGCTATACTTCTACTACTCAAAGGGGAAAAGCAAAACAATAAGAAAGAGAGAAGGAGGCAACAAGTATTGAAGATAGGGATTGGTTGAACCATAGCCTTTGCTGTCAATTCACGGGGACATGAATTGTTTGAAGGGGTGGGGATTGTCACGATCCTGGGGATATGATTTTAATTGGGGGAAAATCTACGGTGTATAAGTTGTTAGGGCTAACTAAAGAAGTTTAGAGGTTGGGTGGGTAGTGTTCTAAAACGCGCTAGGTGCTAGTTGGGCGCCAGGCTGGGGCCTAGCACCTAGGCGGACTAAGGAAAACGATTGGTTTTTTTATTTTTTTTAACTTTGTGATATAACTTGATGTTATTTTCAATTAAATCAAAATTGAAAGTGGCATGAATATATATATAGATATATATCAAATATATATATTAGATATATATCTAACATATAAATAGAAAAGAAAATATATTTCTAACATATAAATAAATAAAAATTAAATAATATAATAAAGTTTATATGTTAAATAAACCTGAACAGAATCAGTTCACTAGCTTAAAGCATTGCTAGTTGATTGTTAAATATATATTTATATATATAAAGTTTATTAAATAAACCCTAACAACACCCAATAACACGAGGGAGAGAGAGAGAGGGGTCGAAAGTGGAGATGGAGCTTGACCGCTGTGGCGGCGTTGACGCAACGAGGACGCGGCAGCTTGACAGCGTAGAGGCGGTGAGGAGGTCGCGATGGAGCTGGAGGTAGCGAGGAGGTACCGACGAAGTGGAGGCGGCGGCGGCCTTGGGCTGAGACGAGTATGAGAGGGCGAGACAAGAAAAGCTTCAAAATCGACAAAGGGTAAGATTTAAACCCAAAAATTAGGCGTCCCAGGCGGCTAGGGGCCGCTTGGGCGCCGCCGCCGCCCGATTAAACGGGCCGACGCTTAGAGGGGCCGACTAGGCCATATTCGCGGCGGCCAAGGGCCGCTTAGCGCCTCACCAGCGCCTAGGCGACCGCCTAGGCCGATTCTTAGAACATTATAGGTGGGAATAACTAACTCTTGTATAAACAGCTAGTAGGGCTGTTAGAGTAGTTAGTTGGTTGTGATGTGGCTAGAGGCTCTTTAAAAGAGACCTACAACTGATTGGAGATTATCAAATGAATATACGATCTGTCTTCTCTTTCTCTCTCGTTCTTTCTTCTTCCTTCCTCATTCTATTTGTTTTCTTCCTAAAATTCAATCCTTCTTTCTGGAATTCAATCAAATTCCTTCCATTGTCTAGCCCACAATTTGAGGGCTTGACAAAGGGGTACCATGTAGCTTCACCACTTGATCCAGAAAGGTCCTAGCTACTTCTTGTGCTATGTAGGGATGGGTGAGCCCTATGAATTGGGCAAATTATGCTATCTTTTCCCTCTGATTTGGGCAATCCCTCTATGAAGTCCATTGATACGCTAATTTAGGCTTGTGTAGGTGTGGTTAAGGGCTATAGTAGTCTGGGGTGGGCCACGTTCTCGTGCTTGCACCTCTTGCATGTGTCACAGGCCATGACAAACTCCTTCACCACTTTCTTAAGCTGGGCCCAGTAGAAGAGTTGCCTAACCCGATGGTAGGTATTTGGAATTCTGGAATATCCTCCTAGAGGTGATTCTTGTGGGGCTTGTAGAATTTTCTTCTTGAGTGATTCACTATCCCCAATCACAAGCCTCCCTTATCAGTCCATTTACCAATGTGCATCCCTTCTTCCCATTCAGATCCACTACTGGCTCTAACAACTCCTTAGCCTTCTCATAGCTTGCTACCACTCCTTGGTACCAATATGGAATTATGGCGGTAATGGTTGCTGAACTTCCTTCCTTTTGGCACCTTGAGAAGGCATTGACTGCCACGTTCTCCCTTCCCTTCTTGTATTGTATGATGTAGTCTAGCCATATTAGTTTGGCCATCCCTTTCCTCTGCAGGTGAGTGCATTTTTTGTTGCAGCAGGAATTTTAAGCTCTCGTGATCAGTCCTAATTATGAATTTGCCCCTTTCCAAATAGTGTCGCCATTTTTTCACAGCCATTAGCACAACTAGGTGTTCCTTTTCATAGATACTTAGCCTTAGGTGTCTGGAGCCCAATGCTTAGCTAATGAATGCCAAGGGTCTGCCCTCCTACATCAAAACTGCCCCAATTCCTATTCCACAAGCATCTATCTCCAGGATGAAGGGTTTGCTAAAGTCAGGCAACCCAAGGACTGGGGCCTCACTCATAGCTTTCTTCAATTCTTCAAAGGCTGCCTGCTTGTGCATTAGGTCCCCAGCTAAACTTCTTTTTTCATAACTCTGTATTAGTGAAAGAAAGAGAAAGAAAAACAAGGGATTTAAATCAAGTGAAATGCATAAAAGATGAAAATCAAAATGTATTAGTAAATGAGGGAGCGATTAAGGAGAGATGGAAGGAGTATTTCACAAAATTATTCAATGATAATGGCGACACAAGAGTTAGGTTGGGACATTTTAGTAACTCCGAAGGGAACGTGAGTTATACATTTTATCGACGCATAAGTCCAAATGAAATAAGGCAAGCATTAAAAAAGATGAAAAATCATAAGGCGGTGGGACCGGATAATATACCAATAGAAGCATGGAAATGCATGGGAGAAGAGGGCATCTCCTGGCTAACGAAATTATTTAACGCGATTCTTAAATCAAAAAAGATGCCAGATGAGTGGAGGATGAGTACTTTGGTCCCTATATATAAGAACAAAGGAGATGTTCAAAACTGTGAAAATTACAGAGGAATTAAGTTAATGAGCCATACCATGAAACTCTGGGAGAGAGTAATAGAGCAGAGGCTCAGAAAAGAAACAGAGGTCTTAGAAAATCAGTTTGGTTTCATGCCTGGTAGGTCAACAATGGAAGTTATATACCTACTGAGGCGCCTAATGGAAAGGTATCGGGATCATCAAAAGGACTTACATATGGTATTTATAGATCTAGAAAAGGCCTATGATAGGGTCCCTAGAGAAGTATTATAGAGGGTTTTAGAGAAGAAAGGAGTCCGAATAGCCTATATACAAGCACTTAAGGACATGTATCATGGTGCAGAGACAAGGGTCAGAACTTGCGGGGGGGATACTAAACCGTTTAAAATTACAATAGGATTGCATTAAGGTTCTGCACTAAGTCTATACTTATTTGCTTTAGTAATGGATGAACTCACTAAAGATATTCAGACAGAGGTGCCATGGTGTATGCTATTTGCAGACGACATAGTGTTGGTGGATGAAACGAAAGAAGGAGTGAACGCTAAACTTGAGTTATGGAGAAACAATTTAGAATCTATGGGATTTAAATTAAGCAGAAAGAAAACAGAATATATGGAATGTAAATTTAGTAAGAATGCAAGAGTGGAGGATGTTATAATAAAATTGGAAGACCAAATCTTACAAAGAAAAGACCATTTTAGATATTTGGGATCAGTGATTCAAAAAGACAGAGAAATTCATGAGGATGTCACACATAGAATCAAGGCAGGTTGGCTAAAATGGAGAAATGCATCAGGGGTGTTATGTGATAATAAAATCCCATTAAAATTGAAAGGAAAATTCTATAGGACAGCTATAAGACCAGTTTTGTTGTACGACTCAGAATGTTGGGCAGTCAAATACCAACATGAGCAAAAGACGAGCGTAGCGGAGATGAGGATGTTAAGATGGATGTGTGGCCATACAAGAAAAGATAAAATTAGAAATGAAGTTATTCGTAATAAGATAGGAGTAGTGCCAATAGAGGAGAAGATGAGAGAGACTAGATTAAGATGGTTTGGTCATGTAAGAAGGAGACCAAGAGACGCTCCTGTGAGGAGAGTTGATGAAATAGAACAATTAATCAAAAAAAGAGGTAGAGACAGACGTAAGAAGACTTTGAGGGAGACATTAAAGTTTGATATGAAGTGTATGGACCTCAATGAGGATATGACAAAAGACAGAAATACATGGAAGTCTAGAATTCATGTAGCCGACCCCACATAGTGGGATAAAGGCTGGATATGTTGTTGTTGTTGTTAGGGGTCTGCTAATAACTCCATAGTTCTTCACAAATCGTTGATAATATCCAATCAATCTCAGAAACCCTCTTAGAGCCTTAACTGTGGTAGACCGTGGCCATGTAGTCATTGCCGCCACTTTCCTCTGATCTGTACTTACCCCTTCCACCGAGATTATGTGCCCTAGGTACTTCAGCTGTCCTTGGGCAAAAGCACATTTCGACCTTTTCATATAGAGCTGGTTAGACCTGTGGATCTCAAATGTAGTTCTTATGTGGGTTAAGTGTTGGTCGAAGGAGGGACTATAAACAAGTATGTCGTTGAAGAAAACCAGTATAAATTGTCTTAGGTAAGGGGTATGGGGAACTTGTCTTTGACGGTCATGGCGTTGAGTTGGTGGCAATCCACACAGAATCACCATGATCTGTCCTTCTTCTTGACAAGTAAAACAGGTGATGCAGAAGGACATTGGCTTGGTCTAATTATGGCCTTGTGTAACATTTCTTAGACCATTTTCTCAATTTCAATCTTCTGGTTTGGGAGGCAACGGTAGGATCTAATGTTAATGGATTCAGTGTTTGGTTTGAGATTGATAGAATGGTCAAATGATCGATTGGGTGGTAGGGATGTGGGTTCTACAAAAAGATCCTCAAATTCAACCAACTTCTTATCAAGAAGGTTTAGATCACGTACCTCTCCTTGTCCCCATGCAGGGGTACTGACTGTTAATAGAAATTCTCCTTCCATCCTAGTGTTGTTATTGCCTCCTTCCACAACCTGTGTTGAGAACAACTGTGAAACTTGAGCCCATTTGTTTCTGAATATTTTCTGTAGCTTCTTTCCTATGATCAACTTGCTCGCCCTGGTCTCCTTGCCACTTGTAGGGGTAATTTTTTCCCCTTCCTTCTCAAATGATACCTCTATCCTATTAAAATCAAAACTTATGGGGCTTACCCCTTTCATCCAATCCACTCTCAGCACGATATCACTGCACCCCAACCTTAGTAACCTCAGGTCAGCTTTGAATTCCTCTCCTTGCATCTCCCAACAAAAGCCGGTGCATGTCGACTTGCTCAAAACCTTATTCCCATTAGCTATTGTCACACTCAAGGGTTGTGTACTCGTGAGTTGATAGTTCAACCTTGGAGCTCTCCCTTCATCCAAAAAACTGTGGGTGCTCCCACTGTCAATTAGGATCACGAGGCTACAATCCTTCACCCTTCCTTCCACTTTAATGATCTTGTTGTTTGTTAAGCCCTTCAACGCATGTAGGGATATCTCCTCATTGTCCTCACTTTCATACTCAACTGGTTTGCTAGTTTCCCCTTCCTCAGTTACCACTCCCTTCTCCCCTTCTAAGAGCAGTAGTTGTTGCTTGCATTGGTGATTGGGATAGTATTTATCTCCACACTTGAAGCATAGCTCGACCTACCTCCTTTGTTCTATTAACCTCTCGCCTTGCGATTGCATAGGGTGGCCAGAGCTTGGGGCCTCCAACCCTTTTGACTCTAGAATTCATCTGGACAATCTCCTTGCCATATCCTTTACCTCCCTGGAATGTTGTCCCTAGAGTCACCCCTCTAGATTGTTGCCTCTGCTTCTTAATCAAGGCCTCACCGCCAATTTCTGCAACTTGGCACTCTTGGCTGCTTGCTCAACCATGCGGGGTTGTAGCATCTTCACCATCATCCGTAGCTCTTTGCTCAGGCCACTGACAAAACTAGAGATGAAGTAAGCTTTGGTTGAGCATGAGTGACCTCAATTCCTCAAACCTCAGTTGATAGGACTGTACCTCTCCGCATGGCTTAAGTTTGTTGATTTCTTCCACTATATCCATTATACTTTACTCACCGAACATTTCACACAATTTCTCAGCGAACTCCTCCCATGTACAATCGCCTCTTACCTTTGACCACCCTTGATACCATGCATCCCCTATATCATTGAAATAGGTCGTGGCCATGGCTACTCTCTGCCCCTCCAGTACATTGTACCAATTAAACATTCGCTCGCATCTCCTCAACCACCACCTTTGGTTGATCCCTTCAAACAACGGGATCTCCATCCAGGGCATAGGGAACCCCAATTGGTTCTATACAACCTGTCCTTCCTGTCTTCTTTCCACCACTATCTCTCCCAATTCTACTGGATCCACCTCAATTTCAGAGGTTCTGGTCATCCGATGGCTCACCCCATGCCCAGGTAAGATCGGATCTGTCCTTTCTCTAGGGGGAAGTCGAGGGATATTCTTACCAAATTTTGGCGAGTGAACATCACCCTAAATTGCACTTCCATCTCCTCCTAGATCTACGCAATCGCACCATCCAACCTTCTCTCCAGACTGCCCATGGAGCTATCCAACCTCCTATCAACCACCATAATCCCCTCATGATTCCAAGTAGAGTCGATCTCCAATAGATCGGCCTTGTTCTGGAGATCAGACATTGTCGCACTGAATTGATGTAGTTGTGGTCCCTAGTTCTTCATGCAAGTACCTTCCGCCATTGATTTGAATTTTGAGAACGAACCTTGGTCGAGAGTTGTGCTCTAATACCGAAATTGTCAGTGCTAGAGCCTGACAATGAATCCCCTCTAATTCGATGTGAATTAGAGTGTGCTGGACAGAATAGCAAAACAGAGAAAGTAAAAGAAGAATGATAGGAAGAAGAGAGACTTGAAGAGAGTGAGAGAGAACAATTTTCATTAACTTCTCGATACCTCAATAAGAGGGATGAGTTAGTTTATATATTGATCTCTCCTGCCCCATCCCTTCAATAGGGATGCAAGTGGGTGTCATTCTCGCCAAATACAATCTTTTATAAGCTTCTATAGTTCTAACTTAACTTCATGTGTACTACCTTCACGTGTAACAATCCTACCCAATTGAAAGTACATGACACTTTACTAAGATGCCCTAACATAAAACTTTTTTCTCCACATTCATTGAATAATTTCAAGAAATACTCTTTCCATCTCTCCCTTCTCACTCCCTTATTTACTAGGACTTTTTTGTTTTCATCTTTTATGTATTTCATTTAGCTCAAATCCTTTGTTTTTTTTTTTTCTCTTGCTGTAGCTAGTTTTTGTGTGTGTGTATCTTTCTCGATTTATTGTATCAAGTTAATGGTATAAATTTTCATAAGTGGTTTGACTTTGCTTCACTAACTTCTTTTTTTGGGGCAAACTATATCTCTCTAGGTTTTCTTTGTTATGACATTTATGTAAAGTCTTGTAGCAAGTTCTTCTAGTTTTGATTTGCTCTCGTACCTTTTCATTCCACCATCAAGACTCTTTGCCTTGGGGACTTTTCCATTTCACTCTCCTATAACCATTTTTGTTGTATTTCCAATAAAAATAGCCATTTTAATTCACTTTTGGTTTGCCAATCATTTTATGGCCCAATCTCTTTTGCTATGTACTTTTCCCTTGAAAATAGTTTTTTTTCCTCCTTTTAAATCCTGCCATCTGATTCTTGGGCTTTGTTTTATACCATTTTTTCCCTCAATTTTTTGATATGGATGTCAATAACCATAAGTTTATGTCGAGTAGTCATGCATTCTCCTTATATAATTTTACAATCCTAACAATATATGCGGTCCTCTTGTCTATAAGAAAGTAGTGTATTTAGCTATGATGAGCCAAAACTAGTGTTGATTGTGATGAGCTCATATCTTGTGGCAAAATCTAAAATAGCTTGACCTAATGTTTTGAAAAGTACTAAGTGCAAACAGTGTATGGAGCTTAAGCACAAAGCGCAAATGAAGTACACAATTATGTAAAGTGAAGCACATATAAATAAAATAGAGAGTATAGACTTTTATAAGCATAAAAAATATAACCTATTAAACAAGCAATCATTAAAAAAAATAACTAAATAAGAATGAGGGCGGCAAATTTAACAAAAGACAAGATACCATTTTTCATTTATATTTTATATCAGTTTACAAGTTCATGCAATCATGGTAAAAACAGATAGGGGACATTTAAAGGGATACAATCTGATCAGTTGCTGATCTTGATGGAATTTGAAAGACAAACAGGTCTGAGTTCTTGGTTGAAAAGATTTGAATATGCTAAGGTTTTTTTTTTTTAATTTTTTTTTTGGTGCGTCTTCTTTTGTTTTTTTTGTAAAAATTTGGCAAAAAAACCCATTCTATTTCTTAACACAATTTATGCAAAGGATTGGATAAAAGAATAAAGAAAAAAATATACCTAATTTATAACAATCCTCAATTAATCAACCTCTAATTTACATCAATCCCCAATCAATCAATCAATCCTAGATTTGTAATCAGTCAACAATTCCTAATCTGCAACAATCAGGAATCAGTCATCAATTCTTAATTTACCTCTATTAGGAATAAATTGACAACCCCTAATTTACACATAATTATATGTTTCCTTCAATATTTTTTGCTTGATAAATACAGATGAGTTTTTTTTTTTTTTAAAAACAGATGTATATAGATATATATGATTTTATTTAAATCTTTTCTAAGATTTGATAATAGCTCTTTTTGGATAAGGTTTCCATACAAGAGGCCACTCTATTACAAAAATTTAAACAAACCCAACCATTCATATTGTTTGCTAAAAAACAAAAAACCCAAGTGTATTTTTGGAGCATGGTTTTTTGTGCTTCAAGCAAAAGCGCAACTTAACCGCTCTTTAATTGCACTTAGCTAAAGTCGTTGAAAGTCACAAAAAGCATGCTGCACTTGCTCCCTCTAAATCTATAATCTCCATGGACACCTCTACACCCATTCCCTTCTCTACCCACATGACCATTTAAATCACCTCCTATAATGGCTGTATATTGTCTAGGTATATCTTGTGCCAACTTCTTTAAATTTTTCAAAGTTTTGCCTCTATCTCCAAGACTCAACTTGTGGTGCATATGTACCAACAATATTCATAGTTTCTTTTCCTAGAACAACTTTATCTACAATAATCCTATCTCCTATTCTCTTCATATCCACAACCTTATCTTTTAAAGAATTATCCATAATAATTCCTGCTCCATTTTTCTGCCCAATGGCTCTGTCCCATCCTTGAGTGCAAAAGTTTATATCTAATTTTCGGCATTCCCTTCAACTCATTGCCTCTTGAAGGCACATAATATTAATTTTTCTCCTAATCATCACATCCATAGCTTTTCCTGTCAAAGTTATGATATTTCATAATCCAATCCTTAAGCCTAACAATGGGGACTTCGATGCCATTGAAAGATCTAAGGGCGTGATTCCACTAAATATGCAAAATCCAAGTTTGAAGTTCCCTTCTCACTGAACAATGAACATAGAAGTGACTTATTGATTCCACATCTGACTTTCACATACACACTAACTGACAAAGATTTACCTCCTTTTGATTAAGTTATCAACATTCAAATATCTTCTCATGTGCTTCTTCTGAAACTGAAAAAGAGTCCTAAATAAAAGGAGCTTTGGGAAAACCATACCCCTGTCCAAGTAAAATATGCTTTTATTGGAGAAACTGTGTGAATGTATTAATTGTTTTCATGTAATGTTAATTTTAATCTTTCCAAAAGGTGTCAATAGTTGTCATCTCTCCTTCATGCTAACTTTTTTGATAAACTAGAATTACCTTTCATCTTTATGTAAAATATTTCAAGGTACTAGCGCCCTTGTTCATTCCCTCAGGACTTGTACCATCTGGTGTTATTATGTTTGAGTCTGTACTGCTTGCTGAAGCTCCTTATCAGTATGCCGGTTTTTTTCCCTCATTTTTTCACCTATCTTTTTTCTTTTTTTACTTGCTTCTTATATTAATGTGTGAGCAATTGAAAGCATTATGTTTTATTACATCTGTGGGACTGTGGTCATGTAGTCTGAAAAAGATAGGAAGGTAAATAGGAATTAAGAAAGAAAACATCTTTTGTAGTTTGACAATTTGTTTCTATCTTTGCTTTTGGAGCCATTTTGGTGATGGTGATTCGTTATTTTTCTACAGCAAGCGAACAAGTGGTTTTGACATGGCGCCTAATGTTCCCAATTTGTTATCTGGTGGGGGAGTCCCAGGTTAGCCAACTAGCAATCTGCTATACCAGCATTTTTTCCATGCTCCTCAGTTGTACAGCATCAATTTATTACTTCCAGAAATTTTTTGCAGTAGTTTCAATATATATTTTGTTGCCTTTGTTCTTACTATATCTTTTTTTTTTTAAATCTAATTCTTTATTATCAAAACTGAGAACCATTGTTGTGTTGTTTGGCTGTTGTGTGTTGTTGTTTGTTTGCCTTTTTGTTTACCATCTGAGTAAGAAGGCAATGTTGGGCTACATGTCCCACCGTGCTACCTTTGGACGTGACACCACTGTTGATTTAATGTTCAACGAGGAACCAATGCAACGATTAGCTGGATCTTGTTCGCTTTCAACTGGCAACTGTTGTTATTTGGTAGACTTACGAATATTTCTCCAGCATCTGCACTGATGAAATTAATTTCTTACTTTAATACCTGAATGATGTAATAACTTTAGGTATGAAATGGTTCTCTTTTGTTTGTTTTTTATTGCTTTATGTTATAATGATATAGACAAGGATTAGACTTCAGATGTGTTGCTTCTTGACAAGCACGAGCAACATGTGATATTCTAGAACTTTATGCTTCATGTTATATTCAGTTTTTTTTTTCCCTGGTTTAATACAGGGCAATTGATGGGTGTCCCTCAAACAATGCCAGGAATGCTCCAAAACATGTTTCCTTTTGGAACAACACAGGTGGAGGTCTTAGTGCATGGCTTACTGCAATTCTTTCAATTTCATTTTTGTATTAATTAGTTAACTGGATTTTGATAGGTTAATCAATTGGGAGCACTTTCCATGATGCCAGTCCAAGCCATGACTCAGCAGGTATACTTGTGATATTTCATTTATTTTATTTATTTATTTTTCTCTAATGACAAATTTTCCTCCACCTCCTACCTGTAGGCTACAAGGCATGCACGTCGAGTTTATGTTGGTGGCCTTCCTCCCATGGCAAATGAGCAGGTTTATTGTTTGTGAAATTGGACTTACTGTTTATCTACTATTGACTCAAATTTTACATTGTTGGGGTGGTGATAGGTAAAAAATTATCACATAACTTTTTCTTTCATATCATTTGTGGTTCTGCTGAATTTTATTAAATCTGATCCCACATATATTGTTTCTCGTGTAATTTGTGTTTTTAATGGATTTGGTAAGGAGAACGTAAAGAAATGTCATGGTATAGACGGTTTTCCTTGTTTCAGTACCATGGCATAAACAATGATGAAAGGATAATATGATAGAAATTAATGAGAATTTCAGTTTGATGTTTTCCAAGATACTCTTTTCATTTAACTTTTTATGAAAATGCAAGAGAGAACACAAAAGAAAACATTTTTGGTTCCCTACATTCTTTTCCTTTTCTTGCCCTTTTACATTAAGTGTAGAAGATAAAGAAGAATTCAAAAAGAGGACTGCCTTGAAGACTCCTAAATTATCGGAGATAAGATTTATAAAGATAAGATTATCTAGTTCTAATTATTCTCCTAAATTTTAGAGATAGATTATTTGTATTTTAGATAACATAAATATCTTATAAAGTAGATTAGATTAGACTCCTACATCATGTAGATGTCTTGTGTATATATTGATATCATATCCAAGGGAAATAATAACGATTTATTCTCTCTAGGATTAATTTTCTGCATAAAGAAATCTGTATTAACCAACTATAAGTTTTCAAATGCCAATTGCATATATCTTCTTTATGCATGTTAAATTGTTAATGGTTTCCCACACAGTTATTGTGGAAACATTAAGGAGCAGTTAGCTGCTGCTGTTTCTGTTATGTTATGTTGTTATGTTTGGATGTATTAAATTCAAGTAGTTATGCTGTTAGTTATTCTGTTAAGAGAAGAGGCGTGCTATGCATATATATAGATACAGCTCACTCTCAGGTTCTGTATCTCTTGAATTCATTTTCAGAATTAAGAAATTTCATGCAAGTTTTCTTTCTTCAATTCTCTCTCTTGCCCTTCTCGTTTTATGCCCTAGGGTTTCGTTTCATGGTATCAGAGCCATTGTTCTACCTCGATGGCCTCCAATCCCGTTCTCAGTTCTTCTTCTTCTCCACCACCTTGCTCATCTTCTTCCTTGTCGTTTGCCTCGCAATCAGAATTTGCGGCAGTGGCCAAGGCATTTAATTTTGTTCAATCAAGCTGGATTCCAGCAATTATATCTTCTGGAAAGCTCAAGTTCTTGCTACGATTTGAGCTTTTGATTTGACGTCCTTTCTGAACAAATCTCCATATCCGACGAAGTTTTTGGCTAATCCAGAGTCGGGCGAGATTGGAATCTCTTTCTTCCATCAATCCAGAATACCTAAACTAGATTAGATCTAACCTGTTGCTGCTTGGCTGGCTGTTCTCCACTATCGACAAAGAGGTATTGGCGCAGGTGATTCACCGTGAATCATCTGCTGAGGTATGGTATTCCTTGGAAAATCTCTACTCTCGCCAAACTATAGCTAAATCTTTCCAATTGAAGCAACAATTGAGGTCGATTAAGAAAGATTCCCTCTCTATTAATGATTATATTTTAAAAATCAAGATGATAAGGTATGCTTTTGCAGCCATTGGAGGGCCTTTACATGATAAGGATTTGTTGCTTGCTATTCTAAATGGATTGGACTATGACTATGAAATAGTTGTTAGTCTGATAACCTACCAAATGGATGAAATTAATTTAGAAAAGGTGCAGTATCTGTTATTGATGCATGAACAAAGGTTAGCATCCAAGAATTTGCCACAACTCTCAACCAATTTCGATTCTGTTATGCAAGATCCATGAATATTAATGTGGCTTCATACTCAACAAGAAATGGTACTAGATCTGTTAATAATCATAGAGGTGGTTATATTTCACGAGGTGGTAGTTATGTCAATAGAGGAGGTTGAGGTAGAGGTAGAACATCTAAAAGAAGAATTTACTGTCAACTTTGTGGGAAATCGGGGCATTTTGTAGACAAATTTTATTATAGATTTGATAGAAACTTCCAACAAACACCTAGTCAAGGTTTTGGAAGATCTAATCCTGTTGTTCAAATTGATCCACGTGTTTATATGGCCTCGCTTAGTGATTCTAATGAACCCTACATGAGTGAAATAGGGTTAGTTCATGGGACTCACTATAACACTCTTTGTCAGCCATTAGAAACCCTACCTCAAAATCCTGTATTCGATCCCTCCTAGTTTGTTGACTCAGGCGCAACAAACCACATCACCTCTAACCTCAACACCCTATCCTTGCATTCTCCATACAATGGTGGTGACAACTTGACCATTGGCAGCGGTAAGCCTCTTCCTATATCTAATATTGGTTTCAGTCAATTGTACACTCAATCCAAACCTACATCTATTATCTCATTACCTCATGTTCTTCATGTTCCTAGTATGAAGAAAAACCTGATTAGTGTTTCACAACTTACTCGTGATAATAATGTTATGATTGAATTTGATTCTAATTCTTGTGTGGTCAAGGACAAGGATTTTGGTCTGGTGCTACTTCAAGGACACCTTAAGGATGGACTTTACCGGCTAACTCCAGCACTTGATCCTGTTGCTCACAGTCACTCAGTTCGATCCATTAAGCTAACTTTGTTTTCTAAACCTGCTATATCTTTGAATACATGTAATAGACAATTGGACACATGTAATAGACAGAATTCATTTAGTTATGAGCTGTCTAGTAGTGTTGATGTAGCTCAAACTATTGCTAGTGTCTGTTGGCAATGGCATGCATGATTGGGACATCCATCTTTTCTTGTATTGCAATCTATATTGAATAAAATTAATGTTTCTTGCTCTGCTTCTGTTCTTCCATTTTGTGATTCTTGTAAGCTTGGTAAATTGCATCAGCTTCCATTTGGTAATTGTGAAATTAAGTCAACCAAACCTTTAGAATTGGTATATTTAGATATGTGGGGACCATCTCCTGTTCTATCTACCGAATGGTACAAATATTACATTGTTTTTGTGGATGCATACACTGGATATACTTGGCTATATCTTTCGAAACTCTAGTTTGATGCCTTGTCTACTTTTGTTACGTTTCACAAGTTTGCTGAGTTTCAATATCAAACCAAACTTGGAGCTTTATAAACTGATAATGGGAATGGGGGTGGGGTTGGGGGGAATTTAAAGCCTTTTTACGCTATTTACACAATCATGGTATTCAACCTCGATTTACTTGCCCCTATACTCACCAACAAAATGGTGTAGCGGAAAGAAAACATAGACATGTTGCTGAAATGGGCTTAACTCTATTTGCTCATGTTGGAATAATCCCCAGCTTTGAATCACTCAATCACACTCTAATTCACAACGGAAACACTCCCTGAATCACTCACTCGAAACACACACAAGATTTGCAATATATCAGAAAACAGATCAGCAACTAAACAATCAAGAACACCGAGAATTTTATCCTGGTTCAGTCTTTTGCAAGACCTACACCTAGACTGCCCTAGGCTCTTTTATCTTCACTATCTTGAATGAACTTTGAAAGGATTACATGCACTAACCAAATCCTCCAGCCTTATACACAGACTGTCGAGAGATTTCCCTACCCAAATTACAAAGATATACTCTCTAAGTATTCAAGTATAATACCAGCGCATACTCCTCTCTTCCTCACTACCCAAAACAGAATAAAAGATCTCGCCTAAAGCTAATACCTGACCTCTATTTATACAACATGGAGGCGGTAACAGAAAGCTATCAAAACATATCATTAGTTACAACTAACTAACTGATTTAACAAATCTGCTAACTAACATTCTAGAAACAATCCTTCTAGAATAAAAACCAAGTGATATAACAAATGCTAACCGAAAGAAAACAACTCTCTCGAGATATACAAGCTAATCTAATACAAGTGATTTAAAACAAATTCTCCACTCACTTGATTTGATTTGCTTCCTCAAGAGATCTCCTCCTGCTACCTGAATCTTCACATGCTGCTTTGATTTTGCTGCCAATCTGACGGAATCAATTTTAAAATATTCAAGCAATGCTTTAATTTTGAAACTGGAATAGCCTTTGTGAAAATATCCGCTGCATTTTCCTCACCTGAAACTTTGGTTTGAATAACAGTTTTATTTTCAATAACTTGTCTGATAAAATGATATCTTATGTCTATATGCTTTGTTCTTTCATGATGAACTTGGTTTTTAGATAAGTGGGTTGCACTTTGACTATCACACATCAGTGTAGTCTTTACATTTATACTTAGAATCTCTCCTACTAATCCTTTTAGCCACCAAGCCTCTTTAAATGCATCTGAAAGGGCTATATATTCTGCTTTGGTAGTTGATAATGCTACCACATGTTGGAGACTTGATTTCCAACTGATAGTAGAGTTCCATAACGTAAACACATAGCCTGTTGTGGACCTTTTTTTATCAATATCCGCAGCATAATCTGCATCTACATACCCTAGGATAGTAGGATGATCTTCTTGACTTTCACCACTATGGGACAAAGCATAGTAAATTGATCCTCTAAGATATCTACACGTCCATTTTACAGCTAACCAGTGGGGCTTTCCTGGATTAGCCATAAATCGACTTATAACGCTCATTCCGTGAGCCAAGTTGGGTCTTGTGCAAACCATTCCATACATTAAGCTGCCTACAGCACTTAAGTATGGGATATTGGCCATCTCCTTCCTATTCTCATCATCCTTTGGGGACTGTTCTGATGACAGTTTGAAATGAGATGCAAAAGGCATTTTAACAGCCTTTGCAGTTGACATTCCAAATCTTGATAACAGTTTTGCTAAGTATGTTCTTTGAGATAGATAAATTTTTCCATGTTGCTTATCCCTAGAAATCTCCATCCCTAGAATTTTCTTTGCTTCACCTAATTCCTTCATCTCAAATTCAGCTTTCAGTCTTTGCTTGAGAAGCTGGATTTCTTTAGTGTATTGACTTGCAATAAGCATGTCATCCATATATAGCAATAGATAGATAGAAATACTAGATGAGACATGTTTAAAATATATGTAACAATCATAGGAACTCCTTAGATAACCTTGATTTATCATAACCGAATCAAATTTTTGGTACCATTGTCTTGGGGACTATTTAAGTCCATACAATGACTTTCTAAGGAGGCACACTTTCTCTACCTCTCCCTTAGCTTCAAACCCCTTAGGTTGGTCCATGAAAATTCTCTCTTCAAGGTCTCCATGAAGGAAGGCAGTTGTAACATCCAACTGCTCTAAATGAAGATTCAATTTAGCTGTGATGGCTAGCAAAATTCTTATAGAGGAGTGC
Organism: Diospyros kaki; assembly: GCA_036245055.1. Lineage (NCBI taxonomy): Eukaryota > Viridiplantae > Streptophyta > Magnoliopsida > Ericales > Ebenaceae > Diospyros > Diospyros kaki. The sequence goes on along the minus strand of BSEG01000003.1, from coordinate 29,038,455 downwards.
CTTACTACAGGAGAAAATACTTCATTAAAGTCTATTCCTGGGACTTGAGTAAAACCTCTAGCAACTAGCCTAGCTTTGAACCTTGGCTTAGGATTATCTCCAGCCTCTTCTTTGATTTTAAACAGCCATTTGTAGCCAACTACTCGCTGCCCTTTAGGCCTCTCCACCAGCTTCCAAGTCTGGTTTTTCTTAAGGGAATTTATCTCAGACTGCATAGCTTCTATCCACTTATTAGCATCCTTAGAAGACACTGCTTGCTCATATGACAAAGGTTCTTCGCTAGCTATTTCTGATGCACTAATTAGGGCATAGGCTACTAAATCTGAGTAGCCGTATCTTTGAGGTGGCTTACGAGCTCTAGGCTGTCGGTCCCTAGCCACACTATATCTATCCCTATTAGGTTGATCTTCTATGCTAGAGTCTACCTCACTGTCATCTTCATCTCCTTCAAATTGAGATGATTCATGGTTATGGTCATCTTCAGGATCTGGATTAGAGCTAGGATTTGAAGAATCAAACTCAGCTTCTGAGAAATTTTGAGGCAAACCTGGAGAGTTTTCTGAAAGCTCTACTGGAATTGAAACTCTATTTTGACTCTTATCTTGATGAGTTTTATCTTCATTTTCATTCATAACAGAATCTTCATCAAATGTTACATCCCTAGTTATTATAATCCTTTGACCTTCAGATTCCAAATTCCATAGTTTATAACCTTTTACTCCAGATGGATATCCTATAAACAAACATTTCTTGGCCCTAGGCTGAAGTTTTCCTTGCTTTACATGGGCATAGGCAAGGCATCCGAACACTCTAAGGTGGTCAAGGTTTGGCTTATGGCTTGACCATCTTTCATAAGGGGTTAAGAAATTTATAGCTGTAGATGGGGATCTATTTATAACATGGGCTGCTGTTGATACAGCTTCTCCCCAAAATTCTTTAGACAATTTTGCATAGTTTAGCATGCATCTAACCCTCTCTAGGAGGGTTCTATTCATTCTTTCTGCAACACCATTTTGCCTAGGATTACCGGGTGTAGTTAGGTGTCTAATAATCCCCCCTTCCTTGCACATTTGATTGAAGTCCTTATTACAAAATTCTAATCCGTTATCGGTTCTTATAACTTTGATTTTCTTGCCTTTTTGGTTTTCCACTATAGCCTTCCATGCCCTGAATGTTTCAAATGTATTATCTTTTGACTTTAGGACATATACCCATAACATCTTAGAAAAATCATCTATTATTGATCGGAAAAATCTTGAGCCACCATGGGATTCAGTTTGTGTGACGCCCGGATATCATCCGAGAATCAAACTTTCATAAAATTTACATAAAACTCCCAAAAGACATACTTTATATCATTTAAACATAGTTTAGAGTTTAAACATAGAAATACTTGTTCTAAAACAAAGAAATACTGAATTTAAACTTTTGTAAATCTCTTTTGATATCACCACGATCCACGTTCATGCTCCAAATCTCCTTAATCATAGCCACCTAATGGGAAAAGAAGAAAATAGAGAAAGGAAAACATAAAGGGGGAGAGATAAATCTCAGTAAGCACGTATGATCTATTAGTTGTATTTAAGCTTGAAAAACTTGAACTTGCAACATGAGGAGACACGAAAGATTCCACCAACTTGAGGGGGTTAGAATCTTCGTGCGTAGCTACTAAACTCCGATCCCAAAATTTGCTTGTAAACATGACATGAGGGACCATAACTTGATTTAATAAAAACACACAAATAGCTCATAACGTACTTACCTTCAACTTCACTCTTTAATCAAGGTTTTCACACTAGTTGTCTTGAATGGAGTAAGTAAAAGAGTAATGATATACTAGAGAGAGAGAGAAAGGGATTTAGCTAACAAAGAAGAAATGAAGTGAGGATTTGTGAAAGGGGAAAGGCCATATTTATAGAGTAGGAAAGGAGTTCTATTCTTATATTTCTTCTTGTTAATTACTTAAAGCAACTCAATTCCTATCTTTCTTCTTATTAATTAGTTAAAGCAATTCAATCCCTATCTTTCTTCTTATTAATTAGTTAAAGTAATTCAATCCCTATCTTTCTTCTTATTATCTTATCATATCTTAGAAGAATGGTGTTGAACTACATAAGAGTTAAATGATATTATGTCATTGCTTAAGTCATAGGTTAGTATGATGTCATTGCATATGTCATATATTATCATGATGTCATGGCTTATGTCATAACTTAAAGAAATCAATTTATTCATATCCATGTAAATAATCATCAAGAGTATTCTAAAAATTCGTATGTCATGGTAGGGCTAAAATATAGACTATTCAAACTTTTCATTTTGGTTCCCAAACCATGAAACTAAATGACGTTTGGGTCCCTTAACTATCATAACTCAAAATTTCACCCTTAAAAATTATACATAGTTTATAACATTGATTTCGGGTGTTACAGTTTGAGCTGGACCCCATAAATCTGAGTGGATATAGTCTAGGGGTTCTTTTGATGAATGTATAGCATTTTTACTGAATTTTATTTTTCCTGCTTTACCATATATACAAGACTCACACTTCCCTATACCTATGGTCTGTCCTAAATCCAATATACCTTGCTTTGAAAGCTCTTTAAGGCCCTGCTCACTGATATGAGCCATCCGTAAATGCCATAGAGATTCCTTAGATTTGGCTATAGGACTTATGGCTGCGGTTTCCCCACATACTGTGGTAGCCTGCAAAAAATAAATTCCATTTCTCAGCTCTGCCTTCATACATACCAAGGACCCTTTAGTTATTTTAACTACTCCTTCTCCACCTTTAAACTTTAAGCCATTTCTATCCAACTCCCCAAGAGAAACCAAGTTTCTCTTTAATTCTGGAATATATCTAACGGCTGTGAGGGTTTTAAGAGAGCCATCATGCAGCTTTAGCCTAATGTCTCCTATCCCTTTTACCTCACATTCATGGTCATTACCTAGTAAGACCTTACCTCCATTAAAGTTCTTAAAGTTTTGCAGCCAGTGATGTTTAGGAGTCATGTGAAAAGAGCAGCCAGAATCTAATACCCATTCTTGGCTTTCAGCATTTTCACTTACAACTAATGCTTCAGAACTATCATAGCCATTATCACAAAAGTTTACCCCTCCTCCTGAACTCTCTTTCTCAGCTAGATCCTTTTTCCTCTTAGGGCACAGCCTCTTAATATGGCCTTCTTGTTGACAGTAGTAACATTTGATTGGGCCTTTTCCATTTCTAGATTTAGACCTTGACTTTCCCTTATTTTTATGATCTTTTTTAGTGCTTCTTGATTTTACTGTTAAGGCCTCACTAGAGTTAGGTTTATGGTCCATCCTAATTCTTAATTCTTTAGAGTTTAGAGCCCCTATAACATCTTCTAAAGAAAGTTTATCTCTACCGTGTTGAAAGATATCCACAAAGTTTTCATAGGACTTTGGTAATGAATATAGAAGAACTAGGGCCTTGTCTTCGTCATCATATTTCACATCTATGTTTTCTAAATCTAAACATAGTTTGTTAAAGTCATCTAAGTGCTCCTGCAATTTTTGATTGTCATGCATTTTAAGATTAAAAAACCTGGCTTTTAGGAATAACCGACTGGATAGAGTCTTCTTGAGGTAGAGATCTTCCAGCCTTTTCCAGATTTCCGTCGCCGACTTTAACTTCGATACCTCCCTTAAAACTTTGTCTCCAAGACTCAGAATCAGAAGGCTGTATGCCTTTTTCTTGATCTCCGCCTGAGCCTCCTTCTGTGCGGTAGTTAGAACTGGTGTCGCGCTTTCAGTTGATGTCTGGATTACCTCTGATTCCAGCGCCCTTTCTAAGCCTTGACTGCAGAGGAAAGCTTCCATCTTGATCCTCCATAGGCCGAAGTCATTGGTCCCATCGAATTTGTCAATGTCGTATCTTGCTGCAGTTGGTGCCATCGAGTTTTTGAGTCTCTGATTTTCCCTCCTGAGGTTTCTTGATGAATCTTGAATGTCACTGAGATTGAAGGCTCTGATACCAAGTTGTTGGAATAATCCCCAGTTTCGAATCACTCAATCACACTCTAATTCACAACGGAAACACTCCCTGAATCACTCACTTGAAACACACACAAGATTTGCGATATATCAGAAAACAGTTCAATAACTAAACAATCAAGAACACTAAGAATTTTATCTTGGTTCGGTCTTTTGCAAGACCTACATCCAGATTGCCCTAGGCTCTTTTATCTTCACTATCTTGAATGAACTTTGAAAGGATTACATGCACTAACCAAATCCTCCAGCCTTATACACAGACTGTCGAGAGATTTCCCTACCCAAATTACAAAGATATACCCTCTAAGTATTCAAGTATAATACCAGTGCATAGTCCTCTCTTCCTCACTACACAAGGCAGAATAAAAGATCTCGCCTAAAGCTAATACCCAACCTCTATTTATACAACATAGAGGCGGTAACAAAAAGCTATCAAAACATATCGTTAGTTACAACTAACTAACTGATTTAACAAATCTGCTAACTAACATTCTAGAAACAGTCCTTCTAGAATAAAAACCAAGTGATATAACAAATGCTAACCGAAAGAAAACAACTCTCTCGAGATATACAAGCTAATCTAATACAAGTGATTTACAACAGTTCATGCTCATATGTCTCTCAAAATTTGGGTAAAAGCCTTTAAAACTGCAGTTCATACCGTAAATTTGTTGCCAGCTTCTCCCTTTCAATTTAATACCCCATTTGAGTTACTTTACTAAAAACCACCCAATTATTTCTTATTTCAACCTTTTGGTTGTGCTTGTTTTCCTTTTCTTAGACCCTATAACAAGCACAAATTTGATTTCCATTCTGTCAAGTGTGTGTTCCATGGATACAATCATTCTCAAGCTGGCTACAAGTGTTTGCATCCATCGGAAAAGTTTATGTCTCTAGACATGTACAGTTCGGTCCTAATGAGTTTCCTTTTCTTTCGTTGTTTTCTTCTCCTATTGTCTCTCAATCATCCTCTAATGGGTTCTCTACTAATTTCTTTCAATCTCTTCTTTCTTTTTCATTTAGTTCTTTGTCTCCTCGAGTAACATAGTCCTTAACTCCTACCTTGTCACCTTCCATTTCTACTGACCCTCATGTTTTATCTCCTGCTTCTTTGGCTCCTACTAATGAGCCACAATCTATTCCTTCTCAGCCACCTGCAGCTCCCATTTCTTTGCATAAATCAAAACCGGTTCTGTTAAATAAGATAAGTAAGGGGGTATTAGTGTATTTATCTTTAAGTAAATGTATGTATATATATGCTTATGTTGTACTCTTGAGATACATACAAACAGTTCCTTTGTATACATCTAACATGGTATCAGAGCCCAAACCCTAACCTAACCCTAGTCGCCGCCGACGCCATCACCGCCGGTCGCTTCGCCCGCCGTCGTCATCATCGCGGGTCTCTTCGTCGGCCGCTGGTCCCTCACTGTCGCGGCTCTTCTTCTCTAGATCGCGGCTCCTCTTCTCCAGATCCGGTCCGGCCGCACCCAGATCTCGCCTTCTCCGTCGTCGCGCCTGTGCCCTCGCCGTCGCTGCACCTGCCCCCGCGCCCGAGCTCGCCCTCACTGTCGTCGCCTCTGTCCTGGTCATCTCTCCGTCGCCTTCGCCGCACCTGTCCAGATCCGGCCATCCTCAGGCGAACTCCGGTGACAGCTTCAGCTTTTGTGCTCCAGATCTGGTATTGCTCCAGATCTGTTCTTTCTTCTCCTTGGTTGTGTAACCCAATTTGCTCCAGATCTGCCATTGCTCCAGATTTGTCTTCCCTCTCTTTGGTTGTGTAATCATATCTGCTCTAGATCTGCTATTTTTTCTGCATCATGGATTCATCTCCAGCTCACTCTTCATCCACAAGTTGCTCCACCATGTCCACACCGGTGACCATTCCCTATTTTTCGGGCACACCGGTTATTACAACGGAGAAATTGAGCGGACATAATTATCCCGCTTGGTCATGTGCAGTTGAAATTTGGTTTCTTGGTCATGGCCTTGAGGATCATTTATCGAAGACTATTTTAACTGTTTCTGAGGGGGATCAACCTCTTTGGCGGAGAGTGGATGCCCAGTTATTGAGTTTATTGTGGCAAACCATTGAGCCGACCTTAATGCCGATATTTCGACCTCTTCGGGAGTGTAGTGCCCTATGGACTCGGGCTCGTGAGTTGTATACTAGTGACATCACTCGTATTTATGATGTGATTGGTGCTTTGTTCAATTTACGACAGATTGATTTGGATATGACCGCATATTTGGGTAAGCTTCAAGTTTCTATTACCGACTTTAACGAGTTGATGCCCTTTGATACCGATATCAAGAAACAACAGCAACAACGCGATCAAATGTTTACTATCCTCTGTCTTCATGGAATTCGACCAGAGCTTGACTCAGTTAAGACACAGATCCTCGACAGCGCCTCTCTTCCTCCTCTAACAGAGGTATTTTCTAGACTACTTAGAGCCTCCTCTAATACTGTTGATCGTGGCATGTTCGTTCCTGGAGATCACTCCGCCTTAGTTACGACCCCGACTGCTCGTGGTGGTCGTCGGGGTGGTGGCCGTCCACGGCCCCAGTGCTCCTATTGTAATCGCCTTGGTCACACTAGAGAGACGTGTTATCGTCTACATGGATGTCCACCTCATGCAACCAGTACTTCTAACATGGTTGTGGGCATTTCAGAGGGTCAGATATCTATCACACCCAGTGATTCCTCACCAGTGATTATCTCCGAGGGGAAGTATGCTCAGTTTCTTCAGTTCCGGGCAACACAACAGGCTACTTCACCTGTCACATCCTTTGCTGACACTCGTAACCCTACTGCCTGCTTTACTAAGTCTTCGTCTTTTCTTGGCCCATGGATCTTCGACTCTGGTGCCACCAATCACATGTCTGGTAATCGTTCTCTCCTATCTCATGTTCAAACTTCGCAGTCTCTACCTCCTGTTACCTTGGCTGATGGCTCTCAAGCCTCAGTCACGGGTATTGATACCGCATTACCTCTTCCTACTTTACCATTATCATCTGTTTTACATTTACCACAATGTACCTTTAATTTGCTCTCTGTCAGCCAACTCACTCGCAATCTTAATTGCTCTATAACTTTCTCGTCTGATTCTGTTCTTGTACAGGATCGGGGGACTGGACGGACGATTGGCACGGGGCTTGAGTCTCACGGTCTCTACTATCTATCTCTCCCTGCTTCTTCAATGGCGTGCATGACAACAACTTCCCCACTACAAGTTCATTGTTGGTTGGGGCACCCATCTCTTCCCAATCTCAAGAAGATGGTTCCCAGTCTCTCTAGTATTTCTTCCTTAGAGTGCGAGTCTTGTCAATTTGGGAAACATATTCGTAGTTCTTTCCCAAGTAGAGTTACTAAACGTGCTAGTTTTCCTTTTTCAGTAGTCCATTCAGATGTATGGGGTCCCAGTCGTGTCAGTTTACAAGACGGTTTTCGTTATTTTGTAACATTTATTGATGATTTCTCTCGGACTACATGGTTATATTTAATGAAAACGTGTTCAGAGTTATTTTTAGTCTTCACTATATTTTGTGCTGAAATTAGAACACAGTTCAATTTGCCTATCCGTGTTCTTTGTAGTAATAATGCTCTTGAATATTTGTCTCTCCCATTTAGATCTTATATGGCATCCAATGGGATTCTTCACCAGACTTTGTGTCCTAGAACCCCACAACAAAATGGGATAGCTGAACGCAAGAATTGTCATTTAATTGAGACAACCCGCACGCTTCTTCTTCATATGCATGTTCCACTTCAATACTGAAGTGATGTTGTCTTAACTGCATGTTACTTAATTAACTGCATGCCATCTTCTGTCCTTAATGACCAGATTCCTCATTCCATTCTTTTTCCTCGGGTTGACTTATATTCTCTTCCTTCTCGTATCTTTGGGAGCACGTGTTTTGTTCACCATCTTGCCCCAGGTCATGATAAGTTATCTGCTCGTTCCGTCAAATGTGTTTTTCTGGGTTATTCTCGCCTTCAAAAGGGGTATCGTTGCTACTCTCCTCAATTAACTCGATATTTTGTTTCAGCGGATGTTACCTTCTTTGAGTCATCTCCTTATTTCCCTTCTTCATTTGCGATCTCCGATTCTTTGTCTGTTGGGTTACCTTTGCCTGTTCCTTCTCTTGACCTCACATCACCTCCATCTCCAACGTCTTCACCATCTTCGCCATCCTTTGCCTCTCGCCTTGATCGCTCTGATCTTCAGGTCTATCAACGACGTCCACATCTCGTGGCCCAACCAGCACTGACTGTTGTCACTAGTTCGCAGGAGCCGTCTCCTGACTCATCCCCGGTGCCAATTCGTTCTTCCTCCTCTGGTCCATCGCCTTCGACTTTTGATCTTAACTTGCCTATTGCTCTTCGTAAAGGTACTCGCCATCCAATCTCCCATTTTGTTAGCTATGATTATTTGTCCCCTGGATATTCTGCTTTTGTTTCTTCTTTATCTTCTGTTTCACCTCCCAAATCTGTTCTCGAAGCTTTTTCCCATCCAGGGTGGCGGGCTACTATGGTCGAAGAAATGTCTGCTTTACATTCCACTGGGACTTGGGACTTAGTACCTCTTCCCAAGGATAAGTCTACTATTGGTTGTCGCTGGATTTACATTGTTAAAGTTAGCCCTGATGGTCGGATTGATCGTCTTATGGCTCGCCTTGTTGCTAGAGGATACACTCAGGTTTTTGGTCTTGATCATGGCGATACATTCTTTCCTGTTGCTAAGATCTTCTCATTTCGCCTTTTCTTATCCCTTGCTGCTATGTTTCACTGGCCTCTTCATCAATTGGACATAAAAAATGCCTTTCTCCATGGCGATTTACAGGAGGAGGTGTATATGGAGCAACCTCCTGGCTTTGTTGCTCAGGGGGGAGTCTGAACTGGTGTGTCGCCTTCGAAAATCTTTATACGGTTTAAAACAGTCTCCTCGAGCTTGGTTTGGTCGATTTAGTTTAGCTGTTCTTGAGTTTGGGTTAACTCGGAGTGAAGCTGATCATTCTGTTTTTCATCATTCTCAGTTTGGTTGCCACATTTTTCTAGTGGTGTATGTTGATGATATAGTACTTACAGGGGATGATGATGTTGGTATCACTGAATTGAAAGCACATCTTCACCAACAGTTTCAGACGAAGGATCTGGGTCCTTTAAGATATTTTTGGGTATTGAGGTAGCTCGGTCAAAGCAAGGCATCTATATCTCTCAAAGGAAGTATGCCTTGGATATGCTAGAAGAGACAGGATTGCTTGGATGTAAACCTACAGATACCTCTATGGATTCAAATATCAAGCTGTTACCGAGATAGGGGGAGCCTCTTTCTGATCATGGGCGTTACCGTCGATTAGTTGGGAAACTTAATTACCTCACAGTCACTCGTCCTGATATTTCATTTGCTGTGAGTATGGTAAGTCAGTTCTTGGATTCACCTTGTGACAGTCACTGGGATGCAGTGATCCGTATTCTTCGATATATTAAGGCTACCCCTAGTCGGGGTATATTGTATCAAAATCATGGGCACAGTCAGATTGTGGGATATACGGATACTGATTGGGCAGGATCACCTAGTGACAGGAGATCCACATCTGGATACTGTGTTTTTGTGGGTGAAAACCTTGTCTCTTGGAAAAGTAAGAAACAAACTGTTGTTGCCAGATTCAGTGCAGAGGCTAAATACAGAGCAATGGCCGTAACAACATGTGAGCTAGTGTGGTTGAAACAATTAATTGAGGAGTTAGAAGTTACGCAGGTTAAGCCTATGCAATTAGTTTGTGACAACCAGACTGCAATGCATATTGCTTCTAACCCTGTGTTTCATGAGAGAACCAAACATATTGAAATTGATTGCCATTTTGTTAGAGAAAAGGTGTTATCTGTGGATGTAGTTACAACATATGTGGGTTCCAATGATCAACTGGCTGATTTACTCACCAAGTCGCTTAGAGGGTCTCGTGTGAGTTATATTTGTACCAAGTTGAGCATGCTCAATATATATGCTCCATCTTGAGGGGGAGTGTTAAATAAGATAAGTAATGGGGTATTAGTGTATTTATCTTTAAGTAAATGTATGTATATATATGCTTATGTTGTACTCTTGAGATACATACAAACAGTTCCTTTGTATACATCTAACAGGTTCCAGCCCCATCTGTTCATCCTATGCTCACTCGATCTAAGGCTAAACAACTTGTAACCTCCTCATCACATGCCTTAGTGAGTACTCTTGAACTCAGTTCAGTTCATGAGACTCTTTTAGACTCACAATGGATGCGGGCTATGGAGGAGGAATTCTCAGCCCAACAACGTAATCACACTTGGGACCTTGTTCTATTTTCTAAGGACATGAATCTTATTGGCTACAAATGGGTATTTTGAGTCGAGCATAAATCTGATGGATCTATTCTTAAGCATAAGGCTCGATTGGTAGCCAAGGGTTTTCTCCAAATGCCAGGGATAGATGATGTAGAAACCTTTAGCCCGGTTGTAAGGCACCAACAATTAAGGTGTTGTTTTCTCTAGTTGTCACTTTTGGTTGGGATATCTAACAAGTGGATGTGAATAATGCATTTCTTAATGGTGACTTGACAGAGGTTGTTTCATGTCCCAACCTGAGAGTTTTGAGAACTCCCAATTTCCTTCTCATGTGTGCAGATTAAGAAAGTCCTTATACAGTCTTAAGCAAGCTCCTCGTGCTTGGTATATAAAGTTGAGAGTTGCCTTATAGGATTGGGGTTTTTCTAGAGCTACATCTGATGCGTCTTTGTTTGTTAAGAGGACTGTTGAATATATGATTTTTGTCTTAGTTTATGTTGATGATATACTCATTATTGGATCAGATTCTACTACACTAAAGTTGTGTATTCAAGATTTGTACGCACACTTTGCTCTTAAAACCTTAGGATCAGTCAATTACTTCTTAGGGTTTGAGGCATATAGAGATGAGAGTGGTATTTACTTGACCCAAGCTAAGTATACATTGGATTTGCTGAAGAAGGCAGCTATGCAATACTGTAAATCTTATGACACACCTATGACCTCGGGTATTCCCTTAACTAATGAAGGTGATTCCTTCTCCAATCCATTATTATATAGGACTCTTATTGGCTCTCTATAATATTTGACATATACATGCCCAAACATTGCCTTTGTGGTAAATAGGTTGAGTCAGTTCTTATTAGCACCTAAAATACAACATTGGTCAACCTGCAAACATTTACTTAAAGGAACTGTCCGTTTGGGTTTATTATTCTCTCCATCTCCAAGTGATCTATCCCTATTAGTATATACAGATACTGATCATGCAGGCTGTAAGGTTACAAGAAGATTTACAAGTGGGCTTTGTGTGTATTTTGGATGCAATCTGATTGTATGGGGTTGCAAGAAACAGACAGTGGTAGCTAGATCAGTTGGGGAGGCTGAGTGCCGAGCAATTGCACAAGGTGTGACTGAACTATTATGGTTGAAGTCAATGTTTTCAAAGTTGGGATATCCCTGTGGTGCTACTCCTAAACCTATTGTGTGGAGTGATAATTTGGCTGCTAAGAGCATTGTTGAAAACCATGTGTTTCATGCTCGCACCAAACGCATTGAGATTGATGTTCATTTTGTTCGAGAGAAGGTGGAGAATGAAGAAATAGAGATAAGATATGTTCCTACAACTCATCAAGTAGCTGATATTCTTACAAAAGGGTTGCCAAGAGATTGGTTTCAGTTTCTGTGTGGAAAGCTTGGGCTAAAATTTTCTCCAGTGCACAATAGTTCTATTGACTCTACAAGCAGTGCAAGGATCAAAGATTTGTCTTCTAATATGGAGTCTGATTTGAGGGGAATGTGGAAGCATGCCGTGTTTAAGGAGCAGTTAGCTGCTGCTGTTTCTGTTATGTTATGTTATGTTATGTTGTTATGTTTGGATGTATTAAATTCAAGTAGTTATGCTGTTAGTTATTTTGTTAAGAGAAGAGGCGTGCTGTGCATATATATATATACAGCTCACTCTCCGTTTATGTATCTCTTGAATTCATTTTCAGAATTAAGAAATTTCGTGCAAGTTTTCTTTCTTCAATTCTCTCTCTTGCACTTCTCGTTTTATGCCCCAGGGTTTCGTTTCAGTTATAATCTCTCTACTCTATAGATTATAATTCATGCATAAAGAAGTTTTAGATGGTTGGTAGTTGAGAACCAAGATTTTAAGCAGAGCATGTTGTGGAGCTAAATTGGGAAAGGGATTTTACATATTTAGGCCTTTAGTTTTTGAAAGATAATAGATCTTGGTTATAAACTAAGAATATCTAAAAACTCTGAGAGGACTTCACATACTAAATCAAGGTGCTGCATTTTTATAATAGCATAGATACTGCTTCCTTACATGATTATAACAAAGAATGAGTTGCTGGGCATACATTTTGTTCTGGAATATTGTGTGTGTTTTCTCCTGTCCAAATGAACACATATGACTTGGCTATAGATTTATTATATTCATGCCACTAATTGATTTTTCACCTACTTGAGAGCATAGTCTATCAGTCATTTGATATATTGTACTCCATGTCTTTTAAGTCCCTCTAGTGAGGCACAAGAAAATACAAGATCCAATATCCCTTTGATGTTCTAAATAGGTTGCTACCAACAGTTCTACAAATCATTTTGTTTTTCCCATAAGAGGTTTTGTTTGATTTCCTACTTACCTCTCGTTGTCCTTTCACCTACTAACTCCAAATTGCAAACCAAGTACTAATTTGATTTCCCCGCCCTACATATAAGGAAAATATATATTCTCTTGCACTTTCCCCTGATTGTTCTAGAAAAGAGGATTAGTATTCATGCTTATAACATGGCATGGCATTTTTATGTTTTCATTTTGTATTGAGCCTATTGCTTATTTTGACCTCCTTTCATATCAACATGTATAACCATGTTTGTAGATTTGTTTCTTTTGTTTAATTGTTTAAAGATTTGCCATATTGAGAACATGAACTATCACATTCCTCGTGACACATGGTTTATGTAAGTTGAAGTACATTAAGCTTGTCATAGCATGCCCGTTTCTATGTTTTGACAAATTTAGGTTCATTCATATTTTAAAGAGTTCCTGACCTTGTGCTGGTCCATGACTTACTGTTTAAATTTCTAAATGTTATTGATTTCTCTTCTCATGCTTTTTTATATATTGGAAGTTAACTTTTAGATTTTTCAAGCAGACAATTGCAACATTTTTTAGCAGTATTATGACTGCTATAGGAGGAAATTCTGCTGGCACAGGTCAGTTCGGTCATCAACGTAAAGTACAGTAATGGATGACTCATCTATTTCCCTGTGGTGGTCATTTTCTGTCTAATCATAATGTGTTCTACATTTTACTACAGGTGATGCAGTTGTCAATGTGTACATTAACCATGAAAAGAAGTTTGCATTTGTGGAGATGAGAACTGTTGAAGAAGCCAGTAACGCAATGGCATTAGATGGGATTGTATTTGAGGTGTGCTAAACTCCCTCCTCCTGTATGATTCTTGTGCACACACAGAATATGCATTGGCCAATCACTTTGAAAATGTGATTAAACAGTATAAGAGAAATCAAATACATGTCATGTTACAGCTCAAACCATTTTGATTCAGTGATTCTGCATTATCCTCCAGTATTTTTAAAAATAAATTTTGGTATAATGTAATCCTTACTGGCCCGGATAAAGGAGGAGGGTTGCGTTAGGTAGCCGACAACCAGCCTAAAACTTAGTCGGATCCAAATATGAATTCTAGACAAACTATCTGTTGGGATGTAACTCACATAGAAGTCTAGAATTCATGTAGCCAACTCCACATAGTGGGATAACGGCTGGATATGTTGTTGTTGTTGTAATCCTTACTGGAATTTCAAGTATTAAAACTAAGATATGTTTTTGTAGTCATTGTTAATAACTTGTTTGCTTGTATTATTGTGGGACACCTTGATTTCAATTGAAATGAACTATGGCCTCAAGTAGAAAGTGTAACAGTAAGCAATGGCCATATTATTGATCTGAAGTTACGTTTAGACTTGCAAACTTTATGGGGTTGAAATTTTGGAACGGAGATTCTTATTTGCTGAATATGTCATCAGCATACAGGTAGTTTTTTGGGCTTTGGTTTTTACTTGCATGCTTCATAACTGGTGTGCTTCTTGTTTTATGGCTTTGAGTTATCACAATCTCTACATACTGTGCACTAGCTTAAATATCTTACACAATAGGGAACTGAATGAAGGGTGTATTGACTGGAGAATCTGTGAAGCACTAATGGTTTTGTGTCTGAAGTGTATCTTTTTCAATCAATAGGGGGTCTCTGTGAGAGTTCGAAGGCCTACAGACTATAACCCTTCATTAGCTGCAGCTCTGGGTCCTAGCCAACCGAATCCTCACCTTAACTTAGCTGCTGTTGGGCTTACGCCTGGGTAAGTTGCTATATTTATCAATTTTCTGCTTCACTTCTATTACATAATTAAATTCAACAAGGTGAGTGTGTCACTTGAACCACCGGCCACTTTTATTCAACTTTTTCAAGGTTATGAGAGGAACTATGCTAGAATTTTATATCTTATTTTTATATTTGCATTATTATGGTTTTATTTGTTTCAACAAAACAATAAATTTATATCAATATTGGAAGGAGGATGCTGAGAGGATGCGTGAAGTAATGAGAACTAGGACCTGAATAATGCAATAACTGCCAGGTCTCTGAGTTAAAGAAGAAAGGTTGAGTGGGCTTCACTGTCACCAAAGTGATACAGAACAAGTGGTAGTTTTACATGAGTTTGGAAAATTGGGAATCCATCCATGAAGAACCAAGGATCAAGTTGTTAGAAAAGAGAAAACCACCCACTAGTTTGGAATAGATCCATGGAGAATCCTGCTGTTACTGTGTATAACCTAAGGGAAGGGATTTTATCTGGAGGGCTATCACCTAACTATACAAGCAGGAACAAAATCCTAGTAGCCAATCTGAAATCTTTCTAAAAACCAAAACCCTTGCTAGGTACAGGCAGGATGCCTGACGTCTTGCATGGTGATTCATTTTTTTTTATCTTTCTTTATGGGGATATCGTTTTTTTATCTTTTCTTTATTGGGATATCGTTAGTTACCATCATTACTACTCTCATTTTAAAGTATTTCTATTGTTTAGCTTCTTTGTTTGTTAATTCTGGTATTTTGGCTCTGGTTGATTTATAGAATGATTGGTGGAGCTGAGGGACCTGATCGTATATTTGTTGGCGGCTTGCCATACTACTTTACTGAAGAGCAGATACGAGAATTACTGGAGTCCTTTGGGTATGTCAGTGTTATTTTGTTCCCCTTTTTGACTCCCCCCCCCCCCTCCCTTCTCAAACTTGAGTGTGCCATGCTCTCCATCATGTTGTTTTCTCCTTGTGGCTCATGGATGCTCTTCTGTTTTGGAGGCGTCTGGATATTTCTCATTGTTATTTCTTATGGTACTGTAAGTTCTATTGCTAAATTATTGAATTATTGCAGACCTCTGCGTGGGTTTGACCTTGTTAAGGATAGAGAAACTGGAAATTCCAAAGGATATGGTTTCTGCATTTATAAGGTGAATGAAGCTAATGTTTACTTCAGATTTTGCCTCATGTTGCTATTATCGAAGTCTTCATAGCTCTCTAAATCCTTCTATATCTTGAGAAGAGCAATTGTTTTGTTCCTCTTTTAGCAGCTAAAGCACAGCATGTTTGTACTAAGTCTCAAACTAAAGCAAGATGTTATAAATATTAATAACTTATCTTTCATTTTCTGCTTGTGACTTGGTGCTTTATAAATATTCTCTAAACTTTTAGCATTTTAACTAGTTTATATGCATTGGTGGTGGGGCATCTATTTGTGTTGATGTTAACTGTTTTGCATACATTCGCATCAGGATCCAGGGGCAACAGACATTGCTTGTGCTGCTCTTAATGGCTTGAAAATGGGAGACAAAACACTAACTGTTCGACGTGCTACAGTCAGGTTTGTATTCTTTAATAAGGTGAACTTGTAGATGGGAGAAGATAAGCTTTCTTTAACAACATCAGCTCTTTGTCTAGTTTCATTGAGAGCTGATTCTGTGCTCTTTCTATCTTTGGCTCGGTGCAATTTGTGAATGAGGTATTGGGTCATTAGGAAACTAGCAAAGACAAAGGAGGAGTATAGGTAGAAGGTGAAGGTACTCAATCATAGGGAAAGGCAGGCTCTTGGTGTATGAGGATTTATGTTCTGTTGAAGTATTATAAATATCTCAATTTATAGGTGTAGGTATGCGAATAGATAAAAAATAAGCTATATGGTGCATGATAAGGTATCTTTCCCTGTTGGTAAATTTAAATGTTGAAGTCTTCCTGTGTAACTAGAACCAGCACGGCGTATAGTAGTGAAGTGACATTTTATCTTTAATCATTTAGTACCACTGCAGACACTGCATGTCTTTGCTATGTAGTGCAGTCTTTGCTACACTGGAAAAATCTTGTGGTTGATGGTGCAGCCTCAAGGTCTTGCAGTGTGCATCCTTGACTTCTAACTTGTGGGTGTTTGGGAATGCATTGAACCAGGCCTGTTTTTTTTCTCTTAGACATCAGACACAAGCTGTTCAGCTCATGGATGTCTCTTGTTTGTCCAATGTTAGGCAGGCTTGTGGAGGTTGATGTATGAGGTGAACACCTGTGATGAGAGGCAAAGCCCATGTCCATGTAGCAGGGAGGTATCTAGGTTTTATTTGCTCTTTCAATAGCAAAGGCAGGAAGTCTAGTTCTCTTTTAGGTTGTTAGTGATCATTCTTTTTTTCAATGAAACTACACATCTGCCCATATAAGCTTCTGGTAGGCAAATCTTATGAGCTAATTGGATTAATGTGATGGAGTTCTCTTTTTCTTTTTTCTGCTAAGTAATGTGATGGAGTTTTCATTAGAGACAATTCTAATTTCTTAACATGTGAGCTTGAGATGAAAATTGCTGAATCTAAAAGTTTGGTCATGTTTTCTTATTCTGCAAGTGGAATGGTAATGTGCATTCTGAAATGTGATTTTGGGAACAAGAGGTCTCCAGTTCTATAATTCCATCTTATCCTTACTCAGAAATTAAAGACACTTGTTTTATGCATGCCTTGTTGCATATGACATTCATATAATGTACCTTTAACACAAGGCAATGGAGTATTTCTTCACCTAAATGGAGCAAATAAGTAGGTATCTTTTGGCTTTTTATAGATGGCTTCAACTGCATTTACAGATATGTTCCTTTTCATATGAATGATTTAATGGCAGTTTATGTTTACTTTTTTGGCATATGAAGTATAAAACATCCTCATAAAGGAAGCAAGCTTACGTGATATATATGTATATATATATCCCTTTAGAAAGCTGAGACTTTGCCCTTTTATTGTTCAGTAGTGAGTTGGCTAACACAGAACATGAAAGTATATTGGCTCAGGCCCAACAACATATAGCTTTGCAGGTCAGTAATCTACTTCTGCATCATGTTAGTTTTTTTTACCTTTTTTTAAACTTCATTTACACTCTTGCCTTATGTCGTAGAAAATGGCCTTGCAAGCTGGTGGCCTGAATCTTCCTGGAGTAGGGATAGGACCCACAACGCCTGCAGGACCTCCAACCAAAGTTTTATGCTTGACTGAGGTGTGGTTAACCTCAAAATTTGTTTATGTATTTATTTTTGTTTCTGCCTCCAGACACCATCTTCTTTTCAGTGAGTAATTAGCATATTACTGGTAATGATGTTTCAATTTGGTTACCATGAAGGTAATTACTGCTGACGAACTGATGGATGATGGAGAATACGAGGAAATATTGGAGGACATGAGGGAAGAAGGGGGCAAGTTTGGTATGAGTTTCATTCCTAAAAAGTTGATTATTTGTATTTTGACCTATCATGCAGTTTTCATGTTTACTCTCACCCTATGGTCTTGCTTGAATGCATGCATGTTGTTAAATTCAAATACACACATTTCTTTCAAATGTTACA
Source organism: Diospyros kaki (assembly GCA_036245055.1). Taxonomy (NCBI): domain Eukaryota; kingdom Viridiplantae; phylum Streptophyta; class Magnoliopsida; order Ericales; family Ebenaceae; genus Diospyros; species Diospyros kaki. The sequence continues at coordinate 29,020,431 of BSEG01000003.1, read as the reverse complement.
AGTAAAATTCCATGAATGCCTGTTCTGAATTCTCTAGGTGTCAGTTGATTCTAGAATAATTTCCTGTAAATAATTCTATAATTCTTATTTTGCAAAAGATTAGTCTTATTCAATTTTTCTACTTTTTTTAGTTTAATGTTTTCCATGATGGGAGACATTTTTGTTTTGCATGGTTCTTTTTCACATTTGAAAAGAAAGTTAAACTGGCAGCATCTAGTGGTTATAACCCCCAATTAATTACTTGAAATGGTAGGTGACTCATCAAATAGCATGTCTAAGTTTCTACAAACAAAAATCTAATTAGCACAGTTGGTGTTGTGGCTGCAGATATGAATACACACAGAATGATGTGGTAACTTACAAGAGTTAAGGATATGGCAGAATGGAGATGTGAAAATTTAATTGTTGTTAGAGATTTTTGTTTACTGTCTACAAGTTTACCAGAAGGCACCAATAATATGCTTAATTCAACAAGAAAAAATACCACTCAATTCATAAATTTAAACATCCTTTGCATACAACAGACTAACACTAACTACACCAATTAAATACATTATAACATAAATATATAAATTTTCACTAGTTGCCATTTTTCCTCTCAGCCAAAAAAAAAAAAAAGAAAAGAAAAGCTCACTAGTTATCAATATACTGCCAATGGGGTTGTTACATTTTAAACACATTGAGAATCATCTTTTATTCATAAAATAAAGGACATCCATTACTGACTTCAATTCCTGTGGCATGTTTGATGGATATTTTGATATGTGATATCAACGTGTCATCACCATTGGTTATTATGATTAAGCAACTATTCAATTGCTATTATGCTATTATAACAATTAATACCTTGTAGGAAACTAACTGTTGTTTTATGCTCATCTTCTTGTTTGTACGACCCACTGCCGTGTTCAAAGCACTCTGAGCCTATATTGTATAATGAATTGCCAAAATTATCTGAAGTATTGAAGATTTTATTGGTTTCAAAACTATCCACATGCTGCATAACTATTCCAATACTACAATTTCCTTTCCCTCACCATTGTCAGGCCACACCAAAAGTGGTCCCTAATAGCCAAGGGGAACAGTCATTCTCCACGACCAGAATAGCATGAATTCCCAAAGTTAACTGGTTGGTCGACAATTGATGAACAAGTAAAATAGTTCACTGTTTTACCATTTTGTTTGCACATATAACACCATGTTTTTGGAAAATTGTTTTATTATATGCAAATGTGCATTGTATTAGGAATTCTATATTTTCTATATATTGCAGGGTGATTGTAAATGAATGGGAGTAATCATGTCTACTGCTGGAAAACATATTTATAGCTGATTTTCTACTATTTATCGCCGATATATTTAAGCATCATGTCATAGAAGCATAAGCATAGAACCTTTCTTTATGAATTCATGGATATCATATCATTACTAATAAATCTATCTTCTACTTGGTGGTGGGTGTTTTAGGAGTCTTGATAAATGTTATTATTCCCCGCCCAGCTCCGAATGGTGAGCACGTCCCAGGTGTTGGAAAGGTATGTGGTCTTCGTTCTGTTGCATCAATCAAAGATTGCTTTGCAATGAATCCCAAGCTTTGTACTCTATTTACATAATCTTTTAAAGAAAAAACATCATTACCTTCCAGAACTTGTTCAGTTGCTATCCTTGATAAGCCATTTTCTTGTTCAGCATTTCCAGCTTTTTTGATTTGTTCTTGTTGCCAACTTATGAATTAAGGAGTAAGGACACCTTTTGAAATGGCATATCAATGGTAGACATCCCATTGCATTTGGATTAGGAGTGAATGATTTTGTTTGGGAAACCCCCGCCCCCCGGGGGGGGGGGGGGGGGGAGATGTGTTCAATTTAAGGTTTCTGGGGGATTAATGAACTTTCAAGATGTAAAAACATGATTTTGAGGTGGCTGCAATTCTGGCTTGTTGGAAATTGAGCATTGAAGTTTCATGTTGCGCCACTTAGCAAGATTTAAGTCTTTTGATTGTTGTTGAAGTGTTAACAGGAGGTGTGTGAATGGGGCATCATCTTTCGGTTGAAGCTGCCTAAGCCCAACCCTGGCTTTTATTGCAGGTGTTTCTGGAGTATTCCGATGCAGCCGGCAGTGCAACTGCCAAGGATGCGCTTAGCGGCCGGAAATTCGGGGGAAATACTGTGAGCGCTGTGTATTACGACGAAGACAAATACTATAACGAGGATTATAGTGATTAAATCGCTCACATGTGCTCTAATTTAATTAAGCCAGCCCATTCGGATAAATTTTATGGCCACTGTATAGTTTTAGAAGCTTGGTAACACAAACACGCTCTCTGTTTAATTCATTAAGAGGGCCAGTTTTCCTTCGTTGCTGGGGCATGCGTGTGGAGGCATATATATGAATTATAACATTTGTGTCCAGAGAATACAAATGGGCAATGAGAGCTGTGGTCTTTGTAATGGTAGAAATATGCGATTTGGAAGTGATTTTTTTTATTTTTGGCTACAGACTCACTCTAGTGTTGAAGCCTCAGATCAGCTCTTCACTCGAGCCATCCCATCCCACCACCTCGCGAAAGTAAATTTTTTTATGGAGTGATAATTCGCTATGAAGGTGGGGTGTGATAAGGTTTTAATTCACAACTTGGTGTTTATTAATTAATTATATAGGGTGTCAGTTATCACTCAGAGCCACCGTTGGTGCCTTCCAAAAGTGATTTTTCTTTTCAAAAAGTATTTTAATTATGAGATTCTATCATTCAAAATTTTAAATTTATCTTAGCAGCATCTGAGTCGCTGTTGTACAAGTAAACTAGATCTATACAAAAAGTTTTAGACAATTACTTGTCTCTTAATTGTGTAACAAATAAAAGTGGTTGTGTAATTTAATCTACCATAAAAAATTTTCTAATCTTTCTCTAATTAAAAACTAGAGACTAAAACTAAAAAAAAATGAAAGAACCGTTTTTGGGGGCTAAATTGTCACCAAGGAACAAAAAGGAGAGAAGGATGCAAGTTAAAATAATTATTTAAAGAATATATGTATTAAAAAGTTAATTATGAGATACAATTTTAGATGCTTAAAATTTGTTAGATAATTTTTTTAACTTGTAATTTTACCAATACTTTTATTTAATATTAAGACATCAGACTTTTTTTTTTGTTAAGTTAAAATGAGTTTAAATTGTTTATTTAAAGTTAATAGAAAATTTAATGAAATAAAATTTATCACCCATAAATCTCTTATATATTTTTTTATAATTATTTAAATATATATTCCAAAGAATGTTTAAACATACTTGACTAAAATTCTTCTTTCAAGATTCGAGTTGTAGTTTAGTGATAAAGTATTAATTTTGATAAATTTAAGGTCTTAAATTCAAATTTTTTTGAGTCTTATTTTTCTATAAAACTATAAGTGGTATATTGTTGCACAAACGAATAAGGACATTTATGAGTCGATCTAAAATTAACTAATTTTCATCATGCTCATAAAATTCAAGATTGAATTAATTCAAAAACAAAGTCCAACCAATTCAACGGCCCCAACGCCACCCAGCGGCCCCTTTTTTTAATTGCATTGACCCCACCACTCCAGCGAGTAAATTTTTTTCAATTTTTTGTCATTTTAGTTGAATTTTAAATTTTTTTGTTTGTTATCGTTCCAAGATAAAATTACGTCACTTTAGTTAATTTGTAATAGATCAGGAAACGTTGTAAGATTGATGGGAGAAGTGTTTATAGAAAATTACAAGTACAAGGATTTCAAAACCAATTCTAAAATACAGAAAACAAAACATGCATCAGATCTGATGTATATGCTTCCAAAAGAGACCCTTTCAATCCTAATCCCATAAGGAGTAAAACTTTTTCTTTCTTCCACCCACGCGCCATGTTAATCCCTTTAAAGAATCATGATTTATTCTACAAACAAAGCAAAAATCAAAGTTGTTGGGCAGACTAGGAAATTGGGTGGCTCATTACATATATATATATATATATATTATATTTTTTTGGACAAAATAGCAAATGGGTCCTGATTTGGTGAGGCCTGAGAGTGAGATTAAGGTAACAGGCGGTCACTCTCACCAGTGTTTGGAATTGGATATGATGGTGATGTGGTGATGATGATGATGATGAGCCTCTTTTTGACCCTTTCCAACTCTACCCGCCCACCGAAATTATTCCATTGTCATCCGCCCATCTCTTTACTAGAATTTTAATATAATATATATGATATATGATAACATAATTCCCCACCCTCCCCTGTGTTGAGACAGTTAAAATGAATGGTTAGGCATGCATGGTAACAGGATATATGTATGTAAAGTAAGTAAATTGTGATATGATATGATATTTAATATATTATCTATCATCCCTCCCTTGTAATTATGAGAAAAGTCCTCTCTTTCTTCTTCTAACTTTGTTAATAAATGGGACACCAAAGCCCATAGATATATAAATTCACAGCCGCAGACAGATTTCTTATTATAGTGCGCTCTCTCTCTCTCTCTCTCTCTCTGACATATGATCCGCTAGTTTGGATAAGATTGCCACATCACCCCCCCCCTTCCCTCTCTCTATAAAAATGCCTGTCCGCTGCGACCTTATATATTCTTCATCTGGATCGTGTCCGTTGGGGTACATTGGTTGTTTTTGTTTCAGATCTGGGATTAGTTTCTGGTTGAAGAGAAAGAGAGCAATTGAGGAGGAACAAGAAGGATGTTGGCAATATTCAAGCAGGGATTGGCCGATCCGCCAAAGGAGCTGAACAGCCCGGCCTCCTTGCGATCTTCCAAGAAGCCAAAGCTTCCCCAAGACATTCTCAAGGATTTCTTGACCAATTGCCAGTCCAAGGACGCTCTCTCCATTGCCTTCGCAAACAATGCCTTCCTCGCTTTTGCTCCTTCCGATGGCTCATCCTCCTCCACTGATCAACAACAGAGGTAACCCACCTCCCTCCCTCTCTTCCTCCCCATCTTTCTTATGATAATTCTCAAATAGAGATCATCATCATCATGATGTAAGCAGCATATATGTGTGTCCAATTACCAAAAAGGCACATCATGTATGATAAACAAGCCTATTGGAGCTTTAATTTCATTCTTGGCCCTTGAAATTCTCTTTGCTTTGCTTTATTTGATCACCACCTAACAATAGCATGCATAAGATTTGCAGGTTGTTTTGTGTTGTGGATGGGATATACTGCATCTTCATGGGGAGCTTAAATAACCTATGTAGCCTCAACAGGCAGTATGGGCTGGGCAAGGCCAGTGAGGCTATGTTTGTTATAGAGGCCTACCGGACCCTCCGGGACCGAGGCCCGTACCCGGCCCACCAGGTCCTCAAAGAACTGGAGGGGAGCTTTGGGTTTGTGCTCTTTGATGTAAAGGCTGGAACTGTCTTTGTTGCACAGGCAAGCCTTCTTCTAGCCTCTATAAAACAGAAGCCAATATTTAATTACATACATCTTTTTGGTGTCATTTCCCTTCGAATTAGCTGAAGTTTCTAGGAAAAAATTGGTGGGCAGGGTGCAAATGAAGCTGTGAAGTTCTACTGGGGGGTAGGAGCTGATGGGTCTGTTGTGATCTCTGATAACCAGAGGACTATGAAGGATAGCTGCGCCAAATCGTTTGCCCCTTTCCCATCTGGTAATGTGATTTGCTTCTTTTGCTTGTATAATGTGCACGCCAATTCTAAACATGTTTAAAGACGATCAATTATGTCCAACCTTACTCATGTAAGAAAAATTCACTTTTGTGATTTCACAACATGAAGACACCAAGCCTTATTTGTTGAGAACCTATACAACTGAATAAACCAATAAAACCGGCCGTCTTCGACTTATTTGACCAGTTTATACACATTCTCGATCTGTTTTTCAAGCGGACCGGCTTGGTTCGGTAACTAACCATATCTGGTTTTAGTAATTATAGAACCAAGACCAAGCCAATAGCCTATGTTACCAATGGATGCATGAAATTGGAATCTTAATTTTGGGTGTTGGTGAATGGTGCAGGGTGCATGTACCACACTGTGAGGGGCCTGATGAGCTTTGAGCACCCAATGAACAAGATGAAAGCCATGCCTAGGGTTGACAGTGAAGGCACCATGTGTGGGGCCTACTTCAAGGTGGATGCCTTTTCAAGGATGAGCAGCATGCCAAGGGTTGGAAGTGCAGCCAATTGGGCGACTTGGGGACCCTAAGCCTCAACTGGACTAATTAACATTGACCCAAGAGTCCCCAGACTCGGCGCCTCTTCCTCCTTTTGCTGGCTGGCTTTGTTTGTTTTTTTTTTTTTTTTCAGATTTCTGTGATGCTCTCCTTCTGCTTGTTTCTCTTTCTGTAGCCGTTCCCCGGTGTAAATTTGGCTTGGGACTCTTTTTAACACATGCAAAAGCAGTGCTCCTTCTCATGCTTATTATTTCAACCATATCAACTCTTATCACTAATCAAAAAAATCTCACGCAATCATGAACAGCCCAATTAACAATTATAATTTAATTATTTTTAAAATATAATAGACAACTTTTAATCGAAATATGAAAATATAGTTATTTAGTTGACTCTTTTAAAAGTACAGTAATCTATTTGACTCTTAAATTAAAATCCAATTATTTATTTGACACTTTATCTTTAACTGTCAAACCACACAAATAATAAGAATGCATGAACATGCGACCGGTTTCTGATGCATGAAATCAGGTGACAATAAAACGTTCATATAGATTGAGGCTATGATACAGAAGCACACATCAAGTTGGTCAGTTAAAATCTGTCTCATTTGTATACAAGTACACTAAAATTGGACTTAACTCCCAATGAATTACTCTCTGAGATGACACACCGGGAGAAAATCCATCTGCCCATCCAGATAATACACCATTGTTCCGTCCATGTGAAAAAAAAAAAATTCTGATACCTAAGCAGGAAAAAATAAATAAATACAACTATCAAGTTTCCGATAGGAACTTCACCAAGGAAGAATTTTGTCAGGCCTGCCTTTTATTGGAATGGTAGGTCTTTTCTTGAAAACAAGGGCCAAGAATCCGACTTCCTGGGGCAGTCCATAATATCAAAAGAGAAAATGTTGCCCTAGACAACTTGCAGAGAATCTGGTCGATGGTTCCAATTTGTTTGAACAAATGAAGCTTTAGACAACAAATAGCCATATCATGTCATCCAATGCTCATCCAAAGCAGCTATCCCCACCAGAAGAGAAACCAAAACTGCCTCCCCGCTCTGCCCTCAATTGCTAGTCCACCAACTAAACTAATCCAAATTGACAAATATCTGCAGCATGTAAATACAACAAATCAGGATTTCATCATATTTCTCAGAGAAAGCGAAAGCAATGTTTTTGAAACCGGACAGGAATCAGTCTGATGGAACTAGATGAGCATCCAACAATGTTAAAGCGGGCAAACATTCTCGTGGGAGATCCAGCTAGGGAGCAAACTGATTTAAGTAGATTTTGTTGAACTGGTGTCAAGAACATCAACTTAAAGCAGTTGCAGAACCCTGTTTGTTTACGACATAACAAGATTACTCACCTCCAAATCTGACAAAGAGTCATACGTTCTCTTCTCTTTTGTGTCAAACACTGTTATGCCAGCAATTTTCTGAACCCCTAGTTTCGTAGCAATTAGATTCTGCAGAAAAACATGGTTAAGGAATCACTTAGAAATGATGCAAAAAGCAGTTAATGGTAACTCAAAGATACATATTAACAGTTTAGGCAGCAAATCACCATTATGCTACCGGGGTTCCAAGAAACTTTAGACAAGGAAAAATAGTGGGAGATGCAAATATCACACCAATTACTTAATTCACTCACGGCCTAACTCAAGAATTTCCACCACCCAGGCAATGAAGTATGTGGACTCTTACTGCTGTTTAATATATCTCACACAATACTTTTCCATATTAACCTTTCCCCCTCAATTTTATTAGCTTGGCAATTGAGCAAATTATTCTCACCATTTGGAAACTTGTAGAATTAAATGCTTCCACCTGAGGTAAAGCCTGCACATGGGTGTCAAAATTTACACATCAGTATCACACAATAACATTGTCAATGGGAGGATGACCGCGAGATGAATCTCCCATGTTTGAGCTTGGAATGCTTTTTAAGCTTAAAGTTGATATCCTACAAAAATGTTAAGGTCATGACTTCCATTTTGGGTTTTGAATGAGAGCTAAGGTATATGTCAGAGGCTTCATTTTTTATTTATTTTTTTTGCAATAATTATGCTTGAGAAGTTTGCCAGAGGAAAAAGAAAATGCTTGAGGCAAATGCAACATTGTGACTTACGATAATTAGAAGTACACTAGGGAGTGGCATTTGGCATTACCAAGGCATGTGCCAAATAACATTCTCAATAGAATATCCCTTTACCACAACTAGGAGGGATTAGCAAATAAGAAGGATGAAGAAAGCCTCGAATGTTTTACCAGTGTCTGCAGGCCATTAACCATAACAACCTTCTCATCAGGTTCATCACTTTGTGATAACCAGACCTCAAAGGGGCCCATCACCCTATCTGTCTGGTTTACAAGATTCAAGTGAACCTACAAAAGCATAAAGCAAATCAAGTTAATTGCATAACATAAAAGATGATAATATTTAATTGGAGAATATTCATCAAAAAGAAAATGATTGGAGAATATAAGTAAAAGAGGTGAAATATGATGAGTACTTAGTTTTTATCATCACAATCAAAATTTTTTGCCAACCGCACCTAATGGGATTAAGGCTTGATACATTGTTGTCAAAATTTTTAGCCAACCGCACACAATTTATGAACTCTTAACAAACAAAAGGTATACATTAAACAGTAAACATGTTAAAGAACAAGTTACCAGCACAATAAAGAAATAGTTTTTGCACAGAAGCAAACTGTTATTTACAGAGATCTCATTTACGAAAAGTAGTGTGAGCAACTCAGAGTGGCATACCTATTGTGGAAATTACTTATCTTGTAACCTTGCAAGTGAATCATTTGAAAGATGTACCTATTTAAAAGCAAATTGTACTATTTCTTCTGCAAAGCAAATAAACAGTCTATTACAATTAAATTATACAATAGACTATACTAGCTACAGTTCCTCCAAGGAAATAGTCCTCTTGAATTTAAAGATGGATGCTAAGACTGTCTATGTAGACACGGTATTTTATAGGTTACCAGTTCTGAAGTGACAACCAGATTGCATTCATAGATGCATAAACCAGATATGATTAATGCCCATTCAATACAAAAATATTGGTAGGAAGTGGTTTTCGTCAACCACTGAATGTCTACATTATGGTTGTTAGTCTCAGTTCGTCATACTTGTACCCACTTTCCAGCATTGAAGATAGTCCAACCTCCATGAGAACAAGGCCAAAACAGGACACCTACTCAAAGGAACTGAAACACTGCTGGTTTTATGAAAACAAGACCAGAACTAGAATTTAGAGCTTGAATATGCTCTTCAGATAACCAAATGGGCGTCATCCAAATGATTGGACAACACATCATTAACAAAAAGGAAAATGATATACAACCAGGCTTGTCAAAAAGAAAATGACATACAACCGGAACTTCTACACAAACAGACTGTCCAAGATTGTGTGGCAGGCAATGGAAATTTGAATTTGAGGTGAAGTGTAGAAGAAAGGACCATAGTAAGTCGCATCATTTTACATAGAGCTATTTTTAACGCAAAGAATGCGAACTTGAGCAACTCCTTTAAAGAATCAAAAGTTGTGACTCAAATATTTTTATTAAAAGAATGTTAAACAAAGATGAAAACTATGAAATTTTTTATGTTTTCCCTGTCAGTACAGGATCTTTAGATATTAGAATGGAGGATCAGGTTTAACAGTTAGCAGAGTTTCATTAAAAGATTGCTACCATGGAAGATCACTATGGATTACGGCCCACATTCGTATGATAAAATATATTAGAATATGTATTTCAATGAAAGAAAAAGGTGTATATTCTGATAATTGTTCTGGATGCTGAAACAAAAAGGTTTTCAGGGTGAAGAGCTACTGGTGAGACACATATCAGCAAATTAGGGATTGAAGACGGCTAAAGGGGCTATCCTATCCATACTAGTAACAGGATAACTAGTTATTTAAATCCGTTCAACTTAAATTCCTTCCTCTGTTTTTTGGAATCTTTTCTTGACTAATCGAGAAGCTTCCTTACATCATTAACCTGCCATTTTTCTGTATATCATGCCACATCTAAGCCTGGTGAATCATTTTTTCCCACAGGTAAGTCCAATTAGCTATTGGTTTAGATCTTGCAAAATTACCTCAAGCTTAACAGTATTAGTTTGGCAACAAGCAACTGATGCAATTGAAGGAGGAAGAATGATTCAAAATTACAAAGAACATTATGTCATTCTCATTGTAAACTCTGATGCATAACACATCACATAAACAAATAGAAGCTTACCAAAAAGGGCTTTTCCAGGATGATAACTGATGGCAATTCTACCATCTGTAGCTCGATCTCCTTGTATGTGATTGGCTGCAGAATAAAACCTTTTAGATGTAAAATTAAAAAGCATGTCCAGTATATAATGTTTAGCAAAAAAGTTACATGCTTTAAGTGAAATCAATGAAAATGTCCTAAATTGACACTGATAACCCAGCTATTGACTCCTTACAACTGGAAGACATGACAATTTAATTCTGCACAAGTTTTCTTCCTCAATGATTAGTATTGATTACTGTAGAAACAGACTAAATTGTTTCATAAAATCGTATGAATGATACGGGCCCTATTAATAGAGAACTAGAGTACAACATAGGAAAGATTACATATACAAACAATAAGGAAAGCTAAGCTATACAAGATACAAAAGATCAAAGATACAAAGGATCAAGAATAGGAAAATATTTAAATCTGGATGAATACTTTCCAAAACACTAAAGATTAGATCAGTGTAAAATCAAGAAAGAATTGACTAATTGATCATAGCCAATTATCCCGTGATCCAACACTCCCCCGGTGAATGATCTATCATTCTCAGCTTACCTATAAGCTCTTTGAATCTCTTGGTAGGCAGACCCTTTGTCAATATATTAGCCAACTGATTTTCAGAAGAAACAAAAGGTATACAAATCAACCTAGCCTCCAATTTTTCCTTTATGAAATGTCAATCTATCTTAACATGTTTTGTGCGATCGTGTTGCACTGAATTATGTGCATTGCTGATAGCTGACTGGTTGTCACAAAACAGCTTGATGGAACATGACTAGGAATCCATAGATCATCCAAGACAATCTTTAGCCACAACAATTCACATAGATTAAAAGCCATAGCTCAAAATTCAGCTTTTGCACTGGATCTAACCACTATGCTTTGCTTTTTAATTCTCCAGGACACTAAATTTCCTCTTAAGAATGCACAATAACATGTTGTAGAGCTCTTATCCACAAGAAAACCCCCATAATTAGCATATGTGTATCCCGTAACAGCCAAGTTCTCTCCTGATTTGAATAGAAGGCCTTTTTCAGGTGTTACCTTCAGATATCACAAGATCCTTCTCACTGTCTGCATGTGCTCTTCAGTTGGACTGTGCATAAATTGGCTCACCAAGCTGATGGCAAATGCAATGTTCAATCTTGTATGGGATAGCTAGATCTTATGAGGGCCAATTTCAAGAAAGTGCAATGAAAGACACTGAAAAGGACTGAGATTTTTCAGCACTTTAGAAGGAACCCAGTTAATAAGATAGGTGGTAGTTAACACAGACTCACCCCAAAAATATTTAAGAACGTGATGGTGATGTAGAAGGGCTCGAGTAACATTAAGTAAATGCCTCATTGTGCCTCATTGTCCTTTTAGCAACCCCATTCTGTTGTGGAGTATCAACACAAGAACATTCATGGATGATACCTTCTTGTTGAAAGAACAAATGTAGATGTTGATTAAATTAATCTCTTGCATTATCCGTTCGAAATCTTCTAATAGGAACTCCAAATTGAGTGGAAATTGTCTTGTGGAATAGTGGTAGGATTTTGCTAATGGTTGTCTTATCCTTTAATAGATACACTCAAGTTATTCGTGTGCAATTGTCAATAAAGGAAATGAACCATCTAGCCCCAAAACAATTGGGAATTCTAGCTGGTCCCCAAACATCATAATGCACCAAGGAAAAAGGAATGGAAGAGAGTTTATTCCTAATAGAATAAGATACACGATGATGTTTAGATAACTCACCCACATCATAATGAAAATCAGTAATATCTAAACCCTGAAACAGAGAAGGAAATATAGTCTTTAATAAGCTGAAAGGTGGATGTCTTAATCAAAAGTGCTAAAGCCAGGCATCTGTCTTGGGGGGAGTAGGTTGGGATGAACAAGTGAGAATAGATTTATCCCCTGTAGAAAGCTCATAGTCTCTTTGTAAGTAGTACAGCCCATTTTGTTAAGGTCTTAGTAAGCTAATGAACTGAGATTAAGTTGGTAGAAAGGTCAATCATATGAAGCACATGCTGGACAGGAAGAGAAGATGTCATGACCCCAAGGAACCCCAAGGATATATTAGTAATACATGTCTTGTGTTTTCTTTATTAGTTGCATTAGTTGCATTTTATGTTGTTGTTGTTAGCATCTTCAATTGTAAGCCTATAAATAGGCTTGAGTAGTTAGAGAAAGTTAGCTAATGAATGATTTGAATTCTATTTTCCCTCTCTCAATATTCTCCCACAGCATTCTCTCTCTCTCTCCCTCAATTCTATTCTATTCTTCCTTTCCTACTTTTCTGCTCTTCCTTTTTCTTAATTCTTATCCAAATTCCCTTCCTAAACCCTAACCAAACCCTAGGGTCATGACATTTGGTATCAGAGACTTCGTTCCTCGATTGTGATTTCAATCAATCTAGACGCTAGGCTGCAGAATCTGCTCTAGGGTGCTTCATGAGTTCCAGTGACGAAACTAGAGAGGAGGAAATAACGATTGCTGAACATCAGAGTGCGGTTCAGTCTAGGGGAAATTTGCGGCTGGCTTGATTGAGTTAATCAAGTCCAAAATTGGAGGCGAAGCGGATCCAGATCTCGATGGATCTAAGTGAAGCAGATTTCAGCGATTGTGAGCCAAGGCAGAGATAAGTGAAATCTCAGTGATTACGGATTCCGTTGACGGTGATTGGGCGAGTAGTTAAGGCACAGCGTGGAAGTAGGTCCAACGATCTTGAACTTGTAGTGATGACAAGAAGACACAAGCGAGTCTGACAATCGGCAAAACCGTAGCGTTAGGTTCGGAAATTGAAGGCTGTCTTGGCTACGGACGCAAAGCAGGAGGGCGACTGTGAGAAACAAGTTCTTGCGGACTGTAGGCTCTGATCGGCAATTCAATTGCGGATTAGAGGTACTGACTTCGGAAGAATAGGAAGCAGAGCCACCACGATTGAATTCGGAACTGAACTCGGATTTGAAAGGCGCAGCGGAGCAAGGCAAGCTTCAGCTCGGAATTGAAGACAACGCAAGCCAAGGGTGCTCCGACAGTGACTCCAAGAAAATTGCAACAAAGCTGGTGGTTCTCCAGGCCTTGGACGGTGATCGGGTGAGAGAAGAAGGCATCGAATCCAGCGAGAAGGAAGTAGCGATGAGAAGCAAAGCCTTGGGCCATTGAAATCGGAAACCGTCTAGAAGCAGATTTCCGTTGGCGGCGATTCTCATGCTGTCAATTTGGAGAAGTCGACTTGAAGGTAGAAGAGATGAATCGGAATTGAGCGGGCTAGGCAATCCAACCCAGCGACCAGTTGCAAGGCGGAATTGATTGCGGATGAAGGTAGAAGAGATGAATCGGAATTGAGCGGGCTAGGCAATCCAACCCAGCGACCAGTTGCAAGGCGGAATTGATTGCGGATTGTAAGACGTGTGAGTAGGTGAACTGGAAGGCCGAACAAATTCAATCTTTGGTTGCAGAATTGAAGTTAAGGAGAGAAGGAACCTGCGGTCGGAAACGGTCCATAAGGGAATTCCAAGCAGCTGGATCAGGGTGAGTCTCCTAGGCGACTACTGTGAGGTGATTTCGGATGGAATTTCGGTGACTTGGAAAAGGTGAGAGTTGGCGATTCACAAGAAGTTGCAACGAGAGCCAATCAAACTTTTAAGAAGCTGAAATTTGGAAGGTGACAGTCCTTAGCTACTCCATCGTAACTAAGGCGGTGGTTTAGGGTGAGTTGGAAGCTGATTGTAGGCTGACTTGAAGGCCGAACAAACTGATCAGATTTTGGAAATTGATTTGTAGGCCATCAGCAGCAACTAAGGGCTGATTCAGATCTAGCCTTTTGGAATCCAAGGTTGCTGAATTTGAATGGAGGAGGTGGCTGATGGACTATGTGCTGCAACAAGGAAAGGGGAGGTCAGGTGGACTGACTTTGCTAAAGATTTGTGTGACCAACTTGTGGAGAAGAACATGATTGATGTGATTGAGGAGTTCAACAAGCTTAAGCAGGAAGGATCAGTGACTGAATATCAAGAGAGGTTTGAAGAATTAAGGGCATTGATGTGGAGCGTTCAGCTAGCATTGTCAGAACATTACTTTGTATCAAGATTCATTAATGGTCTTGATGATGCTTTAAGGCTCAGTGTGAAAATGTTTTGCCCTACTACGGTGGAACAAGCTGCGAAGAAAGCGAGGCTGCAAGAATTGACACTAGAAGCCATTTGTAGGAAGCATGGACTGCCACCGGAAAGTTATCGTAAAAGCAGTTCGCAAGTTTGTAAAGGACCATATGTAGCTAAAGGAGCTTTAACGGAAAAATCCGGGCTGGAACTACTTAACGACAGTTCTAAGGAAGCTGATACTGAAGTGGTTGAAGGAAAAAATGCAATCGATGAAGACTTAGACCAAAGGAAAAAGCAGGAGGCTGAGGACTTGCACAAAACTGAAGCGGCTGAGAAAGCAAGGGATCAAGAATGCGCCTTGGAAACCATATTTAGAAAGAATGAGTTGCAGCCTAATAGATCTACTAAGAGCAGCCAACAGATTGAAGGAGCCTCTATGGCTGCAAATCAGATCGAACACGAACCTGAGGGAAACTTGGAGTTGGACCAGCCAATTGTAACAAAAAAATCCAGCAAGGAGGAAAGAACAAGCAAGGCGGTAGGTGGGAATCACAGTTTATATGTGCAGGAAGTAAGAGACACCCCAATGAAGGAGACCTCTATTGAAGCTGAGGAAGGAGCAGATGCTAGGAAGATGGTGGAGGAATTTTTTGTGGAGAGAAACAAGGCTCTTGCTGTTTTGTTTATTCCTCTTTCAGTGGGAGAGCTGCAACGCCAAATCAGATTGTGGCCTGCAACAAAGTTGGAATTCCTTTCTATGATTGGAAAGGATATGGTTGCAGCTATAACGGATCAATTGGAACCATTCTCAATGGAAATCAGAATGAGGGGGATGGCTGGACTTGCTGTTGCAGCAAGTCATAGTACTAATGTTTTTGAAGAAAAAGACACGAAAAGGCAAAAAGAAAAGAAGACACGAGATAAGCACAAAAAAAGGCGAAGAAGAAACCAAATTGCTAGGGCTGGAATCGGATGAGGAATGGGGCCAACAACTATCAATTCTAGGGGACAAGAATTGTTTGAAGGGGTGGGGATTGTCATGACCCCAAGGAACCCCAAGGATATATTAGTAATACATGTCTTGTGTTTTCTTTATTAGTTGCATTAGTTGCATTTTATGTTGTTGTTAGCATCTTCAATTGTAAGCCTATAAATAGGCTTGAGTAGTTAGAGAAAGTTAGCTAATGAATGATTTGAATTCCATTTTCCCTCTCTCAATATTCTCCCACAGCATTCTCTCTCTCTCTCCCTCAATTCTATTCTATTCTTCCTTTCCTACTTTTCTGCTCTTCCTTCTTCTTAATTCTTATCCAAATTCCCTTCCTAAACCCTAACCAAACCCTAGGGTCATGACAGAAGAGTTCAAAAACACACTTCCCTGTCCTGCTATAGGAACTGTATGACCATTATCTACTGTTATTCTTTTGGAACTAGCTATTAGTTTATAGATTGCAAAAGCATTTAGGTCATAGGTCATGTGGTTAGTAGCTCTGAAATCCAAGATCCATAACTCATTTTTAACAGTGTGTGAGGCAATAGAAGACTCAATTAGAGTACATACCTGTTTGAGCTAGAGAGCATGGTCCACCTTCAATGGTTTTAAGAAAAAACTTTAGCTGCCCCCAGGACATAGGTTAAGTGGCGGACAAGTGATACGTTAGGGTTAGTACCAATAGGTCACAAGTTCGATACTCGGCTTAGGCAAGAGCCAAAGGCCTACTTGCGATTTACCTCCTTTGCCAAAATAAAGGGTACGAGCAGCGAGGGACCGCGCAAGGGCGGTAATCCCAAGAAAAGACTTTAACTTACTTATCTATTCAGCATTCAATTCTCCCAGATCAGAAGTGGCAGTAGAATCATCCTTTTCTATAGTTTCCTCCTGCTCTTTAGATGTAAGGTGAACCTTGGCTTGATTCTGAGACTACAAGATTCTGAATCCTCCCATCTAGTTCAAAACAGTTTCTTTCCCATGCAACTTGAAGCATGTCTCTCTAGTATGCTACGGCTTCTTGCAAAATGAACACAACAAACCTTCTATGTTCTACTGCTTAGATTGGAAAACATCCCTTCCTTCTTGTGATTTAGTCCAAGATCCCTGCACCTTGTTGGACACCATAGTCGACCCCTCTGATTTATGATCATTAAACATTGCTATCCTCCGATGTTCTTCACTACGAATTATGAAGAACACCTCATTTAGAGATGACAATTTTTCTCTGCTAAGAATCTGTACCCTTACTTGATCATACTCAAGATTAAGTCCAGCCAAGAACTCTACAATCCTATCTCTTTCAAGCATGGAAGTCAGAATAACATCTTCACTATACACCATTTTAATGTCCCGATAATGGTCTAACTCAAGCCAAGATTCATTCATCCTATTATAGTAATCAGTTACTGACAGTGACCCTTACTTAGTACTACTAATTTTTGTTTTAATCTCAAAGACAACATATGCATCTTGCATCTTAGAATAGGTTCTCTTAACTATCTCCCAAATACCCTTGGTTGTAGATAGAAACATATAATTCTAGCTTACCTCTGGTAGCATCAAACTCCAAAGCCACGACACTAGCATTGAATCCTCTATATCCCAAGTAGCAAACGCTGGATCAAAAGTCTTGGGTACTGGTCCAGTAAGGTGAGCTATTTCCCACAACCCTTCAAGAATGTTCTCAAGAATTGAGACCTTGGAGGTAATTTCCGTCATCTAGGCGGTATGAGTGATGCATCCCCGGTAACTCACCGGTGGGAGCACCACCACTTGGTTGCTCAAACGAAATAGCATCTCCCAAAGAGATGGGATGAGCTGTTTCAAAGATTTATGACATGATATAGAACTATAAAAAAATTGGCAAAGGAAAAACACAACAAAGGAAGACAATTGTGGCGATGAAGGCTCATAGTAGACGAATCAAAAGAATGATGTATAGCTCTGATACCATGTAAAAACAGACTGAAATTCTTTCATAAAATCATATGAATGATTCAACCCCTATTAATAGAGAACTAGAGTACAACATAGGAAAAATTACATATACAAACAATAAGGAAAGCTAAGTTGTACAAGATACAAAAGATCAAAGATACAAAGGATCAAGAATAGGAAAGTATTTAAATCTGGATTAATACTTTCCAAAACACTGAAGATTAGATCAGTGTAAAATCAAGAAAGAATTGACTAATTAATCATAGCCAATTATCCCGCGATCCAACAATTACATTGCCCACGACCCTCATCCCCACTTCCTTAGACTAAACCCATCGGAAAGAATCAAACTGGTTAGAGAAGGTTAAAGTAAGAAAGTAAAGAGACAGTCACATTTTGGTGAACATTTATTATCGGGGGCAGTGGCTCAAGATATATTTAGCATGGGATAAGTGCATCAATTCAAATGAAATAAATCCATCCAAACATAAACCTACTAGACTTGTCAACAAGAATGTAAAAGATCCTCAAAGAAAATCCTCTCTCATTAAGTTACCAGCTATTCCAAAAAATGTGAATCAATGTAACAGCCATTCCTTGGGCATGTCTATCCATGTGTTTGGAGAAGCACCGTGTGAGTTTCTAATATAGTATTTTCAGAAATCAATGCAGATAAATTATTATAGATATGACAGCAGTGGGCAAAAAGGAACCCTCCTCTTTATTGTTGTGATCAACAGATTAGGAGATTGCAGAAAGCAGTTGAAGTTGTTTCAACTGCAATTATTACAATTACAATGGTTGGTAACAACCCACTACAACTAATATAAGTTGTTAGTAGAATCAGTTACAAATGTAACCAATTAACTGCTGAGGATAGCCATATATAAGGCCATAACACCTTGTACTGAGACATTATGAATGAATTGATTTCAAGATCTATCATTTTTTCTGTATCCATTCTCTATTTCCGTCTATTTTTCTCTCTTTTGTCTTCCTAATTTCTCTCATTTCTTCTTCCACGACTGCCAACTAGAAACCCTAGATTCGAAACCTAGAGTCCTAACATTTACATCCGCAGTTCAGAATATTCACTTACACTGCCAAGAATCTGCTGTGTCTGCAGACGCCCTGGTTCACCCAAATTGGTGCGCCATGTAATCTGAAGTTTTCCAAGCACATTGCTTCCATCAACTTTCATTTGAGCAGGCCCTTGAGAAGATGACTTCAATTGGTACAGATAGTAGTGAATTCCTCCCCCAGATTTTATGAGAATGGGAGGCTTGAAAATCTCTCTGCTGGACCATTATAACATGAAAAGGTCAGGGTAAACAACAATGCAAGTAGATAAAAATGAAGTCACAATATGGCTACAATGAAATATTGCAAGAGAACGGGTAATGGTCTTTCAATAAATTAGTCACCACCTAGTCAAAGCACTTTTCTCAGACTCGTGATCATCAGCTTTAAGAACTGTTGCACTCCATTGTTGAGCTGGCTCAAAGTCAACTTGGTCCATATAAAGGTTTGATTTTGTATGATTTTCAAAGCAAGCCTCCAAAAATGTAGTTTCCTGTGATTCAAGGGATGTGGCTATGATAGAAAGGATTAATATTAAACAAAAATTTCTTAACATGGATTGGACCTCTTATTACCAAAAAAGAAGAAAAGATTCATTTACTTCATGGCCTAAAATGAATAAAAGGACATCCCCAATGCATGAGGCTCCTATCTTTGCAAGGGTTGGGAGAGGGTCATTTCTCTGCACAACCTTGCCCTTGCTTTTTGCAATTTCATGACTCAAACCTATGACCTTTCAGTCACAAAGGAGAAACCATATATTGCTCCCAAGGATTGCCCTCATGCTCTAAAAAGAGCAAAGAAACAAACTAAGCATATTATCCCAATCAACGTAGTAAGAGCTAGACAAGGACTAAAAACATTGAAATGGAGGCCAAATGACCGCCCGATTATTCTATTGGCCATAAGATGCTTAAAAGGAGTTTGAACATCACATCTCATCAATGTGAAAAGTTTCAAAAAGAAACAAAATGATTTAGATGACAGAAACCAAAAAAAATCCTGTGACGCCTACTAGTTTGGTTCCGAAGCCTAATCATAACCTAAGAAACTGAAGCTGGCATCAGACACAAACCCCACCAATCCTGTGGTCAATAATGAAAGGACAGATGTGAACACACACCCCAATCAAATCTGAACTGCTTAGTTTCATAACTTCACACTCATAAGCTAATGACTAGCTAGATATGATTATTGACTCACACTAAAGTTTTCAATTGATATCAACATACCTTGACAATGCGGACCTGCATAGGTAAAAAAAAAATTAATTATGTTTCAGAAAATAAACAAGATACATAACAAAGACAAGGATGACACATGTCAAACCAGCATTCCAATCAGAAAGCATCTCCCAAAATTTGTTAAGCATAGACATTTCTATCAAAATGAACTTGATTGACATAAAAAATACTTTGGCCAGTGTGGAGGTCATGAGGTGATACCTTTGTCCTAACTGAAAGCGGATTTGAAACTATGAACTTAAAGAACTGCGGAAGATATTTACGCTCACCATCACCATCATTGTACATGGCAGTGCAGACAAGCCTGAACAAAATGGAGCAACATTAGACAGTCAGACTAAAATACAGCCAAAATAGAATGCCAAACCTTAAACCCTAAACTTCACCACCAAGATAGAATGATAAGCAAATAGAAAAAAAGATGGGTCATGTTAGCAAGTTACATCTTACGTGTGTGCACCAAGTTCTTTGACATCATGTTCCACGATGAAATCATAATGGCCTCCAGCACGTATTGATTCAACAGGTGATTTTGATGTATCTAAAAGCAATATTCTCTGCCTTTCTGTTTGAATTTCAGCCTGCAACCAATTAAATATGAGAATTTCAGACACTACTCATATAGAATTGTCTAAGATTCAGCTAGAAAATTCATAAACAACAAAGTAATTGTTTTCCAACTAAGTGCCAACCCATGTTCTCCAAGAAATTATTCGAAGGTTTTCTCCCTAGTTTCTTGTGACCAGTGTTTTGAAAAGCGCTAAGCGCACTTAAACGCAAAAGGCCTACAGAGCTTAAGCACAAAACAGTAAAATGAAGTGCATGCTCAAGCAAAGTGAAGTGAATATAAATAAAATAAAGAGTACAAAATTTTATAAGAAAAAAAAATTTAAGCTCTTAAAAAACAAAACATTAAAAAAACTAAATAAAAATGAGGGTTGCAAACTTAACAAAAGGTGAGATGCTATTTTTCATTTATATTTTATACTAGTTTACAAGTTCATGCAAGCAACCATAGCAAAAACACATGGGGGAGATATAAAAGGATACAATCTAGCTAGTTACTTGTCCTGATGGAACTTGGAAGACAAATTGGTTTGAACTATACGTTGAAAGGATCTGAATATGCTAAGGCTTCTTTTTAATTTTTTATTTTTGATTTTGTTGAGTCTTCTTTTGTTTTTTGTAAAAGTTTGACAAAAAAAACCATTCTATTTTCTTAACGCGATTTATACAAAGGATCAAATAGAATCATCCCTAATTTACAACAATCAGGAATCAATCATCAATCGCTAATTTACACCTAATTACATGTTTCCTTCAATATTTGTTACTTGGTAAATATAGCTGAGTTTCCTTTTTTTTATTAAAAAAATTTATATATGATTTTGTTTAGATCTTTCTAAGATCTGATAATAGCTTTTTTGGGATATGGTTTCCATACAAGCAGCCATGCTATGGCAAAATTTAAACAAATCCAACCATTCATATTGCTTGATAAGAAAAACCAAGCATATTTCAGAAGCACTCTTTATTGCGCTTTGGAGCTGAGGTAAAAGCGCAACTTGAGCATGTTTTGCCCTTAGCTAAAGTTGCTGAGCTTCACAACAAAAAAGTCCCAAGCATGCTGCGCTTAAAGTGCGCTTTTTTAAACACTGCTTGCAGCTATAGAAGATTAGTAAAACGTACATAACAGGATGCATATTTGAACTCAGGACAATCTCAAAAGATCCTCTCATTTAATGGGGTATTGAATTTAATGCCTATTCTTGATTTTAGACTGACAATTTTGAAACAAACATTTTCTGAAAGTTTAATCAATATGAAAATCAAAAATCATTGCAAAAGGCATACAATCTACTCATCAAAAGAATGTGCAAGAAACACAACAAGAGGCACTGGAAGGTAGAAACCAGGTGGAATAGCATCAACTTGCTGTTCAGCCATACAATCCTTTCACAAATTTCATATTTCACCACCAACAAGGAAAGATGGGGGCGGGAACGTCTTTTCTCAGTGATTGAGATTCTTAAATTCATTATTACATCCATTTACTTTCTAGATAAAAAAGAGGAAAAATCAGATGGAAAAAACAACACATACATAGGTGTCTGTTAACCAAAAAAGCAATAATCAATAACCACGAGTGAAGCTCAATGATTAAACAATAAGCATCAGCATGATGAGCGAATCAGTAATCAGAAACGAACAGGGCAATGAATTATCTTCGATGCTCCATCATGACCAACGGTATGATGCAATACATACACATATGTATATACTGCATAGGCCATCTGAAATGAGTTTGTTAAGAAGAGTCATTTATATGCATTTACCACTTCTGAAAATGTATGAATTATATTATCCAAACAGGTTATCAGGCAGTTGGCATTGCACTATTTTCTGAAGGCGACAAACTTACAATGATAGGGTTTCCATTTTGCAAGATATTCACAATCTAATTAAAGTAGTAACCACGCCATAGTTGTGCCACTGCAGGAACTTTTTCTTTTGTCAGACAACCACAATTACTACTAGACTATAATCCTCAAAGTCATTGTTTAGTACACTATTCAGGAGAGCGACCACCTTAATTACAACGTCCCTGACTTCGAAATTGGAACTGTTGTTGATACTGATGTAACTGCAGAAAGTCTCTCCCAGGTAAATTGCCCTGCCAATTCAAATCGCATCATCAAAAATCGAAATCTCACGGTCTTCAATCCATCAATACATAATACACATAGAGAGAGGGAGGGAGAATGAGACCCGAAGGCCTGGGGGAGGACGAGGAGGCCGGGGAGGCCCATGGCGTCGGAGGGGTGGTGGAGGAGGAATCGGGAGCGGTAGGTGAGATCACCGGAGGAGTCGGAGGGCTTGGCAGCAGTCGAGAGGGTGGGGTTAGAGAGAAGGCGAGGGAGGTGAGAAGCGGCGGCGGGGTCATCGAAGAGGTCTTCGCCGGCGATGAGATCGCAGGGGTCGAACCGGAGGGGGTTGTCGATCTGGAGTGACGGCCGGCACAGCCTCATCACTC
Organism: Diospyros kaki; assembly: GCA_036245055.1. Classification (NCBI taxonomy): domain Eukaryota; kingdom Viridiplantae; phylum Streptophyta; class Magnoliopsida; order Ericales; family Ebenaceae; genus Diospyros; species Diospyros kaki. The sequence continues at coordinate 28,997,578 of BSEG01000003.1, read as the reverse complement.
GGAACGCTAGCGAGTGCTGTACCTGCCTGTTACTGCTCATCTCTCTCTCTCTCTCTCTCTCTCTCGCTCTCGCTCTGTGTGTGTATATATGTAATGAAGTAGTAGTGGTGAAGGTACAAAACCGGGTAAAATTATAAAAATTACAAAATTTTGGCCTCTTTTTTAATTTGATCACTAAATTTTAATTTCTTATAAAATGATCATAAAATTTTAAAATATTTTACAATATGATCACTAAAGTAATTTTTGAACAATTTATCGCCAAAATTGCTGATATGTCAATGGCCACATCATCGCCACATCAGCAATTTCGGCTGAAAACCATCAAAAAGTCACTTTAGTGACTACATTACAAAACATTTTAAAATTTTATGATCACTTTACAAGGAATTAAAGTTTTGTGATCAAATTAAAAAGGAGGCCAAAATTTTATAACCTTTAGTATGATTTACCCGTACAAAACCCAAATGGATGGAGAGAGAGAGACATGTGGTGTTATGAGGTGCCATGTTTTGGAGGGTTTTCGTAACGCTGTGTTTGGGAGGGACTTGTAAAAAATGTAAGTAATAAAAAAAATACTTTGAAAGAGTTATGAAAATGTATACTGTTCCATTATTATGCAACAAAGGTTAATTATAGATATATAAAAAAATTATAAAAGTATATATTCCCATTTACTTTTTTTCTATATAACTCTCTTTAATTTACAAAGGTAAAAAAATGTTATTTAAAGGAAAACACATTTCCATTTAAACAGTGAACCTCTATGAGTTTGAACCCAACAAATCCATTCTACCTTTTTTACTCTTTCTTTCAGTTTTTTTACCATTACTCTCTCCAAATGATAGACAATGTTTATAAAATCTTAACCATCATGTTGATAAAAAGGAAGAAATTTACGGTTAACTAAATGAATGACTGTTTTGTTTTTTCCCAAGTACTAAAAGAAGAATGAAAAAACACAGGTGACCCTCGACTAGACGTGACCTGAATCTTGAATTGTTCATCTAATTTTGATAAAATTATACAATCAGATGAGAATGCTATGACTGAGAACCACAGTTCCAATTGAATGAAAAAAGAATTTCAATAGGGCCATTTGCCCATAACATTTCTACTTCTCATATGAAATTTAAAATTTACAATTTATTAATTAGTTATTGAAAACATTAGAATTTAGATTCAAATTTAAACCTAAAAAAAAATATAGTTTAATATGAAAAAACTTAAAATATAAATACTTCAAATGCCAAAATTCTAAATAACATTATTCAAGGTTTATACATCCAAATGCTATATCTACACATTCATCCTGCACCACTCAAGTATTTACATTTCCAAATGCTCTCATCTTCTAAGTTTAGTTAAGCTTTAGATCAAACCCGTGTTTGATCCCAAATAATAAAAAGGCGCAGCAAATGGAATAACACAAGGCCTTGGCTCTCCTTCGAATTTGAACTAGCCAGCCTGCCTGGCCAGAGATCGATCACAGCGACCACGTAATCGGCTTTTCTTTGAAGTTTACAGTCAAAAGGATATACAACCTGCACCAGTGAGAACAAAAGAGTTTTAGAGGAAGGCATGACTTTCATTTGACAAGTTTTGACGACTGGAATCTGAAAACAGAGATGAAAGTACGAGCTTTTAGGACAGCCAGAATAATTTGCATGATTAGATTGTAGATCTTCATATATATATATATATATATACATATCAAGTCCTTTTGATATTTATGGGATCAAAAAGTGAGATAAAAATTATGAATTTTTGTCCTGCCACATGTTTCAGCTTAAAACCACTCTTTTCATCCTTAAAAATTAGCATCCTGAAGTCATTCCAACTTTCTGTGCCTAAGAAGCTTGATCCGTGATCCCTTGGTGAGATGCAGCGACGTCTCTGAGTTTGCGCTTAACTAAGCCACTAAACACTCGTTATGACCGGAATGAACTTCCCTCCATAATCCATTTGGAATGATCAGAGTACACCAAATTATGGAATGAGGTTGTGCTAGTACCTCACAGGGAAAAATAATAATAATAATAATCTATTTAAAGTTGAACATAAGAATAGCGCAGTAAGAAAGCATCTCACAAGGTCGGCCAGAACAACTCTTTGGTGAACTCCAACGGGGTAAAGTTAGGTTGGTCTGAGTTTGATTACAGGAGCCAAGCATCAACCAGAAAGTAGGCGATTACTAATTTTCCAGTTATGCGGCTATGCTGTGAACAGGCAGATTCTTGGACCTAATACACCCACTTCAACAAATGCTTTGTTCTGGCCTACGCTCTATTTGTTGGGGTTCTAAAATCATAACATGAAGTAATTGTCCAGAAAGAAGAACGAAGCAAAAATAGGAGATATCCTCCAATTTCAGTCTATCACCCGAACGGATTGAAATATCCCTTCGATTTGCTATTTCAATTAGCTCGAAAACAGAAATGTCTCAGTGATGTTTTGAGAACACAAGGGAAATGTTAATAGAATTGAGAAAAAGTAGACGAATGTTTGGAAACAACTCTGTATAAATATTTATATAAAGGTTAATAACTGAACATTGAGGTATATGCATTGACGCAGACCACTTTAAAAAAAAAAAAAAAAAAAGCTCTCATACCAAATTTGATGTGGAACAATAGAGATTTGCAGAAAGATAAACCTGCCTAGAACAAAAGAAGATAAGATAGCAAGACAAAACTTAATTTTAATATAATCTCTAAAATCAAACTGAATCTAAATATAATCAACGAGTATCCCTATCATGCATCTTTCTACATTAAAGTTTAAACAGTAAATTGAACCCATGTTAAATTCATTGTATGAATAACAAATACTACTTCTAAATATGAAAAAGATTCCAAGTTTACAAAATTTATGAAAATTATAAGATTATTTATGATATGGTTTGTAAACACATGCTACAAAATTTCAATATTCTGGAGGTATTTGGTGAAGTGACAACAATAGTTTCATTTACAATACAATAAGAATAAAATTTGATGAAGCGGGGATTGCTTTAGATAGCTAACAGTCAGGTATAACTCATTCAAGCAAACATGACATATGACAACAAAAGGTTCTAGGAAAGTCAAAGCAAAAGTTCCAAATCAAAAAGAGTCTTGGTGGTGAAATGAAGAGGTACAAGAAAAATAAGCAAATAAAACTTAAGAGAGTTAGCAACAAGACTTTACACAAATGCTGTAATGAAGAAGATCTAAAGTGGTATATTTTCGCCAAAAAAAAGGCAAGGAAAATAAGCAGTGAAGTTCATACTGACTTGGCACAAAAAAAAAGTGATATATCTACTAGCTAGGAATTTACACAAAAATGTAAAGTCTTGTAGCTCGGAGTTTGCTACAAGACACTACATAAATGCCATAATTAAGAAACCCTAAAGTGGCATATTTTTGCTAAAAAACAAGGAAGACAGCTAGTGAAGCAAAGTCAAAAACTAAAATTTATACTGACTAGAAAGTGGGAAGGAAATACAAGACATTTGAGCCAAGTGAAATGCATAAAAGAGGAAGACCAAAATGTACTAGTAAATGAGGGGGTGATCAAGAAGAGAAGCAAGTGTTTGTTTCTCCAAGTCATTCAATGAAGGTGGAGAAACAAGTGTCATGTTGGGGCATCATAGTAAATCTGAAGAAAATAGGATATATGTCCAAACAAAATAAAGGAAACATTGAAAAATAGGATGAATAATAAAGCTGTTGGACCAAATAATATCATGATAGAAGCATGGAAATGCATGAGAGGAGAGAGCATTTTTCAGTTAACAATTATTTAATCTGATACTTAAATCAAGAACGATGCACGATGAGTGGAGAAAGAGCACTTTAATGCCTATTTATAAGAATATAAAGGTTCAAAGTTGCAAAAATTATAGAAAAAAATTGAGCTAATCAGCCACACAATGAAACTTTGGGAGAGTGATAGAGCAATGATTAAGATGAGGAACCAAGGTGTCTGAAAACTAATTTGGTCTCATGTCTAGCAGGTAGGTCAACAATGGAAACCATATACGTGCCAATGTGCCTAATGAAAAAGATACAGAGAAAAACAAAACAATTTACAAATGATGTTTATAAACTTAGAAAAACCTTAAGATGATGTTCTTAGAGAAGTCTTATTAAGGTCTTAGAAAAGAAAGAAATCCAAATTGCTTATTTACAGGTTAATGGGGACATGTATCATGGAGCTGAGGCCTTTCTAATTAAAATTGGATTACATCAAGGATCTGTGCACTAAGCCCTATTCTCTTTGGCCTAGTAATGAATGAACTCATTAAACATATTCAAGCAAAAGTGTCATGGTGTATGATAATTGCAAAAGGCATCGTCTTAGTGGATAAGACAAAAGAATGTGTGAATCTTAAACTCAAGATATGGATGATCACTCCAGAATCTAGAGGTTTAAAGTCAAGTAGATTGAAAATCAAATATATAGAATGTAAATTTTGTAAAAATATAAACGTGGATGATATTGTAGTAGAACTTGAAGATCAAGTAATCCCAAAGAAAGATCAATTTAAATATATTGGATCAATCAAACAAAAAGATGAGGAGATTAATGAATGTAACCCGTAGATTTAAAAAAATAAATAGTTAAAATAGAAAAGTGTATTTGATGTTTTATGTGATATAAGACTCCATTAAAACTAAAAGGAAAATTTTATAAGACAAATTTTGTTGTATGGCACAAAATGTTGGGCAATAAAGCACCCAGATGTGCAAAATATAAAGCATAACAGAAATAAAGATGTCATACTGGATGCATTACCATAAAAGAAAAGATTAAATTAGAAATGAGATTATTCATAATAAAATTAAAGTGGTTTTTATTGAAGATAAGATGTGAGAGAGATAATCAAGATGGCTTTGTTGTGTGAGAAGGAGATCAATAAAGGATCCTATGAGAAGAATGGACAGAATGAAACAAATCTTTAACACAACAGCTAGAGGAAAACGGATAAAAACCTGGTGGGAGCATCCTATGTATGATATGAATTGTAAGAGCCTTACAAAAGATAAGGCCATTGATAGAAATGATTGGTGAGCCAAAATTCATGTGGCTGGCACCATATAGTGTTATCGAGGCACGATATGTTTTTGTTGGAGGTTAATGAATACTAAAAGCTTGGAATCAAAAATGTATTTGATTTGTCATGGAACAATGCTCACAAAAAATCCTAGATTATAAGTTGTAGTGCAACAGAAGGGGCGGTGAGAGGAACTAATAATAACATTTGTATAGAAAATGTATCTACTCATAATAACAAAGAATAAGAAACATAACAGAAAAAAAATATCTATAAGTCGCAGCAGGAAGCAGAAAAACTGATGATAACATTTGTATAGAAAAAAATGTATCTACCTGAAATAACAAATAATAACATATAATGCCGAATTCATGTAATGGAAGCAAGTCATTCTGTCAAAATGTTTTCTAATGCTTTGGTGAGTTTCAGTATGTTTCATAATATTTCGTCAGAAATATTGGAAATATGATTTTTGGGTAAAGTTTCATGTCATTCTCTTAGAAAATGGAATTCGTCCGTTTCAATGGAAATTAATCAAAATTTACCTCCTTCATCAACCAGTATATCTAACTCAGCCTTTCTGAATCACAAGAGAGAGCAGGGACGCACCTGATAAAAGAAATGATACTTTAAACACTATACAACTCGAACCCAAGTCCCACCACACATTGGACATCCATAAGCCCAGCGGCTGATCCACCACATTTCTCTCTCATTCTGATTAGGTGAATTGCTGGAACCTGGAGAGGCAAAAGCTGATGTCTGCCGCAAGCATCTTATACACTGTATATGAGCGAAAAGAGTAGTTTCAGATCACAGTTCTTTTTTTTTTTTTTTTTTTTTTGAGGGGGAGGGGGAGAAATTTTAAAGATGTTAAGAATTCAGAAATAAGAACTCATGCGATAGCTTGTATCAATGCCTCAAAAAGGAACAAGTTAGGAGGTCTTGTTCAGTGGCAGAGCCAGGATTTTGCTGCAGTCTGGCCAATTAAGAGTGCATAATTTGGTTGAAATCACTAATCCAAATTGACTCAATTAGTTTGGTTTAAATTTTTTAAAACACAACTTAGTTTGTAAATTTTGGGAAATAGGATTTACCATTTCAGTTAGTGTTACAAAAAGCCTTAAACCAAATCGTAATATATATTAGATAATATTTATTATATATTTATCTAAAAAATATATCTAGTAGCAAAAATATTTTAATGATTAAAATTTTAGACATCTTTTAAATATTTGTATTAAATTAGAAAAATATAGTTTTTATTATAACTTCTCATACAAACTTATATAAAATGACTTGATTTACTTTAAAATATATGCAAACAGAAAATTATAGTTTGGTTTCTAAATTCTTCCAAACCAGACCATGCACATCCCTAAGGTTAATTAAACATAACTACCAAATAAAATGAAGTAATCATAAATAAATCTATACTTCTAAAAATATACTCTTAAAACAGTTCCCAATGAGTTTCCTTATTGAAAGCGTTCTATAATTATTTCATTATTAACTTTGTTAATTATAAAATTTAAATAATCCAAATGTAGTATTAGGTATCCAAAAACATCAATTCAATACAAATCAAATCATAAGCAGCACAATCTCTATTGTTTTTGTTTCTCGAGCAATTGATTATTTTTTTTGAAAACCAAAGCTAAAAATTTCTAAAGTTAGGGATGTAATAATTGATACGCCTCAATTATAAAACAAGATCACATTAAAACTTAAAATTTTATCTCTCTTCCTCCATATCTTCTTCTCCATTACTCTCCTATTTTATCTCTTTATTTCTCTCATCCTCTCTACTTGTAAAAGAGAAAGTGGGACTTATACTATTTAAGAGAAGATGGGCAAAAAGTAGAAGGATAAAAGGTTGCCTTGATCTTGAAGATCAGCGCCACTAGTCTGTAAAGTAGACAAAAGTTATAAAATATATTAACTTACTAAATTCTATTGTTACACCAATTTAGTTTCACAAACTTACAAGTACACTACTTCACAAATGATTTTTTTTATTTTCTACAAGGGTCAAATGTCAATTTTTTAATTTTCTAATAAGTTGGTTGTAGATGGCATAGTGTTGGTGGATGAAACAAAAGAGGGAGTGAACACTAAACTTGAGTTGTGGATAAACAATTTAGAATCTAAGAAATTTAAATTAAGTAGAAAGAAAACAGAATAAATTGAATGTAAATTTAGTAAGAATGCAAGAGTGGAGGATGTTATATAATAAAATTGAAAAACCAAATCATATAAAGAAAATACTATTTTCGATATTTGGGATCAGTGATTCAAAAATGTGGAAAAATTCACGAGGATGTCACGCATAGAATTGAGGCAGGTTGGCTAAAATAGAGAAAATGCATCGGGGGTGTTATGTGACAGTAAAATCCCATTAAAACTAAAAGAAAAAATCTATAGGACAGTTATAAGATCAGTTTTGTTGTATGACTCAGAATGTTGGGCAGTTAAATACCAGCATGATCAAAGGCGAGCGTAGCGGAGATGAGAATGCTAAGATGGATGTGCGGCTATACAAGAAAAGATAAAATTAGAAATGAGGTTATTCGTAATAATGTAGGAGTAGTGCCAATCGAGGAGAAAATGAGTGAGACTAGACTAAGATGGTTTGATCATGTGAGAAGAAGACCAAGAGACACTCTTGTGAAGAGAATTAATGAAATAGAACAATTAGTCAAAAAAAGAGGTAGAGGCAGACCCAAAAAGACATTGGGAGAGAAATTAAAGTTTGATATGAAGTGTATGGGCCTAAATGAAGATATGACAAAAGATAGAAATACATGGAAGTCTAGAATTCATGTAGCCGACCACACATAGTAGGATAAACGCTGGATATGTTGTTGTTTTCTAATAAGTTGGGTCAATTAAAGTTTTATTTTTGCAATGGGATCAATTAATTTTTTTTCATTTTCTTAGTGGGTTCAAAGTAGAATTACTTGAGCTGAAATAATAAAGGAACCAAAAAGTTTGGTGGGGTCAATTGATCCCACTAAAACCATAGTAGATCCCCCCTGCCTGTTAACTTAACAAAGCCACCACCAGTACATAATCCACTTTAGCTTTCATGAGATCAACTGCTGAACTCATCATAGCATGCCTCCAAAACTCCAACAATCTAAAAGAGGCTCCCCACTTTGCTCATTTGGGCTATTACTTAGATAGTTCATACTAAAGAGGTAAAAGCCAAAAGCATTGAGAATTGCATTGTTTTTGGTCATAAAGATATTTCTAAGCCAAGCCCACCTAGTGGGATTGATGCTTGAGATGATGATAGAATCACTGTGGTTCCTACAATTTGTTTCACCTGGTAAGTATTGGCCCCAAATATCCTGAGGAACAGATTTTGGAACATTTTGCTAATCTGGAAAGTTTTAAACAGCAATCCTAGAATAAAGATATGAACACAAAACAAAAAAAAAAGCTAAAATAAAGATTAACATACAAAAGAAGTAAGTAAGTGGGAAATTTTACTGAACCTTGTACCATACTCCTTCAAGACCAGTCTTCCACACAGCAGTTACAACATCTCGTCGAGATCCCATTATACCCAGATATGCACCCAGGCCCACAGAAGTGTTTAAGCCAAAAGCTGCATCTCTTTCTGACATTCTGCGCTTTCTTGGCCACAAGACATTAGCCCCATTGTAAATACCTTCCAGTGAATTCAGCTTCAGTGGGTCAGCTGAAATGCTGAGTTTGGAAGGATCATCAGCAGGACCCATATCCTCTGGATCAGACCAGGGACCACCATACATATTTCTCCTGTGCCATTCTTCAGCAGGAGGATGGAGTTCTAACTCTCGGAGTAACAGGCCGGCAGCATCTGCACCTCGAGGCCGAGGCATATTCTACACACCAAGCCCAGCAAAGTGACAAATTATAAAGCAATCCATATCAATATAACTTTGATTTCAAATTTCAGACAGTTTTGCATAGATCACAGTAGGAAAATCATTAGGCAATATCAATCCAAACTAATTATATTAGACCCAGATATTGCCTAACATTTGTACAGTAAAATCAAAACTAAATATAGATCCCCAATATATTTTCACAAAACGAGCAGGTAGTATATTTCGTCGAGTCATGCTATTTGTACAGAATAGCTTTTACAGATTGGTTTACAGGAGGGAGAAATTGAACATTTTACCCCTGTATGAATTTAATTATTTTTCCCTTATGTAAAATCTCTCTCCCCCCAAAACCTGCCGAACGCCAAACTTAACTTGATATCTCTTCCTCTTTCAGTTTTTCAAGAAGGCCTCTCACTGATCAACACATTTAGCAGTTTCAACTTTCAAATTGCATTATTTTACAGCCTGCATCATTCTGAGAAAATGAATGTGGAAGAAGATTCTGGAGAGAAGAAAGCCATGATTTTTTTGTTAGTTTGTGAAGAAAATGCCAGAAAATTTGAAGGAAAATCCAAGACAGGAGGAGATAAATTTGAAAAGAATTTTCTGTGATGAAAAAGATTTTCCTTCTGTCCTTTCTCTTTCTCTCATTTCTCCAGTTGGAAATCAAACAAAAGCCAAACCAAAAATCCATAATCTTCTCCTCAGGCCAATCTACACAAAACAAAATATAATCACTTTGAATAACCAATTTCTGCATTGAAGCAGAGAGAGAACTTGAAGAAGTTCGAATTCAATACTGATAGTTAGGTTTTATACAAGAAAAACAGATGAAATAAAGAGCGAACACAGTCCCAAAAAAAGGAAAAAAAAAATCCAGAAAAACCAAACCCAAACCCAAACCCAAACCCAAATGAATCTCAAAATAGCTTTGCCCCAACTTGCCAAAGTCTCACATTCCAGAGACAGAAACAGGGTTCTTCAAGAATAGAGAGAGAGAGAAACTTCCAAACCCAAAGCTAGCCACCAGAGCAATGGCCAAAGCTGGAAGCAGAGCTAGAAGAAGAAGAGAGTGGCCACCAGAGCAATGGCTTCTAAGACGGAGACAATCTTGAAGAGGAAGCCGTCGACGAACCAAAGCTGGAAGCTGAGTTTCTTCCACTGGAGGCCGGAGCTTTTGAACCACCACTGCGACAAGCCCTTCTTCCCCAGCCACTTGAAGATGAACGATCCTAGCTTCTTCTCCATTCTTCTCTCTCTCTCTCTCTCTCTCTCTCTCTCTCTCTCTCTCTCTCTTTTCATGTAGATGAGATTCACCTTTGAACATATCACGATAAATTGCTTTACTTTACACCTGAGATATCGCTAATTTCTCGCGATATCTTGTCCCTGTAAAGCATTCTGTAAGAATGCTTCTGTACAGATAGCACAACTCTCGTATTTCTTTTCCTTCAGCACCTTAGGTTGTATTTATGGATTCCACCTCATGCTTCTGCACGTGTAGGTGTTTAGTTTAACCTTTTTTCTCCTTTGTCTGGGGGACAAGAAGGGATAATGTTTAGCTGAAGCAGTTCTTTAGGGAAAGAATTTTTAATATAGAATAGCTTAATTGAGATGAATTTCCATGGATCAGCTTTGAAACATGTACAAATTCTCAATCTATGAATAGAGGAAATATAAATTTGTAACCCAAAAAGTCAATGAATGCAGTCTATAAGTATATTGGCTAAAGAAAATATTATTGCAGACTTGGTTATAGAAGGATGAGTAATAGGCTTCATGGTGTTTGTCTTTTTTTCTTTTCTTTTTTTCTTTGGGTGGGGTGGGGCCATGTTTGAGTTTCCCTATTGCATCTCTTTTGCTGATCAGGACTAAGAGGAGGTAAGGCATATCGTTCAGTATGCTTTGAAACTATTTTTCGGTCTCCACATTAACTGGGTAACAGTGAAGTTATCCTTGCTATTGTCGAGAAACCGGCATCCTTGTTGTGCAGGGAGGGACAGGATGCCCGCAATCTATTTGGTCCCCTCTTGGGTCAGTCTTTAGAGAGAAGCAATTTGAAATGAAATTGTAGAGAAGTTAATAAAAAATGAAGACTGGCATCTTATAAAAGGCAGTGCTTGTCAAAAGGGGTAAATTACTTAAGAGAACATTATCCAGTGTTCCCACTTCTATGACATCCTTGTTCAAGATTCCAGTCTCTAGCTGTTGATGAAGATGCAGTCTTGCAGAGGAACTTTACATGAAGGATGCTTTGATAATGAGTTCAAATTCCACCAAATTAAGGTGAGTTAAGGTCTTACCTTTAAATGTGGGTAGGTTGAGTATCCAGAAATTTGGGCTTTTCAACAAATTTCTTTTGGGTAAATGATTATGGTGAATTGCTCCATAAGTTGATAGCCTTTAGAGGAAAGTAGTAGTCAATAAACATGAGTGTCTAGATGGAGGTTGATCCACTGATTGTATTACCTCTCCACTTGGGGTTTTGGTTCTGGAAATGGATATGAGAGTATGATAAGAGTTTTTAATTTCAATCTTTTTAATACAGGGAATGTGGTAGGGCGAAGCTTCAGCATGTGTGGGGTGCACAGGTTCATTCTTTTCTGGAGATAGACTGCTTTGTGAGGTTTTTCCTCATCTTCATAGGTTGGCCCAGGATAGGGATGTGTTGATGAGTGAATGTATAGTCACAACATCAGATGGACTCAATTAATTTGAATGAATGAGGAAAATTCTCCCAAATTAGAAGACCTACTCTAGGACGGCCGACCACCCTTAGCATATTTCATGAGCACCTCAAGACAAGAATGGCCCTCACCCAACTGTCATAGGCTGAGGGTATAGGAGTCATTTGTATAGCTGGGGCAGTATTGTAACTCTAGGTGAAGGAATAATTCAATTTCCTTAAGTTGGCGCGCGCTGGGCAGTTAGTTACTGCCGCGCCACTTGTGTGTTTCTTGCTTAAATAAGAGCTGGTCGAGGATGGGAAAATCATGTGAGGATTATTCCACAATTTCCTTTCCCTCCCTTTCTCTAGTTACTCTTGTTTCTCTCTCTCTCTTTGAATCTAGAACACGCTCTCCCTATTTCTTCCCTTCTCAATCTTTTTTCCCGCCTGTGTTTCCTCCTCAACTCGGGAGGAATACTTTTGTCAGATCCGAGCTTGACATTTGGTATCAGAGCCAAGACTTGAAGAGGTAATGGCTGATGGAACGCGCGCTAAACAATTGGAGAGTCGATTGGATGCAATCGAAATTGGATTGCATCACCACCAGGAGCAGGTGGACGAGAGGTTGGAGACAATGGAATTGGGAATAAGGCACGCGCAGGAGGAGATCCACAGGAGCAGATCGGAATACACGGAATCGCTAGATCGAGCGGTGAATGGCATCCGGGAAGAATTCGCGGGACTCAGCCAGCAGCTCACGGCAGCTTTGAACATGTTTGCGAGGCAACCGAACGTCAGCTTGTCAACGGATTTTCCTCCCAGACTGCCTTCTGCACCAATCCTGACTTCCCCGATGTTTCGTCCAATACAACCGGATCCAAGAGGTGGTGGAGATCCAGTTGAATTAGGCAAAGGTATGAATTATCGGGGCCAGGGAGGGACCAATCCATCCCATCCTGGTCCGCGAATGGAGATTCCCATTTTCGATCGTGAAAGGCCGAGATGGTGGATACGCAGGTGTGAACGGGTTTTCTACCAGTATCACGTAGCTGAAGGGGATAAGGTATGTTTGGTTGCTTCCTACTTGGATGATGTGGCGGATGTGTGGTTCCAAACGTGGAGCCATGGAAGAGGGGATTTGAGTTGGCCGGAGTTTGTTAGTCAGTTGTGTCGAAGGTTTGGGGAAAAGAACAGGTCGGATGTCATTGAGGAGTTTAATAAATTGAAACAGAACGGCACAGTGGAAGACTATGAAACCAGATTTGAGGAATTGAGGGCCTTACTTTCATTGTCACATCCATATTTGGATGAGGAGTATTTTGTCTCAAGCTTTATCAGTGGGTTGGAGGAGCTAATTAGGCCTACGGTTAAGATGTTGTTTCCCACCACAGTGGCTCAAGTAGCTGAACAAGCTCGCTTGCATGAGCTGTCGATGGAGACCTTTGCCAGGAGACATAGGCTGTCATCCAAAACCAATCGAGAGGATCACAACGTGGGAACGTATACCAGGGGTAACACATTCTATGGGCAGAGAGGGGGATCCTTGGGAAGGACCAATCAGCCTACTGTACTGCCCAAGACTTTGTCGGTAGATCAGAAGAGACAATTAGGTTTATGTTTTCGTTGTGGAGAGAAGTATGGGCCGGGCCATCAGTGCAAGAAACTTCTCCTCACCATGGAGGGACTGGAAGAAGGAGGGAACGAGGAAGAAGGAACAGAGGAGGAAGAGGATAAGTTGGAAGGAAATGAAGGAGGTGAAATCTCCATGCATGCTCTCTAAGGACAGGCAGCTGGTAGAGTCATCAAGGTGAAGGGAATGGTCTGCAAAAGGAGCCTAGTGGTGCTGATTGACAGTGGCAGCACTCATAGTTTCCTCGATGAAACCACTGCCTACAGCTTACAGTGTAATCTTCAAAAAATACCCCCTCTCTCAGTACTAATAGCCAACGGAACTAAAATGGTCAGTCAATTAAGGTGCAAGGACTTCAAATGGGTAATGAGTGGGCAAGAGTTCTCAAATGATTTGCGAATACTCAAACTAGGAGGGTGTCATGTGGTGTTGGGGGTCGATTGGATGAAAACTGTGAGTCCGTTGGTGTTTGATTTCAACACTTTGAAGGTCACATTTAACTGGGAGGGACAACAAGTAACCCTTCACGGTAGTCAGGAAGTGGGAGAATGTAAGGTGGTGTCTAGGAAGAGAATCCAAAAGTTGTTGGATCAGGGAAGTACCATCGTGGGACAACTACACTCCATCTACGCCATGGAGGTTGGGGACAAGCTGGCAGGAAGTCCACCACATGTTCCTCACAGTGACAAGTTGTTGTTATCCTTGAATGGCTCGGTACATACTCTTAGTCCTATTCACGATTTATTAATGGAATTTGAGGATTTGTTTGCCACTCCCCAGTTCCTTCCACCCTGTTAGAGATAATGAGGCATTGCGATAATGCCTTTTGTGTGCTTGTGTGCGAGCTTATTATTTCCGTGTACTTAGTGTGCTAATTGTTGAGTTTGTTTTCTGTTGTAATGAGGCGGTTGAGTTGTTATTTGGCTGTCTATATAAAGACAGCTCATGGTGTATTATTTGGTGCGCTTATTCTAATTGAATTAGTTTCCAGTATTGCATTTTCTTAAATCTTGATTCTGCAACTCCTCTCTAGGGTTTTAATACTCTTTCATGGTATCAGAGCATCGATTTGTTTAATGGCTTCGAATCAAGCTAACAACTCTTCCTCTACTCCTTCTCTTCCGCAATCGACATCAATTCTGTCGACTGCTTCTCAATCGGATTTTGCTGCAGTCTCCAAAGCGTTTAGCTTCATTCCGTTGAAATTGGATTCTAAGAACTACATTTTCTGGAAAGCATAAGTTCTTGCGACAATTCGTGCGTTTGACCTAGTTTCGTTTCTAACTAAGTCTTCTTCTCCGTCTAAATATATTGCGAATTCAAATGGTGATGAAATGACGGTGAATCCTGAATATATGGCCTGGCTTCGATCTGATCAGTTACTCCTCGGTTGGCTTTTCTCTACAATTACCGAAGAAGTTTCGGCGCAGGTGATTCAATGTGAATCATCTGCTGAGGTATGGCTCTATCTTGAAAATTTATATGCTAGACAAACAATAGCCAAGTCTTTCCAATTGAAGCAGCAGTTAAGATCGGTTAAGAAGGGCGATCTGTCGATTAATGACTATGTACTGAAGTTAAAAACAATTAGTCATTCTCTTGCGGCTATAGGAGAGCCTTTAAATGATAATGAATTGTTGCTAGCTATTTTAAATGGTTTAGATCAAGATTTTGATACTATCGTTAGCTTGATCACTTACCAAATGGACGAGATTGATCTGGAGAAAGTCCAATACTTACTACTTATGCATGAACAGCGGTTAGCTGTTAAAAATGCACCAGTAACAGTTAGTCAGTTTGATTCGTTGCATTCATCGATGAGTGTTAATATGGCATCACATTCTTCTGGTGCATCAAATACTGGTAATACTGGTTATAATCGAGGAGGATTTTCAATGCGAGGTGGTGGTTCTGGTTTTAGAGGAGGTCGAGGCAGAGGTAGAAATTCTAATCGGCGGATTTACTGCCAATTATGTGGCAAACCAGGACATTTTGTAGATAAATGCTATTTTCGGTTTGATAAGAACTTTGCTCGACCTAATCAAGGTTTTGGTCGATCTTCAAATGTTGGATTTAATACTGGAAACAATTTTGGAAACAACCTTGGAAACAATTTTGGTCCAAGTGGTGCTTATATGGCAACCTTTAGTGATTCTAGTGGAGGCTACACTCAGGACATGGGTTCGGTAACAGCTTCACCTTGTGACAACTTTCCGAAACCTTTTACTCCTCATGAACACTGTTCTACAAACTCTTCTCTATCTAATCCAGCTTGGTTTGTTGACTCCGGTGCTACAAATCATATTACCTCAAGCCTTCAAAATTTGTCTTTACACTCACCTTATCATGGTGGTGACAGAGTTACAATCGGCAATGGTAAGCAATTGCCCATAACTCATGTTGGCACTGGTATTTTACATACAAAATTGCCTTCTAATTCTTTTCTTTCTATTCCTAACATTCTGCATGTTCCTAGTATGCAGAAAAATTTGCTTAGTGTTTCTCAACTTACTAGAGATCATAATGTGGTAGCTGAATTTCACTCTAATGTGTGTTTTGTTAAGGACAAATGTACCGGGAAGGTGCTTCTTCAGGGACAACTTAAAGATGGGCTATATCGGCTTGTTTCAACTTCTTGTTCAACTGAGAACAGCACTCCAGCTCCATCTCTTGATTCTTATCGCCCTCATTCAGCTTGTGTCTCTTTGAATACATGTAATAGAAATAAGTCATGTAATAGACAGGTTTCATTTTCTCATGAACTGTCCAAAAATGTAAATGTAGCTCAGCATTCTCATGTTTGTTAGGATTGGCACAACAGATTAGGCCTCGTTACATGTTCTTCAAAAAGTATTGAATAAAATTGAAGTTTCTTGTTCTTCTTCCAATTTATCATTTTGTGATTCTTGTCGAGTTGGAAAGTTACATCAACTTCCATTTCCTACACACAACATTACAGCTACTAGTCCTTTGCAACTAGTATACTCTGATCTTTGGGGTCCAGCACCTATACTGTCTACAGAAGGATTTCAGTATTATATAGTGTTTGTGGATGCTTATACTAGATACACTTGGTTATATCCTCTCAAGCTTAAATCTGATGCCTTGTCTGTTTTTGTCACCTTTCATAAACTTGTTGAAGTTCAATTTCAAACAAAAGTTCAAGGTTTTCAAACTGATAATAGAGGAGAATTTAGAGCTTTCTTACCTTATCTTCATACTCATGGCATTCAGCCCCGTTTTACTTGTCCTCATACTCATCAGCAAAATGGTATTGCTGAAAGAAAACATCGCCATATTACTGAAATGGGTTTAACCTTGTTGTCTCATGCTAATATGCCTTTGAAGTTTTGGGTGGAAGCTTTTTCTACTGCTACCCATTTGATTAACGTTCTACCTTCTTCTTCAATCCAGTTTGATACTCCGTTTGAAAAGTTGTATCACAAACCACCCAACTATCATTTTCTTCAACCATTTGGCCGTGCATGTTTTCCCTTTCTACGTCCCTATAATAGACATAAGCTTGATTTTCATTCTACTAAGTGTGTATTTCTAGGGTATAGCTCCACACAAGCTGGGTATAAATGTCTTCATCCCTCTGGTCGAGTTTATGTGTCTTGACATGTTCAATTTAATGTTCATGAATTTCCCTGTTCACAAGTTTTTCCTTCAGCTAATGCTTCAGTTCATGTGTCTTCTGCCATGACACAAAATAATCTGTCCTCAGATTTCTTACTGCCTCTTTCTTCTTCATCTTCTCACTTTCGGTGTCCTCTTGAAGTTTCATCCTCTCCTGCATCAGTGCTTTGTCCTTCTAATCCTCCTACTTCAGCTGCCACATTCTCTAGTCCAGTTTCTAATCCAGGAACTTCCACTTTTGTCTTACCAGCCTCTCAGCCTAAAATTCCAAAGTATAAACTTCCTCCTGTTCCTTCAATTCATCCCATGGTTACTCGCCTAAAAGCAAAACATCCTACCTTTCCTACCTCTCCTCATGTACTGGTAAGCTCTCTTGAACCCAGTTCTGTCAGTGAGGCTCTATTAGACTCACGATGGGCTCAAGCCATGGAAGAAGAGTACACTGCTCTTCACCGAAACCATACATGGGACTTGGTATCTTACTCAAAGGATATGAATCTGATTGGTTGTAAATGGGTTTTTAGGGTTAAGTTTAAACCTGATGGATCCATTCAAAAGTACAAAGCTCGATTGGTTGCTAAAGGATTTTTACAAAATCCGGGTGTAGACTATGCAGAGACATTCAGCCCCGTAGTGAAAGCACCCACAATTCGTGTATTGTTTTCTTTAGCTGTTGCGTTTGGCTGGGAAATACAGCAAGTGGATGTTAATAACGCCTTCTTGAATGGTGATTTGGTTGAAGATGTGTTTATGGCGCAGCCAGAAGGTTTTGTAAGTTCTGCTGCTCCTACTCATGTCTGCAAATTAAGAAAGTCTCTCTATGGCTTAAAGCAAGCTCCTAGGGCATGGTACAACAAGTTAAAGGCAGCTTTGCTTGGTTGGGGTTTTATTCGGTCTGTCTCAGATGCTTCTCTGTTTATTAAAAGGACTGATACTTATGTACTGTTTGTCCTAGTTTACGTTGATGATATTCTACTTACCGGATCTGATCCTATTGCTTTACAAGCTTGTATTCGTAACTTGGACAATCAGTTTGCTCTTAAGACCCTCGGAGCTGTTAATTACTTTCTTGGCTTTGAGGCTCATAGAACTAACAGTGGGTTATATCTTACACAGTCTAAGTATGCTCTTGATTTGTTGACAAAGGCTGGTTTGGTAGATTGTAAACCATGTGAGACTCCAATGACTGCTGGTATGTCACTAACTAATGAAGGAGAGACGTTTACTTGTCCAGCAATATATAGAACCATCATTGGTTCACTCCAATATTTGACCTACACGAGGCCAGATATTGCTTTTGCTGTTAATAAGCTAAGTCAGTTTTCAGCTTGTCCTAAGTCCCAACATTGGGTTGCTTGTAAAAGATTACTGCGATATATTAAGGGCACAGTTGATAAGGGTCTCTTCTTCTCTTCTTCTCCTGGTGATTTGTCTTTGGCTGTGTTTACCGATGCAGATTATGCTGGTTGCAGGGTTACTAGAAGGAGTACCAGCGGTTTTTGTGTGTACTTGGGTAGTAATCTCATTGTTTGGGGTTCTAAAAAGCAGTCAGTGGTTGCCCGTTCAGTAGGAGAAGCTGAATATCGGGCTGTGGCTTTGGGAGTAACAGAATTGCTTTGGCTCACGTCTTTGTTTGCTGAATTGGGCTATCCAGTTAGCACAATTCCTATTGTCTGGTGTGATAACTTGGCTGCCAAAAGTATGGCAGAAAATTCAGTTTTTCATTCTCGAACTAAACATGTAGGTGTTGATGTCCATTTTGTTCGAGAGAAGGTTGAAAATAGAGAAGTAGAAATTCGGTATGTTCCTACTTCGGATCAAGTGGCTAATATTCTCACCAAGAGTTTGTCTAGGGATAGGTTCAAGTTTTTGTGCAGTAAACTTGGACTAATTGGTACTCCTATTTGTGCTAGTGGAATTCCAGCAGTCCAGAAGTTACCAGAGCTTTGTTTGAAGGGGAATGTTGAAGACACTGAGGCGCTTGATTTGAAGGGGAATGTTAGAGATAATGAGGCATTGCGATAATGCCTTTTGTGTGCTTGTGTGCGAGCTTATTATTTCCGTGTACTTAGTGTGCTAATTGTTGAGTTTGTTTTTTGTTGTAATGAGGCGGTTGAGTTGTTATTTGGCTGTCTATATAAAGACAACTCATGGTGTATTATTTGGTGTGCTTATTCTAATTGAATTAGTTTCCAGTATTGCATTTTCTTAAATCTTGATTCTGCAACTCCTCTCTAGGGTTTTAATACTCTCACACCCCACCGAATAATTGATCACTCCATTCACCTTAAACCCAATAGTGAACCGGTTAATTTGAAGGCCTATCGATATTCCCCCATACAGAAAGCAGAAATAGAGAAACTGATACACGAAATACTAACCAAAAACCTTGCACAACCTAGCCAAAGCCCCTATGCTTCACCAGTCCTCTTAGTAAAGAAAAAGGATGGATCATAGAGGTTTTGTGTGGATTATAGGCAGCTTAATTCCCTAACAATCAAGAACCAATTCCCTATTCCTATCATTGAAGACCTGTTGGATGAATTAACTGGAGCATCCATTTTTTCTAAACTAGATTTAACCTCCGGTTACCATCAAATCTGCATGAATCCCCTAGACTTCCCTAAGACCGCTTTTAAAACCCATCAAGGGCATTACGAATTCTTGGTAATGCCCTTTGGTTTAACCAATGCTCCAGCCACATTCCAAGCATTGATGAACCACATTTTTGCTCCATATTTGCGCAAGTTTGTCTTGGTATTCTTTGATGATATCCTCATATATAGCTCCACCCTAGCACAACACCTCACCCACCTAAAACTGGCATTTCAGATCCTTAGATTTCATAAACTATATGTGAAGAGGACTAAATGCTCATTTGCAGAAGAAAATGTGGAGTACCTGGGCCATATTATATCAGCGCAGGGGGTGAGCACCGATCCACACAAAATTGAAGCGATGAAGAACTGGCCAAGACCCAAGACATTGAAGGAGCTGAGGGGTTTCCTAGGCCTAACTGGATATTACAGAAGGTTTATAAGAGGCTATGGGGTGATAAGCAAAGAACTGACTAATCTCTTGAAGAAGAATAGTTTCCATTGGGGGCCAGAAGCAGAGGAATCTTTTGAATCTCTCAAGGCAGCCATGACTCAGGCCCCAACATTAGCCCTTCCGGATTTCTCCAAGGAATTTGTCCTAGAAACGGATGTATGTGATACTGGAGTAGGGGTTGTGCTTAGCCAAGAAGGATGACCTGTGGCATATCTAAGTCAATCATTGGCTCTATGTCACCTGGGTCTCAGCATCTATGACAAAGAGCTACTGGCTGTTCTAATGGCGGTGGAAAAATGGAGGTATTATTTAGAGGGCAAGAGATTCACCATTAAAACCAACCATGAGAGCCTCAAATTCCTAGCTCACCAACAAGTACATAATCAGTTACAGCGGAAAGGAATTACAAAGCTCATGGGCTTCGACTTCATCATCCTTTACCGGCAAGGGAAAGAGAACAGAGCAACTGATGCTCTGTTTAGAAGGGAGGGCTCAGCCTCTTGTTGTGCCATTTCCGCGTTAGTTCTAGATTGGGTGCAGGAAATTACCCACAGCTACGACCAGACTCCGTGGATCAAGGATTTACTCACCAAGCTGGCAGTCAGTACCACGTCTGATCCAAACTATCAGTTAAAAAGGGGACTTCTAAGATTCCAAAACAGAGTAATTATAGGGGATGACACTCAGTTGAAACAGAAGATCCTACAGAGCCTGCATGACTCGCCCATTGGGGGTCACTCCGGGCTCAACGTCACCTACCAGCAGGTCAAACAACTCTTCTACTGGAAGGGACTAAAACGAGATGTGAACAGGTTTGTGATGTCATGCAGTACATGTTAGAGGTGCAAACATGAACAAATACCCTACCGGGCCTTCTTCAACTGCTGGAAATTCCTTCACAAGCTTGGGAATTGATTTCGATGGACTTTGTGAAAGGTTTACCAAAATCTGAGGGCGCAGACACTCTATTGGTGGTAGTAGACAAACTAATCAAATTCAGCCACTTCCTTACTTTGGCCCATCCGTTCACAGCAGCTGAAGTAGCTAGGCAGTTGATGCATACAGTCTTTAAGATTCATGGTTTACCCAAGGCGGTTGTGTCTGATCGTGACAAGATCTTCACCAGCCAATTCTGGAAGACTTTAATTCAGGGGCTGGGCATCAAACTACACCTATCCTCAGCTTACCATCCTGAAACGGATGGTCAGACAGAAAGAGTTAACCAGTGCTTGGAAACCTATCTAAGATGTATTTGTATCTCCAAACCTCGAACCTGGAGTCGTTGGGTATCCTTGGCACAGTGGTGGTATAACACCAATTACCATACAGCACAGAAACGAACCCCTTTTGAAGCTCTGTTCGGGTACTTACCTCCTATTATCCCGGCAGTAATGCAGTACTCCCCCACCGAAATCGCAGCAGATCTCTACCTGAAGGAAAGGCAAGAAGTTCTCCACACAATCAAGCAAGAGTTGACCCTAGCTAGCCAGCAAATGAAACAGCTAGCCGATAAGCACAAAACGGAAAGGCAGTTTGAAGAAGGAGAAGAGGTTTATCTCAAGGTCAGAAGATTCCAACAGCATTTGTTTTGCAAAGGACCAACCTCTAAACTCAACCCCAAGTTCTACGGGCCATTCAAAATTCTAGCTAAGGTGGGACCGGTAGCTTATCGCCTACAGCTTCCAGACGGAGTGGGACTGCACCCTGTCTTCCACGTCTCACTCTTAAAAAAATCAGTCAGACCTACGGAGTTCACCAGCCAAACACTACCAGCCCCGCTGGAGGCCATAGAGGACACAGGAGAACCCTTGGCAGTGTTGGACAAACGTGTCATATACAATGAT
The DNA here is from genome assembly GCA_036245055.1 of Diospyros kaki. NCBI lineage: Eukaryota > Viridiplantae > Streptophyta > Magnoliopsida > Ericales > Ebenaceae > Diospyros > Diospyros kaki. Next base: position 28,975,830 of record BSEG01000003.1, on the reverse strand, counting down.
ACCGCGCCAGTGACTCAAGTTCTAGTCCGGTGGTCACACCTCCACCCGGACAACACGACATGGGAGTATCTCCCTGACCTCCTACAGCAATTTCCCAGAAGTTCCAGCCTCCTCTAATTTCTTGAGGACAAGAAATACTTTAAGGGGGGGAGGGGGGGCAATTGTCATAGGCTGAGGGTATAGGAGTCATTTGTATAGCTGGGGCAATATTGTAACTCTAGGTGAAGGAATAATTCAATTTCCTTAAGTTGGCGCGCGCTGGGCAGTTAGTTACTGCCACGCCACTTGTGTGTTTCTTGCTTAAATAAGAGTTGGTCGAGGATGGGGAAATCATGTGAGGATTATTCCACAATTTCCTTTCCCTCCCTTTCTCTAGTTACTCTTGTTTCTCTCTCTCTCTTTGAATCTAGAACACGCTCTCCCTATTTCTTCCCTTCTCAATCGTTTTTCCCGCCTGTGTCTCCTCCTCAACTCGAGAGGAATACTTTTGTCAGATCCGAGCCTGACACCAACCAAGTTATATAACCCGATTAATTAACTCAACTTCATTAAAACGTAACTCAAGGCTATTCTTTCTTAACTCACTTAGAGATTTCCAAGAGTTAACTTACAATTATAGTTCATTTCTTTAATTAACTCAGGATTGTGCTAAATTACTCCACACATTGAATTAAGAGAGTTGAGTTAATTAACTGGGCTAAGTAACTCGAGTGAGCCAGGGAAGAATAATAGGATTGCATCTATCAAAAGGACTTTTGTCAGTTTGCTTGTTTTATCATGCTCTTGCTAATCAGTGAAGGGGAAAGAAAGTTTCTTTCAAACACGTGCTGGAATTCAAGAGGCATCCCAAGCTGGCTTTTTTTGTTTGGACAATAGACCCTTGCTTCTCATCAGAGATAATTTGTGAAAGTGCAGACACATTATCACGGACAACATTGTAGATCATCTACTCACTCATAGCACAATGGCCTAAAAGGTGTGGAGTAATTTTGGGTCTATTTTTAGGATAAAATGCTAATTCTGGCCTGACTCGGGCTTTCTGTAAGCATGGGGTTGAAGGTGCCATGCATGAGTGCAAAACATGCTGTCTTTAGAAAGGGAATCAGAGGATTCAAGGTAGTGGAGTACTTTATTCACTGTCTGAAGGGTAACATTCTAGTTCTCCAGTTTGTTGCAGGTGATAGGAATATCCTCTTAGCCGTTCTTCATTTGCTTGCTTTCATGATGAGCTTTCTTCAGATGTTAATGTTTAATTTGTTTTCAATTGCACAGGGTTATGCCTCTTAAGGTGATTTTCTCTGATATAATTCCTTTGATTATCCATGAAAAATACTTTCAAACAAGGCTGTGAAAGTAATAGAATAGCAGATAGGAAAATCATATGTGAACAACCTGTGAACCATACAATTTTGACATCAGGCAATGCAGGTTTTCAATTTAAATAACTTATGACTCATAATTTGGTTGACATTAGCCAATATAAGAGTAACTTTTGGCAGTGAAAGAGAGGGGCAGCATCACAATAAAATTAATACAACTCCCTAGCATAAGTACCTTTAAAGAAAATTGTGTCACATATGCACACAACTCACCTGCATATGTGGACCAAGGGATGCTTCTACAACTTCCGGCAAGACGGTGTAGTTCCCATCAATATAATGCAGGCGCACCTGTATGTTGCTGCTTCCCACTTGAGAAACTGGTAAGGGGTGTGCCAGACCAGATGTTCGCCGGCAAAGATCCATGAGTATGAGGAAGAGGACCTTAACCTATGTGTCAGAAACAAATTATAAGAATTCAAAAAACCTGGCCATTCCCCAATGATCCCTTCAAGGAATAAATGGTCAGAATCATCAAGCATGAGGCAGAGGTGATTGTTTAATCTTAAAAATTGTGAAACATAGCAAGTTTTCTCAGATCATTGATTAAAGAAATCTATTCCGCACATAATGACACCAAAAGCAAGCTAAATCTTGAATATGAAATATAATAGCAACTCTTTTACCTCTTCGAACGTGTAACCTTGTCCAGCATTTCCAGAGCCTAATCTTGACCGGTTAGCTGGACCTTCTTCAGATCCCTTTGCTCCAGGAATGACTTGTCCAGCCCGAGCTGCCTGCATTTCTGCTGATGGTTTTGCAGGTAGGGAGTTCACTTCATCAACCTTCGCTACAGCACCAGGCTGAGGCTTTTGCATATTGGCATCGGTGTTTCTCTGAGCAGCACCTATAAAGCGAGGCAGTTGTGTTCGTCGAAAGAAAAAACAGAACAGTAAAAGTTGGCACAACCTGTGAAGGAAATGGCAGTCCCCAATGAGCCTAACTGCTGGAGTTCCAGGAAAAGTTCCCGTGTTGATACTTATTGGCATAAAGGACGAAGGACCACTTGTGGGATTTGGAGTGGAACTTGGAACTCCATCTGCAGTGCTACTAATTTTAGCAATAGCTCCTTGCACCCAAGCTTGCATCTGAGTGCTTCCAGTAGAACTAGCAGTACCACCTTGGCCACCTGGAAAAAGAGGAAGTTACATTTATGCAGAATGGAGTGCCAGTCAAAACCAAACACACATACAGGAAGATAGATGAAAGGATAGCAAATAGAAGTGGAATATTCCACCAGCTACATAGCAGTTTCTACAATTTTCACATTAAAATGGAACCAGAACAATGAAACAAGCCTTAAATATCATAGAATTAGAAGATGACCCTGGCTTGTAGCAGGAGGATTAGAAGTTTGGGTAGGACTAGCCACCATACTCCGATTTCCCCCAGTGCCTGCTGTAACTGCATGAGTTGCCAAGGTACGGCAGAAACTAGCATAACGTCGCAACCGTGTAATGAAATGTGATGCAAGGTCAAGGACTGCATCAACATAGGCCTACATCATTAAAATTAGAGAAGCAAATCAAGAAGACATAATGGAGTTTATATCACATTTAAAATTAATTAATTAATTCATTAATTAATAATAATAATAATAAGATCCCAGTAAACCAAAGAAAAAGAAAAGAACAAGAAACAAACCTGAATGCTTAAAACTAATGCTGGTTCGACAGCCATTGATTCAGGGTCAATACTAGATAACTTCTCACCAGTTTCTTGCCAGGGCTCAGAAACCAAAGCTGAAGGGTTAATCAGGGCTGATTCAATTCCTTTCCCTAGCATATCCAGCAACAGCCTTGCTTGCATATCTAAAACCATTGCCCTCACTTCTTGAGCATTTGTACCTTCCAGTAGCCTGCATTTTATTCTGTCTAGACTCTGTATCGTACAAAAATAAATGCAATTACAGCAGGAAAGGAATCACATCACTAAGTGGACTTTTATAAAATGTTACCTTTTCCCCATGTTTCATACTTGACTCACAAGAAAGTCAAGCCAGTAAATAAATAAAATAAGTAAATTGGTTGGGAGAACTAAACTAGGAATGCCAAGACATACAGGGCCATACTGTTGTCTATGCTGAGTCGAAGGAAGAGAGTGGAAGTCTGCATCCAGCACTGCAATAACACTGTTCAATGAGACTGAAAAGGGGAAAAAAATTCATCAACTGTCAATAACAAATAAAAGCCCATCATACCACATTGAGATATGTACAAGAAAAAAAATGCTTAATCATGATATTTAATTTATATAAACTCCTAGATTCAGCACACGTAAGATGCAACCATTAAATTCTGCATTGATCACCATTCCAAAGACGTAAGAAAGCAAAAAAAACATAATTGAGACCCCAAGTCAACCCAAATGTTATCCCTACTGAATGGGAATAAATTTAATTCATAGGTGTCAAAGGTGCACCTAGGCGCAAGGCACACAGAGGCGCAGCTCTGTGCACCTCATCACCCCTGATGCACAGCACCATTCTTGAGGCACTGCCTAGGTAGACAAGGTGCCAGGCCTCATGCAAGGCACAAGACGCATGCCTTGTATGTGTAAGTACATTAAAACCCTATTTCTTGTCCATTTGTCATCTTAGATCTTATTTCTTTTTGATTTCATTGCATATTCTTGTATATCAATGAGAGGCAAACCTATCAGTGTAAGCCAGAAATGGTGGATCTCCCACTTGCTGAGATCCTTTGGCAGTGATGTTCACTTGCTGGAGAAGTACTCCAATCTACGTTCTGCTTCATTTTTCTTTCTTTCTTATAATTTCTTTTGCAATTTAGAAGAAACTAACTCTATGTTGTAATTGTTTTTTTTTTCTTTGTTTTCTACTCTTAACTTTCTTCTAATTTCTATTGCAATTTAGGAGAAACTAATTGTTAAGAAATAAATGTTTTCATTATGTGTTGTACTGAATTTTTTTCCTCTCTTCTAATTTCTTTAGCAAATTATTTTTCTATAACTGTTTTTGTTGTGTGTTCTGCTATAATTTTTTTTTCTTTCTTTTAATTTCAAAAGAAATTAGAAGAAATTAACTGTTTTTTAGAGTATGTTTTGTTATAATTTTTTCCTTCCTCTGATCTTTTTTGTAATTAGAAGAAACTAATTGTTTTTCTACAACAATATTCATTGTTATGACGGTTGGTTATTTGTCATTTATGATTTTGAGTTTGCATCAACCTCCTTATAGATACATATTGAAAAGAATAGTGTATAAATACTTCATAAGCATTTTGAATAAATGTGCACCTCGTGTGCCTAAGGCTCGCATTTCACCTTGCGCCTAGGCCCCAAGCACTAATTTGTGTATTATCGTGCCTTGCACCTTTGACAACTATGATTGAATTAAAAGCCAAGGGAATTTAGAATGGTACAACTAATAGGAGGTTTAGCTGATGCAGTTGTCAGGATAGCAATATTAAATAGCTTATTAGGGTTAATTATAGGCCAAATGTGAGAAGAGCCTCGGGAATGTGATTGAGCTTGGCAGGACAAAGTTGAACCTAAAAGGGAATTTTGCAGCTGCATAATCCAAAAAATAAACAGTAGTTTTCTAATTTTATATTGTATTAATAATTAGTCTTTGATGAATTGAAGGCCAGGGAATTCTAAATTTGAAAGCAGTATTCAAACAGTCTGAGTCGTTTGACTGCAGACCAATTAAAGTGGTTTAAAATAACACTCAGTAAAATTAATGAAAGGCAACATTGTTAAAGAAGGCAAATCAGCACACAAGAGATGTTGACACCATAAAAACCAGAGAGAGAAGTGAAAGAGAAGAATAGATCCAGGGAAAGAAAGGCAATCCTGAAAGTGGGAGGAACACGTAGTATGGCCAAAGATGAGAAAACAGAAGGCAAAAGAAGATATTAAGAAGAAAGAATAGTAAACTGCAAGGTCAAAAACAAAAAAGAAAGAAAATTTTGTGCAGAAGGTAAGAGAAAGAGAAGAAGGAAGGAAGTGGCAGCAGAAGGGAATCACAAGTAAAAGAAAAGAATAAGAACAAAGAAGGAGATGCAACAGCAGCAGGAGGTATATGCAGAACAGAGAAGAATAGCAGAGGAGAGAGGAGGAAAGAAGAAGGGGAATGATTAGCATAGCAGCTCCAAGAATCCCACAGCAGAAGGATACAAAACTACACTGCCTTGGGAGTGTTACAATAAAACCAAATTGCCTTTAATTGTAACACACACCTTTGAGAATGTATTTGAATACCATAAATACGTTTTTCTTGGAATCTTTTCTCTAATTGAGGTGGCCTCTCAAGGTGATCATTTGGCCAAAATATTAGTCAACAAGAGATTATTAACCTCACCAAGATCAGCATCCTTCAAGATGTCCCTATGTTAGTTGGAAGGTAGAATTACTGCAGCATCTATTGCATCAGTGCATAGTCAGGGACACATTATACACCAATCAATCCCGCATCATTGCCCACTAGCATCAAATACTAACACCATCAATTTTGAGCCTACAGAGTTATTTTTTGAACTTTGTTCCCTCATACTCCACTTTTTTGGGGTGTTTTGATAATCCCTTTGCCGACCATTCCATTGATGAAGATGCACCTCAACCAAGTCAATGCAACATTCGCTGCTGGCCTCCTCCTGTCAGGATCCTAGGTTTTGAATCTAGGATTTCTAGTTGACAGTTATAAAAGAAGGAAGAATGAGAGGGAGAAATGATAGAATTTAGGGAGAAAACAAAGTGAAGAACAGAGGGAAACAGAGAATAGAGAGAATTTAGGGAGAAAATAGAGAGAAGAACAAAGAGTAAATTGAGAGAAAAATGAGATAACTTCAATTTAATTGATTGATTATCTCGGCACACTATAGTATAGCATTATATAAGGCTATCCTAGCAATTATTTACAGCAGTTACTACTACTACACAACTGTAAAATAACACTCCTCTACACACAACTGCTCTGTTTATTTCCTAATTCTCTAATGCCCGACATTTCCCTTTCCTTCAAAATTTTTCTTGTCCCCAAGAAAATCAAAGAAACTAAGCAACTCGGAAATTCAATTGAGCAAATTAATACAGTGTGGAATTCCATGCAATTTCCTATAATTTCACACCAAAGTTGTATACATCTGACTCCTCGTTGGATGGTTCATCACAATGAACTTCTGGAGCCATCCATTCAAGAGTTCCTAAATAAACACCAAAGGAACCTGCACCAATTCTCTCTTTCAAAACCAGATCACTCCATGGGATATCCAAATCTCCCACCTCATGTAAAAGTTCTTGAGTTGGTTTAATTGGAACAAATTGACCTTCTTGATAAACCAAAAACCACCTTGGACTGTAATGTCCTTTGAATCCAAAATGCCTACAAGTGGCTGAACTTCTCCAGTGAGATGCTTTGAGAGGATCTTTTGACTGCGTTCATTGAGCTTGTGATGGAGCCAAGGTCACATGATTTGAACAGATTCAAATCCTAGTCATGAATATCTTCGATGTTGTTTGAACTAAGCACCTTGCTCTGTTCATCCTCAGATTGCTTAGGACATGTCATGTCATCAGCATCACCATCAATACCTTCTAGAATTGGATCAGCATTCTCCTTCAACAAAAAGTCCTCTGGCAAGTTGATTTGCGAAATTCTATGAATCACTCCATTTCCTGGCAGGAGTGAATCTGATCTTTCTTTAGGAGGAAAATCAGAAGGAAGACTTACTTGAGGCAATTTCGAGAACAATAACATAATCCATCTAGCCTTCTTGCTAAGCCACCCATATATGTCTCAAACTTCCGATCCAAAGAAAGGATCGCCTCATGGTTTTTGCTGTATCCAGATTCCAGAGAATCCACTCAAGCCTACAGATCTGAAACTTTCACATTCACCTGCTGCAATTGAGAATCAAATTGCTTCATGCGTGTACCATCAGCCATAGTTCCAAAACTTGTAGATGCAGGTTGTTTTGAATAGCAATCCAAGAACCAACCGCTTTGCTACCAATTGTCAGGATCCTAGGTTTTGAATCTAGGATTTCTAGTTGACAGTCATAAAAGAAGGAAGAAAGAGAGGGAAAAATGATAGAATTTAGGGAGAAAACAGAGTGAAGAACAGAGGGAAACAGAGAATAGAGAGAAATGAAAGAATTTAGAGAGAAAATAGAGAAGAACAGAGAGTAGATAGAAAGAAAAATGAGATAACTTCAATATAACAGCTTGATTATCTTGGCACACTGTAGTATAACTTTATATAAAGGCTATCCCAGCAGTTACCACTACTACACAACTGTAAATAACACTTCTCCAAACTTGGGGAACAAGGTTGATATTCCTGAATTTGAGGGAAGAATGCAACCTGATGATTTCATTGGTTGGTGTCATTCTCTTGAACATGTTTCTACTTAAGAACATTCCATATGACAAGCGAGTTAAAATTTGGCCATTAAGCTTTGGAAACATATCTCAATCTGGTGGGAGAATCTCAAGAAACAAAAGGTCGAAGCAAGATAAAAAGTTGGGTTAAGATACGTCTAGAGATCAAAAGATGGGTAATACAAAATTATAATTGTGGAGATGAATAAAACTTAAATATTTTGTAAGAGCTGGAGCACTCTTGCCCTCCCTTCTCCCCCTCCCTGTCATAGGTTGCAGTCCATTTTTGTGTGATGCAATACCCATAGCATGAGAATAATAGCAAAACTTTTGCAGGAATTGAGCATAATACTTAATGACAATAATTGATGATGGTGTATTGTAGTTTAATGATGAAGATTGTGCCTTGATTGTTCCTGATATTGCTGAAGGCCCCAATGACATATTATGATGGCTGTGGTGTTCTGCCATATGGATGCTGTTGGTGTGCTATTGCCATAAGTTTCTTGACAGTTGTGGTGTTTATAGCTCCTAAGGCATAAGTTCTACAAATTTCTGATACCAAGTTCCTGTTTTTTGAACTTGAAGAAAGTTGTGGCCTGAAGGGTACTGCTTGAATGTGGTAAATTGATGGTGGAAAATGAGGCTTCTGTAGCTGAAAGTTTCTTTGGTTGCTGGAACAGTGGAAACTGACGGAATTGTTATGTTGTGGGAAATTGAGGGATGCTTAGAATGGGTGTTTGCTCTGATAACAAAATTGATGCAGGAAAGCCAGGGAAAATTGCAGAAAAGAGAAGGAAAGAAGGGAAGAAGAAGAGGAAGAAGATGACGACGACAACAATGATGATGATGATGGTGGTGGTGACAATGAATTCTTCTGGGGAAGACAGGGAAGACATCTGAACAATATTCCAGATCAATCAATCCCCATTGCATCCATACTGCATACTTATAGGATACAGATAAATTAGCATACCAAAAATTAAAGCTAATCAAAACTTTCTGAACATAAAAAAGCAAAAATATGAAGTCTAAATCATTATCAGAACAAATAATAATAAAAAACAAAATCAAAATTGTGACAATATCACTGAATGACCACAACTACTACCCTACACCCTTATCAGATCACGTAACCAGGAAAAATGCAATAGAAAGAAGGGGAAACAATAAGCTATTGAACAATTGTAGGGGACAAGAAGTCTACACATTATAACTTAAAGGTATGTCAATAACTAGGCCAATTAGACTGTTTGATCCTAAACTTAGGGTCATTTTTCAATTTTATCCAGTTTTGACCTTCGTTTCAATTTGATCATTGAACTTTAACTTTTGTTTTAATTTTATCCTCAATTGGTTAAGCGTGTGCCACAACATACGTGGCGTTAAGCTTGTGTACTGATATATCCAATAATGGACACATCAGCAAAACGGCATCATTTTGTTGTGATGTTGCTGCAATGCACAAGACAAAACAACGCCATTTTGGCTTGTGCATTTTGAAACCCCAAGTAATGGGTTAAGTTGACATTGATTCAGATCTAACCCAGTGGGTCGACCGAAAACTTGATGGGTCAAAACTCATCTTCTTCCCCAAATCACCTAGGGTTTCTACCTTCACCTTGCGTCGCCGCCATTTTTGCCTTTACCGCCACCAATCGCCTCCTTCTTCCTTACTCTTCATCGCCGGCAACCTTGCTTCCATTAATGGCGAACACAGAGCCAGCCAATCGAAAAAAGAAGAGAGAGGGGAGAAGACCAAAGGGCCGAAAGCAAAGGGTTGCACCCATAGCGAACACATCAAGCCATGGCCGTCAACGATGCGACCGATAGCAGCCATGATCGCCTTGTCTTCCTCCTGCAACGCGGCCAACAGCAACCCAGATCTACTGCCTCCGACCACCGTCAAACGCCGACCACGTTGCCATCGCGACGGCCAGCTCTCGCACGCCTTCACTGACTGCTCATGAAAGCCGTCACCGTCAACTCCTCGACCACCTCTGATCTATTAGTCGAGCCTTCACCATCAGCCTCCTCTACCTCCAAGTTCGACCAGCCAATCTCACTCCAGCCATCAACCCTTGCCTTGTCATCTTCTCCAACCACTTCACCATCGTCAATCATCGCATCGGCCTTCATTAAAGCTCCCTCGCCCTTGTTTCTGCCATTAACAAGCAGTTTCAGCCAACCCAAATCTAGGTTGACCCAACCCACCATTCATATTTTGTGATTGAGTTTGTGATTTTGGATTTGTGTATTTGGTTATTAATTTTGAGTTTATGATTTTGGGTATCGGTTATTGATTATGTGTATGTGTGTATTTGATTATTTTGTGTACTTGATTATTGATTTTGTGTATTTGATTATTAATTTGTGTATTTAGTTATTAATTTTGTGTATTTGATTATTGATGTTGTATTTGCCTCGAGATAGATGATAGGAGATCAGTGCAAGCTTTGAAGATTTATCGGTTGGATTTATTTTAGGCAGTTAGAGTTTTATTTCTCAAAGTATAATTGTTGTATCTTTGGGAGTCTAACTGTAATATTCCATATTTGATTAGTTATATGGGGGTTCCGCCTCTTCTATAAATAAGAGGGCAAGGCAACAATCGAGAGAGAGCTAATATTCTGTCAAGCTCTCGGTTGCTATTGTGAGTACATGTTGTTCTAGAGAAAGTGAGGCTTGTGTATGAGTTCTTGGGCTTTCTTGGAGTGAATGAGGGATTGTACTTGAGCGATAGGATTGTATGAGAGCTTGGGTTTTGTATTGATCAATTTCTACTGAATAAAGGCTGCTCAATTGAGGGTGTTGGACTGCTGGATGTAAAGCCAATTCAATTGGATTGAACTAGGATAAAAGGTTGTGTCTCATGTGATTTGATGTTTCTTTTTTGTTCTGTTTTTATGCCTTTAAATTCTGTTCTTTATTATCTGATGTGTTGTGGTTTGTTGGTCGTGAGTTGTGAGTTGTGAGTGTGTTAGAGTGGTGTTTGATTGGTTTCTTGGGTGTGTTTAAAGTCTACTAGTGCTCTCAATTTATAACAATTGATTATTGGGTTTGTGTATTTGATTATTAATTTTTACCAAAACGACGTCGTTTTGCCTTATGTATTGTGGCAAGAGTAAGGCAAAACGATGTTGTTTTGCTAGTGTGTCCATTATTGGACACATTAGCATGCCACATCAGCCATAAGTTGAGGCACACGATTGGCCGATTGAGGATAAAATTGAAACAAAAGTTAAAGTTCGATGACCAAATTGAAGCAAAGGTCAAAACTGGATAAAATTGAAAATTGAGTCAAAGTTTAGGATATATTAGTCTATTCAGACTAATAACTACTATGGTAAAGAGAGAATGGGAAACAACTTAACCTTTTAGAGATAAAAGAGATAAATGATCACAACAGTTAAAACACTTTTCTACGTTGTCTATTCATAGTAACCACTTGATTCAAGAGGAAAGTGTTGGAATAAACGCACAGCTCTCTCTATGACATACGCACTTAGGATCTTAAACTATCAAACCAAGAACCATTCAAAATACAAGTCTCAGAACCTCACACGATAAGAACAAAATCCGGAAACACACAATACAAAAGATTAAGAACCGAAACAGCAAGCAACCATACACACAAGACACCAGATTTTATCCTGGTTCAGTCTTTTAATGAAGACCTACATCCAGACTGTCTTGAGGCGCCATTTCCCACTATCTTGAATGAAGAACAAGAGGATTACATGCACTAAAACTCTCCCACAGCCTTATACCCAGAACTGTATAGAGTTCCCTACCCAAGATTACAAGATATCCCCTCTTTATTCTCAAGTATAACCTTGCGCATACTCCTCTCTCTCTCTCTCGACACAAGACAGAACAATAGAATCCCTCCTAAAGCCTCTCTCCCGACCTCTATTTATAAACCATAGAGGCGGTAACCTAAAAACAGACTAAGCCAGTAGTTACAACCAACCATCCAAACTAAACCACTAACTAACCCTTCTAGAAACGAGCCTTCTAGAATAACACAAGTGATACTCAAATGCAACAAACTAATTTACAACAGAAAACCCTCCCAAGATAATCTAAGAGCTAATCTAATACAAGTGATTACAACAGAAAGGAATCCTATGCTCAAAGGGGAAGGCACTTTGAACTCCAAACAGTTTGATCTCTATTCTATTCAATGTCAAGAGGCGCATTTAAGGTCTACCAGATAAATCCTCTAGTAATTTATCATTATCACATTAGCATATTGAATACTTTAAACATTATACCGATGCCATCCTCTGCTGCACTCTGTGTACAGCCAACAGCATCCCACCAATCAACTCCTACCAACAGGCTCCACCAAAACCTGCTCCAACAAAACAAGACCCTGTTTATATTCATTCCAGAAAGAAAGCATTTCCTGTGGTAGACTAACTCTTAACACCACATGCATTTAAAAACGTTGACAGAGCAGCATCAAAAGCATGACTCTCTCATACCAAAGCTACTTCTAAGAGGTATAAACAACCATTTGTAAGGTACCTTTCTGCAATAGCACGCTCCCAGGTTGATGAGTTTGCTTTCACCTGACTACTTGGTACAGCAGGAGGAAGAACACGAATTATCTTCAACATAGTACAATCCTTGCTGGTATCATGCCACACTGATGCTGAACAGCAGCTTGTAGATGAAAAGGCAGGAGCAGCAATTGTGGAACCAACATTGATCTGGTAGTTATCAACAGGTGCAAAGCTTGCACCAGAAAAAATGTGAACGCCGCCTCGTAGAAAAGCAACAGCAATCTCCCCCCCGTGAGCAGAGTACACAATTCGAGCAAGAGTTCTAACATCACTTGGAAGATCAAATGGATCAAAACAGACCCTTTTCGTCTTCTCAATGCCAGTATTGGATGTGTTTCTTACATCAGCTGCTTGATGAATTTTGAAATCGCTGGTTGGTGGAATGCATTTGTTTACTGTGGTTACCCAAACTGTCTGCATGGGAGCCTGACCACCAAAACTGGAGGTGGGGTTTCCAAAAATCTGGTGAAGGACAACAGGCTTAAGAGATGATTCCCAGCGTTGAACTCTCCAACCTGTTATTGAAGGACCCTCATCTGGATCATAAGGGGACATGTATTGCCCTGCAAAAATTCAAAATAAGATTTGATTAGTTTTGAACCCCAAGAAAAACAAGGATTCAGATGTAACTAACAGAAGTAATTGATAATTGTTTAGTTAACATTTAGCACAGAACAACAAATATTATATGCCTTTCTATTTGGTGAACAGAAAAACAAGCTTATGGCAGAGAACAATATAAACTGTAAGAAAATATAAATTCGTGAAAATGTAACCGATGAACATAGACAACATCTGTCTTAAAGCAAAAGAACAGTACCATTCAAACTTGAAAGAAAAATAAAGAACATGGCACATTTCCTATTTCTTTTTTGCTAAGAGAAATATGCCACGTTTTACTATAAATAAAAGTAACCACAAGTATCCAAACCAGGAACATGTGCCAAATGCTCATGAAACTGATCCTCGGTTAAAGAATTTTGTCAACTAAATGAAGGAAGCATCTAAAAAGCTTTGATCACTCATCTACAAGAGGTGAAGGACTGCACATGGATATACTACAGCTAAGGTGCATAACATTTCACCAACAAAGTTCAACACTATACAACAGAGTGCCCCCTCAGAATGACAAAGAATAAGTAGAAAGGAGAAACAAGAATGCAAAAGAGGAGTTCAATTTAGAAGCAAAACACAAGCCAGTACCCTCAACAATCACTACAGCTATTACAGAACCACCACGGGTTGGGTCAAAGGCAACTGCAGTAACTCCAGAGCCCCATGTTGTGGTTGCTGCTGTTTGAGCTGCCGCCTCAGGACTCACATATGCAGAAAAATTTGAGACTGGGGAACAATGAAGTGATACCATATCACTATAATCTTGATCTGAATGCTTTTTCCCTTGCTTTGCTTCCAATAGGAAATATTCTTGCCAGCTAAATAAATAAGCAGCCAAAGGGGCAAAACCATCCCAAGAAGGAGGGCTAAGTGAGGGAGGGACACCAGCGCTTGTACTTGCTTTAGGAATCGCTTGAAATCCATTTCCGGGGCCAGGTGTGACCTCCCAAACAACAACAGTTGATGGGTTCACAATTGGAACACCTGCCACGTGCATGGCACCAGCATCTGTTATAATAGCATCAGCAGCCATAATCCCACTAGGCCCAGCTCCCAAAAGCCCTTTGCTTGTGCAAAACCATTTTGATGCATCACCACTCTGATTAGGAGGCCACTGCGACCAGTGAAGTTGAACCGAACCTGATGAGAAAACAGAGCAGACACACAGAAAATTTGGCCACCCAGCTGAAACACAAGGCAAAATATTGCATTAGAGCAAGAGATTTAATAAGCTGTTCAAATTTGGCAGCATTAAATAAATTGAACAACAGATAAAATTAATTTAAGTTCCAGCAGGAAGTTGTTCCATGACAAACATATTTTCAACTGCAACTCATGTTGGCAACTCCAATGCCAGTAAGTTCATCAAGATATCTCCATCCAATATTTTAATTTTTAGGTCCAGACAAGCTTTGGTGAAATATGCATCCATCATGAGGGCACACATGTTTACTGAAGAAAGATTATCTCTTCAGCCTAGACACATCAATTACATTAGAATTCAGTAATAAGACAAAATTTGAAAATTGTGGTTAGGTACAATGTGACTTTTAGAGTTTTTAATTTTAGAATTCTAAAACCAAAATTTCAAGATGACCGTAGATTTCAAGAGGAATTGTGATGCTGGATGGAGAATAGAATTTCAAAGAATTAAAAGATAAAGAGGAAAATCTGAGAGAGAAGATCAGGGAGAGGGGAGAGAAGAAATCTTGGAAAGGGGAAGAAGAAATAGAGAGGGAAAGGGAGACCTGTGAGAGAGAGAGAGAGAGCGAGAGCAACCAATTTTTATTCTACTAATCAACTGTATCATTCATTTACATGACCAAAGACTATTACAATATATTTTCAAATTACAATATCCAAACAAATCTTAAAAGACAAAACTATTAAATGTAAACCACAAAATTTAAACAAAATCTAAATCCTGGTACAAATAACTAAAATAATTCAAATTTCTTATCAGACTCTACTCACTTCTTTACAATAAATTTTTTTTTAATTTACATAACAGAAATGTATTTTGTGGTAAGAAAAATACAGAAATAGTAATCATATCCATGAGTATATATGTATGCATACATCAATTTATTTGTAGATTAAGGCATGATATTTTTAAATTCATTACAGGCATATCCCTGCCATCCTGAAGCTGTTTTCATGCTTCATGTGCCAGGATGGCACACCCATTGTGAATTTAATTAACATGTTTCAAACTATCATTATGAAAGTAAAGGGTACTGTAGTACTTTGAGAAACAATAAATTGATCAATAGTACCCCATAACAAAGGGAAAAACAAGCAATAGCAATCATAAAATAAGAGCTTTCATATCAGGAAAAAAATAAACAAACAGACAAGCAAACTTAACTAAACCAACCCCAAGTCAAGTAAATTTGAAAGATGATAAGAACAAAGAAGATAAAGAACTAACCTGGAGCTTGAGGCTGCTGTGAAAGAAATTTTTCCTCAAAAGTGGAGTTTGCAGAACTACTAGATCTAGAGGAAAGCCACCTATACTGGTTTTAAGAAATATAACATAATAATCAAATATTCAGTGGTTTATAAAATTAAATAACAAGAAGAGACAAAATTGTTCTTACTGGAGGCACCCCAGAAAGCCACTTTGTAACAACAGCAATATCTTGCCTCCATTCATGCTCCCGCTGCCAACAACTTGCATCTCTGACCAGATTAGGCAAGCCCTGAATTGTCAGATGTGAAGTGAGCTCAAAAATCACTTCAACATTCATTTAAAATAAAGGAGGAATCGGTTTATCAATACCATTCACTCAACAGAATGGAGGACAAAAAGACCCAACAGAAGAGGGGAGATCATTTTATTAGTCAATAGCTATCTTGTGGCTAAGTGCAAAGACAATTATTTTTACAACAAAAGGCAATTTCTTGAGTTTACCAGTGTTACGCACATATCAAGAACAATAACAGATGGAGGGTATGAAGAACCAGAGAGAGAGATATCAGGTTATTTGCCAATGTATTTCTTGCCCTAAATGCAAAAGGAGTTATGTTTTAACATTTGCTGCCACAAGAGTATGACTTGAAACAGAGACAGAGACCAACACTTACTCTTGTTTGGGTCGGGGGTAGGGAGGGAGGCAAAGCTCTTTCCCTTATTTGGGAGAGAATCTCATAGTAGATACGATGCAGCAGGAGGGTACATGATACCCCCCCCCCCACCCAATTTTCCTTACACCACAATTTGGGGTGTAGGGAGGGGGAAGGGAAAGCATTAATTGAACACTTTTATTAACTTCACTATTTTACCCTTACTATTTTTGTAAACACTCAAGATCATCCTAACCCAAATAAAATCCTATAGTTACTCTTTCATAATTTAAAACATGATGGATTGCGAAGTCCTCCAGTAATATTCATCAGCAGTAGATTCTATCTCTATCACAAGGTAAATGCCTAATTTCTATTAGTATAATAATTTAACTGTATGATGGACAGACACTTAGTTTTTATCACTTCACCATTCTGTCCCCTTTAATCCCTTATACAAACAAAGTGAAGATATATTAGTATTAATCTCCTTTACATTCCATTCTTCCCAAAACAAGAGAAGTATAACAACCTTTCTTTACTTCCTTTACCCTTCTGTTCTGTAATCCCCCCCCCCTCCCAAAAAAAAAAAAAAGGCCCTCCCCTAAACCAAGCAATAAAATATGCATACAATTATCTCAAACATTCTTAGCTTACTTGAGATGGTTGCGTCCATATTGTTATTCGACCGTGAAAATTAGCTATTAGCAAGGCACGAGGGCAAGAGGTAGGTGACCATTCCATGAACTGAACAGAATCACGAGGAGAATCTGCAGGAAGCAACTGGTAATTTGATTAATTCACAGAATACAATCTCAATACAAGAGAAACAACCAATCCCTAAGCAAGACAAATAACAGATCCAAATGATAAACTAAGGGGCTGTTTAGTTGTGGAAAACAGCCCCAATTTTCCAGAAAATGGAAAATTATAGAACTTGTTTGAATATAAAAGTTCTCCAAATAAAGAAAGGAGATTTTGAAAATGTGGTTCTCCAAAATTGTACTAAACTTGCAGAACTCCTAAAATGAGTTTTCCAAATTTTCCTTTCTAATTTGGAGAATTGGAAAGGTCAGTTCATAAAATTTACCCAAATCATCTCTATCTCATTCTCTAATATAAATTACACAAGTTTTTCAAATCTCCCCATCTTTTTCGAACATATGCTCCAATTTTTTAGATTTGAATTTAATTTTCTCTGTACTACATTTGAACACATTTTCCAAATTTTCTATAGAAAATGAAAACTAAAGATTTTATAGAAAATTGGCGATAGAAAACTAGAAATCATCTTCCACAACAAAACACCCCCCTAAATCTTCCATGTATTCACTACAACAGAGGTGTCATAACTGATGATGATAACGATAAATGTGATGATACAATGATGGCGATGACAAAAAAGGCAGCTGGGTTCATAAATATCCAAACAAACAAAATCTTCATATGACTTTGTTTTTCTATTGGCACATTCATAAAGAAAACAAGTTGTATCTTAGCCAATTTCATGAATGGCTTTCTTTGTAATTTACTTAGGATTTTGGCAGAAATAGCCTGGTGGTAAATGTAAGTCAGGGCCTCTGTCCTGACAAGGAAATTTCTCCTCTTGTGAGGAAATTAGGGCTAGGAAGAAGGGAAAAAGGGGGAAGAACGAGAGAGAGAAGGAGAGAGACGACAGGGAGTTGCGAGAGAGAGAATTGGAAGGGAGAACAGAATATTAGTTTTGTTATGAAGTTCATTAGTTGTCTTTATTGAATTGGGAGCCTTATATAGCCCTCTTTCCGCCACCCTCTGGTGGTTACAATCTTTAACAGCTTGGTTGTTACACATTTCAACCTTGTTAACATTTTCCTACAACCTCCTGCCACAGCCCCTTCAGCAGGTTTACATACTCAGTGACAGTCTTTTCTCCTTGCTTTGTTGACATAGTTTTGATCCGCAACTCATGTGGGCTGCATCCTTGACTTTGGAATAAGTTTGTCGGGTGGACTCCCAGAACTCCCTTGCAGTTGGTAGGAACATACATGTGTCACTTATTTCTGGTGAAATAGAACTCCGGAGCCAAGCCATAATCATCGAATCCTACTCATCCCATGGGATCCCATGGGACAAAACTGGGATCTCCTTCCTCAGGACATGTTACGATGATATGATTGAGTTTGCCCTTGCCATTTAAAATGGTTTTGACAGCTGTGACCGTTAAAGAAAGTTCTTCCCAGTGAACCGGTATGCAGCACTGATTTGCTGCAGTTTGCCGGAGACTTGGTTTGGGATACTTCTCTGGTGCAGTGAGAGACAACTTCGGCAGAGGTGGTTGGCATCCTTTTGGGCTGCTAAAAAATTTAGGGCAACTAGTGATAGGGAGATGAAGGCCGGAAACTGAACAGCAATGAAGGCTAGAGGTAAGGCCGGAAAACTGAATCACAATGAAGGCTGGAGGTTAGGAGGATAATCGGCAATGAAGGCTGGAGAAGGGTTTCCCACGGAGAGTTCCCTAAAGTACCATGTTAGGAATTAGGAAGAAGGCTTAATCATATTATTCATTCTGTCCAGAATTGTATATATACAGAAACTTAGCTAATCTATCATAGGAAACTCTCAATTTAGAAATTTCCTCTAATGGAGATGATCTCTAATTGATTTACAGAACCTACCAAATCTGTACACCTACCCTTCCAATTATGTATTAGGAAATAATTCAAAAAAGATAGCTTGATTGACAGCCCTTAAAATTGTCACGTGCCAAGGGTAGCTATTGTAATTTTGCCTTTTCTTTCTGCCATATTTCTATTATAGAGAATTGTCCAGTAGCTAGAGGCGGTTACATTTCTGCTATACTGCACATGGGTGCATGTGGATGGCTGTGAGACTATATAAAGAGCCACGGCCTGAGGATGGGATTCAGGAATGGATTACTTGAATCTCTCTCTCTCTCTCTCTCTCTCTCAATTTCTCTTCCAGCAATTTCCATTAATTTCTGGAAAATTACCTCCAGAACCCTTTGTCAGACTCATTGATCTGTCAAAAATCTGCAATCACTAGCTTGATTGACAGCTCTTAAAATCTGCAATCACTTTTTATGATCTTTGACACACCAAAATTCCAACAATTCCTTAGTTCAGCCTCAAATAAGTTGATAAAGTAAGCATTGCAAGTGAAAGCTTCACATCACTTGCACTTTTGGCCCAGAGAGATCAAAAATTTATTGGATGACTTATCATGTGTTAATCATAAGCAAATTGCTTTTCTACAAAATTGCACCTGACAGTATATAAATGAAAGAATTCAGGAAATATCTGTGAAGTAAGATAGTAAATCTCTGTTTTGCAGAAATTAATGCACATTAAAAGGCAATCAACTCTATTCACCCTTATAGAGACTTAAAAACCAAAGATAAGCTGATTATACTATAACTTTCACCCCATAAAAAGTTGCCAAACTTTAATGCAAAATTAATTGGGCCAATTTCCTTTCTTGATAAGGACAATGTGAACCTTGCAAATTTCAAGGTCAACTAGTTAAGAAACTCCGGTCTGCAGAATCTAAGGGATTAGAAAGTGCTTTGGTAACAAATTCAAATTAGTTTGTGGCATTTTCAGAACCCAACAAGTGGATTCATCAATATAGGATCAGCAGTCAGCAATTTGAACAAAGCTCAAGGAGGCTCATGTCAAGACCTTGGGTGTATACTTACAAGAGAGTAGTGGTTGTAGTGGATTAGTTCTCAAGGGAGTAACAGTTAGCAGTTATTTTTGTTACTACTGAAAAACTGTATAAGGAGTAGCTATAGATATGAGATAGCAGAAAGCAGTTGAAGTTGTTTCAACTGCAATCATTACAGTTACAGTAGTTGGTAACAAACCATTGCAACTGTCATAAGCTGTTAGTAGAATCAATTACAAATGTAACCAATTAACTGCTAAGAATAGCCATATATAAGGCTATACCACCTTGTACTGAGACATTATGAATCAAGACTTAAATTCAGTTTCTCATTTCTCTCTCAATTCTCTCTCTGTTTTCTCTTTGTTTCTCCCTAATTTCTCTGTTTTCTCCCTCTTATTTCTCTTTCCCTATCTCGTTCTACATCAAACCCTAAGGACAGGATCCTGACAGCTCCTTTAGTCCATCAACAAAAAAGAAGAAAAAAGAGAATAGCTGACTAATAGCACGAGATAGGAAACAATGAACTCATTCTTTGTGAAGACCATGTGTAGATAGACACTAGCAATTAAATTATTTATACAATTAAAGAAACTGTATTTGAATACAAATGTTTTCTGGGAAACGAGGAATATTTCATATCCAATAATATATAACATGAGCTATTGATCATTGCAAGCAGAAAAATCAAATTGACCAAGTTGGCTTTCTCTAAACAACTGATCTAACCATAACTACAAAGAGTCAGTGGTTCACAAACCAGTTGGGACTTGAAAACCTTTTTGCAAACCTTTTTCCTCCAGTTACCTATAGATGAGCACCATCAGACCATCCTCTGAAATCAGTTGATGCAGCTCTAAAAACAATTTTCTAATTATTTTGCAGAAGGATACAAAGGTTAACCGCTTTGTTTGAAACAATCCTATGCTATACAACTGATCATCAGAAAATTGAGAAGTTTAGGTAAAATTCCTGTGTTTCCAGAACCTTAAAACTGACCCCAAAAGATCTGAAACTACAATAGTAATGCAACCACTAACCAGTTAAGAGAACATCGCTTCATCACTTTACAAAAAGTTTCCTTCAGTGCCAACATATCAAGTATTCTTAGTTTTAACTTTTAAGTGATTAAATTGCAGCTAACCATGCCACAGTAATATCAAAACACACTCGCTATTGACTATAGATTTCAACACAAAATTGATACCATGAAATATTTTTTTTTTTTTACAACCCAATGATGTATGCAAGCTGGAGGTACAAACCTGCTATGACATTGAACACTGCACACTCTGTAGGCCGTTCTGGGATCACAATATGAATAGGGATCCAAAATGGTGGGTTTGCATTAGAACTACAAGAAGAAAAGAAAAGATAAAATATACAAATCAAGGAAAATGTTAATATACCAAATAATTTCAGAAATATAATTAACCACCTTCCCCACTGACAAAAGTCAGGCAGCTGAATCTGAACAAGATTATCTAGTGACAGCCAAGAAATTTTATCATTTGAACATATTAAAGTATGGATGTGCAGTGCAGAAAGACTACCGTGGCAAACATTTTAATTTTATAAGTATCCTTTCAGCCAATTGTGAAGTATCAGATTGAAAATAGTTTTAACTCAAAGATATCAAGATAAACTAGGAAGCTAGGAAAAAATAATCTTCTCTAAAGCTTAATTCATAAGACTAAATGTTTGGAAGCTCTTAACAGGTAAGATTATTGGAATAACTATAGATGTTAAACAGTTTTTTGCATAGTAAGTCTGCAGCATATTTTTTGTAACAACTAGAATGGAATGTGACGAAGGCAAAATTTTTTGTAGAACTTTAGAAGTGCAAACTTACATTTCAAAAAAGGAAAATGACAGATGTAACCGAATTTATCACAAATGCCTTTGTACAACTAAATTTATGACAAACCTCTTAAACAAGACATAGGATAGGATTGTTAACCACTGAAGAAATCGATTCTAAGGCTTGAATCGAGTACTTTATTAATCGTAACAAAGGGGAATAAATATACAGCTATATACAAGTCTTTTACCTTAAGTTGGAGTCTACTCTATGTATAACATATCTGATAAATTTAAATATAAACTAGCTATCTCTAGATAAACTAAATCAGCTTTGTTATCTAATCTCCCAAATACTCGGTATTCTTATCTATGCAGCAACCGATCTTCATATCTTCTTATCTCATCTTTAATCTCGGCTTATCAACTTTAATTCTCCATTATCTCCACAACCACCATCTAAGCTAAAAGCTTAAGCTATTAAACAGAGGGTTAACTTTATCTTTTACTTTATCATTTTTACTCTCAACATGCTCCTCAAATGTGGCCAAACTTCCCTGTATAACTTGTCTAAAAACATGCAACTATTTAAATATTGAGTCAATTGTAAGGTTTAAACTCGTGACTTTTGTTGAATTGTTAACCACTAGCTTATCTAAATTAATTATATGTCAACAAGATATAATTTCCTTAAAGAGGATATAACCATGGATGAAAATGATTGGAGGACTCATCATGTAGCCAACCCCACCTAGTGGGATTAAGGCTTGTGAGTGTTGTTGCTTTGTACAACCAAATTTATCACGAATGCCTTCAGAATAATAATACTTATGTGTCAAAACAACAATAACAACAACATACCAAGCCTTTACACAGCTGTGAGGAATACTTATGTCAAACTCAACGAAATTACAAAAAGCATTCAATATATGTAGACATAGGTCATCATTTTTAATGAATTCCAAAACTTAAATTATACTGTAACTGGCACATACAAGTAAGTACTATGATTCTCCAAACCTTTCACAATTGAAAGTTTACTTGCTAGAAGTATTTCGCAATGCCAAATGGTTCACAATTTGACTTACTCATTGTGATTTAGGTGTACACGTAGATACATATAGGTGCCTTCAAGTCTTTATCTGCAAGGAAGATTCCACTTGCACAAACATGAAGAGACATGCAATGGGACCGTAGGGCACCCACCCATGAGCAGATGATATCACGGTTAGACCGTTCAGGCAGTTTCACTCTTACTTATAGTAGATGTTTTAAATGTATTTTTTGTACTATTTTACATTTGAACCTTCTTAGAGTTTAGGAAGGAATCCCCATATTACCATGGTGGATAAATTTTGGATGGATAGAACCAGCCCCCAGAAGAAGAATAAGATATGAAGAAGAGGTAAAAAAAATATTTGGAAAAATGTGGCTCTAATGGAGGGCATAAAAGCAAATATTTTGGAAAATATTACTCTTAAAGTGCAAATGTAAGAATTAGCATTTATTTTATTTATTTTCTAATTAATCTTTGAGTTATTATGTTCATTAGAGTCCTAACTACAGCATGACCAGATGCCTATATAAAATCCTTTCATCGTATGTTGGAAACAGCTTGGATATTGACTTGATACTCTTTGATCAAATGATCATTACTTTTGAATTTGTTCAATGCCAATCTGTTGCTTCTGCATCACTCCCTAGTCTCCTCCCCCCACCTCTTATCTTCCTTCATAAATACAATGAAATGTTCTAAAATGAAAATCACTTTTGCATCTTCTTCTTCAAGTTATGTGCTTTCACTGATTTTTTTTCCTCCCTTAAGTCTGTAAAAAGATTGAAAGCACCACGCAGAGGCCTATCTTCCAGTTTCAACAACCTAAGGAATGATGTACCCTATAAGAATCAGAGTGATATACAAATGTGGCCAATTTGAAAAAGTTTCTAATCCTTCAGTGTTTTAGACTTTCCATTAAACATAACATTTTTCATACTTAACCAAAAAATTATATTTAGATCATCAAAAGGCTTCCATCCATGTTCAAAAGAGAATAAAAAGACAATAAGCACTCAGTACTACATCCAAGTTTCTGAACAGATTTGCAGTTCCTGTAAATAAAAAAGGAGGAGGGTTGCGTTAGGTAGCCGACAGCCAGCGTAAAACTTAGTCGGATCCAAATATGAATTCTAGACAAACTATCTGTTGGGATGTAACCCACATAGAAGTCTAGAATTCATGTAGCCAACCCCACATAGTGGGATAACAGCTGGATATGATATATATGTAAATAAAAAAGGCATCAGAACCAGAAAAGAGAAATGCTCACGTACAAAGTTCTCCCCAATTACCAACTTTTCAAAAAAGTGCAGCATATGTTTTTTTATAAATGTTGCAAAAGAACAAAAACAGTTCAATATGATAAACAAACCTTGGAATTCTTGCACAAGTTTCTGATGCACATGCTATAGCATTTAGCTTGCCACACCAAGCAACAGCACTGGAAAGAGGAGAAGAAAGATATCAGCACGGGAAAGGAAGACTCATGGTGCAACAAATTGGAAATGATGAATCCCACAATGAGAAAAGACATTGTCCAATTTTGAGGCTGGAGTGACCCAGGGGTGTTTGAATTCCGGTCTAGACAGAAAGACTGGACCAGCCCAAGAAACCAGTCTTCAGCCCAAACATTTGAAGAAAAGCGGTCCCAATTCTGGACCGCAATCCAAGGATTTTTAAAATACCATTTCCAGTCCAGTCTGGTCTAGAACAGATGAACACCCCATGGACATCAAATGTGGTCCAGAAGCTATTGACAAATACATTTTACAGATATCAAGTGAGGCACTAAGCCTTTTCTAGGCTACACCTTATTAAGCCATATTTGTTATTGGGGATATGGAGCAGGGTTTGGATTCCATCCCCCTTACGCCCCACAAACCCAATTGGGCCCAGAGAAGTGCAGGGATTTCACATCCAGACAAGATGAGGGTCCAAGTGGGGGAATATAGATCCCTTATCTTATTTCTTTCTTTCTTCTTCTTTTCTTCTTTTTTTTTGGTGTGTGTGTGTGTGGTGGTGGTGGTGGTGGGGAGGGGGACATTCCATATACCAATTGACTCATAATCTCAGCCTAGCCCCATTAAAATTCCACCAATCAAAGATAAATCTCACTCGCTTATCCCATTCCTTCTTCCAACCCAACTGAACATGGCATAAAGAATCACAATCCAGTTCCAGCAGTACATAGTGAGAGATGAAGAAACAGCACAGCAATATAAGTGCAAAATTTGGCTAACAACAGTGTAAGATCAAAGCTAGAATGATGATGGGAAAGTCAGGGTTTAAGAAAACCTCAAAAGTTGAATGAAAGTAAAAACAGCTCCCTAGAAAGTGTCTTGAAGACTATTTATACTAGGATTACAGTAGTAATAAAGCCCAGCCGTTGATCACAAAAGAATTCTTCTAATCCCACCCATTCATCTATAGTAAAAAGTAATATGACTAGTTATTAAAGATAATAATATACCAACCAATAAGCTAAACAAACAAGAAAATAAAAAAATAATAATGCAAAGAATGTGCTCCTGCATCAGAATACTAAGATACTACTACTCCCACACAATCACACCCATAAATCTGCGGTATAACTTATCCTCCATCATCGCCCACGATTGAAAGAATGTAGCTACTGCTTATTTTGATCCAACCAAATCTGCTTAACTACTAAGTTATCAGCTTGATTTTGTTCGTAATAGACTAATACTCCAGGCTTCACTTAGAAATTAGAATATGAAGTAAGAATACATTTTTCTTATCAAGGGAAGGAACTAATAGAAACTATGATGAGGACTACTTGATACAACTACATGTAAAGGAGATAAAGACAAGATGAGAAAATGTGGATAGGATTGCAGATGTTAGAAATACTTGTGAATAAGATTGCAGATGTGAAGGGAAAATGTGAATAAGATTGAAGACATGAAAAGATGCTGCAATTATAAGTGCACAGAACTTTCTTATAAAATTCACTACAACCAGTGCAAAATTCATATTGATTTACCAAGGATTATAAGTTGAACTAGAGAAGTACAAAAACGAGGTGGAAGGAAAGATCAGCTATACCAAGAAAGAAACTCGTCAGAATAGAGTATCCAACAGAAAAAACCAACAAGTATACGCACACGCAAACAATTCTAGGAAGATAAATGGCCAAAAAATTATTGAAATCTAAAATCAGACAGCTCTAAGCCCTGTTACATCAAATAAAATGGTGAACTCTAAATTGTGTGAACCAAAGGAAGTGCCTATAACTCTCCAAACTGAAAATTTCTCCAATGATGATGATAAGTACTCGTGGCCCAACACCAAAACCTAACCAACGTAACCAGACTAGAGTTACTGGGATGATTGAGGCCCAAA
Source organism: Diospyros kaki (assembly GCA_036245055.1). NCBI lineage: Eukaryota > Viridiplantae > Streptophyta > Magnoliopsida > Ericales > Ebenaceae > Diospyros > Diospyros kaki. The sequence goes on along the minus strand of BSEG01000003.1, from coordinate 28,949,974 downwards.
AAAAAAAATGAAATGCAAAGAATAAATGCCAAAGTAGGCTATAGAAAAGAATAGAACTTTTTTCACTAGAAAAAACTTCTAACAATATGCTCTTTCTTACAAATACATGTCTACTGTTGAAGACTTGAAGGAAGAAGATACGAAAAATACTTGCTGCCGAAGGGAGATAGGATGATAAGAGTTTGAAAGGGTTTGAAATTAAAGAAAGCTGAGATGATAAAGAAGGGATAAGAAGTTATAGATAAAGTAGTCCCATGAAGATAGGATAGAATTATTATTTAGATTTATATCCTATCTTATCTGTTGTACAATATTTGAATTTGTATTTTGTATCCCTGTATTCTAGGAGCAAACCGAGGCCTGCTCATGTATAAATACCTCATATTATGCCTCCTTCCAAAACCCCCCAAATTAAAAATACTGCCTGAAGGAACTTTGCAAGCTTGGCAAACATCACAACCCTTCTGAGTCATATGTTCCAAAATAGTAGACCTTTTGCTCACAAGAAAGATGTTGCAACTGAAGCTTTCAAGCATAAACATTTCTTCCAGTCTCACATTGTTAAGACTCTTTATGCCAAAATTCTCCCCATAGACCCACCTAATGTTGCATGATTCATTAAGAGTTGTCCTACTATTAACTTAGGGATCACTGAATTGAATCTTTAGACGGAATTAAAGCCTCTCACAACCACACACACTCACAGATTGATTGCCAATAAAAACTGAAACATAAACGACAGAATATAGAATTAAAAAAGCGACAAAATTAGAGATGCAAACCAACAAGAACACCAGATTTTATCCCGGTTCAGATCATTCTTGGAACAATCCTACATCCAGCCTTAATACCTCCCACCGAGAGCAGTTCTTATTGAGAATGATCAGTGCAGCCTTACCCCAAGAACAATCTTTTGACTCACCCGAGATTACAAAGACTACCACAGAATTTACAATCTCTAGCCTTTTCTCTCTACCACATAGAATGTCCTCGCAGTAATAATAGAATGCCCAAGCATCTACCCCTTGCCCCTTATTTATTGAATAAGTGGCAGACACCCCTATATAACTAATCGGGATAGATATTACCGGTTTACCTCTCAACTTAATAACAAATTACAATTGAGTCACAAAAACCACCTATCTAATGAAGACACTTGACACTTGTGTCATGACCCCGAGGATCCCCAAGGATAGAGTAGAAAATATAATAGTATTTAGCTTATATGCATTACTATACTTTGTAATTTCCTTTCTTCTTTCTGTTATAACTAATTGTTTTGGCCATAGGCAGTTATAGTCATTGTTATAACGGCACATGGGTGCATGTGCTAGGCTGTGAGGCTATATAAGCCACAACTAGAGAGGATGGAAGGCATGATTGAATTGATTAATTGAAAGATCTGATTTCTCTCTACATCTCTGTCCAATCTCCCTCTTGTTTCTCCCCCCTTCTTTCAATATCTCTTCCTCTTTCTATTGTTTTCCCCCTTCTCTCAATTCTGATTTCTTTCCCCAATTCCTATCACAGCCCTAACTAACCTTAGCGTTGTGACAAATGTTATCAGAGCATCGTTCCTCGGCGATTTTTCTTGATTAATTTCCAATGGGAATTGACGGTTGCTGTCAAACGCAAGGACTAGTTATCGAACTTTGAAGACGACCATGGAAATCAGAAGCAACGGTAGTTTTGATTGAACAATTGAGTCGATCAATGACAGTAGGTGTAAACGTTAGGTGGAACGAACTGAATTCAATGAATTTGGTTCCAGTTAGTTCGATGGAGGAGTGGCTCTCAGCTTAAAAAAATTCGGAAGGTTGTTCGATCAAGGAAGGCGACCTCGGTTGTGGAACAAAAGCGGAAGGTTCGACTATTGAATTCCAAAGCAACAGGTTGATTCGCTGCTATTTTTCCAAGTCGCTGCAGTCGCGATTTCAAATGTGAGGCAGATCAAGGTGACGCAGCTTCAGCGGATTTGGAAGCCAAGTCGTAAGCTACTGCAACCATTGAATTCTCAATTTCACAGAATTTCGTTGGTTGCATCAAAGTCGCTCAAGGAAGGCGAGTAGCCCAGACAATTCCAGTGGGGAAACTTTGGCGATCTGGCAGAATTCCATCAATCTGGAAGGTTGTTCGATTCTTGAAGCAGTGATTTCCAGTGAAAGGAGGTGAGGCAATAATCAGAGTGCGCAGACAAGAAGACGAGGCAGGGGCGACTCTTGGAGCAAAACCTTAACCTTCAATTTCTTCTTCTAGTGCAATTACAGTTATTCAAGTGAATTGAGCGTTCAAGACAAAGAAGCAACCAGGAGATCCCCAATTGAATCTCAGAATTGATTCCAACACACAAGGAGAAATGAGTTCGGCGCACAAGGAGGTGAGGTCGGCTAATGTTCGAGGCTTGGAATTGGAAGACGGCTTGGCGAATTGATTCCGACGCAAGGAGCTTGACTCTCGGAATTTGGAGGCGATTACGAAAACCAGGATCAGCAGGCAATCTAGATCAGTTCTGTGACTTTGGCGATCTCAGTTGTGAAGGTGACCACTGTAGTGATTGATTCACACTTCTGATGGAGATCTAGGGAACTCCAGAAGGCCGATCAAGTCGTTGTAAGTGTGCGACTTCTTCCGCTGCTACAATAGACTTGACCTTGAAGCATAACAGTGGCTAAAATTTGCCACTTATTGGATCAATTTTAGAGGCGATTGGGTGAGGCAGTTACAAAAGGGAAGTGTGGGGATTTAGGAAAATCAAAGCACTGTCCAACTCGTGAAATTTCTACCATGATGGGCAAAGCCTGCATGAGACCATGGGAGCCTAACTTACAGCAGAAGGATGTTGCATTTTCAGCTGGAGGTAGACATCAAGGGAAGTTTGGCCAAGAGCCTTATGCATGAGAAAAGAAGTTGGAGAAGGGGATTAGCCAATTGGACAAAGGAACAAAAAATGTGGTACATGAATCGAGCAAAGAATTCAGCCGGATGTTACACCAACAATTGTAGGAGTTTGCAATGATACTAACTAAGAAGTATCATTATAGCTTCCCTACAAAATTCTTTGAGGATTATCATGGAAGTTTTAAAAGTTTTAATAAAGAGTACTTCCTTAAAACGGAGCAACCGAAGGAGAAGTCAAGATTATGGAAGAGCGATTCATTGCTTACTTTAGATTTTGGGCTGAAAAGGAAGTATTCTGATTTCAGCAGCAATAATAAGAAGGATGACTACAATATCAGAAATGGTATGGATAGTGAATAGCATTATCCAAAGGGAATCAGTAACAATCAAGTGGATAGGACAATAGATACAAAGGTAACATCGAATATTTTTGAAAAAGAAGTTCATATAGAGGAATCAATAGATACAAAGGTACCATCAAAGACTCTCTACTCGAGGCAAACCTTCAACACCTACCATTCCAAACTTCCATAATGCCCTCCAACAAGTCAATTGTGCAGGTCAACATCACCCAATCACCTCACAAAGATCCATGCCTTGTTGGTGCATTACATAAACTTTTCCATTCCCCCATAATCCCCTCCAACAAGTCAATTGTGCAGGTTGAGATCACCCAATCACCTCACAAAGATCCATGCCTTACTGCTACATTACATGAATTTTTCCATTCCCCCTTGGATACCCAACTCACCAAATGTGACAAAAGTAAACGAATGGGATATGGGATCAGTAACTATATCGAAGTTGGGCACTTGGATCCTTTGATTTCTAATGATATTTTTGGGGGATAGGGAGTAAAAACAATAACTTAAAAAAAGCTTGCATTTGTACCATGGAGAAGTTCCAAAATCATAGCACAGATAAAAGAGAGGTGCATTTTTCCTCTAAACTTCATTTAATTTGTAAAAACATTTGTGAAGTCATTTGTTTTAGAATAATTTTCTGTACTTAGTAGTTTCTTTAGGAAATCTGTTAGCATATTTTCTCATTGTAATAAGTGTTAGTTTGTTTTTTACGCTAATCGAAAGTTGGTTAAAACCGGTCAGGGTGGGCAGTTGGTTGTAACTACCTTGCCCGCCTCTATGGACTATAAATAGGGGCTGGGAGGGCTTGGAATGATTATGAAAACATTGGGTTGTCTTGAGAGAGTTGAGCGAGTATGTGCTAGGCTGAGAGGAGGGTTGATTTGTATTTTCTCTTGGGGTGTTCTTCTCTGTTTAGTCTAGGGTTTTTAGACTGAGGGAAAGAGAGGATTTTCTAGTGCACGTAATCGCTATAAGGATTCAAGATAGTGGAGTTTTCATGGCCCTAAGGCAGTCTGGATGTAGGTCTCATTTATGAGACTGAACCAGGATAAAATCTTGTGTTTCTTGTGTGGTTTGTTGCTGTTTTCTATTCCTATTCTTATGTTTTCTATCGAGTTCTGTGTGACTTTCTTGCTGGGGATATAATCAGTGAGTTCTTAAAGAGATAGTAGGCTGAGTGTGTGGCGGTACTAAGTACAACAACATTTCTAAATAATAATATCATACTCTATTTTAAAATATTAAGCAATGCACTTTCTATTAATTTTTCACAACATTCCCACATATCCATTATCCACATTCAACTGCCAGATATACATCTAGTATGCTAAAATTAAGTATTTAAGAAGATTTGGGATGTGAAACATGCTCACACTTGATACTCATGCCTAAGTTCATGCAACATAGCTTTGCCACCACAACCTTTTCAAAAATATCTATCCCTCCCCCACATCTCTCCATCAATCTCCAAACATTAAAATTATTTCAACCTTTTAATCCACATGGACGCCATATCTCAATCCACTAAATGAGAATAACCACCACTTAGCCATCCCCCCCATATCCCCTGACCACCAAAAAAAAGAATTCATGATATTTGATCTAATGAGTTTTACCTTACCAATTAGCTCCCAAACACAACCCCCCTCTTTTATCTAGGCCTTAGACCTGGCTACAAATAGGATCATTACTACAAGTGTTGAAAGGGTTACTCAATCCACAAGAGGAGATCCGTATCTCTTTACAATGTCCATTGTTTTAAATATTTTCTTTTCCCCATTGGGATAAGGAAGTTTTTGTTAGAAGAAAGACAAACTAAAAAGGAGGAAAGACCTTGAGATAAATTCAAAACAAAATTGGTTAACAAAATTGGTTCGGCTGATTCAAGCATTTTCTCTCTTGAAAAAAAAAAAAAAAAAGATGCATTCAAAACAAAATGTGTCCCCTAAATATCTAAAAGGCTAAGTTAAACAAGCCCTACAAAAATATCTATTAAAGAAGTTAAAGAATCCTAGTCCTTTAGCCAAACAAAAACCTAATAAATTATTTTATTTCTCCCCTCTAATCTTCAACCTAATCCTTGCATCAAAAGATTCTGCCATCTATGCATCACACCTAAATCTCTCCAATCTCCACTACAGGCCTTTAATAGTTGAATAATCAGTTCTAACTCATTAGGCCCCTCTTCTCAACAACAATTCACTAACTACTCCTTCAAATACAAATTTCACAAGCTAAGTTTTCATAGACTTAAATATTGCTAATGAGAAAATTGCCCTATTTCTAATGAGAAATTCATGTTGATGACCAAATGTGGCTGTAAAGAGGTAAAAAGCCAATCGATGCAATAGGAAAGTTTGGTCTTGCTATAGGTGGCCATTCACCCTGGGAATACAAGCTATACCAAGATGCTCCTAGGGGACTAGATAAAGACAGCAGTTTACAAATAGGACTTACAGGCTTGAGAAGGGAACATGATTGTATATGCTATTGGGAAAAGAAAAAAATCACCAAAAAAAAAAAAAAAAGAATTCCATCCAAAATTTTTTACGAAACTGATTCCTTTTTGATAAATAAAGAATAAGATGATTACAATTTTATAAAACTTTGATTTTTTGTTGCTACAAGTACATAAACATATTAATTAGAAATGAAGTCTGAGACAAATAACAGTATTAAATTCAAAAGCAATGCTATAATAATTAACAGAAAACAAGCTAAAAACTAAAGGAGCGAAAAATACAAGTCCATTAGCAATTTAGCACCAGGCTACTCAACTACGAATTTCGCTTTGAACCACATTTGAATGCATCAATTAGTTCCATTATTCATTTAGAAGGTGCTGTCTCTCTCTCTCTCTCTCTCTTGTTCGACTGTGTCTTTCTCACTATCCAAATTGGTTTCCACCTACCAACCAGCAACCCAAAACTAACTAAATTCCATCCGGGACAAAGGAATTCACATAAAACAGGGCTGTGAGACCGGTCCTGAGCATTCTAGAGTAACTCAAACCACACGTTCCCTAAAAAGAATTAAGAAACAATTAAACTGCCAAAAATAAAATAAAACAAACTGAATTTTCCTCGTCCAGGAAGGGAAACACAACTGATTACCTGAAATTGCGACAGAGCTCGGGAACACTCATTTTGTGCATCAAATTGGACCTCGGCTGCTTGAGCCTAATACAGAACACAGTCGCGGGATTGACCGCGTCCTCCTCCATCGGATCCTCCGCCTTCTCCGCCACCTCCTCTTCGCCGCCGCCGCCGCCTCCTGCCGCTTCCGCCTTCTCAGGCCCGTTGGCCACCTCAAGGACAAGAACCGAAGAGGAAGAGGAAGTGGTGACAGTAGGCGGCTCTTCCTCAGAGTCCTTATTGGCAACGGAAGAGGATTGATTCATCTGACCAATAGCAACCAAAACCCTAATTTATATATATATAAAGAGAGAGAGAGAGAGAGAGAGAGACAGAGACAGAGACAGAGAGAGCGTATGTGAGAGGGGGGCGGGGGGGGCAAGAAAGTCGCAATTGAAGGCGACACAAAGCACCGTATAGAGAGAGAGAGAGAGAGAGAGCTAGGGATCTTTTTAGTGGAGATTTTTGGCTTTCTCCAAATTAGGGTTTTGCGTTTGGTAGTGGGGACGCATGCTAGATTCCAGGTGTTGGAAGACGCTTTCCATCTCTAATCAACTGGCTACTTCCTTGCTGATGCGTTTGCTTTATCAGAGCACCACAATTTAATAAGGGTTTTTATTTAAAAGGCACGATATCATAATATTTCGTTATTAAAAAAATAAATATAATTAGTTTTTAATATTTAAAAAATATTTTAAATTTTAAAACTACCTTGCTTATTTTTATTTTGTAACTATCATACTCTTCCTAGATATACTCTATTACTAAACCACTCTTGAACAATTATACACGTACAAAATTCTATTTTTAACAAAAAAATAAAAATAATTAGGATAATAGCAATTATTCTATTGTAATAGATATATACCTTTTAAATAATTATGTATAAATACATATTAATTCCCTGTACATGTATTGGTTCACCATTCCTTTTTTATGTACAATTCTAAATATATATTATTGCATAAGTTCGTTAATCTTGATTGTCTTATATGTGCAGTTTATAAATTATTATATTTTTTCAAAATTAGATTAAATGAAGTGAACGAAATGACAAAGACTACCATCAAAAACACGGAATGAACGAAATAACTACAAATTTTTTGTTATAAAAAATGTTCACATAACGTTTAAAAAATACTTATTTATTTTGGATATGTACAAATATGTTGAATAAAATGTATCTCAAAAAATGAAATGACAAATTGGAATTTGAATGATAAACTTTGATATAAATTTTCCTATTTTTTTCTACATATAAATTGCTCTATTTTCTTTCATTTAGTTTGCCGCTAATGGCTTATGTCTACTTGTCGGGGGATATAACGATATTGGAGAAATTTAACTATTTAAAAACTAAGTAAAAATAATATTTAGATATTTTAAAACTAAATAAAGTTATTATTTTTTATTTAGTTAATGAAATAGTATTTTAGAAGGTAAAATTTTGTTAGGGGTGAAAAATGAGGATAGAATTCATTTTGTATCTAAATTTTAAGAAATTCCATCAAACAATTTTTTTTTTCATAAAATTTGAATTTTATCTTAATTTAAAAAGTAAAGATTTTTCTTAAAATCAAGAAATTAAAATTCTTATAGTATGGGGGTGAGAATTAGAATTCTGCCCCACTTTCCACCCCCAATTAAACGCTAAATTGGAATTCCTATAGGGTGGGATGAGAATTGGAATTCTGCCCCCTCACCCCACCCCATAGGAATTCTAATTTTTTTATTTCAAGAAAAATCTTCACTTTTTGAATTAAGACGAAATTTGAATTTCATGAAAAAAAAATGTTTGATGAAATTTGAATGGAATTTCAATTCCACCCCTATTTTTCACCTCTATCAAACACATCCTATATTATTCTTGTAAAAGAAAATGACATTGTTCTCATGATGGACCACAAAAATGTGACTTATGTCTTCTCATCTAGCCAATAACTAAAGGATAAACTCATAAAATCTAGCTACCAAATATTAATCTTGGAGCCCAACTCCAATCAATATTGCCTAAGGTATCCGAGTCTTAGAGATAACTTGAAGCATCCTAGCTTATTTTGTCTCTTAAAGACTTGAACCTAGCGTCATCTTTATTCGACACAATTGCCTTCAACTTAAGAATCATAAAAATAACTTTGAGAATCCTAGTTCACATCGCTAACCCGAGATATTTGAGGGCAGGTACTTTGAAAATAATGTTGACCACATCAACTCAAAATATTCGAGCATAAAAATTCTTAGACATATTTCAATAATCCCAGCTTATTTGGGATAATCGTCTTTACGCAGCTCTCAATACTCGTGTCTTTAATTACGTTAAATAAGGTAAGTCGCAAGTTAGATCTTTGATCCTTATGTAGGATGAACATCAAACTCACAACTCACCGAATTAACACTAATATATTATTCATCCGATCATTCAACTTATGCCCTAGCGACAAATAATCCCAACTTACTTTGCATATATAAAAAACGTAATACTCACGTATAAAACAATAAACTCGTAGTACTATTTATCTGTTTATTATTTACTTATTATATTAACTTGAAAATTAAATATTGTATGGATGGAGCCAAACCTGCCTTTTCTTATAGGTGTTGTCATGGAGACATACTTTGCTGACTGATCCAAAGAACCATTATCATTAGTTGTATTTTTGTGGACAATAATACACTTACTTTACTTTTAGTCTTATTTTAATCATTATTTTATAAGTAAATTGCAAAGAATACTAATGAGATTTGACAAAAATTGCAAGATACTTCCTAATATTTGAGAAAAAACAATAACCATCATTGTTAATAAATAAAGGATGAAATGGGCAATTTACCTTTTTATTCTATCTCTTACATCATCTAATTGAAAAATAAAATAAAATAATAAATTAACGTCAACACATAACCCACTAGATTCGTCATTAGCATTGGCGATGAACCCAATGGGTTTCATCTGATATATGATGAACCCTAAGTGATAAACCCAAGTCTAAGTTTAAAGAAAATAGAGAATAAAAAGAATAAGAGTTCATTGGTTTGTAAATTCGGCTAGGTCCCACCAAATCAAAAATAGAGAGAAATAAAAAAAAGAAAAAAAAATATGAAGAATAGTTCAACAAAACCCATATTTGTTTGGATTTTATCGTACCTAAAATAGAGAAAAAGATAAAAAAAGAAGCAAAAGATGAAGGATGAAAAGAAGAATAAGTGCTTATCAAAACCCAAATTTATCTAGGTTCAATGAAACATAAAATAAAGAAATAGAGATAAAAAAATAAAAATAAGACAACAACGAAGGGGTCAATGAAACCTAGATTCATCTAAGTTTTGTCAAATCCCCAAACAAATATATAGTGAAAAGAATGAAAAGAAATTCATTTAGGTTGTTCTATCAAACATATAATAGATAGAAGAAAAAATGAAAACAAAAAGAGAGAAAGATATTGCAGGGAATAAACTTATTAAGAAATAGAGTTAATCAACGATGGAAAATGAAGATTGGTGGTGGTTGACGATGAAGGGAGGCTAGCAATGAAGATAGCAACTGTAATATCCTATTTTTCTAGATGTGTTATAACCTTAAAATTTTTTTCTTTAATTACACTTTAATCCCAAGATTTATCAAAGTTTCTCTTTTTACCTCGTAACATAGCAACATCAAATAAATAAGTTTTAAGGCAAGTAATAAAAGTCTGGAATAAAATGTAGCCTGGATTGAATCTAAAATAAAGTATAAATTTCGTGTGTGTATATATATATCCGAGTTGATTTCAAATAATAATATAAATTCATTAAATATATAACAAAATAAAAGTATAAATTTGAAATAATTGAATTATAAGGACGTTGTTGAATATGAAAGTCTAAGAACTAAATTTGCTATCTTTATTTCTTGTCTATCAGGCCATACTTTTTTGCGCCAATCATCCATCAAATCCACACACAAGCATATTTTTACATTTTATAAAAAAAAATACATTTTGGGGGTGAACTATACATTTAAAATCATTTTTGCACAAAATTTATGACAAATAACAAATTTCAGCAAATGAGTAGCATCAAAATATCCTAGATTGTACATTTAAGTGAACTTTCCAAAAATAGAAACCAACGTGTCTAAGACTATATTTTCCACCATATATTTCATATTATCTAACATAATTCCATGCAATCACATATTTTATGTTAATTATGCAATTAAAATGCTCATACCTTGTACATTGATTTCATTTGGAGAAAATAAAAAAAAAAATTATGTCAATATCTGGAACTTATTGTTTGTTTGTTTTCTTGAGCCTTGAAATATTTTTTCAAACACTTTGTATATTCCTAAATGTTTTTTATTTATTTTTTATTTTTATTTCTTTTCCATTTCCTTTATTTTCTTCTTGTAAGCCCAATGCATGTGACCCACTTGTGCCTTATCTAGTACATCAAGTGCATGTGCCCAACACCCGTCATCCTTTTTGGTCATCATATCCAGCCTCTCATCACCATTGACAACCCTCAATTTTCATTTTTTTCCTTATTTTCCTTTTTTTCCTTTTTTTTTTCTATCCTTCTAATCTCTCCTCTATCTTTTCTAATTGAAATAAGCTTGAATTTGTCGATTAAGCCTTCATCAAATTGGTTTTTCTAACCAATGGTTGCCTTTTTGACAATTCAAAGATTCAACCCCAACTCCATCATCTTTGTACCAAAATCTATCTTGAAACCACATTTAGCATATTTACAATCTTCTCTACCTAGTTATATCTTTCAATAACCCAGAATTGTCCCAGAATGCACACATGAACCCATAAAGTGACCAATTTTCCTAGCAATGTATCGATCTTGCAACCAAGTCACATCTCATTCAAATCTACACCAAATTCCCTAAAATTGATGTCAAAAAAATCCACTTAAATGCAAAAACAAAAATCTCTTATCAAATCCCCTCAAAACCAATCAAAACATGGTTAATTTGTCTCTCAAATTTTGTCCAAACCTTTTATTTTTTTTTATAGCAAATCTCTATCGTCCACACTACCTAATCCCTTAAATCCCAACTATTCATCGCCCATTTTTATCATCTTGTGGCTTGAGATTCTACCATAGCTGGTGGCAAAGCAAGTTGGTTGACAAGTTGCATAAGTTTTGAAATTTACACCTTTGCTTCATCAGTTTGCTAAATTATAGTTTAGCCCCTTGTTTTCCCTTTATTTCTGATATATTACACTTATGATTTATGTAAATTATACTTAAACTTATTGCAATTTAAACTTTTACTTAAGACTTGGAAATTTTCAAGAATTATGCAAAAACTTTAACAATATTTGAAAATTTACACTTAGGAGCCATACTTTGGGAAATTACATCATATGAAACCTCTTAACAAATTACCCAAAATACCATCACATTGACACGAATTTTCCATTAAGGCCATTTTGTTTATTTGAAATGGAAAATCATAATTTCTCAATTTATTTTAAAAGTTTGAGATATTACAACAATTAGGATTGCAGTCGAGCTGAGTCAAGATAGCTTTCGCTAAACTCGACTCATCTCAACAAATTTGAGCTCAGGCTTGAGCTTGGGCTCACTACCATGCTTGAGCTTGCCAAATCTTGGCGAACCCGAGGCTGAGCTTAAGCTCGGGCTCTACAAACTTCTAGCAAGCCCTAGTTCAAGCTTAAGTTCAAATTTGTCAAACTTTTGTTTAAAAAGCCCTACCAATCTGATATACAATAAGAATATCAACAAATATAACTTTAAATCAAATTAACATGATAATCAACAAATATAACATCGACATGATAATCAAGTAATAATAATTTCATAAATTACAATAAATATAATATTATTTACTATGCAATAAGATAATCAAATGATTTGTCTATTTATTTTTAAAATATAAATATAATTAGAATTACAACACAATAAATATGTTTTCAATTTAACTTCAAACTGGCTACTCCAAATACAAACTTGCAATTTGAAATTGCAATATTAAACAGTAATCACAATCATATATCAAATCACAAAAGATGCATAGTTGATGATATCAAATTTAAGATTTGTATCAAAAGATAAATTAATTATCCTTTTACAAAATTTTTGAATACACTTGCAATCATATTTCTTTTCATTATGCCAGTAATGTAAGGTGTGTATTCAAAAGAAAGATTAATCTCATACCATACTCAAAAGACATAAGCTATAATAATTAACAAATATGTATTAAAAAATATAACCACTAAAAGATGAGGTTGTGTGGTGACAATAGTAGAAGGTCAACGATAGAAATGGAAGATGCAACAATGATCGACGGCGAGAGAGGTGAGGCAACAACGAGAAGGTCGGTGACAAGAAGCGAGAAGGCGAAGCAGCAGACGCCCCCGTAGTAGGTGACGACAGCGATAAGCCTTTAGTCTTTTCGTTTATTCCTAGCACCAGGCTAATTGTAATTCAAATAAAATTAATTAGGGTTTACAAGTGTTACAATACTATTTATATCATATAAATTATAAACTAATTTCACATACACCCCTATATATTTCATTGCAACCCTTACAGTTTCAGCTATTTTTCACATAGACCCTAATCTATTTTACTTTTTAAGTATTTCCTAATCTATGATTTCTTCTTCTTCTTTTTTTTTTCCAAAAAAGATAACAATAACCAAGGAAAATGATTATAACATATTAAGGTGCTCAATAGGAAAATTTAATTGAACGAGAAATATGCATATAGATGGTGAATTATAATATATAATTTAGTTGATTTAGTCCATTTGATTGATTAATTGATTTTTATGATCCATATATATGGTTAACAATGATTAAATATACCTTTTTTTAATAATACATTTATTATAATAAAACCAATTAACAATAAATAGTTAAACTTAAAAAATAAGATATAATAAATATGTATTGTATGAAAATTAATGTACAATGTGTTTTGTAACATATAATATATGAAATAAAAAAAAATATTATGCATATTACTCAAAATATGTACAAATTTTCATATCTTTTAAATAATTACTATATTTTCATGATAATATTATTTATGCATATATTGATGTAATATTACATAATTCATAATAGTCTTATTTAAAATTAATAATAATTATAATTACCATTATGAATTATTATTAATTTTTGGTAGAACTATTACAAACTATTATTGATTTTAGATAAAACTATTATAAATTTTCTAGTGTGTCATGCCAATTTATAAATTTTGTTTGTAGACAAGATACTTGAAATGTGCATTTAATATTGTCTGTAATGATTAATTTTTTAAAATTTAATATAATATTAGTTGATTGAACTAGGTATTACTCAAGTGAGATATGTAGTTATTCGAGTAAGTCTCTTTGATACTTGAGTAAGATATAATTTTACTCAATTAATATTTATTCTTAATCGATTAATGATATAAGTATAGAGATGGACTATCCGGGCCTAATCTTGACCCTTTCCTTAGGCTCAATCTCAGCCTGATCTTGATCCTCTCTCTGGACCTAGTCTTGACCCAGCTCTAACCTGTTACGACATCATTGCAAATCTACTGGATATCTGCACGGCTATCTCAGATCCCATTCTCATTAATGACAGATCTCATTCATATTAATAAAGGTCCCGTCGCCACCTTGCTACCACTTGGGAACCTTCGCCGGCACAGGATAGCCAGTCTCATTACCTGCAAACGCACGACGTATGCATGCAAGAGGACATTTCATCCTTCTATACCAATCAGTTCTATTTAGAGCCAATGTATATTTTGATCTCTGACCTACTGATACACTGTCAATTTTTTCTCTTTTACTTACTCGACCGTCGGAGTGCTTGCAGGTGCCAGCCATCCCCCCGGACGGACCCATCGCCGAAGCCCGCGCCTCGCCTCCGATTGTCCTCTCTTGGTCAAGAATGAACAAGAGACTTTTCATTTTAATACAGATTTATTGCTCGATTAAATGTTATAGTTAATCCACTAATGTACCACTTAGTTGATTAACTATCTAGTTATTCAAATAATGTTATTTCATCATATATTCAAGTAAAATAAGTATATAATTGATTAATCCTTTAAATATTTAGGTTTTACTTTATTAAAAGAAAAAAATCATCCGAGAACTATACTTGTTAGTTGTTACTCAACTAAACATTTCCTTACTCAATTAAAATAAAAATTACTCTATTATCCTCATACATTAGTTGATTAATTCTCAAGTTATAATATATTTTATTATCAACACATTCTATTAATGATATTATTATTATAATTTAAAATTTGATACTTTTATATTAAATAATATTTTTATAAAATTATGAATAAATTTATTAATATATTTATAAATAAGCCTATTCATGAGTTGCTCACAAGTCAATAATCAAGCATACTCGCAAGTCTCCAAACGATTCAGTTTGCAATCTATTTAGTCAAGCTTTATTAAGATCAAATTTGGCTCGTTTACAATTCAAGTTTTAAAGTTAAACTCAAATTTGACTCATTTATTTTAGCAAATTAAATCGAACGAGGTTTTAACGACTCAAGCACCAAATCACTCGAGAACAACTCGCTCGACTCATTTATGATCCTAACAACAATCGTGAAATATAGAAGAAAGATAGAAAAAGAAAGGGGAATGAATGAGGTAAGAAAAATAAAGAAGATTTCATATATAAAGGTCATTTAATAATTTTTATAATATTTAGCCGGTTAATTAACGTAAAAGGAAATTTACAACATAATATTAAATTTTATGGGTACTTATTGTATTTTTTCAAATATCATGAATAATTTTTGCAATTATTTAAAACCTTAATGATAATGCGTGTAATTTTTTCTTATGTTATTTAATTTTGTGAAATGTAACATGAAGATTAACAAATCGTAACAAAGTGCTAAAACTTGTAAACATTAAATAGTTTTAACCATAAAGATTGAGACAAATTAAAATTTAGTACTAAATGTGAGATTAATATTCACAAATATATATTATACATTAATATAATATATATTTGTGATTAAATAACAAACCGAGTCACCAACTAATGTCAAGTGTGTGTTAGGTTAAGAGGTGTTAAATAAGTTACTTTATTTTTAAATTCGAGCTACATTACTCATTATGATAGATTTTTTTTAACATCATTTAACGATACCTTAATTTCATCTCTTGCTATAATTTCTTTTTTTATATTATCAATTTATTTATTACTCTTTGAGTACTCTTATATAATTTTTGGACCGTCCTGACCCAATTTCGATCCATGTCTCATGAGTCGATCTCGGCCTAGGCCTGACTTGCGTCAGCGTACAATGACATCATTACAGTCCTGAATTGGATGTTTGCACGCCCGCTCAAATCCCATCCTTATATATGGTAAATCTCATCTTTATTAATGACATATTTCATTTATATTGATAAAAGTTATGTTAACACCATACTATCACCTGAGAATCTCCACAGGCATCGGATACTCAATTTCATTACTTGCAAACGCACAATGCATGTAGGAGGACTCCTCCTTCTATATGAACCCATTATTTTCAGAGTCAAGATGTCATTTTTTTAACTCATTGATATCCTATCACTTTTCACTCCTTTATTCACCCAAGTATTGAAATATTTATAGGTGCCACTAACTCTTGACGGACTAGTCACAAGAACCCATCTCCCGCCATCATGGATTCGCCTCCAATCGCCCTTTTTATCAGGAATGAACAATTTTCTATTAGAACCTTCAGTGGAAATTGGACCATACAGTGTAAACAAGACCATGCAACCCTGTGACCCTTCCAAGCTACTAGAATTGGAATTCGACTTTGGACTTGGACAGTGCTCGGGTTATTCAAATTTTATCATGTAACATGTAGAGAGATTATAAACTTTGATTGGAGAACAGCCACTCTCCGTTAATATAAAAAATAATTTATTTTTTATTATTCTTTAAGGAATTCAAGTGGTGGCCCATCCTTCATAGTCAACAGGAAATCCTAAATTCAATATTCTCGTACCGTTTGGTGTGAACATTTATTATAATTTTGTACGTATAAGAAAACAGCAATATTATTCTATATAAACCATCACATTGGTTTTAGGTGAGATGCAACTTCCCTAGATTTATTACGACCTTTTTTAAAGAGAAAGGTAAATTATATATAGGAACCTTTAAAAATATTTGACAAAATTCATAAATTTCACATTTCGATATTATTTGTTCCAAACATACGATCATATAAATTTTTTTTTTACATTTTCACATAGTTTATTTTAAATACGTTATTTATCTTTATTCTCATTATTCTTTTATATTTTATCTCTTTAGTCTATCTCATATTATTGACAACCAACAATTGCCAATGATTATATTTTTTCTACTATTTTCTCTTTTTCTTTTTCATTGTCTCTCATATCCAACGATTATATTTTTTCTACTATTTTCTCTTTTTCTTTTTCATTGTCTCTCATATCACTGGTCATCGATGTATTGCATAGTAATAGAATTTCTTCCCAGCACTATTGCATTGATTCGCAATTTCTAAATATCAATGGGATAAAATACCATTCTCTCCTTACTAATCTTGGACAATGTCTTATGGTGATATTGTTTGTCTTATTCTTTAATTATGATAACTTATAATATTATTAAGCAAATATTTTCAAAGCCCACAAAATATTTTCAAAGCCCACAAAATACTTTTTAGATTAATCAAGAATATATATCAAAATCCCTGATTAAAAATCACAATAAAGACTAATTGATCATACATGCTTTGAACTTTGACTATTTAGATTATACACTCTTTAAACTTTAAAATTCACTCAATTAATTTATAAAATTTTCAAAAAATAGCCACGACATCCCTTTCATATACTGAAACACTGTTTTTTTTTCTTTTTTTTTTTTGCCAAATCATTATTTGAACATTTCCAAAAAGCTAAGATTAATTAGGCAAAATATAAAAGTTTAAGGAATTTTAGGGCCAAAGTCAAAGTTTAGGCACTACATGGTTTAGGGTATACAATAAAGGCACTTGATACTTTTAGTAACGTAGAGGGTGTTGTAGCCAATTTAAAAAGTTTAAAATTAATTAAGTCAATTTTTAAATTTAAAGAGTGCTTGAGTCAAACAACCAAAAGTCATGAAATATATGATGAATTTATTACTTAGTAAATTATTTATTGACCACAAGATATTTCGAATCTTGCTTCCTTTTACTTTCATAACTTAATTTGACTTTATTTATATATCTATAATACAGTATATAACACGAAAGAAATAATTTATATAAACATATTTTAATATTTATATATATATATATATATAACATGAGAAAATTATAAATTTATCGCTACCTCATAAAAAACTATTCTCATTATAACTTATTTATTTATTTTTATTCTGTTATGTGAAAGGGAGCTTCCCACGCTGCCGATTGCCAAATGGGCAGAATTTATTGACCGTGAAATTTCAGAAAGTTTTGGATCATAATGGGGCCAATTTGGCACGCGCTTCCTCATCTAGAGTGGAAGGGCTGGACCCACTTTCCCGAGCAGTTTTCCCGGAGGCTTTCACACTGGGGAGTTGCGAGTTGAAAATTGGGAGCCCTGTGGCTTGCGATTCCTGCCGCGGTCGGTTTCAACCTTCGACTAGTACTACTAGGAGGGCCAACTCACCGTGCCTGCAAATTCCTCAAAAAAAGGTCGCTTTCAATCCCCATGGTCAGCGAGCTTTGTATCGCGACCTTTTCTCAGCCACCTAAATAGCCAACGACGACGAGAATTTAATCAGTAACGACGGACTCAGAGCTCCAAAGAAAAGAAGGAAGAAGAAGAAGAGGAAGAGGAAGAGCAAGGTTATTATCTGAAGCCTTGATTGCTGCAAAACGAAAGTAAGTTGTCGCAATTACTCGAATTTGCCAATATGGAACTGGAAAGAGAGGAGCGATTTGGACGATTATTGACCTAATTCTTGAAGTCGTTGTTCTAACTATGAAAAGTGAAGTTCATTGATTTCTGAATTTGTATACACCTGTTTTTAGGATCGGTATAACAAGTGCAGACTCCTATGGTCCAAATACATGAACAAAGATTACTTAAATGATTCATTTGGTACTGGGCGGTAGATATTTTGTTGGTCTAATTCATTGACTTTTCATCAATGAAATGGAGGAATTATAGTTCTGTCATATCGTGTAGAGATATCTCTATTGAAGCCTTTGTTACACCATGGAAGGGTTCTGTTCTCCAGGAATGGTGTTGGAGTTGAAATTCATTCTGAACAAGGGTTAAAATACTAAATGTGGCTAAAATTTGCTGAATTGAGTGTTGTTAACCTTGTACTCTGATCCAGCCACATCTGTGTGTGATTTCCTCTTCTCTAGTTGTCTTGAGTGATGAGAAATGGAATTTTGTACATGTTGCTATAAATGAAGACAAGTGTATTCTGGTTTTAATAAGGTATACACACAGCATATTGAATACTATCTGATGGGTGTATGTGCACGCGTGTGTGTCTGGGGTTTAGGGTTGATTACTAAGGGAGATATTTTTGGTGGTATTTTGTTTCATGTTTGGAAAGGCGCAATTGTAAGAAGAGAACTCAGAAGATTAGACAATAACTGCCAAGTGACATGAGCTGTAGCTGCTTTGGTGCCTCAGTTGCACGCCGGAAACGGAGAGATCCTCACGATCATCAAGACTTAGAAGGTAAGGATTTAATGTAACATAAGTACCTAGACAATACTACATGTTGAAATTCATGTTAGCCAATTTACCACAAGAACTCATGTTTCCTTCAGATTATTGAATACTTATTTTTAGCTCCTGGTTGCTAGTAGGATCCCAAGTGCCTTAAAATGTGCGGGCTATGTAGATTTCCTACAGAATCTGAATGAACCTGTAATTTTCCTCATTGAGCTTGAGATTACTGAAATTTAAATATAATATATATGACATCTGTATGTGCACACTCAGAGCCACTAACTTGGAAAAAAATCATATTAGCTTAAAGCCATATCTGCACGATTCTGCCCTGTTCAGCTAAACAATAATTAAAAGAATTTGCTAAAGAGTACATTTTTGGATTCACAATAGGTCTTGATGGCATTGGGAATTCCTGCTCGCAGTCAAGCTAGGATATCTATATTTTTGAACTCGGTGCTTTGGTATCCCTGGAATATGAAGGGTGGACCCACCAAGGTCGAGTGGGGTCAACTGCCCCCATTAAAAAAATAGTTAATTTGGTTATTTTCATAAATTAGTAAATTATTATATCTATCAATAATCAATGTCTTCTTATATTAAAAGTTACAACTTGACCGAGTGGTCTTAGTGCCGGATGTTGATTCTTGCTTGAAATGTTTAGGGTTCAAATCCCGTTGCTCCACAATAAGTTTTTTTTTCTTATTTACATAATTGTTGGCCAAATTTAGATTGAGCTTTTCTTCTTATTATTGAATTTGTTATAATAGATATAAATTGTTATAATGTAAATGTTAGCTTAAGTCATATGCATACTTATCATGCATTGTTCATACATTAAATAATTTAACATTCCAATTTTCACCATGTGAATAGGTTCAGCTGTTTAAACCTTAAGGGTTTTAAATTCTTTTTACTTGTAGGGTTTTAGTTAAAGATTTGATCTATCAAAGATGGCTTTATGAAGTTAGTTTTCCATCACAATTTTTTATTTTTCCTTGTTCTCCCCATTTTCATCATCTCTTTCAAGCTTCAATCTTAAAGATTTATTGTTTACCAGCTAAAATTTTTATTTTTAGTCTTGAGACAAATTTTACATGTTTATGCCTTCACATAATTATATTGCTTGTTTCAATTGAGATTTGAGAATCTTAGATGATTTATTATACAAGTTATTATTATTATTATTTTTGGATTGGATATACATGTTAAGTTAGTTTGGGATTTTAACCTATTTTCCCAATAGGGCTTATGGCACTTAGCACTTAACTTGAAAACTACATTGCCGATGTTTCCTCAAATTGTGATTTTTCTACAATAGCAGGGATTGGAGAATTTGCTCAAAAAATTGTGCATACAAGGAACTAAGGAAGGACATAATTTATCCTTTAGTGTTTTTGCTTGTGAAGTTAGCACTAAAATTATTGGTTTCAAGTTTCAACAAGTGTGGAAAAGAGTTTTTTCTGCAATAAATATCATCAAGACTTCAATGCACCAAATGAGAGAGAATTGGATAATAAAGAGATATATTTTACCCGTCAATTTCCCAATAAACTTGCATGAATATGTTACACCTAGCATTTATGCCAAATATATTTCCTCTTTTTTGTTTTCATTGGATTAAGATTTAGCATTGTTGCCGATGGTTCTTCATTTTCTCATTCCTCCATGTGATTGGTGTACATTCTTTGTCCACGAGTTCCAACACTACTAAAAAAGACAGCTTCAGTATCAAACCCTGAATTTGATTAGGATGGAAGGTTACAACAACGTTTATAATCTTATTTTTATTATAATTATATATATATTTTATCATATACATTATTAATTTATTATAGCAATACATCTGCAACAGTGCTTGGAATTGTCTGGTACCAGCATTGTACAATACCAATGATAAATTCAGTGCCTTGTTCAGTATGGAATTGATAACTATGTTGTAAAGAACAAAATAGGGGAGTTAGCTAGGGGATCTATTGATAAAGTTCATGTCACGATGATCCATATGGAAGGGTAGTTTTCTTGATGCTTTCCTTATTTATATTCAGCTATCAATCTCATTCTCAATTGATTCGCATAAGCATATTCATAGATAACTGTGACAATGCCAGAGAGTTTACAATCTATGCAAGCTAGAAGAGGAAGAGCTTTTGTTTTGGTTGCTATAGCTGTTTCTAGCATCTATTCGCAAAAGAAAAAAACATAAGAGGCTGATCCAGCTTAAACTAGGTCTCTTGTGTTGTACCCCATGCCAGTTTTTGAGTTAATTGAATGATGCCGGTGGAAAACCATAGATTTGTAATAGTCTTCATGCATTTATAATTCCTGTTTTGACTAAGGCTCACGTAAAATAGGTTATTGAGGCTGGTTGGGTTTGTTCTCTAGTCTTGTGCATTACTTTCATAACTGAAAATGGTGTAACGTTTTTTAAGTCACATGGTACTGTAACAAGTTTTGATTTAATTTCTTTGCATGTACTTGAATTTCTTTCATCTTCTTATTTCCCAGGGCAACCGTTTGAGAACATAAAGACTTTCTCGTACAATGAATTGGGAACTGCAACTGATAATTTTCATCCAAGGAATAAGATAGGTAGAGGAGGTTTTGGAACAGTTTACAAGGTAAGCTAATTTTTGAAGTTTTTTCTTTTATTATATTTTCCCTTGACTATCCAACTTTACTATATATTTCTTTTCCTGTGCCCTAGTGATGATATTTGCTTCATGGGAGAGGTGAACTTTTTATTTTAATAGGATTGTTGAGCTTTTCTTAATCATTTTTGGAGGACAATTATATAACTCTCTTGATTGTGTCTCAATTAACACATTCTTTGTCACTGGAATGGACTTTTTTTTATTTCTAATGCAAGGCTAAAATGCTTTACTCCATTTTGTTCATTTACTAATGAGACCCATGTCATAAGTTGGATGAATAGTAACAGTGTAAACCTGATTGGTAGTGATCCAAACTGTTCAAACTTTCGTGTGTTAGTCTGATGATCCTGTGTATGATCAAAACTTTCACTTTTCACTGTAAAGGGTTCCCCTAGTACATGACTCTCTGCACTTGCGAGTGTTGGGGAGGGACATTTTCATATTCAGCCTTACTCTTGCTTCACAAAGAGGTTGTTTCACAACTCAAACCTGTGAAACTCCAGTCACAAAGGAGCAACCTCACCATTGCTACCAAGGCTTACCCTTTCACTTGTCATTGTAAACAACATATTTTAATTACACTCTGGAAGGTTAAATTGGTTTACCCCATTTTGTTTATTGGCTAGCAAGGACCCGCCTTACGAGTTGTGCTGATGAGAAAATGATAGTAAAAACCTGACTCATGGTGATTCAAACTATTTAAACTTCAATATCCCAAAATCTACTGAATGATGGGAGCATTCAGATTTACATGATTACAACTCTTGGTTCCTCTTTTGCTAGACTTGATGTAATGTGCTTGTGCAATAGATGAATGTACAAAATATTTCCGCCCATCTCTTACACCAGCCAACCATGAATTTACAAAAAATACTAAATAAATGGTAGAAGAATATGAAGATGAAGATGAAGAAGAAGAAATGAGGAAAAATGGAGAAGAAGAAGAGGGGATGGTCAAACCAATTAATCTCTCTCTCTCTCTCTCTCAACTTCGGCGAACCACCAGACGTTTAG
The DNA here is from genome assembly GCA_036245055.1 of Diospyros kaki. Lineage (NCBI taxonomy): Eukaryota > Viridiplantae > Streptophyta > Magnoliopsida > Ericales > Ebenaceae > Diospyros > Diospyros kaki. Next base: position 28,927,215 of record BSEG01000003.1, on the reverse strand, counting down.
CCAACCAACCCTGATGAATAAATTTTGTGCAAAATACTCAACAAATAGTAGAAGAAGAATATGAAGAAGTTAAAAAATAGAAGAGTTGCCAATCCTTAACCGTCTTCGCCGCCTTCTTCTTATTGTTGACTAGGCCAAACCTAGATCTGGCTGTGTGATGGGGGTTGAGTGGTGTTGGTGATGACTGAGTATTGACGGCTGGATTTTAATTGTTTGGCCAGCGTGAGTAGTTTTGGCCAAAGGAAAAGAAGATGATGAACATAACAACTAAATTAAAAGCTTGGTTGACTGAACAAGGAAAAGTAAACCAGGAAATGAAATAAAATTGGACTCTGAAGAAGGCAATTTCCGTTAGTTGACTAGTGGGCATCCAATGGTAGAGGTTATTTGTTACAAAAGTCTCGAAGCAAGGAAAGCTGTAATAATTTATAAAAAAAGCCATGGGCCCATGGCTATTGACAGTATTTGGGGCATATCTTAGGGTACTGGGTGTAATAAACATAACTTTCTCAATGGCATGATGTATCTAATTAAGATAAATATGTTGAAAGAGTTATCAGCTGAACTATTAATTAGATTGCAAGACATTCTATGATTCTAATTTGGTTAGGTTTTCAACTTGGGGTGTATTTTGATGGCAGACTAAATTTCATCTATAATCAGGACTAGATATATGAAGAACCTCGTCGTCGTCATCAATTGCACCTTAACCTAATCACATTGATTCTCAGCAAAAGAAAAAAGTCACATTCACAGTACAAATTCATGCAACAGAACAATGTGGCAAAATTTTAGACTGGATGCTCTTCTTGATGCAACCCTCTAACAACGAAATGACGAGACAACGTTCCAACACCATCTTCATATAGAAAAGTTTCATGAGATAGTAGTGAATAAAGATAATCAATACGGTCTTGTTTCATCGCATAGTTAATATTGTGAAACCAATTTGTACAACATGGAAATACAGCTCTAGATATACAAAGAACCTAATTGTAGAATTTGTTAATCCCATATTTGTAATTGTGTCTTCTTACTTATTCTAGCATGGTTTTGCAGGGAATCCTCAAAGATGGCAGAGAAGTTGCAGTGAAAACACTTTCTGCTGAATCAAAGCAGGGCCTGCGCGAGTTTTTGACGGAGATAACTACAATATCAAATGTTAAACATCCAAATCTTGTTGAGTTAATTGGATGCTGTGCTCAAGGAACTAATCGAGCTTTAGTGTATGAATATCTAGAAAATAACAGCCTTGATCATGCATTATTAGGTAATTTGACCAAGCGTGGAACATGAACAGTTAGAATTTGCACACACAGGATCCCTGAGGTACATCTTATTGGTGCTTGCAGGTTCAAAGAGAAATGCACAACTGGACTGGAGAATAAGATCTGCTATCTGTATAGGCGCTGCTAGGGGTCTTGCTTATCTTCATGAAGAACTTGTGCCCCATATAGTGCATAGGGACATCAAAGCTAGCAATATACTTCTTGATCAAGATTTCACTCCAAAAATTGGGGATTTTGGGTTGGCTAAACTTTTCCCAGATAATGTCACACATATTAGCACAAAAATAGCGGGAACAACGTAAATTACCATTTCAAACTCCCACTTGAAGTGATTGCCTCTTATCTTTTGTTTGATGCATCATCTATTTTCATCTTTACTTCAAAACCAACAAGTTATTGTGCATCACTCAATAATTTAGTCCTTATATCTTTAATATGGATTCTACTGTTTCATACTTGGCCTGTTACTCTTTCGCTTGTTTAATATGCTTGCCTTTTCTAGTTTCTGCAATTAATGTATATGTTTCCCCTTGAAGGCTGAATGGTCTGAAAATCTGATGTGTGTCACAATTCTGCCTTTCTTGTTCTTATACTACAAATTTTAATAGTACTTTTTTAGTTTCATTATATGGACTAAATATTACACCATTCAGTTTCTTCTTTGAAATTCATAATTGTTTTCTTGGAATTGATGAAAAGGAAAATTCCTCACTTTTGCCTTCGGTTTCTTCCATGCAGTGGTTATCTAGCGCCTGAGTATGTATTGGGTGGTCAATTAACAATGAAGGCAGATGTTTACAGCTTTGGTGTCCTCATCCTTGAAATAGTAAGTGGCAAAAGCAGTTCAAAGGCAAATTGCGGAGGAATGGAAAAATTTCTACTAGAATGGGTATGTTAAGTTTTTCTTTTCCAATTTCTGGAAACAAAAAGTCTTGGCAGCTTTAGATTTCCTATCAGGTCATCAATGTCATGGCTTCTCTCTCTCTCTGTTTGGTCAACTTGACTTGTGAATTGTGATCATTGAATTATTTCTTCTATCTGCCAATTCTGCACATAAATAATACACCATATTGATCGATTTTTTTTTTTTTTGCCTTTTTGCTGGAAGGGTGTTTGTATTGTTAAATACATTGATGTGCAATTTTTGGCCCGTTTGTTAGCAATATAAACTTGGCTAATTGTTTCTAAGCATTTGGTTCTGTGAATTATGTTTATTCATTTTCCATTCCAAAGGGTAAAAGAGGTATTGGTGGTCGTTTGTTTGGGTGGGTGGGTGGGAGGGGGGGGGGGGGTTGTTGAAGTGGAGGTGCGGTGGGGATGGATAGTTCTATGTATATTGTTGGCTTCAGTTCTTAACAGCTTTAATGTTTGGGACAATTGATGAGTTTTAAGCTACTCAAAGCGGAAAGAAGTTAAATTCACAGATCAAGCTTATCGCATTCACATAATTTACTATGCTTTTTATGTCATTTTGTTCAAGCAACTTCTTTCATGTAGATCAAAAAAATTTTCTTTAACAGGCATGGCAGCTTTATGAAGAAGGGAAACTCTTAGAGCTAGTGGACCCGGAGCTGGATGATTTTCCCAAGGAAGAAGTCCTTAAGTACGTGAAGGTAGCCTTTTTCTGCGCACAAGCAGTAGCCAACCAAAGGCCAATGATGAGCCAGGTTGTTGACATGCTTTCAAGAGACATCCGGCTCAATGAGAAGCAACTTAAAGCCCCAGGTTTCTTCCGAGATTCTGGCGGGCTAAGCGCTTTTCCTTCTTCAAATATAAATAAGTCACATGAAAGCTCTAGTACCTATCAAATGAGCTCTGTTCCCACCACTATCACAGAAGTGATCCCTCGATGAAACTTGGTCGGTCTATGTTTCCGGGCTGCCCTACAAATATTAGGCCTCACTTCAACAGCAAGACAGCTAAAAGCCATGAGAATAGAGCAAGGCTTGTTTCTTTTCTTCGCCTTCCCCCTGATATTTTGTTTCGCCATTTTCTTCTTTTTGAGTTTTGAGATTTTTGGTAGGAATTTTTGAGGTGATTGGCATGTAGCATTCTCGGGGAAGAAATTCCTATATTATTGCTTCAAGATACAATAGAGACAAAAAAATGAGAAATGATCATTGGATTGGCTGTTGAGTTATATTCTGTCTAGCTGAATTTATTTTAGGTCCATAATAATCATCCAGGTGCTAAATAATCCTTCAGTTATTTTACATATTTGAGTACTGACCAGATCAATTTGGGGATTGATTGATAAGCCTATTAAAATGTCAGACTTTGATGTGCAGCCTTGGTTAAAAATATTTTATTTTACCACTACATTGCTCCCTCACAAAAACTCATAAAAATGTCTACAATGTAAAATAACAATTTTAGTGCTTGGTTAAATCATCTAAGAAAAGTTTTTAGTGATGTTATATGTGTTTGGTTAGTAATTGAAAAGACAAGTATAGTTAACAAGAATACCATATATTAAGGGTATTGATAAAATTGTTCATGTGATTAGCGCTACTTGAAATGTGTAATGTTTATAATTTTAAACGTGACTGGGCATAATTTGCTTAGAAATAATTTTATTTTCTGCTGCTTTTACTTCAGAGTAGAAAAATAGCTTTTGGGTCCAACAATAAGAAAAAACTCACAAAAGTTATTCTAATAAAATAAAAATACTTTTTTGACTCTTCACAGCACGGCCAAAAAGAGACCCTAATTCTTCTATTTTTTTTTCTGGTTAGACAGTTCAAGAAGAATCATCATTGCAAATCAATGGCCTAATAAGAAAGAAACTCTGGACCCAACCTAATTTCACAACAAAAGTGACCAAGTCAACAACCTAACTGGAAAGGGATACAACCATCAAGTATCACAAAAGATCTGAGCCCCCTTTGGTTGCTCTATTCTCACTTCAAATCATATCAGGTAAAGGGTAAGGGAGTGGGAAGCGAATGAAGAAAACAAAAGAAAGAAGAAAAAAGAAGAGAAACATATATGGTTTCTCTCTCTCTGCTGAATAATCCTATAGTTTCTTTCATTTCTTATTTATTCGTTACCTGAAAAAGAAAGGTAGAGGTAATTTCATTCCCCTTTTCCTCATTCCATTCAACAATGAATTTGAGATTGCATAGTTGTATGGCATTTTATTCTGCTGGACGAATATTCAAAATTGTCAAAATGGAACACAACAATGCAGCCACAGGACGCCAAGTGTATTCAATTATCATCCCAATCAGAAATCTGGCATATAAAAGATTTCATGATACAGATGGGAAAAAAATTAAAAAGACAAAGCGAGATCACAAAACGAACAAGGAAATATAAGAAAGGCAAGCCCACTTATACCAGAGAGACTACGTATAATAAGCAGAAAACTACAAGTTAGTCACAGTTGCCATCAATCATTTTTAGAGTCCCTACTTATACCAGATACTATGTATAATGTGAACAAACAACAAAGTTGCATGATTTCCCACCAGACTTTGCCTACTATATCTGTCAGAAGAATGTCCAAGATCATTTCAGCTAAATATCATCAAAGGCAGCCATTACCATATTCGATTTTGTGATCTTTGATCAAACTTGCCATATCTGAGGAGAACTTTGTGATCTCAACAAATGAATGCTCCCAATTCTGCAGAAACTTGTAATGAGCTCAAGGACCACAACAGAAGTGTTCTCATAAGCAGAATTCTAGTATATGCCTTCATCTGCAACAATTATGAAATTATTAGCATACATATTTCAATTACAAAACCTTTGACAAATTGCAAGTAAAAGTGCTGGTGAGATACAGTACCACCGTCACGATCATCATCCATGTTAAAGTCATCCTCATCATCATCAAAATCAATATTCTGTAAGATAGATCAATGAACAATGAGGACGAATTATTTTTCACTTGTAATGAACTCACAATCGCATACGGAAAAAAAACTAACTTAAGAAATTTGAAAGAAATAGTAGCTGTCATATTAAGTTGAAAACTATTCATCTAAGAAGAAACAATTCCATAGATACAGCAATAACGTGCCTTCAGATATAACAAGTGTTGGTGTTATAAGTAGCAACTTCACTAAAAGTAAAGCTAAATCCAAGGTATTCATATTTAGCAACAAAGTTATCTTACTTACTAGAAAAAAAGAAAAGAAAAAAGAATGAACTTATTCCTACAAACCTGATTATAATCACCATCGTCACTGAATTCCTCATCCTCCTCTTCAATTCTGTCATCATCTTCTTCCTCATTTTCACCTTCTTGCTTTTCCTTTCCACCTTTCTCGCCTTGGCCCTAGTTATTTGAAATAAACAGGAAAATATTGCAAAATGAGCAAATCCAGGACAAAGTCAAGAAATATAAAAAGTAAACAACAAATAAATCACAAGATTCTTGGAATTATGCAGTTGACATGATCTTTAAAAGAAGCATAAGGGCGCAATTGAATTAGACATCAGTAACCTGATACTTCTCTTCGAGCTTCTCAAAAACATCTAATTTCTGTAGGTCTGTCACATAAATATATTAATCAGTTTTGAAATAATAATCAGTAGCATTATTAAAATGGAATAATTTCCTAAATAAATGGATCATTGATCAACAGCTCCATAGGAAATCGGAAAAATATAATGTAAAAACTTCACCATATACAGAGAAGAGACTGTAACTACAAGTAAAACCTCTGTAAATTTGGGTTTTTATTGAGTTAGAAGCTTAAACTAAAAATTGGGGTAGCACAAGAAGATAATGAAAATGCCACAAAAAATTGAATAATCTAAATGTCATCCAGAATGATTAAGCCAGCCTCACATGCAAAGATTACTGACTCTTGAATCAACCATCCTTTAGATGAATCGAAACCAGATCCTAGTAATATGCATCAATTACACAAACAACCATAAACTAGTATTACATTTTACTGAATATTATGAGTAATAGTAGCTCCTCGAATGGTTATTTGAGCCAAAAGGTGGAAAATTACTATCCTTCCACCTAACACTTTAATGACTTTACAACACAAGATTTTCCCCCAAAGTAATTGTGGCATAGCAGTTTCTGAATGCCACTCAGAGTTTTGTAAAGTATCAATATAATTTAATTGGTTATGTTTGTCCTTCCTCTATGTAAAACATTCTATGGTGCCAGTGAGACAGTCGGCAGAGAAGGTTTAATGAAATATCAGCAAACTGCATACCTCAGCTAGCATAAAGACATGCTCATATGCTTAAAACCACGATAAGAATGAACAGGCTCGGCAATGTCAGAAATAAAAGAACAAGAATGGGCAAAATTTATTGTGAATCCACCTTACAATGAATAGTATACAATAAAAAGATAAAATAATAGCAGACACAGTTTAACCTGTGTTAGGGTCCTACATTCACCTGCTTTGACTAAACAATTATGTCTTGCAATACAGATACCTCAACAACTACGAATTCCATGCCCTAGTAAGAAAAATTAAATAAATGGGCCAGGTTCCAAAACAATAAAATTTATCAATAACAGGCAGATTTTCAGCAAGAATACAGGCTTGGTTCCAGTAAAACTATTACAAACCCAAAACAGGTGTAAGAGAAATGAATGCAAAGCATTGGAATCTTTTGCAGACCTGACTCTTGATTCCATCTCACTTTCCTTCGACCGCATCGCTCTAGTTTTGAATCTGAATTTCATTGATTAACACGAGACATCATCCAGCAATGTTAAAAGACATTGAAGAGCAGAAAAACTTATATGCAATATGTATTGATATTTACTTCAACTAGGATGATTCAAAGGGGTTACTACAAACCTTGAGCTAGTTCTGCAGGAACGTATTCAATACTACACTTTACAAAGTCGGAAAGTTTATGCTTTCGTTCAGTCCCTTGCTTCCCCCTGTCAGAGAACCTTTCTATATCTATCCTTTCCTCTTCTGTGGCCACAATTTAGGAATGCAAATAAGATCTTGATATTGAAATCAATAACATGTTTATGCAACTAACCATTCATGAACTATCAATAAACAAATGTTTTAAAAATGATATAAGCCAGACAACAGAATATAAATTGAACCTGCAATTAAACCCACCAAGCAATGCCAACATTCCTAAAGCAAAAAATTGTCATGTATCTATTTCTGTTTTTTTACTTATGAATATGGACATGTATAAATTTTAAACTATTGAGTGCTTACTCTTTGGCCCTTCATCCTTAAGATAATAAGGAGAGGAATTCCAAAACTTCTGCAATTTTGAACTCCAAACAGCCAAGGCTGTTTCTTCAGTCACGTCCCTGGCACTGGGGAAATTTTCAATAACCTGAAATTCCTCAGTGAGGGCATTCAAATTACAACTTTACCATAGAATATATGACAATATTGGATTATTCATGGAACTATAAACAGATGAATTCATAATTAGTTAACATCCCTCATCCATGGCATACTGCTTGTGGTTTTAAAGCACAGTGGAAGTACACAAAACACTTTACCTTGCCGCGAATCAAAATGTTCCCTCCCCTCCGTTGGACTCAGTCAGAGACCTGTCTCTGTGCTACTTCAACTGACCATTTTTGCGGTATATGACGAAAATAAATTCAACAATGCAGCCATATTTTCATTCTCATTTGAAAGACAAGCGCAGCCAAAAACATTGTAGAGCAGATAAGGATATTGTTTCTACAATTTGATCTATTGCTTGATACTTAAATAGTTAACACTAAAAACAGGGCAGAAACCGAAAGGTTTAAACAAGCTTCCAGCTAACTTCATTTAATTTTTGAATAGACAATAATAATTGAAGAATATGTGTATAACACCTCTAAATCACACATTTCGGTAGCAGTGGACACGCATAGAATCAGATAAAATCACAATGAAAATAAAAATAAAAATAAAAAAGACAGGAGACTCAATCTTACCGGGAAAAGTACAAAGGGCTCCTGCTTCGCAGCACCAAAACCGCCACCGTGGCCATATCCACCACGCCCACGTCCCCGACCTCTAAACGCCATCAGCAAAGACACGAAACTGATCAAATATAGAGATTTAGACCTTTCTCTACCTACGAATCCAAAAGACAAACAAAGAATTACATCTCAATTTTGACAATGACACTAATCAAGATCGTTGTACAAAAGTATGCAGGCTTTGACCAAGAGAGACTGCGACTGAATTCACCGGAATGCTCCGATGATGATGGCGGCGGTAGTGGCCAATTTGTATCCTAATTTTTAAATAAATTAGCTAAACATCGGTAGGGTTGTAATCGAGCCGAGCCGAGCTTTGATAAGCTCCGCTCGGGCTTGGCTCATGAATTCGGTTGACGAGCTGAGCTCAGGCTCGCCATCACTAATCTGTGTAACTGAAATCTACCCATAAAATTGAGCCATAAATTACCACAGTTTTGGAGTGAGAATATGAAACTACACAAAATGTGATAACCTAATAAAACAATCTAGCTAGCATTGTTAACCTGGTTTCTGGAGTATCATGAATTGAGACTTAAAAGACCGAACATTTGAAGCCAAAAATAAAAAGAGAGCGAAAGAGCTTCGAATAACACCGCAAATTTCAAACTTTGGATAGTACCCCACTCATTAATCATAGACCGAATCATGTGACTGATAGTCTACAGATGTTTACAACAAATGTATACAGAGAGAGAGAGAGAGAGAGAGAGACCTGCCTTTTCACGACCAAAGTGACGATTGAATCAGAGAACGTGGAGTCTGATAGAGAAATTGGTGGGCTTTGAATGTATGATCTGGTCTTAAGAGGAGGCTGTGTGCAGGGGCGGAGCTAGGATTTTTTACTTTGGGGGACTTCAAAAAATTTTCCCAACCGTAAGCTTCACCAATAGGAGAAAAACAAAAAGACAAAAATGAGAGCTTATCGAGCTTTACATGCAAATTTAATATAATTCATTAATTTAAAAGGAGAAAGAAAAAAATAAAAAAAAAAATACCAAAAAAGTGCAATACAAATACCTTATAAAACTACACAATTAATAGACCTGTATATCACAATTAACAAATCACAGTTAACAAAATCCTAGCCAGGACAATTCAAATATTCAATCACAATTAACAATCCCAACCAAGACAATTCAAATATTCAATCACAATTAATAATCCCAGCCAGGACAATTCAAATATTCAATCACAATTAACAAATCCCGCGCAGGGCAATTCCTAACTAAATGCAGTAGTCAAATAACAATTAGCAAAAGGCCAAATGCAGTTGTTAAACCCTAAAGTCCTAATTCCTAAACCCATCATAGGTGTTAAATTAGCCAAAACAAAATAGAAATACACATTAAATAGAACATAATCAAATAAATTAACTTACCTCTAGTCTCTTAGTCTCTAGAATATGAAGGGATGCCCACTGCCTGCCTGCCAAGAGCAAGAACACAACACCAAAGATTGAACGAAAATATTTTTTGCCACTGGTATTGAACCCGAACAAAACACCAAAGATTGAACCAAACCTCAAAAGATTGAACCAAAGTGTCCCAATGGCAATGCAGAGAGGCGAGCGACCCAGCGAGAGCAAGAGAGCCACAGAGGCGACCTCCCCAACTACCGGCCGAGAGCGAGCGAGAGCTAGCGAGCGATATTTTTTAAAAGAATTGGGTGGGCACCAGTGCCATACCTAAGATTTTGGGTCCCTGAATAGAAATGTAAAAATGGGCCCCCAGACAGGGGCGGAGCCAGAAAAAATTTTCAGTGAGGGCGTCGTTACTGCTCACTGATTACGTGAAGCAAGGGCTTTGGCGAGGCGAGCGACGGAGAGCCGGAGGGGCGAGCCGGCGAGTGACGGAGCGAGAGAGTCGAGAAAGGCAGCAAGCAAGAGCGAGGCGATGGTCGGCGAGGGCGAGCCGCGAGCAACTGAGGGCGAGGGGGGGAGAGCCGGCAAGGGCGAGTGCGAGGCGGCGAGCGACGAAGCGACCGAGGAGGGCGAGCGAGTAAGCGACCTCAGCGACGGTCCTACAGAGGCACGGAGGCTGGAGCGAGTGAGAGCGAGAGACCGGCAGCCCGCAGCCGGCAGAGAGCGAGAACGAGAGAGAGACAGGGAGAAGGGCAGGGGAGGTGGGCGGCGGCGCTTGAGCGAGAGAGGGACTGAGGGAGTGCTTTCACTTTCATGGGCCTGAGTGTAGGCCAAACTTAATATCGGGCCAAGGCCCACTGGGCCTACACTGGCTCCGTGCCTCCCCCAAATCTACATTCAAATTTTTTATTTTTTCATAATAAAATATTAAATAAATAAATAAATATTCATACCATATCAAATAATAAAATAAAAAAAAAATTAAATTATGCCATATGCCAAGGAATGAGGCTGCTAAATAACTCCAAAATAAATAAACAAGAATGAAATAATTAAAGCTCGAATACAAGGAAAATATTTATTTTAATCATCCATTGAATCGCAAATTTGAAGCTAATTCATAAAAAATTCAGATTAAAAATAATGATCAGAAAATAAAATTGAAGAACGCAATTAAATCAAGAACAAAGAATGAAAATTATGTAATTAGATGAAGAACCAATTGATATAGCTATTTTTTTTATTATCAATGTAATCAATGAAAACACGACCATTGAAGCGGCCGATCATTGTGTTAGGAAAATTGAATCCGTATGGTTTCTTCCAGGAGGCGGCGAATGGTTTGGGACAGTTGCCAGTGTCAGCATAGAAGTCTCCAAACACAAAAAGCTTCACAATGCCATAGCAGTGACCATAATACTGCTTCTCGCGGGCGACTTTTGATATGGAAAGAGAGAGGCAACGAATGAGAGCCAATGCAAGCGAAAAAGAGAGAAGAGTTTGCAGAAGGGATGGGCACTAAAGCCCACTCTGCCCATGGGTTAGATCTGTGCCTGTGAGCTGGACTGAACGAGAGAGAATGAATGGTTTCCAAATTTATGGCCCCTTAAAATAATAGAATTTGGGATATTGATACAACCATCTCTTGGATTTGTAGGTTTGGGCCTAGTGGGCACCCTGCCCATGGGCTCAATCAACCCCTATTATGTGGCAACGGCAGCAAATGAAGGGTTGTGCAGTGGCGGCAAAGATGAAAGATGCAGCGACGGTTGGTAACGAGAGAATGTGTTCAGAAGCAAGGTGGCAACGATAGGTGCAGTGGCGGTGAGAGACGGGTGACGAAGGGAAGGGAAGAGAATAAGAGAGGAAGAAGAAAATGGGTGGATATATTGGAAAGAGAAAGAGATAAAATATATATATATAATGATGATATATGTATATATGTTAAATAACATATTTATAAAATTCTGAATACATTTATAAATGAGTATATTTTCATGAGTTAATCATAAACTTCTAATCAGATCTGCTCGTAAACCTCTAATCGAGTCACTTTGCAAGCTAATGAATCAATTTTTACTGAATTCAAACTTAATTCGTTTATAAATCGAGTTTCAAAATTAAGTTCAAACTTGTGTCGTTTATTTTAACAAATGAATATTGAATCGTTCACGAACGACTTGACTAATTTTGACCCTAAACATCAATGCTGTGTTGATTTGTATTTTAATATTTATTTTTTTTACTATTTGTTAAAAAAAATCAAATCAAATCAAATTTAATAATTTTAACTCTAGACTAATACTTCAAGTAATTATATCTTAAATAAAAATGAAACTAATATTAATTATAAGAACACGACAAAAGTTATTTAAAAATCATAAATTTATATATAGCACATCATCCAAAAAATAAAATGAAAAAAATTATAAAATGACTATTTACAATATTTATATTTGTGTAATGTAAATTATTTTTTTATATGGTAAATATAAAATTGTTTCATTTAAAATTCTTAATGTTTTTATAGAATATATTTAGAAAAGTTAATTTCATATGATATCATTTTGAATATTTTAAATTGAAAAACTTTTTTATCATATTAAAAATATTTAAATTTCAAACTTATTTATCAAAACAATTCACTTTTAAATGTAAAAATATCAAATAGAATAATTTCAAATGGAAAATGTTATAAGATATATTTTTATATGTTAATTTGAATTGATACCTTTTAGAAAAAAATTAATTTCAAATAGTTAGATGTCATGTAAGACACAAAGTTAGTTAATTTAATTTAATTCAAGCCGTTGCTTAGTTAGGGTGCTTTGACCATTTCATAAAAAATTAGGGACTAATTTGCAAAAATAAAGATTTAGGTGGTGTGTAGTCAATTTATTTAATATTGTTAGTAATAAATGAGATGTCATGTCAAATTTTGAAAAATTTAAGAAATATTTCGGCTAAATAACCAAAGTTAGGGTGTATGGTCAATTTATCTCATAAAATGATATTATTTATAATAAGTTTGGAATTGTTCAAAAATGGGCAAATAGAAAAAAAAAATTTGGTGAATTTATAAATTTATTTAAATATTTCAATTTTGGTAATTATATTCTAATTGGATTAATTGAGTATAATTTTATCTAACACCTGAAATTAATTTATAAGACGTGTCATTACTGATGTGGCACATTATGTCATAAAAAAATATATGAGTAGAAATCATATGTATATACATAAAATAAAATAAAAAATAAAATTATACATGTGGGTCCCATTCTTATTTTTTTTATGACAAATAATTTGACACTTTAGCAATGACACATTCTTCTAAATTGATTTTAGTTATTAGATAAAATTGTACCCAAATAAGATATAATTATCAAAATTGAAACATTTGGATAAATTTAAAAATTTGCAAAAAAAAGATATAAGACATTTGGATAAAAATTTAAAAATCAACTTGATGGTTATATTTGTCGATCTTGCGTAAGAACTAAAACTTTGAGACTTGTGTAGACAAGAAGCGCAATTAAATCAGAATTAGACAAATTTCCAAGAGATGATTACATAATTAATCTTTTGTTAAAATTACATTATTTAAATGCAATCTTTTGTTAATTAATCTAAATAAGAATTTTAGTGTACAATAAAGTTTAGTTTTTTTTTTACAATTAAAATAATAAGATACAAGCCTATTCTGGAGACTAACAAGGGAAAATGTGTTGGGTTTGTTCAGACAATTATCTCATGAGTCTCTAATTGTGATTGTTGACAATGCATATAAGGCTATTTCTATTAAGTCAAACGAGCCAAATGAGGTGGGGCTGTTAAAAGAGAATAGATTTTGTTATCTTATGAAAGAGAATTATGGAAATTTACTCTCCTGGAACTTGACTCTTTTAATAGATGGATGATGTATTGATGAGATAGATATAGATATTAAAAATCAGGGGCAAATCTAGAAATTTAGGTTGAGGAGGTGAAATTTAAAAAATTAATGTAATAAAATTCTTATATAATCAAAAAGTCAGTATAACAAATTCTTATACAACCTTGAAGTGTTAGCAACTGAACAATTATAACTGAAACCCTTAGGCACAAGCGATATTTTTGAGATTTCTCTTTTATTTGTGCATTTCTCTTTTATTTGTGCATGAACTACCATTTCAATATGTTAAGACATCATTAAATCTTTAGCCATTCTCACACAATTCAAGTGGGGTGACGAATGTGCAGAACCAACATGAGTAAGAAAAACACATTTATTTCCTTGGTTAACATTTTTCTAACTGTCAAATCTCACAGTAGCCTATCATGAGAAGAACCTTCTGAGCCTAAATTTTTAAATTTTCTGCTTTGTTAATTGTTGCTGCTATTTACTGTTTTGTTGTTGTAATTCCTTATGTAGTAATAGCCTTTATTTTCTGTTGTAAGTTCTAAAATGACGCGGTTACTACCATGTGTAGAAAGGGATAGAGAATCTCAAAGTTTGTTATGACACTAGAACCCACTTGGCAAGAGAATCTTTCCTCCCAGGCGCTGGGGATATATCTGTCTACCATCAACGAGAGAAAGACATGAATGGAAAATCAGAATTCTTATTGTTCTTCCTTCCAAATTCTCATTTCTCTCTATCTCTTTCTCTATATTCTTTCTTTCGTTCTTTCTTCTAGATTGCTTCCGCTCTTTTCTTCTTTCTATTACTGCTTCTTGTTCGCGTATTAAGCTCTCCTAATTCATATTGGAATTGGGAGATAGCATATTGTCAGGCCAAGCCGTGACATAGCCAATGTTGAAATATTTGATGAACGACCATCATTCAAAAATAGAAAATAGTAGAAACAATATGCCTTATCTTCTGAAGGTGAATATTCCAACTACTTAAATTGATTGAACCAATTTTTTTGAAAATTACGATGTTGATATCCAAAAGTTATTTTTTGTAATTCAAAAGTGATGGTTGATATGACTCAACTAATAGATATGCCCGTCTAATCTCATCCTGTGCATTAATGGGATATTCACAAATTTGTTTTCTTTTCCCCGGATCTCGTTCAATACAAGAAGACCATTGACATTCAGGATTTAAAGATGGAAAAGCTTCAATTTTAGGAGATAAATTTGAAAGAATTGATGTAAATTTATTAGATTGATTTTGCACACTATGAATTGAAGTACTTTCTCTAGTACGATGATCTCACTTTTTGAAAAAAGGATAACAATGTTTTTTCTTTCTTCGCAGAAGATTATTGTTCCATCCTAAATTCTGAGATATACAAACAAAAAATAGCACAATTCAATAATTGAACAATTAAAATATTTTAATTCAAGATTTGAGACAAATGTAAGACCAATACAACAACTGTATTTCTAGAGTTTGAGAAGGCAAAACTATGGTCAATTCAAATATTCAATAACAGATTCACAATAACAAATTCTAGGCTTCTAGCCACGACAATTCCTAAGTTCCTAACTAAATGCAGTAGTCAAATAGGCAAGCAAACACAAAGTTAGCACAAAATCACTTACTTAAAACTTGTTGAAAAAAGACAGCGATTTCAACAACAAATCAAACATAAAAAAGTAAAAAAAATATGAGGGAAAAATAGAAAAAAACTATCTAGATTTAGCTGTCCATAGAGAGAATCAAAGAACTGAAAGAAGAGAAAACATACCTGGGCTCGAATGAAGCAAATATGGAAGTTTGGCGGGGGTAAAACAAAGACTTGAATTAGAGGTAGGGCAACAAACAAGAGGGCGAGGCCGACTGGCTGAGTGAGCGTGATGGCAAGGGTGAGCGAGAGAAAGAGATAGGCAATGAGGGCTAGCGAGAGCAAGAGAAAGGCAACGAAGGCGAGCGAGAGCAAAAGAGAGATGTAGAGAATGATGGTGAGAGGCAGTGAGGGCGAGCGAGAGCAAGAGAGAGCTAGCGAGGGTGGGAGCAAGAGAAAGGCAGCGAGAGCCAGAGGGCAAGCGAGAGCAAAAGAGAGAGGCAAAGAGCGAGGGCGAGCGAGAGTAAGAGGGGCCAAGCCCTAGCGAGAGTAAGAGAGAGCCAGCAAGGGCGAACGAGAGCAAGAGAGAGGCATAGAACGAGGGCAAGCATGAGCGAACGAGCAAGAGAAGAAGAGGCAGAGAGCGAGAGGCAGCGAGGGTGAGCCACGAGCGAGAGAGAGGTCGAGAGAGGAAGGAGAAGAGAAGGGTTTGCATGCAAGTGGGCTGGGTTAGGAAAAATTAGGGTGGGCGGGGGAGAAATTAGGGTGGACCAGCACCATCTCTCATCCTCATCGACTTAGCTGCCTAGGAGAAATCTTCTTCAACTGCCTTATCTCTCCCAGTTCAACTAATGCTGTAAACCCACAAAATTTGACAAAAATTTAGGTTAAGTTCTTTTTATTTTTTTATTTTAAATTTTAAATTTTGAATTTTAAAATTATTTTTTATTATTTTATTTTAATAATTTATTTTCAAAAAATTAAAATTAATTTATTTTTTTATTTTAAAAAATTATTTCTCAAAATAAAAAACTATAAAACATATTTTTTTAAATTTTGAAAATATTTTTTAATGATATTTTATTAAATAAATTTAATTATCCCAAAAATTAAAATTATTTAATTTTAAATAAATAAATTAATTAACTTTGAAAAAAATAGCAAGTGCAATTATAATGTGATTATAAATAGGAAGCATTAAAATAAAAATTAAAGATGTGAACTAATATTACATAACGTTATTATAAATGATAAAATTATATCATTAGAATGAGTGTTTACTTTAAAATTTTGAGAAAATTTATTTTATAATATTTTATTTAATGAATTTAATTATTAAATAATAAAATTAACTCTTTTTAATAAAATTTTACTATTAAAATAAAATAATAAATTTAATTAATAAATTACTAATAATTTGTATTAAATATTATTATACATAATATGTGTAATATACTTAATAATATATTATATGTTATCCTATATTTTTAATTATAATGTAAATAGACTATGTTTTTTAAATTTTAGATAAATATATAATTTTATTTTTAAAATTTAAGAATAAAAAATAATTTCTAATGCGTATTTTAGATTTAGTGTCCTTTCCATGATCGATACAACTAGTATAACACGTGATGAATACGAAACTACATTTTGAACTATTTGTCCAAATTTAAAATTTAGCATTCAAGGTCATTTTGGGGTTTTTTTTGCATTGGAATAATTCAATTGGGCCAAGGTTTCGTATGATCTAGGTTTAGGTTTAGCTTTAAATATATATCCTTGTGATATAGATTTAATTTTTTGGATACTTCATTTAATTTCGATTTGACATCTAAAACTTATTAAAAACAATAATATTTTAAGAACGATGCAAATGTATTTTTATTACACATTTTTAAAAATTTGACATAATTTTATTTTTTAATAAAATATTTTAAAATTTGTTATATTTATTTCATGTAGTTAGGATTACTCTTATTTTGATAAATTTATTAACGGCAGTTGAACTTCAAATTAAGGAAAGGTGTTTCATGCCGCCATAGGATTGCAATTGAGTTGAACTGAATAAGACTTCGCTAAGCTTAGCTCAACTCGAGCTCGGTTTATCAATTTAGTTAACAAGCCAAGGTCGAGCTTAAGCTCGATAAGTTTATGACGAGAATGAAACATGCAACAGCAAGGCAAAAGTGGATGATGCAGCTTTTGGCCATACCATAGAATAAGGAAAGCAAGGCGATAGTGAACAGAGGATGCTACGGTGGTCGACAAGAGAGGCGGGGCAACGTGTTAATGTCGAGAAAGGCGAGATAGATGATGCAATGGTTGTCGACGGTGAGAAAGTTAAGGTAGCGGAATAAATAGATGATGTAATGGCAATTGACGACGATCAACGAGGTGGATCGAAGGCAAAAGCAACAGACACTTCGACGAGGCAACGATAAGTCTCTATACTCCAAACCTTTAGGAGGTTGATGAAATTGCTTTGCAATTTAGAGTTTAGAACTTATAACTTCATTTATACCATATAAATTATAAATGTTGCGTTCTCTTTATTGTTTTTAAATCATTTTAAGTTTTTGATTTTTGAAAATAATAAAAATGCGTTCTCTTTATTGTTTTTAAGTCATTTTTAGTTTTTGATTTTCAAAAATAATGAAAATACATTTTTTTTACTGTTTTTAAAAATGTATTTTTGAAAAAAAAAATTGTAAAAAAAACTCAAAACAACAAAAAGTTTTTATAAGTGTTTTCATCAAAAACAAACTCTAAACTCAAAACACATTTATTTATTTATTTATTCATATTTTATTATTGTAATGGAAAAAATATTACAAAATTTATTAACTTTAAAATGTACATATATTTTTTAATAATATATTAATATTAAATATTTCTAATTTACTGAATAATCAAATTTATTAAATAAAATATTATTAAAAAATTATTTTCAAAATTTAAAAGAGAACGTGTTTTCTAATTTTTTGTTTTGAGAAATAGTTTTTAAAATGACAAAGAGAATGCGTTTTCAATTTTCTAAAAATAGACTATTAAAATAGAAAACTAAAAATAAATTCAAAATTCAAAACTAAAAATTAAAAAATAAAGAGAACACATCCAAAGTAACTCAACATTCACCCTTAATTTTTTTATTCAATTTCTTATAGTTTTGACTAATTTTCATATATTTTCTGTCTATTATGATTTATTTTTACATAAAATATAACCATAACCAATAAAACTGATTATAACATCATATTAAGGTGCTTAAGAAAAAAATTTACTTGAATAATAAACACATGCATAAATGGTGGATTATAATATATAGTTTGATTGACTTAATCCTTTTGATTGATCAATTCATTTTTTGATACTACATTTATTATAATAAATTTAATTAATAATAAATAGTTACTTTAAAAATAAGATATAATGAATATATAATATATGAAAATTAATATATGGTGTTGATGTGTTTTGCAAAATATAGTATATAAAATAAAAAAAAAATAATTCTACATATTACTCAAAATATGTACAAATTTTCACATATTTTAAATAATTACTCTATTTTTCACATATTACTCAAAATATGCACAAATTTTCACATCTTTTAAATAACTACTATATTTTTCATGATGATATTATTTTTATATATTGATGTAATATTACATAATTCATAATAGTCTTATTTAAAATTATTAATCATAATTATAAATTATTATTTATTTTTTATAGAACTATTGTGAACTAAGTATTATTCGAGTGAAATATGCAATTATTCGAGTAAGTCTTTTTGATACTCGAATAAATTATAATTTTACTTGAATAATATTTATTTATAATTGATTAATTATACAAGTATAAAGACTTATAATTTTAATCCAGATTTATTATTCGGTTAAATATTATAATTACTCATCTAATATACCACTTAGTCAATTAACTATTTGGTTATTCAATTAACGTTATTCTATCATATATTCGAATAAAACAAATATAATCAATTAAATCCTTAAAATTTAGATCTTACTTGATTAAAAAAAAATACAGTCGAGTATAATACTTATTAATTGTTATTCAATAAAATATTTTCTTACTCGATTAAAATGATAATTACTCTATTAAACTCATACATTAGTTGATTAATTTTCAAGTCACGTTATATCTTATTATCGACACATTATATTAATGATATTATTATAATAATATAAATTTTGATAATTTGATGTTAAATAATATTTTTATAAAATTATGAATAAATTTATTAGTGTATTTATAAACAAGCTTATTCACAAGCGAATAATCGAGACTGTTTGCGAGTTTCTAAACAATCTAGCTCATGAACCTGTAATTGAATTTGCTCGTAAATCTATAATCAAGCCAGCTCGTGAGCTACTAAATTGAGTTTTACTGAGCTCGATCTCGATTCGTTTACAAATTAAATTTCAAAGTTAAGTTAAAACTCGACTTATTTATTTTAACGAACAAAATTGAACAAATTTTTAACAAGCCGAGCACCGAATAGCTCACGAGAGATTCAACTCATTTATAATCCTACCACTATTTGATATAGATGGGGATTCAAATCAGAGCGAATTAAATTATTTGAATTGAGTCTTTTAGATAAGTCAAGTTAAACCCAAACCTCTATTTAAATATCCAATACACATGTCACCTTTATAAAGCTTCACAGAATGATATTTTGTAATTTTTTTAGAGCCAAAATACTATCCATCAATATAATTATAAGATTAATTGTGACATTATGATCAATGTTTTGATATGTAACTCTAATTTTTTTTAGCAAAAAAAGAATGTTAACGGGGATTCTTCCCAAATTACAATTTTTGAGAAGATTTAGTAGATTTTAGCGAAATTTATTTGACACATAAATATAATATATTTATATTTAGTATTTAAATAATTTATGGAATAGTAACAAAAATATTATATTTTAAAATATTTTATTAATTAATAAATTATTCTAAAGATTAAATACAATGTACAATATATATTTTATTTAAACATAAGGTATAATTGAACCATTACCTCGATCGGCATTCCCCTAAAGTTATGAAGAAGACCCTTATCATAATGCAAGGGGTCTGGAAAAACCCTAGAGCAAACAGTTGAGTTTGACCCGTGAACCGAATTGAACCGTCCAGTGTCCGGTTTGGTCCAAATTACTATGTCTTCTTTATCGTCTTAGATTTCGTAACCCCCCTTCTCTCTCTCTCTCTCTCTCTCTCTCTCCGTTCATTACGATTCAAGTCTTCAAATCTCGATTCTTTTTTGTTCGCTGCACATGAGAGATTTGAATTCGCAGCATGATCGTTAGAACGTACGGTCGTCGGAATCGGAGCTTAGCCAGAGGCCATTCGAGTTCCGGCGGCTGCGACGACGTCGCATCGGACGTCTTCGGAGACTCTCTGTCCGAAGAAGCCCCTCAAGATATCTACAGTTTCGGGTTTTCGTCCCAAGATACGTCTCACTGGTCCTTCGATTCGGAGCCTTACGGCCCAAGTTCGTCCCAAGATCGGCGTGAATTGCCGTTTCTTCCCCCTAGGAAGCACGATTTCGGCGGCGATTTCGAGGACGGCGATGGGGCTTATCGGAAACCTAAGAAGGGCAGGAACGGGAAGGGGGGGTTAGATGTGTCCAAGAAGGTGAAATCAAAAGGGGGGAAATCGGTGTCAGTGTCGGTGACAGCGACGTTAATGGAGACTCAGGAGTTTGGGGAGATGATGGAGCACGTGGATGAGGTGAATTTTGCGTTGGATGGGTTGAGGAAAGGTCAGCCGGTTCGGATTCGACGGGCTAGTTTGTTGTCTTTGTTGTCGATTTGTGGTGCGGCGCAGCAGCGGCGGCTTCTAAGAAGTCATGGGTACGTTAATTATACAATTTTATGTCAGGGGTGTTTGACCTCCGGTTTGAATTTTTATTAGAGTGATCCAAATTTGTAATTCACTGAAAACCAATTTATGATCCAGTTGTCTGTGCTGATTTGGGTAATTTTTCATATAGATTTCCTAGACACAGGTCGGACTGTATACTAATGGCGCGGTGAATTTTCAAACGCGTATTTTTGGAGCTCTTATATTTTGTATAGTTCCATGTCTATCGAGCCAATTATAGGCTCTGAGCAGAAAATTGATGGGCTGCAAACGAGCTGAGCAAGTTATAAGTTGAACACTAGTAATAGGTACATTCATTTTTGGTAAACATGCTACGAAGATATAGCTTGTAAAAAGTTTAGCATTTTTGAAATTAACTGTGTCAATTGCTCCTGGTATAGTTGAGATTACCATAGATAGTCAATGTGGTTAAGCTAGATTTAGATAGGAAGAAACATCAATATAATTTGGGAAAGTATTGAGTACCTCAAGTGATATGATCAGCTTGTGCAGCTTTGGTAATTCGACCAATATAATTTCCGAGTACCTTTTTTATTTTTTTTGGTAAATGGATGCAACCTGGTTGATGCTTTTTCATGAGTGGTAGCATCAATAAATATAATTGCTTTAGCTATAACATAAAAAGTGCAGAACATCTCAGATATTTGAGATCTTATCCTGCTTTTTAACATTTATGTCTACTGATTAAAGATATTGGCTTTCTGAGGCTGTTTTGGTCTAATTCTTTAAGGTACTATTTAGTCATGTAGTGAGATATATATTCTGTACATGCTGTTGTCATAGCCTACACCAGGGGAACACCATGTAATGCTGATAATGATTTAGTTATCTGATTTTCCAAACTTTTGCCTCTTGGTTTGTCAAGGCAATTTAATTGCTCTCTGGGGATCAATGAGGTGGTGTCAGCTCCCAAGGGTCTGGCTAACAGTTCTTCGTCCAGTGGTCTGTCCGAAGGAAGAAGGAAAGATGATAGGGGGAGAAATCAGGGAGGGAGAATGAACAGACGAGAGAGAGAGGGAGAGAATGAGAGAGAAAGATGTCAGAATTCTGTTAGAATAAAATCATAACCCTCCGTGGCAAGGTTCAGCTAAATATATAGCTGAATATCTTGCCCATGTGCGGATAACCACTTACAGCTGGAGAATGTACAACTTGCCTAAGCAGCAACAAACTTGTACCCCCCTTTACAGCATACACTATATTCTAATAGCTATTTCTCCCTCCTATTACATTTAATTATTCTAACTCCCCCTCCTACTACGTGGATCATGACAGGTGGACAAGGTTGGGATGTGGAGTTGCTTTTGTGTTTTAATTGGACAGTTAGATTTCTTTTCTTCATAAGACATATATGTATTCATATATAGAATAGGTGCATATTTACTGTTCTTTGATTATTGGAGAACAAATCTGTTTTATTTTGCTTACCTCTTAGTACCTTAGCTTCCCAAGATCTTCTTTTCAGGATGGCAAAAACAATTATAGATGCTGTTTTGGGACTTACATTTGAAGATTCACCTAGTAATTTGGCTGCTGCGGCTCTCTTTTATGTTTTGACTAGTGAGGTAAGTTGTTGATTCTCTCTGTAACTCATTTATATTTTTAAGGATGAAGAACAATTTGAATGACTTATTATAGTATTTGAGGCCAATATGTATGACCTTTTCGTAAAGAGTTGTTTATGAACAATAGAAGGTCATGATTGCTCCTTTTATAAACTTTGTACTTGTGATTTGGAGAAAAATCCAGCTTTTGTATGTTTTGATTATCTCACAGGCTCAAAACTGCACCAAGCTATTGACTATTGTTTCTTCATATACTTAAGAAAAATCCTATTTGTTGGTCTACTTTCATGTACTTCTGTCTATGTGTTTTTTTTTACCAAGCAGCACAAAATTTGCTGTCTTCTACTAGAGACCTAAGTCTTTCAAATTTCATTACCACAGGGTCAAGATGATCATGTTTTGGATTCTTCAAGTTCCATCCGCTTTCTAATTAAATTGTTGAAACCACTCACCTCTAATATCAATAAAGAGAAGGCATCAACTATCAGCTCTAAGCTTCTAGCATTTCGTAAGGATGATGTTGTACAAGATATGAATAAAGGAATAGATTCCACCTCAGCTGCAATTATGACCAAAGCTCAGGAAATTCTTGTGAATTTTAAGGACATGAAGTCAGGTGTTATAACTGAAGATGCACCCAAGAGGCCAGAGTTGACCCCAAAGTGGATAGCTTTGTTGACGATGGAGAAAGCTTGCTTATCTACCATTTCTCTTGAAGGTAGTAATCCTATATCATATGAAGTTAACTCCTTATAATTTAGTTGCTCATTTATGATATTTTTGTCACTATTGGATGGAAGAATTGACTGCTGGATGTATACAATAACTTTGGCCTTGTTTCAACTTACTAACTTTTTTTCTTATCAATTCATGAGTTGAGAACTGTCAATTCCTACTTTTGACATTTTTGGATCAGAAGTTCATGATTTGTTCCTTAATCAAGTTACTTCGATGTTTTCCTTGTAAAATTGTTTACTTTATGTGGGATATAATGGTTGGAGTGAAGCATTAACTAATTTACATGTGAGAAATGGCAGGCTTCCTGGAGCCCCATTTGTCTTACTGAGCAGTAATTTGAATTTGAATTTGACAATGAAAAATCGATTTTATTTTGATTGAATTTACTTGGCTTTTATTCCTTGATCATCTGGATTTTCCATTTATTTTTGTCCCTATGTGATTGCCTTTCGGTCTGATTTTTCTTTTTGGTTGACATTGATTCAGACACCTCTGGTACTGTAAGGAAGACAGGAGGCAACTTCAAGGAAAAGTTACGGGAGCTTGGAGGTCTTGATGCAGTTTTTGGCGTCATCCGGAATTGTCATTCCGTTGTGGAGGTGGTAGCCTGTATGTTTGTTGTTTTCAGTTTTTGATTAAACATTAACTTACTGAAAAAATTATAAGGATTAATAGTTCATCTTGTTTTGAATATAATTAATTTTAATATATCTAAAAAATGGTGTTTCTTTAATTTTTTTTTTGAATTGAACTTTCACTAATATGTGAATGATCTAAATTGAGAAGTCATAAACCTGTTCTTTGTAGGAAGGCTAAAAGATAGTCATATGGCTCAATAAAATATGTTGAGAATGATTATTAATTAATCAAAGGAAAAAATTTGAAGTAGTATATTGCATAAAAATTTAAAAGAGTTGAATTGATATATTATTGGAATGAATATGCATGTTTTGAATGTTATTTTCTTATATACTGATTTCACATGTTATTGCTCTGGTACATTAGCTATGATTCATCAATTATTAGGTAGGTTGAAAAACCAACCTAGTTGGAGCTTCTTTTTCTAGATACTGCTTGCACCATTTTTCAGTGATCTTAAGTCTACATGATGGCATTATTTGTTCTTCGCTCCCTCACAAATGTTCTTTGGTTGGTGTTTGCAGAAATGGTTGCAACAAAGTTCCTTCTCAATTCTGGAGTCAAAAGAGGGTGTGAATCTAGAAAGTCTGGTGCTGTTATTAAAATGTTTGAAAATCATGGAAAATGCTACATTCCTTAGTAAGGACAATCAGGTGAACTTAATACATCCCTCCAAATCCTGAAGCAAAACAGAAAATTAAAAAGGAGAAAGGATTCTTGTAGAAAAACATGGAGATTTAAGTCACGATAAAGTAAGACTGCTGCTTATTTTTGGATTAGTAGTTATTTTGACTTTGGTATAATTTTGGCAGGATCATTTACTCCAAATGAAAGGGAGCTTTGATCATCAGGGCACTCCCCGTTCATTCACAAAAGTCATTATAAGTGTCATCAAGATTCTCTCAGGTATCAAATAGTGCTAGATGTTACATTTTTGAGATTTCTTGGCTAGTTCCTTATTGTTGACAATAATGTTGGATGCATCATCCCATTTTTTACTTATGGGTTTATATTCTGATGATTTGTGACATCAATGTCCAGGTCTATCTTTATCTAAAAGTTCTTCAGGTAATTTGGAGGATGAAAAGTTTTGTCATGTTTCTAATGGGACTGATCATGCCTCTGACTTGCCTTCATCAACTGGCCATACAGGTACACTTAGTGTGAGACATTAGTTTTTCCTGTTGTTATAACTAAGGCGTGGATGAGAGGTCTGACATAACTTTTACTTTGCACTGCGCTGTCTTCCTAATTCTTATATCTGTAACCTGGAGAGGGAGAGAGGCTCATGTTCAATGATTTTTATAATTGTACATATGTAAACAAATCGTCTAACCTTGAACTTCTAACTTGAAGTACTTCATATTTAGCTAAACATATTATAGCTCCCATCCATAAAAAATTGTCAAGCTGAATTTTCAGTATTATTAACTAAATTAGGTTATGTTTTCTTTCTAAATCTGCAGTGGACAGAGATGGGATTATATCCATCAGTTCGTCCGTAAGGTGCCAGAACACAGAGGGGACCTCTTCTCTGAAGAGCTTCAGCATATCCCAGAATAGTCAATGGTTGTCTGCTGCTGGCCGTTCAGCAATTTCTAAGTCAACTTCTGAAAATTCCTCTGCAGCTGCATCTGATACTTGCCTTTTGAAGATGAGAGTCAATTCTTCTGCTTCAAGTTCAAGTAGTGGAGTGCCAAGGAATTCATGCAGTGGAACACCTGGTAACGGCAATGTTTCAACATTGAACTCTGGCCTTGGAAAGATGTTGAGAGTTGTTGAAGAACCCAACATTGAATTTCTTGAAGACAGTCGGGATCCTTTTGCATTTCATGAAGATGAATTTGAGCCCTCCAAGTGGGACTTGCTATCTGGGAGAAAGAGAATTTCTAGACACAGTGGTGCAAGATATGAAGAACATGAAGATGGTTATCAATCTAAGTCAATTCTGAGCCAAGAAGAGTCAAGTAATTTGGGAAATCAGCATTCTGATGCCCCTTGTTCATCCTCTCTTGATGAAGAAAAATCCAATCTTCTATCAGACTGTCTGCTTACAGCTGTTAAGGTGTGACATAAATTTTATAACTACAATCTTTTAAAACTCTTTTTTCTTCTTTGTTGCACACGGTTTCAAATTTGTACGGAGTTAGGGTTTTTCTAATTCTGTCTTGGTGGGACCTTACGTTTTATCCCTTAATTAGAGTATGCTTCCCATGGAGGGATGGGCATATTCTTGACCTTGCATTTTAAGATCTTCAAGCCTAACTTACTACGTGGTCCAGTAAAAAAAGCCTCTCATAGGATTTCTTCTCAAATATGATTATTGGGTTATTGATTGCCCTTAACTGATATGCTAGCTCGTAGGAGGGATGTAGTAATAAGTTATTAATATGGTGCCTGGTTCGTTCTCTGATGGAGGATGCATGTTCCATGAAGAAATCTGTTCAAGTTTATTTTTATTTTTGTGATATTTGTCAACCATTAACCAACTTTTCGAAGTTTACATCATTGTTCCTGGGGCAGGTACTTATGAACTTAACAAATGATAACCCTGTGGGCTGTCAGCAAATTGCTGCCTGTGGAGGACTGGAAACCTTGTCTTCTCTGATTGCTGGCCACTTTCCATCATTCAATTCCTCTTCACCTCCAATCAGCCAGACAAGACTGGATTCCTCACCATCCAAGTCAAGCCTTGAGGTTGACCATCAAAATGAAAATCATCTGTCTGATCAAGAATTAGATTTTCTTGTTTCTATTCTGGGCTTGCTTGTCAACCTGGTAGAGAAAGATAGTGACAATAGGTAAAAATTTCTTTTAGTATATATGCTAAGCTTGCTATCCTATGTTTTATTGTCAATGATTAGATAGTGATATTTCTAACTGATTTTTTCATGCATGCACTTTGATTCATATGCCAGGGATAGTTATCTCTTATCTGCTTGAGTTATTTGCTTAAGGGACAATAGTCAGATCATTTATACAGGCACTTCAATATCGCCCCATATGAGATGGACATGAATTTCTGCAGCATCTATGAGACTGCAGAAATTGTATATAGAACTCCTTAAAGAGGTGGACCTTGTATGATACAAAGAGTAGATTTTTGAGAGCTAGCAACCAACCAAAATGACAAAAGGCTATATGTCTAGTGGCACAAGGGAAAGAAAAGGTAAAATTCCCCCTTGCAGATGGGGGACAAAAAAGGGAAATGAGGGTTGTCTTGAAAACAGCCAAAGAATACTTTGTCACTATTTTTCTCCCAACACCAAAAATACCTTTCTCAAATTGGAACGAACAACCTCTGCAAAGTCTTTCTCGGGGCACCTCCAACCTGAGGACTGCATGAAAGCCATTACCAAGGTTGTTATCATGCACTAGAATCTAGATCCTGATGGTGGAGTATATCTTGGTCCATCCAAGAAAGTGTACAATAAAAATATCTCTGTTAGATGCAAGGATGGGATGATGTGTGGCATATTATAAGTTAAACTACATCTGAGGATGCTGCAATACGTATCTAACTGACCTTCTCCTTGATTAAATTACTGGCAATATCCATGTACCTTCAAGGTACTCTGGCAAATCCTAACTTGGATGTACAAAAAAGAAGTGACCTGATAAGCCATGAAAAAGGGTGTACGCCTTGCAACCTATAAAATTAGATAACTAACTTAAACATAAGTTTCTTCAGCTTACATAGCTGCATCTAGCCCCTTGGGAGATTTTCCTGTTGTGCTTTTCCTGAGCGCAAAGATGTCTGCACCTTAAACATTATTATCAGGTCCAAATTACTCTCCAGTGATCTGTATGCCAACTAACTAAAAATGGATATAATCTGCGGAGTTCAATATTTCAATGCAGCAATGGGTGATTGGTGAACTTCCGTGCTTTCCTAATTTTGTAACTGTTTTTGTCAGAGTTCTACCCAATTTTTCACTCAGTCGATAGTGGTCAGCATTGATTTGATTGCTAACCATAAATAAAACATAAAGAAAAGCAATGAACAAGCACTCTTCCATGTCAAATGCCAGAATACGGAGAACTTACGGTACTATTGCTAGACAGCACCTTGTAGGATGGCATGGATGGATGACCCTCACCTGAAGATATTGCCTTGAGTTGATCAAAGTACCAACTAGATTGCACAGTAAATCATTCTCAGCAAACTTTGATAGTCTTCCACACCTTCTTGTCCCTTCAACTGCAAATGGAGAAATTTGATAGAAGCCACTTGATATCAGATTCCTGGCACCCTAGCTCATGAGCTTAGTGTTCCCCACAAAAAACCAGTAGCTTCTAAGTTCCCCCAATCCCTTCGGACACTCTTCCACAACTTTCTCGTGAAAATTTAGCTCATGTTTGGTTGGACAGAATGGAGGCCGTGGGAATGGGATTCATGTGAAATGTTGTTTGGTTGCTACAAGGGAATGGGATCCATTCCCTCAAATTGATGGAAAGGCTTTCCACCACAAAATGGATGGAAAGCCTTCCATTCCATGGAATGGGTGTTACGATTACAATTTTAGCCTCAAATTTGGTGTGAAGAATCCCTCTAAAGTAGATCCAACAACCGCCAAAGAAAGACCCCTCTCCTTTGCTGTCGACTCCATTACTGCCAGCCCCCCTCTCTTCTGCCATCGTAGATCCTCAGAAACCACCGTGACCTTTCATCTCCTCCACAACAGATCTGACTGAACCAGTGTTATTAAAGGTGTGCAAGGTGCACCTGTTGCGCTTGTAATGGTCCTAGGCGGGCGTAGGCAAGCAAGGTGCGCCTTGTCGTAGCCTTGGGCTTAGGCGCACTTGGCTTTTTTTTTTTTAAATGTTTGTATTGTTTTAACTTTTTAAGTGTTTATTGCTATAATTTTTAATGAAATCTTAATAGGAAAAATGAAACTTTTCAGATTCCAATTCCAATTATAACTAAATACTAATTGGAATTGGTATTTTATTTATTGCTGTGATTTTTAATAGAATTCAATTCTAATAGGAGAATGAAACCTTTTAAATTTCAATTCCAATTATAACTAAATACTAATTGGAATTGGTATTTTGTTTATTGCCGTGATTTTGAATAGAATCCAATCCTAATAGGAAAATGAAACTTTTCAGATTTCAATTCCAATTATAACTAAATACTAATTGGAATTAGTATTTACTTATTGGTATTTACTTTTCATATTATAATTCCAATTATAGCTAAATACTAAATGAACAATAAATCAAAAGAGATTCTCAAACCAAAGAGACCTATAAATTGTTTGAACTTGATGATGAGGATGATTTTTAGATTATTTAAAATTCATAATTAGTTAATCTTAATTAGGATTTAAGACCTAGAAATTGTTTAAAATTTAATTTAAGTTGACTTAAAAAATTTTCTTATAGATTTTTTTGACTTTTGTGATGCTTATATATCGGTTGCTGAAATATGATAGGATTTGCTTTGTTGAAATTTACAAGTATGTAACTTGTTTTAATATCTTTCTTAGTTAATATGTTTTATTTTTAATTTTCTTAATAACATGCTTGTAAATATATTATTAGGAGTCGGGACTTATTTAATATCTTATTCTTCAACTATGACATATATTTTTATTTTATTTTTTTAATTAACATGTGCCTAGTTCCACCAGGAGTGTGGCGCATGCCTCGCTTTGCACCTCAGGCTCCAACACCCTTGTGTGCCTTAGTGCGCCTTGGGCCTTTAATAACATTAGATTGAATTTAATTTTTTTAACATATATTTGATAATTATATGATTTTTTTTGAAATTAAATATTATTTTTATAAGATTTTCCAATTTTTATAATTTAAAGGGCATTTTTGTCAATTTATTATTTTTACCATTCTATTCCATCAAAATCAAGGTGTACCAAACATAACAATGGAATCCTATCTGTACCAAACACAACGATGGAATGGAATAGTCATTCCATTCCTATTCCCATTCCTTTTCACTTTCCATTCAAAATCATTCCGTTCAAACAAATGTGACCTTGTTACCTTGATGGAAGGAAAGTTACACCTACCCTTCCGTAATACATTGCCACCACTATCCCTCTATTTAGTGCATCATAAAGTTGAAAATATAAGTGTCAAGGGGTGTTGAGTCATATTCTTATAACCTAACTTTCTTGAATGAATGAATGAAAAGGAGGTAAAAAAAGAGAATTCTCCTTGACCCGGACATGCCGTTATTGAAGATTGTGTGCTGGTGGAAAATGCTATCAGTCACCTAGGTATTTATGCATTCACGTGCTTTTTAAGTTTTTAACTGTAGAATGTTAGCGACATTGAAGATTTTGTGCTGGTGGTAAAATGTCATCAGTCACCTATGTATTTATGTATTCAAGTGCTTTTTATATGTAGAATTTTATTAATTGTGGATTGCAACTTTTTTGTTTATGATCGCTGAAAGTTCTAAACTACTACTTCTGAAAAGTTAATATCATGTTATCCACTCATTATATCAATGGCTTGCTGTAGATCTCGGCTTGCAGCAGCAAATGTCTCATTGCCTAGTTTGGAAGGGCTAGAGGAGGGGAGGATTCAAGATGTTATTCCATTATTATGCTCCATCTTTTTGGCGAACCAAGGGGCAGTTGATGCAACTGGAGAGGGAAAGGTCCTCTCCTGGGTAAGTTGGTTTTGTTGTTTCCTTAATGGATTTACTGTATTATTTGACTTACTTCTTGTTAAAAGCTTATTATCATATGGTAGTTTAACAATTAATGGAGACAAAATGTCATGACAATATAGTTATCATATGTTGTTTGTGAAAATCTAACCCTTGTATTTGTTTTGTTCCCCAAGAAGGCATAATAAGTGATTGCCAATGTTGAAAAAAAGGTCACAGTTTTCTTCCTCGCTAAGTGTGCTTTGCTGGGATGGCAAAATGTCAACATGTTTTCTGTTCAGATAATTATCCTTGTATTTCAGAAACTTCGGCTATTCTGTTGTGGAAAATGTTTTCCAGTTTTCGATCTCCAGTGTTCTAAAAAGTATCTATTTTTCATTTTCCTCAAAATCTGAACAAGGTGACCAAATGTTAGAAGTACACGAAGCTAGTTCCCAATCTAGAAAATCGGAACACATGTTAAGAAAATTTTGTGGAAAACTATACTTCCAAAATATCCAAATTTTTTAAGGAAAATGTGGAAAACTCATTTTAGGAGTTTCCCAAGTTCAGTTCAATTTTGAGAACTATGTTTTTAAATCTCCATTTTCTACCTGTTCAGTTTTAGAAAACATTTCTAGGTTTCAACTCCAATTTTAAAACTAAACATTTTATGTTTCAAAAAGTCATAGCTGTCCCTCAAGTATCCCCAAGGATATATTAGTAAATATAATAGTAGTTAGTTTAAATGCATTTACTGTGTTGTACTCTAGGTTGCTGTCCATGTTTGTACCTTTCAGTTAGATAGGTTGGAACAGCCTATAAATAGGCTGTATCACTTAGAGAATGTCATGTTTGAATGATAAGTGATTTCCAGATTTCCCTCTCATCAATTCCCTCTCTGATTTCTCTGTTTCCTCTCCCGATCCCTCTGATTTCTCTCTTTCTCTTTCCTGTCTGCATTTCCCAATGTATGCTTGCTATCTTTCCCTCTCTTTCGGTCTAATTCCCCCCCTCAGTTCCTTCCAAATTCTTGTTCAAACCCTAGGTACATGACAATAGCATTCATTTTCTGAAAATTTAGAAAATATCAAAAATAATGTTTTCTAATTCATAGTATAAAGTTGAAAAATTATAAAGCTGAGTTTTCTATTTTCTATTGGGAGATTCAATTATTCAATAGAAAATTGTAGTTAGAAAACATTTCTACAACCGAACAGACCCTTCGTATTTGAACGAAATTTCTGATTTTCATAGTCTGAGTACTATTTTCCAGAAAACTGGGGCTGTTTTGCACAACTGAATAACCCCGAAGTTCCTTGCTTTTCAGTTTGCATGCTTCATCTCCTAAATGTTTCTGCCTCATATTAATGAGGCCTTCACCAGAAATACTTACTAATGAATGATTTATCTCTGTAAAATTACTTCCACAAAAGATATGCAATTTTTGATAGGTGCACTAATGTGTAGCATCGGCTTTTGGCAATGAAAATTTGTAAGGTTTATTTCATTTAATGGTAAACTTTACACTGGGTGCTTATTGGAAATGACTTGTGGCCTAAAGATTGGAATTGCACGCAAGATTCCTATCTGGAGCTATGCAAGGCAAAGGTCCTGTTTAAAATTTTTTAGTTCTGTTAAGAATGTATAGGCTGGTTACTATATGTAGAATGTTGAAGATAATAGGTCAAACAAAATATCTTAAACTATGTAGAAACTAGGAAGAGGCATGCTCCAGGTCTTTATTTATATTAAAATTTCTAATCCATGACATCTTGCATTATGCAGGACGATGAGGCAGCTTTATTGCAGGGAGAGAAAGAAGCTGAGAAGATGATTATAGAAGCTTATGCGGCTCTTCTTCTTGCATTCCTTTCAACCGAAAGGTTTGCGTGCTTAGGATTTTGGTTGTGTTAGATAGTTTCTCTGCGTATTTCTTTAAAATTCTCTTCTTTTGTATATGCAGCAAGACCATACGTGGTGCAATCGCCCAATGTCTCCCGGATCACAGCCTGGCAATTCTTGTTCCTGTGTTGGAAAGATTTGTGGTATGTGTGAGGAAGCTAAGAGCAGTTAAAACAGGAAAAAAAGCAAATAACAATTCCTAACAATTCCCTCCTTTGTCCTTATAGTCTGACCTAACATATATTGAGATTGACAACCACAAGTACCAAGAGGGGGAGGGGTTTAAACAGAGCTTCATGGGTGGTTGAAACACTGTAGTAGATGCCCTAGTTGTTTTCATCCCTCACCTATAAACCAAATAATTACCACCAAGGATGGTAGCCTACTGGAATGGGTGTAACCGTGTAAGAACCTTTGACAAGGCTGTGAATTCAGTCCATACTCTTTTCTCTCACAAATGGGCAGAGGGATGAAATTACTTGAGGTGGTGGATACTTGTCAGTATCCAGACAGTTTTGAGCACCTGGTCTGCTTGTATCCCTCAATTGATGTTGGGCATAGTGGCATACAGCTATGGCTCATTTGATTCTCTTGGAGCCTGGCAGGTGTAGGATCACCTCATGCCCTGACAAAGAACTACCATAGTTGGCCCCTCCTTACCCCCTTCTGTTCAAAAATGAAATAAATAAACAGACCGAGCAATCCACCGAACTGCCCTTGCATTGGCTGACATGGCAAATGGCAATTTTTGACCGTCTCCTGGCATGCTCGACTCTAGTTTACTTGCTGTAACTACTTTTGCATTTTGATGTTATACAATATTATGATCTTTGCCCTGCAGGAATTTCATCTGACACTGAACATGATCTCTCCGGAGACCCACAAAACTGTGCTAGAAGTAATCGAATCGTGCAGGATGGCGTGAAACACATTAGCGATGGAGAATTTGTACAGTCTTGACCTTTCTTTCCAATCGATATCGATTCTCTGTTACAAAATGGCGTTAGGGGCAGGGATTGTTGCTGCCCAACTCTCTGTGTGTCAAATTAGCAGTAGGCCTCTCCTTATATTGTAGCCTGAAGAATGAAGAATGATCTTTTTGGTTTGGAACTTTCCCTTTTCATGTGCATTTTTTCCCCACTTTCTCTATCCTGTTTTTCACCATATTTGGTGTCGGCCTGAGAATGCTTTGTGTATACTAGAGTCATAGTTGCTTTGTGAACTTGATGATTTGTAGCTTGCATTATTTTATAGTAGCTTCCTTGTGTTGTCATTGGTCACACTGCTGACTGCTTGGTAAGAAACTCACCCACCCACCCAGGAGTTCATTTCTCTCATATGCTGTTTCTAACTCTTTTTTAAGATTGTGGCCACACATTAGAGGAAAATAATCCCGAGTGTTCCGTACAAGGAAAAACTCAAAATTATTGCAAAAATACTTTTATATAATACAAGTATAAGATAAATGTTGTTTTCAGGTATAGATTGAACGGTTAGATGAGTAATATGTTGGTGTCGATTCGGTGGGTTGTGAGTTTGATTCTTGCTCTGTACAAGGGATAAATGTTTAATTTGTGATTTATCTTTTTTGGCATAATCAAAGGCACGAGTATTGAGAGTTTTGTAAGACGATTATCTCAACTATCATATAAATATTTGTTATGAAAGATATTAGGTGCTAAGAAAAAAAAAAAAAACAAAATCAGATGCATGGAGGTATGACAACAAATGCCCTTTGTATTAATTTATGCTACAAATTGTTTTGACACTAAACAAGAATATTTTCGGTAGGTAATGTTAAGTTAAGGCGCCATTAATGTGTTTTATTTTTAGATAAATAAATTTATTATATTTTATTTTTAATGTGTGAACGCTCTTATTGATTGGTGGTGCTTGATAAACAAAGTATATTTATCATTAATCAATAAAAAAATAAAAATAATAAAATTTAAATATAATTAGCACACATTATTTAGAAATAAAACATATTTATTATACCTTAACTACTGCTTTATAAGAACACATGAAATTTTGAAATTTTGTTATATATGTGGTATGGTGTAATTTCAATCATATTAGCTTAAACCATGTTTATTACAAATTATTTATATTTATGCATTTAGAAAATTCATTAAAATGAGTTATAATTACAGAATTATATCTTTTGATATAAAAGTTCTATAACAATAGCATTTTCATTAAATTTGAATGGTTTTTGCAGATATTTTATTTTAACAAAAAATTTAAAAAAATGACCAAAAAAATCAATTTATATAACATTTTGTATGGGTATCTCTGTTGTGAACGGTGGAATCTCAAAATTTGTCCAATACCTAGAGCAGACTGTTTTACATCAATGGTTGCAATCATCTAAACCAAAAATTATAATAGGCATAGGAGGAGAGAGGTGGATATTTTGACCTAAACTGATGGTATTTTTTTGGGCCAATTCATTAGCAATTTTTAGATTCGAAATCAATTCAAGCATTATATTTTTAAAAAGTGTCAAATATATTATTTGTATTTGACACTTTTAAATTCAAGGTGATATTAACTATTATGATAAATATATTTTTAACGTTGTTCAATAATTTAACATTAACTTTATCTCTAATCAAAATAATCTTTATATAGACAGAGTCCAGTGGTCTGAAGCGTGCACGAAAAGTTTTCCGCACTCACATTTGTAGTGTGCCCGTGTTCGATTCTTGTCCGCTGCGAACTCCCTAATATATCTCCCCTACCATCCCTTGAGGCTGGACGGTAGGAATGCTCACAAGGAGTGTCATCCCAAAATAATCCTTATATAACCAGAAATTCAAATTTGAAGAAGCTATTTTCATAAATGTAGTGGTCAATTTAATCCAAGACCAAAATACAGTGTTTTTTTTTACACTTCATCCTATAATTTATAAACAATATAGGCAATCAAATTAACTCCAGGAAAAATTTAGTAAAGCAGGGTAAGGATCCCTTCCTTTTTATCTAATGATAATATGCATTTACGTACTATACCTTGTTCTCAGTTATAAAATAATTTTATTAGTGGATGATAAATTTATAATATTTTAACAACCAACAAGAGTGTTTTGTAACTAAAAATAAAGTGTAATAAATATACCCTTATCTTAAAACCATTGCTCTAATATATTAGAGGTAATATATTAGTGTTAGTGTCTTTCTAAGTTATTTTATATATTTATAACAGAACAGTAAAATATGAACTAAGCATTAATTATTTAGTTTTATCAATATTATTTTTTATATCACAACACAAAAACACAAATAGACTCGTAATTTCACCATTTTTTCTCTGGAGAGAGAGAGAGAGAGACTGGGCCACAGAAACAGACCACTATACGGTGTTACCAGACAGGGACAGGGATGGCAAGGCAACCTAAATTCTAAGAGGGGGAAGGGGGATTTGTCCCACATCGAGCAATTTTGAAAGATAGACCAAAAGGGCTGGCTATAAAACAAAGAAACAGAGCCCTAGCAAAAGCACGCAGCCGTGCGGTGAGCACAGAGCGAACTATTCTTTCGCCTTTTACTAAGGAATACCGTGTGCTCGTCGCAGATATCGGCATACGCCTATTTTTGAAGGGGCTCTTCCCTTTTTGGGTTGGCTCCCACCAATTTAGTTCAAGTTATCTAATGATGTGCAAGGGATAGGGCTTCTTTTGCTTAATGTTTTGAGGGTCTTAGCATTTTTGGAAAGGCATAAACAAAGTTCGAGCTATTCTGCTTCAACAGCTAAATTAGTATCTCTTCCCTTTTTGGGTTGGCTCTCACCAATTCTGTTTAAGTTATCTAATGATGTGCAAGGGATAGAGATTCTTTTGCTTAATGTTTTGAGTGTCTAATTAGCATTGTTGTCAAGGCATAATCAAAATTCGAGATATTCTGCTTCAACAGCTAAATTAATGTCATAATCTTCTGGTTCATGTCTGTAAACCATAGGATCTATCATCCGAGCATTAATCGCTTCATTTTATAGACTGACATATACTGTAATCAATAATGTTTACTGATGAAGGTGAGGAGGAGATGATTTACTTGATCCGGAGACTGCTCCTGGACAAAATGAGTTCCCTCAGGCAGGAAGATGGTCTCTAGATTTGGCACATATGTCTTCACCTCTCCTCCTCTTATGTAGTCCTCCATTCCAGGAAATTTTAAGACGTAGTCCTTCTCGCCCATTATCAGCAGCGATGGAACTTCAGTTTTCGGTTGTGGCTTGCCGAACTGTTCCTCCATTGTCCTGGTAAGAATTGCTCGATGTAATAAAGAGATGACACAATTTGAAATTTGATAAGTGATGTTAGACACAAACCAACTATCGGTAGGGCATTTCCTAGATCACATCCAAATGAAATAGCTAGATTAATTATGCTACCTGTAAGGAACTTGTAAGGCAGTTTGGAATCCTGATTTCTCGTATAAAGCTGCATAGGTTGCTAGATCTTCTTCTGTGAACCAAGGGGGTAAAGGAGTGGATGGTTCCACCACGTCCATGATTTCCTGGTCTGGGGCAGCTGTTGGTATTTCACTCCTGGAGAAGAGAATGTAGATGTTCCGAACAACCGTTTTTGCGTCGAATCGACCAAAATCAGCTTCAGCTCGTCCAGGTTCCTGACGCTCATCCGAATATGTGTTATACAGGATGCTAATATTAGTTCCTTAATTCAGGACAAACATACATTATAATTGCTACATACCTTCTATCTTGACATGTAGAAGCCTTCCGGGGGAGCACTGTTGTGTGAAGAGCTACGTGGGGCGAGGAATGGCACACCCAATGCTACTACTCCCGAGACTCTCTCTGGTTCCAGAAGAGCAACGAGGTAGGCAAGTGGGGCTCCAAAGTCTTTACCAACGAGAAAAAACTGCACGTAGATAAGACAGTGAGAAAGAGTTAAAAGTGACTGATCTTTTGGTTATATAATGGAAAAGGTTACTGCACATAATGTTTCATTAAGGAACTGGCACCACGTCTACTCTGAATTTGATGTTAGAAGTGGTAAAATTTTACAAGGAAACAAAAACGATTAAGCCAAATATCCAGAATACCAAGAGTGAAGCAAAGCCAAACCCAAAAACATGGAATTAAAGAAGGGAAGTTGGTAAGATTCTAGCTGCTTGCTGTTCGTAGTGTAAGGGTCTATCGTACACAAGCCTTCCACTTAACACACAGTTGGGGAGGGTCACTGGAATAAGTCATATCTTTGACTTACAAATAGAC
Source organism: Diospyros kaki (assembly GCA_036245055.1). Taxonomy (NCBI): domain Eukaryota; kingdom Viridiplantae; phylum Streptophyta; class Magnoliopsida; order Ericales; family Ebenaceae; genus Diospyros; species Diospyros kaki. Next base: position 28,889,496 of record BSEG01000003.1, on the reverse strand, counting down.
TATGATCGGAACAAAGCACAAGCAAGCCACTGTCTGTTCTATTCTATGATCTGTTTTTGACATGTAGATTAGTTCCTCAAACAGTAAAAGGAGTCAAAGAACGGATTAAAAGTGTTGCGATGTAGTCTAGCCACTCGTTTTTGGGGGGTTTCAAATACTATGTGCAATATTTTCCAGAAAGCCGAAGGATTCAGTTGAGCGTGGAGAGTACGAACCTTGGGAATGTTGAGAAGATCAAGAAGTAGGACGATGTCGGTGGCCAAGTCCACGAACGACATGCTTCCGGGATCGGGAGGGGGATCGGACAGGCCGTAGCCTCTGTAATCGGGAGCGATGGCTCGATAACCGGCGCCGGCGAGGGCGATCATCTGGTGGCGCCAGGAGTACCATATCTCCGGGAAACCGTGCAGGAACACCACCGCCTTGGGGCCGCTTCCCATCTCCGCCACGTGGATCTTCTGCCCCTCCTTCACCTCCACAAACTTGTGCTCTATCTTCTCCATCGATTTTTACTCTGTGAGGGACTCCATCGATTTTTACTCTGTGAGGGAGAGGGAGAGGGAGAGAGAGAGAGAGAGAGAGAGAGAGAGAGAGTGGTTACCACCTACCACGTTATCTCTTCTCGTTGTATATTCACAATTTGAGTGCCTTAGCCGGCTAAGACCAGAAGAATTCATAATTAATTTAGAATAAATGTATGCAATTATTTTTAGTTATTTTTTTAAAAAAAATAATTTTAAACACTTAAATAAACTAATTACATTCTATAATTACTCAAACAAACTAATTACACTCTATAATTATCCTTTTTTTTTTTCAAGAAATATACTTAACTTGAAACTATGACATAATCAAAACTGATAAGATTAAAACTTAAAGAAAATGACAGATTTACAAAAATGAGTTGATAGGGTCAAAACTGTAATTAATTTATTTAAGTGGCAGAAAATATATATTTTTTTAAAAAAGTGACTAAAAATGATTTTTTTGTTTGAGACATGATTAAGTTTTACAATTTCCACTAATTTAATGTGGTTGTATATTAATAAATTATGTTATTAAGTTTTTACTTCTTCAAAATTCATTAAAAATATTAGTTTGATTTTTAAATTTTAATTTCTATAATCTTAATTTTTATGGTTATTTTAATATTAATTATGGATATCTTTTTTTTTTAATGAAATAGATATTTCAATTTAGATGTTATAATTTATTTTTTTTATTTTAATTTTAAACATGGAGGTATGGCAGCATGTGGCTTCACATCACATGGTGATAAATAAACAAAATAATATTCACATACAGATCGACCTTATATATTGGTGATTGTAAATTAAGAAGAAAAATATTTACCCAAATAACACATAATTATAGAAATCTTATTACTATATTATTATTTCAATAACATGTTTGGACAAACATCTTCAGTTCCCGATATACCGATACAGATCAATCTTATTATCAAAAATCTTGAAACGTGGCCAAAGCCCAATGCGGTCGTCTCAAATTTCAATGTACAACATGATAGTAAAGCTCACTCAAATTCAATCTTGAAACCAAAAGTTGAGCTATTCTCTTTCAACAAATTAAATTGTTAGAAGAAACACGATCATATCTTTTAACATGAACATAAACACCATATCTAATTTTAAAAATAAACCCCATCTCATCCAAGAAATAAAGACCAATCTAATTTTAAATTTGATCATATCTTTTAGCATAAACACCATAATCCTTTTAGTTCATGTCCGGAAAGTTCAAGGGGTCTCGGTACGCTTCTAATCACTCCTATAAGACACAGCCTTCAATAGGCAGCAGATCTTGCAAAGCATAGAATCCATCACCCCAGCATTAACTGCTCATTTTATTGACTGATATATATTGTAATCAATAATGTTTACCAAGGAAGGTGAGAAGGAGCTGATTTACTTGATCCGGGAACTGCTCCTGGACAAAATGAGTTCCTTCAGGCAGGAAGACGGTCTCTAAATTTGGCACATATGTCTTCACCTCTCCTCCCCTTATGTAGTTCTCCATTCCAGGAAATTTGAAGACGTAGTCCTTCTCGCCCATGATCAGCAGAGATGGGGCTTCAATTTTTGGATCAGCTGGCATGTTGTTCGCTTTGTGCATTGTCCTGTAATGCTTTTGCTCAATATAGAGAGATGAAAAAGTTTGAAATTTATTGAGCTAAATAATGGTTGCAGCATCGTACTATGACGTGATGTTAGACATAAACCAGCTATTGGTAGAGCAGTTCCTAGCTGATCAGATTCAAAATGAAATGGATTAATATGTTACCTGTAAGGAACTTGTAAGGCAGTTTGAAATCCTGATTTCTCATACAAAGCTCCATAGGTTGCGAGATCCTGTTCTGTGAACCAATGGGGTAAAGGAGTAGATGGTTCCACCATATCCATGATTTCCTGGTCTTCACCAGCTATTGGTATTTCACTTTTGGAGAAGAGAATGTAGATGTTCCTAACAACCGTTCTAGCATTGAATCGGCCAAAATCAGCTTCAGCTCTTCCAGGTTCCTGAAGTTCATTGGATATAAGTTACAAGATGATGCTGATACTGGTCCTTCAAATTCTGGACAAACAGACATTATAATTGCTACCTACATTCCATCTTGAGACGTAGAAGCCTTCTGGGAGGCCTCTGTGGTGTGTAGGGCCACGTGGTGGCAGGAATGGCACGCCCAATGCTATGACTCCTGAGACTCTGTCAGGGTGCAGAAGAGCAACAAGGTAGGCAAGTGGGGCTCCAAAGTCTTTACCGACAAGAAAAACCTGCATGTAAATAAGACAGTGAAAAAGAGGTACAATCATAGTTTTAAAAGGTGATGCCATAAGAATGGTGTGAGTAAAAAGGAAGCTCGAGAGAGAAGCTCTATGTGGGAATGGGTTTCTGTTAGCTGCTGCTTCCTTACATGGCGCTGCAGATTTCTTCTCTTGGATTTTAATTCTGTTAACCTCATTTTGAATTTCTTGGGTACACGGGAACAGATCGGGGTCTGAGATTGTTTTGTTTGAGCCACTGTTTCGCTGAAGTTCAGCGATTTGGAAAAGTCAATAGTTTGAAAATTCAAAATTTGAGTTTCCCGCTGCTGATGTTCAAAGGTGTCTGAAAGCTTGGCGTTTAGCGCTGAGCTTTACAGATACGTCCGTGCATTTCCGGCCCCATGGGCAGGAAAAAGATTAAACCGCCGGTCAAGGATGATACGCCCTCAGTAGAGGAGGTATTTAAAACTTATGGAATCTCAGTGGATCCGATTAATGGCCAGTCTGCGAAGGTGGGTAAAGCTTCAGAGGGTGGAGTTATTAAACCTTCGCTATTAAAGGCAAAGTTTGCTGCCATTGTTATAGGCGAAGAAATTGAATCTCAGGCAGAAAAGGGTCCTGATGGTCAGTGCGCTGCGTCTGGTTCTGGTAAATCGAAGGATGTTAAGCTGGGCATTTCTGGTTGCAGTAAGGATATTCTTGAAGAAGCTCAGAGTCTATTGAAGGCCGTGGTTAAGCCGCTGGAACAGGAGGTGGCCACAAGCAACATCATCTCTTCTCCTAGTGTTTCCAGAACTTTGGGGGAAAACGATACTGCTTCGGATAGCTCTCCAGCAGAGGAGGTCAGCTCTGATTTGGCCCGCAAAGAAGAAAGTGAGAAGAAAGTGATGTTAAAGCACCCTGGGTTGATCTGTTTAAAGAGAATAGGAATCCGTCCAAGGGCATATCGTTACAGTTCATGGAAAATCTGCCAAAGGTTCCTGAGCTTAAGGAGGAGCATGTCCTGGACGTTTATTCAGCGTGGGGTTATAGCCTGGTCGGATACTTTGCGGGACGATTTTCAGGTAAGTCAGCTCTTCTAAAGCTTTGTGATTCCTGGAACGTGAAATACAGGTATTGCGCCCATTCAAGTGGCTGGTTAATATTTAATTTTGAAAACGAGTCTGCAAGGAACAGTGTTCTTTCGGGAGGTTCGTATACAGTCTTTGGGAGGCCACTTATGTTGAAGGCCATGCCCCCATATTTTGAGTTTGACAATGAGAACGTTAGTTTCATGCCTGTTTGGGTAAATCTTCCCAATTTGCCTCTTGAATGTTGGACCCAGGCAGCTTTGAATATCATTTGCTCAAAAATGGGGAAGCCAATCTCAACAGACAATGTCACTGCCATGAGGGGGCAGTTTTCGTATGCCAGAGTGCTGATTGAGATAGATGCATCAAAGGACTTGGTGAGTTCTGTTTGTTTTCAGCTGCCATCTGGGAAATTAAGATCTCAACTAGTGGTGTACAAGTATGAGCCTAAGTTTTGTGCTCATTGCAAAGTTTTTGGTCACTCAGTAAAGGGATGTAAAGCCAAGAAGCTTGAGCAAGAGTCAGTAAAGGTAACAGATGGTAAGGCCTTGGTGAGTAGGCAAGCGGATGGCTTGATTAAGGCAGTGAGTATTACTGAAACAGTGGTTTCGAATCCGCCTTCCGATGGTTCAGCTTAGGCCATGCAAGATGTGGCCAATGATCTAAGTCCTTCGGATCAGTCTAAAGCGGAAGGGTCTTCACAAGCCCCGGGTCATGTTGTTGTGTTTGATTGTGAAGTTCATATTCGTTCGGTTCCGACCAATGGTTAGACTGACCATTCGACTTTAGAGTTAGATGCTCAGCTCAGCCAGGATGTTATGCCTCAAAGGAACATGCCTCGGGAGGTTCCTTTGAGAAATGAAGTCCAGAAGAAAGCTTCATATGGGCCAGTTACGTCCAAGAAGTTGAGAGTTACTAAGCAAACTCCTGTTAAGGAGATGTAGGATGTGGGTGAGCAGGTTGACAATAGGAAGTCCAAACAGAAGGGTCCGCATGCAAATGCTAAGAAGGGAATTTCAAACCAGCAAAAGGTGATTAAGAAGGGCGATAGCCCTCTACGATCACGATGATTGTTGCTTGTTGGAATATTAGGGGCTTCTCTTTGACCCTAAAGCACAATGGGGTTAAGCACCTCATAAAGAGGCATACAGTTGACGTATTAGGTCTGTTGGAGACTAAACTCAGTTCGGAGAAATTTCATAAATTATGTATCATAAGTTTCCTAATTGGATGCAAGTCAATAATTTTTCCTCCCATGGAGCAGGCAGAATTCTCGTGGTTTGGAATCCGGCCAGAGTGTCCCTTGTCTCAATTGAGACTAATGCTCAAGCTATGCATTGTAAGATTTCTTGCAATACTTCAAAGGTCTCTTTTTTTGTGAGCTTCATTTATGGGCTCAACTCGATTGGTGCTAGAAGACCTTTATGGGAAAATCTTAAGGTTGTTAGGTCTCAATTTTTGGCCCACTGGATGATTTTGGGGGACTTTAATAGTGTCTTACGTGATGGGGATAGATTAAATGGCACAGGCATTTCCTCTTATGAAGCTAGGGACTTTTTTGATTGTTGAAAGCAGATTGGGCTTTCAGATTTACAGTCAGTGGGATGTCGTCTTACTTGGACTAATGGTGTGGTTTGGAGTAAAATTGACAGGGTTTTAGTGAATCACATTTGGCTTCAAGAAGGTCATTTCGGGTCCGCCCATTTCTGGCCTTCAGGATGCCTTTCGGATCATTCGCCTCTTGTTGTTTCTCTATTTGATAATTTTCAGAGCAAAAGTAAGCCTCTTTTTTTTAACCAAGGGTAAATATGTATAAATGATCAAATAAATGTACAGGTACTCTAGGCCTACCCAGGCAAGAGCAATAATGAACTAGCTACAACCCAACAGCTAATGTCTCAAAGTGAGTTAAAACATACGGATACAAAGAAAAAATAACTTTGTATATATTTGTTTTAACCCTCAGAAAAATGGAATCCACTACTGGAGCCTGGCCTTCAAAAATACAATAATTCCTTGCTATCTGTAAGTGGTAAACAGCACTAGCAAATGCAATTTTCTTGGCCTTACATAGCCAAGATGACCCTCGAGCATCCTTTTTCAGCCACTTAAGACCGCTTGTCAACGATGACATATGTCTTCGAATACGCATCCATTCTTTGACACGGCCCCAAATCTGAACGCTAATGGAGAATTGAAAAAAAATGTGCTGAATAGATTCATCAGCACTACCACACAGCCCGCAAGATCTGTCTGTATCCAAAAATGATAATTTATCTCTAGTACTGAGCAGCTTCTCTTTCGCCCCAAGCCACAAAATAAATGCATGTTTGGGCACAATAGCAGACTTCCAAATGACATTTGCCCATGCTTTCGGCTGGCCTCTTGGCCGAAAATATTCATACACTTTATCAAGGGAAAGCAAGTTACCTGGGCCCCAACTCAAAAGTTGAGCAACAGCTTGTTCCACGGAACCTTCTTTCTAGCAGAAAGTGTCACGCAGAGCAAAAATTCTCTTAAGCAATTGAGAGTCCCTTTTATTAGGGACCCACGTTCAAATGGAGGAACCATTTAAATAAATTTGATGGACCCATCTCACCCATAATGAGTCCTTTTCGATATGAAAGTTCCAAAGAGCTTTGATTAACAAAATAGAATTCCAGGAACGTAACTCTTTCAATCCCAGCCCCCCCTCTACTTTGGGTAAGGAAATGTCCGTCCAAGAGAATAAGGAATGCTGCAAGTTCCATAAGAAAACTCTGCATAATCGAATTAGCTTGTCAATAACACCAGCCGGCACGGGCAAGATTGAAAGCCAAAAGCACCTTGAAGAATTGATCTAATGAGCTTTGTTCTACCTGCATATGACAAAGAGGAGCATTTCCAAGAGCTAATATAATCAGCAATTTTATCCAAAATAGGAGCATAATGGACCACTTTCAATCTCTCAGCAGCGAGTGGAATTCCAAGATATCGAAAAGGCATGACCCCAGGCAGAAAATTCGCCAAAGCCTTTATATCCTCAAGCTCTTGGCCCCACAAACCAGCAGTAAACATGCTGGACTTCAGCTGGTTCACACACAAACCTAAATGTGCCCCAAACGTAGCCAAACAATCCAAAACAATCTTGACGGAAAACACATCACCCCTGGCAAATAACATTAAATCGTTCGCAAAAGCAAGATGGGTAATTTTGAGCTTGCCACACTTGGGATGGAAATTGAAATCAGATCCATCAGTGGCAATTCAAATAGATCTCGATAAATACTCCAAGTAAAGGACAAATAAAAATGGGAAAAGAGGGTCCCCTTGCCTTAACCCCCTCTTACCCTTAAAACAACCATTGAGGGAACCATTAATCACAAGAGAGTACGAAGGAGAAGAAATACATTCTATAATCCAACCTACAAAATAGCTGGGGAAGCCCAATCTAGTGAGCACGTCATTGAGAAAGGACCAATTTACAGTATCATATGCTTTCCTGATGTCCACTTTGGCCATCCACCTAGGGGACACTCTTTTCATGTTGTAGTTCCTAATAAGCTCTTGGGCCAAATGTATGTTGTCCACCATACTCCTACCTTTCACAAAAGCTAATTGCGCTTGATCCACAAGAGAAGGGAGAGCAAGTGATAGCTGACTTGCTAACACCTTAGAAATAACTTTATAAGTAATATTGCAACATGAAATTGGCCAGAAATCTTGCACTGACGAAGAGTGAGCTGACTTGGGAATAAGAACAATCACAGAGTGATTAACTTGCTTCAAAAGGGAACCCGACTCAAAAAATTCAAGGACTGCATCACAAAGAAGATCACCAACAGCGTTCCAAGATCTTTTAAAAAAACAGGAAGTAAACCCGTCGGGCCCCAGGGATTTATCTTCTCTAATGCTAAAGAGAGCTTCTTTAATTTTCTCTCTAGACACAGTCCTAGAGAGAGCATCAGCCTGCTCGCGAGAGACTTTAGAGCCTACATTTAAAACCATGGGATCAATAGGAACAGAAGCAGAATCTGTTCCTAAGAGGCCCTTATAAAACTCAATAAATTCCAGCTCCACCTGCTGTTGAGAGGACGTAGGAGAGCCATCCCTTTTAATAACTAAAGCAATAAAATTCCTTTTGACATTTCTCTTCATCAGATCATGAAAAAATTTGGAATTCCTATAACTGTTATTTAAATAAGACCATTTGGCAAGCTAGCTATAAAAATGCCTCTCCGCCTCAACGAGATTCCTCGCCTCTTTCTTCAGAGCAATCATCCTACACCTTAACTGCTCATTAAAAGGATGGTCATGTAAAGCCAATTGAGCATCAATGAGGGCTTCCTCGGCCCTTTTAGTTCTTTCAGAGATGTGAGAAAAATTTCTCTTGTTTAACTGCTTGAGATGCACTTTAAAACTTTTAAGCTTCATGCAAAGCTAAAATTGCTTAGTCCCTTGCACTCTGGAGGCCCACTGAGATCTAACAATTCCCTGAAACTCACTGTGATTAGCCCATATATTCAGAAAGCTAAAAGACTTACTTTTGCTCTGAAAATTATCAAATAGAGAAACAACAACAGACGAATGATCCGAAAGGCATCCTGAAGGCCAGAAATGGGCGGACCGAAATGACCTTCTTGAAGCCAAATGTGATTCACTAAAACCCTGTCAATTTTACTCCAAACCACACCATTAGTCCAAGTAAGACGGCAGCCCACTGACTGTAAATCTGAAAGCCAAATTTGCTGGCAACAATCAGAAAAGTCCCTAACTTCATAAGAGGAAATGTCTGTGCCATGTAATCTATCCCCATCACGTAGGACACTATTAAAGTCCCCCAAAATCATCCAGGGGGCCAAAAATTGAGACCTAACAACCTTAAGATTTTCCCATAAAGGTCTTCTAGCACCAATCGAGTGGAGCCCATAAATGAAGCTCACAAAAAAAGAGACCTTTGAAGTATTACAAGAAATCTTACAGTGCATAGTTTGAGCATTAGTCTTAATTGAGACAAGGGACACTCTGGCCGGATTCCAAACCACGAGAATTCTGCCTGCTCCATGGGAGGAAAAATTATTGACTTGCATCCAATTAGGAAACTTATGATACATGATCCACTGAAGCTTCTCCGAACTAAGTTTAGTCTCCAACAGACCTAATACGTCAACTGCATGCCTCTTTATGAGGTGCTTAACCCCACTGTGCTTTAGGGGCAAAGAGAAGCCCCTAATATTCCAACAAGCAACAATCATCGTGATCGTAGAGGGCTATCGCCCTTCTGAATCACCTTTTGCTGGCTTGAAATTCCCTTCCTAGCATTTGCATGCGAACCCTTCTGTTTGGACTTCCTATTGTCAACTTGCTCACCCACATCCTGCATCTCCTTAACAGGAGTTTGCTTAGTAACTCTCAACTTCTTGGACGTAACTGGCCCATATGAAGCTTCCTTCTAGACTTCATTTCCCAAAGGAACCTCTCGAGGCATGTTCCTTTGAGGCATAACATCCTGGCTGAGCTGAGCATCTGGCTCTGAAGTCAAATGGTTAGTCTGACCATTGGTCGGAATCGAACGAATATGAGCTTCACAATCTAACACAACAACATGACCCGGGGCCTGTGAAGACCCTTCCGCTTTAGACTGATTCGAAGGACCTAGATCATTGGCCACATCTTGCATGGCCTGAGCTGAACCATCAGAAGTCGGATTCGAAACCACTGTTTTAGTAATACCCACTACCTTAATCAAGCCATCCGCTTGCCTACTCACCGAGGCCTTACCATTTGCTGCCTTAACTGACTCTTGCTCAAGCTTCTTGGCTTTACATCCCTTTACTGAGTGACCAAAAACTTTGCAATGAGCACAAAACTTAGGCTCATACTCGTACACCACTGGTTGAGATCTTAATTTCCCAAATGGCAGCTTAAAACAAACAGAACTCACCAAGTCCTTTGATGCATCTATCTCAATCAGCACTCTGGCGTACGAAAACTGCCCCCTCATGGCAGTGACACTGTCTGTTGAGATTGGCTTCCCCATTTTTGAGCAAATGATATTTAAAGCTGCCTAGGTCCAACATTCAAGAGGAAAATTGGGAAGATTTACCCAAACATGCATGAAACTAACGTTCTCATCGTCAAACTCAAAATATGGGGGCATGGCCTTCAACATAAGTGGCCTCCCAAAAGAACATTGTTCCTTGCAGACTTGTTTTCAAAATTAAATATTAACCAGCCACTTGAATGGGCGCAATACCTGTATTTCACGTTCCAGGAATCACAAAGTTTTAGAAGAGCTGACTTACCTGGAAATCGTCTCGCAAAGTATCCGACTAGGCTATAACCCCACGCTGAATAAACGTCCAAGACATGCTCCTTCTTAAGCTCAGGAACCTTTGGAAGATTTTCCATGAACTGTAACTATATTCCCTTGGACGGATTCCTATTCTCTTTAAACATATCAACCCAGGGTGCTTTAACATCACTTTCTTCTTTGCGGGCCAAATCAGAGCTGACCTCCTTTGCTGGAAAGCTATCTGAAGCAGTATCGTTTTCCCCCAAAGTTCTGGAAACACTAGGAGAAGAGATGATGTTGCTAGTGGCCACCTCCTATTCCAGCGGCTTATCCACAACCTTCAATCGACTCTGAGCTTCTTCAAGAATATCCTTACTGCAACCAGAAATGCCCAGCTTAACATCCTTTGATTTACCAGAACCAGACGCAACGCATTGACCATCGGGACCCTTCTACCTGAGATTCAACTTCTTCACCTATAACAATGGCAGTAGACTTTGCCTTTAATAGCGAAGCTTTAATAACTACACCCTTTGAAGCTTTACCCACCTTCGCAGACTAGTCATTAATGGGATCCACTGAGATTCCATAAGTTTTAAATACTCCTCTATTGAGGGCGTATCATCCTTGACTGACAGTTGTATCTTTTTCCTACCCATGGGGCCGGAAATGCACGGACGTATATGTAAAGCTCAGCACTAAACGCCAAGCTTTCAAACGCCTTTGAACCTCAGCAGCGGGAAACTCAAATTTTGAATTTTCAAACTCTGACTTTTCAAATCGCTGAACTTCAGCGAAACAGCGGCTCAAACAAAACAATCTGGGACCCTCGATCTGTTCCCATGTACCCAAGAAATTCAAAATGAGGTTAACAGAATCAAAATCCAAGAGAAGAAATTTACAACGCCATGTAAGGAAGCAGCAGCGAACAAAAACCCATTCGCACAGAGAGCTTCTCTCTAGCTTCCTTTAAATTGACGGTAAGTAAGCCTTTTAGATTTCTGAATATGTGGGCTGATCACAGTGAGTTTCAGGGAATTGTTAGATCTCAGTGGGCCTCCAGAGTGCAAAGGACTAAGCAATTTCAGCTTTGCATGAAGCTTAAAAGTCTTAAAGTGTATCTCAAGGAGTTAAACAAGAGAAATTTTTCTCACATCTCTGAAAGAGCTAAAAGGGCCGAGGAAGCCCTCATTGATGCTCAATTAGCTTTACATGACCATCCTTTTAATGAGCAGTTAAGGTGTAGGATGATTGCTCTGACGAAAGAGGTGAGGAATCTCGTTGAGGCGGAGAGGCATTTTTATAGCCAGCTTGTCAAATGGTCTTATTTAAATAACAGTAATAGGAATTCCAAATTTTTTCATGATCTGGTGAAGAGAAATGCTAAAAGGAATTTTATTGCTTCAGTTATTAAAAGGGATGGCTCTCCTACGTCCTCTCAGCAGCAGGTGGAGTTGGAATTTATTGAGTTTTATAACGGCCTCTTAGGAACAAATTCTGCTTCTGTTCCTGTTGATCCCATGGTTTTGAATGCAGGCTCTAAAGTCTCTCGCGAGCAAGCTGATGTTCTCTCTAGGACTATGCCTAGAGAGGAAATTAAAGAGGCTCTCTTTAGCATTGGAGAAGATAAATCCCCGGGGCCTGATGGGTTTACTTCGTGTTTTTTTAAAAGATCTTGGAATACTATTGGCGATCTTCTTTGTGATGCAGTCCTTGAATTTTTTGAGTTGGGTTCCCTTTTGAAGCAAGTTAATCACTCAACGATTGTTCTTATTCCCAAGTCAACTCACTCTTCGTCAGTGCAAGATTTCCGGCCAATTTCATGTTGCAACATTACTTATAAAGTTATTTCTAAGGTGTTAGCAGGTCGGCTATCACTTGTTCTCCCTTCTCTTGTGGATCAAGCGCAATCAGCTTTTGTGAAAGGTAGGAGTATGGTGGACAACATACATTTGGCCCAAGAGCTTATTAGAAACTACAACAGGAAAAGAGTGTCCCCTAAGTGGATGGCCAAAGTGGACACCAGGAAAGCATATGATACTGTAAATTGGTCCTTTCTCAATCGCGTGCTCACTGGATTGGGCTTCCCCAGCTGTTTTGTAGGTTGGATTATGGAATGTGTTTCTTCTCCTTCGTACTCTCTTATGATTAATGGTTCCTTTTGTGGTTTTTTTAAGGGTAAGAGGGGGTTAAGGCAAGGGGACCCTCTTTCCCCATTTTTATTTGTCCTTTGCTTGGAGTATTTATCGAGATCTATTCGAATTGCCACTGATGGATCTGATTTCAATTTCCATCCCAAGTGTGGCAGGCTCCAAATTACCTATCTTGCTTTTGCGGACGATTTAATGTTATTTGCCAGGGGTGATGTGTTTTTCGTCAAGATTGTTTTGGATTGCTTGGCTACGTTTGAGGCCCATTTAGGTTTGTGTGTGAACCAGTTGAAGTCCAACATGTTTACTGCTGGTTTGAGGGGCCAAGAGCTTGAGGATATAAAGGCTTTGGTGAATTTTCTACCTGGGGTCATGCCTTTCCGGTATCTTGGAATTCCACTCGCTGCTGAGAGATTGAAAGTGGTCCACTATGCTCCTATTTTGGATAAAATTGCTGATTATATTAGCTCTTGGAAATGCTCCTCTTTGTCATATGTAGGTAGAACAGAGTTCATTGGATCAATTCTTCAAGGTGTTGAGTGTTTTTGGCTTTCAATCTTACCCGTGCCGGCTGGTGTTATTGACAAGCTAATTCGGTTATGTAGAGTTTTCTTACGGAACTCGCAGCATTCCTTAGTCTCTTGGAAGGACATTTCCTTGCCCAAGGCAGAAGGGGGGCTGGGATTGAAACAGTTACGTTCTTGGAACTCTGTTTTGTTAATCAAAGCTCTTTGGAACTTTCATATCGAAAAGGACTCATTATGGGTGAGATGGGTCCATCAAATTTATTTAAATGGTTCCTCCATTTGGACGTGGGTCCCTAATAAAAGGGACTCTCAATTACTTAAGAGAATTTTTGCTCTGCGTGACACTCTTTGCCAGAAAGAAGGTTCTGTGGAACAAGCTGTTGCTCGACTTTTGAGTTGGGGCCCAGGTAACTTGCTTTCCCTTGATAAAGTGTATGAATATTTTCGGCCAAGAGGCCAGCCGAAAGCATGGGCAAATGTCATTTGGAAATCTGTTATTGTGCCCAAACATGTATTTATTTCGTGGCTTGGGGCGAAAGAGAAGCTACTCACTAGAGATAAATTATCATTTTTGGATACGGCAAATCTTGTGGGCTGTGTGGTAGTGCTGATGAATCTATTCAGCACATTTTTTTTCAATGCTCCATTAGCTTTCAGATTTGGGGCCGTGTCAAAGAATGGATGGGTATTCGAAGACATATGTCATCGTTGGCAAGCGATCTTAAGTGGCTGAAAAAGGATGGTCAGGGGTCATCTTGGCCATGTAAGGCCAAGAAAATTGCATTTGCTATTGCTGTTTACCACTGATGGACAACAAGGAATTATTGCATTTTTGAAGGCCAGGCTCCAGTAGTGGATTCCATTTTTCTGAGGGTTAAAACAGATGTATACAGAGTTATTTTTTTTTTGTATCCCTATGTTTTAACTCACTTTGAGACATTAGCTATTGGGTTGTAGCTAGTTCATTATTGCTCTTGCCTGGGTAGGCCCAGAGTACCTATACATTTCTTTGATCATTTATACATATTTACCCTTGATAAAAAAAAAAAAAAAGGGTGATGGCACACCACTATGGTGAGGTTATGCAAAGTTGCCTCAGGCCACAGTTGTGAACAGCAAAGTCTCCTTGTGCAAACACAGTAAGGTGTTGCATGGGGCGCTTCAGGCATATGCCGAATTAACCACTCAAATAGACTGATTAAACTTATGTTATCTAATTTATATGATTGATTAGTACCATTAATTTCTAATCATTAACTTCTATGAATTATTTTTATAGTAGAATTTTAGCGAGTTATTCTTATTTATTATTACTAGCAAGAACAACACTCTTGATAAGTCCTAAAACATATTTAAATCCTTATTCTTCTGTTTTTTCTTTTTTTTTTTTTTGGCTCAATAAAAGGGGAAACCCCAAGCACGAAGGACACCGAGCACCCAACTGTCCATCTGGGTCTGCCTGCAGTGACTTCACTGATGGACCCCCCCCCCCCCCATAGGGACGACCTGCCTGGGCATCCATGCCTCTTGGGTAAACGCCTTGCTACAGATCACCTTTGGCAGAATTACACCTCACTAAACTCGTGGATTGTATGGACGGGGCACCACCAAACCACATAAGGTGGAGCGGAGGTGCTCCTAGGGCAATTCAAACACTCAACCCTCCTAGGGAAGACAACGCACCTTCACTAGCAAGGCTACCTCCTTGGCTGTATCCTTCTATTTTTTTTCTTTTTACCTTACAATATATTGTTCATTTTATGCTTATTCAATCATGTTACCTTTCGTTTCAATATTTTTCTAAAATTCCCAGTAAATTTTCTAGAATGAATTTTATTTTTTAATTATTAAAAATTCAAAACTTTTGGGGATTGTACCACTTCTTGGGCTGACACCCCCTACCAAAGGTAAAGCATCTTGCCATGCGCCTTCACCTTTTAAAACACTAGTTTCAAGTGACTAATCTTGAGGGAAATCTTAGGGAGAATGTAAATATCTCCAAACATGAGCAACATTGGCAGGCAATAGTTAATCTTGCTGTAGAATTTTGATATATGCTTGTAAGATAAGCCATACAAATTTAAAGCTTATATGCTCCAATTCTAAGGCTATATGTGGGAGATACCTAGTAATGTAAGGGACTGGAATGGTATGAAAATGAGTGAAATAGTATTAAAAGTCTTTACTCCTTGCTCGGGAAAGAAGGGGATGGATAGTAACAGGAGTACTTTCTCATTGTTCGAAGAGCTAAGGAAATAGATGAAAAATAATGGATATATAAAAAATATATACCCTGATGACGGATATATAAAAAAGATGGATACAAAGTACTCAAAATTGGCCTTCATTTCCATTTCATCCATTGTCCCCCAAATTGAGGAGACAAAAACTGGAGCTTTTGAGAGAATGGATCAAAAACCCTTCCGTTCCATTCGATTATTAATATATTCCTTCCTAACAAGGTAAACCTAATTCCATCTAATTCCATTTCATACCCCTTTCCCAAACACACTTTCAGCCTTCATTAATTAACATTCCGAAACCTTACTTTTCTAAATTTTCCAGGGCATCAACAGTCATCAAAAGTTCTATCAAAAAATAAAAAAAAGAAAGAACTCATCAAAAGTAATCCCTGAAGTAAACTAGCATTTATGGAAAATGCTAGCTACAATCATATGATGCAGGACACTCAACACTCGCAGACATGAGCAGAAATGGCGCTATATATTTTCAGAAGCTGCAATCTAATTAAGGTCCGAAAACACCAACCACTGTTACTCGCATTCCCTAAATCCATTCTATGACCAATTTTTGACATCTAGATAAGTTCATTGTACAATAAAATGAGTCAAATAACGGATTAACAGTGCTGCCCGGAATTCTAGCCACACGAATTTAGGAAGCTTCATAAATTTATCCTTTATTTTCCAGAAACCAAAGGTTTAGGTTAAGAATTGAATCACTAACAGAGAAAAGGCTATGATGCATACGGAGTGCGAGTACATACATACCTTCGGGATGTTGAGAACATCAAGAAGTAGGACGATGTCGGTGGCGAATCCCAGGAAGGAAATGCTTTCGTGATCGGGAGAAGGATCGGACAGGCCGTAGCCTCTGTAATCGGGTGCGATAGCTCGGTAACCTGCACCAGCGACAGCGATCATCTGGTGGCGCCAGGAGTACCATATCTCCGGGAAACCGTGCAGGAACACCACCACCTTGGGACCAGTTCCGATCTCCGCTATGTGGATCTTCTGCCCCTCCTTCACGTCCACGAACTTGTGCTCTATCTTCTCCATCAACTTTTACAGCGAGCGAGCGAGCGAGCGAGAGAGAGAGAGAGAGATGGGGTTTACTGCTTTCGAGAGATGGGGTTTACTGATTTCTGGGTCGGAGAGTCCATTCAGTTGACATGCACCGCGGAACGAACATATTACTGGCTTCTAACGTAATTTAAATGTCAATTTCTGGTTTAATATTATTAATTAATTGTTATATCATGTGCTAGATATATGTTATTATTTTATTCAAAGATAGCACACTCAATTTTGATTTTGAGCTTATTATATTGTATTATGTGTAATATTAATGCGACTATACAATGTGTCCCTTTTTTCTAGCAATGTGTCTCTTTTTTTCCATTCAACTTTGATCTTGTTCATTGTTGTGTTGCATCCCAATGATAAAACCCATCCCCAATTGGATTCATCTATTTTTTTTTTTAAATAACTTAATCAAAATCAAACGAGTATTCAATTGGTTATTTTTCTGTTTATTTTTCTAAAATTAGAGGAAAAAGAAGAGAGAAAGAGAGGAAAAGAGAGAAAATAAAAGATAAAACAGTGATTTTGATTCTTTATTTAAAAAGGGGGCATGTTTTTACTATTTTTAAAACGTGGGGCCGTTGGATGATTGTTGCAATTATGTTAAATTTAGGGTAGTTATTCTAATTTATTTGTTTATTTATAATATAATATTATTTCTAGTACTTTATAAATAAAAATACTTTGTCACAATACATACGATGTAATTACCATATTAATGCGACTTAGAAACAAGTCGAGTGTCATTCAGCTGCAATCTCGCGACACAGCCTTAGTTACAAGAAGCTTTTCTGAAATAATGCAGGTTGAATCATCATCCACGGTTGCTGTTGAGGAAGCTGAGGATCAGCTGGTTCACCTGATCAGGAGACTGCTCCTGAACGAAATGGGTTCCTTCAGGCAAGTATGTTATCTCCAGATTTGGGACGAAGGCTTTCACCTGCCCGCTCCTTATAAAATCCTCCATTCCTGGAAATTTCATAACATAATCCTTCTCCCCCATTATCAGCAATGCCGGAGCTTCGACTTTTGTACTTGGGAAGTTGAACTCTTCCTGTAAAGACCTGTAAATGAATAGGTCAGGGCTGCACATAAAACCCCCCTCTCCTCATGTACTAGATATGCCCCTTAGAGGAGTGTAAAGGACGGTGAAGGAAGATGCCAAGGATCTTCCTAAATTCTAATCAGATAGAAACAGTCTTTCAAAAAATTCAGTCTCGTATTGGATAGGGGTAGAAGAGTTAATCCCATTCGGGGTAGTTGCTTATAATAGCTCCTCTTAGAATAGCTTGCCGCAACTCAATAGCCAATATTATCAGTAATGAGTAGTGAGTACCAGTTATCTACGGGTTAAATTCATATCATAAGCAATCAAAATTACCTGTAAGGAACTTGCAGAGCAGCTTGGAATCCAGAGTTCTTGTACAAAGCTCCATAGTTTTCAAGATCTTCCTCTGTAAACCAAGGGGGTAGAGGAGTGGATGGTTCCACCAGATCCATGATCTCTTGGTTTTCTGCAGCTATTGGTATTTCACTTTTGGAGAAGAGAATGTAGATGTTCCGGACGACTGTTTTAGCATCAAACCGGCCAAAATCAGCTTCTGCTCTTCCAGGTTCCTGGAATTCAGCAACAAGCATCAAGCTACAAGAAGCTAAGGTTGTTTAATCAAATTCTAATTACGCAGATATCTGTTGAAAGTACTACACACCCGCCAACGCGAGATATAGAAACCTTCAGGAAGGACTTTGTCGTAAGTATAGGGGCCGGGGGGCACAAATGGAACGCCCAGTGTTATGATTCCTGAGACTCGCTCTGGATGGAGAAGGGCAAAGAAATATGCAGGCCGAGCTCCAAAATCTTTAGCAACAAGAACAACCTGTGAATAAGATGGGACAAAGGGAGGGAGGTAACTGGTAAGAACAAACAAAAATGTTGCTTAAACTTCGGAAGTCAATCTAGGCTCTAAATGTTTTCAATGGTGTTTAGTAGATTGCAAAAGGTCTCAGTCTGGAACACATTTTCATGGAAAATTACCTCTGCTTTCTCAAGGTTCAATAATATAAACAGAAAATTAACTGGGAAATGTCATTTATATTTCAAGAAAGTATACATGTTACAATGAAAAGATGCATGCAGACCATCATTAATGGCAGTCAAAGTATATTTCAGATCAACAGGCTAATGAGATGTTTTAATATTTTCCCACTTCTCTACTTCAAATGAGAATCAAGAGTGTCTTGAAATGAACAGAAAATTTTCAGGAAACTGGATACTCTAAGCTAGAAATCGTCTTCGAGATAATGTAAAATGGAAAATTGCTTGCTTGGTGCCTTCTTCGAGCCAGCTTAACTGTTTTACCAGATGTTTTCTTGTAGAAAATTGGTGCGATTTCTCGCAGTCAAATTAAAATAAAATAAACTTGTGAATAATCCAGATGTCATCTCAGTCTCAAGCTGATCACACTTCTACGGAAACGACAAATGAAGGAAAATCTAGCTTCACCAGTTTTACCAGATGCCTTATTGGCTAGAATTCACCACGATTTCTGGAAGTTAAATCAAAACAAAGAACTTGCGAATAAGATCCAGATCTCAACGCAAATTCCCATTCATAAGCTCTTCACAAATGTAAGGAAATAAAAAGGAACATTGCATGGTAAAACCAAACAATTTGTTTCTAAGGAGTTCAATCATTATAGAATCATGAATGAGAATTTTGTTGGTTTAACCTGACCTGATGTGTAAACTGAATCTTCATAGGGCGAATAAATCAATGAAATGAACTTCTTAAACTATGTCTATATATATTCTACGATTAGAATCACAGTTTTCCTTCTTTCAATACTGTTTCTCGACCAAGGTAAAAGGCAAACATCTGATTTTCTCTTTTTTTTCTTTTTTGACGAGAGATTTTCTCTTAAATCCTTCATAAGTGAGATGCAAATGAACTTATTCTTCTCTCTTCCGTTTTCTTTGCTCCCAAACAGAAACTGTCGAACAAAGGATAACAGTTGCCTGCTACCTTCGGAATGTTGAGGTCATCGAGGATTGCGAGAATGTCGGCGATGGTTTCGGCGAAGGAAAACTTCTCGGGCTCCGGCGGCGGGTCGGACAGCCCGTACCCTCTGAAATCGGGCGCGATCGCTCTGTAACCGGCGGCGGCGACGGCGATCATCTGGTGGCGCCATGAGTACCATATCTCCGGGAAGCCGTGCAGGAACAGGACGACTGATTGGCCGGTCCCGATCTCGGCGACATGGAGGTTCAGGCCGTTGATTTGGAGGTACCTGTGCTGAATCTGGTCCATTGTTCTGAGGAAAAAGGCTTAGGAGGAGAAGAACTGAAGAAGAGAGAGTCGGTGGAGAGCTGTGCTCTCTCGCAATGGCGAGTGGTTGGAAGCTGAGAGATAAGAGAGGTCCTCGTCCATCGTTTTAGTCCTGTTCGAGCTTTATCAGTACAGTCTCACTTCGATCATATCGAAGCGTTGAAAAGGATACCAACACACAAAAAAAAAAAATAAAATAAAATAAAATAAAATACAAAAATATTAATTCCTCATTTTTAAATTAAATATGTACTAATAAAATCATAACCTTACATACGCAATTTATTTTAGGATTACCACTCTTACGTTGTTTTTAACTGTTCGTACCCTCAATTTTAACAAAAAAATAAATCACAAATAAAATTTTTATCTCATTGTATAGGATAAAAAATTAAATCCACAATCTATTAATATAAGTCTTAAGTTATAATGATCCAATCACTCAATTTGCGCGTCGAGGGTACGTAAATTTTTTAAAAGGGAATGATTTAAAATTTAAATTTTTTATTTTTAATAAAATTTAATAATTAAAAAATAAAAATTAGTTTCTACTATAGAACTTGACAAGCTTAAGAAGAAGGGAAAGATATATAATATATATTTTTATATGAAATATTATATTAATATAAATTATATATTAAGGTAGTGTTTTTTAAAATGAGTATGATAAAGGAATATTAAAATAAAATTGAAATATTTTTTGATTAAAATATTGAATGATCAAGATAAGATGAGAAAATATTTTAAAATTTTTATTAAATTGTTTGTTAAATTTTTTGAAATACATTAGAAGACACAAGTATAATTTTTTTTTATTTGTAATGACTAATATATGCTTAAATTGAGAAAGAATAGATAAACATATCTAAAAAAATTAAAATAAGGAGTTATATGTGATTTTTTTTTAAAATTCATCAGATAAATTAATAAATACGTTAAAAATGACAAACATTTAAAATAGTTCTCATATTTAATTTTTTTATCTTATATTTTGATTAACAAACATTATCTATATAAATAATAAATAAGTTTATATATTTTATTATATTACATATAGTATATTTATAATAATAAATAAATATTTTTATGATATATTATATTACATATTTTATTTTTATATAACAGAGTTTTGATTCCTATTGATATATTATAATATATTAATTAAGGGATCAAAACTCTTAAGATATAATATCTCATTATATTATAACATATACTATATGCAGAAGTTTGTAATATTATAGGAATTAAATCACAAACTTATGATATACTATTGGGATATTGGTAGTATATGATATTGATGACAAATATAATATTTTATCTATATAATATCAACCCTTGAGTAGCGTGCGGCTTTCTTTCTGACAGAAGTTCACTTTCAAGAACCCTAACCCTGAGCTTATACAGCTTGATTTTCTGCTGTTGTAGTAATCATCAAAAGGCGCGCTCGTCTCACCGGCTTCTCCTCACAGTTTGCTGAGGTTAGTCATGTCTCCGCTCATAACTGTTGATTTTTATGTTACTTGCTGAATATTCGCTTTTCACTCGGGCTGGTCCCTTTTCCTCGCGTGAATTGGTTCTTTCCTGAAGTTCTTTGTGAAATTTATTTTCGATATTTCCTTGCCATGTTTGAATGAGTTTGTGATTAGTATGTAGGGTTTATATTTCAACTTTCGTTCTTTTCTTTTATTGATGCTCTGTTTTTCTTCCTTTAATTCTGCAATTTTACATCCCAATGTTCATATTCTGTCCCAACTCCTTCATTTCTTCTTGTTTGTGTTGTTTTAGCTTCGTACTTGAATAGGTTTAAGATTAGTCTTTACGGTTTATGTTTCAAGTTTCGTTTCTGGTTTTTTGCGCTTTCTCAATTCAGCTAGGCTCAAGCTTTGCCTCTTGCCTGTTGTTTGGTTCTGAGGGCATTTAATTCTCCGTCGATGTAATGATACTGTGTGCTGTTTATTCTTGACTCGTTTTGTTGACAACGGGTTCCACTAAGGTGTTTCTTTTATTTATTTATTGATAGATTGCACAAACGTGTCTTATACCTCGTATGCATCAAGAACTTCTTGATTTGAAGTCCATCGTTGTCAGGTGCTCCTAGAAACGAGGCGCAGCTCTATGCATCTCTTCAAGATTGAGGCGCAACGCCATCCAAAAGGTGCTGCCTGCGAATCATGCACCTTATGCAAATAGTCTATTAAAAACCCTTAAAACTAAACTCAAAATCACATAACCAAGAAACCGAACTGAAGCAAGGAGTCTTGTTCATTCTGGTTCAAGTTTTTTCAGAAATGGTTTAGTTTTGGTCTGCAACTTCAAAAAACCAAGGTGTTTGATTCAGTTTTAGTTAAGAGGGTTGGGAAATTGAGCCAAACTGAAATATATTGCCTTGTTGAAACCGAACTGAACTGGAAAAATAAACAACCTCCAAGTTTGAGAGAGAGAAGGGTGGTTTTCTTTTGCTGACCTTTGGTACCTGGATCTTGTAATTCTTGAGGAGGGGATGATCCAAAGCTGGCTGTGTTCTTATATAAACACAGTCTATGATGTTATCTTCATCTGGGCTTTGCAGATAAGATCAACCAAGACTGGAAGCACCAAATTAATAGAAGAACTGAAGTCAAATCAATAATACTTAAATGAGAATATATAACATATAAATGCATAAATGTGTAAATGTATGCCTCTATGGTTAAGGCAGCAGGCTTCTTGATCTTTTCCAGGTGTCTCTGGATCCTATGAAGTTTCAAGCTCCCAACTTGCCTATGTATGTCTGTTTTTTGTGTTTAAATGTTGAGATGGGGATGTTGGTATGGTATTGGTTTGGTATAATTGAGAAATTGAACCAGAAAAAAAAAAAAAAAGAACTGAGGTGCTCAGCGTTGGTTCTATTACGATGCATTGCTCCATTCTGTTTTGGTTTAATGCATTTCAAATACCAAGCACTTTGGTTTTTTTTTTTTTTTCCCCGCAAAACTCATAGTTTGTACACCTATAGTGAGAACTCAACAAACGTTGTTGCCTTCTCATTCGATGAATCAAATGTCCTTCAGTGAATCAAGTTCCTTCTGCATCCAAAAAAAAAAATGTAATCAAGTTCCTTCAACGATTTGACTCCACAAAAAACTTGAGCTATTTATTTTATTTATTTCTTATTTTATTGTCCAAAATTCTTTTGCTTAATTTGTTGACGTGGTTTTGGAATTAGTTTATTCGATTTGAGTGCATATTTGCTGTTTTAGACTTCTAGTTTTTTTGTTGAAATGGTATTAGTTGTTATTGTAGTGGTTGAAATAATATTAGTATTTAGTTGTTACTATAGTGTTGGTTATTTGTTATTTGTGTTTTATAAGTTTGCAATTTACCTCTTTATAGGTATGTATTGAAAGTAATGATGTATAAATATTTTATACACACTTTGAAAAAATGTGTTATGCATCCATGAGGTTGCACTTTGTGTCTCGGCTCCAATCACTCTTTGCACCTTGTATTTCTATGGGTTATATTGAATGATGATTTCAATAGAATCTAACTTTATTTGTGACTGGTTTTGTTACCAATGGGTTACACAAAGGAGTTCTATTTATATGTTTATTGATAGATTACACACAGGTGTCCTGTACCTCTTATCCATCAATAACTTCTTGATTTGAACATGGTGTGACATTAGATTGACCGGTTTAGGGTAGAACACTGACCATGCATTACGGGTAGGTGGTTTGGTCATCATGTCTTCTCTTCCTTTCTACACCTCCAACTGTATCGGGCCTGATTGCGTTGAATGCAACTATACAGAGGCTGTAACCTGGCTGGACTTGTAGGCCTATGACCTGCCTCATCAAGGAGTAGAATTTAGATGAGGCTTGTTTATAATCTTGAGTAGGCTGTTGATTCTGTAGAAAGCATGTAGTCTAACTCACTGCACTTGGACATAGAGATTGGGTTGCAAATGAGCCGAGCCACTTGCGAACAGCTCGGTGCTTGGCTCGTTCGTTAAGGTAAGCGAGCCGAGTTTGAGAAACTTTAAAGTTCGATTTGTTAACAAGCTGAGTTTAAACTTAGTAAAGCTCAGCTCGGTAGCTTTGCGGCTAGCTCGAATAAAGGCTCACGAGCTGGCTCTGCAAACAAATGACTTAAGTAATTTGGCAACATAATTTGGTCAAGCCTGCATATGTTAAAGGTGTAGTGTGTGTGTGTGTGGATTTTTCCCTGATGTGACAAAGAGGTGCTTCGCAATCTATTCAGGACCATTTTTTTTCCATCCTTTTAAAATCAGAATTACAATTTCTGCGGTATGTTTGTACATATAGAATGTTCTCAATGCTAGTCACATTATGGAAACCTATGAGATGGAGTTGAAGTTGAGTTGAGCCAAGAGCGTCTATCTCTGTGTGCACATGTGTCTCTTTAGAATGAAAGTTTGGCAAAACGAGTGGATATCCTTGGACATGTTTGAATATGTTCTTGCTTTCTATTGTACTAAAACATTTAACTTTATATGATTAAACAGGAGAACTTTTACTCCTTTCAGAAAGAAAGAAATAAATAAAATAGAGAACATCCTTGCGTCTTTAATTTGGATCATCATTTGTGGATACAAATAATATTCTGTTACCAAATCCATCCTGGTGCTGCAGTTTTGATGTGTGGATCAATGTGGGCTTTTATATGATGAGTGGATGCATAGCTCCAATTTGTATCGATTTCCTTTTCGTATGTGGAAGGATCTCCTTGATGCTTTCTGATGATACTTTTTTATTTGTTGTATATGGTGTGCATCTGGCACTAAATATTCAGAAAACAATACCTGAGCACTGGGGATCCCTTCCCGAACCTCCCCTGACCCTTGAGCTTTGGGAAAGCCTTCTGCAAAAGAAGCAAGGGAATTGCTGCTTACAAATACAACCCTTCCCCATTCCTCACAATGCATAGTGCCTCGTGCACTGGGGATACCCTTTTAGTCAGAAAATAATATGAGTTGTATGTTCACCATGATTTCTAGCATTAATTTGTTGTTGAAACATGCAGTAACATTTGCTACGTGCTCTTTCGGAGAGTATACGAATTCAAACTGTAAAACACTATAACTCACCAATTCATGGCGGACTTGGAAAAGTTGCTTCTGGAAGCAGCTGGAAGAACCAGTACAGCAGGGAGGAATCGGCACTCACCTCCAGCATCTAGAAGGCGTCATGATGGTTCATATTCTGATGGTGGAAGCGACTCAAAGAATGATGACTCAGACGATGATCGTGGTTATGCAAGCAGGAAGCCTTCTGTATCTCAAGTTCCTCTGAAGAAGAGGCTAGATCCTGCAGAAAGAGATGATGATCAGAGCAGCCAGGAAGAAGGGGATGATGTTGTTTATGCTCATGATGCTGATAGTGGTGATGACTCCATTGGGAGTGATCTTTACAAGGATGAAGCAGACAGGCAAAAGCTTGCAGAGATGACAGAACTTGAGAGAGAGTTCATATTGTCAGAGCGTGCATTTAAAAAAGATGATAAAGAATTGCGTGAGAAAATGAGATCAAAACGGAATGACAAGATGCCCCAGCCAAGAAAAGAGAGAGTAAGTCCACGTCGGACATCTTCTCGTGGCATGCGCTCTTCTGCCAGATCGGCTGACAGAGCAGCTGCCAAGGATGATGCATTGAACGAGTTGCGAGCAAAACGACTGAAGTATCAGGATCCTGAAGCTCATCAGAAACTAAAGGATGCGGCAACTAGGGGAGGTTCAGGGAGCAGAGGATTTTCACCAGTTAAGGGGAGGTTCAGATCAGCAAGTACAAGTAGCTCCAGTCGGAGTGAAAGTGGGTCCAGTAGTGAAGATGAAGAGTCAATGGGGAATGAAGGGATGGCTGACAGTGATGAAGACAAGACTTCGACAAAAGTGCCAACATTTGAAGATGTAAAGGAGATTACTATTCGAAGGTCAAAATTGGCTAAATGGTTTATGGAACCTTTCTTTGACGAATTGATTGTTGGGTGCTTTGTCAGAGTTGGAATTGGGAAATCTAGATCCGGGCCAATTTACAGGCTTTGCGTTGTCCGGAATGTTGATGCCTCGGAACCTGATCGGCCGTACAAGCTGGAGAACAAAACCACATACAAGTATCTAAATGTTGTCTGGGGCAATGAGAGTTCTTCTGCCAGGTGGCAGATGGCTATGGTTTCAGACTCCCCTCCTCTCAGGGAGGAGTTTGACCAGTGGGTTAGGGAGGTGGAGCGTAGTGGTGGCCGGATGCCAAGCAAACGGGATGTACTGGATAAGAAGGAGGCCATACAAAACACCAACATGTTTGTATACTCTGCTGCCACTGTAAAGCAAATGTTGCAGGAGAAAAAATCTGCCACCCGGAGGCCACTAAATGTTGCAGCTGAGAAGGATCGGCTGAGGAGGGAGATGGAAGTGGCCAAAAGTAAGAATGACGAGGCAGAGGTGCTGAGAATTGAGGTGAGACTGAAGGAACTGGACGCAACCAGGCAAGCTCAGGAGAAAGATAACAAGGCTATAAGGTTGGCAGAAATGAACAGGAAAAATAGGGTTGAGAATTTCAAAAATGCATCTGAACTAAAACCTGTGAATACAAGTTTGAAAGCTGGCGAGGCTGGGTATGATCCCTTTTCAAGGCGATGGACTAGGTCAAGGAATTACTACGTCTCAAAGCCCAGTGAAGCAAATGAGGCTGCAGAATCTGCAGCTAATGGTGATACTAGTTCAATGGCAGGTAGAGAGAGTAATGGAGCGAATGGTGTGTTAACAGCAGAGGCTGGCATTGCAGCTACAGCAGCAGCCCTGGAAGCTGCAGCTGATGCAGGGAAGTTAGTGGACACAAGTGCACCTGTGGATCAAGGAACAGAGTCAAATACAATGCATGATTTTGAGCTGCCAATCTCTTTGGCTACTCTTCAGAAGTTAGGTGGGCCCCATGGAGTCCAGGCAGGATTCATGGCTAGAAAGCAGAGGATAGAAGCAACAGTTGGTTATCGTGTCCCAGATAATGATGGAAGGAGACACGCACTGACTCTTACAGTTGGTGACTACAAGAGGCGCAGAGGTTTGCTCTAAATCTGTGTGCTGGCTCAGTGTTGCATGTTAGAAGGTAAAAAGTTCTACTTTCTGTTGCCATGTCATGTTCATAGGAAATGGCAGTAACTAAGAGTAGGGTTCTTCTTGGGATCTTGTAGCATCTATGTTAGATTATCCTTTGACCATTGTCAAGCTCCTGTTAAGTTGGTTGGAAGGTGCATGCATGTTAGAATTTGTATGAATGCGAGTCCGTTGAATTATGACTTAAGATATTATTAATTTTAATTTGAATAAGTTAAATATTAGTTAAATCTGATTTGAATAAGTTAAATATCAGTTAAACTATGACTTATTATTTATGCTATTTTGTAGAAAAATATTTTTTGATTTGTTAGTGTTGGAGAGTCCTATGATCCGAGGGAACCTCAAGGTAAAAAATAAGAGTCCAAAGCAAAGAAGGAGACTGCAATTGATGTGGGCTTCGGTTGTGGGCTGGCGCATCAAGATAAAGGTGGAGAAAAAGAAGGATAAAAATAAGATAAGACTCCTAATCAAGTAGGAGAATTTATAGGAATAGATTTGTATATTATCTTGTAAATATTCTCATTTATGTTGCTTATCATCTGCTAGAATTTAGAAACTGATAACATAGAATGCTGTATATAAGTCCTATTTCATGTGAAATCAAGTATGTTTTTGGATTTCCACCAAATCAGTCTTTTGTTTCTAGGGTTCCTTACTTTAGGAACCAAATTTGTTCATGGTATCAGAGCTCGGCTCTACTTAGTCCAAAGATCCGAATCAGATGAAGCCTCAAGACCGTGAGAATGCAGCCCCAACTGCAGCGGAGTCTTCCTTGAGTTCGGATCTTCAACAATCAGCGATTTCAACTGCTGGAGCGCCTAACAGCACTCTTTCCTTGGATAGTCATACTTTGCATATCACCCAACATAGGTTGAACGGAAGAAACTTTAGAGAATGGTTTCAATCCGTAACCTTGGTGATTAAAGGCAAAGGGAAATACGGCTACCTCACAGGTACAATCCAAACTCCACCAGAAAATTCAGTAGAATATCAAAGATGGGAGATAGAAAATTCGATTTTGATGGCCTGGATTATCAACTCTATGGAGCCTAAGATAGGCCGACCCTATCTATTTTACAAAACAGCCAAAGAAGTTTGGGAGGCTGTTCAGGAGATCTATTCTGATCTCGAAAATACAGCCCAATGCTTTGAGGTTAGGGCTGCAATTCGGAATACCAAGCAGGGCAATCTTGGAGTGACTGAATACTACAATAACCTAGTGGAACTATGGCAGGAGATGGATCTATTTTATGATCCTAGCTGGAAGTGTGCAGATGATAGCCAAAAGTATAGCAAAATGCTGGAAAAAGAGAGAATCTTTGATTTTCTCCAAGGGCTCAATCCAGATTTAGATGAGGTAAGAGGAAGATTGTTGGGTACAAAACCTTTACCATCTCTTCGGGAGGTGTTTGCCGAGGTTAGACGGGAAGAAAGCAGAAAAAGGGTGATGCTACCAACCACCGAACCTAATTCAGGATCAGCCCTTACTGCTGCAAGAAAAGAAGACATTCCAAAGGATAAGCAATGGTGTGAACATTGCAATCGGCCTTATCACACCAAGAGTACATGCTGGAAGCTGCATGGGAAACCCCCAAACTGGAAACCGAAACCGAAGAAGGACAGATCGGCTTATGCTGCAACAAGTGCACCCACTAGTGAAAAGGGAACAGGTATGGGATTAACTACTGATCAAATTGACTTCTTACAGAAACTGTTACAAAGCTCATATATTGCAAAGGAATCAGATGAGGCAGCACCAAATTATTCAGCATCTATGGCACAAAAAGGTCAGTTTCTTTCTCTAGTTGCTAGGAGAATGAATAAGAGTCATTGGATAGTAGATACCGGGGCATCCGACCACATGACCGGATCTACTACTGCTCTTGATAATTTTCAGATAGGGGATAAAGATCTAACTGTTTTGATGGCTGATGGATCTCAATCATTGGTGAAAGGAAAGGGAAGTGTTTGTGTTGCTGATTTATTACTAAAATCAGTATTGCTTGTGCCAAACCTAAGTTGTAATCTGCTATCAGTAAGCAAACTAACAAGAGACTTGGATTGCATTATAACATTCTTTCCTTCATATTGCATTTTTCAGGACCGATCCTCGGGGAAGGTGATTGGCAGTGCTGAGGAGAAGGAGGGACTTTACTGGCTTTCTGATAATAAGGAGTCTCTTAGTCAAGTTTGTCATAGATTTTCGCTTATGGTCAGTTCAGATTCTGAAATTTTGTTATGGCATAAACGCCTTGGTCATCCTAGCTTTTCCTATTTGAAACACTTGTACCCTAATCTATTTATCAATAAAGAAAAAATGGTGCTCAAGTGTGATCATTGCATCCTTGCTAAACAAACTCATGGTACTTATCAATCAGTCCCTTATACTCCTTCGAAACCGTTCTATTTGATCCATAGTGATATATGGGGACCGGCTAGAGTACCAAATCTAAATGGGGCAAGATGGTTTATAACTTTTATTGATGACCATACAAGAGTGTGTTGGGTATACTTGATGAAAGAAAAATCTGAGGCATGTGCAATCTTTCAAACTTTCCATAAACTCATTTTAAATGTCTTTCAGTCCTCTATTTGTATCCTTAGGACTGACAATGGTCGGGAATACTTTTCCCACTCGTTTACCCAATATCTTACTACTAATGGGATCTTCCATCAAAGCACTTGTCCATATACCCCTCAACAAAATGGAATAGCTGAAAGGAAAAATCGACACTTGCTTGAGGTGGCTAGATCTCTTATGTTCACAAGTTTCATGCCTAATAGATATTGGGGGGAGGCAGTTCTAACAGCTGCATATCTAATTAATAGACTGCCTACCAAAGTCTTGAAGTATCAAGTTCCACTACAAAATCTCACTTCCATCTTTCCCCATGCTCGTATTCTAAATACTCTTCCTCCCAAGGTTCTTGGATGTGTGGTGTATGTCCATCAAACCAGTCCAAATCAGCATAAACTTGAACCAAGAGCATTAAAGTGTATATTCATTGGGTATTCTCCTACCCAAAAGGGTTATAAATGTTTCTGCCCTACATCACAAAAAGTCTTCATCTCTTGTGATGTAACATTTATGGAAAGTGAGTCATATTACCCAAATAACTCTCTACAATTGAAAGATAATCATTGGGATCCAGCAGTACCCATGCCTATTTCATTACCTATACCTCAGCTTAACCAAAATAGTGTTTTTAATCAAACTGCTGCAGCTGATTCTTCCCAGCCAGCATACTCTAAATCTAATCACCCGAGCCTATTACCTTCTCAAGAACCCCAAATCTCAGCTGAATCTATGGAAACTGATTTAGGGGACAACTTGAATCTAGAAAAGCCAATACAAGTCTACTCAAGAAGAGGAAAACAACCAGCTCCTCAAAACTGCCAACTGCTAGAACTAAGGGAAAGTCCAGTGAATGAAGAAGAAGTTACAGCTGTTGACAGTGACTTGCATCTCCCTATTGCTGTTAGGAAAGGGGTAAGATCATGTGTAAAGCATCCTATTTCAAATTACTTGACATATTCCAGGTTATCTCCCGAATTCAAGGCTTTCACAGCTCATTTAGATACAGTGGCTATACCTCGGAATATTCAAGAGGCACTAAATGATCCCAAGTGGAAAGAGGCAGTAATGGAAGAGATGAAGGCACTAAAAGGTAACCACACATGGGAAGTTGTTGATTTTCCGGAAAACAAGAAGATCATAGGCTGTAAATGGGTATTCACCATTAAATACAAATCAGATGGGAGTGTGGACAGATATAAGGCTAGGCTAGTTGCCCAAGGTTTCTCACAAACCTATGGGATAGATTATGAGGAGACATTCGCACCGGTCGCAAAACTAAATTCTATATGGGTACTGTTATCTATTGCTGTAAACATGGATTGGGAATTGCTCCAATTTGACATAAAGAATGCATTCTTGAATGGGGAGTTAGAAGAAGAAGTATATATGCGGATTCCACCTGGTTTTGATACTGAAGAAAGTGGAAAGGTGTGCAAATTACAAAAATCTCTCTATGGATTGAAACAGTCTCCAAGGGCATGGTTCAAAAAGTTCAGCTCTACTCTCATTAAATTTGGATACAAACAAGGTGATGCCGACCATACTCTCTTTGTTAAACATGCTACTAATGGAAAAAGATGTATCTTAATTGTGTATGTAGATGATATAATCATTACAGGAGATGATACTCATGAGATAGCAGCCCTGAAACAAAAATTGAAAGAAGAATTTGAAGTCAAAGACCTGGGTGAAATGAAGTACTTTCTTGGAATGGAAGTAGCAAGGAGCAATCTAGGTATTGTTATCTCCCAACGAAAATACACTCTAGATCTCCTAAAAGAAACTGGAATGTTGGGATGCAAACCTAGGTATACTCCATTAGAAAGAAATTGGAAATATGTGAAAAAGGATGATGACTTGGTGGTTGATAAAGATAGATATCAAAGACTCGTAGGGAGGTTAATTTATCTCTCCCTAACTCGCCCAGATATAGCATATGCAGTGAGTATTGTTAACCAGTATATGCATGCTCCAACTCAACGACATATGACAGCTGTGTATCACATATTAAGATACTTAAAAGGAACTCCTGGTAAGGGATTGCTATTTCAAAAGAGCGATGAAAGAGGAGCTGAAGGGTTTTCTGATGCAGATTGGGCTGGATCAATAACAGATAGTCGATCAACATCAGGGTTTTGCACTAAGTTATGGGGAAACCTAGTTACATGGAGAAGCAAGAAACAATCAGTAGTGGCAAGAAGCAGTGCAGAAGCAGAATTTAGGGCGATAGCTCAAGGCATATGTGAGCTTATTTGGCTGATGAGGCTTATGGAGGACCTACAAATACCTTTGACTCAACCAACAAAACTATATAGCGACAACAAGTCAGCCATATGCATTGTTAAAAACCCAGTACAGCATGACAGAATGAAACACGTCAGGATTGATCGAAACTTCATCCAAAGAGAAATTAATGAAGGAGGCATAAATCTACTTTACATTCCTACAACAGAGCAGATAGCAGATGTGTTGACTAAAGCTATGTCAAGACCTGGTTTTGAGATCCTTATCAACAAGCTAGGAATGAGAGATATCTATTCCTTAGCTTGAGGGGGGTGTTGGAGAGTCCTATGATCCGAGGGAACCTCAAGGTAAAAAATAAGAGTCCAAAGCAAAGAAGGAGACTGCAATTGATGTGGGCTTCGGTTGTGGGCTGGCGCATCAAGATAAAGGTGGAGAAAAAGAAGGATAAAAATAAGATAAGACTCCTAATCAAGTAGGAGAATTTATAGGAATAGATTTGTATATTATCTTGTAAATATTCTCATTTATGTTGCTTATCATCTGCTAGAATTTAGAAACTGATAACATAGAATGCTGTATATAAGTCCTATTTCATGTGAAATCAGGTATGTTTTTGGATTTCCACCAAATCAGTCTTTTGTTTCTAGGGTTCCTTACTTTAGGAACCAAATTTGTTCAGTTAGCAAATTATTTTACAGATTTGTTGATCTTTTGCTTTATAAATAAGTGTTATCAATGCTCAATAAAATAATTAGCTTGAGAAGTCCATAAAAATACTAACAAATGGTATCAGAGCGTATTTTTTTAAGGGACCTATGAATTGAGAGAAATCAAACATAACCTACAACACAACCTTTAGAAATGGAAGCAGAGATGGATGCGGATGTCGACATGTTTAGGGCTGAGGAAGAAGAGGACCCTAATGCTAAGGACTTGGAGGAAATGAAAAAGAGACTTAAGGAGATAGAAGAGGAAGCTGGTGCCCTTCACGAAATGCAGGACAAAGTTGAAAAGGAAATGGGCGCTATTCAAGATTCTTCTGGTGGGTCTGCTACACAGGCTGAGAAGGAAGAAGTGGACTCCTTGTCAATATATGTTGGCAATGTTGACTACGCATGCACGTTAGAGGAGGAGTTATTTTAATTTTACTCAAAATCATATCCATGCTTATGTCCTAAATAATGCCTATACCCCATAATCATACTTATGCCTCATAACCATAAACCATAAAATGTTCATATGTCTATAACCAAGACATGCAAAAATTAAAAATTTACATTTGTAACTTCAAAGTCAATGAAGAGTGTTGAATTATGACTTAAGATACTACCAATTCTAGTTTGAATAAGTCAAGTGTCAGTTAAATCTGATTTGAATAAATCAAATATCAGTTAGATTATGACTTGTTATTTATACTATTTTGTAGAAAAATGTTTTTTGATTTGTTAGCAAATTATTGTGCAGATTTGTTGATCTTTTATTGTATAAATAAGTGATATCAATGCTCAATAAAATAATTAGCTTGAGAAGTCCATAAAAATACCAACACAGTCTCGTTATCTTAGTCCTCTTTAATGTTGTTTACTTGTTTTTGAGAAAATTGCATGCTAATTTCAGGGTATGTTGGTCTTAGCACCAATTTATCAGATATGATTTCCCTTGAGTATGTTCTTGCTTATCTGGGCCAGTGTTTAGTTAGTTTGCATTGTGCAGATATAGTAAAGAAAGTGTTTGCCTTGGCACGAAGACACGATACTGACCATTTAGTATCTTAATCACAGGCACCATGTGAAAGTCGCCAACTCACTTTTTGCATATTTCCTGTCTATATGTCAGTGACCATTTAGCATCTTAATTACGCATAGTAATTTCAAAAACTCAAGAGAGAATAACTTTTGTAACTGTGGAAGGTTCAAGTGTTTCATCACATTAATTTTTTCATTATTAGTCAAACAACCCAGAAAGAATAAAAGCAAATACCTTTTCAGTCCCCAAAACTTTTTATTTTTATTTATTTTTTTCTGTTCTAAAGCTCCTAGGGAAGCTCTACTTTTAGCATGTCTAGTGTTGTAATGATCAAATTTTCTACAAGGCATCCTAATTATATGCATCATCGCACGGAACAGAACCTCAGACTTCTCATTGGGAAGTAACTCATAGTAAATAATAATAATGGAAGAGAAGCTTTTTCCAATCAAGTACTAAATTATGTGAAGTTATTCATCTTGAGATAAGCAGCCGTGATGTCATAGTTTATGTGAAAATATTTGCTTGAAAAAGATAAAAGGTATCTAATATATTTTATTTTTTGTATTATTTAAATAGATATGTAATATTAATTAAATATTTTTATATAAATTATCACATCTACAGGGAGTGACCTCAAATTCCACTAGTATATCTGAGTTTTTAATTTTTGTGACTTTTATTATTTTAAAAATAAAAATAAAATCCAAAATTGTGTCTAATTTTAATTAAAAAATAAAATAAAATTTAAGTTGACCCAATTGTGCACGAGTGCGTGCTTTCAACAGTGAACAGCAAGTAGTGGTGCTAGGTCTTCTCACCCTCATTGGTAGAATTAGATTAACACAGTAATTAGTCTATAATTTTGATAAATTTACATTTTATTTAGGATTTATTTACTTGGGTGTAAAATAATTTTTTTAAATAAATTTTCACTGTTCGTATTTGGTTGACAACAAATTTTAAAATATTTTTATAATAAAAATATATTACAGTAAAGAATATAAAATAATTTACTAATTCAAAATCTGCAAATTATTTTTCTATTTATACCAAAACTAATAAATTATTTTTTCTTTTGCCAAAGCATATTTACACGTATGCATGTCTATATTATATAAATAAAATAAGAACAAATAAAACTTAATTCTAAATTTATTTCAAACGTAAGTTTGTAAAATTTAAATAAATTTTGTATTTTAAGTTGTATAGAACTAAATATTAGAAATGAATTCTATATAAAATTCATTTGTAAATAATTTCGCATTTCAAATTCATTCATTCCAAACAGTGTAAGAAAAAAAGTTACCGACCATGTTGAGGTCAAATGATTATTATATTTTTTAAAAAAATATTAAGAATCAAAAACGAAAACAAAATTAAGTAGTCCTAAGCTCTCAATAAACAAAAATATTAATTATTCTGAAAAATGAAAAGATAAGGACAAATTACACGCATTATTCTGAAGATTTGAGAAAAATATAAACGCCTTTGATATTTAAAAAATAATAAATATTTCATAACCATTAATTTTTTCTTATTTTAAAACTTTAATATTTATTCTCTCTCCTTTCTTATGGGACTTTGTTGTCATAGTCCCTCCCTCCTCGTTCACACAATCAAGTCATTTTTGTTTCTTTTGGCTCAAAAAAGAGATGGTCGGCCATAAGCTTGCAATAACAGGGGACAGGCTTCAACAATTAGTCCATCGAGCGGTGGCTAACACTTACAAACACTCCAACACTCAAATAAGTGAGAGAATAAGTTGGTAGAGTATCAGTAGACTAAAGAAGAATATATCTTGCCTCTTGAGATAGTTGGTCTATATAAAAGAAGGAGATGACCTCTTGCATGCATGTGTTGTGTATTTTCAAGGTGATAGAACTGGATATCTAGCGCTGACGAAACTCCTTGACGATGACATGGTGCCGACGAGACCTTCATTAATATGGATGAGATTCGCCATTAATGAATATGAGATCTGTCATTAATGAAAATGTGATCTTGAGCAGGCGTGAGACTATCTAGTATGTGGCTGCAATGATGCTGCTATAAGCTGGCGTAGTGCCATAATTGGGTCAAGGTTGGGCCAAGATCGGGTCGGAGATTGAGGGCTGACATTGGGATGGTACAATCCAATTTTCAACTAGCAAGAAATCCTATTTTGATATAAGTAAAGAGAGAGAGAAAGTTTCAAAGATAAGACATTGTCATCGTGTTATTAGAAAAAAGAGAAATGTTATTTCTATAAATTGCTTGACACACAAAGAATGTAATGATAAAAATACCACTCATTGATCACCCATCAAATTAAATTCTTACCCAAAATTTTAACTTCCTTCTCACGACCATGGATGAAGTCTGCGATCATAAAACCCCACGGAGTGGCCTCAACGATCAGCTGAGGGAGGTGGGCTAGTTTGATCTCCAGGTTCGAATCCTCACCCAACACAGTTGCTGGTGAATAATACTAAGATTTACTTTCTCGTCATTAAAGAGGTATAGTGGTAGGGCGCTCGCAAGGGGATGTCACCCCAAATTGGTGATCATGGATGAAGTTCGATCATGATGTCCAATCAAACTTCATCCATGATCGGACTTCAAGTTCATCCATCCATGGATGAAGTCTGATTATGGATGAAGTCAAATCAGACTTCGAAGATGAAGTCCTATTGAAAAGAAGTTGTGAAAAAATTTATTTGGTCTTTAAATATTTTATGAGGACAAAATAATCAATTAATCCCTTTCAATCATTCATTTAGTAATTCAATTTGTACCAGTAACAAAGTTCTAAAAAAAATAGGTGGGTATGATGTCTCCACTTTCTGTGTGTCTCTCTCTTTCTCAGCCCATCATCTCTCTCTCTAATGTCAGCGACAACCAACAATTCAACCTCTATTAAAATTTTCTGTCAAATTATGTTTTGTTTTAGAGGTCTTTGCAAAAAATAAAAAAAAAATGTTCGAAATGGGGCATAGTAGACATTGGCAAAAAGGCGGCATGGCATGGTCGAAAAAGATGAATATGCTCTTTTCTTTCCATCTCACAAACCCTACCTATCTCGTGTGAGGTTGATGAGCTTTTTGGAGAATCCCACCTTAAAAGGAGGGTGCACCTGCTTGTGGGGTTGTGCCTGCTGCCATATACCTTAGTTTTGTTTCTTAATATTTTGGGTACTTTTAAAAATTAATCTTTAACCTTTTTAACAAATTCCAAAAATAGTGTGTAATTATTAAAAAAAAAAATTGTTTGGGAAGCATCTCGTCCACTTATCAATCCGAAGAAGTTTCTCACCATTTTCGCATTCCAACGAAAATCTCAAAATTGACCCGTCTCTCTCTCTGTACTCTCACTCAAATGTTCCACTCCATAGAACAGTGTACAGATGGCCTGCTTTCTTTGCCGTACTTTTGGTCCCAATTCCAAAGAGGTTTAAAACACAAAAATTACCTTTTGATTTCATTTGCCGCTTCCGCCATCAAAACCCTTCTCCTACCTCCTCTCTCTCTAGAATGAAAGTACTGACACCCAGCGCTTCAAACTTCAGCTCCACAACCACAAGCATCCATGGAAACCCAGAAATTTCACACTTCCACCAACCCATCTCACCTTCTTCACTCTCTGCACACTAACACTAGATCCATCTTCGCCCTTCTGTCTTCCTTCCTCCTCCTCGTCCTCGCTTATAATGGCGCCGCCGTTTTCTGCCTGCATGTCCCCTTTCTGGCCCAAATTTCGCCGGGAAAAGCTGCCGGAGAATCGAGGAAGTCGCCGTCTTCTTCCACGCCGAAGACCCAGCTGCCCACCTCGCAGAAATCACAGAATTTTCTGCCGGATAGAGTCGCCGGGAAGCCTATTAAATGGTCGACTTCTTCGACAAAGCTGTCCACCGAAATATATGCAATCAGAGAAGACAACCCAATCGTGCGGAAACCGCTGTACATTTCCGCGTTTTTCTCGCGGAAGAGAAGAAGAAAACGCAAGCCTGCTTTTGCGATTCTTCGCTTGGATCCTCGGGCGGCCCTGTTCTCGACCCGAGTAAAGGATTTTCTCAGTGAAAATCAATGCAAAATCCGGTTTTTCATGACTTGGATTTCTTCGGTGGGCTCATTTGGAGACAGAGAACTGTTTGCTGTGCAGAGCTTGTTCAATTCTCACCCCAATGGCTGCTTGATCATCGTCTCCAACTCGATGGATTCGAGAAGAGGAATGGCGGTTCTAAGGCCGTTCTTGGAAAAGGGCTTTCATGTCGCTGCAATTTCGCCTGATTTCAATTACCTCTTCCAACACACAGCCGCTAAAGCTTGGTTTGATCGGCTATGGCGAGGAAATGTGCGTCCAGGTGAAGTTTCCTTAGGCCAAAATCTCTCAAACTTACTCAGACTCGCTTTGTTGTACAAATTTGGAGGCGTTTATATAGACACAGATGTCATAGTCTTGAGGAGTTTGGGTCAATTGAGGAATGCCATTGGAGCTCAAACCATTGATCTTGAGACCGGGAAATGGAGCAGATTGAACAATGCTGTGATGGTGTTCGATAAAGGCCATCCTTTGGTACTCAAATTTATCGACGAATTTGCGCTCACATTCAATGGCAACAAGTGGGGCTACAATGGGCCTTACTTGGTTTCAAGGGTTGTTTCAAGGATAAGGGGAGAGCTCAATCCCGGGTTCGACTTCTCTGTCCTGCATCCCATGGCGTTTTACCCGGTTGATTGGAGCCGAATCCATGGCCTGTTTCGGGGGCCTAGGAATTCAACTCATTCTAAATGGTTGCAGGGGAAGCTGCATCACATCCGCACCCAGAGCTATGCGGTTCATCTCTGGAATAGGCAGAGTAAGAAGCTTCGGATTGAAGAAGGAAGTATAATAAGTCATATAATGTCGGATTGCTGTGTTTTGTGCAACTCTTCAGCATCAAATTTGTAAGCAAAGGAAATAAGAACGGTAGTTTTTGCTTTCTCTATGGACCAACTCGGTCCATGCCGCCATTTTCCTAGCAACCAAACAATAACATGTTCTTGATTACCATCGTCAAGTGTTTCATCTCATTATGTAGTAGTAGTAGTTGTATTTGTTGCAAGATCAGAAATGGCCAACAGAACAGCCGTTCTTTGAAATCTTCTTACGTCTGTCTCCATGATTTAGATGTTTAAGGGCCTGTTTGGCTAAGTTTTTGTATTGCAGTTTTAAGCTACTCAACTTTAAGTAGTGTAAAATTTTCAAGTTAGGTAACATTTAAAACTAATAATGTGTTTGGATAAATATATTTTTAAATTATCAGTTAATAATTATATGTTTGACTTGAAAGAAATAATAAACTATTAGAACTTGATAAAAAAATAAAAATAGATCTGTTATTAAATAATGTAAATTTTTTTTATTAAATATTCAATAATTATTAAAAAATATATTTATACCATATATATACATATTTTATTTTTCTCTTTCAAATATATTATGATTAGATTAATATATACACAATATAAATATATGTGTATGTATATATATACTTACAAAAAGTTGGGACGAGGGTTGCGGGGATGGCGACGGTTGTAATTAGTGACAGTGTTGGGTGGCTTGTTGCTGATCTAGTGACTGTGGAGGACTCGACAAGTTGCAGATCCTAGTGACAACGATCGCTTATGGAGGACATTCGATGACTACTGTAATGGAAGAGGTGCAGATGCGAAAGAAGAGAAGATGAGAAAAGAAAAGAGTACTAGAGGAGAAGATAAGAGATGGGAAAAATTAACCTCGTAACAGGGATAAGAGGTGTAAATATTAAAAATGTAGAAGTGTAAAATTGTAATGCACTCAGTCAACGCAAAAAACTATTGCCAACATTTTTGCAAAAGCTGGGGAGGATGTGCTTCTTAAAAACACTTTTGCATTAGTGTTTAAGTTATATAGTTTTTAAGTCGTTGGTGATGCCAAATATTTAATAAAAGATGTTCGATAGCTTATAAGCTAAACTAACAACTTATAAGTGGTCAAATTGCTTAGCCAAATAGGTGCTAAATCGACGGTCTTGGTTTTGAAGTTCTTGTTAAGGCCACCAAGAAAGAAGAGAATCAATTCTACTTCAATGTCCTTTTGGTAAGACAAAAAGGTCCCATTTATTGTTGTCAAAATTGTGATTCAATTTGTATGATTTGATGATTTTACGTGTTAAGAATCTCTAAACGAGTCAATACACATATAAAAATGAAATTGTAATAGAATCAGAGTGAATCATGAGTCAACAAGATGGAATCGCGAGTTGGATAATGAGTTTATCTAGTTAATAGAAAGGTTAGAGATAAATTTTTTTTTGTTTTTAATGAAAAAATTCCATCTTTAACTAGAGATCTAACGAGCATAATATTAATTCTGATTTAAGGGTTACCTTTTGTCTTTGTGAACCCTTATCCCTTTCAAACATTATCGTCACAGCCTTCTGTCATTCCTCGTTATCACGTGGTTGTTTGGTGCTTGGTGTAGTCGTTGATTCACAGCTCTGATTATTCGGTGCCACTGTCGATTCACAAACATAGATTGGGCTGAGCAATTGTCGATTCAGTGCTCAATGTTGCCATTTTCATACTTGGTGACACCATTAATTCACAAACACAAATTGGGTAGAGTCGTCGTTGAGTCAATGCTTGATGCTACTTTTTTCATGCTTGATACTGTCGTCGATTCACAATTCTAATTGCTTAGTGTGGTCGTTGATTCACAAACACAAATTAAGTTGAGTAGTGTCAATTCAATGCTCAATACATCTAAGAGATTATGACTTGTACAACCTCACTATGAAATTGCATGTCCTTCTAGAAAACGACCCCACGGTCTTGTTAAAGTTATTAAGAAAAATTAATTTATTTTTATGAAATTATTTTTATTATATACATATATTTACATACATTAACAAATATTTTTAATTATCTTTAAAATTTTTCAATTTTATAATTCGAATTTACGTTTCAATTTTATAGATTTTCTTTTAATTTCATTATAAAATCTCTATTTTAACAATCTTCGTCCCATTTGATTTATGCTTGTGTTGGATTAAACCCATTTGAATTTGATGGGTTTTGGGAGATTTAAGCACCCAATTTTCATGATTAAACTACGCGTAGCATGAAACCATCGGTTGAGTCAGACACCTTTTGCTGGGCATGAATCTGCGATGAGTTGCTCTAAAATAGACAAGTTCTATGTGCTCAAGCACAGAAAGTGATCCTATCCAACCACCCATTTATGAACTTTCTATGCAGAGAAAATGTTTCTCGACATCCATCTGTTGATCAAGTTTGCTGGAATTTTCATGTATGATCTTTGAATTTTTGCAAGCTATTAAGTTCGATTCGAGTGATACACAGGAACAGAGATTTAAGAAGAGTACAATTATTTGATCCTCATATCCTTTTCTTGCCAAGTAAGGAAATTGACATCCACCGCTACAGCAACTGGACAGCATATTTAAGGCATCTGTCCTATTCTGGACCACTTTGGGAATTAATTCCAATAACATCCTGCAAGCAATTTTGGATATCAACACAAGCCATGCCTCAGTTACATGGAGCATGGATAATGCATCTTTGCTAACATTTAGATGATGTTTCCCTGACTTAAACTAATAAGAATTGGTGTGCCTAACCATCTTGCTTATAAGCGGAGAGTATAGGATTTCACCTTATATATTGCGGTGAGGCTACAGTGATGGGTTTCTACAGAGCTGTACTTGAGATTTTCGGACCTTAAATTGAAATATAGAAATGAGCCCCAAATTGTAGAGTACCTCCAAATTTTATTTTTTCATAATAAAGTATAAAAAATAAATAAATATTTATATTATATTAAAGAATAAAATTGAAATTTTTTTAAATTATTAATTAAAAACTACTCTCTTTGCAATTTTAGAGGCAAAAATATCAATCAAGTTTACATCAATCAATTTTTTGATCTCCAAACATATGTTTAAGAGAAATGATTTATGACGATTACTTAAACCTGACAAAAGCCAAAAAAAAAAAAAAATATTATGACAATACATGGCACACTTAAGCAATAATAAGGTTAAACTTAATTTCTAATCTAGACTTGTAATAATAATAAGAAGAGTAAAATGAACTAGGCATCTCTAGTTCTAATAAGAAAACAGTTGTCATATATCATAAACGAAACGAAATAAAAGAGCAAAATTAATAAAATTAAATTTGCTTTTGCAAGATTCAACCAGCAATTTTAGAGACAAAAATATAAATCAAGTTTATATCAATCAATTTTTTGATCTCTAGACATATGTTTAGGAGATATGATTTATGACTATTACTTAAATCTAACAAAAGCCAAAAAAAAAAAAAATTATGACAATACATGACACACTTAAGCAATAATAAGGTTAAACTTAATTTCTAATCTAGACTTGTAATAATAATAAGAAGAGTAAAATAAACTAGGCATCTCTAGTTCTAATAAGAAAATACTTGTCATATATCATAAACGAAACGAAATGAAAGAGCAAAATTAATAAAATTAAATTTGCTTTTGTAAGATTCAACCAACATTAGTAAAATAGACATAGACAAGCGAGTCATATCTCCAAATGCATCATAAATGAAACGAAATGAATGAGCAACTGACCGAAAATTAAGAAGTTTGACAGAAAGAAAGTTGAAGCAGATCTAGAGTTAAAGCATTTGAGAAGCAAAGCTGAAGTAGATTTGAATATGATGAGTGATGACTCATGAGCCAATCAACAATCCAGAGAAGTAGTGAGTGACAAAGAGAGTGAGCAAGAGAGAGGTAGCGAGCGACGAAACAGCGAGAGGTGAGAGGCCGGGAAGAGGTCACGAGCAACAGAGTGACAGAGTTAGAGAGAGGCAACGAACAAAAACCAACGAGACCAAGAGGGGGAGAAAGGCATGGGCAAAGCCAGGTTCGCAGATAGAGGAAGGCCTGAGAGAGGGTGGGTGGCTAGGTAGTGGACACTTATCAGAGAGGGAGGGTTTCCAATTTTATGGGCCTCTAAATAGTCAAATATTTTTGGGCTCTGAGCAACCACTTCATCAGTCTCATGAAAGATCTAGCTCTGTCTTCTTAGTAGTAGTTAAGACTCAACTAAATATTTTCAAGTGAGAAAGGGCTTTTATGTTCCT
This sequence comes from Diospyros kaki, assembly GCA_036245055.1. Lineage (NCBI taxonomy): Eukaryota > Viridiplantae > Streptophyta > Magnoliopsida > Ericales > Ebenaceae > Diospyros > Diospyros kaki. The sequence continues at coordinate 28,847,219 of BSEG01000003.1, read as the reverse complement.
ACATGGAAGAGATTGTAACATTGATTGTCACATCTTTCTATTTTGTCTTAACGGGCACACACAAAAATAAAAAATGTATCATAGAAAGTCATCCCTAATTATGTAAGGGGAGGACTCCAAGACTTGTTTTAAGTGAAAAGATGGATGTGGATTTGAGATAAAACTTTTAGAAAATGCTTGGAATATTGGAATGCCTAGAACATGTAAAGAAGAATAAAGATGACAAAAACCTGTTTGACTCTTTCATACTTAAAAATGGTTTTAAGTTACACATGAGTATACCATTATATGCTAATTATAATTATATGGGTACTTGATAGGGACCCACAAAATGTCCCTTTATTTACGTTATAGCTCACAATTAATGTATTCTTTCTATTGATGTCAAAATAAAGTTTGTTTTTATACTATAGAATAAAATTTTATAATAATACCAAATAGACAACTGAAAATTTCATATGGTAAGTAGAGCTCATTTGATAAAAATTGGGTAAAGTCACTCATATTCATCTATTTTGGATCATTTGCAAGAAAACATTTATGGTTTTTAAATGTTTTCAAATATTTTTGTAATTTTCTATTTTTGTATAAACCTTATTTTATTAAAGTCAATAGCTTGTCTTTGGTTTCACATTTGGATTATAAAGAATTAAGGTAACTTACAGGGACTGCATTAAAATAATAAAAATCAAAGTGGGCTTGGGTGGAATTTAAAGTAAAATTATAAAATCTAATTAAGGCGATTGACTTAACGGAGGAGATACTGACCCAAAAATAAAAACTTAACGGAGGGAATATGTGCAAAAAAACAAAAATGGAGACCTCTAAATAATTTTTTTTTTCTGTAACTGAGAAAATATAAAATCGAAAAACATTTTATTAAAACATTTGTCAAATTTACAAACTGGAAGGTGTCTCAGGCCCTTGGGCTGAGCTCGTACGTAAATTTGAAGCCCAAAATAGAGGCTGATACTGGGCCGGGATGGCCCAAGTTGCTTTTGCCACGTAATGGACGTATTCCCGGGTATTAAGCCAAACCCCATCCATTCTGGTCTGTATCAATATCTCTCGTCCGGACGCACTTCAATCGAAACCTGTGATCGATCGATTGTCGGCGGCGAAGAAGATGACAGTGGAAGTTACGAACGGCGTCGCGGATGCTCTATCGTTTCCCAACGGCGAGGCGACGCTTCGAAACCCTAGGGCGCCCACAGCCTTGAAGAAGTCTCGTGAGAGCGAGCGGCGCCGGAGGCGGCGGAAGCAGAAGAAAAACAGCAAGTCATCCGATCAACGCGACGCTTTCGCCGATGAAGATGAAGATATCAAGGAGAATGCTGATCCGCAAAAGGTAGCTTCAATGTCTTCGTTATTTTGTTTCCTAGGGTTTTGGTGAATTAGTGACTACGTGGCGCACATGTGATATAGATCTGCTGGAAACTGGGACTTCTCTTCTATTAAGCTGTACTTTAACTGCTTTGTATTTTTGTATTCTTGGTTTGCTTGCTTTAGCTGAGGTTTTAAAAAATCTCCTCCTTTCATATCGATGTTTCATTTTAGGTTTCATCTAACAAATTGGTACTGAGCTTTATTCTTGCTGATTTCTATATCTGAAAATTTGCTTTTACTACTTTCTCAGTCTCACTTCAAAATGTATTTTTACGTCTTTTCTCCATGATCTGTCCGTGTTGACTTTTAGTTGTTATTTTTGTTTGGCCTGTTCCTTAATTACGAAATTAGCAATTGACAGAATGGAACTGAGCATTGGAATACTGGGGAAATTGTCTTTCAGTTTTGCCACGTTTGGTTTTGTGTATTAGTTGCATATTTGTGCCATCTCTTTGTTTTACAATCAAGGGAATTTTGTTGATGAATGAACCCGGAACCGGTTGTTATAGTCTTTAGGGCAACGCAACAAGTTTTGTAGGATTAATTGGCTGAGTTGCAATTTATATTTTTATGATTTTTTATATAGTCTCTCCTTTTTTGATTGTATTTTTTATCTTTTTATGCTGGAATAGGAATTCTCTAACACCAACGGTACTCTTTGAAAAAGTGGTCGTACTGCAAATTTTCAATTGCTGTTAATTCATTGTTTCAACTGCAGGAACTTTTATTTTGGCCTCAGAAAGTAGGATTGTGAATATTGGGGTGGGAATGCCAAATTCATCCACATGGGTGTTTCAATCAGACCACATGCCAGATTCTGATTGAGCTCATATATTCTTGTTTGTTTTGGATACTAATAGGTAATGGAGCAAGTTGAAGTTGAGTACGTACCAGAAAAAGCAGAATTAGATGGTGACTTGGATGAGGAGTTTAGGAAGGTCTTTGAGAAATTTAGTTTTATGGAAAGTATGGGGTCTGAGGTAAAAGGATTTTGACATGATATTCATATATAATTATGTATGTTTGCTCTATTTTTTTTTCTTTTAAATAAGGTCTAACATCTATGTCACCAAATTGTTTAGGAGAATGATAAAAATGATGAGACTGCAGCTAATGCAGCCTTAAACAAAAAGGTTGACTCGGATTCTGAAGAGGACGAGCAGGATCCACAGCAAAAAGAGAAAGGTGTCTCAAACAAAAAGAAAAAGGTAAGAATTTCTGCATCCTATTCATTAGTTCTGTTGTTGATGCTCCCGCATTTACTTCTGTCTTCCTTTGGCATTGTGGTCTAAATAAATTATATATGGTCTCTCAGCTCCAACGACGGATGAAAATTGCTGAACTGAAGCAGATAAGTTCAAGGCCTGATGTTGTTGAGGTAAGGATGGTTGGTTAATAGTTAATTCTTTTAAGTCATTTCTATTACTTAATTCATTAGTTATTTTTCTTAATTCTTTTTCCACACTGCAGCTCGGTTACATTATTATGCTAGTATTATTCTGACAATTTCCAATCCACGCTCCATTGCTTCCCCCACCCTCACCCCTCCCCTCTTGTCCCCCTCTTTCCCCATGTTCCCCACTAAAGAAAATTCATAAGAATTTGGGATTTGGGAAAATATTTTTTATTTGTTACCGGAATACAGGTTTTGCACCGTAGGGCCCTGATCAAGATAACAGCCCTGATCAAGATAACAGTCCTTGTGATCAGGCCTTTCTAGCTTATTTTATTTTATTTTTTGTTTTGCACCTTAGGGACCTGATCAAAAGCATAATAATATGTTTATTTGATTTCAGTACTGTATTCAATGGTCATAATTCCTTGTAGATGGTTACTTTTGCAAACTCTTGTATTATTATATTTTATTTTTTCTCTTCATGCTAAAGACTATCTTTGTTGAATGGTTCAGAATGTTAAGCTTCAAATATGTGCTAGATATGAGGGTAGTTGAGATAAAAATGTTATGGTGGATGTGCTGTTGTACAAGGTAGGAGTGGCGCTTCTTAAAATGCTGTGAAGGTCCAGCATGTGCTGTTATTAAAAAAAATTCAATGTTAGGATTGACGCTATTTAAAAATAAGATGTGGGAGTTATGATTAAGATGGTTTGGACAGATGAGAACTGTGAAGAAGAAAGATGGATGCATTTGTAAAGTGGGTAGATGAATTGGAGGAAGTTTGTAACAAAAGATGGAGAGAAAGAAGATTTCGTTTTTTTCTTGGGGGGGCCTGGGGGGGGGGTGGAGGGGAAGGAATCGTTAAACATGATATGGAATATAATGGCTTTAAGAGGATATGACTATGGATGGAGATGGCTGTAGTTCTAAAATTCATGTAATCCTACTGAGTGGGAATAAGGGTTGTGATTCTTGTTGTACTTGTTATTGCTTTCGTAGTAGTTTATTGCAGCTGTTGTAATCATTATCTGATTCTTTATGTCTTTAATTTTCAGGTATGGGACGCAACTGCATCTGATCCTAAGTTACTAGTATTTCTGAAATCATATAGAAATACTGTTCCAGTGCCAAGACATTGGTGTCAGAAAAGAAAATTCTTGCAGGTTAGTTAATCTAGCTGAACTATAAAAATGGGTTAATTATGCATGCACATTGGTGGGCATGGTTAAATGAGAGGCTAGGGGAAAGGGAAATGGAAGATAACGTTGATAAGGTTTCTCTTATATGTATATATGTGATTCTTGCAGGGGAGCGGCTGTGACTATCAATGAAGACTGGACATGTAGGTGTTTGGCAAAGGGGGACCATTGGATGATTTCCCTTTTAAATCTTTGTTAACATGGATTGGGATCTAGGCATTCATATGACTCCTTTGTCTAAACCAACCCACCCCCCCTGCGTCCCAAACCACTGAAGGAACTGAAAAAAAAAAAGTCGTGTGATGAAATACTCTTTTGCATGTTAGATCTTAGAGATTCTTCACTGCCAGAATGCTGATTAATTGGTTTTTAATTTACAGATTCATTTGCGCTGGCTAATGCTTGAGCTGAAAATATTTTCTATACACCAAACATTTGGACCTCTTTTTGTTTTTGGTTGTGCTCTAAGGCAATATGACATTCTTAATCATATATGTACATATAATACCCCTAACTGGCATGCTTTGAAGTAGAATTTTCTTATGATCTGCTTAAACATTTGTGCCTTATCAGTTTTGAACTATTTTGCAGGGAAAACGTGGCATTGAGAAACCACCTTTTCAGCTTCCTGATTTCATTGCTGCTACAGGGATTGAGAAAATAAGACAGGTAAGCTTAATTTTCTGACTACTGTACTATATTTTTTGCTTTGTTTCCATCACTATGGCTTTATATTTTTGGTTAATTTTGTGTGTGTTTAATTATTCATTTGTGATCTCTCTCTCTCTCTCTCTCTCTCATGTTTGCAACCTTCTTCCATGCTATTTAGTTTTTGTGAAATTGTACCTTATTCTCCACCTTTTGGGATTAAGGGTTTATATGTTCTTACATGGTAACTTATTCCATTATTATTTGATACATTCTTAAAAGGCTTACATTGAGAAAGAGGACAGTAAAAAGCTCAAACAGAAGCAACGTGAAAGGATGCAGCCAAAGATGGGCAAAATGGATATTGATTACCAGGTTTATCTCGAACCTCAATTTATAATTTGTTTTACAGACTTACAATCTTGTGTTCTTTTATCATCTTGAATCGAAGCTATAGCTGCATCTTTATGTTTGTGTCTCTTGTTTGACATGCCTGTGCCCACGGCTCATGATTGCAGGTTCTACATGATGCTTTCTTTAAGTATCAAACTAAGCCAAAGCTAACAACACATGGTGATCTATATTTTGAAGGAAAAGAGTTTGAGGTACAAACCTTTTATAGTAATTACTATTATATGTTCATATGAGTGCACATGTGTGAGTGTGCGTGTGGGAGGGAGGGGTAAAAGGGTACATCTTAGTATCTAATTATTATAGCATTTTGTGAGATATCTAATTGTTAGAAAGATTTTAAGTTTAAAAGTATTGTGGATTCTAATAGATTATACAAAAGTCTACCCTTATCGTAGAATATGTGGCATGCCAGGTATAGAACAATCTGTGTTCTAGGTAGGAAATGCAGGGAATAAAAGATGTGAACAAAAAACAAAATTGTATGTATTAATGATGATTGAACATCCACTTCAATTAAAGAAATTACTTCATGGGCGGTTGGCACCCACAAAAGACCAACTGCACAAAACATAGAGGAGTCTACTTTACAATTTGGACGAACATTCTTGACAAATTTTAAAGGATCTTCTATTTCATTCACCTGCATATAGTTTCATTCTGATTTTCATGACTGGACTTCATGTTCTTAGTTTATAACTTTATATCATTGTATAATTTTGCGTATACCTTTTTCAAGGCATTATGTTTGTGTGGTAAATTATGAGGCATTCGATCTTGGTGGTTATTTAGAGTGGCCCCCCCCCCCCCCCCCAAAAAAAAAAAAAAAAAAAAAAAAAACAAAAACTTGGCGGCCGTGTTGTGTCAGGCATGCTTGATTATGTGAGGATGAGATGAATAATTTCTCTTATGTATGTGAATGCCGTGCCTTTTGGGTGGCTGATAACAGGGTGGTGTTGAAAATTGATGCCAATTATGGAAATGTTTAAGCACATTACGTTGTTTATATGTCATACAGGTAAAACTAAGGGAGATGAAGCCTGGGATGCTATCTCAAGAACTAAAAGAAGCTCTTGGCATGCCAGAAGGCGCCCCTCCCCCATGGCTCATCAATATGCAGGTAAATTGATTTTTATCCTACAAGATGTCATTTTCATTATTAGTGACTCTGATCTGAAATTTATATGAAAAGTGATGAACTTTAGGGGGCTCATCTTTTCTGACTGACCAGTTTTTGATCTCAGAGGTATGGTCCACCACCTTCTTACCCACAGTTAAAAATTCCTGGGCTGAATGCTCCTATTCCTCCTGGAGCTAGCTTTGGATATCATCCTGGAGGTTGGGGCAAACCTCCTGTTGATGAAGTAAGCACTAGTTTGTTTTATTCTTTAATATCAAGCCATTTGTATTCATTTCTGATTTTTGTTTCTGCATGTATTTATTACTATTTTTCTTTTAAATTAGTATGGGCGACCACTGTACGGTGATGTTTTCGGGGTTCATCAGCAAGAACAGCCCAACTACGATGTATGTACCCTGTCAATATCTTCTTCATTTTTTCTTAGGTTGTTAAGAGTGTCATTATTTATGTGAGAATTGCTTTGCCTGTGTTCTAAGAATATCACCAACTGAAAAGGCAGTTAAAGGGAACATTGAATAAAATTTTATTTTTTAAACTGCCATCAAGGTTTATCCATTAAATTTGTTAGCATTAATGGCATTTCCGTGATTTATTTCCAAATATATTTTGAACATTCAGGGCCTGTTTAATTTTGTTAGTTTTCATGTGCTTGTTTCTAGTTTCCGTTTCTAAATTTTTACGTCCAGCTCCTGTTTTTAGTTGAAAAAATAAAAATCAAACTTGTCTTTTGAGTTTTATTGTTATTTAAAAAAATTTAAAAATAAAGAAGGAAATGTTGTTTGATCAGTCTACTTGTGTTAATTTGTTTTCATATAGTGATGAAATTTTTGTAAACTCATATACTATATCTATAGTTTATATATTGGTATATATATGTATAAAATTTATATTTATATAAATATTTATACATTAATAAATACATATGTTATATATTTATATAACTATATATGAATATGTTCATATTAAAATAATAATATATCTAATGGAGGATAATGAAATGAGCCCAAAAAAAAAAAAAAAAACTGAAAATAACAAGTGGAATGTAATTACACAGGAGGATAGTTTCCATTGCTTGGGAGGAACATTAATAATGGAATGGGATTGGCTGGAAAGAGTTTTCATCCAATTTCTCTAAAAGCTCCACTTTTTGTCTCTTCCAATCTGGAGGAGATTGGATGGAATGGGAACAAGGTCAAACTTTTAATTTTGTGTATGGACAAAACTAACCTCTTAACATTTATATATCTACTTTTTTATGTGTTCGTCAAGAGGGTATATTTGTCAGTCATTTAATAATTTTCCACTCCATTCATTTCCATAGCTATCTCAAAACAAGGAGGTAGCACTTTCCATTACCATCCGTACCTTCCTCTCCCAAACAAGGAAAAAAATATTTCTTTTTCATTCCATCTATTCTGATTCCTCTCGTTTTCATACCATTCAATTCCATTCCATTACTAAATCCCAAACGTAGCCTTAATCTTCTGTGCAAATTAAATGACAGCCCCCTGTTGTTTTTGTGTACAGCTGCAGTTTGATGCTCAATAATAAATTTTGCTGGAATTTGCTTTATTATCTTATACTTTAATCTAATGAACCAATTCAGGAAGAACCAGTTGATAAGACCAAGCATTGGGGTGATTTGGAGGAAGAGGAGGAAGAAGAAGAGGAAGAGGAGGTGGAAGAACTGATTGAGGAAGAGGAACTGGAGGCCGGCATTCAATCTGTTGACAGTCTTTCAAGGTATTGTACTTTGTTTTATGGGTCATTTTTCATTTTTTTGCTGATGCTGGATTTATGTTTCTGGTAAGTGATACTCTGTTTTATTTATCATTAGCAGAAAGATTTTTTTTGGATGGATTGTTATTTCTGCTAAGTCTGCCTGTGCTCCTTTTTTTTTTTTTTTTTCTATTTTATTTTTTGTATATCCTGGCTTTAAGTATATGAATTTTCAATGCACTAAGCACACCTGGAAGAACATCCACATGGTGAAAGATTTTCCCCTTTTTTTAGGCTTCCTACCTGAAGGAGATGAGAGTGGCATATGTATTGGCCTTTAGTATTTCTCTAGTGATTGTGGAGGAGGGGAAAATTATTCTCCTTTGTTTCTCAATACATTTCTTATTAAAATGCTTTTTCCTATCAACATATGAGGACATGATGGTGAAATGGTGATTCCTTTAATTTCTTGCTCACTGAAGACACTAAAGGAGGGTCAGCCAACTTCCTCATTTTGTGGGTACCTCTTTGACATGCTCTTGCTTCCAATTCTTCTGCCGGGTGCCAAATGGCACATTAGACATTAGAGTAGACAATATTATTAAAGCCTCAAAAAATACCAAAGCAAAGGCCGGAGGTGCTTTTGCAATGAGTAGTAGAGTATTTGCTTCTCCATGCATTTTGGTATTGGGAATTTGTAACATTTTCTTAATTTATTTTTCTTTTCATTGTTCAGCACCCCTACTGGCGTTGAGACTCCAGATGTTATTGATCTACGCAAGCAGCAACGAAAGGAGCCTGAGAAGCCTCTTTACCAAGTCAGGATATGATACATTTTCTTCTATATTCTTTTGGCATGTTCATGACACTCACAATTATTTTTCTTGTTTTGTAAAGGTACTCGAGGAAAAGGAAGAAAGGATTGCTCCTGGAACTTTACTTGGAACATCTCATACGTAAGTAACCTTGCTTTTTAGCAACGTTAAAGGTTTTGTTAACTTAAAAGAGAATTTTTTCTTGAATTGAAAATGCTTCTACCCTGTAAACAGATATGTCATTGGTACTGGTGCTCAAGACAAAACAGCAGCTAAAAGGGTAAGGAAACTTTATGACAAGTTCTCTGTTACTTGAATTTACATAACTTGGACAACCAAGCTCATCTGGATTTCATTGGGACATGGGTGGGTTGGTAGCTTATGTGCTTGTTGATGCTTTTACCTCAGCAAATTACTGACAGATCTTTTATCATGCCAGTACAAAATAATAATGAACTTTTACTGGTGCCAGCTTTATAATGAAAAATTTGTTGGGCCTACCAAAACTGACCTATTTGAACTTGATTTGGAAGAAATGCATCTTGTGATTTTGACTGAGATTATTGTATACCTATTTTTTGTGGGTTGTTTTTTAAGATGGTGGTTGCATGAGATTAATGTTCTTATCTCAATGCCTAAATTTCTTTGACTAGTGAGATTATCTCTGTATCCTGTTAAATTGCTGCAATAGGACTGCAAGCACCATTTCTATGAATGTAGCACTGATATAACCAATTTTTATCTTTTTGCATGGTCTAGATACAATTTCTACATGGCCTTAAATATGATTATTTGGTACACTTCTGTTTTGGGTACTGGGGGTGGCCTGTTAACCCAAGGATTAATAGATAGATCACTGGTTGTGGCTTACTGATATCATGTGGTATGGTGTTGCTATATATTTTTGTTTGTTGTAGTTCTATCTTATTAGCAACTTGATGATTAAGCAAAAATTTATAATCTTGCCTGTTCTTCCATCTTTAGGTAGAGTTTTCTCTGAAAATGTGATCTAGATGTTTGACTTATAAGGCATATATGCACTGCCGTTGATACATGCGAGCTGCAGGCACAACAATGTGTTTCACGTGTGGTTTCTAATTCTGGTTCATGTATGGGTATGGCTTTGCTTTTTTCAGGTTGATCTGCTTAAAGGTCAGAAATCAGATAGAGTGGATGTGACGCTGCAACCAGAAGAGCTGGAAGTAATGGACAACGTATTGCCTGCAAAGTAAGTTGAGCCTTGCTATATCTGTTTTAGTGTTGGAACCAATATATAATATAGTGAAAGATGGAAAGTTTACCGATTATTTTGTAATTGATATATTTGACAGGTATGAGGAAGCAAGGGAGGAGGAGAAGATGCGTAGTCAGCGAGAGGACTTCAGTGACATGGTTGCCGAGGTGCGTCTCCCCCGTATTCCTGCTTGCTTCTGTTCTCTTTGGAATCTTTTGCCTTTTCCCCTTTTCTTTTGGGTAATTCAAAAACGAAAATCAAAAAACAAACAATTAATGACATAATGAAATTGGTGCAGAATGAGAAGAAGAGGAAAAGGAAAATGCAGGAAAAGGAGGGAAAATCCAAGAAGAAGGATTTCAAGTTTTAGAAGCCCGGGTTATGATACAATGTTTTGGACAATATCCATGTCTCAGTTGGCATATCAATCCCATTTCATACTAGTGTTTTCATGCCATCCATACTTCCTCTGTACGCTGCTCTATTGTAGATTTAAGACTACTGATCAAAGCTCAAATGCTTCTGCTTTAGCATTGTGCTACAAAAACGATCTGCCTTTATGCCATGTTCGGAGCTAGAATTTGTGGAAATGAGAAGAATGTACTACTTACATGTAGCCTGAAAAGATCAAACTTTTTGTCTGTTTTCTTTCTCTCTCTCTCTTTGTTTAATGTAATTTATTTTGAAATTTTAATTTTATCTAATTGTTAGTGGTGTTTTTAGGTGATCTTTTGAACAATTTAGCAATAAACAGTCACGGGAAAGTATGTGACTAATGGTTGAATTAGTATGATGTCAACAGTTACGCAGCAGCATAACCCTGCAATGGAATTCAAAGATTAGGGGAAATTAAAATAAGGTAGAAAGCTTGACATTGTTTTTTAAGTCATTTTATTTTATTTCAATATCTGCGGGAAAGAATCTTTGTTGTAAACATAGAAATGGCCCACCAGTTGCATCAATGAGCTTTGATTGGACCTGGAGAGCACGAAATACATGAAATGATAACAAAGTCTATTGACTTTTGCTTTTATTTTCACATCATGATGGAATCCTCAACCCTCCGCCCAATACCCAAGCCAAGAGCGACAGGTCAACATATGATATTCCAAGGGAAATAAGAATTAATTATATGGGTGAATCATGTCCCCATTCATTTCCTTAACCACTAAGACATATCTACAACCATCATTTCAATCAAGATGTTATAGAAATTGGAAATGTTGTTTGGACAGTTAAATTTAATATTTTTATTGATATTTTATATATTACATTAATAATATAATATATTATATAAGACATTAATGTAAATTATAAATAAAAGTGTTAAAATTAAATGTTGAAATGTTACTCTTTATGTATGAATTTACATAAAAAAAAAGGAGAAAAAAAAAAAGAAGAATCTGCACGTACACGTGTTTCCCAACCGATGAGGAGGCATAGGTAAGCTTTGTCCTGGTTGCCTACTGTAGTATTTCCAGTTTGACTAGACTTTATATATTATATTATATTATATGTCCCTTGCTTCATCGTCATTCACTTCCTTCATCACCAGTTCCATAGGCCAACCACCCGACCCTTTCTTTCTCCATAAATAAATTATCACCGCCGAGAATACTTGACAACAACCTTGTTCTGCCGTGATTCACACCAAAAAAGTAGAGCAAGGAAAAAAAGGGCCCAAGATCCTTAACTTAAAAGACCCATGGGGTTGACAACAACCTTATTTGTTCTGCCGTATTCACACCAAAAAAGTAGAGCAAGGAAAGAAAGGGCCTGAGATCCTTAACTTAAAGACCCGTGGGGTTGGCCTACTGAGTAACATAGAACGCGATAAGTGATAGAATGAAGTGAAGGTCATAACAAAAGATCTCTCTCATACCTTGTAATCGAAAGAAAAAAGCTTTACCTTTTCATGTATATGCACCATCACTGGCGAGATCAAAGCCACATTAACCAATCATGTGGAGGTTATTAGAATCATATATGACATATATATATATACATATATATAATCTTTGATTTATTTCTTTGTACATTTGTAATATCTTTATTCTTGTCAAGTATAACCCTAGCTTTAGTTGTTATTGTCGGGTAACTGAACCTTCCATATCTCTACAATTAGTATGATGTTGTTCACTTTGGATCTAAACTTTCATAGATTTACTTTTGAATTTTACCCAAAAAACCTTATACCAATGGGGATATTGTCCACTCTTTATATGCCCATGATCATTCCCATGTCTAGCTAATGTGGGACTTAGTTTGCACACCAACAATCCCTAAGATTGAGGGATCTTGTAGCTATACCCTTTGTATATATTATGATCACATATGAATGAGAACATATAGAACAGAAAATTCAAGTCCTTATTTTTACATGGTATTAGAGCAATTTTCGTAGAAATTAGGCCTGTGGTTTTATCATCATCATGGGTGATAAGACAGATCATAGTTTGGTTCAAGACCCACCAAAGGAATCAAAGACTGCTTTATTGGGACAAGGACCAACATCTTCTTTATCATCTTACCTCATTAGACAGGCAATGCCTTGGTTTCTTGTCCACTCAGAGGGGTAACCTACCAATGACCAATGCCTTGTGAGCCATGACCAATGCCTTGTGAGCCAAAAACAAGATTGGTTTCGTAGATGTGACTCTTTCTAAACCTGAAGACTCAAATCCAGATCTAGGTGCTTGGGTAAAATAAACACAATGGTGGTCGCATGGATTTTTAACTCACTCAAGGAGGATTTACACAACAATGTTGCCTTCTATGATAAAGCACATGAGATGTGGAAGGATTTGGAAGAATGCTTCTCACAAGGCAATGCGCCACACATCCATGAGATAAAGCGTGAGATTTCTCTTGCACATCAAGAAGATCTCTTTGTATTGGCCTACTACACTAAACTAAGGGGTTGTGGGATGAATTTGGAATGTATTCTAAAGTGCCACAATGCACATGTGGTGCTACGAAAGAGTTAGTGTTTGAATGTGATATTGAAAAGTTGCATCAATTTCTCATGGGTTTGAATGATAACTAGGGTGTGGCGAGATCCTAGATTCTGAACATGGAATTGCTTTCGAATTTGTCCAAAGCTTATGTGTGGGTTGCTAGAGAACAAAAACAATTGAAAATTGCTAACAGTCGATCAATTGTGGGTGATTCAGTCATATATTTTACTCTTGTAAAGAAGTGTTTTGATAATGACAAGTTGTATGCCAAAAGAATTCAAACTCAAAATACTTGCTTCTAAGTGTCTCAAAAATTGATTTCAATGATTTCATATGGTTTATATGTTCAAAGAGTATTTGTCATGTTTCATAATTTTCAAGAAGTGTTTTGATAAAAAAAAGGAACTCATATATCAAATCTTTGAAGTATCAAAGAATTCTTCTAAAGAGAGCATCAACAATGATTTTCACAAAAGGAACATTAAATCATGTTTTAGGAGATTGGAAAAACAAAGCATGAATACTCAAAACTTTTCTAAAAAAATGAGAAATGATGCTTCAAGTTTTATTAAAGAAACATGAGTCTTCATAAGAATCGAATTAAAAGAAGTATCTTAAAAAATCTAGCATTCTCTACAGCTATCGACAAAGTGCATGATTTTGCTTAGGATATGTCGACTAATTGCTAAGCTTCTATCGACTAATAGTGTTCAAAAAACTTGGATCTGTCGATAGAGAGGTTTGCATCTATCGACTATCAGTATGCTTAAATTGATTTCTTGCTTGTTCTGTCGACTAAGGCCTTTGCTTTGTCGACTATCTTGTGTTGATGTCGACTAAGCTCTTTGTTTTGTCGACTATGTCTATTGTTTTATCGACTAACATATTGTTTACATTAAATTTGTCAACAAATGATTTGTATCTGTCGATTATGTCTTAAAATTGTATTTCATATCTGTCGACTAACCAATTTATTTGTCGACAGTTTGTTTCTCTGAAACATATAATGGTTAGTTTCTGGCGCATTAAATGCTCGCCCAACTACCATCAACGATTCAATTTTTGTCTCCAAGCACCATCATTGATAATTAGGTGGTTGAAGGAACATTTAAGACTGCTGAAGAACATTCAATTCTTACCTGCTGAGCATTCAAGATCAATTGCGCGTTAAATTTTTTGGTCTCTCATTTTCTGTTACACTTAGGCTTTGTTCTTATTTGTTTAAATTCATTTTCAGCCTCTTTGTTTTATTTTGAAAGAAAGTGTAACTAAAAGCATAAGCTCTTAGAGTTTCAATTTCATTTTTCCCTTGTATTTTCTCTTCCAAGCTTGTAAGCTTGAGGGCCTATCCAAGTGATAGGAGGCTGTATTTGTTTTCCTAATCAAGGACTAGAAGACCTACTTGGCTAAGAAAGGGGTTATTTTTAAGTGAATTGAATGCAAATACCTTAGTGGGTGACTGAGGGAGTGGATGTAAGCCATATTGGCCGAACCATTATAAATTGTTGGTGTTTTCTGTGTGTTGATCTTTATTTCGTTATTTATCATTTCCAATCTATTGCTGTATCCATCTCTTCTACTATAGTTTAATCTTTCTTTGAAAAAGGGTTTCAAATTAGTAAGATTTTTTAATACACCAATTCACCTCCTCTTGGTGCATGCCATTGCTATACAATTATATCAATGCGTATCAGAGCCTGGTTCCCTTTATTTTTCATTGGTGTAACAACCTAGGGAAAAAGATCTTTTTGAATGCCATATTTTCCGTCTACATCCCAAACCAAGGGTTAAAGCACCACTCGTCCCTCATTTTTTGATGGAACAAATTATAACTATTGGAAAACAAGGATGCAAATCTATTTAATGCAAGACTCTAGTTGGATGCAAGCTATTCAAAAACAAATAAAGCTGTCTGATATGGAGAAGATTGAAACATGGATAATGGAAGAAAAGAGAGACATGGAAATCAATGCCAAAGCTATGAATACATTAATTTGTGCTCTTAGCTCAGAAGAGTTCAATCGTCTCTCAACATGAAAAACAACAAAGGAAATATGGGATAAGCTCAAGGTAACTTATGAAGGTACAAATCAGGTAAAAGAAACAAAAATTAATATTCTTATTCATGATTATCAGTTATTCACTATGAAAGAAGATGAAACTATTAAGGACATGTACACTAGGTTTAATGATATAGTTTCTACCCTAGAGTCTTTAGGAAAAACTTATACCAATGGTGAAAAGGTTAGGAAAATTCGAAGGAACTTACTTAGATCATGGGATCCTAAAGTGACTACTATCCACCTATTTTATCCCGCAAGTGGACGGATCGTGACAAGTAATATAGTGATAAGTAGAGTGTTTTACTCACGAGGATTGACTAATGATTTCTACTTTAACTACACTTAGCCTTAATAAGATACACACAATTAGATGCTATTAATAGTTGGTATTATAATAGAAAAACACAAAAACAACTACTTTGATTTTGAAACTCAGAAGTCGAAGGCACTAGGGCTCATGAATCCACCGTCGCTCTTGATATGGTTTAATCTTACAGTACTTCAATTTGCTAATTCTTGCATTGAGTTGAAAATCAATGATCCTATAACAATCAAAGCCTCTCTCGATGGTTAATTGATTCTATGCGTATATATGAGATTAATTATCTCTAATTAACTTACGAATATATAGACATGCATTTACCCTCAGTGATCATCTTCATACAATTTCACAAAGCATAACGGTATCTCTACTTGTTATCGGACTTTATGTTGTTTATTACCATGTGCTAATTTGTATTGAATCTGTTGAAAACAATATGAATCACAAACACATTTTAATGGTGATAAAGTATTAAACGAAATAAGAATATAATAAACAATCAACCCAAAAGATAAGAATACAACAAGATCGAATACTTCGAATTAAATCGACAATGAATGAGGTTTCATCATTCATCCTAGTTACAAAACACCTAGCCCAACATGAATTCAACCAATGATAGAATAATAAAAATGAAATTCATGATCTAGAAAAGAAGAAAGAACAGAGAAAAATACAATCAAAACAGTTGAGTTCTTCAAAGTATCATTCCTTCTTCTTTGACTTTTATTTGTCTCTAGCCAAAAAATCTCCCCAAATCCCTCAAGAATAAGTCTGGCCACCATCATCCTAGAAAGCATCTGGGCTACGTAATGGCCGTTGATTGGCCGAAGAGAGGTCGGATTTTACTTATAAATAGATAAGGGTTTTGGCCAAAAATGAAGTAAAAAATTGCTCAAGATTGGGAGTGAGTTTGAGGGATTGGATAGAGGACTTTTGTTCCTCGTAGCTTGGAGAGCATTTTTGGAGATTTTGGTGAGTTTTCGCGATATTTTAAGTAGGTTTCGAGGGGTGGCCGAAAAGTTGCAACTCACTAGAGCGGAGGCTTTAATTGGCCGTTTGAGGTACCTCTTGTTTTTGTTTTAGGCATCCAAGGGTGCCATTGTGACTGACTTAAAGAGGCTTACTAGGTGGTGTGGTCGAGGAAAAATTCTGGTCGCCGGTGGCAAGGGGCTCGCTTGAGAAGATCGGCATGTACGTTACACGTGTGGGTGTTCACGTGTAGGCGTGTGGCTAGCGCGTGGGGGCAAGGTATTTTCTTAAAAATACTTTTAGAAAAATATTTTATGAATTATGGTAGAGAAAAATCTGAGAAAAACCTTGAAAAGGTATTTATTTTGGAATTTTAAGGAAAAAATAGGAAGAAAAGAAGGAGAAATTATTAAAAAAAATAGATGTTGATATTCTTTGAATGAATATGATGTCTAGGGATCGTTGAGACTTGAGGTTGAGTAATAATACAAAAATTGAGGTTGGCACCAGAATCGAGGTATTTTGAATTACCATTAAGGTGAGTGTTTGCCCTATAACTTAGTTTATTGTGAGTAGTTCTATTTGAAACTTGATTTATTTGGGTGGTGTCGACGTTCGGAATTGGTCGACTATGATTCTTTGGCCCGCCTGACGTAATAGAACCGAAAAATGTATACGAGATGTCTGATTTTGATCTCTTGAGCCTCTTCTCTATCCCTGCAAGGTACTCCGAAGCTTAAGTCAATAAGCGAGTATGTAGAGAGAAAAGAGAGAAAATGTCTTAATTGAAAAAAAGTATCTTACCCTCTCTCACCAGAGCTGGCCCATATATATCGAGGGATGTTCTTCCTTTTGTGTAGCACGTCTGCCCTAGGAGATGGGACAGAATACCTAGTGTAGGCGAAGGATGTCCATGCAGCAGGAAGGTATCGATGGAACCTTCATTAATGTGGTCGAGACCCATCATTAACGGCGAGAGGACCCGTCATTAATGAAGATGGGATTTGGGGTGGACGCACGGAAACCCAGGCACGACGGTAATGATGTCGTTCATGAAAGGACCAAGATGGGACTGGTATGGACTGGCCAGATGGGCTGAGAAAATGGGCCTAGACCACATGGCTGGGGGCGGCCCCTGGCCTGCTAACTCATCAGAACTTTAGCCTTATCATCATGCGAGCTGGTTGGCTGAGCCAGTAACCAGCGAGGTCGCTGGGAGCTCGTCCAGATGATATTATTCTAGGTCGAGTTTCAGCCATGTGCAAGCTCGCTTTGAGGGTCTTAGCTTGAAGCCTATCAGCTCATTTGACAGTTGGACCGGCCCAATGAGTTAGGCCCAGCCCTTATAGAGTAGGGTGGAAAATACTCGTAACATCAAGCCCCCTAGCTCGCAGTGCGATATTCGGTCTGAGAGCTGATATGTATCGGCTATCCCTGCAACCAAGACACCTTTTCAACTTTCCGCCCAATCGCGTCATATCACACTGTTTCATGTAGCACGTTTTGTTTGCGGCGCATTTAATGCGCACGTTTCCCATAACCGCTCAATCATCATGTCCGTAGGTCCCACACTTTTGTGCACCGCCGTTGGATCTGGGGAAGCTCGTCGGTCTTTCCATCTGACGGTGGTGTATCCCGAACTATAAAAGAAGGGATAGAAACTTACCCTCTTCTCCTTCTACTTGAATCATTTCGAAAATACCCTGGCTACTGAAACCACTTCCTTCCCGACTCCAAGGTTCCATCGTTGCTGATTCTGCGATTCCCTCGTCCTCATCCTTCGACGGGTTTTTTCTTGTTACATTCAAACTCAGCAACCCTCCATCGGAAAACTGTAAGTCCCTTGTACCCCTTTGGTATATTTTGTCTTCGACCTCATTTTTTCTTCTTTTTTTTTATTCAGCCTCCATATCACGCCATTTGGCGATGGTGGTTCGTCTCATAGGGATGGTTCCTGCCAATCTCAAGGGGTTTCACTAAACTCAGAAGCCTCGGCTCCTGTCTTCCCCTTTTTCTTCCTATCTCTTTTTGTTTCATTTTGGGTCATACCTTGTTGCGGAGCGCGCGACCTGATGCATAGGAAGCCTCTTAGGTGCTCCTGATTCGCCATTCTGATTTGGCCTTCTTTTCCCTTTTTTTTTTAGATGTCTACATCAGGTCAGAAGCGCCGCAACATCGGGGTAGAAGACGACGACACTTCCAGCTCGTCGAGCGCTGGAGGGAGGGTGCTGCCGCGAGCTTCACGAAGCATGGTTTCGTATGACTCCAAGGTCGCTGAGAGGATTCCTCAATGCACCGCCCTAGCAGTGGCTACACGAGCTTCCGAGGAACGTGCGACTCGCGAGGTCTTCAAACGCTATCCTTCGAAGATGACGTTTGGCGAGTTGAAGTTGTGCGCTTCAGAATACAGATTCCCCTGCGGCGCTCGCTTGATGGTGCCCTCGCCTGGCGACCACGCAGCCTTCCCCCCTGCAGGATACGTGGCCGTTAGCCCTCAGCACTTAGAATTTGGCCTTAGGTTTCAATTCCATTCTTACCTCGTCGCCATCCTAAACGACTTGAAGCTTGCCCCTTTTCAGCTGACCCTTAACTCCTACGCCCAAATAACTTCCTTGGCCTTACTTTTTAGAAAAAATGAACTCCCTTTCCCTACTCCCAAAATCCTTAGGTACCTTTACTCTTTCAAGGGTACCAAGGACGGGCTGTACTACATGGAAGCTTGTTCGTCTGACTATAAGAGACTCTTGCCACAAGGGAAGGCAAAGGCTAGGTCTAACGTAGGGGATTATAAGTCCCATTGGTTCTATATTTCTTGTTGTTCCCTTCACGACCTTAACAACCTCAGCTTCGTCCTTATGCCGAGTGAGTGGTCTTTCAACCCGTCCCTATGACCGTGAACCGTTCGTATACTTTGTGCTTACGAATCTTCTTCTGTCTTGATTTTGCAGATGTTGCTAGTGGGAAACCCGAGCTGACCACTTCTGAGGCGGCCAGACTAAAAAGGGCTTCCGAGGCAAAGACTGACGAGGACGACTGTGAATTCACCGATTGCCTACTCAGAGATTATCAGCTCGCTCCTCCACTAGAATTTAAAGAAATCAGGAAGGAAGACATAGGGATCCGGGGCCAAAGAGAGATAAGGTCGGCTTTGGACATTGCCGATCTCGGGGTGGATCCGGTTGGAGAAGATCGAATTCACGGAGAAGTCACTGTTGTAGCCCCGCCACCATTGCCGGGAGTGATGAAGCTTCAACTCCAGCGCCTCAGAGTTTCTGCGATCTCGAGCATACCTCAGGCTGTTCGCGCGGTATCTTCTCCAGCAAAGGCTCAAGCAGCGGGTACTCTTAATGAGGCGGAAGGTGTGAGCTGCGACCTCATGAACTTGCCCGGTTCCAATCCCGCATCAAAGGCGACAGGCTCCTCGGAACCGGCTCCCGCTGGCACCTCCTCGCGGTCTGGGACTGATGTGGTGGCGGCGAAATGCGAAAAACAAGTGGTCCGCGAGGAGCTTCCAAGTGGAAAGAGGAAAGCTCCGCCGGCCCCGCAGGTCGCTCAGCAGTCTTAGGCCGATAAGAGGAAGAAGACGGACGCTGCTGCTGCGCCGAGTGCCTCTATGGTTACGGTCGGCGGGACTTTCTTCGCCCCCTCCTGGACAATCTGAACAATGTTCTTGGCAACTACGCCAGGAATTTGGATAAGAGGGAGGTGTCCAGAGACGCACTCGACGATTATGTCGCGCGCCACTGCCTTTTGGTAAGGGACTTGCTCTCTCCTTAACACATTTTTTTTTTTTGAATGTGCTGACCTCCGAAATTCGTAGGCTTCCCTGGGTGTCTTCAAGCAGAAGGAAGAGAGAGCTTGCTTCTCGAGGGAACGAGAGAAGCTTGAGATCGCCGTGCAGGCACTGAAGAAGGAGAAAAAGAGACTGGAAGAAAATCTGACCTTTGTGACCGGTGAGTCCAAGAAGTATCGGAACAAGGTCGAGGGCCTGGAGGATCGGGTGCGAGACGCCGAGAGGGCCAAGAAGGAGGCCGAAGACGAGCTAGACCGTGAGAAAAGGATGCATGAATCGACCTTCTCTCAGGCGACTTCGAAGCTGAATAAGGCCAAAGCGGAGCTAGTCGCGACGCGAGGTGACTTGGATAGGGCTCTTCGACGGGCCGAGGCGATGGAGGAAGAGATCAAGCAGATGAAGATCGACGTCGAGGTTCGGGTCTCCAAGGAGCGCGAGGAGGTTGAGTCTGATGTCTGCAGTGCGTTTCTTTTCACTTTGTGGAAAGCACACCCGGATCTTGACGTCTCTTGCTTTGGTGAGGAAGTGATAGAGGTGGTGAAGAAATATGCCGTTGAAGCCGCGACCTCCCAAATTGCGGACCCTGAGCCCGAACCTTTCCAGGTCATGGTCGACCTATCTGCGGAAGACGCCGCCGATCCAAGTCCTTAAGATGCGGCAGCCCCGACCTCGAACCCTCTAGGCCCTTAGATTTTTGTTTCTCTTTTTCTTCAATCTTGTACTCGGGCTCCTAATATAATAAAGTTTCCTCATTGCTTGAATTTCTTGTTTCTCTATTCTTTATTCTTTACTACAGACTGACAGTCGAACATAAGGATGTGCTTGAATCCAAACAACGCGATAACCCCCTTAGATCGATAATGACGGACCCTAAAGCCAAACAACTTTAGGCAATATGTTAGGTAATGCACCGTTAGCTCGAGCCGTATACCCAATGGGTCTAGGGGAGAAGCTAAGATTGATGCTCAGGTAAACCGCAGACCATAGCATGAAAGCTAAGTTGAATAGGCCCCAGCTCGCCGGCCATAGCTTTATTGTGTGGTGATTTATTATCAAACCATGCCACTAGGATCAAGATGAATGATTTTAAACTCGTCAACCACAATCTAGGGAAAAAACTAAGATGACTGCTTAGGTAAGCCGCAAACCATAGCGTTAAAGCTAAGTTGAATGGGCCCCAGCTCGCAGGCCATAGCTTTATTGTGTGGTGACTTATTATCAAATCATGCCACTAGGGTCAAGATGAATGATTTTAAACTTGTCAACCACAATCTAGGGAAAAAACTAAGATGACTGCTCAGGTAAGCCGCAAACCATAGTGTTAAAGTTAAGTTGAATGGACCCCAGCTCGCAGGCCATAGCTTTATTGTGTAGTGACTTATTATCAAACCATGCCACTAGGGTCAAGATGAATGATTTTAAACTTGTCAACCATGATCTAGGGAAAAAACTAAGATGACTGCTCAGGTAAGCCGCAAACCATAGCGTTAAAGCTAAGTTGAATGGGCCCCAGCTCGCAGGCCATAGCCTTCTTACCCTGAGAGTCTTCTGTTTCTTATTCCTTACTACCGAAGCGCAGTCGTGAAACAGGATTTAGGTATGAAAGGTTCATCGCTCATATACGAAGTGAAATATTCATATAAAGTGGCACTTAATAGAAGTGAAGCATTTGTCTAGTAAGTAGAGATACACAAGAGAGGGAGGAGTGCTTTCTTATCAGAAATATTGTCTTAGATGCTCTGTGTTCCATGCCCGCAGAAGAATTGCCCTGTCCTGATCTGCCAGATGATATGCCCCGTTGCCAAGGTTTTCTTTTATCGTGTATGGACCCTCCCAATTTGGGCCTAAAGTCCCTTCACTGCTTTTGCAGGCTTCGGGGAGGACAAGGCGTAGCACAAGGTCTCTTTTACTGAACTGTCGGACTCGGACCCACCGATTGTAGTATCTCGCCACGCGTTGTTGATAAGTCACGATTCTTAATTGAGCTGTTTCTCTCGCTTCTTCAAGTAGGTCGAGATGCGAAGCAAGTAGCTGGTCGTTGTTCTCTTGGTCGAAAGTGGCCCTCCGCTGACTTATTACTTCGTTTTCCATGGGGATCATTGCTTCAGATCCATAGACCATGGAAAAAGGGGTTTCTCCCGTGGTCGAACGAGCAGTAGTTCGGTAGGCCCAGAGCACAGTCTGTAGTTCGTCTGCCCAGGCTCGTTTGCTAGCCTTCAACCTTATTTTCAATATCTGCTTGATTATCTTGTTGACGGCTTCAACCTGGCCGTTGGCTTGTGGATGGTCTACGGCTGTGAAGCTTTTCTTGATCCCTAGTGATTCACAAAATTGGACAAATTGCTCGCTAGTAAACTGCGTTCCGTTGTCGGTGATGATTTGCTGAGGGACTCCAAACCTACAAATGATGTGGTTCCATACAAAGCCTTCTGCCTTTGCAGCGGATATTTGTGCGAGCTTCTTCGCTTCTACCCATTTGGTGAAGTAGTCCACAGCTACAGTAGCATGCTTACAGCCACCGCAAGCTGTTGGGAGTGGCCCAATCAGGTCGATCCCCCACATGGCAAATGGCCAAGGACTACTCATTTGTTGTAGGTAGGCGGGGGGAACTCGTGGTACTTTAGCGAATTTTTCGCACGCATCGCATCTTTTCACCAGGTCTGTAGCATTCTTGCTTCATGGTGGGCCAGTAAAAGCCCTGGCGAAATGCCTTTTGAGCTAAGGATACTCCCCCAGCGTGATTGCCACAGTGTCCAGCGTGAATTTCAGCGAGGACCACTTGGCAGTCAGGCTCGTCAATACACCTGAGTAATGGGGCCGAGAATCCTCGCTTGTACAGCACATCATCAAAAATACAGTATCGGGCAGCGCGAGCTCGGGTGCGTCTTGCCTCCAGCTTATCGGTCGGCAGCCTTTCGTCTTGTAAGTAGTTCATGATCGGCTGTATCCATGAACCGGGCCTTGGCTCTATCCACAAAATCTCATTTTTATCCTCCGTGCTTGGCGCTGCTAGGAATTCTATGGGGATTGCCTCCAACGAGTTTGCATCACCGACTGATGCCAGACGAGCTAGCACATCAGCATGGGAGTTTTGGTCCCGCGGGACTTGATTCATGTCGTACTCTTCGAAGCAGTGAAGGAGCCCTTGGACTTTGAGGAGGTATGCTGACATCTTATGACCCTTTGCCTGATATTCTCCTCTCACCTGGCGAACCACGAGCTGAGAATCACTGAAAATTTTCAGTCGGTCTGCCTTGACCTCTTTTGCTAAGCGCAGACCGGCCATAAGCGCCTTGTATTCTACTTCATTGTTGGTGGCCTTGAAGCCAAACCTTAGTGCATAGGGTATCTTGTGTCCTTCTAGGCTTATCAAGAGGACGCCAGCCCCGGACCCGTGCTCGTTGGAAGAACCATCAACAAATAGTTCCCAGATGGGAGAGAATGAAGGAGGGGGCGCTTCCGTTGGTCCCGTGAATTTCGCGACGAAGTCAGCCAGCGCTTGCCCTTTTATGGCCGTTCTGGGCTTGTATTCAATGCTGAATTGGGCGAGTTCAATAGCCCATTTGAGCAAGCGGCCAGATGAGTCGGGTTTTTGCAGGATTTGCTTCAGTGGATGTTTGGTTAATACGCTGATTGGATGAGCTTGAAAATAAGGGCGTAGTTTTCTAGACGCGACAACCAAAGAGAAAGTGAGCTTCTCCATAGGGGAGTACCTTGTTTCGACATCGAGGAGCCTGTGGCTGACGTAATAGACTGGGTATTGCACCCGGTCTTCTTCTCGTATAAGTGCGGCGCTGACTGCGTATTCAGATACTCCCACATAGAGAATTAGTTCATCTCCTTCTTTTGGTCTAGACATAAGGGGAGTCCATCCCAAGTATTCTTTTAGTTGCTGGAAAGTGCTTTCACACTCCTCTGTCCATTCGAATCTTCTCGCCTACTTCAAGATGTTAAAGAATGGGATGGACTTGTCGGATGACTTGGAGACGAACCGGCTAAGGGCTGCAATTTGTCCATTAAGGCTTTGGACTTTCTTAGTCTTGGTGGGTGACCGCATGTCCAACAGAGCTCGGATTTTCTCGGGGTTGGCCTCGATCCCTCTCTCATTGACTATGAATCCCAGGAATTTCTCGAAAGCCACGCCGAATGAGCATTTGAGTGGATTTAACTTCATCCGATACTTCCTTAAAATTTGGAATGCTTCCGTGAGGTCGCTGATATGGTTATTGGCCTGTCTGGACTTTACCAGCATGTCATCTACATACACCTCTATGATTTTTCCAATCAGATCTCCGAACATCATATTGACGAGCCGTTGATATGTAGCTCCCTCGTTCTTTATCCCGAAGGGCATCATCTTGTAGCAGTATAGCCCCCGATCCGTCATAAAGGAGGTATGTTCTTCTTCATCAGGGTTCATAGGGATCTGGTTGTATCCTGAATAGGCGTCCATGAAACTCAGGAGCTGGTGGCCAGCGGTGGCGTCAACAAGCTGATCAATTCTTGGTAGAGGGAAGCTATCTTTTGGACAAGCTTTGTTCAAGTTTGTAAAATCGATGCAAGTCCTCCATTTCCCACTCTTTTTCTTTACTAGGACCGGGTTTGACACCCAGGTCGGGTATTGGGCCTCCCTGATAAGCTCGCTGGCCATGAGCTTATCCACCTCTTCCTTTAATGCTGCATACCGTTCAGTTGTCATCGACCTCCTCTTCTGATGCACCGGTTTGTAATTGGGGCTGACATTAAGTCGGTGCTGCATTATCCTCGGGTCTATTCCCACCATATCCTCGTGACTCCATGCGAACACATCCAGGTTTGCCTTGAGGAATTCGGTCAGCTGGGCCTTTATGCCAAGGGAAAGGCCTTTGCCGATCTGGAGTTGTCTTTTGGTGCCCTGATAACTGATTTCTACCTTTTCCACTTCGTCGGCCGGGCTAGCGGTGCGGTCGCAGTCCACATCGCGTGGATCCAAATCGTGGTTGACTTCCCGGCCACTGGGGGTTGAAACTTCTCCTCCGGTGATTATATTTACCCCTTTCGCTTTGAACCCTATTTTTAATGCTTCTTCGCAGCAGCGTCTTGCTGATTGCTGCTCGCCCTTTATGCATCCGGTGCCCTTTGGCGTTGGGAATTTAACTGCCAGGCTCTTAGTCGAGATAATGAGGTTGAAGTCGTTCATGGCAGGCCTCCCCATGACGACATTGTACGCAGATGGGCCATCGATGATGAGGAAATCTGCCATTACTGTGGCCTGGAGATCTGATTCTCTAACCGTTAATGGGAGCCTTATATGCCCTTTTGGTGTCACAGCGTCGCCAGTGAACCCGTACAACGGTTCCGGAGAAGATATCAGCTGGTCAATCTTTAGCCCTATTTGCTCGAAATATGCCATGTACATGACGTTCACCGAGCTACCAGTATCTAGCATAATTCTCCGTACCTTCATGTTACCAATGCGAGCTCGGACTACGAGGGAGTTGTTGTGTGGCCAGTGCACGTCTCTGAAATCGTCCTCAGTGAAAGAAACGTCGGCCAAGGCGACTCTGGCTTTTTTGGAAGGTTCCCTTCGACTGCTGTCCTTGACGAGCAGAAGGTGGCCGGCCTCTCGTACGTACCGTTCATGCGACCTGTTGGAGGTCCCTGCGATATGAGGCCCTCCGTGAATGGTGAAGATGGTTCTCACTACAAGTGCCTGGTCCGGCTCAGAAGCTCGGCGTGGACTCTGTTGGGCTGACTGCTCCCTGGGACGCACCACATATTCACGTAGCCGGCCTCTCCTGATCAATTCTTCAATCGCGTCTTTCAGCGCCCAGCATTCGGATGTTGTGTGCCCCACCTCGTTGTGATAAGCGTAGAACTTGCTCTTTGTTTTGTATTTGTCGGGAGTCCTCAGAGGATTAAGCTTTCCGAAATCTTCTCTATCACGCTTTGTGGTGAAGATTCTATTGCGGGAGTCAAACAAGACACTGTAATTTTTGTAACGACCTAGACGGGCCGGTCGTTCGACTCCCTGTGCAAACTTCACCTTCTTAGCAGCCTGATCATCGGGAGCCCGCCCTTGCCCCTCCTTGCGAGATTCTTCTTCACCCCTCTTTTTGTTCTGACTGGCGAGGCCCTCTCCCTTTCTCTGGTCGCTTAGCTTATTTAAACCGAATGCCTCTTCCCAACAGACCTCCTTCGCAGCTCGCTCAAAAAATTCGCCAAGGTCTCTCACCGGGGACTTGTAAATGCTCTCGTAGAGCTTCCCATCTTTACGGAGCCCGGCGGAGATCGCAGTCAGTATTCCTTCGTCGGAAGGGTTCTCCACATTGTTTACCTCGCGCCTGAACCTCTCAATGTAGTCTTTCAAGGACTCGTTGGATTGTTGGAAAACGGTAGCGAGGTGGCATGTTGGGGCGAGTTGCCTTCGAAGCGACCTATATTGATCCACAAATTTGTTCTGGCATTCTTCCCAGCTGCCAATATTGCGGGGGTGAAGCCTTCATAGCCATGCTCGGGGTATGTCTCCCAGTGTCGCGGGAAAAGCTCGGCATTTAGCTAATGAACTGGACGTTTGCAGGTCCATCTGGACGTTGAAAAAGTCTAGGTGATCATAAGGGTCACTATCTCCATTGTACTGAGGAATGCTGGGGACCTTAAATCTGCGAGGTAGGGGCTCCATCTCGATTTCTCGGGAGAATGGGGTTCTTTCCTCATAGCTCCCCCTCAGGTTGTGCGCTCCATGTCTGACCTCCAGTTTCTGAATTCTTAGAAGTAGTTCCCCCACCATGGGGTCTTGATTTACCGACCGTCTGGTAGTGAGTTGCTCTTCTGGTGCGGTGTCCCGTTCAGAGTGGCAGCGATCTCGCGGGGTAGGCCGTATCCTGAATTCGTGATCATGAGTACGGTGGTGGTTGGCATGGCTGCTGCTGATCTTTACCAAGGGGTTCCCTTGCCGTCGGTTTCTAGGCTGGCGACTCCCCCCACGGGGGTCTTCGTGGCCACTCCGAATTGGGCTTACTCTGGTCTTCTGCTCGGTGAGGTGCGTCCTTGGCCTTTTATCGTGGTGGTGCCGCTCTTCCACCTCCCGAGAGCGCTGGTTGGAGGAGCGGACCGAGCCAGCTCGTCTGGGGCGCCTTCCGGCCTTTTTTTTCTCTTCTGGGGGGCTCTTTCATTTAAGGGCCGAGAAGCAGTTGCTTGCATTTGCGCTGTCTGAGCTTGTACTTGTGCTAGAGTCTTGACCGCATCCGCGAGTTGTATAACAGTGTTCTCCAAAGTTTCTTGACGTTGCTGCCAGATTCGCGTCATTTCTGCATCGGTGGCAGGAGCCACGGGCAAGTAGGAGCATTCTCCGGGGATGTCACAGGTAGGTCCGATCAGAGGGGGCCTGGAGGCGAACGCCGTGGCATCCCCAACTTACGGGATTCCCGGTAAGCGACCGAGATGATTTACCGGTCGGTTGATAGTCGCTCTGGAACATCTCGTGTTTCTGGTTTTCGGCATTGATGTATTGACCAAAGCGTGCCCTTTCTCTAGCGCCAAAATGTCGACGTTCGGAATTGGTCGACTATGATTCTTTGGCCCGCCTGACGCAATAGAACTGAAAAATGTATATGAGATGTCTGATTTTGATCTCTTGAGCCTTTTCTCCGTCCCTGCAAGGTACTCTGAAGCTTAAATCAATAAGCGAGTATGTAGAGAGAAAAGAGAAAAAATGTCTTAATTGGAAAAAAGTATCTTACCCTCTCTTACCAGAGCTGGCCCATATATATCGAGGGATGTTCTTCCTTATGTGTAGCACGTCTTCCCTAGGAGATGGGACAAAATACCTAGTGCCGGCGAAGGATGTCCATGCAGCAGGAAGGTACCGATGGAACCTTCATTAATGTGGACGAGACCCGTCATTAACGGCGAGAGGACCCGTCATTAATGAAGATGGGATTTGGGGTGGACGCGCGGAAACCCAGGCACGGCGGTAATGATGTCGTTCATGAAAGGACCAAGATGGGACTGGTATGGACTGGCCAGATGGGCTGAGAAAATGGGCCTGGACCACATGGCTGGGGGCGGCCCCTGGCCTGTTAACTCATCAGGACTTTAGCCTTATCATCATGCGAGCTGGTTTGCTGAGCCGGTAACCAGCGAGGTCGCTGGGAGCTCGTCCAGATGATATTATTCCAGGCCGAGTTTCGGCTATGTGCGAGCTCGCTTTGAGGGTCTCAGCTTGAAGCCTATCAGCTCCTTTGACAGTTGGACCGGCCCAATGAGTTGGGCCCAGCCCTTATAGAGTAGGGCGGAAAATACCCGTAACAGGTGGTTTGACCTTATACTTAAGTTGTTTTATACAAATGGTTTGACCTGCAATAGGTTGGTTTCATGTGAGAGGTTAGTCCCAAAATATTTCATTCATGTGCATTGAATTTCATGTGGTAAAATATATGCATTGAAATGTTGATTTCATATGATGTATGTTATTTGTTGTGGTATTGGCATGTTTATGTGTTGTCCATGTGAGATGTGGGATGTCAACCTGGGATGTAGCCCTTGAGTGATAGCACTTGGGATGCATGCCAAGAAGTAATACCCACTTGTGGTAGGGGTTGAAAGTGGACAACACTTGTGATGCATGCCAAGGTGTTATGCCAATGTGTCGATGTGATTATGTTGCTTTTAGAGAGATTGCTCTTTTCTCGAGGTATGAGTTAAGCACTGTATGAGATTCTCTTGGGTTGGACATGTTGGGGCTTGTCATTTTATTCATGGTCTTGCATATATTCACGAAAATGTTTTGAACCATCACTTAGATGATTTAACATTTAATTTGGATTATGTCCCTGGAATATTCAAATGTTCCAAGTGAAAACAACGACGTCAAGGGAAAGGAAGTTATCGAGATGTAGCTGATAGTTACATATTAGTTCTTTTGTAGCTCTTTTATTATGTACAAGATATTCAGCTGTAGGTGTATTATTTTGATGATGTCATGTTGAACATTGATGATACGATTTCTATATTATGAATAAGGAATTATGGTTATGTATTATCGAGGTTTCAATTCTGCTTCTGCACATGTGATGATTACCTGTTTTAACTTATTCATTTTTAAGTTTAATATGCTGAAAAGGTAGAACGAGATTGTTGGGAATGATTTATGCTGAGTGTATGTTGAAAAAAAAAATATATATTCCTGAACTTTCGGGTTAACGCGCGCTTTGGAAAAGCGAGACGTTACACTCTATCTCCCCCTTCCTCCAAGAGAAGACGGAAAGTGGGGAACACTAAACGCAACAAGTGTTAAGAAGCTTATAGAGGAAGTGTTAGAGCAGAAACGAGTAGTGACAACGCCCAGGGAAACCCCTACCAAGGGATTCCCCCTGTCAGAAGAACTCCAAAGACAACCCGTCTAGCCAGGATTCAAGCTGCCCCAGCTTCCTATTTACTTTGGGAAGGAAGACCCAGAGAGGCATTTGTAGAATTTTGTGGTCGTGGCTGTACTGCATGGTTGGAACGAGGTAACCAAATGTCGAGTGTGACACCCTAGCCTCACCCCCGAGTGTCACCGTAACCCAAGGTTACACCAAAGAGGTCATAATATTCAGGAGGTCGACTATGCCCTAGTAGTAGGGGTGGGGTCTAGGCTTCACTGCCTCCGCCCATCGAGAACTCGAGGTCTAATACTCATAAGCAGTGGAAGAACACTCGAGTTTCAAGTCTGACCTGTGTCTTATAAGCTGATTAATAAGTTACAATTTGAATATATTATAACTCACTCATACAAAGTGTCCATTATTAACCAAAAAAAAAAAAAAAAAAACAAAGCCCAACTGACAAGTGATGAGAAGCTCCAACCATTGGAGTATCAATATAAAGGTTTAACTGAATTTTTAAAACTTTTTCGAAAAACCAATAAAATGATAGCGAAAACATAAACCAAAAACGTCTTTGAAAGACTTGTTTTGATGTCTGTATGCTATACAAAACTAAACCATGCCATAGGAGGTTTAGTAGATATACCTTTCAACACTTGAAGGCCGATGTAGAGGTTGAAATCCTCCTGGTGGCAGAACTCCTTGCTCCAAACAACTCCCGAACAAATTTTGGTTAGACCGAATCGAGTCCTGAAAGCACAGGAGGCCTAGTTAGTCCATGTTCCAGTGAGATGGTGAATCCCAATACTCTCTCTTTGTGGTGGAAAGAGAGAGTATGGGAGATTAGGACTGGAAATGAAATGGGTTTGAATCAAAGGGGCTTTTCAAGCTTGATAGTCTCACTATCAAGAACAATAGCTATGAGAAAGCAAAAGGAGCAATGAAAGAATGATAATCAGAGAGGGTTTAGGCTCTCTAGGGTGAGAAAGATTCGAATTTGGGTTTTTGGGAGAAAATCAGAATGCAACATCACATACTTAATTTCTTCTCCCATTTAGGTTATATATCAAATACCTAAAACCCTACCCACCCAAATCCTCTCACAACTGACATGGAAATCAGGCTAGGAACATGGAGGAGACAAAGAGGACGCACTCCATCCTTCCCTCGTCCATCTTTGCCACGTGCCCCGACCTTTCCGTTGAAGAAGACGATAAACAAATCGTGGAATCGTGACCTTCTGTAATAGAAGTAGTTGACTGCTCATTAGGGGTTATCGACTGTTTTTCTTGAAACTGATTCCCAAAACTTGTCGACCATTTTGGCCTTTTATTCAAAACTTCCATAAATTGCATGTAGGATCGGTATTAACTCTTAATAGCACTTTCATTATCTCATAATGACACTAAGACCCTCGTTAACTCTTAAGGGCATGCTCGTCAACCCTTGACAATTACTCTTTATTAATTTGATCATTTAACCCGATCTGTTAATTGTTAACGGTAACTTCATTAACTCTTAATGACTATTTCAGCTTTAATTGCTTAGTCAACTATCACACTTGGATATGAGTGTAACCTTCTAGGTTCACTACCAAATAGAATCAGGACATGTCAACCACTTTGTCGTTAACCAAACACTTTTGGTTTACAACGAGGATCTTTCCATCTCCTCGAAGTACCTCAAAAGACCTTGAGTGACAACTAGCATTATGTAAGGGTGATCCTACGATAATGAAGTCTTACTTCAAAATTGAACCTATTTGGGCTTTTGATTCCCGTATACTATAATCCCTCCATCAGTTATCATCTCGACGAGTGAGAGTGATGGACTGATCAAACTCACTAACTGATGACTATGCCAAAATTAGTGTGGTGAGATTGAGACGATACATCGAAACTTTTTTCGACATTGGAACACTTTTCAATCAAGTGTACCCTGGACAAGGGTTTCTACAATCAAGACCACCACTGATTGCATAAGATGTTCACCTCACGCCTGAGGTTGATTGATCCTATTAGCAATCACATGCCTCTATGTGCCACCACATGGTGTATCTCCAACCAGATGGTTCTTATCAACGATAAATTCCTGGCATTGACACACAAGACAACTATGTTGCCTTCGGTTAAAGGACCAGTAACACAATCGAAGCTGTGATAGACCATAGATCTTTTGACCCATGTGATCTATCACGTACGTCACATTCAGTAAGTGTTCCACTAACACTTACCCACATATATACTATATCCATCACATGGATTATGACATACGACTCACCATCCTTTATTATTTGCATCTCATACTTATCAAAGACATGCCAGTCTGTACTCGACTAATCATAGTCCTCATCTGAGAAGTTTAAGGACTGGGAATAACCATTAAGATATCCTTATTACAAAAGTCAATTGTCACATATTTTAACACTTAAGAATAAGACTTTCAACAGGAAATCTAATGACTCATTCATATTAATGATTGGAGAATTATGATCATAAATATGAAAACATATTTTATTATATATTGCAAGAATTATATCATTAGTCCGATAAATAAA
Source organism: Diospyros kaki (assembly GCA_036245055.1). NCBI lineage: Eukaryota > Viridiplantae > Streptophyta > Magnoliopsida > Ericales > Ebenaceae > Diospyros > Diospyros kaki. The sequence goes on along the minus strand of BSEG01000003.1, from coordinate 28,815,259 downwards.
TGCCCTAAATCTAGCATTAAGGCACCAACACTAACAATAAGTATAAATAGTGTTCAACACAATTATGAAATGAAATAATTACAAGCCACTCAACTTGCATTCCCATCATGGATTGCCACTCTCATCATCTGGCTGGTCATCAACATACACCGTCTTTCTCTTATCGGATCTCGATCCATCTATGTGGTTAGTGGGAATGAAGGGACTGAGTCTTGGGACTCAGTAAAGGTAATATGTAATGCAGTAAATTATTAAGTATGACATTATAGATAAATATGAAGTACAACGTGAATGCAATCTCGTCCACTTCACCTATCTCAGGCTCTTGGTGGCCTCTAGTGGTTCTTTCTAAGACCCTATCTCGAGACTCCCACGATCAGAAATCCACTGCCCCATGGCTAGGCACTCCCTCAACATCTTATGTAAGCCATGACAAAAGTAATTTACATACAGAGCATATTAACTCTTACTTTGAAATACGCATTGCTTGATGACTCATCAGACGTACCGTCGATGCACCCAAAACCCCCTTAACAAAATATTTGTAAAGTTAACCAACTAATTTAGCAAACCCAAAACTAAATCCACTAAACTGCTTTGCTACCCAATCCATTAAGTTAGCCAATTCATTAATTGACTCATTCCCCAAATTAATATAATCCATTAACTAATTCACTAAATTAACTTATTTAAGCATATAATTTCCATGAAACTCACCTATCTGCAAGCTGCTGAATTCTTTTCTACCTTTGCTTCTACTTGCCTTCAATTCTTCACGGCCAAACTCTCCTATTTATACTCAAATTTTCACTCAATTAATTGCAGACTTCACTTAGTTTATTCTTTGCAAAGCCCATCATTGGATAAACAACATCATTTCATTTTTCTCAATTTCTCATGGCTTTCCATTACACATGGTTGTAATTTCATTGAAATTTGGGCAAAAATGAAGCTTTGGCAACAACAGAGGCAACAGTTGGGACTGCCATGTGGCGTGGCAAGGGCTGCGCAACTGCGTTGTCGAGCGCCCATTTGTGCGCATGGGCGCCGCATGGCACCCTAAAATGGCGTTGTTTGGTGCTTGGCTTGTTGGAAAAAAATTCAGGTTTTCCCTTGCTCCTACTGTGGTTCAATCTTGTGCCTCTTACTTGCACATGTGCACACGCGACCGCTTGCTCTAGCTGCCTCCTTCAGTTAATATTGCACTTATTTTATACTTAAGGTGATTTTTACTCTAGTTTCCATTATTTCACTTATGCCTCAAAATTTTCAAAAACTTCTCCAATTCTTTTTTCTCATAAATGATAATAAACCTAATATTCCTTAAATTCCTCAAATACCCAATAAATTATCTAAATCCAAAAATTAATTATTTCTCAAGTCCACAAATTATTAATAAACCATAAATTCACTAGTAAAATTTAAATTATGAGATTTACAAAATACGAGATGTTACAATCTCCCATACTTACAAAAATTTAGTCCTCGAAATTTGAACACCTTATTGTATTATGTACCAATTGTAACATTACTCGTTGCCTTCAAATAAGTAAGGGTATCGCTTTCGCATTTCTTCTTTCATCTCCCATGTTGCTTCTCGTTTCGAGTGTTGACTCCACTGCGCTTTTATCATAAGGAGAGTTATATGTCTTAACTGATGATCTTGGTGTCCTAGCACTCATACATATCACACTTCAAAGGTCATATCAAGTTGGAGGTTAACTTCCTCAATGTGCACCTTTACATCAGGATTGTATATGTGTTTTCGTAACTGGGAGATATGAAATTCATCATGTAGTTTGGTTAATACCTCTAGTAAGTCCAAACGGTAGGCAACCGGTCCAACTCAATCTTTGATTCGGTATGACCCTAAATATTGAGGTCCCAACTTTCCTCTCCGCAGATGTCTAAATACCGGACGTATTGTTGTAGCTCGAAGGTATACTAAATCTCCCATAACAAACTCCAAAGGACGAGTTCAACGACCCGTATACTTTTTCTATCGATCTTGGGCTGCTTTCATGTTTTTATAAACCACCTCTATTTGTTCCGTCACTTTATCCACGAGATTTGTTTGGGCAAGTTGTTTCTCCCCCACTTCAAGCCAACACACTGGTGATTGACACCGTCGTCCGTACAATGCTTCATATGGTGCCATTCTTATACTTGCTTGATAGCTATTGTTATAGGAAAATTTTTCCAAACTTAAATAGTCATCCCAACTACCCCCAAAATCTTGTACACACACCCTGAGCATGTCTTCTAGAATTTGATTAACACGCTCAGTTTGACCATCTGTTTGGGGGTGATAGGTTGTGCTAAAATTCAGCTGAGTTCCTAGCTTTTGTACAACTTTCTAGAAATTTGACATGAATAAACTATCTTTATCTGACACAATATTCATAAGAAACCCATGAAGGCAAACAATTTCCTGAATGTAGAGTCGGGCAAGTTGCTCAGCGCTCGTAGTACTTCTTATAGGTAAAAAATGCGTTGACTTTGTTAGTTGATTCATAATCACCCAAATAACATAAGCTTTCTTTGGTGTTCGAGGTAAACCCATGATAAAGTCTGTCATTATATGCTCTCATTTCCATTCAGAAATTTCTAAGGGTTGCAAACTCCCTAATGACTTTTGATGTTCGACTTTTATTCGTTGATAAGTGTCACATTTTCTTATGAGCTCCGCTATGTCTCTCTTCATTTCTAGACACCAATACACTTCTCACATATCACGATACATCTTGGTGGCTCCAGGGTGTATTGTGTATCGAGTCCTTTAGGTCTCATATAGAATCCTTTGTCTCAATTCTCAAAGGTTAGGCATGTGTTATCCTATCTCGAAACCTGGGAATGACATCCCGCATCTCGAAAAATCAGAATTCTTGGGTTGACCATTCTCATCTACCCGTACATGCTTGCCATCCACATATGCCTTTCGTATTTTGTTTGCTAGATCTAGCTAAATTTCTAGGCCAGCGATAAGAATGGGTAATCCTTTTAGCATTGCACTCACAATCAATAGGCTAAAAAACTTCAATAGATGTCACTCACTGGCCATCAACTTAACCATAACTATAGGCACATTCCTACTCAAAGCATCAGCTACCACATTAGTACGCTCCGGGTGATACAAAATAGTGCAGTCGTAGTCTTTGAGGAACTCCATCCACTGTCTCTTCCTCATGTTCAGCTCCTTCTGCGAGAACACATACCTCAGGTTCCTTGTAGTTCGTGAACACATCGAATGTCTCATCGTATAGGTAGTGCCTTTATATCTTAAGAGCACATACCACAACTGCCAGCTCTGAGTCATGTGTCGGGTAGTTCACTTGTACCTCTTGAACTGGCGTGATCCATACATAATTTCATATCTCTATTGCATCAACACGCAATCCAAACCTATTTTCGAGGCATTAGCATAAAGAACTTAACCTCTAGGCCCACTAGGTATTACCAAAATAAGTGTCGAGATCAATTTGCCTGTGTGCTCCCGAAAGCTCTCCTCGAATTTGGCAAACCATTCTCACTTTACTCTCCTCACGAGTCTTGTCATGGATGCAACTATTCCATAGAACCCTTTCACGAGTTGTTGATAATAGCTTGCAAATCTCAGAAAGCTTCTCACCTTGGTCCTATTAGTTAGCTATCTCCTTATCGGACCGCAACCATTTCTTCAACCAAGATTACAGGTTTTTGTTTCTCTTTTGAAAGCCATCATCAGTATAGCAAATATCTCGGTTAGGTTATCTCCAAAGCTTCAACTATTTTTAGACAGTTAAGGGTTCTATCATAGTAATCTAGTCCTTTGGGACTTGGACTCTAGTCTACACATAGTAGTCTCGATACTACCCAAACTTTGGCATCTGACTGTTTCCGTAGTCTACTATGTTGCTCTGACCCAGGAACCTCACACCTTTGCTACGTGCCAGCCCACAGTCCTCCAACTATGCCAACCATGCTGCTTCGGTCATCAATCATCACGAGTCCATCACCAATTTTTTGCCTTGGTCCCTAGGCTTAGATCCGTTGTTACAGGCCATGCAACTATGGTGCTATCGTCATGTTAGGGCTCCGAGAGTTGCAATGATCCCCCTTGACATTTTTTGTATTTCCTTCAATACTAGCCCTAACTCTAAATCTCATGAATCCTCAATCCTTTTTAGAGTTACACTTACTCAAGCTACCCATCTTTGCTCTAACCAACCTCTTCCCAAAACTTTGAATTTTCTCCAAAACCTATCAGCACACCTAATTTTTCTGAACTCCCAAACTCATGGTGCATATGATAATCAATCTTGGTTTCATGTTCGCAAACATGGAGCCTCATGTTGTCGTTATTTCTTTTACGGTCGTTATGGCCTGGCAGACAAATTTTGGTCCCAAAATCCATCGCGATGCTCCTAAAAATGCCACTCCGGATCGTCAGAACTCACATTTAAAGAATTTGGCTTACAATTAGTGCTCCCTAAGAGTTCTCAACATTATTCTCAATGCTCCTTATGCTCATCTTTATTCGAGGAATACACCGCTACATCATCAATAAATACAATCACAAATTTGTCTAGATAAGACTTGAAATACCTGGTTCATTAGATCCATAAATGCAGCTGGTGCATTAGTCAAACCAAAAAGCAACATCAAATCTTCACATCTATCACGTTACATCTTAACGCCGTTTTAGAAATGTCTTTTTCCCTTATCTTACCCTTGACCATATGTCAATCTTAGAACATAGCCTAACCTTTTGCAGCTGGTTAATAATTCATCAATTCGAGGTAAAAGATACTGACTCTTAATTATCACTTCATTCAAAACCTGATAATTTATACTCTTATTAATTACAGTCAAACCATGTATAGTTCAAGCTATCAATGGCAAATTCAGTCTAAAAATACACCCTAGTATTTCTCTCACTATCTCAACTTTCCTATGACTTTTCATTAACCGCTTGCACCTACACCATATGCGGTTAGTGAAAACAATGTAACTTGAGAAGTTTTACTTATTTTCTTATATTTTGAGGTTTGTGTTAGTTAAATTCATTTACTATTTGTGCTTACAATTGTACAAGAATAATATGCAAGCGATAATGGAGAAATCAAAAGAAGAAGGTAAAGAGCTTAGTACGGATGAGGTATGTGATCAAGTCCTTGGCACTCGGTCGGGTTATGTTAATGGACTAGGCTATGGTTCCAAGCCAAGTGCATCTACATCCACAAACCAAATAGTTATTAGAAAACCGCAAGAGAAGAATAATAATTTAAAGACTGCATTAGAAGTTAAAATTACCAAAAGTAAAAAAACATGTGCACAATTGGCAAAACATGATTTATTGTTCAAAAAACTGCTTGGAGACAAGTATGATGACTTCGTTGAGGATGAAGGGTAAGATTCTTAAAGTTTATGTGTTGTGTTTTCCATTTAGAAATTTAAAGTCACTTATTTTGAACAATTTTTTTTTTCTTTTTTTGCATAGGATTGATGAAGATGCAAGTACTTCATAAGAGTTGAAGGGAATTCGTGCATCAAGTGGGTATACTTTTGGTAAATGATGTTATGCATTTGTGTTGACGTTGTTATCTGTGATAACGACTTGAACATTGAGATGTTGAAATGGTCATTGGTGTGTTTTAATGACTTGAACATTTGTAAATATTAATGTGTTTATATTTTTCTTATTTTGTGCCTTTTTGATTAAATTTTAATGAAATTCATGTTTATATTAATGCAAGTTAAATATAATGAGGAAAATATAGAATCATTGCAAAATAGATAGGGATATTGCCAAATTTTTACTAAAATAAATTAGCTACTATTCCAACAAAACATAACTGAAAGGTCTTTAATGCTACAAAAAAGGAAAACGTAGCAAAAAGATTTATTAACAACATTTGCTACATATTTTATTGAAACGTAGCTAAATATATTCATTTTATGATGATTTTGAAAACGTAGCTAAAAATTTTAGCCAATTTTGGCTGCAATTTTCTCTAGCTATGGACAATGAAAAAAAAAAAAACGTAGCTAAATATTAATGTAGTGCGACTGGATTTTTGCTACGTTTTTTGTGACATTTCAAAAACGTAGCTAAAATTTCTGCTACGTTCCAAAAAAATCATAGCTAAAAGTTATATCTACGTTTTCAAAATCGTAGCTAAAAGTTCTAGCTACGTTTCCAAAATCATAGCGAAAAGATTATGTAATGCGCTAATGAATTTTTGTGACAAGACTTTTGCTACGTTTCTGGTGACGTTTTAGAAATGTAGCTAAAATCTTTTAGTGACGTTTCTTGAACTTTTGGCTATGAAAATTTTCGTAGCAAAAATTAATATTTCTTGTAGTGGCTGTACCTTTTGTATATATTCTGATCACATATGAATGAGAACGTACAAAATAAAAAAACTCAAGCCCTAATTTTTACGAAGGTTATTGAAATATTTGGACTGCATTATAAATAGCAACCACGTAGATCTTGTCTCAAACCCTCCCTAACTCTAAATAGAGCAAAATGTAGAGTTGTAATCGAGTCGAGTCAAACCGAGCTGAGCTCGGATCGACAAACTTGAGCTTATGCTTGAGCTCAAGCTTGGTTAAGATGAATCAAGCTCGGGCTCGCCATCATTAAACAAGGAGCCATAATTATATATTAGGTTTTGATTATATCACTATTATATTATTTTTAAATAATAATTAACATTAAATATTAAAAGATCTATCAAATACAAAGTCCCGCCCGGGTCTTCTTTATTTCTCGTAGGAACAGGTGGGACATGCTTGGTCTGAGGAGCGTTAGGACAACCTCAAGTTGAGGGAATAAAAAAAGGGCAAGCGAACAAATGACGAATGGAGTCGTGGTCATCCCCTCAACCTCATCACCCGTAATATATATATATATATATATATATATATATATGCAAAATTAAAATCATACAGCGTGTTCTTAAAAATGACGTAAACAAGAAGCTAGCAACGTCCATATACTAATTATTCGGTAGAGATTATTAGGATTAAACATGAATTGGGATTCCCTTGGAAGGGTGAATTAATTAAATTCTATTAATTAAGCTAATGACCTGATTAACTAATAGAATATGAATTTGGAATGATGGGTTGTGCTTTCTCAGCTGGCCATGGTGGACTCCTTTTATGTTAGCATCTTCTTCTTAATAATTAAGCAAAATCTCTGTCGTTTGATTGGTTACGCCACAAACATTAATTCTCTCCTAATAGTTTAAAAATAATAAATATTAATTGAAAAACACTTTACCTACCGACCCACTAACCGACAGGATTTAATTGGATTGGCATTGGAATAAATTAATTAATTAAATATATGCATGTGGCTCTTGTGGGTCTTGGTCTTTGGCATGCCTTTGATTTGATTTGATTTGGATTTATAATCTAATAATGCATGCTCATGTGTTTAGTCAAGAAATGACATGGGGCTGTTGAATTAGGAATATTATTATTCATATGGAACACACACATACATATTATTATTATATGTGGCTCGATACAGTAATTTGACTAAAGTTGAAGATGGTTGTTAATATCGTTTGTCATGGGAGCATGTATGGTGCACAAGATATATATAATTATTTTTGTGTTCTTTAAAATATTGATGGCTAAGCTTCAAAAGATAGGCTATTTAGTTTGTGGGCTGTGTGGAACACACAATTACTTATAGAAATTAATTTAGAAAAGGTATCTTTCAAGACTTAATTTGGGATGACACGTTAAATATGACTAATTAACTTCTTAAATTCTAAATAAAATGGCCAATCAATCAATCATGCCTAACTTGATGAGTACTAGGGCTAGAGTTAGGGCATATACAATATATATAATATTTTATTTTAATAATAACTTGAGGTGTGAAACATCTATATGCTAGGATGCGTTGAGAAGTCTCGGGACATAGATTAATTGATAAATGAAAAATTATTGAGGAAGTCTCAGGATATAGATCAATTAGTAAAGAAAGAACCATTGGAGTGTTGCTCTTTGAGCTCTCAAGTTTCGTGTTCGAATTTTGATCAAAGGAGAAAATTCAGCCTATGTTGTACGAAAATGAAAATGGGAAACGTTTTTGATACGAAACGAAAACGCTGAAACGAACATTCTTCTAAAAAAATAGGCATAAATAAGATCCGAAATGAGAATGAGAAATGTTTCGAAAACGGGAAAATGACTCCTCCCAAAAGTTTCTGTGCAACATAGAGTTTAGTAGTCAGGAGCTATCTTAAAAATTGAAAAAATATCAGATCGCCCTTACGTCAGCGAAGAAAGGCTAGAGATAGAAATTGGTTACTGGATTCTCTGATTTACATCTCCTGTTGAAATTGTGGGGTGAAGCAACAGGGGACGCTCGTGATAATGCATTAATAAAAAAAAATGGTTCAAGAGCACAAAAAAATTCCTGGAAATTAATAAGAAGCTGCATGTCTATTTCTCAACCAAAAATTTCTTCTATCTAGAGAAGTAAAGTTCAATAGCTAGCTAGTGCGCTGCCTTGTCTAGGTCTTACGTCAATTTACCTAAATCACTTGATAGTGTACATTGTACAACGACACTTCTCATCATTCGTTTTATAGAGAATGCCTCTAAGTTCACAAAATTTAAACTCTAAAGTTTGAATTAATTAATTGATAAGAATTTCTATTGATAACTTATTAATAATAATCTCTTTAGTTCTTAATTTCACACTTTAAACTTAAAATAATGATACCAAAAGAACGACAGTACAAGAACTAGAAAAAATAAGTAGGTCTATAATTCACAAAGTTCAAATTGATCAATATCTGAGGTTACTAATTAACAGCAAGTCCCACTAACTGAGCACCCCACCCGGAAATGAGCTAATTAAACACTATTTGATTTCATGAGAGGACATGAAGGGTTAATGTTACATCTCTCTCTCTCTCTCCGTGGAGATGCACTATCCACGGCATTTAAAACACACACGTGTCGTCTAGTATATATGTCACCTTAATTTACTTACCATGGAAGCATCTCTCTCTCTCTCTATATATATCCTTCTCCCCACACAGGGGCGGAGCCAATGTAGGCCCAATGAGGGCCTTGGCCCGCCATTAAGTTTGGCCTGCACTCGGCCCGCTAGAAATTCAATTTTGGGAAAAGCCCTACCTGACTCCCTCAATCAAACCCTCTCTCACTCGCCCGCCGCCCACGCCCTCTGTTCTTCTCCCTCTCTCGCACGGTCGCGACTCGCACCAGCTCTCGCTCGGTGCCGCTGGCTTCGGGCTTCCACTTCCTATCGCTCGCCCTCACTTGTTCCGGCCTTCCTCCGTGCCTGCGTCGGATCGGACGATTGGAACCATCGCTGAGGTCGCCGCTGACTCGCTCGCCTCGCCCTCGCTCACCCAATCACCCTCCTCCTCGGTCGCCCACTGCTCGCCTCGCTCAGTCCGTCAGTCGCCATCGCGCCGACTCGCTCGCCCTCCTAGACCAGCGACGCTGAGGCTGAGCTAGCCTCTCTAAGCTCTCTCTGGGGCCTGGGCCTCTGTCTCCGTCGCTCGCCGCCTCTGCCTCGGCCCTCGCCCAGTCGCCCTCGTCGCTGGCTTGCCCGTCCAGCTCCGGGCTCCAACCCGGCGACCCGACCCAACCCGACCCCCCAGTCGCCCTCACTGAATATTTTTTCTGGCTCCGCCCCTGTCCCCACACATGGCCTATATACAAATTAAGATATCGTGTGGACAGGGAAGAGGAGAGGAGAATGGCAGCTTAATTAATTTGCGATCATGAGAAGAGGAATCATACCAATTTAAAGTGGTGTGGTGTGGTGGGTCTGTAATGATATTATAATAACTGGCCAGGCCACCGCATCTCCACCCCCTCCTTATTCGTTAATCCGAATTTTCTTTTCCACCATTAAGTCAGATGAGATGTTGATCTTCTCTGCTCATTCATCAATTATATATATATATTCTCCAGAGAGAGAGAGAGAGAGAGAGAGAGAATCTCATAAGACAGATGCTATCCATCTTCGTCTCACCTTCCATGATGGTGTTTCATCGAACTTGACTCTCCCAAATTAACCCCGCTTATATCTTCCCGATTTTCTCCATCAGAGCTATACATAAGTTTTATTAATTAGTTTGGTTGTGATTTCAGAGATATGGGTTTGAGCCAGAGACAGGTTTCTGGCGATTGTGGGCTCGCTTGGCGAGCTCTGGAGCTGCCGGCGAAGAGGTCGCAGAGGCCGGAGCCCTTGACATGCCCCAGATGCGGCTCCACCAACACCAAGTTCTGCTACTACAACAACTACAACAAGTCTCAGCCCCGCCATTTCTGTAAGGATTGCAAGAGGCACTGGACCGAAGGCGGTACTCTCCGCAACGTTCCCGTCGGCGGCGGCCGGAAGAACAAGCGCCTCAAACCCTCAACCACATCCTCCTCCCCCTCCGCCGGCGGCGGAAATATTTTGATCAACTCAACCCAAATGTCTGAAATCTTTTTCCAGCCTTGGATTCGTTCATCAGCGGCTTCGCCGTCTCAACTTCACTCCATTGATGGTATGAACAGTTTCATAAAAGCGAAAAGCTTCCCCGGCGACAATGGTAATTACTTTCTGGATTCAACTCTTCCGGTGCTCGAAAGCCAGAACCTGCAGCCATTCGGGTCGTCGTCGAGCTCGGGCTCGAGCTCTTTGGAGATGAACCCATCTGCAATTTTGGAGCCATGGCAAGTTCCGGCCACAAGCAATACTCTCATGAACACCTTAAACTACTGGAATTGGGACGATATTAACAGACTGGCTTCGGCTGATCAGCTCAACATACCATGGGATCATCATAAAGCCTAAATGGGAAAAGTTTCTAAGAATTGAGTATTTTCTCTTCTGGGTTCTCTTCTGTTCTTCTGTCTGAGCCTAGCTAGCTAATTGATATTGAAAATATACATATATAAACATATATATGTGTGAGTGAGTGTGTGTATGTGTATGTCTCTGCATTTTGTGATAATGAATTAGCTACTGATCGCAGTGAGATGAGATGGTTCTCTATTTGGGATTCCCATGTCCCTTAATTTCTTAAATCTGATCTATGAACACTTGTCTGTATATAATTTAAATTTCTTATATTGGGGTAGTCGTTGATGAGGTTAATTAACACTGTTAAAGTGAAGTTGTACACGTACGATTCTTCTCTTAATTTCCTGGGAAAAGATTAATTATAAACCCTAGAGAAGGATTAATGGCGAGTATCTGTTCATCTATGTACTTCTATATCATTAATTATGTTACATACAAATAGAGATAGCAAAATCTCCAAACACAACCACAACATCAAAATCTCTCTGATGAACTCACACAAAACAGAAAAATAAAAACATCCAAGATTGACAGTATGTGAAAATAAATCAGAAACAGGAGGCGCAAGAGTTTATAGTGGTTCACCCAAAACTAGGGCTACATCCACTTGAGCTCCGGTGAGAAGAGCTCGCTTTCACTAAAATAAGTTCAATCTGATTACAAAAACAACAGCAAAAACAACCATGATTTCTCAAACAATAAGCCACGAAATCACTTACAGATTAGGAGCTTACCTTACACCAAAAACAAAATCAGGAAGACGCTATACAGAAGACGATTTTACACATTTACAGAGAGAGAACGAGAGAGAGCATAAACAGATGAAAAACCCTAAAGCAAAAATGACCGACACTCTGCCCGACCCCCCTCAATCAAACTCGTCTTCAATGCGTGCTGATCTCGGCAATCTCGAGGCGAGTTATAGCTAGAATGGATGGCTTGGATCGCCTCAGCAAAAAGAGAGAACCGATGGTCTGGATGTAATCGTGCAAAAGGCAGCAGCAGCAGACAAAACGACAAAAGGCTAAAGTATATAACAAATGGGCTGGCCCAAGATGGCTGCTTCTTGAGGCCATCCGATGGGCGCCCAAAAGGGCAGCCCAGGTTGTCGCAAAAGGCCTCCCAAGCTTGGCTGCATTTAATGTTTCACAAATATATATAACAAACTCCACCTTGAAACATCAAATGACTAAGTAATCAGATATGAAAATATAAGTAAAGCATGCTTCAATTCTCACCTTCATAGCTCTTGATGACCAGAAAATTAGCCATCATCAATATGCAACAATTTTAAGCAATGCTTAAATTTAGTTGCAGTTAATACCTTGGTACCCATGTCTGCTGGATTGTTGGCTGAAGATATTTTCTGAATTCCCACAGTTCCGTTGGCTATCTGTTCTCTTACATAATGATACTTAACATCAACATGTTTGGTCCTATCATGATATACTGGATTTTTAGACAAGTGGATGGCACTTTGGCTATCCGAGAAAACCATCACTTTGCTTTGAAGCAAGTGAATTTCCTTAAGTATGCCTTGAAGCCATATGACTTCTTTAAAGGCATCTGTTACAGCCACATATTTTGCCTCAGTGGAGGACAGAGCTACAAGTGGCTGTAACTGAGACTTCCAGCTTATACAATTTCCACCTAAGGTAAAATAGTAAGCTGTGGTGGATTTTCTAGAGTCTCTATCTCCAGCAAAATCAGAATCAACATAACCAACTAGATTTAAATTTTCAAATCTTTTCTTAAAATTTAATCCAATACATGCAGTACCATTTATGTACCTAAGCAAATGTTTCAGAGCATCCCAATGAGTTTTACCTGGATTAAACATATATCGACTGAGTAATGAAATTGAATATGCAAGGTCAGGCCTAGTGCTTATCATTGAGTACATAATTGTTCCAATTACATTTGCATAAGGTATATTTTCCATTTCAATTAATTCAGAGTCGGATGTGGGGCATTGTAATTTTGATAAAATAAAATGTCCAGCCAAAGGAATTATGACAGTTTTACAATTTCCCATTCCAAATTTGTGAACAGCTTTCACCAAATAATCATGCTGATGTATCTTAAGGCTATTATTGCTTCTATTTCTTTCAATCTTCATTCCTAGAATTTTCTTAGCATGGCCTAAGTCTTTCATGTCAAAAACTGAATTTAACATAGATTTTAACTCATTAATCTTGGACTTAGATTTGCTAATAAGAAGGATATCATCTACATAAAGCAGCAGATAGACATGAATTTCTGTAAGCATGAAATAGAAGCAATTGTCATATTTACTTCTAGTAAACCCGGCCCCTAGAACAAAATTATCAAATTTTTTGTACCATTGCCTTGGGGCCTGTTTTAAGCTATACAAAGATTTTTTCAGCAAACAAACATGATCAGGTTTTTCAGAAACAACATAACCATTTGGCTGAACCATGTAAATGTGTTCATCTAGGTTTTCATGCAAAAATGCAGTTTTAACATCCAATTGTTCAAGTTCTAAGTCAAATTGAACTACTACTGCAAGCATCATGCGAATTGTCTTAAATTTTACCACAGGAGAAAAAATTTCAGTGTAATCTATCCCTTCCCTTTGTGTGAACCCCTTAGCTACTAGTCTTGCTTTATATCTAATAGGGTCATCAAGAGATATACATTCTTTTAATTTGAACAGCCATTTACATTGGATCAGTTTCTGGTTTTCTGGGCAAGGGACAAGTTCCCAAGTCCCATTTGCCATCAGAGAGGTCATCTTCTCATCCATGGCTTGTTGCCATTTTTTACTTTCTTTTGAGCTGACAGCCTCCTCATAAGAGGAAGGCTCACTGCTCCTCATCTCAACACCTGCCACTAGGGCACAAAACACCAAATCTGAGAAAGCATACCTTGCAGGAGGTATAATAGACCTCCTGCTTCTATCTTGAGCAAGTTGATAATTTTCCAGATTATGTTGAGGGGAGTCAAATTGCTCCACCTCAATTTCTGTTTCATCATCTTGTTCCTCATGATCAGATTCTTGATCAGAGGTTTGGTCTTGGTTTGATGTAGGGTCTCCTTCAGATTGAAGGACTGGTGCAGGTGGAGCATTTAAAGGACTGTTTTCTATAACTTGATGCTCCACCTCAATTTGGGTATCTCCTAAACTGGTGGGATTATCTGTGTCATCAGTTTTTGATAATTTGTAAGGGAAGACTGATTCATTAAATATAATATCTCGGCTGATGATAATTTTTACACCCTTAGATTGCCTTTCCCATAGCCTATATCCCTTAGTTCCTTCCTGATACCCAACAAAGACACACTTAGTGGATCTAGGTTCCAGTTTACCTTCTGACTGATGAGCATAAGCTTCACAGCCAAAGGTTCTTAAATAGTTGAAGTTTAATTTTCTTCCAATCCACTTTTCTTCATGGCATTTTAAATTAAGGGCTGTGGAGGGACTTCTGTTTACTAGGTGTGTGGCTGTAGCTAAGGCTTCTCCCCAAAAGGATTTAGGCAAACCTGATGTGAATAAAAGGCACCTCACTTTTTCAAGGAGGGTTCGGTTCATTCTTTCAGCTACCCCATTTTGTTGGGGTGTATTCCTAACAGTCTTATGCCTATTTATTCCTTGGGAGTTACAGAAATCATCAAACTCTTTGTTGCAGAATTCTAAGCCATTGTTTGTTCTAAGAGTTTTGATTCTCCTATCAGCTTGATTTTCTATTAAGATCTTCCAAGTTTTAAAATTTTCTAATGTTTGATCTTTTGTTTTTAATAGAAAAACCCACACCTTCCTAGTATAATCATCAATAATAGAAAGGAAATACCTGTTGCCACCATGGGTGGGGACCTAGGAGGGTCCCCACAAATCTGCATGTAAGTACTCAAGGCATGCCTTCGCCAGGTGAGTTCCCTTATGGAAACTCATCCTGTGTTGCTTGCCAAGCACACATGGTTCACAGAAATCGAGGGACTCAGCAGACACTGGACCAAGGTATCCTTGGTTTAACAGTGCCTGCATACCTCTCAGGCTCATATGGCCAAGTCTCAAGTGCCACATATCAGTCTTATCAGTGTTCACATAGCATGCAGAATTTGAAATAACAGAGGAATGAAAACAACCCTTTAAGACATATAATCCATTTTTCTTTAAACCTGTTAGGATTAGTTCATCTCCTTTAAAGACATTTAAGAAACCATTTTCGGCTTTGTATGAGAATCCTAACTCATCAAGAGTACCAAGGGAGATTAGATTTCTTTTAAGATCAGGGACATATCTTACATCTGTAAGAGTTCTAGTTTTATTGTCATGCAACTTAAGGGTTATGTCTCCTCTACCCTGAACTTTACAAGATTGATTGTTTCCCATGTACACTATTCCATTTTCTCTATTATTAAAGTTGTGAAACCAGTTAATGTTAGGACACATATGAAAAGAACAGCCAGAGTCCATAATCCATTCATTTGAAACTAAGGTTGATGAAACATTAAGTACCTAAGCCAAACAATTAGAACTACTAGCTGCTACTGTTACATTACCCCCTTGCTTTTGTTTTTTCAAGTAATCATAACAATATTTTTTTATGTGACCTTCTTTCCCACAGTGGTAACATTTCCGCTTTTGTTTTTGTTTTCCCTTCTTTTCTTTCTTTTTTCCCTTATACCTTGTCCCATTGTGTTGTTCAGTATTCACAGTATAGTTTCTTCTATCTGTATTTCCTTTAACAAACAAATTGTTCCCAGATTTCTTAGATGTACTAAGTTCTAGTTCTCTAGCTTTAATACCAGATATAACAAGTTCCATATTAGGTACAATACCAGTGTATCTTAAAGCATGTTTCACTACATCATAATCATCTGGTAAAGAATTTAAGAAAATCATTGCCTCACTAATGTCTCCTAAAGCCTGATCAGTACCTCTTAATAACAAAGTTAGTTTACTAAATTCATCTATGTTTTCATCCATAGATTTAGATGTATTCATTTTAAAATTGAATGGCATGCCTTTCAAATAAACTAAATTTGGAGCAGATATAACAGAATATAATGATTCTAATCTATTCCAAAGTTCAAGAGGTAGAGATATACCGTCAACCTTACGGATTACTGAATCACCAAGATGTAAGAAAATCAGATTGAAAGCCTCTTCTCTGATTTCATCAGTTCGAGCTAGCTGTTCAGGTGACCATTTCTTGTCATCTGACTCAAGTGCTATAAGCACTTTGTGATGAGAGAGAAGCACTCTCATCTTCTTTTTCCAACTACCGAAATCCCCCTTTCCATCAAATGTACCGATTTCGAATCGGGTTGTTGTCATTTTCGCAATACACGAAAATTTCACAAAAATAGAACCCCAGCTTACTGATTGAGACCTATACAGCAAACTCACGCTGACAGGTTCTCTTCAGAAAACCCTAGAGCTCTCTTTAAAAACAACACCGACACAGTAAGGAAAGGAAACCCTAGGTTTTTGAAAAAAACAGAGTCGGTCGAGATTTTGACCCTAAAACGTTGGATACGAAAAAAACCAGAGAGCTCTGATACCACTGTTACAGACAAACAGAGATAGCAAAATCTCCAAACACAACCACAACGTCAAAATCCCTCTGATGAACTCACACAAAACAGAAAAATAAAAACATCCGAGATTGACAGTATGTGAAAATAAATCAGAAACAGGAGGCGCAAGAGTTTATAGTGGTTCACCCAAAACTAGGGCTACATCCACTTGAGCTCCGGTGAGAAGAGCTCGCTTTCACTAAAATAAGTTCAATCTGATTACAAAAACAACAGCAAAAACAACCCTGATTTCTCAAACAATAAGCCACGAAATCACTTACAGATTAGGAGCTTACCTTACACCAAAAACAAAATCAGGAAGACGCTATACAGAAGACGATTTTACACATTTACAGAGAGAGAACGAGAGAGAGCATAAACAGATGAAAAACCCTAAAGCAAAAATGACCGACACTCTGCTCGACCCCTCTCAATCAAACTCGTCTTCAATGCGTGCTGATCTCGGCAATCTCGAGGCGAGTTATAGCTAGAATGGATGGCTTGGATCGCCTCAGCAAAAAGAGAGAACCGATGATCTGGATGTAATCGTACAAAAGGCAGCAGCAGCAGACAAAACGACAAAAGGCTAAAGTGTATAACAAATGGGCTGGCCCAAGATGGCTGCCTCTTGAGGCCATCCGATGGGCGCCCAAAAGGGCAGCCCAGGTTGCCGCAAGAGGCCTCCCAAGCTTGGTTGTATTTAATGTTTCACAAATATATATAACAAATTAATCCTCGAACTGATACTTATATATAAATATATAATTAAGCTGCCATTTAAACATGCTTGCATGAGACACGTTGAGTGAAGTGCTCATATCACTTCATCTCCCTTGTATTCATAATGCACATGGAGGATATAAAGTCAAGATTTTATAATTTTTTAAAATAGGATTAAAATTATTTAATTACGTGTAGCCGGGAAGAATTTGCACCAAACTTTAAAATTTATTAATTAATTAGTGTATGACACTGTGTTTTCTACTATGAATATTATTAAGAAAATTTATAAATTATATATTAAAATTTATATACCCAATATCACAAGCAACACATTCATTTGTTAGTCAATCAAATAATGAGGGTGATACCTTTCTAGAGGCTTTCTTATCAATTTTGTTATGAAAGTTGTGAGATTGTGTTTCTCTATTTTCTAGAGGCTTTCTCTTTTATCAAAAAGACCCATATTTATTTTACTATATTTTTAATTGTAAACTAAATTTTAAATTTTTTTAATATTAGGTCTAGATTTTTAATTGATATGAAATATGTATCATGCATTATCGATCTACTATTAAAAGAGATTGAAATTTTTTGAAAATTATGTCGTTTTTAATGTAGCAATATATATGCATGGTTTAGAAAAAATAAATTGATTGAATAAAGTGAGCTAAAATTTTATATCATTTCTCTCTAAATCTCTTATAATTGCTAAAAGTGATTTATTAATGCCAATAAAAAATTTGATACATTTGACAAGATGAATACACATATATTCAGGGGCGGATCTAAGGGGGAGACACAAACTGTAGCTCGTGCTAGTCTCAACTCTCCTTCAAAATTTTCTTGAAATTTAGACTATTCAGGAGGGGAGGAGGGTTAAAATCACTAATGGATTTGGGGCCAACTCTCTCCTAAATCTATCCCTGAATTCGCTCTAGATATACTTTAAAGATTGTTAGTTTTTTTAACAAAGAATAGAGGCAGTATAAGTTTGAAACAAATTAAAAGTCTAATATATAACTAAAAATACAATAACCTAAAAAGTAAAGGTGCAAATGGAGGAATTAATGTTATTACCGTTTGTTTTATTGAATAGGATATGATTGATTAATTATTAATATAACTTCTGAATTTCTTCATATACAGATCACAACTTTATATTTCTTGTTGATATTACCAAGGATGTAAATATATATATATATATGTATATTATTTTTTTAGTTACGGTACTGTGTACTTATTGCCCTACTTTTGTAAAGTTTCAGCTTTAATTGCTTTTCTTTTTTGTTTTTTTCCCTTGTCTTGGTAAAACCATTAAAGAGAAAGCAACCTAACCGTGACGTTACAAATTAAAATTCTTGAAATATTTTAATCTCTATTTATTTATTTTTATGTTAGATAAAGGATATGAAAGGTGAAGTGATTAATATATCAACATTTTTAAAATTTCACTGTTAGAGTTTTTTGTCAACTTAATCTTGGGATGACGTCTCCTTGAGACGTTTTGTCACAGTGTCTCTTTTTGTGACGAGGAGTTTAGTTTGAGTCTCATCTATTAGCAGTTGTCCTGGGAGAAGGTTCAAACTTAGATACTCATACTAGCCCATCTCCCTCGGCTAACAACTGAGACAATCCTATGGGACTTATTGTGAACTTAATCTTACCATGTGGAGTGACATACCTCACATTTCGTACCACCACAATCAAAGTCTATCCTCATAAATAATTTTATATTTAGAAGGAGAATATCAGGTATTCGAATCAGCATAACACAAACAAGCAAGCAAGAAACTTTGAAAGAAAATCCAAGGAGGGACAGCACAAAAGAAGTTAAAACATCAGGCTCATTCCATTGGAAGACCTCAAATAGTGAAGAGAATCTTCTACTCGAATCTTATGTTCCATTTGCTGCGTGCTGCTGCTTCTATCTCCCTCTCTCTCTGGGAATCCATGGACGTGGAGGTGGGTGGGTAGGGTTATTCTGCGCAGCTTTCGGCAGAGTTTGGATTGAAATTGACAAAGAGAGAAGGAGAGAGATGGGGTCTCCTTCTGCAGGATTGGGCTGACAGATGTGATGGAAGATTCTTGCAGATTTTTTATTTTTTTATTGTTTCAATTTGCCCCTGGAGGCTGTGGGCTGTAACAAAGTTAATTGTGATTGTCCGTCTTGTAATGCACAAAAAAGGGGGGAGAAACAAAACCCAAATCGGGCTCTTATTTTGGGCCCTGCACGCATTTGGATATTATATCACTCTCGTCTTTAAAATACCTCACATAATTTATTCAAATATTTTAAGTGTATAATTTTTAGATTCAAAAAATATCTTTAACTAATATTTTTAAATACAAACCCGAGGTGTTTTTAAGTGGCATAGACCTATCTCACAATGAATATTAAGTGTAATTAATTACAATAGAATTCATATTTAGTGACAAACATAACTATCATATTTAAAAGAGTTTTTAATGACATTTTCTATCGCAGTGACAGTTAGCACAAATAGAATGAATGAGTGAGTACTCATGTCCCATAATAATATGTAGTATTTTTAGCTACATTTATAAGTTTTATGACTAATTATTTTTAACATTTTAAATAGAAGCAATTGTGCCACACATATAAATTTAAATGTCATATTTAAAATGCTACCAATCCGTGCATCTAGTGGCACTTACTGTAATGTCTCAGACACGCTCATAGGTGTGCATCCTGCACCTATGAAGCATGTTGACACGATGGGAGGGTATGTCAAGACAGGATGCATGTAGCTAAACAGACTCAAGTATTGGAGGCACAGGGCTCGTGCCAAGGTGGCAACAATCATGTAGCAGGTTTGGGCTCCAAGGGTGAAGTGCCTACAGTTGGCGAATGCGGGGCAAGGCTAGAACACATAGGCGCAGCATGGCATGACCAAATGGGGGCTTGACATCGGAGGAATGCGGGTGCCATGAGGGCCAGATTATGTAGGACATGGAAGCAGGCGAGTCAGCAAGCCACATGGCCTTGATAGGGTCAAGGGATGATGTCAAAAGGCAATCAACAGGCGGGTGTCACGGTTTCTGTGGCCCCGTGTGTGTGGCCCGCCCATGCTCGCACAATCCGGAGCACGCTCATACGAGGCGCGCCCACAATGGCCCTTGCGCGCGCATGGCCAAGGAAATTCAGGCTGGTGGCACCCAGGCAAGCCTCACGACCCATATAGACGGTTTTCTCCACGCTTCGTGTGGCAATTAGGTTTGATGAGGCAGTTAAGGGAAATAACTGCTTGTAAACTTTTAGCCTATATATATGCGGCTGGGATGGGTATTTTTGAAGGTTAGAGAGTCATTAGCCCTTGCCAATTCTTTTCTCATATTGAATAAAAGGTTAGGATTTCCTTGTATTTCTTTATCTGAGCTTCCATTATGTGCAGTACTTAATCTTGTTGGGTGCTAGCTATGTTGCCCTAAGTGTGCATGCTTAGGGCCACCACAAGCTTGCTAGTTGAGTCTTGAAGGCTAGTTTGTGAAAAGTTGGTATTAGAGCCACTACAAGAGTTTCGTTTTTTTTCGACGGTGAAAAAACAGCTGAAAAAAGTAAAAAAACCGTCGGTAAAAGTTTTACCGGCGGTATTAATAATCGTCGGAAATACCTCCGTCGGAAAAATTTTTCGGCGGTTGAAAACCGCCGAAAAAAACTATTTACCGGCGGTTTATAAAAACCGTCGGTTATAATAGTTTCGACGGTTTTAAAAAACCGCCGGCAAAGGTTTTACTTTTCTCGGTGGTTTATAAACCGCCGGGAAAAGTATTTGTTGATGTTTAAAAACCGCCGACAAAAGTCAAAAATTTGCTAGCGATTTTTTAAAACAGCCGGCAAAAGTCAAAACTTTGCCGGCGGTTTTAAAAACTGCCGGCAAATTAATAACTTTGCCAGCACAATTTAGGAACTGTTGGAACCATAGGCAAAACTCCAAAAAATCGACAGGAATTTGAGAAATAAGATTTTTAAAAATTATATAACAACAATCAATAACCTGTATAACAATCAATTATAACAAAAAACCACCAACAATCAATAATAACTTGTATAACAAAAAACTACCAATAATTTTAAAAGATTCACTTGCTACACACAATAAGTATAACAACTATATATAATAAATCTATTTAAGTACAACACATTTGATCTATATGCATGTGAAGATAGTCATTATACATATCTAAGAGCCTATTCTACTTAGATAGTCATTTGATCTATATCTGAGATTAATAAACGTACAAATCGTACAAGAAAGACAAAGAACAAGAAAAGAATTCTGGACCACATAAAAGGTTACAAGCTACATTAGGTTCTTTATAGTATTACACCCCCATGACGACAAAACTAAGAGCTACATCAGATCCCCTTCCCTTTAGCTCTGCTCTTCATCTTCTCCACGATCTCTCCCCTCCAAAGCAGTTGCCATTAATTCATCAAACTTCTCTGTTTTCCCGAGTACTATCTCAATCTGTGAACCACGCGGTATCATCAACAGACTAAAGTTAGATTAAACATTTCATTTACCACAATAACACTGAATAGCAGCGCATGCTCATGCAAAGAAACACAAGCAGATTAACAAGCAAAACCACTAGAAAAAAACGGTATGCTGAAAGCAAAGAAAGAAAAGAACTCCATAGAGAAAAGAACTCCATAGAGACAAGCGTTGTCTATCACTAAACAAGTCTAGCAGAAAGCATATGCATGCCAGAGACTGAAGGACAATCATCACATACAATATTTAGTCCAAAGAAGGGGAAGAAGACAAACTAGAGAACCACATGATCACATTTTATTAGGGAAATAAAAACTAACTTAACTACCAGTTCCTGATAGAGACCAGGCATTCGAAAAATATAAAATACTGCATATGATTTCTAATAGAAAAATTGTAGTTTAGGTAGTTAAGAAGGTGTGACAAGGGTCACATATATTACTCAGTTCTTTTTTCTTTCTTTTTCTATCTTCAAAAACATGCACCAATTTCAGTATTTCATTATTTGGCTCCACCAATATAAATTGATGCACTTGCAGAGGAAGACAGACATAGCAGACATAAGTTGCTTAAATCACACAGGTTCAAATAATTAATTAACTGAATTATCAAGAAAAAGGAAAAATTCTTGTTTATAATCTATTTTCCTTTCCAAGTATATGAAGATTTGTAAAGGTGATAAAACCAGAGGACACCATACACAAACATAAAGAAAATTACAAATTTGAAGATTTTGAATGTTTCAAAATTGAGCATTAGGTGTTGTTGCTTCTTTAGAATTGAAGATTGGGTGGGTTCTCTGGTGCTGAACAACAGGAAAAATGAAAAAGAACGATAATAATCAAAGAGAAATTTCACAAGAAAATTAGACCAATTTAACAAATTTGTTGTTGGTTTGTATCCTAGGGTAAATGCCCAAATTGGTCATTTAGCAAATAATGACCAACAATACCTCATTCACAATTTGACAAACCAAAGATGGGATAGTTATAATATCAGGTAATACCTTATTTACCAAATGTGGGGCAGTATTATTTAGTTACATCACTATTTTATCCCATCCTTAACTTTTACCTAGCACTATTTAATACCAAATGGACTGTAAGATAACAATCAATAATCCGTTATCTCCTTAATTTCAAAGAATCCATGCAAGCCGAAAGCAAATAGTTGGATTTCAGAATGAGAAAAGCCAACAAAAGCTATCAATAAATACTAGGAAACACACTGAAATGTGGTAACTCATAATTAACACTAAGAAATGGGCGTAAAAGAAAAATATGCCCACGTCATGATATATATGCATGTGTGTATATATACCCCACATACATGCATATAGATCTAAAGAGAATATCTACAAACTTAAATAAACTATCACACAAGTAAAAAATGAGTAAATGCCTTTAATATGCAAAAATCTGGATACAAGACACAAACTATACACTCTATAATATATACTGATACAGATGAACATTGTAGATATGATGAAAGACAATACCCATGCCAAGCGCCGACAGCTCCACCTCGTTGTGCTGCTGCATATACCTCTGCATATGCAATTCCACAATCTCAATAAGAATAAGGAGATTGTGTTTTATACCTTTGCATATGACAAAATCTAGTATTACTGGAATTGAGAGACTATAATTCCTAATCATGAAACTGAACTTGCTCTCCTATGCTTTATTTAAGTAGAAGCAAGCACAAGAAGTTGTGTTTTATTCTTATTAAGAAACCATGTTGTTACCAAGAAAGTGTTATATATCATCTTTATCGGATCCTAAGGCGGTGAATCCCCCCTGGAGAAGGAGGTGAGAGAGAGGGAGTACCTAAAAACGTCAAAAGAGAAGGGATTGCAGAAGAGATGCGAGGCCTTCCATCTGGCCAAGCTCGCCATCGCCATACTCGCTTCGATTTCGAATTAGATTCGTCCAGAACCCAAAAAAACAATCAAAAATAAAAAAAACATAGAAATTCAAGCGTAATTGACCTTGTCGAGGAGGATCTCGTTGGTGTGAGGGCCGAAGCTCTCGGAGGTGTCCAGGAGCGTGACGCCGGTATCGACGTCACGCTTAAACTTACAGTCTCTATTATGGAGCAGCAGGCAGAAGCGATCGAGCGAGACGAGAGCGAGGGTGAGGGAGGCAGCGACTCAGCGGCGAGAGCGAGGGACAGAGATAACACGGCGAGGTGCGAGCAAGAGAGGGTTAGAGTTTGCGCACAGGGCATTTTGGAAAAGAAGGATTTGGGCGGGGGCGAGGGGAAGATTTGGGTGGGGGCGGGGGGAATTTTGGGGGTGTTATACAAATCATATCCCTGGTAGTTTCAAAACCGCCGGGGATGGGTCAATATAACCGGCGGTTTCTAAATCGCCGAGGATAGGTTAACATAATCGGCGATTTTTTAAAATTGCGGGGGATAGGTCAACATAACTGGCGGTTTTAAAAAATCGCCAGATATATATATGCCATAGCCGGCGGTTTACAAAACAGTTGGGGATTATGTGTTTTTCTGACGGTTGTTAAAACCACCGGGAAAATTTCGTCAGCAATACCCATTTTTCTTGTAGTGAGTGAAGGTTAGTAGTAGAACAAAGTTGTGGAAAAAACAATGGCTTGTGGTAATGATGTTGTTTGTGAGAGAGTCTCACGCTTGGAAGCCTATGTTTGGGAGAGGAACCCCACTGATGAGAGCTCATTGACCCAAAAGTTTGTAGAGGCAACCTCGACTCTCAAAGATTTGCAGACCCTTGTGAATGATCTGTGCACCTCTTAGAAAGATGGGGCCAAAGCTTGGGAGGAAAAGTTGGTCACAAAGCTTATTACCTTGGAGGCAGACCTTCACTTATAGGCAAAGGCATGAGAGGTTGCATTGAGGGCCTTCTAGTTGCATTGTTGAAGCGAGTTATGCTTAGTGAACCCTCTAGTGGGGGTGATACAAGTTTGAAACTCAAGGTCCCTGAACCGAAGGCATTCACAAGGGTGCGTGAATCTAAGGCGCTTGAGAACTACTTGTGGGACAAAGAGTAGTACTTCAAGTTTGTTTGTATACCAGATGGCGAAAAGGTAGACATGGCTAGCATGTTCTTTGTTGGGAATGCTAAGCTATGGTGGTGTACTAGACTGTTGGTTGATGATTAAGATCAACCTCAAATCCAAACGTGGGAAGAGCTCAAGGAAGAGTTGAAGGCTCAGTTCCTACCTTCACATGGCTCGTGGATAGCGAGGAAAGCATTGGAATGGTTAAGGAAAATTGGATCTATACGTGACTATGTGAAGCAGTTTATCTCATTTATGCATGCTAGACATTGAGAAGGTGATAGAGAAGGATCGACTCTTTAACTTCATGCCAGGTCTCCAATTGTGGGTTTAAATCGAACTGTGCAGACAGGATGTGAATAATCTAGGCTTTGCTACGGTAGCTGCGGATGCTCTTATCAAACTTTGGGCACTCAGAGCCATAGATGGTGTAGGAATGAGGGCGAATGATAGAGGCAAGAAGAGGGAGGACCGTAGACATGAAAGAAAGATCAGCTACGAGGGAAAATACAAAGTTGCTGACGGTGAAGCAAACCCAAGTTTAGTGGGCACTTCATATGTGATGGTCCGCATCATGCAAAAGATAGTCCAAAGTGGAAGCGGCTCAATATACTAATCATTGAAGGGCACAAGGAGGATCGAGTTTTGGTAAATCCCCTCTAAGTGCTAGTAGGCACTATTCAAGCTTCTTCTCCTGCATGTAGAATAATTCGTGTGAACGCTTCGGTAAATGGTGTTAATTGTTGTGCGTTGGTTGACAGTAGAGCCTCGCATAACTTCATTGAAGACAAAATGATGATGGCATTGGGGCTATATGTGGAGCCATGCCAAAATTGGATTAAGGCAATCAACTCTATAGCCTAGAATGTATGTGGGATGGTTTTGAGTGTGGCAATTTATTTTAATCCATAGAAATGAATGTTTCCTTTGGTGGTGCAGTTGGACATCTTTGATATCATCCTTAGCTTGGATTTCCTAATGTGAGCTAAGGAATCATCAATGGTACATTTGGGTGGGATTTTAATTTTTGATAAGTTGCAATCATGTTTTGTTAGACAAACTATTTTTAGTAGGTTGCAAGACAAGGGTAAGGGCAGGAGCATCATGCTCTCTGCCGTACAAGTGGAGTAGGGCTTAAAGAAGGGCCAAGCAACATACTTGGCAGCGCTGGTTCAGATGAAGCCAGACCAGTGGGCAGAGGTTCTTGACTCACGCTAGTTGAGTTATCAAATGTCATGTCGCTTGAGCTGTCGAAAGCACTGCCACCTAGATGCGCTACTGATAAAAAAATTAAGTTATAGCCTAGTGTTAAACCCTCAATCAAGGCCCCATACAGAATGACAACTCTAGAGGTGGCAGAGTTAAGGAAACAGTTGATAGAGCTATTGGATGCTAGTTTGATCTAGCCATCCAAGGTGCCCTATGGTGCTCCTGTGCTGTTCCAAAAGAAACAAGATGGGTTGTTGAGGATGCCTTATTGGATGCTAGTTTCGGCATAAGGTTGCCACGTAATTTCAGTGAGATTAAAATACTGAAAAGATGGTTTAATAGCAAAATGGATCACCGAATTAACTGCAGGGAATGCCCCAGAGTGTAATTAACTATGGAAAATGATATGGTCTCGATGAGCGTTCCAAAATAAGATTTATAGTATTAAAAGAAATTGGAACTGAGACGATTTTTGGTACAGCTAAAATACAGTTTCGTTTTAGACTGAAATATCAAATTATCGTAGGAGACTTCTGAAAAATCAACGGAACCCTAGGGGGGCTCCGATTTTTCATAACTATCAACCCTAAGTGGTTTTAGGATAAAACAAAGGTCCGGTGATGGCGCATGGATGAAATTGTCCTTATCGAGTAGATTTGAAATTATTAATTTAGGATTTAATGTATCATAATGTAAATTAATTTATCGTTTGAGGATATAATTGCAATTAGAGAAATTGCTAAATGATATAGAGGCGAAGAGTGAGATTTAAATGCATAATACTTTTATTATTATAATATAATACAATTATATATATATATGTGTGTGTGTGCGCGCACGCGTTATGTGTGTGTTGTGTGCGTGCTGTGTGTGCGCAGAAAGGGAATGCGAATGGAGGCGTTGGAGGCAGATTTGGCGGCTTAATGGATTTGGATGTCGTGTGTGCAAATGTGCTGAAGGAAGCTTCGGGGAAGCCTCATGGCCGATGCAAGTGGATATATCTATATATATATATATTTATAAGAATGGAAATGGAAGCAAGGCCGAGAGCTGGCTGAGGGAGAGAGAAAGCTTGGGCAAGCTAATGGGAGCAAGATCGAGAGAGAGAGAGAGAGAGAAAGAGAAAGAGAGAGTTGGGTGTGGTGGCAGCCATGACCGCGGGCAGCAAGCGGCCATGGCCGCGAGGCTGCTGTTGCAGCAGCCGCGAGCAGAGCCGAGCGAGCAGGGGCAGCCGGCAACGGTGGAGCAAAGGCCGGTTGCAGAGGCGACGTGAGTGGCGGCCGAAGGTAGCGGTGCGTGGCGGAGGAAGGCAGCAGGCAGCCATGCGCATGGCAGCCGCGAGTTGGCAGCGCGCAGGTCGCGCGTTTCAGGTGCTCTGGTGAAGAAGAAGAGAAGAAGAAGAGAAGAGAAGAAGGAAAAGAAGAAGAAGAAGAAGAAGAAGAATGGAAGAAAAAAGAAAAAAAAGAAAAGAAAGAAGGAAGGAGTTGCAGGGATGGCGTGGGAGCAGGGAAGGAAGGAGGTTGAAGATGAAGTGAGGAAAATAAAAAAAAAAAAGAAAAAGAAAAGAAAAATAAAAGAAAAGAAAAGAAAAGGAGAAAAAGGAAAAAAAAATGGAGAAAAATTCTAGAAAATGTCAGAAAAATTCTGTAGAATAGGAAATGTAGATTTATGATTATTGCGGAGACTTTGGTGAGAAAAAATGGTTTGGGTACGCATTTTGAGGTCAGTGCACGTATACCGAGAAAACTCGAGAAGCTAAGTTAAGGTAAGTAAAATTTCCTAAAATATTTCAAAAATTAAGAAATATTATTTTATACATTTTCATAGTAAAATATTTGAGAAAATAGTTAAGAAATGTTTAGTTTGGATTTATTGAGGAAAATAGAAAGAAAAATGAAGAAAAATAAAAGAAATGCAAGAAATTATGAAAAAATATTTTAATACTTATTTAAATAAATATGATGATTAGGATGCTTTGAGGCTTAAGTTGAAGTAACTTGTGCAAGTTTTGAGGTTGGCACGCAAATCGAGGCAGTCACACTTGAGATTAAAAGCACGCTTCTCGAGGTTTAAATAGATTTCAAAGGTAAGCTAGTTTTCTCAAAACTTAATTTATTTATGAAAAGTATATTCTGAAAATGTGCCCTATTATTTGAAATGAAATGCCTATATGTTGAAATGATGTATGTTTCAAAGTATGTTTTGGCATGTTGACATGTTATGTTACGATGTGTTTGCACGTAGGTGCATTAACCTGTTATGATGAGATGCATACATACATAAACGTTACCGTCCATCATGCATTGCATATGTTTGAGAGTACGGACAAGCAACGTCGGCTCCGGCCGGTATGTATGTTATACGTCGGCTCAGGCCGGTATGAAAGTTGTTAAAGGCTTGTCGGCTCAAACGGCCAATGGAAAGGACATTTTTGCATTTTGCACTCACGCATACAAACTTATAAATTAAATGCTTACTCAGATGATTCATCATCTAACTTGGGCTTTGCCCCTGGAATATTCAAACGTTCCAGATGGAGATTGTAGCAGAAATGAAGATGAATGTGGCATGAAATGACACTTGGCAAAGTGCATGATAAGATGAATGTGGAATGAATGTGAATAAAATGTATGATATGTAGCCCATGTATGT
This sequence comes from Diospyros kaki, assembly GCA_036245055.1. Classification (NCBI taxonomy): domain Eukaryota; kingdom Viridiplantae; phylum Streptophyta; class Magnoliopsida; order Ericales; family Ebenaceae; genus Diospyros; species Diospyros kaki. The sequence continues at coordinate 28,786,739 of BSEG01000003.1, read as the reverse complement.
AAGTTCTGCTACTTTGTTCTCTGAACGTTTTGAAAGTCCATGATGTAAGATATGATTTATGGTTGAAGTTTAAGGAATGATAATGTATAACCCTATTTAGGGTTAATGTTGGTTAAGAACTTATGTTATGTATTAAGCCTCGTATTAAGGATTAAGTTCAAGAAGCAATGATGTAAGAGTTTATTTATGATTAATGTTAAGATGTCAGGTTCGATTCTAGCTTCCGCATTTGATGTATATGATGATTCTCTTTGAGATAAATGTATGGAAATTTGGGATGGATAAGAGCAATTATATGGTTTAATTGTAGTTTTAAATAGAAAAAAAATTATTATCTCAGAATTGTCCCAGTTTAGTAACGTGCCCGAAAAAGCGGGGCGTTACACTGAGGGCATAGTCTAAAGATATTGGGTCAAGGATGACTTGTTGCATGATAAGAAAGACAAGTTATATGTACCATGTTGTGCTGGTTTGCAACAGTTGTTGTTGTAGGAGACCCATGACACAACATGGGTTAACCATCCTAAGACAACACAGATGAAGGCCTTGCTTGTACATAACTATTACTAGCTAAAGAATGACAAGGAAATAAAGGCCTATGTTATGAATTAGAACATGCATTATGTGCCAACAAGTTAAGGTGGATAAGAGAAAGGAGGTCGACTTGCTATAAGCTCTATCAGTTCCTAAAAAATCATGGGTTGTAGCGTCAATGGATTTTATCATGGGTTTTCCCAAGGTGGATGGGAAAGACATGATCATGGTAGCGATGGATCGGTTCATTATAAAAAAAAACTAAGTTTAGAGATGAATTTTGGTCTATCTTTAATCGGTTTATCTCTAAACAATTAGCAATAGATATTTTGATTTTGTCACTATTAAAGATGAAATTTTTTTTGTCTCTAACTTTAGAAATAATTTTTTTTCCGTCTCAATTTTTTTTAACTCTAATTTGGTTGTGTAATCGATCTCAAAATTGATTAAAATGAAATTTTTTTCATATCTAAAGTTGAAATTTTTTCTATTTCTAATTTGAATTAGAGATGAAATTTTTTCCGTCTTTAAAATTGGAGACTAAGGGCTTCTCTTTGTTGTTTTTAACCCGTTTTGAGTTTTCAGTTTTTCAAAACACTGAAAATGCGTTTTCTTTTCTGTTTTCAAAAATGCGTTTTAGGTGTTGTTTTAGGAAGCCCAAAACAACAAAATGTTGTTTTAGGTGTTTTCAATGAAAACACATTGAAAATGCCAAAACACAGAAAAATGATCCAACCCCCCCCACCGACTGTAGAGACCCACATCTCCTTTCTCTCATCTAGTCTCCACTTTTTCCTCTCATCTTTTGGCCGTCGACCGCCATCGCTGACCTTCTGGCCCGCAGTCTCCTTTCTCCTCTCTGAGCTTCTGGCCTGCCACTGCCATCGCCATTACCATCATTGACTGCTTCTGCCGCCACCACCGCACCATTGTTGTCGACCGCCCCCCATCGCAAACCCTTGCATCGCGACCGACGCCATTGCCCACTACCATTGATCCCCCACCGCGTCTCTTTTCTCCTCTCTTCTCTTCTAGCCCGCCACCACCCACCGCCATTGACCAAAATCCTAGCATGGTGCCCGCTACTGCCGAACGACCGGGCATCTTTTTCCCTTCACCATGGTTTCTTCCTGCCTGCTACTGCGACTCTTCTCCCTTCTGCAATTTGATTTTTTGGTTGTTTTGTTTTGTTTTATTTTATTTAAATAATATAATTTTTTTGTATTATTTTTTTTAAAAATATTTTTAAGTTTTTGGAGTATACCTATGATATATGTTATTTTGTAATTTATAATTACTTTATTTTATTTTTAAAATTAAATTATCAATTATCTCTTGAATTATAATTTAAAGTCTTTGAATCAAATTTATTTAACAAAATATTATAAAATAATTTTTTTCAAAATTTCAAAGTAAACGTGTTTTCCAGTTTTCTATTTTAAGAAACAGTTTTTCAGAATAAGAAAAAGAACTGCGTTTTTAAAAATTTCAAAACAGACACTCAAAACTCAAAACTCAAAATTGAAACACAAAGAGAACACCACTTAAAACTTTTCCCATCTCTAATTAAAATTAGAGACGAACTTAGAAAAATTATCGGCTACTGTCCGTGGCAGATTCAGACGATCAAAATCGATCGTCGGAGTCGTCTTGGTCCGTTGACCAACATACCCAAAAACCAAAACTATCTAATGGTTAAATTTCAATAGATTTGAAATTTATTTTTTTTGGAAAAATGATGCTTGTTTCTAGAATGGCATCGCCAGTCACCATCTATGGCAGATTTCGATCGTTGGAACCAATCATCGGAATGGGCTTGGTTTGGTGACTAACATACCAAAAAGCCAAGTTAATCAAACAGTCATATCTCAATAGATCTGAAATTTAATTTTTTAAAAAAAAGGTTACTAGTTTTTGGAAGGGTATCGCTGGCTACTGTCCATAAAATATTCCGACGATTGAAATCGATCCTCGGAATGACCTTGGTTTGGTAACCAACATATCCAAAAAAGAAAATGATCTAATGATTGGATCTTAATAAATCTAACGATTAATTTTTTGAGAAAATGCTACTTGCCTCTGGAAGGGTATCACCAGCCATTGTCCATGGAAATTTCAATGATTGGAACTGATCATTGGACTCTTGTTGGTTTGATGACCAATATACCCAAAAACCAAAGCAATCCAATGATTGGATTGCACTAGATTTAAAAATTAAAATTAGAGAGCATTAAGTTGTTACCTTTAATTGGAGGAACTCTGGTTATTGGCATCTGGAACAACACTCAATGGCTAAAGGTGAGAGAAAAAGAAGGCAAGCCGATGGTCGATGGCTATTGGCCTGTAAAGAAGAAAAGAATGAGACATAGGCGAGAGAGAGAGGAATAGGTGAAAGTAATGGAGAAAATGAGGATGAGCTAAAAATAATGAAGGGCGCGTGCACGCACACACACATAGATTTAGTGGTGGAAAAAATTCCATCTCTAATTTCCGTCTTTGTTCAAATTAGAGACAAAATTTTAGAGATCTAACATAGAGATGAAAATCTAATTTCTATGTCTGATTGAAATATAACCACCAAAGATAGAACATTCTAATTTCCTCTTTGATAAAACAATTCAAAGACAATTTTTTTTTTGTCTCTAAGAGTAGGAAAAATTCCCAGACGGAATAATTTTTGTTTGTAATTTTGAAAAAACTTCAGAGATGAAAATTTTTCTGTCTCTGATTTCGTCTCTGACTCCAAAAATGTACAGAGACGGGATTTTTCTATTAGTAATTTAGTCTCTGATTTAGGGACAAAAAAGTTTCATCTCTAAAGCCTTCTCTAAAATAAATTTGAATTATTTTGGTCATCCATCTCAAAATCAGTCTCTGTTAAAGACGAAATTTATTTCTATCTTTAAAAGCTGTTTATGTTAGAGATGAAAATATATTCCATCCTTAAAAATGATTTTTTTTTGTAGTGGTTCTTGAAGTATGTAGTCTTTATGGCTAATCAGGAGGATTGCAAGACATAGACCATTACAAAACTCTTTTTCAAGCATGTGGTGAAGTATTTTGGGTTGCCAAAAGACATCGTCAATGATCAGGATGCGAGATTTATTGGTTGATTTTGGACTTTGCTGTTCAATTTGATGGACTTTGAGTTAAAGTTGTCTATAGCCAACCATTCTCGAACTGATGGTAAGATTGAGTAGGTGAATGGCTTCTAGAAGAGTATCTTAGGCATTATGTGACAACTAGCTAAAGAAACTTAGTTCCTTTGGGTACTGCTCAATTTTGTTATAATTTACATAAGTCTTCTATAACAAATTGGTATAAATTAGATGGGGAATCTGAGAAAAATGGAGGCAATTGGAAGTGAAGATGGCAGAGGAAGTGACAATCATGGTTGGAACAACAGGCAGCGGCGGTGGGCAGAGGCGTGGTGGCGCACGAATGATAGGTGGTGGGCTGAGTGAGCATGGATGATTGGTGGTAGCCGCGATGGTGGTCGCGGTGGCGTGTAACAGTGGTCCAGCAGCACGAGCAAGAAGAAGGAGGAAGAAAAGAAAATGAAAAAGAAAAGAGAAAAGAAAAGAAAATAGAGAAAATGAGGAAAAAATAGGGAAAAGCTTCCGAAAAATTTTAAAAAATTCGAGGAATTAATTTGGGATTAGAGGTGTATGCCGAAGGCTAGGAAATTATCCGGGCATGAGTTTCGAAATTAGAGCACGCATACAGAGAAAGCCTGAAAGGCTAAGTCAAGGGTACGTTAAGGTTCCAAACTAAGTACATTAGAATCCTGACCTATCAAGATATTCTGAGATATGTTTGAGGTAAGTGGTTTGACCCAAAACTTGGTTTATGTAAATAGTTTTATCATGTTGTCATGCTATGCATCATGTAGATTGCATACACATGTTATGTTGATGAGAAATGCATAGATTCATTGGTGAAGTTTATTTGTCATGCATTGTATGTTTATTTGGTGACATAAAAAATCAATAGTCTATCATGGATGTTATATTACATCCCAACCTCCAAAGGGAGGTTGTAAAATGATGGTTAGAATGCTATTTCATCATGGATATTGATGAATGTCCCGGCCTCAGAAGGGAGGTTGAAAATTGGTGATAGTAAAGGGATTCCTTGTGGTCGCTAAAGGAAGGTGAAGAGATGATGTTATTATTGCACTTTGCATTCATGCTCCAATCATGTTTATTATGAATCCCTTACTTAGATGATTCAACATCTAACTTGGGCTATACCCTAAAACATTTAAACGTTCTAGTTAGGGTTTGCAACAAAGGCAAGAAAGTGGTTGAGATGTAGCAACACGAGATATCGTGTCCGATGAATTTAACAAGTTGTTCTTATATTTTGCTTCTTCATGAAGATTCGGTTATGTTTTAGTTATGTTGAGAATGTTCCGTTGATGAACAGTTTTGTAAAATAAAAGAATGTTATTTATTACAAATTATGTTTGAGGAACGATTATGTAATACTGTTATGGTTCAATGTTATTTTTGACATTTGATTCTTAACTTTCGTATTTGATGTTTATGACGATTCTCATTCAAGATAGATGAATGAAAACTTTAGGATAGATATGAGGAATGTTATGGTTTAACATTAGTTTTGAAAAGGAAAAATTTACTATCCCAGAATTGTTCTAAGTTATAACACGTCTTAGATAGTGGGGTGTTACATAGATGGGGAAGAAAGTTCGAAGAGGGATACGACAATATGGCAGTTCGAAGACTTGATTCAGCAATACTTGTCTTTACTTGCAACGAGGACGTTGAAATCCTCTAGTATAGGTGGTTTGCAACGTCTCTGACATGCTTATAGATGTGCATTTTGTACCTATAAAGCATGTTAACATGATGGAAGGTGTGTCAAGCTAGGATGTATGTGGCTAAACAAACCCATGTGTTCGAGGCATAGGGTTTCCATGCTAAGGTGGTAGCAATCATATAGCAAGTTGGGCTTTACGGTGAAACGCTTATAGGCAGATGGATGCACTACAAGGCTAGCACACATAGGTGTTGTTGAGTTACATAGATCTTATCATATGCGTAGCGAAAATTAAATTTAGTTTTCAGATATCCCGTTTTTCAGAAATTATAGTTTAATAAAATGAAGGCATAAACGAAAAATACCTCTTCGATGAAATCTTATTTTACTATTAGATTTCCCGCCGTATAATCCTCCAAGTGTAGGATGCCAAGTCAGTCCACCCGAAATCACTTCTATTCAAGAATATCAAAGAGAAAGATAAGTAGAAGAAATTTTTTACAAAATTTCTAACTTACCTCTTGGATTCAAGAACAATTCTTCCAAAATTCTCTCAACTCTCAAAATGATCCAAGTGCATCTTATGAGAAAAATTAAAGGGCTTGGAGCTATTTATAGTTCCAATTAAAAACTCTTCTCCATTAAATGGGTTGGGCTTCTGAAGCCCATTCCATTTAATGCAATTGGGCCAAACCCAATCCAATAGAATTTATTTGAATCCAATAGTGTCATTGGGTCAAGCCTAATGTACTAGCAAAAGGCCCAACCCAATCAATAATCAAATAATTGTATTCATAATATAATTATTTAATTATTCTTATTTATCCAATAAATAAATGCACTATTATTAGTAATTATAAAATTGCTAATTTATTTATTTTCTCTTTGAAAGTAATTTCTTTTGGGTGGGACTTTCTGGGTTCATAAATAAATTGGCAACGAAAATAATCAACAATTAATTCTCGTAAATCATGAGTGATATCTAGCAATATATCATGATTATCCAATTTATTGTGAAGCGGGTATTGTGAACTTTTTACTACATTATCATACAATACGGTCCTTCTATCATCCTATATCCCGACAAGATATGAGATCATGGTCAGTAGGTCGAATCTCTTAATCTTGTCATATGACCAAATCTAAAATCAATCTTGACTAATTATGACACAACCCGTATGGAACAAATTCCATCGTCATATTACCTCGGCCAAGGATTTATCATCAAGTGATTACTGGATCGCATAGGATATCTTCCTCATAAATCTCGAAGTGATAGATTCCATGTCTGATGCACACATACCTCATGTATCACTGAATTAGGCACATAGATACGTATGATTATCCTTGATTAGAACAACCACATAATATCACTGATATCCTAATCCACTAATACACAGATATCCATGTTATCTCAGGTCTAAGGACTAGTTGTAAAATCACAGCTAACATTAAATCATTGATTCGTGAGAAATAACCCATGTGATTTAATGTTAACAGTCCCGTTCAGTGAACTCGTTCTTGTAACGAGCACCCACTCATCTTCCTTCTATAGCTCATACAGAATAGTACAAGACTCACCAACCTTATCTTTTAATATCTCATATTGAACAAGGAGGAAGACAATGTGCTGGCCTTTATGAGTTGCTATCATCCATGATAGGAATTCTATGGCCAAGAACATATTTATAGTATAACAAATTGTGGATTATCCGTAACTCGTATTCTTAACACTTAAGAATGGTATCCATTTCTTATTATACTAATGGATATATGTTTTATAATTTAAACCATATTGCAATTTAACTAAAAATATAAACTTGCCATTTAAATAATATTTAAAGAATTACAAGATCGAGTCCCTTTGTGTCACTAGAATTGGTCTTTAGGGCTCATATCTAATAGGTGCAGCATGGCATGACCAAGAGAAGACTTGATATCCGAGGAATACAGGTGCCATAAGGATGCCATGAGGGATTAATTATGTGGGACATGGAGGCAGGTGAGTCAGTAAGCCACATGGCCATGATAAGGTCAAGGGCTGACGTCAGGAGGCAATTAACAAGCAGGTGTGACAGTTTCTATAGCCCCGCGTGTGCAGCCCACCCATGCCTGCATAATGTGGAGCATGTCTGCACGAGGTGCACCCACAATGGCCCATGCACATGCATGACTGAGGTAATTTGGACAGGTGGCGCCCTGGTAAGCCTCGTGACCCATAGAGACGCTTGTTTTTTTTTTATCAGAAAGTAAATGTATATAAAAGGATCAAAACTGTACATGATACACTGGGCATACGCAGAAGGAACAAAAGGGCCACTAATGCCCCAAAATAATAGACTCGTACTAGACTAAAATATGGGGATACAAAAAAAAATAACTTTATATACATGTGTTTTAATTCGACGAATAACACAGTCCACGTGAGGCATTGAACCCTCAAAAATCTTCCTATTCCATGTGTTCCAAATCTGATAAACAGAGCAGGTGAAAGCGATCTTCTTCATTTTATTGCACTAAGATGTCCCTCAGCTTTCCTTCTTAATCTGCTTTAAGGCACTAGCAGTAGTGGACATAGCCCTAGTGATACCCAACCAAGCTCTGATGTGCCCCTAAATAGTAGCACTGAAAGTGCATTGAAAGAACAGATGTTGCACCGATTCCTCTCCAACGCCACAAAGAGAGCATGTGCTGTCAATGTCCAAAAAATGGAGTCTGTCTTTTCTCAAGAGCTTGGACTTAGAGCATACCCAGAGAATGAAGGCATGCTTTGGTGTGATGCAGCTATGCCAAGCGTCTACAATCCACTGTCTCTTGGTCCACTTAACTCTAGAAAAATTATAGGCCCTTTGGATATAGAAGTTTCCCAAGCTACCCCAAGATGAAATCATCTGAATGGCCTCTGGAACGGACCCCACTGATTGAATAATTCGATCTCTAATAAGGAGTATCTTTTTGATGAGAGGGGAGTCATCTCTCCTAACCTTCCTTTCCCAGATGGATGCGTCTTTAAGATAATCATGGTTGACCTATTTGACCCACATGGAGTCCTTTTTTCGGTGGATATTCCACAATGTTTTCAATAATAGAGCCTCACTCCAGACTTTAATATCCTTGAATCCTAGACTGCCCTCCTCCTTAGGGAGACATACATCATTCCAAGAAGCAAGAGAGCTCTTGGAGTTCCACAAGAACCTCATGCAGATCTGATAAACCATCTCAATGATCACAGATAGGATAGGGAGAATGGACAACTAGAAACATTCAACTCCTTGCAAGACTGAACATATAAGCTTCACACGACCCGCATATGAGAGAGACGCTAAAGTCCAAATATTAATGTTTATTGCTATCTTGTCCACAAACGGATCAAAATGAATGGCCCTAAGCTTCTCCGCTGCAAAAGGAATACCCGAATATCGGAATGGCATAGTGCCTTTGGAGAATCCTATCATACTTAAATTATCATCCAACTCTTGACCCTCAATCCCGGCTGTGAAGATGTTGGATTCACTTGCATTTGCTCTCAGCCTAGAGCATTTTTCAAAGCTGGAAAGATAGTCCAAAATAATCTTAACCGAAGTAACATCACCACGAGCTAGCCATGAGGAGCAGATCATCAATGAATGCCAAATGAGAAATTCTAAGCTTTATACGTTTGGGATGGAAATTGAACTCCGAATCCACAGTAGTTTCCTTGAGGGATCGAGAAAAATAATCAAGGCATAGAAAAAAAAAGAATGGGGAGAGAGGATCACCTTGTCACAACCCTTTCTCGCCTTTGAAAAACCCATGCAAGCTGTCATTAGGCATGATCGAATAGGAGGGGGTGGACACGCACTCCATCACCCATTGAATAAATTTAGGGGGGAACTTAAGACTACAAAGAATAGCACGAAGGAACTCCCAATTGATGGAGTCATAAGCTTTAGACAGATCAATCTGGAGTAAGCAACGAGGAGAGACCCTCTTCCGGTTATACCTACGCAAGATCTCTTAAGCAAGGTGAATATTTTCCACCATGCTACGCCTTTCCACAAACCAAGACTGCACTAGATCAATAAGGAGCCCCATAATAGGCACCAAATGGGCTGAAAGGATCTTAGATATAACTTTATAGACCACATTGCAGCATGCAATTGGTCTAATGTCCCCAACCATAGAGATGGTTTTCTCCATGCTTCGTGTGTCCATTGCGTCCGATGAGATGGCTGAGGGAAATAACCAATTGTAGCCCATATATATGTGGCCGGGACAGGCATTTTTGAAGAATAGAGAGTCATGAGCCCCAAGCCGAGTCCTTTTTATCCTTGGATTGAATAAAAGATTGGGATTTTTTCGTATTTCTTTGCGTGAGGTTCCTTTGTGTGCGGTGCTTAACCTTGTTGGGTGCTAGACAGACCTAATGCGTGGTTAAGGCCATCACAAGCTTGCTCTCCAAGTCTTGGAGTCTAGTCTTGTGACACTTGCCCACATTTCTTTTTCTTTTTTTATTGTTTGATAAAATCTAAATTATTTCAATAAGAAAAATGGCTAAACTATAATTCATTTAATATATCAGCTAAATTAAAAATTCAAAAAAGAAGGGCATTTTCTTAGACATGCCAAGTAATTAGTTTTCTTAATTATATGGTTTAATGCCATTTTATTAAAAAATGTCATAATTTCTAGATTTTGAATGGCATTCGTCCTCAAATGGGCAGGTAAAACTTACCTATTTTTTATTGTATTTTCCTGAAAATTTAAAATAGCACATCTCTAAATTTTATTAATTAAGAACATTATTTAATATTTTCTTTAATTAACACTTTTGAAGGAGATTGCTGTTAGTTTATGTACTTAAATTTATGTAATTTGTGATGATCCACCTTTCTGATTTTCACTTCCCTTCGATGGATTCATCCGAGTGCATGTGCCCGCTTTTAGCCCCATATTAACTATATATATATATATATCATGCTATATATATATATAGCATGATATATATATATATAGTTAATATGGTATTATACTTCAATAATTAGTTCTATTTAGATTTGGAATGTATGACACTTAACAAACTTTAATATGTTTAAAATAGAATTTATCTTTTAAATTAGCATGCAGGTTATTTATTATGATCATATTATTACTTTATGAGCCTTGCTGCTTTACCCGAGAGTCTCACAGAATGGTTTATTTAGAGGGACTAAAATGACAACAATGCCCCTCACCCAAATACAAATTTACCCCATTTTCTACTACAACCTCCCATCTCTTTTCTCTCCTTCTCATAAAAGCTACCTCTAGCAAGCTCCAACACCCATTGTTGCCTCATTGACTCACTTTGCGCATCCGGTGGTTGATGCAAGGCTGCACAAAAAAGGAAGCGAGACAGCAGTGGGAGTTGAAGCTTGCTAGGGAGGACGACCATGGGAAGGGGAGGGAGTAGATGGGAGGTTATAGTGGGAAATGGGTAAATTTGAATTTGGATGAAGGGCACTTTTATCTTTTTGATCCCGAAAATAGGTAAATTTGTATTTGGGTGAAGGGCACTTTTATCTTTTTGACTCCTCCAGATAAGACTAGATGAGGCTCTCGAAAAAAAATAGCATTAGCCTTACTTTATTAGCACACTTCAACTCAAAAGTATCAAACTGCATTAATTTATATCACATTGTGATTGATCCCCCTATTAGTTCAGCGGCCGTAGTCGAATGATCGAACAGATGGTGGGCAGACCCCGACACCCTTACTTGGAGAGTCCCATCCCCAAGCAGGCGGAGTTGTCGGACTCAAAGCCGTCGATTTTGGCCTTGGAGTAGCAGACGTAGTAGAGCTTAGAGGCTATGGCAGTGAAGAGAATGAAGGTAGCACCCGCGGCGGAGATGCCCTCCTTTAGCCTCTCGCATGGAGGATGCCTTATCTTGATGTGGTGGTAGTTTAAAATTATGAAAATTATGATGTATCCATAGCTAATTCCGTCGCTATATTAAAAAAAATTAGCGACGAAAAAATTAATGACAAAAAAATTTAATCATTAAATTTCGTCGCTAAATGTATTTTTCTTGTAATGCTAAAGATAAAAGATAAGAATAGTTGTATTTTAAATTCAAACCTACCAAATATATTTTTGCTGGTGTATATATTTACCTGTATCCTGCACATCATTAGGGGGGTTGAATAGAATCAAAACAAAAACCTGTTGGCAGAATTCTATAATTATACTTCAATAATTAATTCTATTTAGATTTGGAATGTTTGACGCTTAATTAAAATAGAATTTATTTTTTAAATTAGCATGCATGCTATTTATTACGATCATATTTTTTTATTAACACACTTCAACTCAAAAGTATCAAACTACATTTATATCGCACTATGATTGATCCCCTATTACTTCAGCGGCCGCAGTCGGATGATAGAACAGATGGTGGGCAGACCCCGACACCTTTACTTGGAGAGTCCCACCCCCAAGCCGGCGTAGTTGTCGGACTCAAAGCCGTCGATTTTGGCCTTGGAGTAGCAGACGTAGTAGAGCTTAGAGGCTGTGGTGGTGAAGAAAATGAAGGCAGCACCCGCGGCGAAGATGCCCTCCTTCAAGCTCTCGCATGGAGGATGCCTTATCTTGGTGTGGTGGTAGTTTCCTGCTGCTCCCGCCAGCAAGCATGCTCCAGCTATCAAAAACGTCACCCTGAACAAACGATCCACCATATATATATATATGCAAATCGATTCAAACGTTATGGCACATCGACAATGTGCTACTTAGGTTTGGATGAGCTCAAGGATTAAGCTGAATCAAAGGTGACTCGGTCACTTTAAATTATTATTATTTTTTTCCCAAGATTTCAAACTCTTAACCTTACGAGCCAGATCCAAATCAATCACTCATATAAAAATTTTTAAAAGATAATTTTTGGGGTAACTATACAAGTCTTCAAATCATTACTAAACTATGATAATTACTGATTTTAATTCGATCTGAGTAATTCAATTTTAATATATGTTAGATATCTGTTTTTGGGTCTAAGGCAATAGACTTGATCATAATTAAGTTGGGTTCGAGTTTATAAAAAACTTAAACCAACCCAAACTCGTAAACACCTCTATTAAGAAATAAACTATATATATATAAAGCAAGATTAATAGTTTAAAGAAATATATTTCGTAAAGTGATCATACATACCAGGAGCTGATGAAAAGCACAATAGCCCAAGTCCTGGAGGCGCCTTGTCTGAGGGCCTTGCCACAGCACAAGAAACCACTTGTTACCATTATAAGGATTTGAGTAACCACAAGAGACAGGAAAGATCCCACTCCCAAGCCGGTTGCAATATCTGTATCATAGATGCAATGGGTGCCGCTTTGATCTTCATAATATGTCAGCATCTGTCACAATAAATTAATTAATTATATGGTAATAACATTACATAGACAAATTAATCAAATTGACAGCATATGTACAATTGATGCTGTCGAAAATATGATGGGTCTTTCTTTTCGAAACAATATTTTGCGCTTATGCTCATGTGCTTGCTTCTGACCCAAATGGATAACATTCGAGTTGTATGAGACGCAAACAACTTTTGATTGCGTTGAAAACAAACAACGGAAAAAGAGCAACGCAAGGAGGAAGATTAGTGAAGGAGGAGCAGAAATGATGATGATGATGATGATGAGCTCACTTTAGTCCTCTTCTGCTCGGCAGCAACCGCAAGTGCAAGAGCAGCAACATCCAGTACAAAAGCAACTGCAAGGACCCCTTTTGAAGCCATGTTCCACTGCACCCATAAAAGCATCAAACACACATATATATTTATATATATATATAGATAGAGAGAGAGAGAGAGAGAGAGAGAGAAGAGAGAGAGAGAGAGAGAGAGCCCTCAATACCAGATTGAGAAAAGCTTCTGGGTTGGTGTGGCAGATCAATAACAAGCCTAATTTGACCTCTTCGATCTTGTAACATGCATGGGCATTTATACATATACAGATGTGGATGCCGGATAAACCCAAGCTTAATTATTTAGTTACGTTGAAGCTCTGGCAAATTGATAAGGTTAAATTTCGGAAAGAGATGTGTTCGTCCAGCAGCTACAGTCTTCCAATTAAAACCTTTCCAAAATTCATCACCAGAATAATAATGTAATTATTATTATATTGGTAGCATTTTTGTTTGTTTACGAACTGAAAACATGATCATTCAAATCAAACACCAATGAAGTTTAACAAAATTCAAATCCAGCCGCAGCATGAATGCTACCAATGTCTTATGAATTTGAACTTTGGAAATTAATTAATTAACAATACGTTGTTGCGAGACGGATAGGAGACAGCCGTAGTCCTAAGCATGGATGTGAACGATGCGGACGATGTTATCGGGGCATGGAATTTTTTATAAGAAGATAAATAAATATATATAGTACATAGGATATATAACGGCAGAATGAATATTGAACAGAAAAGACAAGTACGTACGCATGCTGGTGTGTGAAATTGATGCTCAATTTGTTTGTCGGACTTTGATGAACGTCAGACTTGAGGAGGAATATCCGGCCGGAGGGCCGGCCGCCGTTGGCACATTTCCTAGAGATCTTCGTTGTCTGCTTGTTGGGCTTGATGAGCCACCGGGTCGTGCTGTCTGCCACCATGCATGGCATAATTAATTAACAAACAAATAATAAATAACCTTAATTAATTTGTATTCATTAATATATCATTGTCAACATTGATGATCAGTCAGCAATTAATATTGGTTTGGGATCCTAAATATACCATATAAATATATTCAGAGGATTTCCTTCTCAACTCTCTTGTAAAGGATGATGTTAAGATCGATCATATGAGGGGTGATTTGTGTATATTTACCTCTGTACACACATGCCACATTCATTGCACACATTCTTCTTTAAAAAGATGATCATTTTGATAACTTACAACTACTTCTAAATAAATGAAATTCTAAATGCATCAGTTCCACATAATTAGAACTTTAATTTTTTTTAATGCAACTTACATACCAATTATATAGTGAAAAGATATATCGTACCCGCAAATCTATAGAAAATTCTATTAATTTGAGATGTAAATTTAAAAATTGTATAGTTTGACATATTTTTTTAATGTAGGCCAGTTAAATATGTTACGGGTTAAGTAAGATAAAAGAAAAAAATTATAATAAAATAAGGTTTACAATAAAATAAATTTTCTTAGCCCAAATCCTATCACTGATTTTTATCAAGAAAAAAAAATCCATTCAGTACGTATCACTGATTTTTATTTTTTATTTATATATGCATAGCATAGAACACGCCTCTAGTACCATTAAATATGTAAACACGAGACCCAACATATAATTCAAGTGGTAAAACTTTTAAATTTATTTGATGGTGGTGGAAGATTAATTCTTGGTGGATGTAAAAACATCTCATTTAGTGGGAATTGACTGCATGTCTACTTGAGAGTGTATAAATTTATGATTACATTCGATTTACCCAGAGACTAAACTAAGGAAAAAAGTCAATCTCTTCCAAAACTAGGTGAGCAAAACATACATACTTGGGTCATAAAAAAATATATATATTTAAACACAAGTTTTTGTGTGAGAAATCCCGTCCAACTTTGCTTATTTCCAAAATACTCTCTAACATCTTACTTGAAAAATAAAAAATAACTATGTTAATAAGATTTAAATTTATAACCTCTTTAAATTAGAATATATTTGTAATCAATTTTATCATTGTACGAAAACTTATTTTACTTAAAATTTTGCATAAAAATAAAAATTAAATTACAACTATTAAACATTACCTAATAAATCTTCACTTCAAAATTTTATTTTTTTTATTTGCACATAAATAGCACAGACCACACCTTTAGTATATACATATATCTATGTATTTATTCTTTTATATTTCACAATTTCAATTTTCGATACTCCAGTTACATAAATGTGTTACTAAATATATATATTTTATTTAATAGAATACTGGGTGGTTTATAATTATAGATATACTACTATTAATGTTAGTAGTATAAGTATTGCGATATAAACATTGTAAAGAGATGAATACAATTAATGTTAGTCAAAATAGAGAATTGTTACAAGAGCATGTCGACAATAATAGAATTCTAAATGGCTTAGTTTGGTTCAATTGGAATTTCAAATGCATTGAAAACATTATACAAGCAAACTACTCCTACTTCTCCAATTATCAATATTTTATATGTGCACATGGTGTGCTACAATACTGACCATGGAATGACCTTGGAGGGCCCTGGCCAGTATCGCGATAGGCACATTGCAAAGAGATCACCACAATTAATGTTGGTCAAAATACAAAGTTATGATGATAGTTGATGTGGATGAGATGGTTTTAGCATTTTAAGAAAGATAGATTCAAATGATTTTAGAGGCTAATTTTAATAGAATTGGGTTAAGGATTCAAAGTCACTAACTTTGCTGGTAAGGTCTGTGCTTTTCGGACAAATTCATTTGTTTTGACTTCGAAATTAGTATTTTTATTATTTTAAGAAATAATTGATTTGAAAATAACTTCCATTAGGGAATAAATTTTAATATACCATTTTGGGAGATTCTCTTTATTTCCATCTAATTTTGATCTTGTAATGAAAACTCAATCTTGCATTTTTCTAGTAAGATTTGGGTTCTAGAGTTTTGGGGTATTTTCTAATTTCCTGATGGTATTGTGAGTTGTATTCTATAGATACTATGTTTATAGAATGTTTTTTTTTATCACAGTTGATTTTAGAATTCCAATCTCCATAATTTTCTTCAATTTTTTGGTATTCTTTAAAATCAACGAATCATTGATTGAGTCCTATAATCCGATATTCATGAGTGAATCAACGGGTTATTAGAAGGTTTTCACTACATCAATAGTTCTCGACATTAATGGAATTCTAAGGGCTTTAGGTTCGTTTAATTGGAATTCCAAATGCATTGAAAACATTATAAAAACAAACTACTGCTCCTGCAGCTGTTACCAGTATTTTAGGTGCACAAGTAGTGTGTCACAATACTCAGTTTGGCATAGCTTTGAAGCCATTAACAGTATCATCATATATATATATATATATATATATACATTGCAAAGAGATAACCACAATTGTGACGAGGGTATCTCGACGTTAATGGAATTCCAAATGCATTCAGAACATTATAAAAGCAAACTACTCCTACCCTTCTATTATCAGTATTTTATGTGCACATAGTGTGCTATAATGCTTGGCCTGGATTAGCTTGAAACCCTTGACAGCATCACAATGTACACATTGCAAAGAGGTAGCCACAATTAATATTAGTTGACGTAGAAAATTGTGACTAGAGTATCTCGATATTAATAGAATTCCAAATGCATCAAGTTCGCTCGATTGGAATTTACGAATGCACAGAAAACACATTATAAAAGCAAATTACTCCTATTCTTCCTATTATCAGTACGTATTTTATGTGCACATAGTGTGCTATGATGTTCAACATGGAATGGCTTTGGAGACTTTGATAGTATCGCGATATACACATTGCAAAGAGACAGCCACAATTAATGTTGGTCAAAATAGAAAATTGTGACGAGAGCATATCAACATTAATGGAATGCCAAATGTTTTAGGTTAGCTCAATTGAAATTCCAGATACATTGAAAATATTATAAAAGAAAACTACTACTGCTTATCCTATCATCAATGAAAACTAAAGAATAGTGGGAGAAAAGCAAGATGTGAAGCAACGACTCCTTTTGTAACCAAATAATGCCATGGTTATGGTTCTCTAGCAATTTTGTAGCATTCTTCGACTCCTTCCCACCCCCATACCCACCCCTACCCTCGACAGTTATATGGGTCTTGATGGTTGGTTTTGGTGCTTTTGAGCTCCTAGACTTGATCATGCAATTAGAACTATTTCATCTGTGAATTTGAGTTTTTACTAAATAGCAGTCCTCCATCCCCAAATTTCATCATGTCATATTTAATTATGTTTCCCTTTGGTTGATAATCCCTTATGTTTTGATTTTTGCTTTCAAATCTCTAGCTGTATACTTAACCTTGGCAACAAAGTTATGAATTGCCCTCCAACATTTCCAATGTACCAATTTGACATAAGTTCTCAAGTTGTACACTATGTTGCATGGAAATACTTCATAGGAGCCGTTTTCCCGTTTTTGAAACGTTTTTGAAATGTTTCCTATTCCTGTTTCGGACCCTATTTATGCTTATTTTTTTTTTAAAAAAAATATCTATTTCCACGTTTCCATTTCTTATCAGAAACGTTTCCCATTTTCATTTTTGTGTAACATAGATTGTACATGTCATTAAGGATATGATAATTTAAGTTTCTTGATCTCATATATACCAGTCGTATAATTTTTTTTATTATTTTTTAATTTTTCAAACAAGCAATGATTTATGCCAATCAAGACAATCCAAACTACTCATGAAAAAAGAGATGGTAAACTCTTAACTTGAAGTTTCTTATCTCATATATGTGTAGCTTTTCTTGTTACCTTTTTTGTTCTCCAAACGAAAAGTCTGCATGCTTCTTGTTATTCTTGTGTTGCTATCAGCCATCACTAATTCCTGGACCACTATCACTAAGGCCACCGGCTATGGAAAAAAGGAAGGCAAACCACTACAAGAATTTTGGGTTTTAGCGACAACGTTTTCGTCGCTAAAGCCCAAAAATCTGTCTCTAGATCAAGTTAGTGATGGAAAGTTGTAATATCTGGGAATAATTTGTGGATAAAAATGATATTTGATAAAGGCATAAATAGAATTTTGAGAAAAATAAGGCTATAAGGTACACTAACATAGCTTTAGACGACCGAATTAGTCAGAGGGAGTACCTCGGACCCTAGATAATTAAGAAAAATGGTATAGTATCATCGAGTAAAATAAATTATGATTTTTCGTGATAAAGGAAATTGGATCGAAAACAGTTTTCGGTACAACAAAAATACAGCTGCCGATTAGGTCGTAATACCGAATTATTTTAGATAACATCCAAAAAATCAACGGAGCATGTCAAGAACTAGTATTCGATGTATAGAACAACCCTTAAGTGGTTTCAGGTTGAATCGAATGGACTTAGGGTCAAAACGATCAATCAGGCCTCAGTGCAATTTTCTAAATTTGTCCGAGGAAGGTCAAAACAGTAATTTTTTGGGAGTTTCAAGGGAGAAACGAGAAGTACCAATCTTGAGGGTCTTAGTGATGGTGCTGGAAAGATCAGGTGCTTGAGAATAAGGACCAAAATGCAAAAGAAAATTTTAAGAGGGCCAAACTGTAATTTCTGAAAAAGCAGCACGCACATGGCAGATCTGGCCGAGATTTTGGCCTGAAAATCCAAAGATTTGGGCAGAAAATCTTATCAGGGCATGGCCAAGGACGGTCTAGGAGACGTGTGGGAGGAGTTTTGGCAGGAAATTTGCCACATGGGGGTCGGTTTTGGCCTATAAATAGCCAAGGGTTTTGGCCGAATTTGGAGCATTAAATTGCTCGATTTTGAGGGCGAATCGAGGGAAGACAATCAGGGGCTTTTGATCCTTGAGGCGAGGGGAGAATTTCTAGTAAGTTTGGTGAATTTTCGATTTTGTGGTTTGAAGGGGTTTCGAAGGTCGCTGGAAAGTCGCGGGCGGTGGCCGGCCGAGCCTGATTTTACCTGATTCGGAGGCCTTTCGGTGGTCGTTTCGGGCACCCAATGGTACCCTTGTGATCGACGAAGAGAGAGCTTCCAGGAGGTGTGGTCAGGGTCAAATTCTGGTCGCTGGCCGGCGACCAGCTCACTGGAGAAGAAAGAGCGCATGCAGTGCACGCGCAGCACCACTTGCCCGTGCGTGAGGGCGAGTGAGGGCTCAGGTATTTTTAGAATTTTTTTTATTATTTTGAGAAAAATAAATTAGAAATTATGGTGGAAGAAAATTTTGAAAAATGTTGGAAGAAATGGTCATTTTGTAATTTTTAAGGGAAATAAGGTTTATGAAAAATAGGACGAAGTATAGAAAAATTTTAAGAAAATTCTAGAAGTTAGGAAATATTTATTTATGAATTTTTGTGAAGAAAAATTAAGGAAAAACCTTGAGTAGACATTTATTAGAATTTTGGAGGAGAAATATAGACGAAATAAGAAGAAAATTACGAAAATAGATATTGATATGTTTTTGAACAAACATGATGTCTAGGGTATCGTTGAAGCTCGAGGTTGAACTATAGAGCACCTGGCACTAGAATCGAGGACGGGCACGCAAATCGAGGCATATCGCGCTTTTCAAGAAGAATTTGAATTGTGCCTAAAGGTGAGTGGTTCTACCCGAAAAGACTTATAGTAGCTTGTGAATGGTTTACTGTGAGTGTTCATCCCTATGGGTTGGTTTATTGTGATGGTTTGTCTAAACGATTATTTACACATGCATTGAATTTCGTACGGTAAATTGCATACATGGAAATATTGATTTTATGTTATGCATGTTATGATTTTTGGTATTGACATGTTATGTGTTGTCCATGTGGGACGTGAGTTGTTAACCTGTGACGTAGCCCTGAGTGGTAGCACTCGGGATGCGTACTAAGGATTAATGCTAGGTGACCCACTTGGGACGGGGTTGCGACGAACTTCACCCTACGGTACCCAAGTGGCGGGTTGAGAGTGGACACCACCCTGGTTGTTGGCTCAAGTGGCAAGGCTACGAGTGGACACCACCCCAAGTTCCTTTGAGCAATAGCATTAATACCGAGGTGATGTCGATTCCGAGGATAGTGCTGATGTGATACTCTTGGGGCTAAGGTTACATTGGGTTTGGAGTACTTTTGAGTGAGAGCGTAATGCCTAACAAATGAGAATGGGGTGATTCCCGAGTTCATATGTCAAGGTTGTTCCTCTTAAGCAAGATTGTGGTTGCCAATGGGTTGATGTGGTCGTGTCGCCTTTACAGAGATTGCATTTTCCTTGATTAGGGCTAAGTGCTTCATGGGATTCTCTTAGGCTGGTGCATGTCGGGATTTGTCGGTTCTATATATGATTTTGTATATATTCTTGAAAATATTTTTGAACTCTCATTTAGATGATTCAGCATCTAATTTAGACTTTGTCTCTGGAATATTCAAACGTTCAGGTGAAAGTAGTGGTGCCAAGGAAAAGAATGTCATTGAGATGTAGCTGTTATGTTTAGTTTTCGTAGCAATGCTCAAAGGTTCTGTAATATTTTGATATTTTTATGTGAAACATCGATTCGGTTATTATCTGTAAAAGGAAATTGTCAGTTATATATCATTGAGATTTTGATCTTGCTTCCACTGATGTGTTTGATAATACCTGTCTTAGTCTATTAATTGTTTTAAATTTTGATATGTTGAGAAGGTATAATCCGGATTGTTGGGAAACGATTATGATGAGAGTATGTATATCGAGAGATTTATGTTGTGTGTTTGAAAAAAAAAAATGTTTTCGAAATCTCGAGGTAACGCGCGCTTGGGAAAAATGGGGCGTTACAATTGGTATCAGAGCGAACTAGCAAAATCCCGATTGAAGACTCAGGGGTATTAGTGAAAAATGAGAATGACTGAGTCAGTAAGGGTTAGTTTGATGTGACGTAATCTAGCTATCAAGTTAGGTTTATAAATGGGTGATATGAATCATTGAGGTTCGAGTATTAAAATGATTTGGTATTTATCAAGGATTCGAGTATTAGAATCATTAAGGTTCAAGTGTTGATGTTTTCTGTTATACGTATTTCCCGTACGGGCTAGACTCGCTCTGATGGGCCGGCCCGATCGCCTGGAAACAAGAAGGCCCAAACGACCTCACTGGAGGAGGTCGTTTCACTACCAAAACCCGAACTTGTAAAGCGACACCTGGTGAACTCCCGATACGCCTTCAAACGAGTCTAAAGCCATCTACGAGCGAACTCTAGGGAGCATCCTTCGGATCGCTGGACCACCGAGGTTGCTGGCCCGAAAACGATCAGCTCGCATAAAGTGGTAAAAGCTGTTAAGAAGTCAGAGGTAGGGACCATCCACCGCTACAGCCGATGCTCCACGAAATGGAGACCCCACTTACGTTTTTGTACAGATGATAAGGACGGTTTGTCCCCCATTACATCATCTTTTTATTTCTATATGATATCCAAATTGTAAAGGTCCCCTCGAAGATAAATAGGGGGCAGAAGTAACAAAAGGGACAAAAAAAAAGAATAATGAAAAGAATCGCCATTCTGAAGGAATAATCAGAGTGCGGGTGTGGAGTAGGCATCGTTCTAACCGAACCACGAGAAAATTGTTAAGTGTTCTTCATTAGCTTCCTAAAAAGGCCTCTCTTCTTACCGTGATCAATAATCATTCAGTGCGGGCCAAAACGAATGATTAATAGCCATGGCAAGAGAAAGGAATACTCGAAATTCCGAGGCAGCAGTCGACCCTCCAGAAAATCACCGCGACAGACCGCGAGATTTTTCGTCAAACGGAGTGCTCTTTGCTTCGACAGCAGACAGCCCTTTACAGCCACCCGTCGGAGATGCTGCTGGAATACCACCACGGATCCCTGTTCAACCCGCGAGCCAAATTGCCGGGACCGGAACGATCTGGGACTGACAGCAACGTCAGGAGGCATTAGAAAATACAGTAATGCAGCTCACCGATACGGTCAGAATTCTGGCCCAAGCCCAAGTACGAGCCACTCATGACCCACCGGCTTCGCCTCGGAGAATCCGCCAACCGCGGGAAGAACGACCTCCACCTGAAGAAGAAGATATTGGGGATAACTACCCTTTCCCGAATCACCGCTCCCCAGACCGGGAAAGGAGCAGACGGTCGCAGGTCCATCAATCGGTGGGCCCAGACTCGACTGTGGAGGAATTATATCAGAGAGTCCGACAGCTGGAGGAGAGACAAGGGGTCCGCAGCCAGAGTAATGGCCGTGGAGACAGAACACTGTTCACCAGAGAAGTCGAACTTGAGCCCCTCCCCCGAAGATTCAAAGTCCCAAGCATACCACAGTACAACGGGGATAGTGACCCCTATGACTACCTGGACGCGTATAACGTGCAAATGGACTTACAAACAACCAGCTCGCTGGTTAAATGTCGCGCCTTCCCAGCAGTCCTGGGTGATATTCCCCGCGCATGGTTCAGAAACCTCCCGCCTCGCAGCATTAGCAGTTGGGAGGAATGTCAACAGAGATTTGTCAACCAATACAGGGCCCTAAGAAGACAGCTCGCACCACCGTACCACCTCGGCACTGTTTTCCAAAAGACAAACGAGCCCTTGAGGGACTATATTGCTAGGTTCAGACGCGAGGTGAGCAATGTTGAGGACCCATCTGATGAGAGCATCCTCACGGCGATCTCCGCCAGCCTCCGAAAAGATGGCAAGCTCTATGAGAGCATCTACAGGACCCCAGTCAAGGACCTAGGGGAATTTTACGAACGAGCCTCCAAGGAGGTCCGGTGGGAAGACGCCTTCGGGTCAAAGAAGCCCATGGGACCTAAAGAAGAAGCCGGGGGCTCTAACCAAAATAAGAAAAGGAACAACGGAGACACCGGAAGGGAAGTTTGAGGAGATCACTCGAGCGGTGAAATGTTTAAACGGGCTCACAAGGTGGAGCGGGATGAACGACCTCCGAGGACGCAACGCTTCGATAGTTATTGTGTCCTATCTGACTCTCAAGATAGGATCTTCGCCATGGAAAGAAACAAGAAAGAGTTCGAAAAACCCAACCCGTTGAGAACTCCCAACAAATTTCGAAACAAAGATAAGTTCTGCGCATATCACAACGAGGCGGGTCATACCACCTCTGAATGCTGGGCCCTGAGGGACGCGATTGAAGATCTGATACGAAGAGGTCGCTTAAAAGAGTACATAGTGCGACCAACCAATCAACCGAGCCAGCAACCGGCACAGCCACCCCCCTCTGACGATGAACGTTTGCCTACCGTGCGAACTATTTACACGATTCATGGTGGACCTCATCTCGCGGGATCCTCCCACAAGTCCCGCGACAAGTACGTACGAGAAGCTAACCATGTCCTGATAGCGAGGTCGGGCGAACAGTCGGTTCCTACGAAGCGATCCAAGGGTGGCCCAACTCCAAAGAACATGGTTTTCTCAGAAGAAGAAGCCAGCGATGTTCATTGGCCCCATAATGATGCACTCGTTATCCGGGCGCAAATCGGTAACTCCGAAGTGCAAAGGATAATGGTGGACACGGGAAGTTCGGTGAATGTGATGTATAGAGCGTGCTTCGATCAAATGGGCCTGGGAACAGAACAGTTGAGCTCGTCACCAGAGCCGCTCTATGGATTCACAGGTGACGCAGTGATCCCTGTCGGGCGGATCAGCCTTCCCTTCACCATCGGGGACACAAAACACCAAGCCACCACTTTGGTAGATTTCTTGATTATAGACTGCCCCTCATCATATAACGTCATGCTCGGAAGGCTAGCAATGAACGACCTCGACCTAGTCACATCAACCAGGTCGCTCACGGTGAAATTTCTGACTCCCAACGGGGTAGGAAGTGTACGGGGCGAGCAGCATCTCGCGAGACGCTGTTATGAAGATGCCCTAAAAATGGGAGCAAAAGGAAAGAAAGTGAACATCATCGCAAAAGACGACCCGCGACCAGCCAGCCAATGAGAGACTAGTCACGATCTGGATCCCCGCGACGTCGACTGCGACAAACCCACCGGTTCCATGGAAGAGCTCGAAGATATCCCAGTCAGTAAAGCAGATGGAGAGAGACACCTCAAGCTAGGAAAGAACTTAGCTTCTGAGGTAAAAGAACAACTTATAAATTTCCTTAAAGCTAACCTTGATGTATTTGCATGGAACCATCAGGAAATGGTGGGAATCGCCCCAAAAGTCAGGTCACACAAACTTAACATAGATTCGAGCTATAGGCCAGTGCGATAGAAGAGGAGGCCAATGACGCCAGAGCGTTATGCCGCCCTTAAAGAAGAAGTGGAAAAACTCTTGGCGAACAATTTCATCAAGGAAGCCCATTACCCGACCTGGGTGGCCAACCCGGTCTTGGTAAAAAAGAAAAACGGGAAGTGGAGGACCTGCGTCGACTTCACCGACCTGAACAAGGCGTGTCCTATGGACAATTTCCCCCTCCCTAGAATCGATCAGCTAGTGGATGCAACGGCTGGTCACCAACTCCTCAGTTTCATGGATGCTTATTCAGGATACAACCAGATCCCCATGGATCCCAATGACCAAGAGCACACCTCGTTCATTACTGATCGGGGGCTTTACTGTTATAAGGTCATGCCCTTTGGATTGAAGAATGCTGGCGCGACCTACCAAAGGCTGGTCAATATGATGTTCGAAGCACTCATTGGAAGAACCATGGAGGTGTACGTCGATGACATGTTGATAAAATCCGAGCGAGTAACGGACCATATTTCTGATCTGGAAGAAATGTTTGGAATCCTCAGAAACTATCAGATGAAGCTCAACCCACTCAAGTGTGCCTTTGGGGTAGCCTCCGAAAAATTTCTTGGGTTCATGGTAAACAATAGAGGCATCGAAGCCAACCTGGACAAAATAAAGGCTTTGCTCGATATGGGGTCGCCCGTAAGGAAAGAGGTACAAAGTCTCAATGGGAAGGTCGCAGCCTTGAGTCGCTTCATTTCAAAAGCGACCAATAAGTGCGCCCCTTTCTTCGAGCTGCTAAAAAAGGAAAAGGACTTCAGATGGACAAAAGAGTGCGAGTTCGCATTCCAGCAACTGAAAGAATACATGAGACGACCCCCACTCCTCGCCAAACCAAAGAATGGAGAGAAGCTGACCTTATACTTAGAAGTATCCCAACAGGCTCTCAGTGCGGCTCTCGCCCGGGGGGAAAAAGGGGTGCAGCACCCCATTTATTACATCTCTAAAAGCTTGATTGATGCAGAAACAAGGTACGCACCAATCGAAAAATTGGCTTACTGTCTAATAGTGGCATCAAGAAAGCTGCGACCTTATTTTCAAGCTCACAAAATCGAGGTAATGACCAAATACCCATTGAAGCAAATCTTGCAAAAGCCAGATACCTCAGGTCGCTTACTGAAATGGTCGATCGAGCTCGCTCAGTTCGACATAGAATACAAACCAAGGACGACGATAAAGGGTCAAGCATTGGCAGACTTCATTGCCGAGTTTACTGGGCCAATTAACGAGGATACAGAAAGCTTGAAGGAACCATCCTGGGAGCTATACGTCAATGGGTCATCGAGCGAACAGGGAGCAGGAGCCGGGGTTTTGCTAATAAGTCCCGAGGGTTACAAAATCCTCTGCGCCCTGAGGTTCGATTTTTCAACCAGTAATAACGAGTCCGAGTACGAAGCCTTGTTAGCTGGACTCCGCCTGGCAAAAGAAATACGAGCCGAATCCTTGAAAATTTTCAGTGACTCCCAGCTGATTGTCAACCAAGTACGGGGAGAATATCAGGCCAGAGATACAAAAATGCTCGCATATTTGTAAAAGGTACACGAGCTCCTTGCCCTTCTTGAGAAATATGAAATACACCAAATCCCCTGCTCCCAGAACTCCCATGCGGACGCGTTAGCTCGTCTTGCAACTGCCCGTGATGCAGAATTCTCGGGAGACATACCCATGGATTTTTTAGCGACCCCAAGTATGGAGCAACGAGTTGAAAAAATGGCGATCACCGTCTCCCAAAACTCGTGGATGATTCCTATCCTGGGATATCTACAAGACGGCAAACTACCTGAAGATAAGTTGGAGGCACGTCGTCTACGAGCTCAAGCAGCTCGGTATTGCATCTATGACGAAAGACTATACAGAAGGGGGTTCTCAGCCCCGCTCCTGAGGTGCATTGATGGCACCGATTGCCGGACTGTACTCAAAGAAATTCATGCAGGTCACTGCGCTAATCATACGGGGGCACTTTCGCTGGCACAAAAGACCCTCCAACAAGGATTTTATTGGCCCACCATAAAGCAAGATACCCTAGAAACAGTCAATAAATGCGAAAAGTGCCAAAGGTTTGCCAAAATTCCGCGAGCTCTGCCAGCTTATCTGCGGCAGATGAGTAGCCCATGGTCGTTCGCTATTTGGGGGATGGACTTAATCGGGCCATTCCCAACAGCTCGCGGAGGGTGCAAGCACGCCATAGTAGCAGTGGACTACTTCACCAAATGGGCGGAGGCCAAAGAGCTCGCACAGATCACCAGTGCGAAGGCACAAGCATTAACATGGGATAACATAATCTGCAGGTTCGGGGTGCCGTAGCAAATAATAACGGATAACGGAACCCAATTCACCAGTGAGCAGTTCATCCAATTCTGCGAATCGATGGGGATCCAAAAGAGTTTTACCGCAGTTGATCACCCCCAGGCCAATGGGTAGGTTGAAGCTGTCAACAAAATAATCAAGCAGACCTTGAAAACTAAGCTTGAAGCCAGAAAGGGGGCTTGGATGGACGAACTGCAAACGGTGTTGTGGGCCTATCGAACAACAGCTCGGAGCAGCACTGGAGAAACCTCATTCTCAATGGCATATGGGTCGGAAGGGCCACCTTCAGCTCAGATCGCAATAACGAGCTTCTGGCAGCTAACCTTGACCTGCTCGAAGAATCAAGAGATATGGCTCGCATAAGGATCGTCGTTTATCAGCAAAGGGTAGCACGATACTACAACCGGAAGGTTCGAATCTGGTGTTACAACGTTGGAGACTCGGTATTACGTCTGGTACTCCCAGGGGCACGGACGACTAGTGATGGCACACTAGGCCCTAACTGGGAAGGTCCATTTATCATCAAGGAAAATCTAAGTAACAGAGCATACCATTTGGCAAACTTGGACGGCTTCTCCCTCCCACGAGCTTGGAATGCGGAGCACCTCCGTCCTTACTTCGAATAAGTGTAATGCTTCTCACCTACTCTTCGTCTTCTTTATTACAAATAATTTTTGTGATTCTGTTTAAGATTCATGAACTTTCATTGCACTTTATCCTTATTGGTATTTGATTAAATATCCCTGAAACGAGGAATTGAAAAGCTGTGGTTTGCGAGCTGGAGCCTAAATAACCTAACCACTATACGTTACGGTTGGCGGCTCAACTGAGCATTCACCTTGGTCCCTCCTTCAGGTCTTGGTCTGAAGCCGGAACCATTCATCTTGACTTAATGTCATGGTTTAGAAATTTCCGAGCAACGACCTCCACAAGTAACTCCGAGTTGGGTTCGCTAGCCGAGGTCTTTTCATCTTAGCCTAAAGCTACGGTCTGTGACCTACCTGGGTGTTCTATCTCGGTCCAAATAAAAATTGCAGAAGCCACAGTGTGTCAGCTGAGGTCGTAACGCGACCTATCTGGACACATATCTTGGCTCAGCAAGTGAATGAAATAGCAAGCCATGGTATGTTAGCTGGGGTCACCCTATGACCTGCATGAACATATAACTTGGCAATGCTGGGTCAAGATTTCTCTAACCGGGGGTCCCTTTATCTTGGCAGAAGGCCTTGAATTACGACCTACCTGAGTATTTACTCCGAATTTGTTAAAATTATCAAGTGCTTCAAAATGCCAGTCGAAGGCATGACACGACCTCATGTTTAAGCAAAATCTTCATGTTCAAACGAGTCAGCCGAGATCCGTCTCAATTTGTATAAATAAGATCGTTCGTGACCTATCGGATACACTTCCTGACCGTTTATCGCGAGCTTCTCAGCCACTATACTTAAACCAAGACAGCGAGGGAGTCTGCCTTTGCATAAATCCCTGTTGTTTTATCTAAACGTACTGAAGAAGGATTTTCTTTTGGAAATTGTCTAAGTATAAGCATTCGCGTTGATTATTACAACTATCATGGACGACCTGGTTCGAGCCTATGTTCGTTCTCAAATTATGATTCTGAAGACTTGTGTTGAGGAGATTATTTTTAAGGTATCAACTCTATTCCGAGATATGTCATGAAGAAAGCTCTGAGTTATTATTTCTTTAAAATTTAAATTCATTTGAGCTAACGAAGAAATCTAAAGCAACATACACAAAGTATAAGAAAATGCTCATTCATTTAAACTGGTATTACAAAAAAAGAAATGTCCTAGCTCGGAGGGGGATTGGCTCCTGAAGGATCGATCTCGACGAGCTGAGCTGAGGTCAATGGAGTCGGTTGAAGACCAGTGTCCTCGGTAGGGCAAACCGAAGGTTGAGCCTCGGCGTCTCCCCCGATCTGAGCGTTGGCAACCCCGGATGACTCAATCTCGACAATTGGCATCAATGAATCGAGGATGGTGGCAGTCACGGCATTCTCAGCAGCTTAGGTAGCATACTGTTTCACCTCCTCGATGGCCTCCGCACCAAAGAAGGAGAAGTCCATCTCGGGATGATTCAGCCACAAGGTGTACAGGAACGACGAGCAAGTGTCGGACCTGACTTCTTGGCGTGCCAATTCCATCCGAGCTTCCACTTCCCCCCTGATATCGTCGATGGTCTTGTTCGCGATCTCCTCACACCGGGAAGCTCTTTCTTCAGCTTCTCTTCGCTCTGCCTCGGCCAATCTCAGCTTGTCCGAAGTATCCTTCAGACATTCTTTAACCTTATTAAGTTCGTCAGTGAGCTTCAAATTGGCAGACTCCCACCGACCCTTCGTGCGACCGAGCTCCTCGTCGAGTTCTTTATTCTTCCGAGATGCGTCCTTCAAACGTGCTCTTGAACTCTCGAGCTCCTTTTGTACAGCGAGAAGCTCGGTGCGCTGAGCCTCTTTCTCCCCCTCGAGCTTCATTATTTCAGCTTTGTAGGCGGCCTTCGCTGCCTGAAGCCGCCCTTCAACGTCTTCCCGACACTTTTTTTCCTTCATGGCGGCAAGAGAAGTCTACGAAAGACAAAGCATTAACAGTGAAAAAGGAAAGAGAAGAAAATAAATAAAGACCTAAAGAGAAGGAGCTCGAACGTACCAGGAAGCTGTGACGGGCAATGTAATTATCGAGCACTTCCCCCATCATCTCCTCCTTATCCAAAGATCTTGCAGACGTGCCCACAACTTCGGACATCTGATCCATGAGGGCGTGGAAGTAGTCCGATCCGGGTATCGGCTCCTGCACGGGCTCCCGGCTCACCCCTTCTTTCAGAGCTCTAGCCTTTTTCTCCCCTCCGACATCCAACTGCTGCTCCGAACCCCTCTTCGACCTAGCAGGGGGAGGGTTGGAGGCCTCTTTCTCGACCTCTTTCCCCCGAGCTCCAGCTGACCCCTGACTATGGACAGCCGGAGTTCGTTGCTCTTGCCGCTGCTGGGGAGGTCTTTGTTGCTGCTGATGTTGAGGGGCGGGCTGTTCTTGTTGAGGTCTCGGAATAGGTTAGGGCGCCCCTAACCTCCCTTCCCGGGAAGATGAAGCGACCTCCGAAGTAGCACCAGGCCTAGCCCCTAGCCTCTTTCGCTCAACAAGGGCGAGGTTCACCATGTCCTCACCTTGGCCGCTTGACCCGAGCGTTTGGAAAGCGGACGGGAGAACCTTCGCACCTAGGACCCCGACACGGTCCCCTTTTATGACCTCGGTATCGATGGAAGGAGAGAGCTCGTGATTCCTCAAAAGCTCGTCAGTAATCTCGAAGTTCTCCAAGCCCGGGCCCGCAACAACGAGCTTGTCCAGAACCCCGACCTCTTCGTCTGACAGGAGTGGCTTTCCGCTTCCGAGATCTGCACGGCAAAACTGAGTGTCTGTAACATAAAACAAGCCAAAGCGACCTAGACAACTAATGTACCCCTACCAGGAGTAAGCATGAAACTAAAGTTATCAAGTGACGAAAGCGAGGGGCAAGAGACGAAGAACCAACTCGACTTGTAGTCGCCGACGTTGGATTTCCCTTTTGCTTTTCCCTGGGGAAGGATGGCTTTGTATTGAGAAGGGCGAGCTGCCAAATAATACAGCTCGTCCTTGGCATTCTTCACGAAAAAAAGAAATCTAACTAATTTTGGTGACGGAGGGAGGAGGCTGTTCTCAAGGAACAGAACGGTTAGCGAAGTCAATTGGGCGTATGAATTCGGTGTCAACTGAAAGGGTGCGAGTTTAATATCGTTCAGGATGGCAAAAAGGTATGGAGGTACGGGGAACCTAAGGCCAGACCCAAGATGCGGGGGGCTAATGGCTATGAAATTGAAAGGGGGTAAGCAGCATGAGAGCACGGGGCCGGGACGTATACAAGGCAGTTCCTAGGAAAATGGAACTCCTGAACACAAGACGCCACCTCGTGATGCTTAGCCTTAGACGGGAATCTTTTAAAGACCTCGCGCCCGGTTCTCTCATCAGCAACCTGAGTCTCGATCTCAAGCTCGACGCTGGAAGAAGCTACGTTAACGACCTCCCTAGACCGTGAGCTCGCACCATCGACATATTGACCTTCCATGGTGAAACAATCCTCAGAGTTCGAAGTTTCGTTTTCTCCTACGATATAGTTGCGGCGCTTTTGACCTGAATTTTCGCAGTGTTGGTCGGACATCTACAAAGAAAAAGAAAGTGCAGTTAGGTCGCAAGTTGCGGACCAGACCTCAAGAGTTCAGAAAAAACCCTAAGAACAACCGCTAAAATCTTTCAGGTCAAGCGCTTTGCAAACGGGATACCGCCTAAAGCGGAGGGGCTGCAGCTGCAAGCCCGGTATTCCAAGGGAAGCTAATCCTAAGGTCATGGAACCCGAAGGCCCAGCAAACGTCAAACCAAGTCGAGCCGTCTCCCCATAAACGGAGACAATATCAATCGGCAGAACCATTGATAGTCGAACCGGCGAGGGAAGGCCCCCCATCCAGAAAAGAAAAGGGGAAAGAGAAGGAATGACCAACTTACCAAACACCGGAGCCGGAAGAAGAGCGACGAACGACTGGAAAACGGCAGCAGAGGAGGCTTCGAGAAGAGAAGAAGAAAACAAGAAGGCAGAAGCTGGAAAAGATTTCGAAAATAGCGTGAAAGAGGGAAAAAGTAGACACCCCTCACTATTTATACCAATGCTTCGATCGGCTCAACCGTCAAATCTAAATGCGACTCACCGTATACTCCATATCCAATGGCCGCACGATAGCTTATGGGTCCCACAGGCATAATCATGCGCCGTAATGGGGGAAAGTGCGCATTAAATGCGTTACAGACAAGGCGTGCTGCGTGGAACGACGAGATTTAAAACGATTGGGCAGATATCAAAGAGGCGGAAGAATAGTTGGCACGCGTCAGTTCCCAGCACGAGGATCGCATCGCGAACTGGGGGGCTTATGTTATACGTATTTCCCGTACGGGCTAGACTCACTCTGATGGGCCGGCCCGATCGCCTGGAAACAAGAAGGCCCAAACGACCTCACTGGAGGAGGTCGTTTCACTACCAAAACCCGAACTTGTAAAGCGACACCTGGTGAACTCCCGATACGCCTTCAAACGAGTCTGAAGCCATCTGCGAGCAAACTCTAGGGAGCATCCTTCAGATCGCTGGACCACCGAGGTCGCTGGCCCGAAAACGATTAGCTCGCATAAAGTGGTAAAAGCTGTTAAGGAGTCAGAGGTAGGGACCATCCACCGCTACAGCCCATGCTCCTCGAAATGGAGACCCCACTTACGTTTTTTTACAGATGATAAGGACAGTTTATCCCCCATTACATCATCTTTTTATTTCTATATGATATCCAAATTGTAAAGGTCCCCTCGAAGATAAATAGGGGTAGAAGTAACAAAAGGGACAAAAAAAAGAATAATGAAAAGAATCGCCATTCTGAAGGAATAATCAGAGTGCGGGTGTGGAGTAGGCATTGTTCTAACCGAACCACGAGAAAATCGTTAAGTGTTCTTCATTAGCTTCCTAAAAAGGCCTCTCTTCTTACCGTGATCAATAATCATTCAGTGCGGCCCAAAACGAATCAGACTCGACTGAAATTGAACGTCGACATTTTCCTTTTTCAAGTGGTGAGAACTCAAAGAATCACGGATCTCAATGAGCGAGATGAGGAAAATGGTAGTAGCAGTGATCGTGGTCCTTCTGTGAGTCATGCCACCAACTGTCCCCATAGTTGCTCTACAAATTCCGCTACAAGTAATCACCATAGTTGTTCGACGAGTTGCGTCGCAAGCAGTAGACGACAAGATGAGCAATCAGGTCCTAGTGAGAATGGACTCGATCGAATAGAGTGGATCTTAGAGGGTGTGATCGAATAGAGTGGATCGAATAGAGTGGATCTTAAAGACCCCGGTGTTTAGAGGAAAAGCGGGAGATGACCCTAGTGCAGCTGAGTATTGGATAGAGCAAACTGAGAAGCTGCTCCAACATCTGTTGTGCAGTGATGAAGATAAGGTTAATTGCGATACATTCATGCTAGAGGAAGAGGCCGCACGAGGGTGGCAATCAGCCCAGCGAGCCCTGTAAAGGATACCCAGGCAAGCAGCACAAGATCCAAGGCCGAGACAAGCTCAGCTAATAACCTGTGAAGCATTCAAAGAAGTTTTCAATGCTAAATACTTTCCCTAAAGCTAGAAGGAAGAGAAGATTTAGGAATTCATGAATTTTAGGCAGACTGATGAAATGTCAGTAACTCAATATGATGTTAAGTTTACCCAACTGATCAGATACGTGCCTATGTACGAAATCGACGAGAGGCAGAAGGAGCAGAAATTTGTGGGTGGATTAAAGGTGGATCTACAAGAAGCTCTCAGCTCATGTACTATCAGCATTTACAATGAGGCGCTGGACAGAGCTTTGACCACTGAGATGAACTTACTGCGTGTAGGACTGATAAGATCTGATGAAAAGAAAAGAGATTCGAAAGGCACAGAGCATAAGTCAGGAGGGAAAAATTTCAAAGATAACAAACCGTATCCTCGATGTAATAAAGAACACCCAGGAAGAAATTGTTCTCAAGGGCATATCATGTGTTTTTCATGCGGCGAAAAAGGACATAAGGAAAAGGACTACCCTAAGAAGAAAGATGTACCTTCGACTGAGAATCGAATGGGGATCACATGCTACTCATGCAATTAACCTGGTCACTACGCTAGTGAATGTTCGAAGAGACAGAAGATGGATCAGTCCGAGAAGATAAACATGACGTCAGGACCTCGTATCGGACGAGTCTATTGCCTAGAAAAAGAAAATGAAGAGGTCTACCCTGGCTTGGCAAGAGATGACGAAGAGACCCATCCGACAATGACCAAAGGTATGTCAGTTTAATTCAGGTGGATTTTGATGCATTCATAACATATGCATTAGTTTGGAAGTAAACTTGGAAATTAGGTCTAAGGCTTGAGGTCTAGAACGCCAGAAGTCTAAATGTTAAGAGCATATGGATTGTGTTAATGACGATGAAAGATATGAGTTAGGAAGTAAATAAATGTATGAGTCAGGTGTTGCCTACCAGGAATCGATTATCAACCACGTTACCTGAGACAATTAAAGCATGATAGAGGGTGTCGATTAGAAAATCAAAAATTGGGTGACGTAGAATGATATTTTAAGAATCGATTTGAAAGGAATTTGGATCTCCTAAACACAAAAATAGAAATGGTTATGGCAAGAAAATGGTGGTGATATCAAAGTAATATAGGTCATTTTGGGAGATGTGACTCTACTTGTGGGTGAGCTACAATTGGAAATTCTGTGAGAAACACGTAAGCAATGGGCGTGTAATAAAAACAGATTGGGATAATTGATTAAGGTATTTAGGGCATTTAAATTGGAAGTTGTATCAATACCAGTGATGTAATATGTTAAGTGAAAAAATTCGAGGACGAAATTTCTTTAAGGGGGAGAATGTAATACTCAGGAATAATTTGCAGATAAAAATGATATTTGATAAAGGCATAAATAGAATTTTGGGAAAAATAAGGCTATAGGGTACACTAACACAGCTTTGGACGACCGAATTAGTCAAAGGGAGTACTTTGGACCCTAGATAATTAAGAAAAACAGTATAGTATCATCGAGTAAAATAAATTATGATTTTTCGTGATGAAGGAAATTGGATCGGAAACAGTTTTCGGTACAGCAAAAATACAGCTGCCGATTAGGTTGTAATACCGAATTATTTTAGATGACGTCCAAAAAGTCAATGGAGCATGTCAAAGACTAGTATTCGATGTATAGAATAACCCTTAACTGGTTTCAGGTTGAATTGAATGGATTTAGGGTTAAAACGATCAATCGGGCCTAAGTGTAATTTTTTAAATTTGCCCGAGGGAGGTCAAAACGGTAATTTTTTGAGAGTTTCAAGGGGGAAACGAGAAGTACTAATCTTGAGGGTCTTAGTGATGGTGCTTGAAGGATCAGGGGCTTGAGGATAAGGACCAAAATGCAAAAGAAAATTTCATGTGGGCCAAATTGCAATTTTCGAAAAAGCCGCACGTGCATGGCAGATCTGGCCGAGATTTTGGCCTGAAAATCTAGAGATTTGGGCAGCAAATCTCGTCAGGGCATGGCCAAGGACGGTCTAGGAGGTGTGTGGGAGGAGTTTTGGGCTGGAAATTTGCCACGTGGGGGTCGGTTTTGGCCTATATATAGCTAAGGGTTTTGGCTGAATTTGGAACATCAAATTTCTCATTTTTGAGGGCGAATCGAGGGAATCCAATAAGGGGCTTTTCATCCTTGAGGCGAGGGGATAATTTCTGGTAAGTTTGGTGAATTTTCGAGGTGGTTTGAAGGGGTTTCGAAGGTCGCCGGAAAGTCGCGGGTGGTGGTGGTGGGCCGAGCTGAGCCTAATTTTGCCAGATTTGGAGGCCTTCCGGTGGTCGTTTCGAGCACCCAATGGTACCCTTGTGATCGACGAAGAGAGAGCTTCCAGGAGGTGTGGTCAGGGTCAAATTCCGGTGGCTGGTTGGCGACCAGCTCGTTGGAAAAGAAAAGGCGCGTGCAGTGCACACGCAACTGCCACGCGCAGCACCACTCGCCCGTGCGTGAGGGCGCGTAAGGGCTCAGGTATTTTTGAAATTTTTTTATTATTTTGAGAAAAATAAATTAGAAATTATGGTGGAAGAAAATTTTGAAAAATGTTGGAAGAAATGGTCATTTTGTAATTTTTAAGGGAAATATGGCTTATGAAAAATAGGACGAAGTATAGGAAAATTTTCAGAAAATTCTAAAAGTTAGGAAATATTTATTTATGAATTTTTGTGAAGAAAAATTGAGGAAAAACCTTGAGTAGACATTTATTAGAATTTTGGAGGAGAAATATAGAGGAAATAGGAAGAAAATTACGAAAATTGTAAAAAAGAGATATTGATATGTTTTTGAACAAACATGATGTCTAGGGTATCGTTGAAGCTCGAGGTTGAACTATAGAGCGCCTGGCACGAGAATCGAAGACGGGCACGCAAATCGAGGCATATCGCGCTTTTCAAGAAGAATTTGAATTGCGCTTAAAGGTGAGTGGTTCTACCCGAAAAGACTTATAGTAGCTTTTGAATGGTTTACTGTGAGCATTCATTTCTCTGGCTTGGTTTATTGTGATGGTTTGTCCAAACGATTATTTACACATGCATTGAATTTCGTACGGTAAATTGCATACATGGAAATATTGATTTTATGTTATGCATGTTATGATTTTTGGCATTGGCATGTTATGTGTTGTCCATGTGAGACGTGGGTTGTTAACCTGTGACGTAGCCCTGAGTGGCAGCACTCGGGATGCGTACCAAGGATTAATACTAGGTGACTCATTTGGGATGGGGCTGAGACGGACTTCACCCTACGGTACCCAAGTGGCGGGCTGAGAGTGGACACTACCCCGGTTGTTGGCTCAAGTGACGGGGCTGCGAGTGAACACCACCCCAAGTTCCTTTGAGCAATAGCATTAATACCAAGGTGACATCGATTTCGAGGATAGTGCTGATGTGATACTCTTGGGGCTAGCGTTACATTGGGTTTGGAGTACTTTTGAGTGAGAGCGTAATGCCTAACAAATGACAATGGGGTGATTCTCGAGTTCATATGTCAAGGTTGTCCCTCTTAAGCAAGATTGTGGTTGCCAATGGGTCGATGTGGTCGTGTCGCCTTTACAGAGATTGCATTTTTCTCGATTAGGGCTAAGTGCCTCGTGGAATTCTCTTAGGCTGGTGCATGTCGGGATATGTCAGTTCTATATATGATTTTGCATATATTCTTGAAATTGTTTTTTAACTCTCACTTAGATGATTCAGCATCTAATTTGGACTTTATCCCTGAAATATTCAAACGTTCCAAGTGAAAGCAGTGGCGCCAAGGGAAAGAATGTCATCGAGATGTAGCTGCTATGTTTAGTTTTCGTAGCAATGTTCAAGGATTATGTAATATTTTGATATTTTAATGTGAAACATCGATTTGGTTATTATCTGTAAAAGGAAATTGTCAGTTATATATCATTGAGGTTTCAATTTTATTTCCGCTGATATGTTTGATAATACCTGTCTTAGTCTATTAATTGTTTTAAATTTTGATATACTGAGAAGGTATAATCGAGATTGTCGGGAAGTGATTATGATGAGAGTATGTATATCGTGAGGTTTATGTTGTGTGTTGATTTTAAAAAAAAAAAAAATTCTGAAATCTCGAGGTAACGTGCGCTTGGGAAACGTGGGGTGTTACAGGGTTGCTCGAATTATTTGGGTTAATTTAAGTTTTGAACTGCCTTAATTAGTTATAAATAGGAAGTAAGACATGGATGTGAGCTACCAACCAACAGGTTCAAATTAGGATTTAACAAAATAATTAAAGACACACAAGAAATTGTCTCATGTTCATTAATATTATTCACCTCTTGTTCATTCATAATCATCCTATAAAATACATACATATTTACTCATTATTCGATCTTTTGATTGTATTGAATTTATATTATTCCAGCAATTAAGAATATAAATTCCAGCAAAATAGCGAAGGAAATTTCTGTCGCTAAAAATTCGTCGCTAAATGCCGAATTTCTTGTAGTGAACGGTTGTCAAATTTGGAGTTGTGGGAAGAGCAATGCCTCGGACCACTAATTTATGAACAAGCCTAGGTAACCAAAGTATTAAAGAAATTTGGTCACTGTTGCTACAGAGACCATAATTTTAGATTAGGTAACCATTACCAAAAAATGTGGCCATCTGTGATGCACGAAAACGAGTCGAAGATGCCATGTCAGCATTTCTAAAACATTTCATGTTTTTGAAACTCCACAAAATGAAAAAATATTTTTGGGTCGTTTTGTAATTTTGAAAACATTTCAGGGTCATTTCGTAATAAGTTGAAAATATTAAAAATACATTTTTTATTTGAAAACGTGTTTCCATTCACGAATAAGGTTAAAGACAGATGAAATTCCATTCTCTAAACAACGTATATCAATGCTCATTCGAGGTTCAATTGCCTTAGTCTTTGCTCTGAATGCTCTCTATCTCTCGTATCATCATTTTCCCTTGTCCCCTGATTGCTTGGTGCTCAGTGTGATCGTCAATTCACAACTTTGATTGCTCAATGCCATCATCAATTCACAAACATGAATCGATGTTTTTGTGCTCTCTTACTCAGTGTCATTTTTGTCTAACACGAATCAATACACAAACTGAGCTGAGCTGCCATCAATTCAAAAACACAAATCGACATTTCCATTGTTGATGCTACCATTTTTGTGCAACAGTACTCGGTCATAGCTCCTATAAATCGATGCAACCATTAAATCCATGCAAAATGAATCTTCTTTTGTTTGTTTCTTGGTTTTATTTTCGGTGTGGTGATTTTCGTTGTTATTTTCAAACTACAACAATTGAATTTATACGTAGGGGAAGCTCAACAAACAATCGACAGGGCCAAGTGAGAAGGAAGGGCAAGAAGTCGTCGGAGGAGATCGACGGCCGTGGGGGCTTAACCCGTTGTCTGGGAGAGCAGAAGGAAATAGCACCGGAGAGGCAGAGGTACCTCAAATAGGTTTTTGGAGGGTGCATACAAGGTTCGCAGATGAGTATTCTTACAGGTTTGTAGGATAAAAGACAGTTAGAAAACATATGGGAATTTCTCCCACGTGAACCCTTAGATGCCTAAAGAGATGTAAAGATGCAATATGCTTAGATGTGTCATATGGATGAGGTCTGCAGGTGTACTATGAGGAGGTGCACGGGTGAGCAATATAAGTAAATTGTGTGGGTAGACCCTTCAAGAGAGTAACATGGAAGGGTAAAGAGAAAAGCTCTATGGTCGGAATGGCTCGCTGGAAGTCGAGGGGTTGATCAGTATTTATAGCGGTTGGCCATGACTGGCACACGTGATTGGCATGTGACATGTGGATGTAGAGAGTGCATGACTTTTTTGTTGCATCCGATGGTCCCGGGATTAGGCATGCATGGAGGGACCTAAGAGAGAGACCTTCCCCCCTTTCAAGGAAGGTCACCGAGAGGAAGGAGAGTTTTTGGAGACTGGCCTCATCACTATAAGATCACAGAGGTGAAATCTTGGGGGTTTTTGGGTGACCTGGGAGGTCACTGGAAACTTGATTAAATGCTTGGTTAGATGCCTGTGAGGGCCATCCGTGGGTATTTACAGAGGAAGAGCACGCGACACTGTACGTGGCATGGCAAGGCACATGCCATGGCGTGAGAAAGCATGTGGGTGTGTGGCAAGTGGGACGCATGGGGCTCATGGAAGGCTACAGGCTAGGCCTCACAGTCACAAAAGGCATGGTCGTGGATGGCACATGGGCGTAGGAGAGTGGAATAGCTGGCGTAGCATGGGTCATCTAGGCATGCGGTAAGAGGGCATCTGTGAGAGGGGCTTGCGCCCTCTCGGGTAGCCAAAAGGCCTTGCAGCAAGGTCGCACCCCCCATTTATAAGGGCAGATGCTACCTTGTTGCACCTTGCCTTTCTTCTCTTTTTCTTTTTATTTTGACTTTTGTTTTTGCTTTGGCTTTGCTTCTGGCTTCGAAAGAAGCTGTCCTAGCGAATGCTTGTCTGGCCATGGACACACTTATTAAGGATCTTCTCGGGGATTTCTCCTAGGGAACTGCCCCAAGGACTAGGCTACAACAATGGCCCTCCACTCTTGTCTTTAATTGAAATTCGAAGAGAGGAGTATACGAAAATGCGAAGGAGTTACTCCCAAAGAAGTCAGAACTTGCTCCGGTTGCATACCTCAACTGCATAGGTCGAGGGATTTCAAACCAAATTAGGCATGTAGAATAACGTTCACACACGAATGAAAAGTCATCTAGGTGACTAGGGGAATTGATTTAGTGGGATGGCATGGATTATCAAGGTATCGGGATGATCTGGAGTTGCTCGTGCTTATTTGATGCTCATAGTGTGGCCAAGCCGTAGGTTGGGGCGAGGCTGATACATTTGACTATGTCGCTGTAGGGCGAGCAGGGACTCATGAGAAGGATTTCTAAGAGCATTAATGTTGATGAGCGATGTCTAATTGGGGTATGTTGATGGGCTTTGGTTGTCAGGGTTAGAAGTAAAGATTTTCCTGACCCTAACATCTTATTGTTTATAGCTGTAGAAAGTTCAACAATAAGCAATCATCAATGCCTATTTCCATGTGAGGCTAGCAAAGGTTAAAGAGGAGCGCTAGAGGAGGCTTGATAAAGCCGCACAGTGGTGCAATAGGCGTTGTCATCTTAAGGCCAAGCATAAGGACCTAGAGTGGTGCATGGCGTGAGCCTATTTCCTCGAGAAGGAGGTAGAGGAATTGAGGATGAGGTGTCATGCCTTTGGCAACGGGCACGAGCAAACTAAACGCGAGCTTGAGGAGCCGCGCAGGAAAAAAGAAGGAAACACGATGAATTACAGAGGCGATCTGGAGGTCGAACATCGCATTGGTGTAAGAGAATCACCTTAAATAATGGGTGAGCTAGAGCAAGCTAGCGACGAGCTTCAATACTTACAAGTGAAGGTAGAGAATACTGAGCCAGAGTTGCCTCAAGCATGGACTCTTCTTGGTCCATAGCTATTTCAAGAGAAAATGTTTTGGGGATTGCTCCCTGAGCTGATATTCTACAATGAGGTTTTAATCATAAGTTGTCAAGGAGGATGAGTTGTCTAACCTGGCGGGTCCTTGGGCCTCAGATATATATGTTGGAGCTGGACATAATGTCAGATTTGGAGTGTCGGGTGTGGACTGGACTCAGGTATCCATGGATCACTGTATATATTTTTTAATTATTAAGGAATCACTGTATATATTAAGTCTATATTTTTACGTAAAAAACCATCATAGTGTAGAAAAAAAAATCACATGCACAAGTCAGTCGATCTTCCACTATCAAAATAATAGGTAATGTACAAAAACTCTTCCTTAGTTCCATCTAAAGGAATATCTGGACAATCAAATCTCAAGAATCGAGTTTTAACATGCACATAGAAGAAAAATTGAGAAATTAAACCAAGCAGGATATATAAAAATACTCAAAAAGAATCCAAATGACGATAGACAAGTTAACCTTGTTGAACATGGAAAGCACGAGAAAATACCAAAATTTCATCAAGATCAGAGCTGAAATCGCTGCTTGATCTTGGAAAAAGATTCGTAAAATCAAAAAACATTTTCTTTATCTTCCCTTTTGCAGCGCCGTTCCAATCGTTCCATCGCTTCTCAAATATTTCTTCTTCTCTTTCAATTTTTTAATTATGGTTGCACCGTATTATTATTATTTCAAGTAGGCCCCAGTGGGCCCCTTAACAGGTTTGTGGATTAAATCTTGGTCTGAGTTTATTCTTGAGCTTGAGTCTACAAGCCCAATCCCTAGTGTTGGTATCTTGGTTAATTGTGACAAATGACAGCATGGTTATCAAATAAGTGAAGTATGACCCATTGCTTTTTAATGGGAAGGACAAATATACTTTATGGAATGGTACGATTGAAGACATTTTGGTGCAACAAAGTCTTAAAGCTACTTTGAGAGATAAAAAAAACCCACTACGATGATAGATAGCAATTGAAAGTCCCTTTAGAGAAAGGTTATAGCACAAACAGGTTAACCCTTGCCCCACCAAATAAAGTTTACGTACCTTGTTGAAGGAGAAGACTATGAAGGCGATTTGGGACAGGTTGGCGAGCATATATGCCTCTAAATTGATGACTAATCACCTGTGCTTGAGGATAGATCTCTACTAGCTCAGAATGGAGGAATGAGGTAACTTGCTGTTATTGGCGTTTTTGCCCCCACCATACAAACTGTTGGTGTTTACAATGCCGGTTGGCGAGAGCACCTTGATGTTAAATAATGTGATAGTGATTCTATGTGAGAATTAGAGGATGATTAGGTTCGAGCACATATATAATGGAGATCAAACACTAGCTATATATGGAGAGTTTTATTTGAGAGAGGAATTAACAAAGAAAGAAATGTGACTATTGTGGAAGATCAAAATTTTCATTAAGAGACTTCATTAATGTGGAGTGTTATTATTGTAATGGGTCTCGAGAAGAATTACTGCCCGAAACTGTCTGAGGATTTGCAGCTGCTATAGCAACTGTAAGAGAAGAAGGGCAAGATAATGATTGATAGTAATTTTGATGAAAACTCATCAGCAAACTATAACTAGTTAAGTAGATGGGAGAGATATCCTGATGGGGCTAATGGAGAATATGTTGCTACTTATGATTATGTTGAGAACCACTAGCTGTTGGATTCGACTGCTTCAATGCATATTTGTGAAGACTAATTTTTGTTTAATACTTTGCAGGTTGATAACGATTTGGGGCACATCAATTTGGGAAATAACCCAAAAATAAGGATTAACGACCTTAAATGTGCCTGCCTAAGAATTCATAATAGAGGTTATGAAAGAGTTTCAAAATTTTAAAGACACCCAATTCAGCCCCCTTTCTTGGTTCTGTGGTGATTCAAGTGTGCTTCAACTTAGCCTGCATTCCTAGAGGGTGGCTAATCTTTCAGTCGTCTTCTTCTTGGGTTTTAATCCTCTTCTTTGACAGTTATCTCATTGTCAATTGCCTATCGCTTGCAACACTCAATCCCTTGGTTTCTTTCTCTTCCTTCCTCCTTTCTTCTTCAGTTGAGATGGCCATTAGTTGCCACCAATGGTGCCTCACCAGATTGGTTTTTCCGATGAGGTGATAGTTGTCGATGACCTTCAAATCTCCCTCAAACCTTCAACAAAATTCATCTCGAAGCAC
The DNA here is from genome assembly GCA_036245055.1 of Diospyros kaki. Classification (NCBI taxonomy): domain Eukaryota; kingdom Viridiplantae; phylum Streptophyta; class Magnoliopsida; order Ericales; family Ebenaceae; genus Diospyros; species Diospyros kaki. The sequence goes on along the minus strand of BSEG01000003.1, from coordinate 28,744,378 downwards.
CCAATCTATTCATTTCTTCCTTCTCTACCTCCTCCTACCTTTGATTTCCCATTTTGCTCTCTTTTTTTGGCTACTTGGACTAAGAATCTAATTAGCTTTTTACAAATCTCATTGTTTCGATCAACCCTTGTACCTCACCAAAAACATCACCACAACACTCCATTTTTGTCCTAATCAAATCCGTCACTCTCCCTTACAAAGGCCCTCTCACCATAAACCTCAACATCAACGAAACCCACTTATTTATAGCCAAATTTAAGCCAAATCCAACCAATTAAAACGGATGCCCGGTCTTGGGTCATCATTCCCCCCCATATGCCAACCCTCCTACTTGGAAAATTTATATACATATTTTACCAACATTTCAGAGATATATATATATATATATTTTTCTTGATTTTTTTTTAAATCCTCAAAATTTAAAGGTATTACATGGAAAATAGCTTAAAAGTACTAAATAATGATTTCTTCTTGCTTAAACTTATAAAGTAGTAATATGCAGAATCTGTTGTTAGAAATACCGCAAGAATGTGTATATGTAATAGCAACAAATCGACTAATTACTATAACAAAAATGATTTGTTAAGGTGTTTTTTAGGATATTTTTAAAAAGTATTCTCTAAAATACTATTTTAATACACAATCTAAAGAAGTATCTCGATACAATAACTCTAATGAGGTACAATAATTAAGTGTCCTAATTGACAAATCTAAGTACCTCATAAAATACTATTTTAAGACAATTTAAAGAAGTGTCTTAATAAATAATTCTAATGAGGCACGATGATGAAGTGCCCTAATAAACAAATTTAATAGGACAGAATTTTTAAAATGTCTCATTAAAATAATTCTAATGAGACACTTTGATAGAACACTCTAATAAATAAATCTTAAGTGTATTAATAGAATAATTCTAAAGAAAATTAGATATATTATAAAATTAATATAGACACATATATTAATAAAATAATGTGTAGATTAGGTGGTCACGCCCGTGCAAAGTTTAGGGTTCACGCAAGTTGAGGGGAGAGGTAAATTGGAGTTAAGAGAATGCCTTATGGTGAATGTAAAAAATAAATTTATAGTGATTTTTTAGACACTTTTAAGTGTCTTAACAAAATTAAATTTATAATTATTTTTGAAGCATTTGTAAGTGTCTGGATACATTTTTAGGATACAATTACACGCGATATTATTATTAGTAGCTTAATAGTTAAAATGTCTCAATAAACTATCAATTAAGTTATTTTTAAATACCTTTTAATCTAAAATTTGTTATATAGTGAATATAACGGAAGATGGCTACAGAACTATGAGACTGAATATGTTTAACTTGCAATAAACATTGACAACAAACCCAAAAACTTGGCAGGAAGACAACAAACGTTTAGTAGAATGTCTCGAGCAATCACAACTTAAACCGTAGCCAAAAACACTAGCAACACAGGAACTGATATAGAAGCTGCAACAACAAAGAATTGGAAATAGAAAGCCAATAGTAAGGAATAACAATGATCGAGGCACGTTGGACGCGTTGTCTTGCAGACAGAATTCGCCTTGCAGTGATTACAAGTAGACTGTGACGACCGTCTTAGCGGAATCATGAACAAATTGGATCTGACAGATCTTGTTACACTTACCCTCTGTGACACAAGAACAAGGAAGAGAGAATTCAATTGCTGGATGATCAACAAATGAAGAATGCTCAACATAATTAGTTAAATTACAATATAATCAAAACTTGCGTATGTTTGGATCCAAGCACAGGGGTCAAATTCGTCGTTATTAGACGCAATTAATGCGCTCACCCTTTTCTGAACCATCCACATAACGACCCAATTGTCAACATCTTCCTCTCTTAATTTTCCATCTTTATTCTCAGTGCGTTTGGGAAAGCCAGCCAGCTATGGCTAGTCCATATATAGACTAAGAGACAAATTGCTGAGTCGACACTAATCATAAACTACACCATCTTATCTAAACATTGTTTCCTCCCCCGAATTATTAGATCGAAGAAATATTTATTTCTAATTTTAATTTCTTTAGTTTGAATACTTACTCATTAAATTAACTTCATTAAATGCTTAATTGAGGCACCTCTCAGCATTAAATGCTTAGGGGGTGTTTGTTAATCAAGATAAGAGGGAGAAAAGATCAGATATGGGAAGCATTTCGGATGTTTGGTTTTTACAACGTGTTTGTTAAGCTTATCTGACCACTTTCAGAAAAGCCCTCACGTGACCTCTTATCTCCCCTTTTCAAGATAAATTTATCCGACCTTTCCCCTCGGATAAATTTATCTTACTCTTTCAAGATAAGGGTCAATTACTTATTTGCCCCTTGTAAGATAGTTAATGCCATTTAATGTATTTTAAAGATTTAAATTTATTAAAAAAAACTTATTTATTTAACTCTTATAATTAATATTATTTAATATATTTTTAAATTATTATATGTTTTGACAATTTTTAAAATTTAAATGACATTATTCATTTCATTGATTTTTAAAATTTAAATTTCTCTCCATATATATATTTTATTAACTAATATAATTCCTTTCATTAATTTTTAAATTATTTTATTTAATTTTATATTTTATTATCTATTATAAAAATATGTTTTGGCTATTTTTAATTATGTAGGTGGAATTATTGTAATTCTAACAATAATTATTTATACTTTTCAACTCTTTTTAAATTTATTTTTGAACATAAATTTAGAAAATAAAATATTATTTTTAATTTTAATCGTAATTTTTTGACAATTCATATTAATCATAAAATACTATTTTAATAATAAATTTGGTAATATGGATATTTTGGTAAAAAAACCCTTATCTTATTACTTATCATATGTATTAATAAACACATAGAAAGAAAAAGTACACTTGCCAGTGGATTCTAAAAAAATTAACAAACAATCTAATAGAAATCTTGGAATGTTTTCTGACCTTATCTTGACCATTCTATATTTTGGTCCGAAAAGTATTCCAATCTTATTTTGATACCATCTTATCTTACTCATTTTAACAAACACTCCCTTAATACAGGGTTTATTTTTATGGCAATTATTATTCTATTCCGGCCCTTTGCAGATTGAATCATTTTATACATATTTTTTGTGATTTGTTTAATATTTTGGGTCTTTGCAGTTTATTATTTTTAATAGATGTTGATACCTATTGTTTTGTCTAAGGATACTCTTGTAATTTTTAAAAAATATCTAGATTAAAAGAGTAATTGAAACTATCCATAGGGTTTGCATGCTATCAAATTGGTGATGATGGTGTCCATTCGAGAAAAAAACCTACGATTTCTTGGAGTGATTTTACTTTGTAAGTTTCTAACACATGCAGCACGTGGGCTGCACAGTCTCACACAATTTCTCTTTTATGGCTCATTGGTTTGCGGTTTATCTTTTAAAATTTGGATTTTAGATGAAGACTTTTCCGAGTCCAGATCTCTTTTATCTCCTCTCTTCAATTCTCTCTACTAAAAATAAATTATATTATTAAATTAATTTACATCATTAAATAATAATTATCTTAAAATAACAATAAAAAAACTTAACCTTCTTCTTTTAATATCCATTCTACAATTAACAATTAAAAAGGAGAAGAAATTTTCGACTGTTAAGACAGAATTAGTAAAAAATTAATTACATAATAGATTTAAAAAAAAATATTAATTTTTTTTATCATTAATTTGAGATAATCAATATTTGATGATGTGTATTAATTTGATAACATGATTTATTTTTATTGAAAAGACAACTAAAAAAAAAATCAATGAAAATAATAGATTTAGATTCGATTTTTTCTCTCATGTCATCTCTCGTCTTTGTCGTGTAAATATTATATTTATATATAATTTTTAATTATTTTATTTAAAATTAACAATATATCTTGTCACTATGGTGAACTGTTGTTAATTTTGATCATTGGTGGCTACAATTTAAAACCATTATATATCATTTGGAATTAATTAACATACGAACATTATCATTTATGATTAAAGGTACAACATTGAGGATGACATTTTGTATTATTAAAACAAATCAAATCTAAATGCCGTGCTCACTTGGATATATAATAACTGAAAAGATCAGATAGGGTTGGCCTTTTGCACCTCGCCCGCATACGAAGGAAGGAAGGAAGGAAGCGGTGGAAAATTGATACACTCAGTTGCTGCTCGTCTCCAAGCTGTACCTAATCCCCGTGACATTTTCAAACACAGATATTAATATTTAATTAGTAAGAGGATTAGGTTAGGTAAGATCTAACACCGACGCCCCCGACCAGAAGACAAAAAAAATCTAACTCCGGAGTCCGGACGATGATGATTCGTGGTATGATGGGAGACTTGTAAACCCTTTGGAATATATTTGTATTTCTATCATCTTATGTATGTACCTATGTATATATGATAGGTTTATATGATCATATATTTTTATTTTTGATTAAAGTAGTATTCGTTAAAATAAATAAAATAAAAAATTATTAAGATAAAATTATAATATTTTTTAAATTAAAATATGAAATAATTAAAATAAAATTAAAAATATTTTAAAATTTTTATTAGATTATTTGTTGAATTTTTTAAAAATTATAATTTTTTTCTTTTTATATATTTGTTAAATGTTTATGAAATATTTTTATTATTAAATTCATTCAAAACTCTATGTTAACATCAATAATAAATTTATGATTAAAATAATATTTTATAATTAATATGAGTTGTTAAAAAATAAAACTAAATTTATGTTTAAAAATAGATTCTAAAAATACAGAAAGTAAAAATAATTATTGATGGAATTATATTAATTCATAATTAAAAATTGTAAAAATATATTTTTATATTAGATAATAAAATATAAATTAAATAAAATAATTTAAAAAGAATGTGAAAAGGATCTGCCGGGAGATCGAAGGAAGACCGATGAGCAGGGGAAGATCTGAAGGAAGATCGAAGAAGAAAAAGAAGAATCCGAAATGAGTTTGACCAGAAGATGATGAAGAAAAATAAATCAAAATTCAGACTTCAGAGCGCCATAACACAGGCTGGACGAAGAAGAGGGGAACAGAAGCTTAATTTGCAATTTGCCACTCTGTTTAATTGCCAAGCTTTTTAGCAGAGAAAAACATTGAACTTTACAATTATAAGTTTATAACAGAACAAGAACTGAGAAAATTCAATTACTTAAACTGGAAAATTAAAACCCACTTACCAAATAGCTTCTGAAGGAAGAGCTAAAGGAAGATCGGTTGCCGGACAGTTTGGTGGTGAGGAAGGAGATGAAAGGCGAGGAAAATGGGTGGCCGGAAGAAGATGAACAGTAACTTTAGAAATAAATGAGTAAAGGCATATGTGTAATTTATAATTATATGTAAAATGTGAGGGAAGAGATTAGATAAATTTATTTATAAAAAATTAAATAATAAATACTATTTTAATATATAATTAGTAGTTTACCTTATGAATTGAATTGAATGGAATCGGTTGATTGAAACAAAAATGTCAACTTGGCTGACAAGTTATTTTTTTTTCTTTTAAATGTTAGAAGATAAAAATTTGAGAAGAATTAAACCCAACTATTTGATGATCATGAGTTTGATGATTCAAATACAATAATAATATATAACTTGGGTACGGTTAGTTAAAAGATTTAAAAAAAATTACAAGAAAATATAGCAAAATGAAGTCCCAAGCAGCGTAGCGTAATCGATTTTCACGTTGCCAACCAGTGGAATAGTCGTAGGGTACATGCACCCTGGCACTATATATTAGGTCTAGGTCTCATCTCTCCATGGTGAATCCCTAATCAAACTAAGCAACCATGGCCTCTCTTCCACCGCCAACCACTGCCGCCGCCCCCTCCCCCTCTACATCTCCATTCTTCAGGAAACCATTGCATATTTCAACAATCGGAACGAACAAGCAATGGTCTAGGGTGTCATGCAGACGCAAAGATGGCGACCTGAGAACATCGCAGGACAAGTTTGACCGGAGGGATGTGCTTATCGGGTTGGGAGGCCTTTACGGCGCCACCACACTCGCCGCCGATCGGTTAGCCACCGCCGCTCCGCTGACGGCTCCGGATTTGTCCAAATGTGGTGCGGCGGACTTGCCCGCCGGAGCAGAACCAGTTAATTGTTGTCCGCCGGTCACCAAAAAGATCGTCGACTTCAAGCCTCCTCCGGCATCCAACACCATGAGAATCCGGCCAGCGGCCCATTTAGTCGACAAGGAATACCTGGCCAAATTCTCCAAAGCTATTAAACTCATGAAGGAGCTTCCTGACGATGATCCACGCAACTTCAAGCAACAAGCCAATATCCATTGCGCTTATTGCGACGGAGCCTACGACCAAATCGGGTTCCCGGATTTGGAGATCCAAGTCCACAACTCCTGGTTCTTCTTTCCCTGGCACAGATACTATCTCCACTTCTTCGAGAAGATTCTGGGAAAATTGATCGACGACCCGACTTTCGCCATGCCGTTTTGGAACTGGGATTCTCCCGCCGGCATGAGAATGCCAGCGATCTACGCGGACTCCAGCTCGCCTCTCTACGACAGCCTCCGCGACGCCAACCACCAGCCGCCGACGGTGGTGGACCTCGACTTCGACGGCACAGATTCGAATACCGCCGATAAGCAGCAGATTTCGAGTAACCTGACTATCATGTACAGACAGGTGGTTTCCAGTGCCCGGACGGCGAAGCTGTTTCTCGGCAGCCCATACCGCGCCGGCGACGAGCCCAATCCTGGAGCCGGGTCGTTCGAGAATATTCCTCATGGCCCGGTTCATCTTTGGTGCGGCGACCGAACCCAGCCTAATGTAGAGGACATGGGCAACTTCTACTCCGCCGGAAGAGATCCAATATTCTTTGCTCATCACTCCAACATTGATCGGATGTGGACAATATGGAATGGCTTGGGAGGTAAGGACATGCATTCATACATACATACATACATACATATATATATATATATATATATATTGTAAGTTTATTTTTGTTTCGAGTGTGTGCCCTATTTATCTAGTTAATTTATCACTTGTACTACTACTGACTCTCTGTAAATAGATTTATTGGACAACTATACGATATTCATTGTTTTGATCAATTCCATATTTCCCGAGACAGGAAAACGCAACAACTTCACCGATTCAGACTGGTTAAACACACAGTTCCTGTTCTACGACGAGAACGCTCAGCTCGTCCGAGTGACGGTGAAGGACTGTCTCGACTACAAGAAGCTTGGGTACGCATACCAAGACGTTGAAATTCCATGGCTAAAGTCTCAGCCAACCCCTAAGGTCTCGAAGCTTTCGAGGGAGACCAAGAAAGCGAGCGTGGCAATGGCCGCCGAAACCTCCATCTCCACCGCCGCCGACTTCCCCAAAACTCTCGACAAGCCGCTGAGAGTGATGGTGAAGAGGCCGAAGAAGTCAAGGAGCAAGAAACAGAAAGACGAAGAAGAGGAGATCCTGGTGATAGAAGGGATAGAGCTGAATCGAGACGGGTTCGTGAAGTTCGACGTCTTCATCAACGACGAAGACGAGCCGGTGATCCGGCCGGAGAACACCGAGTTCGCCGGCAGCTTCGTGAACGTGCCGCATAAGCATGGAAAAGAGAGGAAGAGGATCAAGACTCGGCTTGTTCTGGGCATAAGCGAGCTGCTGGAGGATCTGGGAGCCGATGACGATGACAGCGTGCTGGTTTCGCTGGTTCCGAGAGCAGGGTGCTCCAACGTCACCATTGGAGGTGTGAAGATCGAGTTCGATTAACAGTGAAGGGATTCGCCCCCAGATTTTGAATATATGATATATCCCAAGAATAAATAATGCGGACTTGTTCCTACGACTAGGAGAGGAGTCCTAGTCCCTTGTTGAAGTGACGGGCTTATTATTAGAGTAAAAAGTAATGCTATTCATCTCCACTGGAGATGAACAGCAGTGACATGGGGATTGAATTGTCTGCATGGTTGGCAGATAATTCACTTTCTCTCTCTTCCACTATGCCTTCCACTCTCTCTCTCTCTCTCTCCCCCCAGCTGCCCGAACTTACCCCCCTTCTCTCTCTCTCTCTCCCCCACAGCCGCCCAAGCTTCCCCCCCCAGTGAGCAAGGATCGCGCCACCCACTCTCTCTTTAATTTAATGCAATTATTATAAGTGAGATCCATGTCACACCAATTAATTAATTTGCTTTTTGCGACTGATGATGAGAAGTTGGAATTTTGCCTCTTGTTTGGTGTGGCGGAGTGGGCATGCTGTTTAAATTATTTATGAGAGTTAAATATTCATAGAGAGGATGAATTTGTTAATTTTTTTAATTAATTTATAATTTACCTAAGTTACAAATTTATGCATTATATAATACTTACTTAGAATCTATTTTCATATTTTCCTTCAGGTTCTTCTTTCAGATAATTTCACATTCTATTTAAATTATTTTATTTAATTTTATATTTTATTATCTAATATAAAAATATATTTTGATAATTTTCAATTATCTAAATGGAATTATTATAATTTTACTAATAATTATTTCCATTATCCGAGTCTTTTTAAAATCTATTTTTGAATATGAATTTAGAAAATAAAATACTCTTTTTAATTTTTATTTTTTTAATAATTTACATTAATCATAAAATACTATTTTAATCATAAATTTGTCGTTGATGTTAACATACAATTTTGAATAAATTTGGTAATAGGAATATTTAAAAAAAAAAATTTTATCTCGATACTTATCATATGAATTTAATAAACATATAAAAAAATACAATTCTCAATGAATTTTAAAAAATTTAACAAATAGTCTAATAAAAATTTTGAAATATTCATCAGTCTTATTGATTCAGAAAATATTTTAATTTTATCTTAATACTCCTTTATTTTGTTCATTTTAATAAACGCTATGTAAGAAGAATGTTAGCCCTACCCAATCCATAGACAAAGAGACAAATTGTTGGGAGGCCACCAATAATTCATTCCCATCGTCTTATCTGGACATTTTATCTTCACCAATTTATAGAAATTCTTATTTCATGAAAATTTTTTTATAAATTTTTTTGTTTCAATAATTAGTGTGGCATGAAGATAATGCTTTGGAGATTGAATTTTAAATTTTGTTTCAATAACTTTATTTATAATTTTTTTTTCTAATCTATACTTAATCCCCCTGAGATGTCCAGCCTCCCAAAAATGCTAATTAGCAAGTGTAATACCTCGCTTTTCCCAAACATGCATTAACTCGAGATTTTGAGAATAATTTTTTTTTTGAACATCATACACACAACATAAGTCTCTCGATATACACATCTTCAACCACTACAAAAAATCAGTGTTTTAGTGACGAAAAATTCCATCGCTAAAACATCAAAATCCGTCACTAAATTTTTTAGTGACGGATTTAGTGACGGGTACCTTTCCGTCGCTAAAACTAGCATCGCTAAAATTTAGCGATGGGATTAGCGACGGGCATTTTTTAGTGACGGAATCAGCGATGGCGGTTGTACCCGTCGCTGATTAGCGACGGAATTAGTAGCGGGGTTGACCCATCGCTGAATTTAAATTATTTTTTTAATTTTATTTATTTATTTTTTAGTGATGGGGTTGAGCTCGTCGTTAAATTTTAATTATTTATTTATTTATTTTTTTAAATTTTTTAGCGATAAGGTATAGCCCGTCGCTAAATTTTAATTTTTTTATTCAATTTTATTTTTATTTTTTAGCGACGGCTGTGAGCCCGTCGCTAAATTTAGTTTTATTTTTTTATTTTTTTATTTTTTAGTGATGGGTATGATCCCGTCGCTAAATTTTAATTTTTAAATTTTTTTATTTTTTAGTGACGGGTGTGACCCCGTTGCTAAATTCAACCCCAAAATTAAAAATTCAACGCGCACCAGGTTCAGACCTCCTATATGCGCCACGTGGTTGCGCCTCTGCTCGCCACGTGGTAACGTTGGATTTTACTCCCCTAACTATTATTCTCAAACTTTCTACTGGATTTGAATCCCCAACCTCTAGGTTGCACGAAAACGGAAACGCGAAAACGGTATTTTTCTAAAAAAGTAAGAAACGGAATCGCGGGATAAACTGTAAATTTAAAAAATATAAGGATTTTTTTATAAATATAATTTTTAATATAGAAAAAAATAAAAATAATTTTTAAAAAGACAGCAACAACATGTTACATAAATTCAATACAAATGAATATGTAATGCAAATCCAAATTAACCATTAAATATAAATCAAACAATATTTGAATCACAAATAATAACAAACATGAATGAGAAAGAATCCCGCTCCTTTTTGTGCATTGGGTGCGGTTCTTTTGGGTTTTAAGCTTGTTGGTACGGATGTCTCTCATTAAAGCTCTTTCCCTGTTCTAGTTTCAGCATTGCAAAATTCCCAATATAGCAGTAAACCGTCGAGGCTTAAATATTACTGAACAGAGGAGTCAGAACTTATTTACAGTCTTACAAAAGGGAATGGTTAGGGCGACGAAGCAAGGGGCTCTGGAATCAGACGGCGTGGGCGATTGGAAGCAGACGAGGATGAAGCAGATGATGGTCGTTCTAGAAGAAGACGTCGGTGACGAAGCAGATGGCGGCTACGGAAGAGAGGGAAGGAGAAAAAGAAGAAGAAAAAAAAGAAGGAATAATGCAGTTAGAATATTTTAGGACAAGTAGTGCACATGGCGTGTGCTGAAAACGCGTTTCCAGCCAAATTCTTAAAATTATGAAATGGCCCTAATATTTGCGAAAATTGCACAAACGTCCCGAAAAACATTTTTAGCCGTTTTTGTTGTTTCCAAAATGGGAAATGGTCCAGAAACGCTGAAACGGCGCCTCCGAGTCGTTTTCGTGCTTCACTGTCCAACCTCTCATGACCAAGTTTAATGCACGAGTCAGCCGATTTAGAAGCCTTCTTGTTTATTGTTATACATAAAATATATTTATAGTATTCTCTTATAAATATTTTATAATTATATTTATACATCAAAATTTCTTAAACTTATTTAATAATATTAATTTTAATATTTAATGTTAGTAAAAAAAATAAATATTAATCTTAATTTTATTTTATTATTAATTAAAATGAAACTTTATTAACTATTATATTAGTAGTGAAAAATTATGTTTTTATTTTAACTTTAATTTGTAATATATTTAAAAATTATTAATTTAATTTTTAAGAATATTAATGTTAGTAAAAATTATTATGATATATTTAAATGTAAAATTTTTAATTTTTACTTTTTTTTTATTTTTTAGTGACGAGATTGGCCTCGTCGCTAAATTTTAATTAATTTTTTTTATATTTTTTAGCGACGAGGTTGAGCCCGTCGCTAAATTTGAATTATTTTTGTTAATTTTTTTAATTTTTTAGCTATGGGATTGTGTCCGTCGCTAAATTTGAATTATTTTTTTTAATTATTTAATTTTTATTTTCTAGCAACGGAGTTGAGCCTATCGTTAAATTTTAATTTTTTATTTTTTTATTTTTTATTTTTTAGCGACGTTGTGACCTTATTGCTAAATTTTAGGTTTTTTATTTAATTTTTTTTATATTTTAGCAAATTTGACTTTTTTTTATTTAATTTTTTAATTTATTTTTTTTACTTTTTAGTGATGGGAGTTTCCTTGTCGCAAAATTTTAATTTCTTTTTATTTTTTAGCGACGGGTCAACCCTTAGCTAAAAAATAAAAAAATAAATAAATGAAATAAAATTTAGCGATGGTATCAACCTCGTCGCTAAAAAATTAAAAAAATTAAATAAAAAATTAAAATTCGCTAAAAAATAAAAGAACTAAACAAAAAAATCAAATTCGCTAAAAAATAAAAAAATAAAATAAAAAAATAAAAATTTTGCGACGGGTTAAACTCTGTGGCTAAAAAATAAAAATAAATAAATAAATAAATAAAATTTTGTGACAGGATCAATCTCATCGCTAAAAAATAAAAAAAAATTAAATAAAAAATAAAAATTCGCTAAAAAATAAAAAGGATTAAGTAAAAAAATTAAAATTTAGCGACGAGGTCAACCCCGTCGCTAAAAAATAAAAAAATAAATAAAAAAAAATTAAACCCGTCACTAAAACATAAAAAAACTAAATAAAAAAATTCAAATTCGCTAAAAAAAGTTAATAAAAAAATTAAAATTTAGCGACGAGGTCAACCCCGTCGCTAAAAAATAAAAAAATTAAAATTTAGCAACGGGATTTCCATATCTAAATTTAGTGACGGGTATTCTGTCGCTAAATTAAAAAAAAAAATTAAAAAGATTAGCGATGTAAATTCTGTTGCTATCTGTCACAAATTAGCAACAGAATAATTCTGTCTCTAAATTCCGTCGTTAAATATGATTTTTCTTGTAGTGAACATAATCATTTCCCGATAATCCCAATTATACATTCTCAGTATATCAAATTTAATAATTAATAAACTAAGACAATTAATATCAATCATATTAGCGGAAGTAGAATCGAAATCTCAAATATACATAATCGAAATTCTTTTATTCATAAAATTCATACCATTGATGTTTAACACGACATCATCAAGATATTACATAATATCTGAATATCTCGTACATACATAAGGACCTACAAAAGATCTGATATGTAACTATCAGCAACATCTCGATAACGCCATTTCCTTTAGTGTCGCTGCTTTTACCTGGAATGTTTAAATATTCCAAGGACATAATCTAAATTAGATGTTGAATCATCTAAGTGAGAGTTCAAAAACATTTTCATGAATATATACAAAATCATATATAAATCTGACAAATCCTAATATGCACCAGCCCTAGAGAATCTCACATAGAACTTAGCCCTAATTGGGGAAAATACAATATCTCTAAAAACGACACGACCACATCAACCCATTGGTAAACACAATCCTGTTTAATAGGAACAACCTCAACATATGAATCTGGGTATCACTTCATTATCATTGTTGGGCATTACGCTCTGACTCAAAAGCATTCCAAAACCTAACACAACCCTAGCCTCAAGAGTATCACATCAGCATTATCACTGGAATCAATGACACCACAGTGTTAATGTTATTGCTCAAAAGAACCAGGGATAATGTCCACTCTCAGCCCCGCCACTTGAGCTAACAACCGGAGTGGTGTCCACTCTCAACTCTGCCACTTGAGTACCGTAGGGTGAAGTCCATCTTAGCCCCGTCTCAAGTGGGTCACATAGCATTAATCCTCTGCACGCATCCCAAGTTCTATCACTCAAGTGCCACGTTACAGGCTAACAAATCATGTCTCATATGGATAACACATAATATGCCAATGCTGAAAATCATAACATGCATAACATAAAATCAATATTTTAATGTATGAAATTTACCGTATGAAATTCAATGCATGTGTAAATAATGGTTTGGACGAACCATCGTATGAAACCAACCACTCACGGGTAAAATGAATTCATCGTAGGGTTTTACCATCCAAGTATACAAGGTATATAACTTCTCACAATAAGTCAAGCCATAGGAAGAAACACTCACAATAAATCAAAAGTGATCAAAAGTAACAAGAATATGCACAAGAATTGGATTGAACAACTCACCCCGGGCTAAATTCAAGATTTCTCGAAATGCGTGTTTGGCCTCGATTCTCGTGTCAAGAGTACTATAGTTCAACCTCGAGCCTCAACGATACCCTAGACATCATGTGCATTCAAAGGAAAATCAATATCTATTTTCTCAATTTTCTCATAATTTTTCTCTAATTTCTTCCTATTTTTCTCTCGATAATTCCAAATAAATATCTATTCAAGCATTTTTCTAAATTTTTCTCCACAAAAATTCATAAAACAATATTTATAAGTCTTTGTAATTTTCAGAAAATCTTTCAGATTTTTCTCCTACTTTCTCCAATTTCCATAATACTTTTCCTTGATAAAATTTATTTCTCCGTGATTTCCTTCGAATTTCCTCTATGAAAATCACCAAAACTCATAAAATAAATTCCTTATCCTTCTGGAATTTTCTCATAATTTTATAAAAATCCCTCATATTTATTTTCCATTTATCTTTCATTTCAAAAATCCAAAATAATTATCTCCTCAAGAAATTGCAAATATAAAAATTCATCAAAATAAACTATCCATTTTTCTTGAATTTATGGATATTTTTTCAGAATTTTATTTCCTTTAATTTTATTTTTCTCAATTTTCTATATTTTCAGCATTTAAAAAATACAAAAGTTACATCCGGTCATCTTCTCCGGCGCCGACACACCGAAAAATTAAACCGACGACACCGGGCTGCTCCTCTCCCTTAGTCGATCTTAATGGTACATTTTTTTTATCAGAAAACACTACCGAAAGCCCTCCGATTTGTTCAAAAACAGTCTGCGCAAGCCCGCTGCCACCGAACTCCGATGAACTAAATTGACCTTTGATTCGAACTTTGATTGACACGAAACTTTTCAGACTAGTTGCACATATCCTCGCGACCAAAAGCCCTTTATTAGATCGTTCGATCGATCACTCTACAACCCAATTTAAAGCCTCGCGTAATATGTATATATACATATAGGTGGCCGAATATATATATCTGCAAAAACACTCCCTATGTAACGCCCCGCTTTTCTGAGAGTTAATAACTTGGAATTTCAGGAATATTTTTTTTTTTTAAAACCATCTCCCGACAATTCCGTTTTACCTTCTCAACTCACTAAATAAGAATCAATAAGTTAAGATAGGTAACCATCATAAATGTAGAAGCTTAAAATCGAAACCTGATATGATACATAATCAATTTCACTTTATAACAGTATAAGAATCCGTACCATACATTAACATCATATCTTTAATATTGAAATACATAAATACATGGAGATTCTAAAATATTCTAACAAGGCTAATCCTCAATAAAGTATCAGCTAAAACATATCTGAATCAGCTCGCTGAATCTATCGGCCACGCCACCACGTGCCGTCTCATCTCAACCTGCTCCTTGCCTAAGCTGCAAGTCTAAACTGGAACGTAGAATGTTCCAGGGGCTTAATCCGTTAGAAGATGAATCTTCTAGTGAAGGTTTAAAAACATGATACATGAACACATGATGCAATAACATAAACAATCATATGCCCTAGTGTAACTTCCCTGTCCTACTAGCCTGGCACAGAACCCTAGGTAGAATTCTGAACCTTTGCAGGATAATCCTAACATTGTTCCATCATTTTCCTTGGGAATTACGGCTACACTCTTGGGGCGGCATCCCCATCCCATGCATGAGTATCAATATGCCAATAATATCGTGCTATACAAGAATAACGTCTTTTCATCTAATATGAAATGATCATAACTTCAATGAATATCATGCATAATGAAGCAGACATGTCATATACAGATTCTCGGGATAAAACCACTCACCTTTAGACATAAACTCGAATTTTCTCGAAAAATGCGTATTATTTCGATTTGCGTGCCAACCTCGAAAATAACGTAAATCATCAAGATCCATGACCAAATCACTTCCTGGCCAATCATTTCCAAGTAAAATCAATAATCTAATTTTTTTCATACTTTTTCTCTATTTTTTTCTCTATTTTTCATAGTCATAATTTCTTCCAAAATTCAAAATAAATATCTAATCAGGTAATTTATTTAATTTTTATTCATGAAAATCCCTAAAACAATATTTCTAATCTTCATACATTTTCTGGAAATTTTTTGAAACTTATTCCTATTTGTTTCTAATTAATTTTTATTTAAAAAATTCAACATAATTAATTTCTCATGAAATTTCTCAAATAAAAATTCATAAAGGTAAACTATTTATTTTTCCTGTATTTTTGGATATTTTTCCAGAATTTTAACCATCTTATTTCTATTTTTACTCTATTTTTCTTTATTTCTAGTATTTAAAAATAATAAAAATTATCTCCGGTCATCTTCTCTGGCGCTAGTACATCAGAAAATTAAACTGACTATACCAAAAGATAGCTTACCTTGAGTTTATTATTCTAGCCAAATTTGAGGTTCAAATAACACTTGGAAGACCTCACTACGAGCAAAAATCAGTCTGGCTCTGGTGAGATTCGATTTTTCCGGCGAAACTCTAATCACCCCTCAAATAAACTTCAAAATTCCTCAAATTTTTCAGAAATGATCCTAATCTCATGGGCAACAAAAGCCCTATGGTTTGATGCCTCAATTTGTTCAAAAATGAGGTCGATTTAAAACTCAAATCTTGCAAAACTCTAAGCCACCATATCCTATATTTATAGGCGATTTCGAGCTCTTAAATGACGGATCTCGCTTCAATCAAGGCCTCTGATGTCCCCTCTTGCCCTTAACAAGTTCAAAATCCACCGAAAGAGCTCTATTTTTATGATCTAAGTGGCCAAACTTTCGGTCACTTTTTCTTCAATTTTCGGCCATTCCATTGCTTGTTGTCGGTCAAGTCCTTTACAAAAGATGCTCCCTGAGCAACCCTCATGCCATCCCTGTGGCCAATTTCGATGATTTGATGGGTTGGTCGGCCATGGTTGTTTGGAGGTTTTCTTAAAATTGCACTTTGACCTCTCAAACTTTAGCTTTCTGACTTTGGTCTATTTCACCAAGCCCCTCGACTTTTGATAATTTATTTCAAGACCCTCAAGTCCTAAAACATCAATATGACCTCTGAGGATTCTGAAAAAATATCCTTTCGGCTTCTCTTTAGTAATTTTGAAAAATTGCACTTAGGCCCGAATCTTCGTTTTGACCCTAAACCTCTTCATTTCTTCCTGAAACTACTGAAGGGTTGTTCTACACACTAAATATGAACCCTCTCAAGATTTTGTTGACTTCTCGGAAGTCGTCTATAACAATTTGGTATTACAGCCTAATTGGCAGCTGCTATTTTGCTATATCGAAAACTGTTCCCGATCTGATTTCTTTCGGCACCATAAATCCTATCTCAAGGTGCTCGTTAATGCGACATTATTTTCTTTAGGCATCTCAGCTCTAGGGCACTCCCGGCAGTCGATTCGGTCATCCATACGGTATTAAATTACCGTTATACTCTCAATTTATCCTTAAATTTCATTTTTGCCCCAAGATAAATTACCCTTTAAGTCTTTTAAAATTTTTCAGGTATTACACCCTATACCACTCCAAAAACTCTCAAAATTTCTGGAATTGTTTCTCACAATCTGGGGAACAAAAGCCCTTTATCAAAACGCTCCAATTCCTTCTTAAACTCTCGATCTAAACCTATGAATTTTGATGGAAACCCTCGACCAAAACCCGACTATTTATAGCCAAATTTGAGCCTCTCTCAACCAATCACAAGGGGTAACATGAGCTAGAGACCACCCCCACGTCCATGCCAGGCTCGGCCATGCCCTGGTCGCTGATTTGACGGCAACGGTGGTAGGTGTGGCGACCATGCCTCACGCTGCAAATTCTAATTTTTTTTAAAGCATTATATCTTTTATTAAAAATAACTATAATCTGTACCAGACATTCTCGGGACGCTTGACAATAATATATCCTTTCTTTAAACATCTAAATTTCGAGGCGCTCCCTGCCGACAATTTAGTTTTTCAGATCGAATCGAAACTGTATCAAAAATTAACTTCAATCCGATTTCTTTTAATACTAAAAATCCTACCTCGGGATGTTTAACAACGACATATCATTTTTCTCTGAAATCTCAGCCTCAGGACATTCCCTGCAGTCAATTCGGCGATTTATTGCCCTTTTCAGCTATTTTTTTGGTGTTCCAAACTTCTCGAAATTACGTGGCAACTTTATGAAAATACGGGGTATTACAACAAGAGTGCTGGAGCAGAGCTAACATGGATTAATACAACTGGGATAAGAGAACCAGTTATCCTTTATTGGCTAATAGACAATTGTTGTTGTCTGATTATAATAAAAAATATATAGTGCTAAAGACCATCTTGATGAAGTGTACGAGTGACCATCTTGGTGACAAATGACTCCCAAGATGACAAGTGACCCTTCTAGTAACGGGTGACTCTTAGGATGACAAAAGACAAAATGACAAAAAAAATCGTCAAATAGAGGCGCGAGTAAGGTTACTCGTAGACTCTTTGATGCTTAAGTCAATCTCATACTCAGAGTAGAATTAAAATCTCAACAGTCCAGTAAGCATATCTGAATGAGGGTGGCTCTCCTATTTATATAGAGGGAGGAGACGAATAAATGGAGGGTGATTTGGGTTCTCAGTGGGCATCTTGAATGTAAGCTTGACCGATTCAACCATCTCTGAATGATACTCAGCTAATCTCACTCAGCATGGCAACACTCACTTACACATGGTTGTACTCACTTGCAAGGATGGCCACATGGTCATGTAACTACAAGTCTCTTGGTCGGGTTGCAGTCTCTTGGTGCATGCTATGTCACAATGTCTCTCGGTGTATGCGACACATGGCCAAGCAATGAGGCCTCCCGATGCATGTGGCACATAGTTAGGCTGTAAGGCCTCTTGGAGTGTGCCATATACGACATGTCAGCCTTGCTTAGCTGCTATTGAGTGACCTTTACTTGGCCAACCAACTGCAAGCAACCTTTATTTGGCTTGTTGCGCACCAAGCATTTTACTTGCTTCAACCACTAGTTCTGCATGCCCGTTGTAGTTGTTTTCCTCTCTGCTGAGCCTGGCTTCCTTAACCATTCAAGCCATCCCAATCTGTTTCATAAGGGATTCATCCAGTGGGTTGTTGGCCCATTTTATCATACTTGGGTATATTATTGAGCAAAGAATTGCTCTCACTCTTTCCTTAAGGTTTCCTAGTGGGAAAAGTAACTGTCGATCTGTCTTTTATTGGAGACTTTTCCCAAAGGTTCTTCCTTAGTGCCATCTTTTTATATCACATGGACTTTCTATTCCTTTTCTACTGAAGCGGCTAAGGGAACCTTGAGGTGACTCATTTGTGGAATTGTGTCTAGTTGAATAAGCCTTTGGGTATTTGGTTTCGGATGTTATAAGACAATTGTCTCCCTCTTTTCTTCTTATGTCATTCCCTTCTTAACAGTGGCAGAGGTAAGAAAGATTTTTAGTCCGGGCCAAATTATATTTTTAGCTCTAGCCAAATTATAAAAATTATAATTATCTATAATAATATATATAAAAAATCAAAAACATAAAAAAGTCAGCTGGGGCCAAGGCCCCAACTGGCCATAACGTGGCTCCGCCACTGCTTCTTGAGTTAGGTTTTGCTCCCCAATCATTTGAGATGATACTGTTTTGTCAAAGGATTCTTATAATTTGTGCTTCCGAGGGTCTTTGTTTTTTGTGACCCATTAGTCCTCATGATCCCTGTAACGCCTCGTTTTTCCAGGCGCGTCATAAATTAGAATAATTCTAAGATAATAATTTTTTTTCTTCAAACTCTAATACTAAATCACATTATTCCTCGTATCTATCCCAAAATTTTCAATTATTTTTCTCGAAAGAGAATCATTATACACATTAAATGCGGAAGCAATGATCGAACCTGATATCTTAACATTAATCGAAATTTATTTCTTACATCATCGTTCCTCAACATAATTTAATACAAAGCATAAGTTCTCAACTAACATTAACCTTAAACAGGGTTATACATCATCATACTTTTAAAACGTCTAGAATTCAAAGTAGTAGAACTTAACTACATGGGCTACATTACATACATTTCATTCATCATTCAATTTATCATGTACTTTGCTAAGTGCCATTTCATGTCTCATTCATCCTTATGTCTGCTACAATCTTTATCTGAAACGTTTAAATATTCCAGGGGCAAAGCCCAATTTAGATCATGAATCATCTAAGTAATAGTACAATAAACATATTTCGTACATGAATGCAAAATACAAAATGTCATTTTCATATCATTTCGGTTTGAGTCGACTGCATCCATTTGCTGCTCCTCATTTTTACAGTCTCCTTAGTAGGCCGAGGTGTATGGGTGCACTTTTGGCAGAGCATCAGTGCCAGTCCATATCTCAAACCCTTATGCGATGCATGATCAATAATATCATCGTGAACATATGCATATTTCATTATCAATACATGTAAATGCAATCTACATGATATATTCATATCAAGGCATAGCAACATGATAAAATCATTTACTTAAATCAGGTTTTGGGTTAAACCACTTACAAATCAAGAATTTTTTATAAAACTAAATCCAGTTGGAAAGTACCACTTACCTTCTCTAGCTTATCGGGCTTCCTCGATATTCGCTTCGTGCATCACCTAATCACCTCGATATTCGCGCCTTGCATCGAAATTCACATAAGTCACTTCAACTTAAGCCTCAAAGCATCCTAATAATTACATTTATTTAAATAAACATTAAAACATATTTTTTTATAATTTTTTGCATTTTCTTTATTTTTTCCCTATTTCTTCCTATTTTTCTCAATAAATCTAAATTAGATATTTTTCAAATATTTCACTATGACAATTCATAAAATAATATTTCTGAATTTCTGAAATTTTTTAAGAAATTTTACTTACCTTAATTTGACCTCTCTAGGTTCCTTGGTATACGTGTCCTATCCTCAAAACTGTATAAGAATTTGCAGTTGATATAGCAACTGTAAGAGAAGAAGGGCAAGATAATGATTGATAGTAATTTTGATGAAAACTCATCAGCAAACTATAACTAATTAAGTAGATGGGTGGAGATATCCTGATGGGGCTAATGGAGAATAGGTTTCTACTTATAATTCTGTTGAGAACCATTAGTTGTTGGATTTGACCGCTTCGATGTATATTTGTATTTGTGAAGATTAATCTTTGTTTAATACTTTGTAGTTTGATGACGATTTGGGGCACATCAATTTGGGAAATAACCCAAAAATAAGGATTAACGACCTTAAATATGTCTGTCTAAGAATTCATAATAGAGGTTATGAAAGAGTTTCAAATTTTTAAAGACACCCAATTCACCCCGCTCACTTGCCTCTGTGGTGATTTAAGTATGCTTCAACTTAACATCATTCCTAGAGGCTGGCTAATCTCTCAGTCGTCTTCTTCTTTAGTTTTAATCCTTTTCTTTGACAGTTATCTCGTTGTCAATTGCCTATCGCTTGCAACACTCAATTCTTTAGGTTGCATTTGCTTTGTATTTTCATATCAATTTTAATTTTCTATTTTTTAAAACAATAAAAATGCATTTACTTTGTCTTTTTCAAAAATGCATTTTTGAAAACAAGAAAATTTTTTGTAAAGATAATTCAAAATAAAAAAAATGTTATTTTGGTTGTTTTCAACCAAAACAATCTCTAAGTCCAAAATATGGAAAACACAATTCATTTTTCACATTTTGGCTCTAAAAAAAAAAGAAAGAAAAAAAGAAAAAAAGGGAAGAAAAAGAAAAATTTATCCTTAAATTTTAAAAATAAAATGTTATGTTTATTTAAAATGTAAGAAATATATTATATCTATATCTATATTATAATTAAAAATATAAGATAATAGTATATTATTAAGTATATTACACATATTATGTATAATAATATTTAATATAAATTATCACTCAAATGTCAGTAATTTATTAATCAAATTTATTATTTTATTTTAGTAGTAAAATTTTATTAAAAAAAGTTAATTTTATTATTTAATAATCAAATTCATTGAATAAAATATTATAAAATATTGTTTCTCAAAATTCTAAAGTAAAGGTGTTTTCTAATTTTTTATTTTAAAAAATAATTTTTTAAAATGACAAAAAAAATACGTTTTCAATTTTTTGAAAACAGATTGTCAAAATAAAAAACTGAAAATAAATTTAAAACTTAAAATTAAAAATTAAAAACATAAAAAGAATGTAACCTAATTTTTTTTCTCTTTCTTCCTCCTTTTTTCTTCAATTGAGACTGCCATTAGTTGCAAACAATGGTGCCTCACCAAATTAGTCTTTCCAATGAGGTGACAGTTCTCAAAGACCTTCGAATTCCCCTCAAACCTTCAACAAAATTCATCTCAAAGCACCCAATATCTTCATTTCTTCCTTCTCCACCTCCTACTTATCTTCGATTTCCCATTTTGCTCCATTTTTCTAGCTGCTTGGACTAAGAATCTAATGAGCTTTTTACAAATCTCATTTTTTTTTTATCAACCTTTCTACCTCACTAAAAACATCACCACAACACTCCATTTTTGTCCTAATCCAACCCTTCACTCCCTTACAAAGGCCTTCTCACCATAAACCTCAACATCAACCAAACTTTTTTATTTACAGTCAAATCCAACCAATTAAAATCGATGCCCGGCTTCGGGTCATCATTGCCCCCATACGCCAACCCTCCTACTTGAAAAATTTATGTTCATATTTTGTTAAGAAATTTAAAGATCAATAAACAATGAATGGAGAGATAAAATAAGGAAAAATTAAATCTATTTCACTTAAATAAATTCACAGAAGAATTACATTAAAAATTTTTACAAAAACTCTTGACACACTCTCTCGGGATCCTCTTGGATGGTCCTCTAAATTGGGATATATCCTCTCACTAGAATTCATAATCCTCTTGACTAGGGATTCTTAATACAAGAAGAGAGAGTGGCTATATAGAGGGAGATGGTGGTGGGCATAGTCAACAAGGCCTAACATGCTAAGGATGCCTAACTCCTTAAGAAGTTAAGGTTGTCTAATTCCCTAACATCCCAAAAGCCTAACAATTCAAAGAAAATGTAACTGGACATTTTCATATTTTACCAACATTTCATATATATATATATATATATATTTCTCTTGATTTTTTTTAAAATCCCTCGAAATTTAAAGGTATTACACTCCAAATAGGTTAAAAGTACTAAATAATGATTTCTTCTTGCTTAAACTCATAAAGTAGTAACATGCACAATCTTTATTAGAAATACGGCAAGAATGAATATATGTAATAACAACAAACCGACTAATACAACGAAAGATGGCTACAGAACTATGAAACTGGAAATGTATAACTTGCAATAAACGTTGATAGCAAACCCAAAAACTTGGTAGAAAGACAGCAAACGTTTAGTAGAATGTCTCGAACAATCATAACAACTTAAACAGCAGTCGAAAACACCAGCAACACAAGAATTGGTACAGAAGCTGCAAGAACAAGGAACTAGAAACAGAAAGCCAACAGCTGGGAACAACAATGATCTAGGCACGCTAGACGTGTTGTCCTAAGGAAAAATTCGCTCTGCACCGATTACAAATAAACTGTGGCGACCATCTTAGTAAGATACAACGACCAATTCTAGTTGAATTACAACCACAAACAAATCAAATTGGACCGATTTCGTTGGGCACTTACTTTCTGTGACACAAAAATTAAGAATGTAAAGAAAAGAGAATTCAGTTTTCAAATCCTTAATGATCAACGAAAGAGGAATGCTCAACATCTGTATCCATTACTAAATTAATTAGTTAATGACAATATATAATCAAAACTTTGCGTATGTTTGGGTCCAAGCATAGGGGTCAAATTCGTTACTAGACGCAATTAATGCATTCGGCCTTTTCTGACCCATCAACATAACGACCCAATTGTCCCAATAACAGTGGTTGCTGTCAACATCTTCCTCTCTTATTTTCCATCTTGTTTCAAAAGGTGAAATTGCCCACTTCGAGTGCTTCTCATTCTCGTCCTGACAAAACGTGAGAGAGTTTAACCATGGTGAGTCAATCAGACGCAATGACTAGACCGTACTTACCGTGCACAAGGAGTCTCTCCTCACTTTAAAGAGAGGTTTACTCCTATACTGTCACTTGCAAGACTCGATCCCTGATTCTTATTTCAAGATTCACCATAAAAAATATTTTGTATTCTTTCTTGACCAACTAAACAATCCATGCAGGCCTCTTAGTTTCTATCTTTATTCCCGTTGCGTTAGGCAATGCCAGCCAGCCAGCTAGCTATGGCTAGTCCATATAGACTAGGAGACAAATTGCAGAGTCCACGCTCATCATCAACTTCACCATCTTATCTAAACATTGTTTCCTCCACAAATTATTAGATCGAAGAAATATTTATTTCTAATTTTAATTTCTTTAGTTTGAATACTTATTAAATTAACTTCATTAAATGTTTAACTGAGACACCTCTCGGCATTAAATGCTTAATAGAGTGTTTATTTTTATGAAAATTATTATTCTATCCCGGCCCTTTGTGGTTTGAATCATTTTAGACATATTCGTTCTTAAGGCATAACAAAAATATATATATATATATATATATATTTTTATTCTCTCAACTTTCGTTCTAACAAATCAAACGAGTACAAATAATAACTCTGAAATTTGATAGTCCAAAAAAGGAGAAAAGGTAAAGTCTTTGTTTGGGTTTTTAAAAAAAGAATTTAGAAGTATTTTTTATTTTTTGCAAGTAGCTAGGAAGTGTAAACATCCGAAGGGTTCAAATTGGTGATGATGGTGTCCATTCAAGAAAAAAAAACCTACGATTTCTTGAAGTGATTTACTTTGTAAGTTTCTAACACGTGGGCTGCCCAGTCTCACACAATTTCTCTTTTATGGCTTATATTGGTTTGCGGTTTCTTTTAAAATTTGGATTTTAGTTGAAGACTTTTCCGAGTCCGGATCTCTCTTTATCTCCTCCTGTCTTTTTAATTGCCTTTCTAATAAAAATAAATTATATTATTAAATTAATTCACATCACCAAATAATAATTATCTTAAAATAACAATAAAAAAAACTTAACGTTCACATTCCAATATCCATTCTACAATTAACAATTAACAGGAAATGTTATATTTATATATAATTGATAATAACTGATGTGGACCCGAATTTTTTTCCCATGTCATGCCTTGTCTTTGTCGTAGAAATGTTATATTTATATATAATTGATAATTATTTTATTTAAAATTAACAATAGATCTTGTCACTATCATGAACTATGAATTATTGCTGGCTACAATTTAAAACCATTATATATCATTTAGATTTAATTAACATTCTAACATTATCATTTACGATTAAAGCTACAACATTGAGGATGATATTTTGTATTATTAAAACAAAACAAATCTAAATGCCGTGCTCACTTGGATATAACTAAAAAGATCAGATGGGGTTGACATTTTGCACCTCGCCAGCGTACGGAAGGAAGGAAGGAAGCCGTGGAAAATTGATACACTCAGTTGCTGCTTCTCTCCAAGCTGTACCTAATCCTCGTGACATTTTCAAACACAGATATTAATATTTAATTAGTAAGAGCATTAGGTAAGATGTAACACCGACCCCCCGTGCGATTTTGTTCACCTGCGATTTTGTTCACCCTCTTTAAGGTGAACATCACCCTTATAATTTTTATGAAAATAAAAAAAAAAAATGATAATTAATTTTTGCAAGGGTGATATTCACCTCCGTTATAGGGGGTGAACAAAATTGCACTCCCTCTCCTCCCTCTCTCAAAAAGATAATTATGAGAGTGATGTTCACTCCCGTTCAAGGGATGAACAAAATTGCACTCTCCCCCCTCCCTCTCCCCCTCCCCCTCCCCCAAGAAGACAAAAAAAAAATCTGACTCCAGACGATGATGATTCGTGGTATGATGGGAGACTTGTAAACCCTTTGGAATATATTTGTATTTCTATCATCTTATGTATGTATGTACGCATGTATGTATGATAGGTTGATAGCATCATAAATTTTTATTTCTAATTTAGGTAAAACAAAATACGAGGGTATTAAGATAAAATTAAAATATTTTTTAAATTAAGATACGAAATAATTAAAATAAAAATATTATTAGATTATTTGTTAATTTTTTTTAAATTTATTGAAAATTATATATATATATATTTTTATATGTTTGTTAAATGTTTATGATATTTAATTAAAATATTTTTATTATTAAATTTATTCAAAATTTTATGTTAATATCAATAATAAATTTATAATTAAAATAGTATTTTATGATTAATATCAATTATTAAAAAATAAAAATAAAAATAATGTTTTATTTTTTAAATTTATGTTTAAAAATAGATTCTAAAAATACAGGAAGTAGGAATAATTATTGATGGAATTATATTAATTTATAATTAAAAATTGTCGAAATATATTTTTATATTAGATAATAAAATATAAATTAAATAAAATAATTTAAAAAGAATGTGAAAAGGATTTGCGGGGAGATCGAAGGAAGATCGAAGAAGAAGAAGAAAAAGAAGAATCCCAAATGAGTTTGACCAGAAGATGATGAAGAAAAATTCAAACTTCAGAGCGCCATAACACAGGCTGGACGAAGAAGATAGGAACAATTATAAGTTTATAACAGAACAAGAACAGAGAAAATTCAATTACTCAAATTGGAAAATTAAAACCCACTTGCCAAATAGCCTCTAAAGGAAGATCTGAAGCAAGATCAGTGGCCAGACGATTCGGTGGCGAGAAAGAAGATGAAAGGTGAGGGAGATCGGTGACCGAACGGACAGTGACAAGGCAGAAGATGAACAGTAACATGATGAAGAAGATAAACAGTAACGTGAGGGAGAAGATGAACAGTAACATGATGAAGAAATAGGTGAGGCTATTGAACCATGGACATATGAATAATTTACGTTTATACATAAATTTATTTATAAAAAGTCAAATAACAAATACTACCTTAATATATAATTAGTAATTTAATTGATGAATTGAATTGAATCAATTAAATGAAATAAAAATTTGTCAACTTGGTTGACTAGTTTATTTTTGTTTTTTGTTTTTTTTTTAAATGTTAGAAGATAAAAATTTGAGAAGAATTAAACCCAACTCTTTGATGATCATGAGTTTGGTGATTCAAATACAACAATAATATATATATAACTTGGATACGGTTAGTTAAAAGATTTAAAAAAAAATTACAAGAAAATATAACAAAATGAAGTCCCATGCCAACCAGTGCCATCGTTTTTGACATTGCCAACCAGTGGAATAGTCGTAAGGTACATGCACCCTAGCACTATATATTAGGTCTAGGTATCATCTCTCCATGGTGAATCCCTAATCAAACTAAGCCACCATGGCCTCTCTTCCACCGCCAACCACTGCCGCCGCCCCCTCCCCCTCTACATCTCCATTCTTCAGGAAACCATTGCATATTTCAACAATCGGAACGAACAAGCAATGGTCTAGGGTGTCATGCAGACGCAAAGATGGCGACCTGAGAACATCGCAGGACAAGTTTGACCGGAGGGATGTGCTTATCGGGTTGGGAGGCCTTTACGGCGCCACCACACTCGCCGCCGATCGGTTAGCCACCGCCGCTCCGCTGACGGCTCCGGATTTGTCCAAATGTGGTGCGGCGGACTTGCCCGCCGGAGCAGAACCAGTTAATTGTTGTCCGCCGGTCACCAAAAAGATCGTCGACTTCAAGCCTCCTCCGGCATCCAACACCATGAGAATCCGGCCAGCGGCCCATTTAGTCGACAAGGAATACCTGGCCAAATTCTCCAAAGCTATTAAACTCATGAAGGAGCTTCCTGACGATGATCCACGCAACTTCAAGCAACAAGCCAATATCCATTGCGCTTATTGCGACGGAGCCTACGACCAAATCGGGTTCCCGGATTTGGAGATCCAAGTCCACAACTCCTGGCTCTTCTTTCCCTGGCACAGATACTATCTCTACTTCTTCGAGAAGATTCTGGGAAAATTGATTGACGACCCGAATTTCGCCATGCCGTTTTGGAACTGGGATTCTCCCGCCGGCATGAGAATGCCCGCGTTCTACGCGGACTCCAGCTCGCCACTCTACGACAGCCTCCGAGACGCCTACCACCAGCCGCCGACGGTGGTGGACCTCGACTTCGACGGCACAGATCCGAATACCACCGATAAGCAGCAGATTTCGAGTAACCTGACTGTCATGTACAGACAGGTGGTTTCCAGTGCCCGGACGGCGAAGCTGTTTCTCGGCAGCCCATACCGCGCCGGCGACGAGCCCAATCCTGGAGCCGGGTCGCTCGAGAATATTCCTCATGGCCCGGTTCATCTTTGGTGCGGCGACCGAACCCAGCCTAATGTAGAGAACATGGGCAACTTCTACTCCGCCGGAAGAGACCCAATATTCTTTGCTCATCACTCCAACGTTGATCGGATGTGGACAATATGGAATGGCTTGGGAGGTAAGGACATACATACATATATATATATATATTATTTAGAATAAAAGGACCCACCATGAGGGCTACATGCACTAAGACCAATTCAGAATCCAAATTTCAGGGAACTAAAATACAATAAAACATCCAACATGATGAAATGTCTAAAGAGTACTGTAATAAACAAAAACAAAACAAAATACAAATTACGGTGCAACCTCGCGTAATAATTTTGTGTTGAATTCCTGATTATATATATATATATATATATATTGTAAGTTCATTAATTTTTGTTTAGAGTGTGTGCCCTGCCCGCATCCAAGTAAATAGCTAGGGTGGTTGTGAAAATTGAGATGGTTAATGTTGTAGAAAGCCACCCTTGCGTTGAGATTGACATAGACAGTGAAGCCAAAACATGTTAAATTTTGTGAGCCCTATTTATCTAGTTTATCACTTGTACTACTACTAACTCTCTGTAAATAGATTTATTGGACAACCGTATATATACGATATTCATTGTTTTGAATTCCATATTTCCTGTGACAGGAAAACGCAACAACTTCACCGATTCAGACTGGTTAAACACACAGTTCCTATTCTACGACGAGAACGCTCAGCTCGTCCGAGTGAAGGTGAAGGACTGTCTCGACTACAAGAAGTTCGGGTACGCATATCAAGACGTTGAAATTCCATGGCTGAAATCTCGGCCAACCCCTAAGGTCTCGAAGCTTTCGAGGAAGACCAAGAAAGCGAGCGTGGCAATGGCCGCCGAAACCTCCATCTCCACCGCCGCCGACTTCCCCAAAACTCTCGACAAGCCGCTGAGAGTGATGGTGAAGAGGCCGAAGAAGTCAAGGAGCAAGAAGCAGAAAGACGAAGAAGAGGAGATCCTGGTGATAGAAGGGATAGAGCTGGATCGAGACGGGTTCGTGAAGTTCGACGTCTTCATCAACGACGAAGAAGAGCCGGTGATCCGGCCGGAGAACACAGAGTTCGCCGGCAGCTTCGTGAACGTGCCGCATAAGCATGGAAAAGATAGGAAGAGGATCAAGACTCAGCTTGTTCTGGGCATAAGCGAGCTGCTGGAGGAGCTGGGAGCCGACGACGATGACAGCTTGCTGGTTTCCCTGGTTCCTAGAGCAGGTTGCGCCAAAGTCACCATTGGAGGTGTGAAGATCGAGTTCGATTAACAGTGAAGTGATTCGCCCACAGATTCTGAATATATGATATATCCCAAGAATAATGCGGACTTGTTCCTACGATTAGGAGAGGAGTCCTTGTCCTTGTTGAAGTGATGGGCTTATTATTATAACTTGTGGCATATAAGACTTTAGTGCAATTATTATAAGTGAAATCCATGTCACACCAATTAATTAATTTGCTTATTGGGACTGATGATGAGAAGCTGGAATTTTGCCTCTTGTTTGGTGTGGTGCAGTGGTATGCTGTTTAAATTATTTATGAGAGTTAAGTATTCATAGAGAGGATGAATTTGTTAATTTTTTTAATTAATTTATAATTTACCCACTTTACAAATTTATGCATTATATAATACTTACTTAGAATCTATTTTCATATTTTCCTAATTTACATATTTTCCTTCAGATTCTTCTTTCAGATCATTTCACATTCTTTTTAAAATATTTTATTTAATTTTATATTTTATTATCTAATATGAAAATATGTTTTGACAATTTTTAATTATCTAAGTGGAATTATTGTAATTTCACTAATAATTATTTCTATTATCTGAGTCTTTTTAGAATCTATTTTTGAATATGGATTTATAAAACAAAATACTATTTTTAATTTTTATTTTTTGACAATTTATATTAATCATGAAACATTATTTTAATCATAAATTTGTTGTTGAAGTTAACGCACAGTTTTAAATGAATTTGGTAATAGAGATATTTTGATAAAAAAAACTCTTATTTTGATACTTATCATATGTATTTAACAAATATATAGAAAGGAAAAATATAATTTTTAATAGATTCTAAAAAATTTAACAATTAGTCTGATACAAATTTTGAATTTTTTATCAGTTTTATCTTAATCATTTCATATCTTGATTCGAAAAACATTCTAATTTTATCTTGATACTCTTTTATTTTGTTCATTTTAAAAAATGCTACGTAAGAAGGTAGTTAGCCTTACCCAATCCATAGACTAAGAGACAAATTGTTGGGAGGTGTAATATCCCGAGAGCTCCAGGTCAGATTTAAGAAGGGACTCTAAAAAAACTAGTATATATATCGAGGACAGTAGGGAATAAAACAACACAAGTTGGATATTTTTTTGCCTAAATGTGGATAAATAACTCTCGGGTTAAACGTGTTTGAATTAGGGTGTTCAAGGATGGGTGACCTTTGGGGAGTTTGCATAAACCCATCAAGATAAGTTGATTTGGTCTTTCCTATCACTCGATATGGGATGTTACAAGTGGTATCAAAGCCGACCCTTGGAAAAGACGATCCGATGAGGGTGGGGAGTGGCGTCGTGGCGTGAGGGCTTGAACAAGGAGCAGCTCCTGGTAAGCTTCTAGGATGGAAGCCCCCAAATGGGAGAAGATTTGGAACTACTTATAAGATCACATGATGATGACATCATGTGCTCAAAGGGGGAGAATGTAATACCCTGAGAACCTAAGGTCAGATCTAAGAAGGGACTCTAGAAAAGCTAGTATATATATCAAGAATAGTAAAGAATAATACAATACCAGCTAGATACCTTTTGAGCTAAACTTGGATAAAGAACTCCTGGATTAAGCATGTTTGAGCTATGGTAACTCAAGGATAGGTAACCCCTGAGAAGTTAGGGTAAGCGCCCATCAGGGTAAGTTGATTTAGTCCTTCTTATCATTCGATACTGGATGTTACAAGAGGCCACCAATAATTCATTCCCTTGGTCTTATCTAAATATTTTATCTTCACCAATTTATAGAAATTCTTATTTCTTGAAATAATTTTTATAAATTTCTTTGTTTCAATAATTAGTGTGGCATGAACATAATGCTCTTGAGATTGAATTTTGAATTTTGTTTCAATAACTTTTTATAAATTTTTTTTCTAAGCTATACTTAATCCTCCTAAGATGTTCAACCTCCCAAAAAAGCTAATTAGCAAGAGTGTTGGAGTAGAACTAACATGGGTTAATAATAATTGGGATTAGAGAACCAGTTATCCTTTATTGGTTAATAGACAATTGTTGTTGTCTGACTATAACAATAAATATATAGTGTCGGAGACCGGTCTTGATGAAGTGTGCAAGTGACCATCTTGGTGACAGATGACTCCCAAGATGACAAGTGACCTTCCTAGTAATGGGTGACTCTTAGGATGACGAGAGACCAAATGACATAAAAACCATCAGATAGAGGCACGAGGGAGGTCACTCGTAGACTCTTTGATGCTTAAGTCAATCTCATACTCGAAGTAAAATTAGAGTCTCAACAATCTAGTAAGCATATCTGAATGAGGGTGGTTTTCCTATTTATAGAGAATGAGGAGACGAATAGGTGGAGGGTGATCCGAGTTCTTGGCGGGCATCTCGAATGTAAGCTTAACTAGTTTAACCATCTCTGAGTGTCACTCGGCTAATCTCACTCGGCATGGAAACACTCACCTACACATGGTTGTACTTAACAATGCATGGTTACACACACTCGCAAGCATGCCCACATGGTCATGTGATTGTAGGTCTCTCGATCTGGTTGTAGTCTCTTGGTGCATGTTGCGTTGCAAGGTCTCTAGGTGCATGCCGCACATGGCCAAGCGGCGAGTCCTCCTTATGCATATGGCACGTAGTTAGGCTATAAGGCCTCTTGGAGTATGTCATATGCGACCTGTCAGCTTTGCTTGGCTGCTATTGAGTGACCCTTACTCGGCTAACCAACTGCCAAGCGACCCTCATTTGTCCTATTATGTGCTAAGCATTCTGCCTGCTTCAGCCACCAGTTCCACATGCTTATTATAGTTGTTTTTCTCTCCATCGAGCCTGGCTTCCTTCCTTAACCATTTAACCTATCCCAATCTGTTTCATAAGGGATTCATCCAGTGGGTTGTTGGCCCATTTTATCATACTTGGGTATATTATCGGGCATAACAATTGCTCGCACTCTTTCTTCTAAGTTTCCTAGTAAGAAAAGTAATTGTCGATTTGTCTTTTCTTGGAGACTTTTCCCAAGGGTTCTTCCTTAGTGCCATGTTTTTATATCGCATGGACTTTCTATTCCTCTTTTACTCAAGCTGCTGAGGAAACTTTGAGGTGACTCATTTGTGGAATTATTGTCTAGTTGAATAAGCCCTTCGGTATTTGGCTTCAGATGTTATAAGATAATTATCTCCTTTTTTTCTTCTTATGTCATTCCCTTCTTGAGTTAGGTTTTGCTCCCCAATCATCTAAGATAATGTTTTTTTATCAAAGGATTCTTGTAATTTGTGCTTTCAGGGGTCTTTATTTTTTGTAACCCAATAGTCCTCATGATCCCCTTGGATGATAGTCCCTAGATCATGTCCATGCATTCTTGCAATTTTGATGTTGGGCTTGCACATTACTGTTGCAAGGCTTCATACTTTGCCCAAGGGACCATTTGCAAAATTGCTTAAGATGAGCCAAGGGGACCAAAAAGGTGAATATCCCATGGGAGATAGGAAAGGGTCTCTCGTTGGATGTGAGTCTCTCAAGAAGATGGTGGCTGAGTCTCAACCTACGTAGAGGTCTGTCAGTTAGCCTTGCTTCTTGTTTAGGCCATCGTTAATTAGTTTTTTGACTTTTTAATCAAGTTTCCCACAGACGATGTCAATTATTGTTGTTTAATTACAATAATGAATTTATAGTACAAGAGACCGTCTCCGTGAAGTGTGCAAGTGACCTTCTTGGTGACTGGTGACTCTCAAGATGACGAAAGACTAATAACTAGTGACATACAAAAGAGAAAACCAGTTAAAGGCTCGAGTGAGGTCACCTATAGACTCTTCGATGCTTAAGTCTATCTTATGCCTAAAGTAGAATTAGAATCTCAACAGTCTAGTGAACATACATGAGCAAGAAGGGTGACTCTTCTATTTATAGAGAGTGAGAAGATTGATAGGTAGAGGGAGATCTGCAATCCTTGGGGGGTATTGTGGGCTCTCAACGGGCATCTCGAAAGTAAGCTTTGTAACACCCAAAAAGTTCAGGTTGCTTCGGGAATGGTAAATTTGAGAAAAATACGAGTTTCGTGGAAAATTAGTATCTAAATAACTTGAAAAATTGACCGAATCGACTGTAGGGTACCCTAGGGCTTAAGTACCTATGAAAAATGGCATGGGGTTAACGAACATCTCATAATCATAAATCAATTCTTATATCCTTATTAACCATAAATAAGGTTATACATCATCATACCTCAAAACGTTCAGAATTCGAAGTAGCAGAACTTAAATGCATGGGCTACATAACATACATTCAATTCATCATGCACTTTGCTAAGTGTCATTTCATGTCTCATTCATCTTTGTTTCTATTATAATCTCCATCTGGAAAGTTTGAATATTTCAGGGGTAAAACCCAAGTTAAATGATGAATCATCTAAGTAAGAGAATAAAACATTTAATGCACATGTATGAATGCAATGCACATAACATCATAACTCTCATATTTGGGTCGACCGCACCTTAAGATTACCCGTTATTTTTACAGTCTCCCTACCAGACCGAGGCGTATGAGTGCACCATTGGCAAAACAATGGCGCCAATACCTAATCCCAAGCCCATGCAATGTATGACTGTGTATCTCATCATGCTCATATGCATACTTTGTCATCAATACATGTAAATGTAATCTACATGACATGTTCACATTAAGGCATGATAACATGATGAAAACATTTACATAAAATCATGTTTTTTTGGGGTTGAACCACTTATCTTCTCAAGCTTATCAGGATATCTTGATATTCGCATTTTGCCTCAAAATACGTGCATTGTCTCGATTTTTATGCCAACCTCAAAATTAGTACATGTCACTTCACCTTAAGCCTCGAAGCACTCTAATCATCATATCATCCAAATGAACATCACAAATATATTTTTTCTTAATTTCTTCTTATTTTCTTTATTTTTCTCTCATTTTTTCTCACTAATATTTTAAAATAAATATCTATACAAACCTTTTTCCCAATATTTTTTCATAAAATAAATCCTAAAATAAAATTTCAATAATTTTAAAAAATTTCCAAGACTTACCCATGCTGTACGCGCCCCCATGTACTAGGGCGAGTGGTTGCGCGTGATAACCAGCGCGCAACCACTCGCCTGTCATCTTCTCCAGTGATGGCTAGCCGGCTATTTTGATTTCCCCCACAATGATGCTCTCCTCCTCCAATCGATCATCTTGGTATGACTTGATGCCCGAAATGATGGCTGAAAGGGCCTCAACCGGCCAGCCAAAGTCTCGGCTAAAGCGACCGCCTCGCTTCTCCAACCAAGCCTGGAATACCCCTCAAATCGCCACCAAAATGCTTCAAATTCTTCAAAATTCATCCTCAAACCATGGAGATCAAAAGCCCTATGGTTTTGAGCTCCGATTCATTTGCTAACACTCTCAATTTGAAGCTCCAAACTTGAAAAAACCCTCAGCCCAAACCCTCTTATTTATAGCCAAAATCGAGCTTACAAACAACAAATCTTGCTTCATTCAGGTCACTAGCTTACTCTCTTATCCCAAATGCATCCAAAATCCACGAAAAAGAACGCACGATTAAAGTGGCCAAACTTTCGACCATTTTTGGCTGAAAGTTGGCCAATTTCAATCGATTTTTGGCTAAGATGCTTGCATTGGCCTTGCCCCGAGGCCCCCCATCCATTTCCTTGAGTCTCCCATGGATGATTTTGGCGATGGGATTGCTAGTCGGCCATGCCAGCTTTATTCTTTTTGGTTTTTTACACTTTAGCCCCCTAATTTTTGATTTTTACACTTTGGTCTTTCTTACAAAGTCCTTGAGTTTTCCATCTTTCCCAACGAGACCCCCAAGATCTAGGATTGTCTTTCACACCCTGAAAACTCAAAAATAATGACGTTTTGACCTTCATCGGTCAATTTCAAAAATTTACTCTTAGGCCTGAATCTTCATTTTGGCTGTAAACCCTTTTGTTTCTTCCTGAAACCACTAAATGGTTGATCCTTACAGACAATCAGAGTCCCCTTAGGGTTCCGTTGACTTTCCGGGAGTCCCCTAAGATAATTCAGTTTTTTAGCCTGAATCGAAGTTGTGTTTTAGTTGTATCGAAAACTGTCACAATTCTGATTTCTTTTAATACCATAAATCCTATCTCGGGATGTTCATCGAGACTATGTCATTTTCCTTAGACATTTACACTCCGAGACATTCCTTGTAGTTGATTCGATATTTATAATTGCTATCAAACGAATTTTTCGATATTATAAACTTGCCTAAATCACGTGGCAACCTAACAAAAATATGGGTTCTTACAGTATAGGAGTAATCCGTTGCTTTGTGTGCAAGATGGGACTACTGCCTAGGGTTTTGTGCTAGGCTGTTTGCTAGGGAAGTTACACTAGGGTATTGGTTTATGTAAGTTTATGCATCATACATTCATGTTATTTTAACCTTCTCTTAGAAGATTTATCTTCTAATGTTGGACATTTATCCCTAAAATATTACACGTTCTAGGTGAGACGAGCAGCCGAAAAGGCAAGAGCATGATCGAGGCGTGAGCATGACGGAGGTTGTGATGGGTCTTAAGCCAAGGTTAGGATAAGTTATCCAGTTAGATTCGCTTGCTTTATTTTCGGTATTTGTAATGTTATGATAAACAAACAATATGTAAGAACTCGTTTATATTATGATTTTCAAAGTTTTTTATGGTTTCGATTCTCGATTCACTACAAAAAAAAATCAGCATTTAGTGGCGGTTTTTTTTTTGCATTTAGCGGTGATTTTTAACTGTCGTAAAGAGTTTTAGCGGCAATTTTGAAAACTGCCCCTAAATTAGGCATGCATTTAACAACTGTTTTCAGCAACTGTTGGAATAACTGCCACAAATTGTATTTTTTGCAGCGGTTTAAAATAAGTGATTTAACGACGATTCTTAAAATATTTAGCGGCGATTTCGGAACCACTGCAAAAATTAAAAAATAAAATAAAATATTTAATTTTAGTGGCGGTTTTCGGAACCATCGCAAAAATTAAAAAAAAAATAAAATTTTAATTTATGGGTAGACAGGTCGCACGCCCTGCCGCCCACGCCGGTACAAGCTCGCACTTGGCCCTTGTACACCACGTGACGATACTGGAAATTAAATTTCTAACCTTCTCCTTCCCTAGTTTTAAACCCAGGACCACCTCTATGCACGCGCGCGCGAAACCACGTGATCTGCAAAGCCTCCTTACTTTATATCTGTGCATATAAATTATATAATAATCTAACACTATTTTTCAGAATTATATTTTATATTTTTTAATATAAATTAAAAAAATTAATTAATTCATTATTTAAAAAAATGGAATAAATTAAAAATAAATTAATTGATTAAAAATAAAAAAGATTTATATATTTTTTAAAATTATTAAAATTTTGTTAATTTTTTTTATTTTTTTAAATTAATTTTTTAATGAATTTTGTGATTAATTTAAATTAAATTTTAAATTTACTTTTAAGATTTTATATTTATTTTAATTAATTTAATTTTTAATTATTTTCTTAAGAAAAATTCAAATTTTTAATGAATTTTTTGGCAGATTTAATGTTATTTTAATTTTAATTTTAAATTATTTAATTATTTTTTAATTTAGTAGTGGTTTCTCAAAAATCACCGCAAATGTTAATTTAATTTTAGTTTTAAATTATTTCATTATTTTTAAATTTAGTGATGATTTCTCAAAACTGTCACAAATGTTAATTTAATTTTAATTTTGAATTATATAATTATTTTTGAATTTAGCGGCGATTTTTGAGAAACCGTCGCTAAATTCAATTTTATTTTGTAATTAATTAATTATTTTCTAAATTTAGCTGCGATTTTTTTGAAAACCACTGCTAAATAAAATGTTTTAATGAATTTTGTTGCGGTTTTGAAAAATTGGCGCAAAATATTAAAAAAATCGATGCAAAATATCATATTTTGAGGCAGTTTTTAAAACCGCAGCAAAAAAATCGTCGTAGAAAATCACTTTTTTTGTAGTGATTTTGCTTATGTTTAAGTATACCATTCCTCAATCATGTTTGGGAAGGTTAATCTTATTTAGGTATGTTGAGGATTTTAGTGTGATTCGTATATGTAAAAAAAAATCATAGCATAAATTTTATCGCCCTGGAGAAGCAGGTGTTTTAAGCTTGACATGTTTTAACTATCTTTTAGTGTCACTTGGCATGCTTGCCCGCGCATGGCAGGGTGGCCTTCAGTCAAGCTGCATGGTTGCGTGGCTATAGGTCTCTCCATAGGTTTGCTAGTCTCTCGATGGGCACAACACATGGCTGCAAGGTAAGACAAGGTATCTTGGTGTGCGTGGCACACAACTTAACAGTAATGCCTCACAATAAGTGAGTCATGCGGCCCGTAGCCCTACTTGGCTACTATTGAGTGACCTTTACTCAGCAAGCTAGCTATCAAGTGACCCTCACTCGACCTGCTTCATAATAGATTTTATTGTGTATTTTGTATTTTTGTTGTATTGTTTGTTTACTTTGTATTTTCTATATTTTCGTTGTATTTTCAGTGTTGCCTTCAGTCGCAATTCTTTAATTCATTCAACATTGTATTAGTTTTAGGTATTTAAGCTGAGATCAATAATGACAAGGATCAATAAGGCATTTTACAAAATTATTCTCTCTTCTCTCTCTCTCTCTCTCTTGTGAAATGGTATTAGAGCCGAAAACAAAACCCTAGGTTCGATCCATTCGATTCTTCTTCTTTTCCTCCAACACCATGCTATTAATATTCTCTAGTGACGTGAGTCTTGTGGTTCTTTATTTTTTCAGAGACCTCTAATCGCTTCTTCTTTTAGCCATCGCGATCTCTGTTGTTTAGAGATTTGAGTTTGATTTGTTTCATTTTCACGATTTTGAACCTCGCGATTTCTAAATTCGTGTTTTTGTTTTCTTTGATCGTGAAACCTTGCGATTTTCATATCTGTGTTTTTGCCTTTGTTCTTTGACTTCTTCTCCATATGGAAATGTTGTCTTCGAATCTCTTGTCCTTATTAATGAATAATCCTGCTATTAACAATGGAACGAGTTCGTTCTTTCTACATCATTCGGACAACCTCGGTTTGGTCTTGGTGTCTTAGCCATTGATAGAGGATAACTACGCATCCTAGAGCAAATCGATGTGGATTGCGTTATCGGTAAAGAATAAACTTGGATTTGTT
The DNA here is from genome assembly GCA_036245055.1 of Diospyros kaki. NCBI lineage: Eukaryota > Viridiplantae > Streptophyta > Magnoliopsida > Ericales > Ebenaceae > Diospyros > Diospyros kaki. The sequence goes on along the minus strand of BSEG01000003.1, from coordinate 28,705,904 downwards.
AATGGTTCTATTACTAGACCATCAGTGATTAAAAGATTTAGTTTAATGAGGTGATTAAAAGATTCAGATTAGATAATGCTCCAGAATTACAATTCACTGAATACTTTGCCTCTAAGGGTGCCCTTTATCAATTTTCGTGTGTTGAGCGATCTGAACAAAATTCAGTGGTGAAAAGAAAACACCAACACTGTAACAGCCCGTCTTCTTGGGCATGTTATACCTTAGAAAATTTGATCTATTTTTTTTTAATATTATTTAAATTTCCCTAAGACCGTATCTAGTGCCAGATGAGATATCTAGGCTAGAAATAAATGTAAAGCGGAAGCTGAATCGAACCTGCTCATGGTAATGCATAATTTAATAATTGTACATGGCATTTAATACAATTTAATACATAAAACGTTTGATGATAGAACAATATACATAAATCTTAAACTAATCATATAATAACATGGTACATTTACTCGCATCTTGATATCTCGTGTCACTACATATCACCAATCTCTGAATCATCTTTGCAAGTCCTGACTGGAACGTTGAATGTTTCAGGGGCGAACCCATGTTAGATGATGAACCATCTAAGTAAGAATACCAAATACAATGCTATGAGTGTATGCAATGTCTTTCATCGTAGGTGTCAACTACACCCCTCATGCTGTCTATTATTTTAGCGGCCACCTCTTTCGAAGTTGGGGTGTATGAGTGCACCCTTGATAGGCCAGCGGTGCTAGTTCGTACTCCCTACGGCCTCATATGCGTGTGATCAACAGTATCATTGTGCACGTATGCATTTCATAGTCATCCCATTGATGCAGTCTACGTGATAATTTCATATCATAGCATGTCAATATGATAAAAATATTTACATTTATAACTGTATTAAATTCAGGCAGCATACTTACAGCTAATTTGTCTCGAATTATGTGCCAAGCGGCTATCCCTTAATCTCCTTGCTCACAAGGACCCCTACAACATAAATTTATTTTTTTAGAATACCATTTGCTATTTTTTCATAATTTCTTCTATTTTTCTTTTATTCCTAAGCTTTATCTCTTCAAAATTACATAATAATTATCTAGGCTTTATAAAAATTTAATCTCTTTTTACTAGTATTCCTTAAATAATATTCCTAGTATTCTGAAATTTTCTAACTTAAATTCCTATTTTTTCCTTATTTCATAATAGCTAAATATGTAATTATTACATAATAATTACCTAATCTTTCATTTTATTCAATTTATTTTCACTAATATTTCTTAAATGATACTTATAACATTCTGAAATTTTCTTGGAATTTTCAGAATTAAAATTCTATTTTTTCTTTATTTCCATAATAGAAAAATCTACTTAAATTACATAATAATTACCTAATATTTCATTTTATTCAATTTATTTTCACTAATATTTCTTAAATAATACTTATAACATTCTGAAATTTTCTTGGAATTTTCAGAATTAAAATCCTATTTTTTCTTTATTTCCAAAATAGAAAAATCTACTTAAATAATTAATAAATTTATCATCAACATTTCAGATTTAATAAAAATTTTTCAAAATTTTACTCTTTTTTTTTTTCTATTTCCTGACGGGCGCGTGGGCTGCACGCGCCGTCTTCCTACTCGCGGGCGCGTGCAGCCACGCGCCTGTGCTGGACCGTCTTCTCCGGCGACTTCCTCGCCGCCGGCGGACCTCCCAAGCATCCGAGCTTCGAAATGAAGCTTCTCCCCCCCTATTTTCGATCTCCTGAATCCAAATTTGCTATCAAAAATGAGAAAAAAACATTAAAAGTACCTTAATTTTCCGATTGAAGGCGCGGCTTTAGCGAAGGCGCGATTTTCCGGCGATGCTTGGGTCTTCTTCTTCACTGTTCCGTTGGCCACCAAACTTAATAGAAATGATGCCCACGACTTGAAGATCAGAACCCCACTCACCAATCTCTCAAACTCTCTCCCAATCGACCGATCTAAGTCTCGAAATTTTCGGATGGAATGGGCAGTCTTGGAGCGGCTATTTATAACTCGATTTCGACGTGCTTTGCTTCCCCATCGACGGCCACGCATCCCAGAGGTCATACCCCGGTCATTTCGACATTAAAAACCCCTCTCTTGCCCCGGAAACTCAATTTGCAGGCGCGGCTATGCTCTGGCCGCGCACTACTCTACAAATCCAATTTTTGATTTTTTTTTTAATATATATATATATATACATATATATACACGATATACATACCTGCATATATACTTACATTTACATAAAATTATGATTTCCTTTAATCTTAAATCATATTATAATTTCTTTTAATCACATTAATCTTAAATCTTATTATTTTCATTTACATATTTATACATTTATTTATATTTCACATACATACTTAAGCTAATCAAATTTAATTTAAATCAAATTAATTACATAAACTTAATATCATATAGACTAAATTAATTTAATTTATTCAATATGACTTAGGGTATTACAAACACCTTTTTGATGTAGCTAGGACACTGTTTTTCCAGTCCAGAATTCTTATCAAGTTTTGGGGGGATTGTATTCTTATTGCCATCTTTTTAATAAATAGGACACCTTCTTCTATTTTACAAAATAATACTCCCTGCCAGGTACTATATCAAACTATAGTTGATTACTCATTTTCAGAGTTATTGGGAGTCTTTGCTTTGCTTCGACACTGCCCTCTCATCGAAAGAAATTTTCTGCTAGAGCCACAACTTGTATTTTCTTGGGATATCCTCCAAGTGTTAAGGGACACAAGCTATATGATCTCACCAACAAATTTGTGTTTGTTTCCAGGGATGTGGTGTTTTAAGAGAATATTTTTCCTTTCCATTCTATCACCACCTCTAATGAGCTTGTTGATCCCTTTCTTGATGTGGTGATACCTGTCTCTTTCGCTGAGCCACCATCTTCATCTACTTCTACATCTTGACCTAGTGTGTTCTCTAATCCGAATGAAAGACAACCTATCACGTCTAATTCTTCTCCTAATATTTTGGTTCATGCTCATATTCACAAATTTGCTCGTGTTATTATTCCTCCTTCTCATCTTCTGGATTACCATTGCAACTTGTTAACTCATCATCCCCTTCACACAGTCCATTTCTCATATCTTTTGTAGCATTATCTTACCTATTCAAAATGTTTTCCTACTTACAACTCCTTTATTTTTACTGTATCTTCCAATTTTGAGCCTCAATTCTATCATCAAGCTGTCCAATTTGCTCATTGAAAGATGCCATGGAAGCTGAGTTGGATGCCATGCATTTGAACAATACTTGCACTGTTACCTCCCTTCCACTTGATAAGCATACCATTGGATGTAAGTGGGTTTACAAAATTAAGTATAAAGCTGATGGTTTCATAGAGAGGCATGAGACTCATTTAGTGGCAAAAATGTATACTCAACAAGAGGGGTTGGATTTCTTTGACACCTATTTTCTTGTTGCAAAGCTTGTTACAATGAAAATCTTGCTTGCTCTAACTGCTATGAAGCAATGGACCCTTGTTCAGTTAGATGCCAATAATGCTTTTCTAAATGGAGATTTATTTGAGGAAGTATATATGGATTTACCTCTTTGGTATAAGCCTTTAGTTTCTGTTATTCAGGGGGATAAGTTAGTGTGTCATTTGCATAAATCCATTTACAATTTGAAACAAGGTTCACAGCAATGGTTTTCCAAATTTTCTCATACTTTTCTTAAGTTTGGTTTTCAGTAGTTTAAATTTGATTATTCCTTATTTACCAAAGGTAATGGTCCTCCCTTTGTGACTCTTCTCGTTTATGTGGATGATATCATCATTATTGGTCCAGATTTGACTGTTATAGAATCTCTCAAGTCTTTTCTCCATTATCAATTTAAGATGAAGGATCTTGGTCGATTGAGGTATTTTTTTGGGATTGAAATTGCTCAATCTATGAATGGGATATTTATTTCTCAAAGACATTACACTTTATAGCTCGTAGAAGATACTAGTTTTCTTGGTTGTAAACCTGTTAATCTTCCTATGGTTCACAATCTTAAATAGAGTGTGCATGAGGGTGAGCTACTTGAGAATTCATCAATCTATCGACGCCTTATTGGCCGGTTACTCTATCTTACCATTTCTCGGCCCGATACCACGTTTGTGGTTCATAAACTTAGTCAGTTTATATCTCATCCTCGCAAGCCCCATTTAGATGTTGTCCATCACTTGGTACAGTACCTCAAATCCACTTTGGGTCAAGGCTTATCTTTTTCAGTTTTTTCTTCTTTACAACTTTAGGCATTCTTAGATGTTAATTGGGGTTCATGTTTGGATACACACCATTTAGTTACTGGTTACTATGTATTCCTCAGTGATTCTTTGGTTTTGTGGAAATCTAATAAGCAAACCACGGTGTCTTAGTCTTCAACTGAGACTGAGTACCATGCTTTACCTTCTATTGCTAGCGAGATTACTTGGCTTACTGAGATTTTGGTGAATTTTCATATTTCTATTTTATCTCCTGTTTTGTTGTTTTGTGACAATCAAGCTGCCATGCACATTGCCAACAACCTTGTATTTCATGAACGTATCAAACACATTGAGCTTGATTGCCATTTTATTCGGGACAAAGTGGTTGCTGGTCATATCAAGTTTCTTCCTATCCAATCTCATCATCAACTAGCAGATTTATTTACTAAAGTTCTCCCAGCTCCTCAATTTGTTTTCCTTATTATTCAAGATGGCTATTATTAATCCTCATGGTCCATCTTCAGGGTGAGTAATAGATTTTATTGTGTATTTTGTATTTTTATTGTTTTGTTTGTTTACTTTGTATTTTTTATATTTTCGCTATATTTTTGGTGTTGTCTTTGATGACAATTTTGTAATTCATCAATATTGTATTAGTTTTAGATATTTAAGTTGAGATCAACAACAAAAAGGTTGGACGAGGCATTTTACAAAATTGTTATCTCCTCACTCTCTGTCGTGAAACTTCAGCCTCTAGTTTCGCATGCCTGTTGCGGCTGCTTCTCTCCCCACCGAGCCTAACCTTCCTTCCTTAGCCATTTAGCCCATCCCAGTTCGTTTCACGAGGGATTCATCCAATGGGCTTGGGACCATTTTATCATACTTGGGCTTATTATCAGTTACAACAGCATTAAATTTCAATATTTTAAACCCACAACAGATGCCCCCCGGGGTGGCAAACAAATGGAGTCTAGCTCCAATGGGTGTTCAAAGACCTTGAGTTAGTGTCTCGTCTTTAATGGGATTTGAATGATTATTTATTATAGTTACGCTGAGCTTAAGAGAAAAAGATTAATTACTGTGACTTATTGAATTTGAGGGTTATTCATAATTGTTTAAATAACCCTTACATGTATTATAAACAACAGAGAATTAAAATATAATAAAATTCATATAGCTATCCTAAAATTAAGATTTTTTTTCGTTTTTAATTTTGAGGAGAAGCCGCAGCCATATTTTTCACGAAAGAGAAGATGCTCAAAGATTCAAAGGCCACTGGTTAGAGTTTTCCATATCTTGGCGTATTGTTGGCTTCACAAATTATATGTGACAATGAGATTAGACATCACAATGGATGGATGACGGTACCCCGTGCATGATTCAGAAATTAATGATAATATACAACGTAATTAGCAAAAATAGAATCAAACTAGCTTGTCTCATTTGATATGACCATTTGGACCAAATTACACACACGGTAACACGAAGAAGATGAGAACAGGAAGCTGTAGCTTTCTTTCGTTCTACCCATTTGGCCGGCGAGTCTCTTGAGATGCCAGAATGTGTTGCAGGGACTCAATCAAGGCTTTCAATCAGGCTTGTTCTTGCAAGCACACAACTTGTACGAATTAATGTCTGTAACAAGTAAGGAATTCCACATTTTTGTAGTTAAATTTCTACTGTCTCTTTACCTTTTCATTTCTTGCTACTACTGGATCCACTATTGGTAGCACACAACTTGTTCGTATTAATGTCTGTATGAAAGAAATGCAATATTTACGTAGTTAATGCCTACTCTGTTTCTCTACTTTTTCATTTCTCTCTTTTGTTTAGCCTATGAATGGATCAATCACTTCCGGCACATCTCTGTATTGGGCAGATTTGATCCTGGAAGAATATCTGTCTAGATTATTGATTCGGACAGATTAGATTTACTGCAAAATACACAACAACAAAGATGGTATTGATGCTTTCATGGCGTCCTATCTCCTAGCATACGGAATTGCAAACTAGGAGAAGCATTTTCAAGGATCTTGGTGAGACATGGTTCTGTGGAAACAATGGCATAAATCTATACATAATATTTGAATGCATAATATGCTGTTTTATCTATTTCCTTTTCCTTTTGCTACAGTAAATGTATATTACTGCCTATCAGGGTCAATCTCTAGTTCATGAGCCAATTCTCTCGCCAACATTTCAGCATGGTCATCGTGTCCGGCTGCAAATGTATAGACTCTGAATGCAAACTGAAAAGCTCTCCAAAGCATTCCTGCAGATCTGTCCTTTTGGCCAGTTTTAACTCTATTTTATTCATTTTCTTTTCTGTTCAATTCTCTCTTCTCCTGAGTCAAAATTTCAAATTATATTCATTAAGTTGTTGGCTCTTGACCCAGAGATAAATGAGCTATTTGAACTCAAATAGTACACTGACAAAGCATTTAGTAAGATTACCTTAAGTGCCAACTCCATGCAACTTGAGGAAACATCCACCATAAATTCTTTGATCCTAACTAGGATACTGAAATCAAAATTGATGTTTTCGGTTTTGAACTTCCTGGATTCTTCGTCTTTAGTGCGTTCCAATGCATCTAATTCTCCTTTGATCTATGCATAAAGTGTTTTGTTAATAATGAAATGCGTGTATCTTTGGGAATTAGGTTAGCATAAGACTGAAGCCTTACTCCTTCGGGAAGGAATACCTTATCAAAGTATCTCTTGGTCTTGCCAAGGAGTTGACATGCAGGAGTCTCTGTCTTCCAGTTCTGTAAAGTGTTAGCTATTCCATCTAACTTGGAGTACAGTGCACTTGCCATCCTCAAGGTCTCCAACTTCTTTGTGGCAAAACCTTCAAATCTTGCTAGCACCTGCATGTTGGAGAATTGTGGTTAGGATCACAAAGTTAAGAAATGGGATAAATCAACAAGCCAATATTTTGTGAACCTGTGATTCATCAATTAAGTTTTCAAGATGGGATTCCACGTACTTGTTGAACTTGAGGAGCTCACCCATGTCTGTTGTTTAGAAAGTGCTAATGGCAACTTTCAACTCTCTGATTGCTTTTGCATGGACTCTTACATCCTGTCCAATTTGTTGAAAGTATGCTGATCTGAAGACCAACTAAGATTCAAGAATTTCAATATAGTACAATTGGCCAGCAAAAAAATATAAAGAATATACTACTATTATTATCATCTTAATGAGGAAATACGGCCGTGTCTCTGCATATACACTCCTGTTTGCAAGACAGGCATATCATACGTGACCAGGTTCTAGCAAGTGTTGTGACTAGGATGCCCACGTCTATGATTCACCCCAAGGACCCATCATTAGCCTCACAATAAATGCAGGTTCACTTGTAACCTATAAAGCATGGAAACTTCCTAGGGGTTGTCATATACCAGTGTTGCTAACATGTCGAACACTCCAACATGTATCCCCATGTGGGCTGTCCTGCATTTAAATTTTTTAAGAAGGATATAGGGAGGACATGCGTGTCTCCTATGCAGACACTTCAAAGACTGAAAAGTAAGGGTCTTTTTTGTTCTCTTTAGTTTTACGATTTGATAATTGCATGATTCTTTTGTTTTTTCATGTTTTGATTGCACAACCGTTCAGTTTTCATATTCTTTATGCTTCTATTCGCTAGTCCATTGAATATTAACTGGATTGTGAGGGATGAAGATGATTGCATTGTGAATTGATTGATAATTAGATTATAATTATTCATTTAGAATTTTGCATTATGAATTTTAAATGCATATTTGTGAGTTTAGAATATAATTTTGATACTTTATTATGCTTTAAAAATATAAAAATTATTTTTTAATTAATATATTTCAATCGTGTCGCGTCCTATTTTTTTTTTTTTTAAATGTCATGTCCTGTGCTCATGTTCCTGTGTCCCCTTGTCGTTGTCTGTGCCTTATAGCTCGTAACTATTTGGACCTAAAAACATAAGTTTCTTCAGTTAGAGTCGTGGTTGTCAAAATCTTAATTCAACTCCTATGATTTTACGATTTTACGTGTCAGGAACCTCTAAACGACTCAACGCCCATATTAAATCTAAATTGTAGTAGAATCGGAGTAAATTCCAAATCAACTCGGTAAAATCGGTAGAATCTCGAGTTAGACAACGATTTTCCCAATTTCAGCTTTCATGCATAGAAAGGTTAGAGACAAAAAAATTCGTTTCTAACCAGCATGGTATTAATTCTGATTCGAGGGATGCCCTTTGCCTCTGCGAACCCTTATCTGTCTCAAACACCTCTGTCACAGCCTTCCATTGTTCCTTCTTGTCGCATGGTTGTTTGGTGTTCAGTGTCGCCATCGATTCACAACTTCAATTGCTCAATGTCGCTGTCAATTCACAAACACAAACTACCAGCTGAGCTATTGTCGATTCACAAACACGAATTGATGTTTCCATGCTCGCCTGCTCGATGTCGTCGTTTTCATGCAACACAAATCGATTCACAACTCTGATTGCTCGGTGCCACCGTTGATTCAGCTTAAAGGGGTATACAACTTCGCCTGTTTCTACTTTTGCAATTTCTTCTTTTGTAATTTCTTGGTCTGATTTGGTAATTTCTGTCTAGCACATCTTCATCTATTTCTTCTTCTTCATTTGCCTTCATTAATTTGATTATTGTTGGTTTTCTTACTTTGAAAGTGAAATTTGGGAGTGAATTATTATTGGTTTTCTTAAATAATTGAATGTTTGTTGGACCTTTTATTATAATTATTGCTTGCAATGTTGAAGTTTATCAATTTTTATTAGGTTATGACTTATATGACTCGAGAATTTACATTATATAAATTAATATTTGAAATTTTCATTATGAATGGATAAATGATGATAAATAGACTTAATATTTAGAAATTTTATATTATTTAGTATTTTTGAAATTGATAGATGAAGTTATTCTAAAATAAGTAACATGTATTTCATTTATAATAAGAAATAAGGTTGAAATAATCATGTTATTAAGCAATGTTAATTCATTTTTTATAAAATTATGTCATTATAAACTTATATTTACATAGATTAAAAGGTATTTTTAATTGTCTCTAAAATATTACAATTTTACGATTCAAATTTACAGTTTGATTTGATGAACTTTCTTTTGATGTCACTTAAAATTTCGATTTTAACAAGCTTAATTAGAGTACAAAAGGTGTACCTCTTTGTCATCTCTGCTATTGCATCAGCCATTCCCTGTTTTCCTCCAGCTAAGGCCCCAACTTTATTCTGTTTCATCTCTGATAATTTGCCATCTAGACCACCAGATCCTTCCAGCTTCCCCTTAAGAAGTCGATATAGATCTCCCATCTGGGACGATCTCTTCAATTTAGTAGCTGCCTTTTTGGGACCCAGGAATCTTGAGCCACCCAAAGTTGGCGGTGGTGGAGGAGCTCCCTTCCCTGGTGGTGATGGCACTAATCTATTTGATGATGTCCCATGTGGTGGAGGTGCAAGTGGAGTTGGTGTTCCATTCCTTGATGTCATTGGTGGTGGCCGTGAAGGCAGCAATGGCATTGTTGATTGTGCTGATGTCATGGGGGGTGGTGGTGGTGGAGGCGGTGGTGCTGCTGGTCTTGTTGGTAAATTTTCTGTTTTTTTGGTTGATGGGGGAGGTGGCGGTGGCAGCAGCGGCAGAGGCAGCAATGGTGGTGTTGATTGTTCTGATGTCATGGCTGGTGGCGGAGGAGGCAGTGGTGGTGTTCATCTTGCTGGAAATTTTTCTGTTGTTTTGGTTGATGGAGGTGGTGATGGCTGCTGAGGCAGCAATGACATTGTCGATTGTCCGGATGCCATGGGTGGCAGCGGCTGTGGAAGCAGTGTGGGTGCTGGTCATGCTGGAAAATTTTCTGTACCTCTGGTTGATGGGGATGGTGGTGGGGGTGGGGGTGGGGGTGGGGGTGACCGTGGCTCGGGCAGTGCTTGGAGACTGTTTGCATGGTTGTTTTGAGACTGGATGGGAGGTACTGGTGATGGCATTGCCGAGTCTGCTGATTTCTTAAGTGAGGTGGGTGGCAATAGTGGTGGCCCCGCTACTAAATTTGGTGCTATTTTGGGTGGTAGGGGTGGTGGAGGCGGAGGGGGTAGTAATTTGGTGTGCATTGAGTATGTGACTGGCAGCGGCGGCAAGGTTGGAGGTTGTGAAGGCAGACACAATTGCGATACAACTACATTTGAAGTTAAGATGTCTGATGGTGGAGGTGGTGACAGCATAATGTTTGTTAACATGGGTGGTTTTACCAATGGTAATTCTTTTGTCTCTGGTGACATTGGTGTTGATGACGGCATTGAAAGCGCTTGAGCTGGTGTTTCTTGCGTTTGCAACTCTGAGAGCGATTGGGGTAGTAATAACACATCAACTGGACCTCTTGATAGATTCTCAGGACCTGTTGCTGGTGACATGGTAGAATTGCCATTCCAATCATTTCCTTCTTTGTTAGTAAATTTGTCTGGATTGGTAATCCGTGTATTTGGTCTACCTGCCATCATTTTGCCCCCATCAGTTTCCCCACAATCCCTTGCATCTGTAACTTCAGTTTCATCCTCTGATTCTTTCTTCAGCTTTGCTTCCTCAACTGCCTTATCCATCTGCTTTAGGGCTCTCAACACATTGAACGAGAGATGCTTAATGTCAATAGGGTTCAACTTCACAACAGCTTGGACCCGTAGATGAAATAGAATCGGTGACAAGAACAGAGCCCCAGAATGGGTTCTCATCTCTGGAAGTGCCGACACTGGAGTTTGCCCAAATCCGTTACTCCGGGAATTGCTTGCTGGAAAACTGTACGATTTCTGTGGATCTTCTTCCTCCACCAAATCCGATGGCTTTTCTGTAGCCATTTCAATCCCGTTATTGAGCATGCCAATTTCTCGAGTTAGCTAACGTGCTATGTTGTTCCAATTCATTTGTTGTCAATTCATCATATTTCATGCGTATGCGTTTGTCCTCCTGTTCATCTTCATGCATCTATGTGCTTCCAACAGATTTCAGAGCACTGCGCAGAAAGGAGGCCAGTGCCTCTCCGGCCCTCACAAATGCAAAACAGGGAGTCTCGTGCACTTTGACGCCCTGTTTCTTTCAGGAGGAGGCCCTCGGTGCCTGTTGATATGCCACTTTCTTTAGCTTACAAACTGACAACATCGTAAAGATACACCAATTAACAATTTAATGCTACCACTTACGGGAACACCTGATGTATAGCTGTGCCTTCAATTGCTGACAGATTTCGACGGTAAGGTGTCAGTACGCAACTCGTGAAGACCCTTCGATGCTGTTATCACCAGCTGCAAGAAAAGAGAGAGAACAAGGGAAATCATACAATGCCAATCTTTCTGCTAATTTCCTGTGAGTTTCCTGGACAGAAAACAGAAGAAAGAAAACCATGATGCTCAAGAACAAGAAGACAAGGACGTTTGCAGGTTAGCTTCCTTGGCTTCTAAGCTTTTTACTGGGTCAGCTCTCAAAAGATTTAAGTAGAAAAGTATAATATTCGGCAAAAATGTCAAAAATAAAACGCGGTGTTTCTATCTATTAGTTTCTTGCTTTGAATTTCTGGGAGAAACTATAAGGTCAAAGCAAATCCAAAAAAAAAATCATTCTTGCTTCAATAAGAAAATACAGGTATATATATAATACGGGGTATATTATACTCATATACCTATATTTTTTATTATATGGATATATTATACCCGTATATCTATATTTTTTTTTTTATTATTGTTGTTTGTGATACCAAACTCCCAAGGCTGTGATGATTTTGTGTGGGCCACTGTTGTGTGGATATAACCCAATGTTGCAGGTCACCAAATGAGAGAGGCGCCCAAAGGGCCTTTGAGGAGACAGGGCCAACTTTGGCCCAGCAGCTCAGGCCCAAATGAAGCCCAGCTCGGCCAGCTCCTCCCAGGTATATAATACGCGTTTCTCATTTGTGACCTATTTTCTTCTCTAGCCGTTTGCGACTCCGTCCAAACCCTAGCTTATCCTCTCCTCCTATCTCGCCATTCTTATCTTCTCCGAAACCCTGGTTCCTTTATCTTCTTTTGACGAATTTTTTGCTGGTTTCGATTTTATCTCTTGATGGCTATAAAACCTGTGTGGTTTCGATGGGTCGGGTGTGTGAAAACTAAGAGAAACCTAGCTGATCTCGTTTGGTCTCTGTGTAAACCATCTCTGTGTGATCTTCTTGTTGTGTGCTGGTACCGAGCTGGGCCGATTGGATTTCGGATTTAGGAGAGCTTCTCGTTGGTTCCCTGTAGGTGACGATAAACAGATCTGAGCCTTGAATAAAGCAGTAACCTTTTCGTTTATATCTTTCCAGGGAAGTTTATACTTTCTGTTCTTGTTATTTGTTGCTATCACTTGTGATTCGATTTGTTCGCTACTAACAGAAAGTGTTTTGGCTTTGTGCGAGATTATAAGTTCCCAACAAACTGGTATCAGAGCCGAGTTTTGGAGACTAAGAGATCATCGATCTCTTGGTTGCGTTCGAATCTGGGGAAGGTTCACAAAACCCTAACCCGATTCGAAAATCCTACTCGATCTCTCCACTCCGGTTGTTCTAAGGCGCGTGAGACCCTTCGTCGGCTTCCCGACGTTGAGGTGAGTCTCAGCGACCGGCTTGTGTAGCTCGGGCCAACCGGCGGCCGACGGCGCGTGCAGCTCCGGCGACGGTGCGTGGCAGCACCAACGGCCGTGCGAGGTTTTTCGACTATCAGCCCAACCTCAGTGGTTTGTTTCTCTTAATTTACTGACGGTTAATCCGGTCAGTTTGGTAAGACTCTTCTAACCCTAATTTTGTTTCAGCAAGTAGCAGACCATCGTGTGGGGGTGGTCATTAGGATTGGGGGTTACCCTGTGGTGGTAACCATTACGTGTTGCTAGATATAGGATTATCTACTTTGCTGATTTCTTTGTGAACTTGCTGATTTTGGAATTGTGTTTTCTTTGTGAACTTACTGATTTTGGAATTGTGTTATATGCTATTTCTTGACTGTTTAGTTGTTGATTGCATTCTGAAAAATCTATCTGTTGCATTACTTGTTTTGCTCTGTGCATCTAATGGCAACACAACATTTTGAACTAGGTGTTTTTAATGGTAAAGGTGATTTTTCAATATGGCAACAAAAAATGAGAGGAATTTTAGTACAACAGAAAGTTTCAAAAGCTATAATCAGTTTTGCTAAACCTAGTATATCTACAGAAGGAAAAGAAACTGAAATTTCTGAAATAACTGAAGAACAAAAGGAAATGGATGAATTAGCATACACTTCTATAATTTTACATCTCTCAGATTCTGTTTTGAGAAAGGTAGGGAAATTAAACACAACTAAAGAATTGTGGGAAAAGCTTGAGTCTCTATATCTTGTGAAGTCTACTCCTAATAAACTTTACTTACTTGAACGATTTTTTAGTTTCAAAATTGAATCCTCTAAGGACTTAGATAAAAATCTAGATGTTTTCAATAAATTGGTTCAAGATATAACAAATTGTGGTGAAACAGTATCTGAAGAGTACAAAGCCGTTATTTTATTGAATTCCATACCTGAAACTTATAGAGAAGTTAAAAGTGCAATAAAATATGGTAGAGATACATTGTCACCTGAAATTGTTATTGATTCTCTTAGAAGTAAAGAAATGGAACTAAAAAATGAGAAAAGAAATGGTGAAGTTCATATGGTAAGAGGTAGGGGTAGATCACAGTTTAGGAATTCTGAGAAAAATGAGAAGAATAGCAAGCAAAAGGGAAGAAGTAGGTCTAAGTCCCAAGGAAAAATGAAAGGGAGAAAATGTTATGGCTGTGGAAAGCCTGAGCACTACATAAAAGATTGTTATATAGAAAAGAATAAACAAAAGGAAAAGGAAAATAATGAGGCTAATGTAGTGTTTTCTGAAGGTGAGTCTGGTGAGATTTATATGTTAGTAAACTCTGATTCACTTGAAATTAATTTATCTGTGAACACCTATTTGCATGAGTGGATTGTAGACTCTGGTGCTTCTTTTCATGTTACATCTCGAAAACACTGGTTTGCACATTTACATGATTCTGATAATGGGCATGTTGTTACTTGTGATAATGTGGCATACAAAGTAGCTGGTGTAGGAGATATAACTGTTAAATTTGAAAATGGCTATGTGCTAGTATTAACTGGAGTTAGATATATCCCTCAAATGAGTAGAAATCTAATTTCTGTTGGGGAACTAGAAAAATTGGGGTTCACAAGTGAGATTAAAAATGGTATGATCCAAATGTTTAAGGGTGCACTTAGGGCTTTTAAAGCTGTAAGGAGGAATGTAATTTATTTAACTAATGTACAAGTGTTAAGTAATATAACTCCCACTGTTGCCTCTCTTAACATGGATCACACACAAAAATGGCACAATAGGTTAGCACACATTAGCTTAAAGGGTCTCAAATATCTGAGTGATAAGGGTGTTTTTGGCAAGGATTAAGTGTCAAACCTGCCATTTTGTGACTTTTGTGTCCTAGGTAAACACCATAGACTCTCCTTCTCCTCTAGCAATCATAAAACATCTAGAATCTTAGAGTATGTTCATGCAGATTTGTGGGGACCAAGATCTAACCCTACTTTTGGAGGAAATAGATATTTCTTATCTATAATAGATGACTACTCTAGGCGTGTATGGGTTTATCTTCTAAAGGAAAAATCATATACTTTTTCAAAATTCAAAAGATGGAAAATACAGTTTGAAAATCAAACAGGGAGAAAACTGAAATATTTAAGAACCGATAATGGCCTAGAATTCTGTAATTCTAATTTTGAAAACTTATGTGCTGAAAGTGGCATAACCAGGCATAGGACTGTACCCTATACTCCACAACAAAATGGAGTGGCCGAAAGAATGAATAGGACTTTGTTAGATAAAGTTAGGTGCATGATGGTAGGGTCAGGTGTGCCAAAATCATTTTGGGGAGAAGCTATAGTGACTGCTTGTTATTTAACTAATTTGACACCTTCAGTGGCTTTAGGTGGTGATATACCCTATGAGAAATGGTATGGAAAATATGCAGATTATTCTGTTTTAAAAACCTTTGGTTGTGCTGCCTTTATACATCAAAATGAGGGCAAGTTAACCTAGAGCTAGAAAGTGTGTCTTTCTAGGGTATCCCGAAGGAGTAAAGGAATATAGGTTATGGGATAGAAGCCAAAAGGGTGCAAAGGTCATAATCAGTAGGGATGTCACCTTTAATTAATCGGAAATGCCATGCCTTAAGGAAGACTCAAACTTAGAAAATGAAAACAAGCTAGAAAACACTAGAGGTAAGGTGGAGAAAGTTAGTACTTTTATCCATAATACCCCAAATGAGGTGGAGAGTAATGCACAAAATCAGGTTAATGAAAATGAGAGTAACCTAGAAGAAGAAACAGAAAGTTCAGATTCGCTAAATGACTATCAATTAGCAAGAGATAGGGAAAGAAGGCCACAAAGACTCCCTAAAAGATTGGAAACTGATTTTAGCATTGGGTATGCTAGCTACCAAGATCTAGTAGATAAAGAGCTAAATACTTATGAAGAAGCTATTAAAAGTGAAAATGCTAAAGAATAGATTGGTGCAATGAAAGAAGAAATGAATTCACTTCATAAAAATCAAACATGGGAATTAGTCCCTAGGCCTAAAGACAAATCCTTAGTGGGTTGCAAATGGGTTTTCAAAGTAAAAGAAGGGGCAAGTGGGGCTGAACCAGTAAAGTTTAAGGCTAGGTTAGTAGCCAAGGGTTTCACACAAAAAGAAGGAGTAGATTACCATGAAATTTTTTCTCCAGTTGTTAAGTATACCACAATAAGGGTTATCTTAGCATTGGTTGCTTATTTTAATTGGGAACTTGAACAATTGGATGTCAAAACAGCCTTTTTGCATGGTGATCTAGAAGAAAACATATACATGACTCAACCTAAGAGGTTTAAAGATAAAAATAATCCTAATTATGTGTGTTACCTAAAAAAATCTTTATATGGATTAAAACAGTCTCCCAGGCAATGATACAAACGTTTCGATACTTTTGTACATTCCATTGGTTTTAAAAGAAGTGCTTTTGATTACTGTCTTTATCTTCAACATCATGACAATTACTGTGTGTTCTTACTGCTATATGTTGATGATATGCTTTTAATAGGTCCAGATATAAAAATGATTAATGAAATCAAAACAACTTTAAACAAAGAATTTGAAATAAAAGACCTAGGACATGCTAAGAAAATTTTAGGCATGGAAATCAAAAGAAACAGGTCTATTTCTGTTTTGTTTTTGCATCAATCATTTTATATTGAAAAAATTTTAAAGAAATTTGGCATGCATGAGTGTAAACCAGTCTCCTTACCCTTAGCAAGCCACTTTATTTTATCTAGAGATCAATCACCTGCTAATGAAGAGGAAAAAGAGTATATGAGTAAAGTGCCATACTCTAATGTCATAGGGTCAATCATGTACTTAATGGTGTGTACTAGACCTGACCTAGCTCATGTAGTTAGCACACTTAGCAGGTTTATGTCAAATCCAGGTCCTAAGCATTGGAAATCATTAAAGTGGTTATTAAGATATCTAAAAGGATCTTGTGATATAGGTTTAGTGTATAAAAGCACAAATGAAGAAGTTAAATTAGAAGGATTCACTGATTCTGATTGTGCTGGTGATAGAGATAACAGGAAATCAACTTCCTCTTATATGTTTACATTAAGTAAATCCTGTGTTAGTTGGAAATCCCAAATTCAGCATATTGTTGCATTATCCACCACTGAATCAGAATATATACCTGCAACTGAAGCAATTAAAGAATCCTTATGGCTTAAAGGTTTACTCACAGAACTGGGTGTTTTAAAGAGTAATGTAGTAGTTTATTCAGATAGCCAGTCAGCTATTCATTTGTGCAAAAATCCCATGTTTCATGAACGCACTAAACACATAGATATCAGACTCCATTTTATACGTGACATAGTGTCTCAAAATACTATTAATTTGGAGAAAATTATGACTGATTATAACCCCTCAGATATGGGTACTAAGGTTCTCACATTAGCAAAATTTAGGAGTTGTTTATCGCTCTTAAATATTGGTAAAAGAACATAATCAGTTTCTGTGTAAGTACTGATATGCTATGTGATGTTGCTGTGTGCTACTTGCTATTATATTGCTGTGTGCTGTTTGTTTGCTTTTGCTTAGTGCATTATGCGTGTTTTCTGTGCATTCTCGGTGGGTTTCCGATTTGCTGGATGTTTGGTATCAATGTGGAGATTTGTTGTTTGTGATACCAAACTCCCAAGGCTGTGATGATTTTGTGTAGGCCACTGTTGTGTGGATATAACCCAATGTTGCAGGTCACCAAATGAGAGAGGCGCCCAAAGGGCCTTTGAGGAGGCAGGGCCAACTTTGGCCCAGCAGCTCAGGCCCAAATGAAGCCCAGCTCGGCCAGCTCCTCCCAGGTATATAATACGCGTTTCTCATTTGTGACCTATTTTCTTCTTTGGCCGTTTGCGACTCCGTCCAAACCCTAGCTTATCCTCTCCTCCTATCTCGCCATTCCTATCTTCTCCGAAACCCTGGTTCCTTTATCCTCTTTTGACGGATTTTTTGCTGGTTTCGGTTTTATCTCTTGATGGCTATAAAACCTGTGTGGTTTCGATGGGTCGGGTGTGTGAAAACTAAGAGAAACCTAGCTGATCTCGTTTGGTCTCTGTGTAAACCATCTATGTGTGATCTTCTTGCTGTGTGCTGGTACCGAGCTGGGCCGATTGGATTTCGGATTTGGGAGAGCTTCTCGTTGGTTCGCTGTAGGTGATGATAAACAGATCTGAGCCTTGAATAAAGCAGTAACCTTTTCGTTTATATCTTTTCAGGGAAGTTTATACTTTCTGTTCTTGTTATTTGTTGCTATCACTTGTGATTCGATTTGTTCGCTACTAACAGAAAGTGTTTTGGCTTTGTGCGAGATTATAAGTTCCCAACAATTATATACCCATATTTTCTTATAGAAGCAAGCATGATTTTTTTTCTTTTTTGATTCAGGATAATTGGTGATGCTTAATCTTGTCTTAAATTGGAAAACCATGTTCTGTGAGAAAATTTAACCATAAAATAAGAATGAGGTTGGAATGATAATTTCGAATATATTAAACTGTTTAATTTCACAGTCGTATAGTCTAAGATTGCTGCAACATGTTGATGAAGAGTTTTAGTTTGATCTTTTGTTTTCATAATATATGTTTATTAGATTACTAGAACAAAAAAGCCAGTCCCTTTCACAAATAAATTGTTTTTAGTTTATATATTTTATCTAGTTAGCATGATAGGTGAACACTCAAACAATTTAGAGGCTCAAAAAGGTTCTAAATTTTAAGTAATTATAAAGTTACATGAAAATAAATGAATTTTACCCCAAAAAATGAATGTACTTTTGAAAAATCTTAATTTTAGAAATATTAAGAAACAAAAATAAATATCCATACTAAAAGTGTCAATATATCTAAATTTGTTTAATATTGTTTTAATGTGAAAGCGTGTTATTTTCTTCTCCTTTTAGTGTCTCCACCTTCGTCAATCATAACAACTCCTTTTAGTGTCTTCTCCTCTCCTGACTTCCGCTGCAGCCATAAGCTGCAAGTAAGTCCGTGTCTAGTTGGTTTGTTGTGCTGTGCTTTGTCTTGGATTTGTCTCTTCTTCCTTATCCTCTGGGGTGATTTATTAAGCGGGCTGATGATTGCAACATTTTTTGTTTTTTATTCTGTTGGTTGGCTGCTAGGAGTGGCTTATTTCTTTGTGTCGAGTGTGGTGTTTACATAATTTAGGGAATGGTTCTTAATTTTTTTTTTTTTTTTAAGTAAGAGTGTAACTCCTGTTATATATGAGTAAATTAAAAAATATATTTATTAGTTAAAGAAAACAATCTGTTGGTCCTGAGTTAATTTTATAGTTTAAATACAATAATAAATTTTATTGAGTGAAAAAATCTTCGTCAAATTGCCTCAGCCTGTAAAAAAGAGAACAATCATAGAAGGCATGAGTTAATTTTTTAATGGTGGTTTGGCCTTACCTCTTTTGTTTTTCACTTTCTTGTTTCTTCAACCATTCCTTTTCCTTTGGCCATGGTTGTTCTGACCATTGATGTTCTTTCACTTGTCCGTAGGTTAGCTTCCTAAACTCTCCCAGCTCACCATCTGCGTCTGTCTCATTCTTCTCAATCCTTTGGTTCCTTACGTTTTTAAGTTTCTATTTTTGGTGTTCCTTAAGGTTCACTTCTCGCATCTGGTGGTGAGATAACACCCAGGGCTCATTGAAGCAAGTCAAGGGCGATATTGGTTTTTGCTATAGGGTTGGCAATGAGGTCTAATCCCGATGAGGAAAGGGAAGTTGTGATGATGGTGATGCTTCAATAAGGATAGAGGGGTGAGCTTGGACCAACAATCAACTGAAGGTAGGCTTTCACCTTGTTTGAGTGATGTTGTTCCTATGGTTTTTTTTTCCTTTTTTCTTTTTTTTATGGCCTTTTGGGGGTTAATTTTGGTTTTACAGTGAGATCGAATAAGAGTTTATAAAATCGAATCGTAAACTTAAATCATAAAATTATAAAATTTTAAAAA
Organism: Diospyros kaki; assembly: GCA_036245055.1. Lineage (NCBI taxonomy): Eukaryota > Viridiplantae > Streptophyta > Magnoliopsida > Ericales > Ebenaceae > Diospyros > Diospyros kaki. The sequence continues at coordinate 28,686,066 of BSEG01000003.1, read as the reverse complement.
TACATTTTAGTGTATGTAAATAGATGTTTAAAATGGCATAATTTTATAAAAGATTAATTAATATTACTTATTAATATGATTATTACAATATACAATCTTTTTTCTTATGAATGAAATATATGTATGTACCTATTTTAATATAACTTCATCTATTAATTTTAAAAATACTAAATAATATGTCATTTCAAAAAATTAAGTCAATTTGTCATCATTTATGCATGATCCATCCATAATCAAAAATTTAAATATTAATTTATATACAATGTAAATCCTCATAAGTCGATCATAACTTAATATAAATAAAAACAGCACACATCGTTAAAAATCTACATTACAAGAACAAAATACAATCTAAAATAAATCATGAGGAGAAATATTTAAATCTTCATGAGCACCCCCACCATCACTCTCATCATCAGGTGCATCTTCTAAATCAATGTTATTTTCTAGTTCAAAACTGTTAATATTAACAAAAATATCATCAGTATCACCCAAATATGAACTTTTTAAAGATTAATGGTTCTTCACCATCATTGTTGTCTTGGTTTGCACCACAATATCATCATTGTTGTCTTGGTCGATAGCACCAGCTTTAGCCAGTGACTGAACACTGATTCATTGATTCATCGAGAAATCGAGACAATGACAATAGTCACAACATCGATTCATCAACTACAGCATCGAGCACCGATCAGTCATTTAGCGACAAGGAGGAACACTAAATTGTCGAAAATGGGAGGGTTTAGTTTACTTTAGGGTTCTTAGAGCACTAAAATGATGGAAAGAGTGAACAAAGAGTTTATACATAGAGAGAGAGTTTTGATCTCTTAATAAAATTATTTCTATTTCAATTTCTCATATTTTTTTTTCTCTTAGACCTAATGTTGCCGTCTCCTGACGCCTCTCTGAGGAGATGCTCTAGTATTTTGCCTGTTGTCCTCTAATAACATTGGGGGGTAAAGAATGAAAACAGCAATAAACATTTTTATATTTTTAAAATTAAATCGAATGGTTAAAGGTGACTTATTTTTCATTTGTATTGTCAAAATAATAAAAATAAGAACTCTACTAAACGGGCCTTAGTGGCAGCCTTCTGCCCGCAAGAATTTAACAAGGTGGGCCTTCACCTTGTTTGTGTGATCTTACTAGGCTTTAATTTTGTATTAAGATTGCTATTTAGGTCTTGTACGCCCCTTGTTTTTTGTTGGATTTAGTTCTTCTTTAGTTTTGGTGAGTTTGCTCTTTGTAAGACTTTTGGCCCGAGTCTTGTGCGTGGTTCTTGTCTTCTATGGCCAATCTTTTTGTATTTGTGGTTGAGTCTAGGATTTCAATAACAAAATAATGCAAATTTCATACAACACCTTTGACATTTGCCTAAATCGCACCAACCATCTTTGGTTTTTTGGAACTAACACACGCCTCCTCTGAATTTTATGACTGTGAATTACTTTTGCCCCTGCTGTTAACGAACGATTGTTAACTTTTTATAAAATCTTAAAATGTCATCTTCCTCGCTTTCAATGTAAATACAAAAAAAAAAAAAAAATTACAGCATTGGTGGTTGATGGGCCAACCACCAACCATTAATACTATCAAACCCAAAAATGAGTTTCCTTCAAGATTCGATTCAAAACCATTTTTAATTAAACTCAATAACAAATTTTTGTACCCTTTCGAGTTTGATCGAATTTATTTTGTGTTTAAAGCAAATCTAGAAATAGATGTTTGAATTTATTTGATCATTCATTCTAATTCATTTCTAAGTTCGATTCAAACTTAGACAAAGAGAAAGTTACCTTGGAATTATCGTCATAAGATGGTCTTCGCCATCTGCAACATTACCATCATCTAGTCTTTACTACCACATTGGCCCATCTGCACATGTCGACCCACCAAAATAGAGTGATAGAAAGAAAGATATAGAGAGAGAGAATCAAAATATATATAACAAGGTGCTATGTTAGTGCAATTTAAACTAACCTCAAAAGTAATCTCTGAACTTTATCCAAATAATAACACCAATCACAAACTTTAATTCTACTAGATAAAGTTAGTTACATGAATTCTAAACACTGATATATGAATTCATGATATTTATTTTGATGAATTTAGCACTAATAGTCAATTATCTAAGACGGTTCTTCACTATTACTTAGTTTGTGATAGGCTACAAACTTTGAATCACATTAAAATCCCTATAAACATTGAAGAGTTCACTCAATTCATAAAAAATGTTAACTAAATATTTATAAATTGTATAAAAACGAAATATATTTTTTATATACCTTTACCTATATTTATTGACAGTGCACTCTTTGTAATTTGAGTCTTTCGAGTGAACACTCATATACTTATTTTTGTTAAATTAGTCCCCAAAATCCCTTTCATTACTAACATTATTAATTAAATCAATGATAAATTTACTATGCACCCTATATATTTTAGGCACCTGAATCAAACATTCCCTGCATTTTACTTTTCACCAAATTCATCTTTAATTTTTTTCTGAATTAACCATGATATCCTTTTTGTTACGAATGGTATTAATTTAAAAGAATTAAATTAATTTTTATTTAAATGAGTTAAATTAGTTAAGTCAAATTCATCCATGATCCATCCATAATCAAAATTTTAAATATTAGTTTATATATAATACAAATTCTTATAAGTTAGTCATAATCTAATATAAATAAAACTAGCACACATTGTTAAAAATCTACATTACAAGAACAAAATACAAACTACAATAAATCATTAGAAGAAATATTTAAATCTTAATGACCACCCCCACCATCACTATCATCATCAGTTACATCTTCTAATTCAAAATTGTCAATATTAGCAAAAATATCATCAGTATCACCCAATTCTGAACCTTTTAAAGCCTCTAATGGTTCTTTACCATCATTGTTGTCTTGGTCGATAGCACTAGCTTTAGCCAATGATCGAGCACCGATTCGTTAATTTATCGAGAGATTAAGACAATGACAACAATCACAATATTAATTCATCGACGGTAGCACTAAGCACCGATCAACCATGCAACGATAAGGAGAAACGCTAAATCATCGAAAACGGGAAGGTTTAGTTTACTTTAGGGATCGTAGAACACTAAAATGATCAAAAAAGGGTACGAAGAGTTTATATATATATAGAGTTTTGATCTCTAAATAAGATTGTTTCCATTTCAATTTCTCATATATTTTTTCTCTTAGGCCTAATATTGTTGTCTCCTGATGACTCTTGACGAGATGCTCGAGTGTTTTGCTTTTTGTTCTCTATTAACATTGGGGGTAAAGAATGAAAACAAAAATAAACATTTTTATATTTTTAAAATTTTTAAAAATTAAATCAAATGGTTAAAGGTAACTTATTTTTCATTTTTGTTGTCAAAATAATAAAAATAAAAACTCTACTAAACGGGCCTTAGTGGCAAACAAGGTGGGCCTTCACCTTGTTTGTGTGATGTTACTAGGCTTTTGGTTTGAAGGCCTTTATTGAGCCTATTGGGGTTAATTTTGTATAAGATTGCTATTTAGGTTTTGTATGCCCCTTGTTTTTTGTTGGACTTAGTTCTTCTTTAGTTTTGGTGAGTTTGCTCTTTGTAAGACTTTTGGCCCGAGTCTTGTGCATGGTTCTTGTCTTTTCCGGCCAATCTTTTTGTATTTGTGGCCGAGTCTAGGATTTCAATAACAAAATAATGCAAATTTCATAGAACACCTTTGAAATTTGTCTAAATCGCACCAACCATCTTTTGTATTTTTAGAACTAATACACGCCTCCTCTGAATTTTATGACCGTGAATTACTTTTGCCCTTCTTGTTAATGAACGATTGTTAATTTTTTATAAAATCTTAAAATGTCATCTTCCTCTCTTTCAATATAAATACAAAAAATAAAATAAAAAAAGTTACAGCATTGGTGGTTGATTGGCCAACCACCGACCATTAATTAATACTATCAAACCCAAAAAATGGGTTTCCTTCCAGATTCGATTCAAAACCATTTTGAATTAAACCGAATAACAAATTTTTGTACAAAATTTGATCGAATTTATTTTGTGTTTAAATCAAATCTAGCAATGGGTGTATGAAATTATTTGATCATTCATTCTAACTCATTTCTAAATTCGAGTCAAACTAGAGAAAGAGAAAGTTACCTTGGAATTGTCATAATATGGTCTTCACCATATGCAACATTATAATCAGCTCAATCTTTACAATCACATCGGCCCATCTACACATATGTCGACCCACTAAGATAGGGTGATAGAAAAGAGGACATAGAGAGAGAATATATATATATATATATATATATATATAAAACAAGGTGCTATGTTAGTGAAATTTAAACCAACCTCAAAAGTAATCTCTCAACTTTATCCAAATAACAATAACAATCACAAACTTTAATTCTACTAGATAAAGTCAGTTATATAAATTCTAAACACTGATATATGAATTCATTATATTTATTTTGATGAATTTAGCATTAAGGGTGTGTTTGATTACATTACCTAGAATTAAATTTTAGGTAATATTGACTAGAAAACAGAAACAACTCCACTTTCTTGAAAAATGAATTTCATGGAAAGAAACTTTAAATGCTTGTACCATACATATTTTTTCATAGAAAAATTAAGAGTGTTTGATTATTTTTCATAGAAAATGTGTAATATAAAAAATGTGTAATAATTACATTTGCAATCAAACACACTTTAATAGTCAATTATTTAAGATGGTTCTTCTCTATTACTTAGTCTGTGATAGGCTACAAACTTTGAATCACATTAAAATCACTATAAACATTGAAGAGTTCACTCAATTCATAAAAAATGTTAACTAAATATTTATAAATTGTATAAAAACGAAATATATTTTTTATATACCTTCACCTATATTTATTGACAAGGTTTTCAGTTTTTAGTTTTTAGTTTTTAAATTTTAATTTGATTTTCAATTTTAATAAAATTGTTTCTATTTTCAATTTTTTTTTATATTTTTTCTCTTGCGTCTAATGTTGTCGTCACCTAATAACTCTCTAGCGTGATGCTCGAGTAGTTTGCCTCTTGTCCTCTAATAACATTCGGGGTAATGAATGAAAACAACAATAAATATTTTTTTATTTCTAAAACTTTTAAAAATTAAATTGAATGGTTAAAGGAAACTTATTTTTCATTTTTGTTGTGAAAATAAGTTTGTGGCATAATAAATTGGACATCAAGTTTATTGAAATAATTGCATCTTAATAAGTATATACGTTCTGATATTAAATTAATTATTTTTTAATTATAAGTAAATACTTTGCTACGTGTCACGTTTTATCTCTAACCTAAGTTATTATAATAAATTATTTTATTATAAAATAAATTGCCAGTGCACTCTTTGCAATTTGAGTCTGTCTTTCGAGTGAACACTCATATACTTATTTTTGTTAAATTAGTCCCCAAAATCCCTTTCATTACTAATATTACTAATTAAATCAATGATAAATTTACTATGCACCCTATATATTTTAGGCACCTGGCTCAAACATTCTCTGCATTTTACTTTTCACCAAATTCATCTTTAATTTTTTTCTGAATTAACCATGATATCCTTTTTGTTACAAATGGTATTAATTTAAAAGAATTAAGTTAATTTTTATTTAAATGAGTTAAATTAATTCAGTCAAATTTATATAAAATAAAAAATAAAATCTAAAAAACTAAAAATAAACATCACTAGTTAAGATTAGACTTGACCACAGTTTTAAAATCGACAATTTTGGTTCCACTTTCTGGTGGAACCAGAACCAAATCATCTATAGATGGTTCTGGTTCCAGTTCCTTAACATAGATGGTTCTGGTTTCGATTCTTTAATGGTTCGATTCTAGTTTCCAACGATTCTGGTTCTGATTTGAACTGATTTAATAAAAAGAAAAAAAGAGTTTGGACTTAATTTATATAGATCAAATTACTTATAAATGCTTTTGAGATTTAAAGGAATTAAAAACTCGCGTAGTTCACTTACCATTTGAATTTGTAATCCCCTTATCTTAATTGGAATTATTTTCAAAAGTATCGATTATTATGTATTGTATTATATATTTTATATTTATTTAATTTATTTTTTAACATTTAGAACCGATTTTGGTTATGGTTCCAATTTTAGTTCTAGTTTTTGAATCGAAATCGTAAATGAAGACAAGAAATTTTGGATAATTCTAGAGCAATATAATCTAAAAATTTACTTTCTATTTTTCCTTGTAAAATATTTTATCATGTGGTCCTATATATTAGAGATGGCAAACGGGCCGGGCCAAATCGGCGCGCTTAAAAACGGGCCAGCAGATTGCTGGCCCTAGCCCGACCCTACATAGGCCCGCGGGCCAAACAGGCTAGCCCAACCCGCCCAGATTTTTTTTTTTTTTTCTGTTTGATACCATTTTTGGCCATTTAGCCCACTTTGACTACGTGGCCCACTTCTGTTTACCTACTTCCTTCTTTAGTTGCAGGCCAATTCCCTTACACCTGTCATTCTCAAAGTTGTAATGTATTATATCAGAAGTTACAAAATAGACAAATAATTTTACAGATATTTAAAACAATTAAAATTAAATTAAATAAGAAAATGGCAGCCACCGCAACTAAAATGCTGCAAGGTTACACATTATATCAAAAAAAGTGGTATGTGGCAGTAAACTGGTAAAGCAATCCAATCACAAAACATTCAACTATCTAACCAGAAAAGCAATTAAAATTACTACTACATGAGCATACAAATTCCAGATGAAGAAAAACAACCTGCTCAAAGAGCCATTTCTGGAGGTCAAATTACAAATAAGAAGAAGAAAAATAATTAAAAATTATGCCTCTAATCTTCATCCTCTTCATCAACAACAACATTTGAATCTTGTTTAGAAAGTCTTATATTATCAATGCTTGACTCCTCCTCCTCCTCATCATCTATAATAAAAAATTACATATGTTAATTATTTATCATATAAGAGAAATGTTTAATGTTATGTTAAATCTCAGATATTAGAAAGTTTAAAAAAAATTACCTCCAAAATCATGCAACCAACTCTGTGTGCACAAGAGAGCTTGAACTGTTTCATCATGCAAACGACTTCTATTCTTGTTCAAAATACGAGATCCAATGCTAAAAGCGGACTCCGATGCTACGGTTGTAATTGGAATACTCAATATATCACAAGCCATCTTTGCAATAATTTCCCCTCTATTAGCTCGCTCTCCCCAATATGCCAAGACATCAAATGCTCCCGATATTGGAATCCTTGGCTCTTCCAAATAAAGATCAAGTTGGGATTTTTCGGCATCGTTAGAAACTTGGCAATCAAATGCTTCAAAATCCTATCAAATAATCAAAAAAATAGTCAACTAAATATTTATATCAATTATATATGAACAATTTTTTTAAAAAATATAGACTTACGTCATATATATTTTTTGACTTCTTTGCTTGTTCACCTCCAATGGAAATTTGTGATTCACTAACATTTGAGCAAGGCATTGAACTTGAACTTGATAAATCATTGTTAACATATTCACCATAAAGCCTATACAAAGCCGTTTTCACCCTTTCCAACTTCTCTTCATAGTTATAAGGATTGAGCTTTGAATAAGTGTATCTCAAAAAGTTAAACTTCTTGGTTGGATCAAGAATTGCCCCAAATGCAAGAACCACTCTATAATCACTCCAATACTTATCAAATTTTTCTTTCATCCTTGCACTCATACTTGCAATCAACTCATCATCATTTTTCAAGTTGGATGTCAAGAGACCCTCTATCCTCCAAATTTTCCCAAAATACAAATTAAATGTAGGGTAAGAGGATCCAGAAATCAAATTATTGATAGTATAAAATGACTTCAAGAATTTACAAATTATCTCCCCTCTTGTCCACTCATCACTTGATGGGCACCACCTATAATTTTTATCACATAAGCTTAAACTATGAAATGCACAACGATACTTGAGTGCACTCTCAAGCATTATGTAGGTGGAGTTCCATCTAGTGACAACATCCGGTCTCAACCCAATTCCTGTATCAATTCCACCAACTTGCTCAATACATTGATAAAATTGTCTCATCCTAGCTTTTGAACCCCTACATAATGAACATTTTGTCTTATTTTTTGCAATGTCTCACTAGCTACCTTCAAACCATCTTGAACAATAAGGTTCAGTATATGAGCACAACATCTAATGTGAAAGAACTCTCCATTAAGCAACAAAGTATTCAACAAATTTAAATGTTTTTTCAATATATTTTGCATGTTGTCATTTGAAGTGGCATTATCCAAAGTGAGGGGAAAAAAAAAATTCTCCAATCCCCAATCCTTTAAAAATTCCAACACCTTCAATGATAATTCATGTCCACTATGTGGTGGCTTCATATGAGCAAATGACAATATCTTACTATTCAACTTCCAATTGCCATCAACATAATGAATAGTAAGAGAAATAAACCCATGACTAGTGCATGCAGTCCAAACATTAGAAGTCAAACAAACTCTACCAGGAATTTGGGCCAATTGTTGTTTTAACTTCTCTTTCTCTATTTCATATGTTCTCAAGACATCCGCTTTAGCAGCATTTCTACAAATGAACTTACAATGTTCATTCAGAAACTTTTGGTAATTTCTAAACCCCTTCCACTAAACCATATTAAAGGGAGCACCATGTGAAATAATCATTTGAGCAATAAGTTCACGATTTACTTTAGGGTTAAATTTTTTTCTCTTCAACTTCCCTTCATAATCAATAAGCATATCTCTCGCATCATTATACTTAGAAATCATCATACATTTAGGAATATGACGACTTAAATGAGAGGTTCATGATTTAGATGGACATGAATATTCTTTACCACACCCCTTGCATTTACACCTTGGTTTGCCATCACTACCAACACCAATTTTCACAAAATGGTTCCACATATCAGAGGTTAAAGTCTTAGGCTTTTTTGATTGTGATTGTGATATGGATTCCTCATTAACATTACTAGGGATTCCTCTCGAAATTTGATCATCACCATCCATTCTAACAAAAGAATCCACACTGTAAACAATTAAAACAATTCATTTTAAATTATGATCAAATTTAAAAGAATCCACACTGCAAATAATTAACACAAAATTAACACAATTCATTTAAAAGAATCACACTTGGCAGGGGAATAAAACTTGAACTTACCTTTAGCTAGGCAACAGCAGGCAGGCAGCGTGAGAGCAAGGGCGAGCAGCAGTAGGCAGTGAGCGAGAGAGGGCGAGGGGTGAGACTTAGAGCTAGGGGCGCGGGCGACAAAGGGCGAGCGAGGACGAGCCAGGGCGACTGAGGGGCGAGGGCGGCGAGGGTGGGCGAGACGAGGGCGAGACAAGAACGAGGGCGAGATAGAGGGCGAGACAAAGGGCGAGAGCGAGGGGCGCAGGCGAAGGCAAGACGAGGGCGAGGTGAGGGCGAGGGCGAGACAGAGAGCGAGGGCGAGGGCGAGATAAAGGGTGAGAGACGAGGCTGAGAGCGAGGGGCGCGGGCTGTTTGGGAGCAAGCTGTTTTGTGGTTGGGGGAAGGTGTGTGGCCGATTAGCGGGCCAACCCGGCCCGCCACCATTTGGCCAAGCGGGCCGGGCCAAATTGGCCTGGCCTTAAATGGGCTAGCAAAATGCTGGCCCTAGCCCGGTGTCGGGCCGGGCCCCAATGGGCCAGCCCGTCAGGCTTGCCATCTCTACTATATATGTATCAATTGGCATAGGAACTAACAAAATATTAATTTAAAAAAACAAAAGATAGAATGACTCTTCAACTTACATAACTTATGTAACTCTAGGAGACTCTTGACTAGATTCTATTTATGTCTAACTCTAGGAGACTCTTGAATAGATTCTATTTGTGTCTGGATTCAATAAATGACTAGACTCTATAATTATTCTAGAAGATCAATGGTCAAGTTCGGTTTACTCCAACAATGCCTCTCGTAAATTGAATTTGCTTTTGACTCCTAAAGCTGCAACATTTCTTAAAAAAATGTGTCCTCCAAAAGCTTTTGTAAAAACATCAACAAGATGTTCTTTACTTTGGCAATATTCAATATTGATTTCTCCTTCATTGACAAACTCCCTTAGAAAATGAAAACGAAGACGGATGTGCTTTGTTCTTCCATCATGAACCAGATCTTTTGCAACTAAAATAGCTGAACTATTATCACAATACAAAGTTGTAGGACCTTCTTGCTTGAAGTTTATACTTTTCAAAACACCTTTTAACCACATAATTTGGCATCCAGCTGAAGAAGCGGCTATATATTCTACTTCCATTGTAGAAAGCGCCATAATTGGTTGCTTCTTTGAACACTAAGAAATTGCACCACTTCCAAGATTAAAAACATAATCGGAAGTGCTTCAAGAATCATCAATACTTTCTCCTAAATCACTGTCCGTATAACCAATAAACTTGATTGGAACATGAGCTTCATAAAAAATTCCATAATCAATTGTTCCTTTAACATACCTCAAAATTCTTTTAGCTCATTCCCAATGATTTGAGCAATATTTCTCCATCAATCTATTAATCAAACTTACAGAGAACATAATATCAAGTCTAGTGGCTATGAGATATATCAGATTTCCAACTAAGCTTCGAAACATGGCTAGATTCACAAATGTTCCTACACATTTCTTACTAAACTTCATACCCGTGACGCATGGAGTTGTTACGAGATTTGCATGCTCCATCTTGAATTTTTTTAGAATTTCATCTACATATTTCTCTTGAGAAATGAAAGTTCCTACCTTTGATTAACAAACATTAATGCCCAAAAAATGATGCAATTCTCCTACGTCGATCATTTCAAATTCTTTCATCATGGACCCTTTGAAATTATTTAACTTCTCCAAATTATCTCCAGTGAAGATAAGATCATCAACATAGAGGCTTACAACCATAAAACGTCATGAATTCCTTTTAATGTAAGGCGTGTGCTCAAATGGACATCTTTTAAAATTGGATTTTAGAAAATAATCATTAATTCATCCATACCATGAACAAGGTGATTACTTCAATCCATATAACGACTTATTGAGCTTATACACTTTATCTTCCTCACATTTTTCTAACATTTCCAGGTGATTGCTCAAGATATATTTCTTCTTGTAGAAAACCATTCAAAAAAGTTGATTTTACATCCATTTGAAATAATCTCCAACCATTTTGGACAGCAAGTGAAATAATTAACTGAATAGTATCAAGTCTAGAAATTGGAGCAAATACTTCATTGAAATCTTCACCTTCTTTTTACTTGTATCCCTTTGCAACCAATCTTGCTTTGTATTTGGTGATAGAACCATCTGGATTTGTCTTTATTTTAAACACCCATTTGACATCAATTGAAAATTTTTGAGAAAGTAAATCGGTGAGCTTCCATGTGTCATTCTTTTCTATTGCATTGACTTCATTCATGGCTTGAATCCACTTTTCTTCTTTTGATTCTTCTTCATGTGTAATTTGATCTTCTCCTGCAAAGAAGGCAAAAAATATTTTATTTGTCGCATTCACTTCTTCAATTTCATCATAAATTTCTCTCAAGCTTCTTGTTTTTCTTCCCAGCGTCCATGGTGGATTTTGAGGAGATTTAATTCTTTGATCATCATGGTTGAGATTCATTTTCTTCAAACTCAAGAATTTGCCAATTTTATGAACCTAAAAAATCTAAAAAATCATAAGAAGTTTTTTCATCAAGATGAACATCCCTGCTTTACTCCTTTCACTATAGCCAATGAAGATGCATTTTTTAGATTTGTCAACAAACTTAGTTCTCAAAGAACTTGGAATACGTGAAAAAGCAATACTACCAAATATTCTCAAGTGATGAACACTTGACTTTCTCCCATACCAAGCCTCATTCATAGTAGAATTGTTCAAGCCCTTTGTAGGTGTCAACGTTCGACTTCAGCCGACTGTGGTTCGTTTTGTGCTGAGGTGAGTAGATCCAAAAATGCCAAGAAGAAGAAAAGGAAACCCAAACTTTCTAACGTGAATCAACACCTGAATTTTTTACGTGGTTCGGACAGAACGATACCTACTCCACGACCGTACTCTGATTATTCCCTCAGAATGGCGGTTTTTTTTTTATTATTCCTTCTGTCCCTTGCCCCTCATGAAATTTTTCATTCTTCTTTATACTGAGGGGCTTTTACAATTTAGATAACATAAAGAAATACGATGAGTGTTTAATAGGGGACAAACAGCCCTTGTTGTCTACATAAAACCGGGAGTGGGATCTTCATTACGAGGGACATGGGCTGTTGCAGGTAAAGTGAATAGTCCCTACCTCTGATTTTTCAGCAGTTTTACCACTTATGCAAGCTGATTGATTTTAGGCTAGCGACCTGGGTGGTCCAGCGATCTGAAGGATATTTTCGGGAGCTCGTTAGTCGATTGCTGGGAGCTCGTTGGTGGCTTATCGGGAGTTCGCCAGATGCTTGCTTTACGAGTTTTAGATTTCGATAGTGGCTGGACTTTCCTTGGTGAGGCTGTCCGGGCCTTCTCGTTTCGGGTGATTGGGTTGGTCCATCAGATCGAGTCTGACCCATACAGGAAATACGTATAATAGTAGTTGATTTGTTGATTAAATAAACAACACATGAAACTGTTTCAACCCAAAATTCAACTAGCATATTTTTCTTCTTGAGCATACATTTAGCCATCTCCATAATTGTTCTATTCTTCTGTTCAGTAACACCATTTTGTTGTGGTGAATATCAAAGCTTTCAATTCATGTCTAATACCATAGTTTTGATAAAATTCTTCAAATAAAATAGATAAACACTTTCCCCTTGATCACTTCTCAAATTTTTTATTCACGAACTCGAAGATTTTTCAACTTGAACTTTAAACTCCTTGAAATAAGCATGAGCTTTAGATTTTTTTTCCACAAAATAAACCCAAATTTTTCTACTGTAATCATAAACAAAGAGCAAAAAATATCGATTACCTCCAAGAGAAGGAACTCGAATTGGGCCACAAAGATCATTGTGAACAAACTCCAATGGTGAATGTGAGTCCCAACTTGATTTAGATGGAAATGGCTCTCGGTGTTGTTTTCCCAAGTGGCAATCTTAACAAACTTCATTGATAAACATCAATTTTGAGCATCCCTTAAACTATAGTTTTGCTTGATAACTCCTTTAAGCTTCGAAAATTAAGATGTTCATATCTGTCATGCCACAACTTAGAAATCTCTACATTAGCAATAAGGAAACAAGATCCATTTACTATATCAAGTTTAAGAGAAAACAAATTATTTGAGCCCAAGCTAATATTTGCAACCAGATGATTTTTCTTCTTCATGATGCAACAATCATCAACAAAGTGAATATCAAATCCTTTCTTCATAAGATGGTCAACACAAAGTAAATTGCTTTGCAATCCAGGTATATAATATACCTTAGACATCTCAACCTGCCCATTTTTTGTTTTGAAAGTAATTTCTCCAACACCTTCAATTTTGTAGGATTTGGCATCTCCAATTGTCATTTGCCCACGGTTAGCTTCAACAAGTTTTTAAAACAAATCTTTGTTTCCAGTCGTATGCCTGCTTGCTCCACTATCCAAATACCAAATATTACCAACATTTCCGCCGAAAGTAATTATTAAAGTTTCATTAGAATTCATGTACCAAGCCAATTTCACATCTTTTTTTTAGATATTTTATCCAACAATCACTTATTTTATGCCCAAGTTTATGACAATGATAACATTCAACTATGGCTTTTTTACCTTTGTAATGATAAAGGCCTCATCCTTTCCCTCTTTGAAAAGTGTGCAGGGATTTTTTTCCTCATCTTTTTCATGTCCCTTGCTTTGGCCATGTTGTTTATTAGAATATCTTTCAGCTCCTCTTCCTTTTCAGCGACCTCTTCCATGTCCTCAATGAGAGCCATAACTTCCCATAAATGTGAATTGGGACTTTAAAGCTTGATCTTGTGAAGGAGTCATTTGATGACATCTTTGAATGATTCTAATTTCATGAGCCTCCAATATTCCTTGCAAACTCTCCAATGATATTGACAAAAGATCCTATGTGAGGGCCCACTTTTGAATATTTCACTAGCATAGGAATCCAAAAGGAGGTCCCCACAATATAACAATACTACAAGAAAAACAGTTTTTAGCGACGGAATTCAGTGACGGAATAATTCCGTCACTAATAAGCAATGAATAACGATGGAAATTTCGTTGTTAATTTTTTAAAATATTTTTTTAATTTAGCTACAGAATTAGAGACTAAAAAATCCGTCACTAAATAATTTTTAATAAATTTAAAAATTTAGCGACGAAAGAATTTGTTGTTAAAAAGGAAAAAAATAAATTAAAAATGAAAAACTTTAGCGACGAGGGGAACACCCGTCGCAAAAAAATAAAAAAAAATTAAAAATTAAAAATTTAGTGATAGGGGTACAACCGTCACTAAAAAAGAAAAAATAAATAAATACAAAATTTAGCGACGAGGGTATACTCGTCGCTAAAAAAGAAAAAAAAAATTAATTCAAAATTTTTACGACAGGGGTTACACTCGTCTCTAAAAAAGAAAAAATAATAATTAAAAATTCAATATTTAGCGACGGTGGTATACCTGTAACACCCACTTTCTCGGGCATGTAATATCTTAGGACAATTCTGGGATAAAATTTTTTTTCTATTTAAAACTAAATCATATCATTCCTTCTATCTATCCCAAAATTTTCATACATTTATCTCGAAAGAAAATCATCATCAACATCAAATGCGGAAGTTAGAATCAAACCTAATATCTTATCATTAATTATAAATCAATTCTTACATCCTCATTAACCATAAATAAGGTTATACATCATCATTCCTCAAAACGTTCAGAATTCGAAGTAGCAGAACTTAAATACATGGGATACATAACATACATTCAATTCATCATGTACTTTACTAAGTGTCATTTCATGTATCATTCATCTTCGTTTCTGCTACAATCTTCATTTAGAATGTTTGAATATTTCAGGGGCAAAGCCCAAGTCAGACGATGAATTATCTAAGTAAGGGAACAAAAACATATTTTATGCATGGATGCAAAATGTCATTTTCCATTTCATTTCAATTTGACCCGACCGTACCTTATTGCTATTTCTCATTTTTACAGTCTCATTTTCAGGCCGAGATGTATGGGTGCACCCTTGGAAAAGCAGCGATCTCGGCCCATACTCTTAAACCCTTATGCGAATACATGATCAATAATATCATCATGTACATATGCATATTTCATCATCAATACATGTAAATGCAATCTACATGACATATTCACATCAAAGTATGACAACATGATAAAATCATTTACGTAAAATCAGGTTTTAGGGTTGAACCACTTACCTTCTCAAGCTTATCGGGCTGCCTTGATATTCGCGCTTGTCTCGAAATACGTGCATCGTCTCGATTTGTGTGCCAATCTCAAAATTTACACAAGTCACTTCAACTTAAGACTCAAAGCATCCTAATAATCATATTTGTTTAAATAGGCATTAAAATCTATTTTTCATAATTTCTTGCATTTTCTTTATTTTTCTCTTTATTTCTTACAATTTTTCCTCAATAAATCTAAACTAAATATTTCTCAAATTTTTTCTCAAATATTTCACTATAAAAATTCATAAAATAATATTCTTGAATTTCTAAAATTTCCTAAGAAATTTTACTCACCTTGATTTAGACTCTCAGGCTTCCTCAGTATGCATGTCCTGCCTCGAAATACGAGTCAACCTCAAAAAATGTACGACTCTCCAAATACTGTAGCCAAATATTCTCCTGATCAATAAATATTTCATCAAATCAACATTTGGGATTTTTTTCCTATATTTATCCCTATTTTCTAATTTTTTTTATTTTTCTCCAAAATAATTAAATACTTCCACAACGTTTTTCTCCAATTTTTCTTTGCAAAAATTCATAAAATCATGTTCCTACTTATCTGAAATTTTTCTAAAATTCTTCCTATTTTCCCTAAACCTCATTTCTCTTAAAATAAAAACTCCTTAATGTTTTTTTTCCAATTTTTCTTCACAATATCTTGTAAGAACCTTATTCTGATTTTACTAAATTTTTTTCTGGAATTTCTTTCAAATGTTTCCTATTTTTTTCTATTTTTCTTTCTTTCTTCCTTTTTTTCTTTCTAGAAACCCTTACCTCACGCACATAGCACACGTGCAGCCCACGCGTCTTCTTCGGTGTGCCTGCTCGTCGCCGAGGATTACCCGCATTGTTGTTAAAATCTCGATTTTCCTCGTACGATTTTACGATTTTATGTTTCGAAGAATCCCAAATGATTCAAATCCCATGTAAAATCTTATTTGGGGTAAAATCCTATAAAATCACGATTTCAGGTGTACAATTTTACGATTTTACGTTTCAGAAATCCCCAAACAATTTTATGCTTCAAGTTTAAATTGCAATTTAAATCTAATGGAGAATATTCGAATCATCCTCTAAAAACTTTTAAACTATATTTTACCTCGAAATTGCCTATACTAACATGTTAGTTTTGAGTTATATTTTGGAAGTATCATCTTTTGAGTTATAATAAGGAATAATCAGATTATTAAATGATATTAATTTAATTTTTATAAAATTCTGTTATTATAAACATATATTTATAAAAATTAAAGGATATTTTCAATTGTCTTTAAAATCTTACGATTTTACGATTTGATTTTACGATCCGATTTTATGAACCATTTTTTTATCCCACTTAAAATCTCGATTTTAACTTCCTTGACTGCCTGACCTCTTTTTTCTTCTGATTTCTTCTTGCCTTTTAATCTATTCAACCTCCCAAACACGATGGTACTCTTATTTCCTTGAAACAACCGACCGAGCACCCTCAAAAAGTCGATTACAGCGTCGGCTCAAGCAGCTTGGCTGATTTTCCGGTGACCCACGAAGACCTCTCAAAACACTACGAAACTTTCCCAAAATCTCCAGAAACAACCCTCACACCCTCGAGATCAAAAGCCCCCTTACCCAAAACTCTTGATTCACATACAAACGAGAGAAATTTGAAGCTAAATTTTGATGAAATCGGCCACCACCAAAACCCTTATTTATACTCGATTTTGAAGCTTAAATCACGCCAAAACTAATCAAATCTAAGCTATTAGTGTTCGGTAATTAAGGCCCTACCATGTCTCAATTCGCGATAAACTTTCACTAAACCCTTACCCCGAAACTCGGATGCTTTCGGTTATAACTACCGTTATTTGTCAAATCACTGCCATTCAGGGCCATTCGCGACCCCATTCCTTGCCCCAATCAATTCCTCATACCATGGGGCCCACGATAGCGTCCTTAAATGGCCAAAACGGCGCCGACCAATGGCAGGCCGGTGATGGCAGTGATGGTCATCGGTCATGGCTGCTTCATCTTCTCTAACTTTCTATTTTTTGCACTTTGACCCCCTAATTTTTAAGTCTCTTTCAGGCCTTTTCATGAAGCCCGTTGAGTTTCCAAAAAATTCCTTGACAATCCTTAGGACTTCCTCTTTCATGCTACGCTCTCCGAATTTCGTTTCGCCAAATTTTGGCCAAAATTAAAAAATTATACTTAGGCCCGAAACTTACGCAAAATTGCATTTGACCGTGGATTCCTTTGTTTTACCCCAAACCTTTTCTCGGGTCATTTTTTTATGCAAAGCCTAACTATTTTCGAGGCCCGCCTAGCTTTTTCGAGACCCTTCACTATGATTTGGTATTCTAAACTGCTCTGAATCTGTACCAAAAACAGTTCTTGATTTAATTTCTCTCAACACTAAAAATCTTATGTTAGCATGTTTGCTATGGATATCTCTTTCCTTTAAAATATGCACATCTCAGGGTAGTCCCTTCTATCAATTTGGTTATTCCGTACTCTTTAACCATCTTATAGATTCTATTATTTCTACCAAATATGCAATATTTCATGAAATAATTATATATTTATTCATTTTTAACTCAAGACATTACAATACCTGTTGCTAAAAAAGAAAAAAAAATTAAAATTCAAAATTTAGCGACGGGTTATGCCCGTCGCTAAAAATGAAAAAAAAAATTAAATTACAAATCTAAAATTTAGCGACGGGTGTACACCCGTCGCTAAAAAAGAAAAAAAAATCAAAATTCAAAATTTAGCGACGAGTTCGTAGCTAAAAACAAAAAAATTAAATTAAAAATTTAATGTAAAATTAAAATTAATATTTATTAATTTGAAAATTAATAAAAATATGACATTATAAATTAAAATCAAAATAAGAGCAGAATTTTTCACTGCTAATATAATAATTTATAAACTTCTCTTTGAATTAGTAATGAAATAAAATTAATAAATATTAAAATTAAAATTAATATTAATATTCATTTCCCTATATTAACATTAATATTAAAATTAATATTCATTAAATAAGTTTGAGAAATTTTGGAGTGTAAATATAATTCTAGAATGTTTGGAAGAAAATGCTATAAATATAATTTATGCACTTTAATAACCAATAAGGCTTCCAGATCGGCTGATTCACGCGCACGTATAAAGGTTCTTGGTCCTGACAGGTTGGCGGTTTGATTCCAAGGTGCAACACTTGTAATTATGGCTGAGATTAATATCCCAGTGCGGCCACGCAATGCGGGCATGAGGGGTGGGTAAGGCCTGGTGCGGGTTGAATTTTGGGGTATGTACTGAATTTAGCGACGAAGGAAAAAAAAAATCTGATGCCCTAAAAAAAATTCGACGAGTATAACACCCATTTCTGATTTCGTCACTAAAAAAATCTTGTTGCTAAATTTTAGTGATGTCATTTTTACCAACAGAAAGGTACCCATAACTAAATCCATCGCTAAAAAATTTAGCGACGGATTTTGATGTTTTAGCAATGAAATTTTTCGTCACTAAAACGTTGATTTTTTGTAGTGCAAGTAACATGGGCGCTTGACAAGGTCGTTACAAGTTTAAGTCATAACCAAATAAGTAGAGTAATATACCAAAACGAAGCCTATGATGTCTCATTTATAGAGAAACAAACGAATTGTAAATTGGATATACTTACAAAAAGTTATACCACAAAAACACAAGCAAGGTTGAATTACATAGAGCAATAAAGATACAATTTTTTTTGGCATAAATTAACAAGATTATTGGGTGGTCAAATCATAACCAAAAAATTCAAACCCTATATCAAATTGAAGCTCATGAATTCTAGTTTATAAGAAAATAAACGGATTTTAAATCAAATATGAACATAAGAAGTTATACCCCAAAATGTACAATATGTGCAAATCTGCAAAAAATAAGAGTTCTATATACAAACATTCCGAAATCTGAAAAATAAGGGCTTCAAGTATCGTAGATGGAAGAATAAAAGTTCCAGAACAAGAAGGGGGTTTAAGAATTTGCATTTAAATTGGACGAAATGTTAAGAACTTGCATTAACAAGAATAAAAAAAAGGAACTTACACAAACAAAGAAAGAGAAGAAGAAAGAACTTGAATTGGATGGAGAAGCGAAATTTAGAGAAGAATAAGTATGCTAGATGCTGCAAATCCACACCTCTTGAAACTCCAAATCAACAAAAGAAGAAGAGGAGAAGAAGAAGAAGAAAAATTACTAATTTAATTCACTTACACCAATTATCATATATATACACATATATATACACATAATCTAACTTTTATAATTTTGATTTTCTCTTTTATTTATTTATTTTTATTTTTTCACATAAAATATATATAATATTTTTTTAGTAAATGGAGGACAAAAAAAAAGTATTACCATCACCTTCCTCAAATATATAGTAGCACATTTTTCACACATCAATTAACGAAAAAATATTTTTAGAACCAATAACAGGTCATTACATCTTATGACTATTCAATAGCCGCCACCACATGATCAAATTTACTTGGAAGACTTTGCATGATATTTTCAACAACTTTTTTTATCTCCATAATTTCTCCATTTGATGCCATCTGATTTGCTATGGAAATCATTCTTGTAAAATATTCTAAAATTTTTTCATTTTATTTCATCTCCATCTTCTCAAATTCTACCCTCAAGGATTGCAAACAAACCTTCTTTACTTGATCTTGCCTGGAATATGTTGTCACAAGAATTTCCCATGCTTCTTGAGCATTATTTGCCTTGGATATTCTCTCATAAACTGGAATTTCAATTGCTTCATATATTTGGAAAAAAGGCTTTTCTATCCTTTTGTCTCTCGTTCTTCAATACATTTCTTTGTGCTTCAGTCAATTGATCTTCATATTCCGGTGGTTGTACACCTTTTTTAACAATTTTCCATAAGTCTTGAGATTCATGACACAGCTTCATAAGATTACTCCAATAATCAAATTTTACTCCATTGAAACAAGGCACAATGGAAACAAGTTTGTTGGCCATTGTTTTCAATGCTCTGAGATCAGTTTGAACGCAAGAAATTTTTGATAATTTTGGAACAATATAATATAAAAATTTACTTTCTATTTTCCCCTGTAAAATACTTCATCATGTGGTCCTATGTATACATAACAATTGGATAGGAATCTGTAAGAAACTGGCCAACCCCGTAGCTTCGATTCTGCATTATTTGATCCGTAGAGTTGCAAGCGCAGACTCCTCCAAGTCGGTCCACACAATCGACCATTTTTCACAACGCCTCGAGTAGTGCTAGCAAACCCTAGGCGCCTCCAATGAGAGATCCGAATTTCTCCTTATTTTTCCAGTTTCTTAAGTGGCCTATTTATAGAGTAAAAACCCTAATTATGTCTTTGGAAAAATCCTAAACGATTTAGGTCCGGCCCATAATCATATTGGGCCGTATCTCTCTTTTAATTTGTGGAACGGGCTTGACCCAAGTGTGTGACCCCTTAGGCCCACCATTGGGCTAGATGTAGGGCCAATTCTATTGGGCTATATGAAGGCCCAACTCGTTAGAATAATTAAACTCTTTAATTAAACTTATGGGCTTCATAATTAACTCATCTAATGGGTTTCTTAATTAAACTCTTTAATTAATAGTTTTAGAATTAATCATATTAATTCTAAAACCCTACATATCATGGTTAACGTCTAGCAACACGCCATGAACGCCTAGCCAACGATGAAAAAACACGGACTTTTTCGATTACAATTACCGTACAGTAAAATCTTTTCATCAACTATGTCCCGATTGAATTTAGGGTATGGTTTTATGACGAAACCCTAGTCATTCAACAACTATGTATCCATTCCAGATTTATGACTTGTTCGATGAAATCAAAACACCTTTTGATTTCCATCTCACCTTGGCCAAGGATTTCCTCAGTCATGAAATCATCGGAATACATAGGACATCTTCTCATCTTGTCGATAAGTGATGAATCCTATTTTGACATTCACAAGCCTTCATATGTGATAAGGTTATGCCCAGTGATAATTTGTTAATGACTCCATTGGAATCCAAAAAAGAACCAAAGCGTAACCAGTCAAATATAAGACTACCATGATGTCTCAAATCTAAGGACCAATCTGCACTATTGCAACACAGAAATTCCAATTTGACAATCAACAATTACCATTAGGAATTCTGTAGCGGGTCAGTTCAGTGTACTTATTCTTATAATAAGCACCCACATATATGCACTAGTGTCCACACACCAATGTCCATGAAACAAGACATTCTCCTAATTGAGCATGCATCATATATGCTAGTCTATCCGAGTTATTAGTGTCCAATCCTAATAACTCTACGACTAGGAACATTTAAGATCAAGACTTATAAGGAGTATGTTTCATGATCGTCATCTCTATGCACGACCATATTCCACGAACCTATCTGATCTATGGACTTTGTCAAATATGGAAATAATAAAGACAACCATCAATGGCAAACAAAAAACATAATGCCTTGCAATAATAATTGATTGAAGATAAAGAGTCACAATATAAAATATGATCAATTACATGTAAATATAATTGACTTGTGGGGCATATCTCTAACAGAATCAACAAAACATTAATTTGAAAAATCAAAAGACAAAATGACTTTTCAACTTACATAAACTTATGTAATTCTAAAAGACTCTTGATTAGACTCTATTTATGTCTATGTAACTCTAGAAGACTTTTGAATAAATTCTATTTATGTCTAGATTCAATAAGTAACTAGACTCCATAATTATTCTAGAAGATCAATGGTGTAATACCCAAGAATTTTTAAAGTATTCAAAAGTAAATTATCTTGGGGTAAAAATGAAATTTTTAGATAAATTGAGGATATAGGGTAATTTCTTCAGTTAAAAGTGATCGAATCGACTGCAGGGAGTGCCCTGAAGCCTAGATGCCTAAAGAAAATGATATGGCATTGTCGAGTATTTCAAGATATGATTTATGGCATCGAAAGAAATTTGATCAAAAATGGTTTTCAGTACAACTAAAATATAGTTATGATTTAGACTAAAAAATAGAATAATTGTAGGGGGCCTCTGGAAAGTCAACAGAACCCCTAGAAAGTTCATATTTGGTAGGTAGAGCAATCTTTCAATGGTTTCAGAAAGAAACAAAAAGGTTTATGGCCAAAACAAATATTCGGGCCTAAGTGCAGTTTCTCGAATTTGCTAGAGGGAGGTCGAAAGGACAATTTTTTGGGATCTTTAGAGATGAAATGTAAGTTTTAGGACTTGAGGGTCTCAATGAAAATTATAGAAAGTTAAGGGGCTTTGTGAAAAAGGATCAAAGCATATGAGACAAAATAAGTGGGGCAAAAGTGCAATTTTCCAAACTTAAGAAGGGAGCAAGGCTGCCATGGCTGACCACCCGATTCTAGTCGCTGACCAGTGCCTACCGACCATGGAGAACTGGAGGAAATGGGTTGGGGATGCTTCAGGGTTGGGTCTGGGCCGACACACACTGCGAAGATGGTTGGATTTTGAAGATTTCCAACCAAGTTCCTGGCCGAATTTTGGAAGCAATGAAATCTTGTTTTATGATCGGTTTTTGAAGCAATTAGGTCGATCCAGGGGAGGTAGAAGCCTCAAAGGCGTCAATTTAGCAAGCTTTGAGCATTTGGAAGCTCGGGTTACCTGTAAATAGAAGTGGCCGAATGCCTTTGAAAAATTAAAATCGTAGATCTGTGAGTTTGATAAGAAATTGAGAGAATCGGATAAGGGGCTTTTGTTCCCTATGTCCAGAGCTTCAATTCTGGAAATTTTGAGTCATTTTGGTTGAGAGTTGAAGGAGATCTAAAGCCTCGTCGAAAAATCGAGCTTCACCGAAAAATAGCTTGGAGCAGTAAGAAAATGGCTTCGATCGAGGGATTTTAAGTTATAATCTTGTAGAGGGCGAAGAGAGGAAGACGTAAGTTCAAACGGGGGGCAAAACGAAGTTCGGATGAAGGAGTTATAGCCAAAAAACCAGAGTGCGATGGAAGCTACCGACGAACTCGAGAAGAAAACAACCGGCGCGTGTGATACACGCACCAACAGTAGTCCGCGAGTAGAGGCATGTTGCCAATCTTCAGGCAGCGGGTGAAGGCGCGTCCAGCATCGAGAAAATCTAGGAAAAATTCCTAAAATCCTAGAAAATCGAGATCTAAGTTTTTGTGCGAAAGGTTTTGGAGTTGGCTTTTCTGGTTTCTCAATTTTTGTATCGACTAGCCTCATTTTGTATGAAAATGAAGCATCGAGGTAAGGTCTGGAATTTTTCTTTGAAGTTCTTAGTATATTATGAATTATTGTGGAGAAAGATTTGATAAAATAATTAAGAAGGTATTTATTTGGAATATTAGAAAAGAAAATGGGAGAAAAATAGAGAAATTTTGAGAAAAAATAAGTTTTGATACTTATTTAAATAAAAAATGATGATTACGGTGCTTTGAGGCTTAAGGGGAAGCAATTTGTGCGAATTTTGAGATTAGTACGAAAATCGAGACAGTGCATGTTTTTCAAGGTATCCTCAATTTTTCCAAATGTGAGTGTTCTTATTTTAAAAATTGGTTTGATTCTATCCTAAATTTGATTTGATACATGCGAAGGTTTTGTTGCATGTGAATGATTTTAACTTGTCATGGTTGGGTTCATATGGGTTTGTTCTGAAATGTTTTATGCATGTGCATTGAATTTTGTGCAATAAATTATATACATGAAATGTTTTTTTATATGATGCATTGAATCATAGTATGTGGCATTGGCTTGTTTTTTATGGGATGTCAACTTGGGATGTTGCCTCGATAGTGTAACTATAATTCTCCAAGAGTGTTTGTCTGAATAACGTGCAGAGGTATCTTGTGTTGTGTGCTAGGATGGCTATCTGGGGTTCTGTGCCAGGCTGAATGGCCATGGAAGTTACACTAGGTTGACTGGTTGTACATATGAGATGGGATGTCAACTTATGACGTGGAACTTGAGTGATAGCACTAGGGAAGCATGCTAAGAAAAAATACTCATTTGTGACGGGGGCTGAGAGTGGACACCACCCTTGCGAGTCAACAAGTGGCGAGGCTAAGAGTATACACCACCCCGGACCGGTTCAAGTGGCGAGGCTGCAAATGGACACCACCTCGAGACCTTTGAGCGATAGTATTGTTTTCGAGATGAACGTGGATTCCTAAGATGGTATTGATCATCATGTGGCTAGGATTTGTGTTGACGTGATCCATTATGCTTCTGAGTGGGAACGTAATAATGATGGAGTGATTCCCGGGTTCATGCATTGATGTTACCCTCTCTTAAGTTAGAATTGTGTTATGCCAATGTGTCGATGTGTTTGTATTTAAAGAGATTACATTTTCTCCGATTAGGGTTAAGTGCTGCGTGGGATTCTCTTGGGCAGGGATTGTTATGATATTTCAATTGTTTCATGTCTTGCATACATTCATGTAAATTTTTTGAACTCTCACTTTGATGATTCATTGTCTTATGTTGGACTTTGTCCCTAAAATATTCTAACGTTCCAGGTGAAAACAGCGGTGCAAAAGGGAAAGGAATTGCCTAAAATTGACGGAAACTTATAGGTGGATCGTAGCATGTCTTTTTGATTATCATGTTTTTTATTTTGATGATATGATGTTAAACAATTGTACGATTTTGGATGTTATGGATGAAATGATTTCGGTTATGTATCATTTGAGGTTTCGATCTAACTTCCATGATAATATTACATGTCTTAACTTAATGATTCTAAGTTTGAGAAGGTGATACGGGATTGTCAAAGAACGATTTATATTATGTATTCGTGAAAAAAAAATATTGTAACAGCCCACTTTCTCAGGACGTGTTATACCTTAGGAAAATTGGGTCTTATTTTTTTTTTTCTAAATTACGATATACCCAAAATTCCCTAAGGCCTATCTAGTATTTACACACCAGAATACAATTTATAAAGCGGAAGCTGAATCGAACCTGCTCATGGCAATATATACATAAATAACTGGACAAATATTTATTACAAGCGTTGTTCGAAAAGTAAAACAAATGTACATAATCTTTAACTATTCATATCACAACATAACATGGCACATTTCCTCGTTTCCTAACGTCTCACGTCACTATACATCTCCAATCTCGGTATCATCGCTGCAAGGCCCAACTGGAACGTTGAATGTTCCAGGGGCGAACCCAAATTAGATGATGAACCATCTAAATAAGGGTACATAATGCTATGTCATGAGTGTATGCAATGTCTTTCATCGTAGGTGTCAATTACACTCCTTGAACTATCTACCAATCTTACGGCCCCTCTTTCAGAGCCGGGGTATCTGGGGGTACCCTTGGTAACGGTGCCAGTTCGTACTCCCTACGGCCTCATATGCGTGTGATCAACAATATCAACGTGTATTTATGCATTTCATAATCATGTATGCAATCTACGTGACAGATACATACCAAGGCATGTCAATATGATGAAAATATTTTCAGGAAACATAAACCACTTGCAAACCAAGTATTTTTCATAAAACTGACTTTAATTGAGGAGTACCACTTACCTTCTAGAGTTTATCGGGCTACCTCGAAATTCGTGTCTTGCCTCGATTTGCGTGCCAACCTCAAAATTCGTACCAGACACCTCAACTTTGACCTCAAAGCATCCTAATAAGCATCCTAATCACCATAGGTATTTGAATAAATATTAAATCCTATTTTTCATAATTTCTGGCATTTTCTTTAATTTTCTCTCTATTTCTTTCTATTTTTCCTCAATAATTCCAAATTAAATATTTCTAGAAATATTTTCTCAAATATTTCACTACAACAATTCATAAAATAATATTTTGGAATTTCTGAAATTTTCTAGAGAATTTTACTCACCTTGACTTAGCATTTTCGATTTTCTCGGTATGCGTGTCGTATTCTCGAAAAGCGTGCCCGGGCCGTTTTTCTCACCAAAATCTCCGAGATATCACCGAAATATAATTTCTTATTTTTCAAGATTTTTCTAGAATTTTTTTCCTATCATTTTTCCTATTTTCTTTTCTTTTCTTTTTTTCTTTTTCTTTTCTTCTTTCTCCCTCCTTCTTCCTCTTCCTTTGTTTCTTCCTGCCGCGCCTGCCTGCAACTGCCGCGACAGCTGCCGCCCACCACGCCTGCCTCCTTCGCCGGCCGCTTCGGTGGCCTGCTGCGCCATCACTGGCCGTCCCCGGTCGTCGCCGTCGCTCGGAGCTGCTCGCAGCCACTGCTGGTCGCGGCTGGTGCAGCCTCGCCGCAGCTGGAGCTCGCGGCCATGGCTGCCATGGCCGTGGCTTGCAGCTTCCTGCCACCTCCCAGCCTCCCTCGTCGGCCTCCGCTGCTGCCATCGCGCCTCGTTGCCCTCCGTCGCGGGCCGTCGTCGCTGTAGCCTCCTCCACGCGCCGCCCCTGCCGCTGCTGCTTGCAGCGGCTGCCATGGCCGAATTCGGCCCCTCCCTTCCTGCTCTCTCTCTCTCTCTCTCTCTCGCCTTCTCTCTCGAGCTCCCTCTGCCTCTCCCACTTTCTTGCTGCTTGAATTCAGCCAAATGCATCCAATTTATAGCCACAGCACATTGGCCACCACTCCACCCGATTACATATATATATATATACTTACTTCACTGTTGCATGCTTGCCTCCCACGCACTTAATCAGAAATTTTCACAAATCTCGCTGCCATACATTCTCCCTAAATCCTGCTAAAATCTCTCCATTCTCAGCCATGAATTTTGTTGCAGAGCATACCTCCCACGCACGTACTGCCACACCCATATTTATTATATATATATATATATTACATTTAATATACATAAAAATTATGCATTAATCCTAAATTTTATCTTAAATTTATTAGAATAATTATTTAATTACAATAATATCCTCAAATACTGAATTAATTGACATTACGATACTGAAAACACAAAATTAATAACTTGAAGTCTAGTTTAAAAAGGACGATTTCGCCCCAGCTCCTTACCGAGCTGTCGTTTCATCCCGAAATCACTGAAGGGTTGTTTGTTACGCAAAACCGGAGCTCCCTTAGGGTTCCGTTGATTTTTCGGGAGCCTCCTACAATGATTCGGTTTTACAGCCTAATTAACAGCTGTATTTTAACAGTACCGAAAATTATTCCCGATTCGATTTCTTTTGATACTATAAATCCTATTTCGATACGCTCGTCGAGACCATATAATTTTCTTTAGATAATTTCACTCCGAGGCATTCCCTACAGTTGATTTGGTACTTGAAATTGCTATAAAACCAACTTTTCAGT